>CP106719.1:93531202-94916202 GCA_025503065.1 Gossypium bickii | reverse complement strand
GGTTATATTGAGAATATTTCCTGTGAGTTTTACAACTTATTACTTGTTTATAAGAACTTGGCAATAATGAGTAAGGACATTGAATGACTATAATATTTATACAAATTATACCATTCATCAACACTTTTTGGAATATCATTAGATATGAATATGTTAGATACGACATCATTACCTTTCCTCCTTTTGATTAGATGTTCATAGTCATACTCATACTCATACCAGATGATGGTAAAATGAAAGATCTGAGCTTGATGAGTTTTGTGCTCTGCTTTAGTCAATGCTACGTTTGTTCATCTCAAGACTTTAACCTACTACTTATGATAATTAACTCTTAAGGTAGTGAAAATAACTAATGGTGACTTAGGAACTAAAAGTAAATGCATTGCTATTGATTGTGGATTATCTGTTAGGTGGTGGTGTGTGTTATTTCTTTTAATGTCTGTCACTGATGCTCGAATGGTCTTTCTATTACTCGTGTGTAGTAGCACTTTTGAGTAAAGCATTGGTGGCAGTGGTAATTGCAGTGACTTTCTTATTTATTGGTTTCATTGAAAGTTATAATTTCAGACAAATAGCCAAGTTCTCTGGCTCCTTGATTCTAGATGGTGGTGGTTTATGTGGTCTCTGCTACTGCTCTAGTTTGGTGCCCTTTGTTGTTATGGGAGCGCGTATTTGCATTGCTACTAGGCATTGGCATAAATTGTTGCTTGCTTGAAAAAAAATGTACATTGTTTGACAGAAAGCACCATTAATTACTATAGGTGTATAAACATGCTCTGTAGTCTTCACATGGTTTGAATTTCATTTATTTCTTTTCTGTTTTACGATTTAGAAAGATTTATTTTTTCAGGGTTCGATGATTTTTAAACATATTATAAATTTATTTATTTGCGTATAAAATTTGCGTATTAAATATAGAAAAGAAATATATATATAGAACTTTCTTCAATTTTTTAATGATAATGGAACAGGTTTAAATATATTGGTTGTGTCCCTGTCCTTACCTTTTATTTCTTATAATATACATGGGAATAAACAAAACTTTTCTTTGTTAACAGGATATGTAGTTTTAGAAAGCAAACAATGATCGTTGTTGCTACAATGGTGATACACAGTTTTATCTGAAAACATGTCGGTCGAAACAATGTAGATTTTATGGAATATGAAAATATTAACAGCGCATATGAGAATATTATTGATCCAGAATATGTCCATGATGGAGAAAGTGATGATGATGATGATGGTGGTGAATCAAACAATTCAATTGGAGATGTGATATAGCTTCTAGTTTAATGAATTCACTTTAGATTGCAAATGCTAATGTAAAACTTTTAATATTTATATTTGGTATATAAATATTACCCCTTATTGAAACTTTAATCCAAATACATGTAATATTTTAATTTGTTAGGTTTATCTTATCTATATTATGTTAATATCTAATATGGGTTATATATTCAAATTACATTTTAAAATAAAATCATTAATTAAAAAATATTTTTTAAAATAATACAAACGTGTTAATATCTAATTTTATAAATAATTAATATTAATTGCTTAAAAATATTTAAATTTTATATTAAAATATTAACAAGTTATAATAAATTATTTTTATATTCTTGCTAAAATATCATAATATTAACTAATTTGAACATTATTTAAATGCATATTTGTTATTTTATAATATCATGTCTAAAATGGACATTTTATTTTTCAAAAGCACTTTTTGATAGCAATACTAAACACTCAAATCTTAAACTAAACTTTTTAAAAATACTTCTCAAAAGCAATTTTCCACGACACTTTTGAAAAGTACTTTTCAAAAGCAATGCTAAACTAGCCCTTACTATGCTAGCAATAGCTTAACATGTGTTTTATGCGCATAAGTAACGAGAAACAATTAAAAGAGTGTGAGGATAGGCTGCATCTTATCACATCAGGACATAAATGGACCTAAGGAAAGGGTAAAGTTTTATTTTCTGTTATTCCAGTAAATGACATGTCCTTAGGTGAGTATTTCTACAAGAAAGTGTCAAGGGACTAAAATGTAAAGTGTGAAACTTGTTTAATCTATATGAAATATTATATATGGTTATTAGTTACATGTTAGAAATAAAGAATCAGAACTTGTATGCACAAAGTAGATATGTAAATTAATATAGTTTTAAATAATCAAGCAAATAGGGCTAAATGGACAAAATGTGAGGGGCTAAATGAGTAAATCAATGCTGGTTTAAAATAAAAAAAAATTAGAATGGAATTTTGGTATCAGCACCATGGGTAAAGTCTCAATACTTTGAGCAAAGTATGGATACTTAGGGTATTTTTTTCCTAAATTTTTCAACATCGAAGCTCAAAATGGTATTGATATAGCATAGAGATATCAATACCTAAGCAATTGGTACCTTAGCAAAAGTATCGATACCTGGGCCTTGTTTTGTACTAAATGTTAATTCGAAACAAATTTTTACCAAAAGTTTTACTTGGTTTTGTTCGGTACAGTTGTAATATGATAAAAACATGCAAAGAAGACTAAAATATGACGAGGAATATGATTAGTATCCGAACTTAACCAGGAGTACTCTGGAACCAAATGTAACATTCCTATATTTGACTCAGTAGTAGGGTTGGGTATAAGAGTGTTACATGCTATTATATTGGCCTTGTTTAGGTTTGTTTAGGAGTTTATTTGCATGACTTAAAATCAACATCCAAGTCTTGAGGCACTAATAGCATGTCTCGAGACATCAAGAACAAATTTGACGATTTTGGTGCATTTCTGAGTGTAAGTCTCAAAATCTGCCAAGCAAGTCTCAAGGCATCAATGTAGTAGTCTCGAGACATGGATCAAGACAACAAACGTCAAACTAAAATACAATTTAGAGCCTCAAGACTTAAAGGCTTTTGTCTTAAGCCAACAAACATCGAAGTTGAGGGACTTGGAGACCTTGTCTTAAGTCTTCAGACTTGAGGTTTAACTCCCGAGACATGAAACTTATTGTCTCAAGACAATGAACTTTGAACCTAGAGGTCTGAAATAGGGAAGGCATGTCTCGAGACATGGTTTCATGGTCTTGAGACACATCACTCTATTTTGAAATTTTGAGTTATGATTCGTATCTCGACTCCGTGTTTGGGCCAGTATAAGTGGTCCCATTTGACCTCAATCAAGTACATTACACCTACACAACGTGAAAATATATGAAATTATGCCACGCTCACTATTTAGCTTCAATGAAATAATTCATGATAATTCAAATTGCTCTGATAACAAATATGACATCCTACATTCGGTTTTATTGTTTAGGTTAGGTGTATGATGTCACATTGAGTAGTATCTAAGCTAGAATTTAATCAATTCTAGGATTAAATTGGGCATTACATTATGTCTAAAGGTACTTTCCTTAGGAATGTCGTGTTTCAGTTGAGATTGGGATGCTGAATTTGTTTGTTTAATGCATTTATAAATTGAGATATTGCATACAGGAAGTCATGTGTTTAGTCCTTTGGGAACGAAGTATGGTTGTTGATAAGACTTGTAGCACTGTTCCTTAATGTTTCACGAAGTCACGATTCTAGTGATCCTTTGAGGTGATATTATCTAAGGAGAGGATAATGATATCAAATCCTATCGATTTGGTATTAAATTTTGTATGAAATTTCTTTTATAGATGTGGTAGTAGAGTTACGTGTGCTTGAAGTGATCACTACGTTAGGACAATGTGAAAGTGTAGATAAGCTAATAAGAGAAGTTCAAGATTATAAGATGAGATTGGGTGATTGCATCATCCAACACCTTATTACGATGAATCATATGATATAAGAGGTTGTTTGGAAAGGGCATAAAATGATTCAAGAAGATAAAATACAATATCTCACTTTGAGGGGCACTTTTATAGATGTGGAACAACGAATGCTCTTGGATAAGCTTTGGAAAAGTTGAAGGCATAAACATATAGAAACTTAGTTAAATGATTTGTAGCAATTGTAGCATTTTATGGTGCAAGAAAGACTATAACGTCAAGTATCGAATCACAAAGGTGCAATAAGAAGCAACAGGTTCTTGGAGCACCATGGTTGAGCAAATTCTGTATTAAGAAGCTACTAGGAAGTTAGTAAACTCTATACCTATTTTGGAGGAGGAAATTAAGGATGACTCGAAAATAAACTCAAATTGGAATTTGAGGGAAGATTTAGGGGATGAGTTGGACTTAAAAGTGGAAGGGATCTCGAGGAATACCTTGACATATGAAAAGGGCGGAAATTATATTAAGATTTGACATTGTAAATAGAAGAAATGAATTAATAAAAAAAAAGATAGTTTTAATTTTTTTTTTAAAAAAAGTCAAATTACTAAATTAATTTTATAAATATATTGTAGTTAATGTAATTTTTAAATAATTCTTAAGTTTTTTTTAAATGATAAATAATTCTTAATTGAATGGGTGTTATTGAGTTGAGAAACTTAGTAAAAAATATTATATATATATATATATGTATATTATTTAAGCTTCTGATTGAGTTGGTGTCACCATCAACAGTGTCATCAATTCAGTTAGGAAGTTACGAGAATATACTTCTGTAATTAAAATAAGTAAGATTATTTGAGGGTATTTTAGTTTTCTTACTTTAAAAAACTAATAAAAATATGCATAGGATGAGATTTAAATCCACGTCAATTGCATTAGTAAAACATTTAATTTACCATTTAGCTAAAGCATTATTTTGATAATTTTTATACATTTTAATTTTATTATGCACACTTTATATGTTTCAATATTTATTATATGTTATTTTTAAAAACACATTTGTGTTCTAAATTTATGGTTATCACACTTGTAGGATTTCTTTAAAATATAGAAATTTAATAGTGAATTTTCTTTTCACTAATTTGATGCCTTTTTTATATGCTATAGAAAAAAGATAATACTATGACTAAAACTTCCCATAATTTTTCCCCAACTCATAATTAAATAGGAAGATGATGTGCTTCAGCACACTCAAACTCACGTCTTCCTATATTAACAACAATATTTATGCCAATCGAACTAAGACTCAATAGATCATTATATGTTATTTTTAAATACATATTTATATTCAAAATTTATGATTTCCGCCGAAGGATAAGGTTTCTTATAGTATCTTTTTATTATCTTGAAAAAAACCTAGGTATAGCAGTAATCATCGCAGGTTAATGCGAGAAAAGAACGGACGGTGTGAAATTTTTTATTACCTCTTTTTGAAAGAGTTTTGAAGTTTGAAAGCATTAGCTACTATTTCATGAAGAAAACAAAAACCGTTAAACCAAGTTTGACTACTGGAGTTATTTATTTGACACAATTCAGAAGCTGGCGAAGTTCGCAGTACGCCAACCACAATTTTAGATATTCCAATACAAGCAAGGATGGTTCATCAGATAATTTGTGTAGAAATAGAAAGCTAAAATTAGAGCTCATCACGGCCCAATTCATGCGATCCCACATCCCACATGCAATCATCTGTTTCGGTCAAACGTTGAAGTTGATGTGGAAATTTATATATATACTGGACTGTAATATTTTAGTACACAAACAACACTGGATTATCTTTATAACCCCCATAGAGGGTCCATCCTCAACTTGAAATATTTATATTGCACTCCCATCTTGGTTCCATTTGCCGAAAATTAGGGTACAAAAGGACAGTTAAATAATCCGTCAAACCAAGGCTGTCAAATTGTCTCATGCTATGACCTTGGCACCTACACTCCTCTCAATACAGACTAAAAAGCCAAGATTTAGGAAGTTGCAATTCCAAATCATGTTTGAATTTTGGCATTTAAAACCCAAAATCCAACTGTTTGCCGACCACTTTTTAGTCTTTTCTCCTCTCTTTATTCTCTTCCTGTACTTCTTGTTGTCTCTTTACTTAGCCACACCTAGCATTTAAATCCCACAGACATTCATTACATGCATATATATATATATATATGGGTTGAAAGAGGGCAATCAAAACAGAGGCAGGGTGATGAGCTAAATATCTTGGAAGCAAGTCTCTGCAACAGATGGTGTGTTGTCTGTGAGCCAAAGATTGAACTGTAAGTGATCATTTGTACAGATATTTTTCTTCTTCTTTTTTGTTTTGAATAGCCAAGTCTCATTGATTATGTAGTCATGATTGAATGGAATTGTAAGTGTGAGATGAAACAATGGAAATGATCTGCCTGGCTCCCTGAATGCCAACTATGAATGGTGTCAAATAAGCGGTGTTTTGTTGTTGGCCCTTTCCTAGTTGGCATCAGGGGACTCAGGCAGGTCTATCCTTCTTATCATCTTTTCACTTATGCATGGAGAAACAAGAGGAGAGACCAAAGGGCTGGGCCTCCTGCTGATCTACCTTCAACCCATGGCATAACTGGCCGTACAGTGATAGACACTAGTTTGTAATCTTATACACTCATACGTGGAGCGGTTCTTTTTGTTCAAGCTACTTTTTGTATGCACCTGAGTTCCAAAGAAGCATAATCTTTTTAATATATTCTTTTTAAGATGATCATAAACTCAACCGAATGCACTTCATCAGTTCCTTTTTTCTACTAAAGGACTAGATTCCAAACATTTCCTTTTCTCCCAGGAGCCATTAATTGTACGGATGGCTCTAGTAGTGATTGGTGTTTTATTTATTGTAAAATATTAAATAAAATTATAATATGAACTTACATAATAGTAAAATGAAGAGGAGTACAGGTTAGGGTAAAATTACATTAACACCCTTAACATTTGCAACGTCAAGACATGAGACAACCTTAAAGTCGGTTGGTTCCCGCCAAGAGCATGATTCCCGGGGAGGTGTCAATGTCACACCCCTCCTCACTCCTCGCCCGCCATGTGTCCCGCGTACAACTTTCTCCTGCCACGTACCATCTTTTCATCTGTTCTAATTTTAATACAACAAACTCCTGTACCTTTGAACTATGTCTATGACACACATTTGAAAACGCTGAACATTTTTTCTTTCCATTATTGCCCTTCAAATATCTCTAAAGCCTTACTGCAAGCAAACAACCATGGAGGTTCCCTCGGGGTTGTTGGCTAAACTCTGGAGCTTCGTTTCATTTATTCCCTTCTTTTCTTTACTCTTTATCCTTGGCCTTCTCAAAGGTAAATTGCAAACAACAACAACAAAAGACCCGTATTTAAACACTGAAACGAATGGTTTGATTAGTGATTAGTGCAAAAATGGGTGTTTTATTTAGTTTTTGCAAATCTTTTTGGTTCTGTTAACAGCTGCAATCATCGGTCCAGTGGCGGTGGCAATTATTGGGAGCGGGAATTCAGCAGTGGTGATTGGGCTTTGGCCAGCACATTTTATATGGACTTACTTCTCTGTAGCAAGGTTTGTTTCCTTGGATTTCTATTTCCTTACATCTAATCCCTTTTATTTTAAATAACTTTGGGGGGTTTTAGCTTCTTCCGCCATTGATATTCATAGCATGTCGCCGGTCACATTCGAATGATGTGTGTTTGCAATAGAGATGAATCTCTGATTCTAGGAAGTAGAGAATGTTTGTGTTTTGTCCTTACTTTCTGTTTCTTGGACTTGTAATTTTAGAACGAAGAGACTGGGACTGGCTCTAAAGATTGTGGTTTTGGTGTCGTTGATTGTACCGCTGGGTCTCTGGCCAGTCGTGGCTGTTGCCGGAAGCATATTAGGTGGAATAGGGTATGGAGTTTTTGCTCCCCTCATTGCAACTTTTCAGGCAGCAGGGAAAAATACGATCGACAAATGCTACCACTGCTTTGCTGTAAGTTGCCTTTCTCTTTGTTGCCCGGTCTGTTATTTGTATGCAAAACACTTGTTTTAAACAATTGAAGCGGAGAACTTAGCAATTCCTTGCCAGGATGGTTCTCTGTCAACCATTAAAGGAAGCTGCACGGTGGTGGTGGACTTCACAGATTTCTGTTTCCACTCATACTTCTCCTACATGGATGAGCTAAGCGAAAAAATGCCTCCGGATGAGAAGCCTATGGATGTAAAGTAAGAGCGTCCCTTCTTAAGCTCTGCTTCATACCAGTCAATATATATGAGTTAACTCTTTGGATTTATTCCATTTTGTTCTTGCAAGGTTAATGAAATTACCAGGTTGTTTGTTGGTTGGCTTGATTGGCATGTTAGTTGATGTGCCTTTGATTACAGTTGTTACTCTATGGAAAAGCCCATATATGCTGTTCAGAGGATGGAAAAGGTTGTTCGAAGATTTAATTGGTCGGGAAGGACCGTTCTTAGAGACAGTGTGTGTTCCCTTTGCTGGTTTAGCAATCCTTTTATGGCCTTTGGCTGTTGTGGGAGCTGTAGTTGGAGCTATCATTGCAAGCTTCTTTCTTGGACTCTACGGTGGAGTTATCGTGCATCAGGTCTGGAAAATGTTCCTTTCTCCGTTTTTACGCTGTTATATTATATACGTCTTTTGTTTCAAGTTTTGTCTAACATATGTTTGTTAAAATTCAGGAAGATTCACTTCATATGGGATTTTCTTATATTATATCTGTGGTTTCGCTATTTGATGAGTACGTAAATGATTTACTCTACGTGAGGGAAGGATCCTGTCTGCCCAGGTACAACATGTGTTAATGTTCTTTAGATTACTTACAATAACCATGTATATTTCTCCTATGTTGCTTTCAACCTCCAAGAACCCTCCAAATACCTGGAAAAACCTTGAAAAAATGTGACACTCACCCCCAAGACCGAGTGACATAGTATTTTACACATCTGTTGATTATGATTATGAGACATCCGTTTGACAGCCAGGCTCCGGTATCGTAGAAACATGGACCGTAATCCTGAGATCGAAAAGGTTGACAACAACTGTTGCAATGAACTGGAGAGTAAAGGTCAGGCATCAAGCACACAACTCATTTCAGAAAACTCAAGAACGTTGAAGTGGCCAATTCAACAGTATAGACCAATGCAGGTCTGCTCTTTGACCTATAAAAATCAAATTAATGTCTAATGTATAAGAACTCAATTACGTTTGAAACTTTTACAGGTGTGGGACTGGCTTTTTAAATCCTATGAGGTGGATGGTCGGATACTCCTCCGTGATGGCCTAATAACTATCAAGGACATTGAGGAATGCATTGTTAAGGGAAATTGTAAAAAGTTGTGCATAAGACTACAAGCTTGGTCCATCTTGCAGTGTCTGCTGACATCGGTTAAGGCTGACGCATCTGGCATAGTTATCGGTATGTGTTTCTTTCCCCCTTCGGTTAGCATTGTGGAGGATATTGGGGTTACAATCATATGATTACGTGTGATTGAATTGCCAGGTGATAATGCTGAACTGACTAGGAGTAATTTGCCAAGGGACAAAGTGTTTGAATGGTTTGCTGGGCCGCTTTTTGTCATGAAAGAGCAATTAAAGAAGCTCGAATTAGATGAAAGTGAAGAAGCTTGCCTAAGGAAGCTGGTTATGGAGTGCAAAAACGAAACACCCGAGGACTGGAATGATTCTGGTTATCCATCCGAAGATAGTGTCAGGAGAGCACAGCTTCAAGCCATAATTAGAAGGCATGACAAAAGCTATATCTGAAAAACTAAACAACTCTTTCAACTTGTGACCGTGCATTAGAAATCATCACGCAATTTTCATTTTGACAGATTGCAGGGAATAGTAGCTTCCATGTCTCGGATACCAACCTTTCGGCGTCGCTTCAGGAACTTGGTGAAGTTGTTATACATAGAGGCGATTCAGGTTGATGCTTCAGTCCATCACATCGGAGGAATCCTAAAAGCTAGACTTAGTGGCCAGAGATCATCCGGAAAGGGAAGTAAAAGAGATGGATATGAAAATGATGATGCAAAAGGGAATAAAGCTAATGAAAATCTGGATGTAGTGTAAATGAACCTTTGCACAGTTAAATTTATTGTAGAATATAGGTGTGAATTATATACATCTTCTGTAAAGGATGAAAAATCAGGTCATTGTAAACATTGACTGTGATGTCAGTACCATGATGTTCATGTCAGCAAGAATATTGCAACTTAAGGCTCGGTACCCTTGTCTCTCTATTTATTATTCTTACATAGACCCCTCCTGTGTAGCAGTTGGACCTATTGATATAACAGTTAGAAATGTTACCTTTGGGTTAAGATACAAAAGGTATAATTTCCTTAGAAAATGGCAAACTTAGACTAAATGTAGCAAATTGGTTGGAGGAAAATTTCGTCATCCCCTTGTTTCGGACACCTTTTTTTGCTTACAACCTTTGGATGGAGATTTTCACTCCATGGAGAGACAAAGTTCCTTGTCTGTTCTTTCATTCTGTCTCTTTCCCAGAAAATCACAATTTCTGCCAAAACCAAACAAGCATGCTCACACATTTCTCTTCTGCAATCTCATTTTGGCACCATTTATTAATATTTTTCTTTACCATTGTTCATCAGCTAAGGTTTCAGGTTCGTTTAATCCCTTGAAACTTCCCAACACAAGGTAACCTGATTTTAACCCCTATACATATACACATATAGGGTTATATATCTACATACATATATGAACAGTCCAGGAAACCATTTTTACTATCAGATCAGATGCAGTAGAATTGAATTATTAGAGGTTTTTTGCATGAAAAATCAATAAAAAATTTGCATTTACAAATGGCATTTCATTTTCCCATGAGAACTCAGTCAGTTGGAAGCTCGGCGTATTATGCAGAAAGAATAACGGAAGAACCTCACCCTCAGACAAACAATAAAAACGCTCAGACCACCGTCACGTTGATGTACCAAACGAACATAGTAGGTTATTGTCGGAATGTCAAGATTTTGTGGTGTAAGAACCTTATGAACCATTCTCTCAGCATCCTGGTGAATAGCACGCAAGGTAATTTCCAATACTCGTGCAAGATCGATCTTAAGCCATGGCATTTCTGGAGCAAAAAAGGGTATAAATCCTTTGAGGTTGAAGGAAGCCAAGTGGATGTTTACTGGGATCTTCGTTCAGCTAAATTCACCAGCGGCCCCGAACCTGTCTCGGACTATTATGTCGCCCTAGTTGCTGACGAAGAGGTGGTTCTATTATTGGGGGATTACAAGAAAAAGGCATACAAAAGAACGAAAGCGAGACCGGCTTTGGTTCAACCCTTTTTGATTTACAAGAAGGAAAACGTGTTTGCCAAGAAAAGCTTCGCGACACGAGCTAGATTCGATGAAAAAAGCAAGGAACATGAAATTGTTGTTGAGAGTTCGATGACTGGAATAAAAGACCCTGAAATGTGGATTAGCATGGATGGTGTAGTTTTGATTCACGTCAAGAATTTGCAATGGAAATTCAGAGGGAACCAGACTGTTCTGGTCGATAAGCAAGCGGTTCAAGTCATGTGGGATGTCCATGACTGGATGTTTAGCAGCCTTGGAACCGGCCACGGCATGTTTATATTCAAACCGGTGGCGGCGGATGCAGAGAGTGACAAAGAAGGAAGTAGCCAAGAAGGAGACAGCGATGCCGGAAGCAAGTACTATTCTACACTAAGCCCCGCCACGGCATCCGAATTCAGCTTGTTCCTTTATGCCTGGAAAATTGAGTGAGGATATTGAAAGCAATTTTCCTTTTTTTCTTTTTGCTGTTTCCATTTAAAAAAAAAAGTCATACATATACAGGTAATTTAAATGCATGTATATTGTTGAAGTATTGTAAATTATGTACTCCCTAATATTGAAAGTTATTAAAGCACATAGTCTTCACTGCTTTGATTTATTCAGGAATAGGCCACACATGATTTAGAAATAATAATATTGAATATATTATATTTGTTCATATAATAACATTGCTCTCATACTTTCACTTACATTTCTTAGTCATTTTAACCAAACCTTTTGTTTATTCACTTCCCTTGATTCATATAATAACATGTACACCCTAATATTTGTAAAGAAATATAATTGGGGGACTAAATCGTTAAAATTAAAGTAGAGGACTAAATTGGAATTGTATGAAAATTACAGAGACTTGGAGCATATTTTAACCTTTATTTTATTACTGTACTAGTATTGTTCTACAAGAAACGAAAACCCTCTTAAAAAGGAGTGAGTGTTCATGGAAGGAAAGGACTAGTGTCATTTCCCTTTTAGCCCATCATCGTCATCGAGTGCCGTATTGTTTTCATGGATCTAGAGCAAAATCTGGAATCACTCTCACTCCAAAACAGCGGAGAAACACTAAGTGGAAAGTTGCGGAGATTGAAGGTTTCTTCGAATGTGTTCTTCGTTTACCATGACCAAGATGGGTTCGGAAACGCCATCGCCCGAGCTCTCAATCCTACTCCCCATCCTTGTAGTAGAGCGTGAGTCCCCTCTCTCTTTCTCTGTCTCTTCTTGGTTGATCTTCATTAAAAACACTGATTAAGAAAGCTGTACGTTTATATGTTTTCAGCTTCGAGTTAGTCGACCTGGAATTAGGGGATGCAAAATTGAATGCCTCTGTTACTCAATTTATGGATGGAGAAAATCTAAAGGTACTGTTTCTTTTGAATGGTTCCTTCCTTTTGCCATTAATTTCAAAACCCATTTTTTTAAAATATATATATATATAAATTCTGTTCTTGGTGAATGTAATTTTGTGGATTTGCTTGGAAGTTTGATTGGAAATGAAGAACTATCAGGCTATCTCTTTTTCTAGAGTGTCTGGTTCCTGGTAAAATGAGAGAAAAAGGGGACTGTTTACTTTGATATTTTTCTTCAATAAATTAAAGGGGTAAAAGCTCATTAGGAACTAGGAAGGGAGTGCTTCACAGAACCCTCTTTCAGTCGACATATTCAAAGGTTAGATTTTTTAGTTGAAAAATTATAAGTATTACTTTTAGAGTTTTCCCTGGTGGTAGATTAGAAAAGGTTTTCCTGCCGGATTGATGGTTTCATAGTTGCTGATCAATGAATATTCCTTTGTTGTGTTCCCGATAAGATGATGATGATGAATGTGATTTAAGGAGGTGCAGAACATGAGACATAAACTGAGGATAGAAATAGATTTGAATAGTAGCTGGCAAGGGCATCATTTTCTTTTCAAGCCTTCATTTTGTTGGCGTTGTTGGTCCCGCGATCTTAGTGGTCAAGCAATCATCCTTGAGAAAGAACAGCCTTGCGTGAAAATGACTAGGGTCATTTGTCTTCAAGAATGGGTGTATGAATCCTCTGGGTTACTGCAATAAATAGAATGATGACTTTAATCCTGTGTTTGGTAGGAGGGAAAGAGTAAGGAACAGTAAGGATTGGAAGGAAAAACTACTTTCTTTCCAGCCTTCCCCTAATTTGTGATAAGATGAAGAATAGGGAAAATGAGAGGATTTGTATTTGTACACATTCAACGTAAAATTAACAATTTTATTCGAAACTTTACCACTAACCACTTTTTAACTATACTTTCCATCTTTCGTATTGAACACACTGAAAGAAATATATCTTTCCTTTTACTCATTGCAGGCAACAATGGTAATGTTGGATCATTTGGAGCCGCCACTACTGTCACAGGCTATAAATTCAGTTCTGACTAAAATAGCAGATGCAGAGCACATACCGTCTACCGTACCCACTATCATAGCCCCTTTTCTTGTACCGGCATCAAAGCTGAAGTTGGAAGGTAGGTTGTTGACGAAAAATAGCAGCAAGCTTCCTCTCTATAGTATCCAAGTAGGCCCCGAGACTGATGTAAGTCGAGCCATTGCTGCCAAAACCCAGAAGCCACCTCCATCTTTGCAAATTCATTACGAGCCTTTAGCCTGCTTTCTTCACCTGGTCCGTGCTGCAAACTTGCCAACTTCTATTATAGTCGGGCAAAGAAGCCAAAGCCCATTTAATCAAGCTTTAAGTGAGGACCTACAGGTATTCATTTTTTTGGCAATTTTAAGCAAATAAGGTTAACCATGCATCGCTTGTTAATTGGTTTCATGTTTCTATCCTGGCATGCTAAGTGGGTTTTGAGATCAATATTGATTTATATGTAATTGTGGGAAATGATTTTTCAGACCCTGTATGAGATAGGACAGCTTGCGGCAAGCACGACCGGGACATACTTCCAGAGAGAGCAAACTAGCACAAATTGGATTCCAACAGCAAAGCCAGCAAGTGGTGGTGGTGTTGGAGAGACATGGCTTGCGTTCTATGGTTAAATGTTTAGGTTTAACATGCCAATGGGTGCATATTGTAGTGAAAACTAGGGCCCATGCTGTTGGATTTTGTGGGATATAATACGAATTGCAGTCAGCTGTAGCTTAAATTTGATGAATGGTGTTCTTATATGTTCTATAGTTGTGGGATACAAGGAAGAACTGAAAGGTGATCTAACTTGTTTCTTGATTGATTGTCTGACCCTTTCTATTATTTCTTTCAGGCTACTTAGTTGTTTTATTACTTGAACTTTGTACCTTTTCTACTTAAAAAGAATTTAAAATGCAATTTGATGTTGACAAATTAATTAAACTTGACTATCCAAAATTAAATGGATGTTAGTGTATAATATAAAGATTTATATTTATATTGAGTTGTTTATTAAAAGATATTGTATTAAATTTATTAAAATTTTATACATTTACATGTCATATTTATATGTCAAACCCGTGTTTTGATAGTTATTGTGGACTTCAATTAAATTTCAAATTGAGTTGGGTTGGACTTTTAAATGAAAAAGAAAACTCTTTCAATGTTATTTTCATTATCATAACTCATAAGATTCAAACTCAAAACTTTGTTTAAAGAGTATCGAACTCTTTATTATTCAAACCAATGAAGTTGTATAACTCTTGCTGTTAACATGTTGGAAATTATTTTATATTGTGACCTAGGCATAACTTGTCTCTTCATCAGTTGGGAAGTTGATTTGCAGAGCAGGAATGACCATCAGAACATTGTTAGGTTCCCCATTTTATTTTTATTTTTATTTTTGTATTTTTTTTTTTTTTGATAAAGGTTTGTTATATCAGTATTTATTGAGTTGTGTGTGTAAATTGTGGTACAAAGTGAGGACTTGGAGTAACGTGTATGTGTAAATGGTCGATTAGATTTCTTCCCAATTTTGTACAACACTTGTTTCGGTTTGTGGTTGTTTAAAAGTGAAATATTACACTCTTTATATACTTAAAACCTGCCTCTATTAATGCACAACATTCTTTTCATCTTTCTCTTTTTCCCGTATCTTCTGTTAATCTCTAATTTTGAATTAAAATATATTATCAATACACGAGATTTGAAAGTGATACTTATAAATTATATACTAAATGAGAAAATTGATTAGACTTAAATCTTGATATTTATCAAAATATTATGAGTACTCAACTAATTGAATTAACTTATGTCAACATATTATTATAAATGTTTTAAGCTAACAAAGGACCAAGCTAAAAACTTATTTTAAGAGGGATAAAATTAAATTATAAATTTTTAAAATATAATTTAGAATTTTTAAAAGAATTTTAAAATAAAAATTTTACGGTTACATTAATTTATAATTTAAAATTTTAATAATGACTAAAATATTTTTTTTTGTCATTTTATGGGAGGCAATGCTCCCTACGAAAAAGCACAAATAAATGGTGACGTTCATTCACATCATTACAGATCAAAGCGCAGCATTTTGAACAGTTTGTAGTTTGTACAACAAGAAAGTGGAAATTAAATTGAGTTGATGAAGTGTTGGCATCATTGTTGTTTGTTATTTATAAAATAGTAGCGGGACCACCACATTGTGGTATGGTGTGGACCATTTAAGCCATTGTTGGATGTTCAATGGCCTTTTTCAACAAAAATGATAAATGATATCTTTTTTATTTGATTTGGTTGTATTTGTTTTCATAACTTAATTTTTAGAATTATTCATAGTTTTTTTTCAATACATAAATAGGAGAATAATGCATTTCAACGTACTTGAACACACGTTTTTCTGCATTGACAATAATATTCATACTAACTGAATTAAAATTGAATTTACTAAGAAGACCCCCATTCAATAATAGCATTTGAATATTTAGTATATTAGATTATTTTATTGTATTTCCATGGAAAGAAAACCTAGGAGGGAAGTGAAACATTTATAACATTATTAGCTACTTATAAGTTAATAAGATAATGGTGCATACCTACCAAATAGTGAAGTGAAGAAAGGATGAAGTCTTAAAATAATTCTGAATATAAAACCAAAATCTCTCCTTAACCTTACCCTTGAAGTTGAAGTTGAAGTGGCATCACAATCATATTAAACCTATTACCTTAGCCTCTACTTTTTAGGTTGTTGTCTTCTCTAATTGGATTTTAAGTAGTTGCCTTCCACAAGCCCTTCTTTATTTTAACCTTCCTATTTTATTACTTGAATAATTTATATTTTTTTTGAAATTTTAAAACTCATTCATTAACAATATTTCTTTTAAAAGAATTAAAGTTGACATTTATAATGTTTATTTTTTGAAATTAAAGTATTATTGTAAAAAAATTATTATGAAAATTTATAATATTTATTTATAATCTGTTGTTATAAAATAAAAAATAATTTAAATAATATTTAAATCCATATGAAATATTTTAAAAAATAAGCAAATAACATAAATTGTTTGTAAAATCTAATTTGAATATATATATATATATATCATATTTTAGATACTAAAATCATATGAAAAAATAATTTTTCATAAGTGATGGAATAATTGATTCAAATGCAATGTATTTTTATTTTCTCGTGTCTTTATTATTTTATTATTATTATTATTATTATTATTATTATTATTATTATTATTATGATGGTAATAACAGATACTCAACTTAAATTATACTATAATTACAATAAAATAATTCATGATAATTCATTGTTAATATTATAATATATGAAATATAAATTTTAAATATTTTTAAGTAATTAATATAAATAGTTTGTAAGCTTTAATTTAAATATATAAATTATATTTATAATTAAGTAAGTATTTGATATATTGATAATCTTAAAAAATTAATATGTGAAACTTTCAATTCTTAATTTTACTGGTGAAATTTAAAAATTCTACTAACCGTGTACTAAATAAATAATTTCTCTTTATAATTTATATTTATTTTAAATGAGAATAATTATTAAAGTAAAAAGAAATTTTATAATTAATACTCAAACTAAGTATATATATATATCTGAAATGAAGAGAGCTCCACTTTGCTTTTCACTATCATTTTGCCCTTTTATTTATTAAATTTATTTATTTAAAAAATATTTTCTCTCTCTTTACACTTTTTCTCAGATTATGTCATCACATTTCCTAATATACACCCACCAGTTTCCATCTCAGTATCTCTTCTCTTACTCGCATAAACTGAAAGCACAGAAAAAAAATTAAGAACAAAATTAAAAGAAAATAATAATAATAATAATAGAGAGAGGGGGAGGGACAAATTCTGGAAAGCACTTTGTTCTAGGGTTTCTCTTAAATTTTTTTTGTTAATTTTTAAATTTTAATGGTACAGCTAATAACCGATCTTGTCCTCTTATGTCTTATCCATTTTTTTAATCAAGGTAAATTTCTTATTTTCTTTTATTTTAGTTCTTAATTTGATTTTCCATTTTGGGTCCTTCACTTAATTTTTTTTTTTTTTTTGTATCTGGGTTTTGGATTTGTATTTTGGTTAGCATTTCCGGGTCTCTTGGTTTGTTTATTGATCATCTGTTTTTTTTCCTGCTTAAGCTGTTTGTTTTGATCATGGAGTTTAAATCTTTGGATTATAGTTCTAGTTTTCTTCTTTGATTTACGTTCAACCTTTTACCTTATTTATGATATTAGATTGTTTTGTTTAATATGCTCTGAAATGGAATTAGTTTTGCTTATAATTCTTTTTCCTGGAATGCATATTCCACTGCTCTTTCCTTTTTATTAAAACTGTTTTCTTTTTTCATTTTTCTTTGTTTTCTCTTATTTTATTTGACTGTTTTAGTCGTCATGGATTATGAGAGTATGTTTTCTTTTTCTACTTGTTCTATTATGAGTGTGTGTTTTGCATTGATTTATTGGTGCTTAAAACTGTGCACTTTCTGGCTGTGATCATAACATATATTGAGACTTTTCCCCTTCAATAGTGCTGATCACGTGAAAGCCTTTTATGATTACAGTGTCTTCCAGAATTTGACCTTGAGCCGTATCATTATTGTTTTAGAAGTAGGAATTAAGCAACCTCTATAATCAATGGATATTTAAGTTTTTTTACTGATTAGCATGCTTTTACAACATACATGAACTGAGTTCTCTTGTAATAGCTAACTCTTTTTTTTTTTTTTTTTCTCCTCTTTTTTGCATTTGATAGCTATTGAAGTGCAAGGAGAAATAGCGGAATCGATGATCATCTCAGAAGCTACTTGCCCTGGTTGATATATTATTTGCTTAGAAGTCTGTAAATTTTAGAGAAAAGTTTTAGCTTTTGTTGGGGTAGTGTGATTGGAATGGGTTACATTTGTGATTTCTGCGGAAATCAACCGTCAACGGTATATTGCCGGTCTGATGCTGCCTGTTTATGTTTGTCTTGCGATCGAAACGTCCATTCTGCTAACGGACTGTCGAAACGTCATTCGAGAACATTGTTATGTGAAAGATGCAATTCACAACCTGCTTTTGTTAGGTGTGTTGAAGAAAGGGTATCTCTCTGTCAGAATTGTGATTTGATGGGTCACGGTACCTCTACCTCTAATTCGACACATAGGAGGCAAACAATTAATTGTTATTCTGGTTGCCCATCCTTGGCAGAACTTTCTTCCATATGGTCGTTTTTTTCGCAATCTCCTGCAGGTGAATCTACATGTGAGCAGGAATTAAGGCAAATGAGCATCACTGAAACTTCCTGGTGCCCTACCGAAAATGCCATTAGCCAGAATGATACTGGTGATGCTGAAGTTAATCGTGATTACAATGTGGATAGGGGAAATAGCTGGAGTGGGTCTTCAATTCCTGAATTCAGATCTGGACCAGGATTACTTGATCAGCCAGCTGGAACAACCGATACATCATTATCCGAGGTAAATGATGAATATGTAATATTTATCTTTAATGAATTTAGATAAAATATTTTTGAGGTACTTTCTAGCCCTTGCTATCTGGGTTCCATGGGGTAATAGTAAACAAGTACGATGAGTATTTCTACAAAGCGGGTTTAAATTTGCTTATGCATTTTAAAATCTGCACTTAATGCTGAAAAACATATTAACAGTGACTGTTGAGTGCTAAACTTTTCTTTCTGGCTGGAAAACCAGCTTTGATGTTAAGGTGTCAACTTTCTTCTGGGGAGGAACTATATGCCAATTTCTATTCCTTGCTTTTCTTATGAGTACATTTTATGATGGAAATCAACGGTACATCTAGGATGTCTTTTTTACTTGAACTTGAATGGATTTTCTGGTATATGTAGAAGATTTCATTCTTTCATTAAACCTCTGTCCATTTTGTATTTTTATTGGTCTCTTTGGATATTTCTGTTACTTGGCCCAAAAGCAACTTAAATTTTAGGGTAATATTGTAGATGATTCATTTCAGCCTTCACTGTATGATTACTAAACTGTAACCTTGTCCTCAATTTTACTTTTATTCTTATGCCTATTTTTTCCATGGGTTCATAAACTTGGATGTAGATCTCTCCTAATCTAAACACATGAATTACTTTCTGGACGCTTACCATCCATCTACGTCATTGAAGTTCTACAATTTTGTTTTTAATCAAGAGGGAAAAGGGGAGTGTGAAGGTGATAGGAAACAAGATAATTTTTGCATTAGATGATCCAAGATAATTTTTGGCATATGTGTGAAAAGTTCATTTTTCAAAATTTCTGCACGTTTCCTTGACCATTAGTAGATACAATATCTTCTGTTTGGGGACTAACTCTTACCTTTGTTAATTTGCAGTTATCTTGTCCTCAAACAAAGTGTCCTGGAGTTTGCGAAGATGATCTTTATGATGATTTCAACATGGATGAAATTGATTTGAACCTTGAAAAATATGAAGAACTCTTTGGAGTAACTCTCAATCATTCAGAAGAACTTTTTGAGAATGGTGGGATTGATAGCTTATTTGGGACGAAGGACATGTCTGCTACTGATTCCTACCAGGGTGCAGTGGCTGCTGAGGTTCTCTCATCTCTTTTCGTCTTGCTTTATGGTATCTGTATCATCTATTTTTTTAGTAGTATTGCCATTTTCCTAGATGTTATGCTTTTCTTTTTCCGCGGCATTCTTAGATATTTCAGCTATTAGTTCTTCCCATTCTGTTACTTGGAGGAAACTATTTATTCTGTTGGGGGTATCAATTTCATCAATAACCTTGACTTTCAGACATGCTTTGTGTCTTTACTTTCCATCTGTGAGTCTTCATTTTGAATTGCCACCAAAGGAAAATATCCCTCTTTACTTGGGTCAGAAGTATATACATGAAAACAATAACCTTGTATTTTCAGACATGACCAACATACCAAAAGGAAGTTTACTCTTGTTCAATTTTGGGAAAATATCCCTTGTTTAAATCGTGTTGGTTATATAGCCATTATTGATCTTTCAGCATCATGTTCAATTTTAGGATTTCTCAGGTTTGTAAGTATGCTAGTACTTGATCTTTCAGCATTATCTTGAATTTGATTATTAATAAAGCAACTTTCTTGTCAATTACGCTCGTGTCAAATGTATGCTTACAAAAATTGGAGCTTTAATCTGCTTGACTATTACAAATTTGTTTTTTCTCCTTTAGGAGAATTACTGTAAATAATCATACCCTAATTTGAATCCCTGAGAATTTCAAGTTTCTACTTGGCAAATGTTCTTACGGTTGGAATTAAATATTCTTGTCCAGGACTCATCTGTTGGACTGGTGAATGCAATCCAGCCAGCATGCAGCAATGCAGCATCTGCTGATTCCATGATGAGCAATAAAACCGATTCAATTTTGTGTTTTCCGGCAAGGCAAGACCATTCAAGCTTCTCATTTTCTGGCCTTACTGGAGAGAGTAGCGGAGGAGATTACCAAGATTGTGGAGCTTCATCAATGCTTCTCATGGGAGAGGCCCCTTGGTGTCCTCCATCTGAAGGCCCCTTCTCATCAGCAACTCGAAGTGATGCTGTCATGCGGTACAAGGAAAAGAAGAAAACACGGAAGTAAGTCTATGCCAATTACCTATATCTCAGTATCGTAATCTGTAGGCTGTGCAATTTTAGCTACTAATCCTGCCACCGCAGGAGTCTGTTTCACTGTGGTGCTCTCAAGTAAGCAAATGTGAATTTATGATCCACTTTATCTGCATCTGTGTATTTGCCAACAATCCATTTGGAAGGTCAATATAGAATCTATATTGTAGGTTTTAACATTTTATTTTACTTCTAGTCTTGTTTGGAATAATAATTTATACGTTCAACGTCTCCCACGTTGCATGATAGGTTTGAAAAGCGAGTGAGATATGCCTCTCGAAAAGCAAGGGCTGATGTGAGAAAGCGTGTGAAGGGACGCTTTGTCAAAGCTGGTGATGACTATGATTATGATCCATTGAACCCAACTCGAAGCTGCTAAGAGTACAACTTTTTTTTTACTATCCTTATAGCAAGGAAAGCCAGTTGTTGGGTGCAAAAAAAAAAAAAAAAAAAAAAACCATGAATAACTTGGCCAGGCATGGTTCTCCATAAACATAAACAATCAACAGATTGCGGCATCATTCAGCAAGGTCTGCGTTGATTGCCTTCGCTGCTGTAATGCATTCAAGTGAATTCACCTGCTCAAATTCTTTTGATTTTTTAGTATGGGAATAAAAATGGTAGATCTTCCAAGCCATATATATATATGTTCTCAGTGTTTGTTATGTTGGACACTTTATGTGTTCTCAGCCCTCTTTTAAAGCTGCTACTGCTGTTGCTGTTGCTGTTGCTGTTGCCGTTGACAGGCCATGGTTGCTCGACTGCACCGGACACCATGACATGCTAAGAAGCGCCAACGTGTAATGCTAAGTTACATGCTAATAAGCATGCAGCTCTAATTTTGCTCCCTTTCTAATTTTTTTTTTTTATTGTTTATTCTAATGAATGCATAGCCATAGATCTTTTATTTGTCAAGAAACATGCAATTGTAAAATTTTCTCTTCTGATGTATGGCAAAGGATTTAATCACATGCACTTGGATGAAATAGTGTGTAATTTATAAAAAAAAAAAAAAAAAAAACTACTATTCTCTTATTCCTCTTAAACAGGAATGTTAAAAGGGTTTATCATCTTTAAATATTTTTAAGATATCCACTATGTATGTTGCATTTTGAATAGAATATGGAGTGTTTTATTTTTATTTTTTGGAACCAATGTTGGTTCATAAGATTAATCTTTTTGGGTTTGTATTTATGAATTAGATTTAAGTTTTATGTTTTTTTAAGAGTGTAATGTGTTTTATCACTTCACTCAATATTAATCGATACTATTGTTGATTTAAACTGTTGCATTTTTAAACCTTAAATCTAGCATACTAGAACATGAATTTTTATGGACAAACAAGTGTTAGCTATAATAATAAGATGCATTGTGCTTGTAAAGAAAAAATATATGTTGGAGCCTTGCAAGGGTGCCTCAAGAATAAATAATATAGGTCTTGTTTGTGTGTGTATATGTATATATATATATATAACTAGTTTAAGCGTTTTTATGGTAAGTTGAACCAAAATTATATACAATTATTTATATCTTTCATATCATCAAAAGAAAAGAAAAGCAGCATTTATTACTTTGCACTAAGGACTTATTTCTCTGTGCTTAAAAAAAAATATTTTTAGCTCTAAAAGTACTTTTAGAAGAAAAGTTGTGCAGAACAAGTTGCTTTTGGTTGGAATTTTTGACTTTTCAGAAGTACTTTTGAAAAATACTACTGAAAAATAGAAGCTAAAATTTTTAGCTTTTCCTCTCTCAAAAGCACTTTTAGTGCTTAATTACTTTTTCACCCCTCCAATAACATAATTCTTTCCCTTTTTTTTCTTGGTGCTTAATTACAAATGTGTTAAAATCATTAATTAAAAATAAAAAATATTTTTAAAAATACTAATTACAAATATTTAATGGTTATATTTAAATATTTAAAATGTAATTTATATATTCTAATTAAATTTTATAAGTAATTAATATTTATTACTTAAAAATATTTAAAATTTATATTTCATATATTAAAATATTAACAAGTTATAGTAAATTTTTTATATTCTTACTAAAATATAATAATATTAACTAACTCCTATTTTATTTAAATGCATATTTGTTACTTGATAATAACATGTCTAAAATGAACATTTTATTTCTCAAAAGTACTTTTTGACAGTAATGCTAAACACTCAAATTTTAAACTAAACTTTTCCACAGCACTTTTCAAAAGCATTGCCAAACTAGCCCTAAGTAGAGGTGTGCATGGGCCGAGCGGCAAGGCCCGGCCCGAAGGCCCGCCCGAAATGTGGGAGGGTTTGGGCAAAAATATAGGCTCGAAAAATGGGTTTGGACAAAAAAAAAGGCCCGTTTAAAAAATAGACCGGGCCCGGGTAAGGCATTTTTGGCCCGGGCCCGGCCCGAATTCATTAAAGGAAAAAAAATTATTTTTTTAATATTATTTTCTTATTATTTTTCTCCTTATTTTGCTACCATTTTACTATTATGTTTCTATTATTTTGTTGTTATTGTTTAGATATTATATAAAACTTATTTTATTGTTAATTTTGTTATTATTTTAAAGACATTTGTTAATTTTGTTATTATTTTAGAGGCATTTGCTTGTTAAGTTGCATCTATTTTAGTGTTATTTAAGTCTACATATTTTTTAAAATTTATTTTCAATTTGTTGAAAAATATTTATTTTGATTTTTTTAATATTTTTGATGTATTATATATTTAAAAATTATATAAAATAAAATAAAAAATTAATACGGGCGGGCTGGGCCCGAATTTTAGTATTTTTATATGGGCCGGGCTTGGGCAAAATTTTAGGCCCATTTTTTGGGCCCGACCCGGCCCGAGCCCAATGAACGGGCCTAAATTTTTAGTTGGCCCGATTTGAACCCAGCCCGGCCCGGCCCATGCACACCTCTAGCCCTACTTTACAATTTTTTTAAACATTAAAACTTAATAAATCCAGGCCTAACGGTGATAAAGCATTAGAAGCCAAAAGGGCAACATTAAAGGAAGAAAACTTATTGGTGGTGATGATTTGGAAAGTGATTTTTTATAAATACCTAATTCAAAGTTTTCTACCATAACTAAACCAATCAAACATTATATTTTTCTCTTCTTCCACTCTTCTAATTCTTTCCTTCTCATAAAATTTCTTAACTCTGTAAGACTTTTTGCTTCTTCTTTGAATTTCTCTTCAATTTATAGCCACGTTATATTATTCTAATTAACTTTGAAACTTATATTACTACTTTACCTTTTACCTAATTTGGAGTATTATAATGAATATACTCATTATTTTCTTTTTCAACGAAAAGATGAAAAATTTTATAACATCATAGATCGACCCTAACTTTTAAATCGCTATCACAAATCAGTTGGGAAAATCGTATTGAAAGTGTTAAAGTTATAAAATTTTACGCTCCACTAATAAGAGATGCTTTATTGAAATTAATTGAAGTTAGTGATGATCCTAAAGTTAAAAGTGAAGTTGAATGTTTAGCAATATATGAACTTGAAAATTTTAAGTTTTTGTCGGGCATGACTATCTGGTATGAAATATTATTATTTGTTGTGAACTTGGCTAACAAAAACTTACAATCAAAATATATGTGAATTGATGTAAATATAGAACAATTAAAAGGTCTTCTCTCATTGTTTTTTTTGAAAAATATAAAGAAGATGGACTTCAAAATGCTACGATAAGCGCTAAAGAAATAACTATTGAGATGAAAATAGAACTTAAATTTCGTGAAAAACATATTATTCGTGGGAATAAACGATTGATGGGAATGTTGATAATGAAACAATAAAATCTCCTCAAAAATCTTTTAAAATTGATTATTTTTTTATACATAATAGATCATACAATTTTTTCTCTCCAAAATAGATTTGAACAATTTAAAATATATGAAGACATTTTTAATTTTTTATTCAAGATAGAAATATTAAATTCACTAGATAATAAAAATTTGAAAATATATTTTTTTAATCTTGAAAATTCTATGAAAGTTTTGAAAGAAATTATGAAATTGAAAAATGACACTCCAATTGACAAACTAAATTCTATAAAGATTTGATTCCTTTTCAAATGCATATATTGGTTATAGAATATATTAACTATTCTAGTTTATAGGGATCGACATGATTAAGCAATGAACAAGTAAAAATAATGGAAGAAATTAAAAATTTGAACACATAAATTTAATGCGAAAAAATCTCTCAATATATTAACTATTCCAGTTTATAGGGGATCGACATGATTAAACAAATGAACAAGTAAAAATAATGGAAGAAATTAAAAATTTGAACACATAAATTTAATGCGGAAAAATCCCTCAAAAGAGGATAAAAAACTAGGACAAAGATAATTTTACTATAATAACAAAAGAACAAAGAGTACAAAAGATTGAGATAAAACTAAATCCCGAAACTCAAAAACAAAGAACCCTCAAAAGTGTTATGAGTTCTAATCTTTTAATTGGTTTTTCCTAAGATTGTAAAATAGTCTATAAAATTTATAGGCTAAATTCGTAGGTGAAATAAATTATTCTAATAAATACTAAATATATTATACTAATAAATACTAAATCTTCCAGAAAGAAAATATATTTTGTTTAACTTGACTTGCAAGTAATTTCTTATTTAACAAACACAGTTTCTATTGCATCAATTGAGAAACTAAAATCGATGGAATCTTACCTAAAATCAACAATGTCTCAACAAAGATGAAATGAATTAACTATTTTATCATTTGAAAAAAAAAATTATTAAAAATTAATTATAATAGTTTAATAGATAATTTTGCATCTCCAAGCCTAAAATTATAAATTATAAATAAAAAAATTTATAATTCTCTAATAGTTAATTAATTTAAAAGATCTCATTTTACAATTTAGTTTTAGACTTCTAGATATGCTGAAACATTCCTGAACTTTTGATAACAATATTATTGAGAAAAACAAATATAAATCTCTCATAATACAGATATGAAAATATCAAAAATCCAAAAAGTAATTGTATAAAATGCATTCTTAGGATTTATCATCTTCTTGATTGATACAAGTAATAAAAGAGTTGAGTATTGACAGATGGAATAAATTCCATATATATTTGCATTATGTTGATATCATATTATATTTTTATTGTATAATTATTTCTTACTCAAACATATGTATAATTATAAATATAATATAATGTATCATTAGTGATGAATCCCCATTAAAACTATAAATAGTCTATGGAGTTGGGTAAGGTTATGAAATTAAGAAACATAATAAATAAATAACCCCACCAAATTCAACTCAAACCATAATCAATTAAATCTTAATTTAATATTCTTTAATAAATCAGTTATAATTGTCGGCGTCACGTCTAACAATTAATTTCATTATTTTCTCATTAACCAAAAAGGAATTTGTTGCAATTTTTTTCTTTAGATAATCTCGTAAGGAAGCGCTTAGAATTCAATTTATTAACAGCATTAAAAATTAATGAGAATTAATTTTAACTAACATATACGCATAAACGGAGTTCATTTAGACCAGATTACTTATTTACACAACATAAATTGCTTATCTACTTTATACTCAATCATACTATTTGTCACAAGTAATAGAATAATTAAATAATTGTGATTAATTGATATGATAAATATTCCAATCAAATATTTGTAATTAAAATACAATACTATGCAAATACTAAAGGATAAAGAAAAAATAAAAACAAATTAGATCTCACTAATTTGATAAATAAAAATAAAATTGCTTTAAAGTAGTCATTTCAAGTCCTTGATAGATTTTTCAATTCCATTTGAAACAGTATATTACAGACCTAAATCGAAATGTTGCAACTAAAGATATGATCAAAATATTAAAATATTGTGATTATATATTTTAATTTAATTATCTTTTTAAATAAAAATTAAAGTATTTTAAAAAATTTCATGGTTCATTCTCTATAGATGGATTAACTACTCAAATTTTGATTTTTTTTAAAAGTGTATTTAGAAAGCTATCTAATAATTAGATTTAGATATAATTGATTGTAATGGTACATATATAGCATGTTTGGGTAACTACTCTAATCAATAAGTCTTATTGAATTAAGTATAAATGCAGTATCCCAATTACACTTTCTAATTTTTGTGGGGAAGGTAAGAATTGGAGTACTTACATAAGTAATTGTAATAAAAAAAACTATAAAAATTGAAGGAAGAGAGTTTGAATAATTATACATGTATTTTTTTTTTATGTCATGGGTACTATGCTTTCGCTATTTTTCCAAAATACCTTTTTTTATAATTAAAAAAAAGCAATTAAACAAATGGAAAAAATAACATCCATATTTTTAAGAATTACATTTGTAACACCCTAAACCGGGCCTAAAAATTTAGACCGAGTCCTGGATGTTATATTGATCACCAAAGTGATCGTAGGTGAATTTGTACAAAACAATTGTCACGACAACCTGAACCATTTAATCGTTTTAAAAAAAAAAATTTAGTCAGTAAAATTTCAGTAAAGTTAAACATATAATCGAAACTAAATAAATGAATAAAAATTAAAACGAAACTTATACCACAACTTTATAAAATTTTACAGTTCAAAAACCGAATAACCAATTAAAATCTGAAAATTCAAACTGACGATAAATTATTTTCACCGAGATTGTCCGAGGCCTCCGCACGTCGAGTCCAGCTTCAGAATTCAAAAATGTACCTGAAAAGGAAACACTAAAAGGGGGAGAGCTACTCGAGCTCGGTGTGAGACTGAAACAAGACTAAAAACACATTTTCAGAATTCAAATCAGTATTGCATCAGATTTACAAATAAACACTGTGTCAGAAAGAAACTTGGAACTAATGTCCCAACAGAATGAAAATCGCACTCACATCAATTCACAAACAGACAGACAGAGTACAGTCAAACAGTCAAGCACCCAGAACATACAAATAGCCATGGATGAAATGCAGTCAAATAAAACTCACCCATCCAACCAACACACCTCTCCGTCCCCTGATCACACCCTGTAAGAGCTATTTAAGCTCATCCAGCTGAAATACACCATATATGACCTCGAGGGCCCATCCAACCCTACACACCATATATGTGGACTAAGCCACTCGGATAACAATACGCAACAAAGCTAGCGTATGTGCCTAATCCGTTGTACAGACAAATTGCAGTCTTAACTGCCAGAACAGATAACAGTACGCAGCAAAGCTAACGCACATGCAGTACAATGAGATAAATTGTTGTACGAGTAAATTGCAGTAGAAATGTCAGATCAGATTAGAATCAGACTCCCTTCTCTTCACAAACCCAGCCATAACTTAACTTTATGCAAGTGTATGTATGTTTGCATTATCACAGGAAACAACGAGCACATCCCACGACAAATGATGTAAAAGCAGATGCACACACACACACACCCGGTGACGGTGGTTTGAGTCAGACATCACATATATCAAATATCTATATCACATAAGCAGCAGCCCAAATCAAAGTCTTAAATGCCCTTCCTTAGGCTTAGCCAAGGGTTGAAGTACACAAACACATATTCAGATCAGAAACGCACACAGAACCGATATAAATGTCTTAGAACCACACGCCCCTGTGCTCTGGCTGTATGGAAATGCCGAAGCCGTGTGGAAGGTCAAAAGCCCGTGTAAAGAGGGGCACACGCCCATGTGAAGAGAGGCACACGACCATGTGACTAAGGTACACGCCCGTGTGGACCAAGGGCATGGCCGTGGGAACAGGCTTTGTAACTCTCTATCAATTTGCACTAAATTTAAGTACAGGGCCAACACGGCCATGTGAAGGTCTCACACGCCCGTGTGCCCACCAGACACGGCTATGTGTCCAGAACACACGTCCGTGTGGGATCCCTAAATCCCCAAATTAGCCACACGGCCGTGTGGCACCGATTCACTCAATCCCTAATTTCCAATCACACACGCCCGTGTGCCCAAGGGACACGGTCGTGTGAAAATCGACAAAATCCTTAAATCGACCACACGGCCATGTGACCAGGCCGTGTCGCACCAAATTTTACCCGGAAGCCTTAATTCCTAACTCCACACGGTCGTGTGAACAGGCACACGCCCGTGTGGCCGCCCATGTGGTCGCGAAACCCCATTGGAACGGGCCAAAATCTTCATTTTAGTCGTCAAAACAGTCCCCAACCTTTGCAATTATAAGATTATATCGGAATACGCAGTATCCCTTGCACATCCTCCACAATTGAAACCCAAAACAATGGGATTAAGCACACTCAAGAAATGCTGAAACAATAATTCATAAAGTAAAACAGTTAAGGTTCGAATCCCACACCTGATTTGCGAACGAAAACTTTCAGAGACTGACTCGATGACCAAGAAATTGAAGTCTTTTGAAAACCACCACTTTTCCAAAAAGAAAAGAGAATAAGCCAAAAAGAAAACCAAAAGAAAAAGGCAAAAACAAAAAGAATACTGTCTACCACCCAAAATAGAAAATAGAAGTAAAAATAAAAATAAAAATAAATAATTATAAATATTAACTTAAAACAAACTAAAATAAAATGTCTCTCCAAAAAGGGCATACAAAGACTCGAACCCAAAACCTCGAGGTAAAGTAACACTAACTCAACCACCAGACCAGCAAGCCCATTCTGACACTTAAACACGCAACCAAACACAATAGCACGCCCTTCTCCATGACCCTAACCACAAAACCTTAAAACCTGTAATCCTAAAATTCGAGGTGTTACAACATTAGTAATAAATGAGCAAACTTAAAAGCAAAAGTTACTGAATAAATTATGAACTGAATTTTGGAATTAATTTAACAATTCATGAATACATTTACTTTATTTTTTTAAAATGTACATGTGAAATATTTTTCTAATTAACAAGGGCAAGGTCCCATGTTATATAATTTGTTGCAATTTTGCTTACTCTATTTAATGTTAGAATTTAGCATGAGAATTTTGGGCTAAGTGTTGTTTAGAAAAAAATAATTAAGATCTATGATTGAGACTAAAAAATATTAAAGTAAGTGAACTTGTAAAGATAAAGTTCTATAACAAGGACAATTTAGTAATTTTACATTCCATCAAACAAAATACTAAAATCTTGCATTCCAGCCGAATGATCAAATAAGGTAATTTCACATTCCACCCATTATTTTACATCTTTGTAATCTTATTACGGAACGTAATTTAAATTTCGATGAACCAAACACATCCTTAAATCCAGTTTTCCTATGAATTTTCAAATATGTTTGTAACACCCCATACTTGACCCAGTTGTCGAGTCTAAGCTACGAGATTCTACAACTACTGACTAAGTAAATTCAAACCATTATGCAACATTCAATCATTCAGATACATAAATAAATAGCATTCATGTACATAATATGTTACACAATCATTTTTGGGTTCCACACGAGCTTACGAAAGCTCTTTTGTTAACTTAAGCTTGAATTAAGACCAAACTGTAAAATTTAAAAAATGTTTGGGCTGACTTCGTGACTTCACACTCTTCACGTCGTGACGTCTCCATCTCAGTATGTCATGTTGTGACTTCATACATACTGGCTTCGTAATGACATCCTTTTTCGACACCACGTTGTGACGTTGAGAATTGGAGGTTGTGACGAGGACCCTATTTTTGATAAAAACATCATTTTGATTCCTATTCAAGATGTGCAAAACTACTTATATGATTCATATAACTTTGTACCATTAAAAACAACTCAAGTTCATATCATTTCATGCCAAACAAATCACTTAACCATTCCAATCAAAACCAAATCAAACATGAGCTCAACCTATTCAAAATCAGTTAATTTCATTACATTCATGCTAATGCCAAATCTACCTATACCAAAACATAATAAGTCATGCCATTAAAACTTCCACAAACTAACCTATCTGTTTCATTTTGGACACTATGAACCTATATGACTTTATCTTGAACCAAAACAATCACTCTTAAAAAATGCTTCCGAGCATCACTTTCAAATATGTCAATTCCAACCTGTAATGCCCCAAAAATCTCGAACCTTCTTTTTGCGACTTCTATGTGAATGTGTGCTTAATATTTAGTCAAGAGTTAATTATGTGTTAATGGGTCCTTGGTTTGAATCCTAGCTTAGTATTTTTAGGAATTTAATTTTGGCCTTCTAGAAGGTTAAAAGTAGCATGAATATGGACTCTAAGGAGTGTGAGCAGAAGAGAAAATATAGGAAAAGGATAGGAGAGCTTATCGTAGAGAAAAATTAGAAGATTGGATGTGGATGAAGTGGAACCAATTGGGACTTTAAGGGTTCGGCTTTGGGTATTTATAGGGGATGTCGAATTCTTTTTGAAGAGTTTCCCTTGTTTTGCCAAACCGAATGCTTCATTCTTCTTCTTCTTTCTAGTTCTTTTTCCTCTTTTACAATTGCTGAATCTTCTTCTCCCAAATTCCCTTGCTCATAATTCTTTCTCTTCTCAAGAAAAAAAAATCCCTTTTGGTCTACCTTTGGAATAGCCGAATCTTCCTTTGGCCGATTACTCCTTTGTGTGTAAGTATTTCTTTTTCTTTGTTTCGGTTAATATTGATAATACCAATTACTCTTTCCCTCACTTCTCCTAATCGATTTTGGGTAGGGAATTAGTATTGAATCTCTGTGCTTCAAATTTTTGCCGAGTTACTCTTCACATTTCGGGTTTAGGTAAGTATTTCCTTGATTTTAGGTAGTTGGCCGAATGAATATTTATTTTATGAGGGTGGTTCGTGATGGATACGAGTCCCCTACTATTTTGGTTTTAATGATGAAAAATTAATGCAGATTTAGAAAAATTTCGTGATTAGTGGTCAAGGGAAAACTATTAAGGCTTGTCGCACATGGTAAGGTTATGGTGAGGTTTCGATTTTTGATAAAGTATGTATTAAGCCCATGATTAATCGTTAAGTAATATCAATTGTAGGTTTGTGATTAAGGGGATTACAACACGCATTATTACCAGGTGTGTACAAACACTACACACACACGATATCAGCAATTCCGAAAAGTCGAAAAGCTGAAAGTGGCTAAATGGGCCGGTAGGCCCTAGGGTTAAGATATGTGGAATTGTTGATTTGTCTGTATGGATTGAATTAGTCATACAGGATATGTGACCTGGAATTGATTTGGGCCTAATGGGCCATATGAAAGAGATTGGGCCTAATGGGCCATATGAAAAAGATTGGGCCTAATGGGCCACATGAATGTGATTTGGGCCGATGGGCCATATGAGCGAGTTGGGCTTAGTGGATTTTGTATATGGGTTTGGCCCTAGTATCTAATAACTGCCAAAACATACATAAAACTTAAACACATAATTGCAACCGTGGATAAGTCATAAGGTTGAAGTGTGGTAATAGGTATATGCATGTCTAGGATTGGATCTAGGAAGAGCTTGGTACTTAAGCGGTCTCAATGACTCACCTCCTCTTCTCTAGAATCCTACCTGGTGCATAGTATCTGTTCATTTTGGCCAACGGGGACTTGTTAACAGACCCAGGTAAGTACTAAATCCATAATACTTAAAAATGACCGAAATGCCCTAAGGGTAAAAATGATTAAAATATCCCTATGAGTTAAACTTAGGATTTATGGGTATGACATGCTGCATTCATATGATATACTGCCTAGGTTGCATGTGGGTGGGAATTATGGTACGGAGGAAGAACTTGAGGGTCGCATGGTTACTTGATGACCGTGGATCCACCGTTGGCTTTTAAAGCCCAATATATGACTAGCAGTTTTGCTGCAATGTTAGGTAGTACCACAACCGGGCTACCACTATATGTAGTAGATGGATGGGTCGATTTAGAAATCCACACAAGTGTATAAGGTTGGAAGGGAAATGCTGTGTAGCTGATGGATTATTGGGGAGGGTTTTTACTGCATTGCATATGTGATATGTTTAAGATGATGATATTATGACAAGGGCTTTGGCCCAACTGATTGCTTATATGCTATTTGTTTGCTGAGGGTTGTACACACTGAGTTTCGAAACTCACTCCATCTTATATTTTTCTTAGGAAATCCTCAGTAGTCGGTTCGACAAATGGAGGGACTCAGAGATGGCCAGCTAGCAAGACATTTTTGTTTTTTCCTGATTTTCTTTATAGTTTTAAGTATTTGGATTATTTTATGTTCGGATTGTAATAAGGCCTCCCTGTGCTTATTGTTACATTGATTGCTTTACTTTCTATTGAATTTATATTAAGTTTTTTTCTGGAAACAAAGATTTTTATTTAAAATTAAGCTTCCGCTGGTAAAAAGTTCTATTTTTAATATTTGTTAACTTATAATCAAAAAGACGGATTTCCAAATACATATCGTTTTGGGAGACAACTATAATCTAGGTTTTTAATCACAATTCTTTAATAAGGGTTTTCAATGAAAACAAGGTTTTCACAAAAACACTTTAATGTGACACGCTGGATCCGGCCATAACGTCGGGGCCGGGCTTGGGGTGTTACACAACCATTCATTAACTTAGCTACCTTTTCTACCTCATTTTCTAACATTCCACATGCCAAAACATATAAGTATATAACATCACTTATTCTAGCATGAAACATGACTAATACCATACATTTATCAAGTCACAAAGGAAACATATACACAAGATAGGCTATATCACATTTGCCAAGTACAAAACAACTTCAAAATGATAAAGTGCACACTAAGACCCTTATATACATGCCACGACCTTAATCTCAAAATAATCATATAATTAACAATTTGGTGATAGTGTGAGCTTCGAGACAATCTAGCTTGACGAGTTCCGCAAGGTGACGATCTACAAGGGAAAGAAAACAATGAGAGTAAGCATATAGAATACTTAGTAAGTTCAAATGGAAAGTACTATGCTTACCTTATTTTCACCTAAGCATGTTAGTTATCTTAGTTTGGCATAATGTTGGCTAGATCATATCACTTTACAACGTTAACAAGGTGAGCATATATCTATACATACATATCCATGACATTAAACATGATAAGTAACTCAAAGAATATCAATTCATAATGGTATATATAATCAATCATAAAATATATTCATCCAACAATTCATAAGTGCAAGTCATTCATTCATAATTCAAAGTATATCAATTCATAATGATACATATAATCAATCATAAAATATATTCATCCAACAATTCATAAGTGCAAGTCATTCATTCATAATTCATTTCAATCTCATTTCCTATTATCATTACATAATTATGTAACATTTACATTTGAATCATGTCAATAGCATTTCAATTGTTCAACAAGTTCATTTCATCATGTTTTCAGGTTTCTGATTTTGTTTATACTATTTCGTCTGATGGAACCTAGTTGTAACAACCCAAAACTCGGCCCAAACACTACGACCGAATTTGGAGTGCTACAGAGAAAATGCTTTGTAAAACTCTTTAAAACCGGGTTAACTTTTTGATAAAAGATTGTGTGTTTTAAAACAGTTGAGATGTATAAAAATCATACTTAGGTTTATAAAAAAATAATCATTAAGTCAAAGTTGTTCTGATTCGGTGTGCTGATGGCACTTTAAAATATTTCACGATTTAATTTTTGAAAACATGTGTACTTGATTTAATATTAATAAAGATAGTTTTAAACAGAATCATCCAAATATAAAATAATAAAAATATATCTAGGGGGCCTTATTACACAATAAACCAACATTTATAATAAATAAAATAAAACGTAGTTCGTCTAATAAAATTCCACTGCATGGCCACCTCGAGTCCCTCCGGCTCCATCTCCGCGATCTACTCATCTGCAAAATGTTAAGAGAAGGGGTGAGTCACCAAGACTCAGTGTGTAAATCCCCTACCCGGAAAATATATCTCATACACAATTTATTAATAACATGCTCATGCAACCCAACTAGCCATCCATACTCCTTTTCTACCCCGTGTGGTCAAAACCACTGATGACTTAAAGTCACAATTTAAGTGATGGGGCCAACCCATCGTGTGGTCAAAACCACTGATGACCATGGGTCACAATATATCAAATGTGGTCAAAACCACTGGTGGTACCAAACCACTGGGACTTAGTCGCAAATAATTAATCGTTTGTGGTCAAAACCACTAATGACCATAGGTCACATATAGTCTGATGGGGCCAACCCATCTTGTGGTCAAAACCACTGACGACAGTCCATATTTCATCCCCCTCCTCTCATCAATCCCACCATCACATGCTTATACATCAATTTCATATATAACATGTCATAGTATTAAATATCATGTGATGGCATGCAAACATACATCAACAGTTACAAGTTAGGGGACTTACCCGAAATCCATGATTATGCCACAAGCTAATCATAACCAAAAGATGACAAAAAATAACGTCATGTAATTAATAAAGTGTGTAAAGAGATCTTACACACCTGTTACTATCGTAATTCCTAGATCTCGAAACTCCGATCAACAACGCTAGATCTTGACCTCACACGTCCTTTCAACACTAACCCCTTACGATATGTACATCCTTTTCGCTCCCCTACAATCGGCACTTATCCAAAATTAATAGCCTTCAGCTTTGAACACCAATTAAATAAAATAGATTCTTACCAAAATCGATTGATAGGGAATGGAGAGTCAAATCTATTGCTTGAAAATCCCGTAGTTCCTAGATGATATCGATTCAAAGAGAGATTAGCCAAACTCTTAACAAGGCTAGCCATAACAAGAACAAAGATTAAGCTTAGAGTGATCCCTTACCACACTATGAAATTCGGCAGCACTTAGTTAGGGGGGAAAAAGAAGGTTCGGCCAACACTAATAGAAGGGCTGAAATTTTGAGAAGAAAAAGGGGTGTAATTTACAAGAGAAGTGAAAGAAAATAATGAAAAAAAAAAAGAAGATAGGGGTTTCGGTTTTGAGAAGGAAATGAAAGAAAATTAAAGATGAAAGAGTTGGGAGTTTCGGCTACTTGCAAGTGGAGAAGTGAAAAGACAAAAAGATGGAGAGTATGCCTATAAAGAATTCGGCACTCCCCCCCTAGCACCTAGTCTTCTTGCCGCCCACTCCTCTCCAAGGAGTTCAAAAATTTGGCCACTTCCTTGAATTACTCTTGGCCACTAGATTAAAATTATTCAAATAATTTGAAGTAAACAATTGCCTACTTTTTCTCTTTGCCACCCTTAAAGATTAATCAAATAATATCTAATAAAAACATTATTATCCTTAGTACCAATAAAATAAAATATACTATAATATCACCACACTTATAGCCGAATTAAAAATCAAAACACCAAGCTTATCTTTATCTAAAATAAATAAAATAAACTAACCCTTATCCCTTTCCTTCCAGCCAAATTCTAAAAGAATTAAACAATCATTTATCTTCATCCAAAGAAGCCCACATGCTGTCCACCTTCACCCCACCTCCTCACGCCAGCAGCAAAAAGAAAAAAATAAAACACATCTGCTGCCTCATAGGTTCGAACCAGCGACCTGGTGAAGGCAACAGCAGCAGCCTCCCTTAACGCCCCTTTCCAACTCTCCCAATTGAATTTTCATGTCAATTTACCCCACTGTTTTAATTATAAGCCTTCCTCTTGGCCTTCTCCCTTAACGCCCAAAACTCAAAAAGAAAGCTCCTTGCTTCCTTCATCTATCGAACCCGAGACCTCACTGCAGCCCTCACTCTCCAACACCCTTTGTCACTTCTCCTCATTAAACTTTCATGCCATGAACCTTCTCCAATTAATTTTAAGGCCTCCCTACTTAAGCCCATCACTTCCTAAAAAAAACAAAACGCCGAAATGCTCCTCCTGCCACTCGAACTTGTGACCTGCGTCCCCCCTCTTTTTCACCTCCAACACGCATGAAACCACTTAGCCAACTAGATCCTTGTGTCAGGTTCCTACTAAAAATTTTCTTAACCCCTAACTCACCTAGCTTCCCTCCTTTAAACACTTAAAAAAAATAAATTTTAATACTAAGTCAGGCCTAGCTCGGGTTTAATTCTAGACCCCAAAACATGCCAAATAAATCATAAATTTTATTTCTTCAAGCACACACACACACACATGAGAACAAATAATTAAATTTTCAAACACCCCTAATTCAGGATGTTACAATTCTACCCCCTTTAAAATAATTTCGTCCTCGAAATTACTTACTATCGTTCAATCGCGCATCCTTAACTCATTATGTTACGCTACTGCTGCGCACTCTGATCTTAAAGGGCTATCATACCTTCTAGACACATTCTCTAAGTTCATTATCTCAGTTCCATACACTTTACTAGCAACATAAGAATGAACTAACGTAACCATAACCAAGACAATTGAGGGTATTCCGGAAACAAGAAACTTACCCGTTGTTATGTCTGGCATATCTTCCTCCTCGTGACAGCCAACTGCATAAACCAGCCTTGGTTGCCTCGCCTCTGCACCTTCAGCACCTCGACCACGCCCGTTACCATTATCATTACCTCTAGCTGCACCTCGACCTCTCTGTGGTGGTCCTTCATTTCTAACCTGGGCACGATTCGACCTCCGGTTGATTCTTAGCTAACTTCCGAGGACAATCCCTCACACGGTGATCGAGCGATCCACATTCAAAGCATCCACGATTACCATTCCAAAGCCTCTTCTTGTGAAACTTGCCACACTTATCACACCGTGGCGGCCATTGAGGATTAGTAGTAAAAGAAGCGGAAGCCTAGCGACTGATCCGACCCATCAAACCTCGTCCTCTTACATTTCATTACCCGAGAACCTTGAAGGTTCCGAGCTCCTCTTATTCCAATTACATTTTTTGGTTCCGCTTAACGGACTGTCTTACTCCTCAAAGCAACTTTAGACTTCTCCACAAGAACAAAAAAACTCGTTCTGTTGTAGAGCTATCATCATTCTCACTCATCTCTAAGCCCATCTTCGAACTCCGACACGGCAGCGCTCATGCTCGGTACCCATAATACCACGAGCATACCTACTCAACCGGAGGAACTCGGCCTCACATTCCGCCATCGACTTATTTCCTTGAACCAGGTTCAAGAAAGCCTTCCGTTGTGCATCTACGTAGCTAGTTCCAATATACTTCTTTTGATAGGCATCCTTGAAAAATTCCCAAGTGAGATTTTTTACGCCACTGTTCCATCCTCATACGGTGAGCCACCACCGATATGACTCATCCGAAGCAAAGAAATTACACCCTTTAATTTCTCCTCGGTGTAAAATCTATGTCATCCATGATCCTTTCGATTGCTTCCAACCAAGACTCGCAAAGACCTGGGTGCCACTCGGAAACTCCCCTAAATACTTCTGCTCCGTTAGCCCGGAGTCGTTCAACCACAGATTTACGGGCTCCTGTGCCCGCGCCAGCCTCAGCAACTCGTTTCAATACCCGTAATACAGCTTGAGATACGACATCATTACCACCCATCTGATCTTGAAATTCAGTTTTCGCCGCCGGCAGATCCGGCATCTCATTTCCAGACCCGTGACCAGACCTTGCTGGCTCCGAAAAGGTCATCCTACCCCTTCCACGGCCACGCGGCGGACGTCCACGACCTCTAAAACTCATCTTAACTACCGCGCTTTAATCTGATTAAGAAATTTTTATGGATGAGTACTTTGTTTCACTTGGTTATCCACGAAGAAATTTTATGAAAGGTTTAATAGGGATTCTTTCGATCAAACAAAGTTTTAAGTCCTCTATCCTAGTTCACACAGAAGGGCACATCCATTTCCTAATACCTTCCATATCTATTCGCTCTTCGGACATTTCTGTCCTGTTCCTAACCTAGGGGTATTTTCGTCATTTTTCTACAAGGGTATTTTCGTAATAAATCTGAGGAATTTTAAAACTTTTAATAAATCAGAACGTTTTAAAGTTTCCAAATCTGGGAGATTCTTTTCAAAAATTTCTCAAATTCAAGGTATGGCAAAATTGTGGAAACTAGGGGTATTTTGGTAATTTTGTCAATCAGGGGTAATTTTGTGAATTTGATAAATTAGGGATATTTTTAACAATGGTAAAACTCTGAGGGTTCTTTTTGAGAGTTTCCCTTTTTAAAACGATGACGTTGCAAAAATTTTAGAATTCAAGGTCATTTTGGTAATTTGCAAGTTGAGGGCATTTTCGTAATTTTCCCAAAATCAAAGTATTTTTGTTAGCTTGCATAGTAAGGTTTTTGGGTATTTATAAAATAATGAAATTTTTGGGCAAAAACATTGAGTTGATATTTTATGATCCAATGGCGTTTTAGTAATTTTACCCCCTAAGGGCATTTTTGTAATTTTTGCAAAATTTTCGAAAAATGTTGTAAAGATGATTTTTCTCAAATTTTGAAGGAGAAATTTTTTTAATAGTTCTGAAAACTAGGGTTTTGTTGTGTTCTTCTTTTCCAAAAACATGGCTAGTTCCTTTCTGGGTTTTAGTCATTATGTTTAATTTATGACCGAGCCCTCTTGGTTAGAGTGAACAGAAGCTACGCACTGTAGGATTCTGTGAAGAGGAGGTGAGTCACGAGGACTGCTTAAATACCAAGCTCTTCCAGATCCAATCCTAGAGATGCGCACCAAGGTTTCCACACCCTAACTCGGCGACTTGGTCCTAGGTTTGTTCAATTAGGCTCTTAAAGTCTTATGTCTTTGTTTGGGGTAACTAGTCCTAAAGTTTAAAATACTTATCACTACTCACGTTCCATGCTTCCTACCCTTCTCTGAGAAAATAAATCATACGAAGTTAGGAGTACTTACACCGGGCGGATAGTGCCGGAGACTCGGTGCCATCTTTGTTCAAAACCCAAAAACAAATCAAAAAAGCCTACCAAAACATTTTTGGGCCTTGGGCCCCCACAGTCAAGCTTTGAACTGGGCTCTGATACCAATTTGTAACAACCCAAAACCCGGCCCAAACACTACGATCGAATTTGGAGTGCTACAGAGAAAATGCTCTGTAAAACTCTTTAAAACCGGATTAACTTTTTGATAAAAGATTGTGTGTTTTAAAACAGTTGAGATGTATAAAAATCATACTTAGGTTTATAAAAAAAATAGTCATTAAGTCAGGTTGTTACAGATTCAGGTGTGCCTGATGGCACTTTAAAATATTTCACGATTTAATTTTTGAAAACATGTGTACTTGATTTAATATTAATAAAGATAGTTTTAAACAGAATCATCCAAATATAAAATAATAAAAATATATCTAGGAGGCCTTATTACACAATAAACCAACATTTATAATAAATAAAATAAAACGTAGTTCGTCTAATAAAATTCCATCGCATGGCCACCTCGAGTCCCTCCGCCCATCTCCGCGATCTACTCATCTGCAAAATGTTAAGGAAGGGTGAGTCACCAAGACTCAAGCAGTGTGTAAATCCCCTACCCGAAAAATATATCTCATACACAATTTATTAATAACATGCTCATGCAACCCAACTAGCCATCCATACTCCTTTTCTACCCCGTGTGGTCAAAACCACTGATGACTTAAAGTCACAATTTAAGTGATGGGGCCAACCCATCGTGTGGTCAAAACCACTGATGACCATGGGTCACAATATATCAAATATGGTCAAAACCACTGGTGGTACCAAACCACTGGGACTTAGTCGCAAATAATTAATCGTTTGTGGTCAAAACCACTGATGACCATAGGTCACATATAGTCTGATGGGGCCAACCCATCTTGTGGTCAAAACCACTGACGACAGTCCATATTTCATCCCCCTCCTCTCATCAATCCCACCATCACATGCTTATACATCAATTTCATATATAACATGTCATAGTATTAAATATCATGTGATGGCATGCAAACATACATCAACAGTTACAAGTTAGGGGACTTACCCAAAATCCATGATTATGCCACAAGCTAATCATAACCAAAAGATGACAAACAATAACGTCATGTAATTAATAAAGTGTGTAAAGAGATCTTACACACCTGTTACTATCGTAATTCCTAGATCTCGAAACTCCGATCAACAACGCTAGATCTTGACCTCACACGTCCTTTCAACACTAACCCCTTACGATATGTACATCCTTTTCGCTCCCCTACAATCGGTACTTATCCAAAATTAATAGCCTTCGGCTTTGAACACCAATTAAATAAAATAGATTCTTACCAAAATCGATTGATAGGGAATGGAGAGTCAAATCTATTGCTTGAAAATCCCGTAGTTCCTAGATGATATCGATTCAAAGAGGGATTAGCCAAACTCTTAACAAGGCTAGCCATAACAAGAACAAAGATTAAGCTTAGAGTGATCCCTTACCACACTATGAAATTCAGCAGCACTTAGTTAGGGGGGAAAAAGAAGGTTCGGCCAACACTAATGGAAGGGCTGAAATTTTGAGAAGAAAAAGGGGTGTATTCGGCTAAGAGAAGCTGAAAGAAAATAATGGAAAAAAAAAGAAGATAGGGGTTTCGGTTTTGAGAAGGAAAGGAAAGAAAATTAAAGATGAAAGAGTTGGGAGTTTCGGCTACTTGCAAGTGGAGAAGAGAAAAGACAAAAAGATGGAGAGTATGCCTAAAAAGAATTCGGCACTCCCCCCTAGCACCTAGTCTTCTTGCCGCCCACTCCTCTCCAAGGAGTTCAAAAATTTGGCCACTTCCTTGAATTACTCTGGGCCACTAGATTAAAATTATTCAAATAATTTGAAGTAAACAATTGCCTACTTTTTCTCTTTGCCACCCTTATAGATTAATCAAATAATATCTAATAAAAATATTATTATCCTTAGTACCAATAAAATAAAATATACTATAATATCACCACACTTACAGCCGAATTAAAAATCAAAACACCAAGCTTATCTTTATCTAAAATAAATAAAATAAACTAACCCTTATCCCTTTCCTTCCAGCCAAATTCTAAAAGAATTAAACAATCATTTATCTTCATCCAAAAAGCCCACATCTTTGTCTACCTTCACCCCACCTCCTCACGCCAGCAGCAAAAAGAAAAAATAAAACACATCTGCTGCCTCATAGGTTCGAACCAGCAACCTGGTGAAGGCAACAGCAGCAGCCTCCCTTAACGCCCCTTTCCAACTCTCCCAATTGACTTTTCATGTCAATTTACCCCACCGTTTTAATTATAAGCCTTCCTCTTGGCCTTCTCCCTTAACGCCCAAAACTCAAAAAGAAAGCTCCTTGCTTCCTTCATCTATCGAACCCGAGACCTCACCGCAGCCCTCACTCTCCAACACCCTTTGCCACTTCTCCTCATTAAACTTTCATGCCATGAACCTTCTCCAATTAATTTTAAGGCCTCCCTACTTAAGCCCATCACTACCTAAAAAAAACAAAACGCCGAAATGCTCCTCCTGCCACTCGAACTTGTGACCTGCGTCCCCCCCCCCTTTTTCACCTCCAACACGCATGAAACCACTTAGCCAACTAGATCCTTGTGTCAGGTTCCTACTAAAAATTTTCTTAACCCCTAACTCACCTAGCTTCCCTCCTTTAAACACTTAAAAAAAATAAATTTTAATACTAAGTCAGGCCTAGCTCGGGTTTAATTCTAGACCCCAAAACATGCCAAATAAATCATAAATTTTATTTCTTCAAGCACACACACACACACATGGGAACAAATAATTAAATTTTCAAACACCCCTAATTCAGGATGTTACACTAGTAAACAAACTTGGATGCTTGGGTAAACTACCCAGACCCAGTTGCTTGTTCGAGCTAAAATTACACCACACTAGTGGAAGATGCCATCATCAATCACTAACTCCTATTGAAAAATGGTTAATTTGCCATTTAAGTCCTTAAGCCTTTGACCAATTAAAAACTTATAGCGATTAGACTTTACGGTTTAGTCCCTAAACCTTAATTAACTATTAATTCGAAAAAAATTCTTATCCCAACTTTGATGTAAGAATATATTATTTAATATTTATGGGCTCGATTTACAGAAATAAGATTCTAAAACAGTACTTTCTGATACCACTAAAAATCAGGTTGTTATAATGCCCGTACATGATCTAAGTTTAAAATATTATTTTTATTCAATAATAATAGCACTTTAATTTTATGGCATATATTTTATTTTTTAAACATATTTATATTATTTTACAGATCTCATTTAAATAATTTAAAAATTTTCTTGAAAAGGGATAATTTCTCATACAATTTGACTTACTAAATAATTAACATGTTAAATATTATGTATCATAAATTAATTATACTAATTTTAAATAAATTACATAATATTTATTAATAATTTATACTTGGTCAATGACCAATTGGTGATCACAAGGAGTATATGTTTAATGTTAAATAATGAATAACCCAACAAATATAGAATACATGAGTAATTAGATACAATTGCTTAGGATATGGTGTTTATTTTTCTTGTTAATAGTAATTATATTGTGGAATACTTTATTAGACTAACACATCTAATACACTGATTTGATTTTAAGTTTTGTTAGTTGTCTATAGAATTGTTTTCTCAAGTATTACTGATAGTTTTATAATAATTAATATTTTTTTAAAATTTAAAATTATGTAATTATAATTTATACAACCAAACATGATAATTAGAATTACAATGTAATTATAATTTGTTAGCTACACATGTCTAGAAAATTATAATTTCTTGTAATTACAAGAAAATTTAATTATTGTTGAGGGGGATCGACTCCTTTAGGAGAAGTCTCCGAAGTGTCGACCATTGGGCAGTCGATACGACCCCAAACAATTATAGGTATTGTTCCGAGACTCGAATTTTGTCTCCTGTGAATTGAACCATCAATTAAGATATAACTAGTCTTTTTAAAAAGATATGGTACCACTTGACTAGACTAGTTAAAACTTGAGTCTTAGGACAATACTTATAATTATTGAAAGTTGTATCAATTGTTCAACGGATTACACTTCAAAAATTATCATAGTAACAATTATTCAATAACGTGGTTTTCAAATGAAAAGTACATATCATAAGCACAGTTCGTTTTCAACTCCAATTCATTGAGATTGGATTGGGGTATATAAAAGCAGAGCAATATTCTTTTTCTTTATATTTATTTAAAGAAAATCTTTGTAGCTTATGCCTTTGGATTTTGACAGTTCATCGGACGGCCACGCTTCTTTGCCAAAACAATCAAGCCAGTCAGTGCCTGTGGGTTTGTACAGGTGTTGTTTTAGTGAATCAATTATCATACATTGCCTGAATTTTTTGATTAAATAAATAAAAATGTTTTGAGATAACGTTTTAAAATGCATCATCAGAAGAGCCAATGAGATTCTCTCAATGTTAATGATAAGATTGAAAGCTTAGGAGCTTTGAGAAGTTCCACTCTTTTGCACATTTATTTGCCGGGACTTTTTTCAACTATATCAGCAGGATTGTTCTTTACATTAATTAAATTTTATTATAATTTTCTAAAAATTTTTAAAAAATTACCAAATTGTTTGCACATCAACCCAAATTCTATATATTAGGCAAGAAGAGACAAATTATCCCTCAATATAGTAGTCAGCGTCCCCACACCACTAAGAATGTATATCAACTTTACACCTATTTTACTGTTAATAATTAAACATTAATAAATGTGGACCACATCCTGTATCTCTAAAAACAGATATAGCATGCTATATTTAGATATACTTTACATTCTTCTTCTTCTTCTTCATTTGTTTAAAATATAATTGATAAATCATTGTATCTTATCTCAATTTGGTGTCTTGTTTGCATCTTTTCATTTCTCAAACTCTACAACAATTAATGATTACAACGAGGTAACCAAGTAATTCTTGATTTCCAAATTGCATAAATTCAAAAAATTAAAAATTAGAGTATTTTAATTTTTTATTAATTTATTAAGAAAAACAATATAATTTTCTGTCAATTACACAAATTTAACCTCAACATTTACATGTTTACATTAATATTATTGAATAAATCTATTACATTACGACCAATTTGATAAAATACGTAAATTTTAAAAACTAAATTTACTATTATATCAATTAAAATCAAATACAATCATTGTAATTAATTATCATAAGATTATTTTAACAGAAATTAATATATTCAATTCACAAAGACAAGACTTGCTAAGATTTTTTTGGTAAGAGCTGAGGGGTTTTAGGGTCAAGTTTTTACGAGTTAAAATTACACAAAAGGATTATTTAATTATATAAATTATTATAATTTTGCCATAAAAAAACAATTATATAAATTATAACACAAATAATCAATTATTACACAAACGCATCTGACTGTTTGACACGTTTACATCATTATTGGGAACTTAGGAATTTGGGAATCTGACCCAATTCCATTAATCTGTTGACATGTTTGCATTTACCCCACTGAGATTTTGACACGTGGGATGTAAAAATTTTACAGTCAAAGACAGTGTTAATAAATAGTGTGGTCCACCCACCTCCCAAAATCATATTCTCTAGTGTTTAAATTGTAGAAAAAAGAGACACATGGAAGGCTGAGAAAAAGATTGGACACAAGTAATCACATCGTAACTGCCACTTGTCACTCTGTAGCTAAAGATACGATGAAGAGAAAGGAGGGGAAAAGGACCTCACGCAAATGGATATCATAATTTCTTGTTTCTATTTATCATCATTTTCTATAAATATCTTTTTCTTATCCATCCAAATGTATATGATAATAAATTGATATCTGAATTTGATTTCAATATTCACTATTTAATATTTTAGAGTTTTTATTTCAGTTTAATATTTGAATTTGATTTTTTGTTCATTTTGGTGCTTGAATTTTTTAATTTGACACCTAAGTTTAATTTCAATACTTGAGTTTTTTTTTATTCTAATCAATTATTTAAGTTTATTATTAAATTACATGTGTCAAACATTCATTGAGTTGTATAATACAGTTTGATCTAAGAGCCAAATTGAACCTTGAAGCTAAATTTAAATACCAAATTGGGACAAAAAAACTTCTATATCAAATTAAACATTAAAATCATTCTCAGGTACTAAAAGGTCCATTAACCCTTTAATAATGGAATCCTTACTGTATGAAAAGTTTATGGAAAAACTAATTTAACATTATTTGACTTAAATTGCAAATTGAAAATTCCAGCCGAAAACTGTTAAGCTAAAAGTGGGAATGTTGTACCAAAACAAGAGAAAGACACTTCCTTTAATAACTGCTGAGAATCTCATCTGATCTTCTAATATTAAAAATTAGGTTTAGTTAAGCTTAAAGACATTAAAGACTAAAGTGAAGTGAATCGATTGATGATATAAAGTAACCACAGTTAAGGGCTATATTGAGTCCTGAAAACCCGGAACATTAACCATAGTTTGTTTCCAGGGTTAAGGTGGGGGGTTGCTATTTAAGTATATAAGGATGGTAACATCTGCACAGCCTGCCAGCCGTTACCTGACTTCAAAGACCAAACCCAAATCTCCTTTCTCCATGTTTCATTGATCTCACGAAAAGAAAGATCTTGTTTAGTTCTTGTTCTGGGTATTTTCTGCAGAGCAAAGTTGACCCCTTTTCCTTTTGTGTGTGTAAGTTTCTTATCTTAAAACAAACTCAAATCTTTAACCTCTGGATTTGGAAGGTTTTGAAAGAAATGTTTGGTTTATATGTAATGAAATGTTAGATCTCTATTATCTTGTTTCCAAATTGGAAATTTGGTATCTTTTTCCTTCCCCTTCTTTTGTTGTTGCTTTGATTATATGCTTTGACCATGTTTATTACCATACTAGATCTTGATATGGAAAAGCTTAAGATAAGTGTTTTTAGCATTGATCTTAGCGAAGATATTAGCTTTGCACAGTTTTGAATGTTCTAAATTTCCTTTGAAATCTCAGATGATGATTTGCCTTTTTTAGGTTATGGAGTATAGTTGAACCAAACCCTTTGTTTAGCCCATGATAAGTTTGATGATCTGCTTCTACTTTGGTATTTTAATGGATGTTTTATGTTTTTCCAGGTCTTACACATTATATGATCATTTGTTCAGCTAAAACTTAGATTCATATACAAGAAATGGGTCTCTCAAGTCTGCCATCTCCGTCAGAAGGAATGCTATGTATAATCTTGGTAAACACAGCTTTATCCATATCTGTAATTAAAGGCATACTTCGATCCATCCTTCACGTTGTCGGTATCCATATCTCGTCGTTATCGCCATCCCCGGATTCCATCGAAAATGAATCATTTGATTTCCAGTTCAGTACATCTGAATTTTACATTGAGGAGTTCCGGAGTAGGACGCCGGCATTTCAATTTGATACTTTATGCAGTTGCAAGCGAGCCGAGAATGACTGTCCGGTCTGCCTGTCTGAGTTTGAGCCTAAATCGGAGATTAATCGATTATCTTGCGGCCATCTCTTTCATAAGGTGTGCTTGGAAAAATGGTTGAATTATTTGAAAGTTACTTGCCCTCTTTGCAGGACTCCTTTGCTGCCGGAAGAAGAGAGTTGCTGCTTGGGTGAGGAAATTTGAATGTACAGCGTGTTTATGGTATATGGGTATATAAATTAAATGTAATGAGCATTGGCTTAGTGCTAAGCTACCCGCAAGTTTTAACTTGATGTGGTGATGTGCTAATGAATGTACATGTTGTCAAGGTTTCTAATGTTATATGCGAATCTCATTCTGTCTTTTCCATTTCTAAGAGTGGGTATATTCACTATTTGGAAGATCATAACCTCATATTCAAATATCAGCGTTGGACACTTAGGTTAAAGAGAATGAAGGGTAGTTTCTTGACAGGATACTGCCTTATGATGCCATAGCCGTTCTAGTGTGTTTGTTGATGTCAGTGTTATGATCGTCTCCATTAAGCAATGAACAAGTAAAAATAGCAAAAGAGATTGAGAAATTAAATGCACAAATTTAACGTGGAAAAATTCTTCCAAAGAGGATAAAAAATCATGTGTAAAGATAATTTTATTATAATGGAAAAAGAACGAAGAGTACAAAAGCTAAATTCATAGGTCAAATAATAATAAAATAATTTAAACTAATTATTGTTTGATTGAAACAAATAAACAGAGTTTAATTAGAAGATTACTTTTCAAATTTGATTGGAATAGGAGTTATAATTAACAAATCTCCACATTGACTCATATTTCCACAATACCATCTTTGCCAAAGTCCGCCACGAGCCTATCTTGAACCATGCAGGGAATTAACTGAGTCGAATCTGTACTTAGAAACTGGAAAACTTCTAGCTTTCGACTTGTACACTGCCAAATCAAAACTAACCCGGGTTTGATTTTCACTAACATAGTGCCCTAATTTTTCAAAACCTGCATCCAAAAGAAAACCTCTCTTCAACGAAACGGTCATACCTTTTTCCCTCCTATGACCAAATTGCCTCCGCTCTGAATGAGTTGACTTTGACTCTGTAACGGACGAGGGACGTCTGATTTCACCGGTCAGTGTAGAATCTTCTAGAATATAAAGACTGTCAGTTCTTTTACCTTTTAACAAAACAAGAGCTCCACGAGATACTTTAATGCCGCTCGACTCGATATTGATTTTGCATCCTTTCAAGTCTAAAATACTCAAGGAGATGAGATTCTTTCGTAAATCAGGTACATACCTGACATCTGAGAGTGTCCTAATCGTCCCATCGTGTATCCTAATTTTAACAGTACCAATACCAATTACCTTACTAGATGAATCGTTTCCCATGCACACAACTCCACCTTCAACCGAACTGTATGTGGAGAACTATTCTCTATTGGGACACATGTGGAAAGAACATCCCGAATCTAGGATCCACTCGGACGTGAGCTTGGAGTTATCGCTCGTTGACATTAACAAGAAATCATCACCACTTTCATCAGCCAAATTAGCACCAGCTACATCTTCCACGTTACTCTCAGCAGCTTTTTTCTTTCGCAGTTTATAACAATCTGCTTTGATGTGACCTAACTTTTTACAATAGCGACACCTTTTGTCTCGTTTCTTTGATGCTATCAAAACGGAAGCTTGCCTATCTACCTTGCTATCCAAATGAATCTCATTGTCGAGTTTGTCTCTACTCAACAAATGACCCTTCACATCTTCGAACAAGAGTTTATCTCTGCCATAAATCAAGGTCTCCCTGAAAGACTTGTATGAAGGGGGTAAAGAGCACAATAATAGCATAGCCTGATCTTTATCGTCAGTATGAACCTTTACATTCTTTAAATCATTTAAAAGAGTAATGAATTGACTGATGTGATCTCTAATAAGCTCACCTTCGTTCATGCGTAACGTAAATAGACGTTGTTTCAACACTAAACGGTTAGCCAAAGACTTAGTCGCATAAAGAGTTTCTAACCTTTTCCACAAGGCAGATGAGGTCTTCTCCATCAATACCTCCTACAATACCGTATTCGCGAGGCACAACTAGATTGCAGACAAAGCCTTTTCATCAAGCTCTTCCCATTCTGTTTTATTTAGATTCTCAGGCTTTTTCCCTGTAACAACCTTTTTCAAACCGGATTGAACTAGAATTGCCATCATCCGAACTTTCCACAGATTGAAATTTGTCTCCCCATCGAACTTCTCAATTTCAAACCTTGTTGCTGCTATATCTGAATGGGCTGATCTATAAAAATTGAACTAGCTCTGATACCACTTGTTAGGATCGTCCCGATTAAGCAACGGACAAGTAAAAATAGCAGAAGAGATTGAGAAATTGAACACACAAATTTAACGTGGAAAAACTCCTCCAAAGAGGATAAAAAACCACGTGCAAAGATAATTTTACTATAATGGAAAAAGAACGAAGAGTACAAAAGATGGAGATAAAAAAAACTAAACCCCGAAAACCCAAAAACAAAGAATCCTCAAAATGTAAACACAAAATTCTCTAAAGTGTTATGAGTTCTAATCTCTAATGGGTGTATTTTCTAATATTGTAAAAGAGCCTATTTATAGGCTAAATTCATAGGTCAAATAATAATAAAATAATCTAAACTAATCAGTGTTTGATTGAAACAAATAAACAGAGTTTAACTAGAAGATTACTTTTCGAATTTGACTTAAGTAGGAGTCATAATTAACAGTCAGGTTTCTGATGTTCTATCTGGGAGCATGTTTCACTCATTTGTCAACATCCGATGTTCATGTGAATACTGTTTTGTTGAAACACTACGGTAGCAGTCGGCTAGCCCTTCCCATATAATGTTGATCAGAAGAAAGAACACCACGTTTTTCCAAAATTCAGTTGCCTATTTTAGTATTCTTGCTATTTCTATCATTTTTTTTGCTTCCAAACAAGTCATTTCGTTCATAAATCATAGACTCTAGCAGAAAGTGAAGGAAATCAAAAGTAGCAAAACCAAAAAAAGAATTGACATTCATAGCCCTTTTGTTTTGCTGGTCTAACTTGAGAGGAGTATTATACAACATGATGTATGACAATATTCGCCATACACCTCTCTGGCTGTAGGAGAGAAGTTTGAAGTATAAACCATGATTTTCTCGCTGCTTATCGAACATTTTAATACATGCCACCACCTGCAGTTTGACATGAAGGTCATGTGTTTAATTTTAAGAATAAAATTGTACGAGACCTATTCGAGAATTACTAGTTGAATAGATTTGGATCAATATTTGGTAGATTTTGGGATTTAACTTATTATATTTTATGGATCTATTTTAATTATTATCATGTGATTTTATTAATATTATAATGGTAATATAACTATATTAATCATTTAATTTTTATCAGAGTAAACTATTAAAATAGTCACTTTTGTTTATTTCGCGTTACATTTAGTCACTTATGTTTGAAATGTTACGTTTTAGTCACGTTAACATATTGTAACATTGTAGTCACTGAGCAATTAATTACCACCGTTAAGGTGTAATGGTACAAACAAAAATTTGCGTTAAATTATATAATTGGTCTCTATATTTTTTAGTTTTGAGCAATTTAATTTTTTTTCTTTTATGTTTTTTAACTTTTTTTCCCCTTTATTTTCCATTCTCCATTTGCTTCTCCCTTTGTTTTCCTCCCTTCTCCATCTCTTTTAACATAGTTTTTCTATGTTTTCTATTTGTTAAAACTTTTTTATATACATAAAAAGAAAAGGTGAAAATAAAATTTGTTTCGCATATTCTCATCCCACAATTACAAACTCTTATCAACCCTAAACCCTCAACTTAGTCTACAACCTTGCCTCACTTGAAAACCTTGCCAATCATGGCTTATGGCAGTCCACCCTCAACAAATTTTTTGAGCCCATTCCCCTAACCTCCTAACCAACTCCTAGAACCACCTTATCTATCTTACCTACAACATTTTCGCCATCTCAAAACTATGTTGTTTCACGGATTCTTCAAATGAGCTCTACACTCTCAATGACTAAAATGACCACCATACGAAACTTACCCTCAACTTTACCCAAACCAGTTTGGTTCCATGCTCTCTTTCTCTCTTTGGTTTATCCATGCTCGGCTTCCAATCAAGCTTGCTTGGGAATATTCAAGAAGATTTAGATCAATTTTTTTATTCGTTAGAAAATAAAAGAAAAAGAGAGAAATAATCTATGCGATTTTGTAAAAGTTTCGAAACGGAAAAAAATTGTTTTGAATATAAAGAATTCAATTTTTGTTTAGATTTGATTAAAGATATAGTTTTTTATATCGATTAGTTAGATCCAATTTTAGTTTCAAGGTTATATTCAAATCGAGATTTGATTAAGAATAATTGATAATTATTTTTGAGTGAAATTTAATTTAGGAATCATGTGAAAGAAATAAGGATTTGATTTATTTAATGGGCAAAGATTATGTTTCTAAATTGAAGAATATGAGAAGAGAGAAAAACAAAGGGAAGAAGAAAAAGAAAAAGAAAATTAAATTGTTCAAAAAAGTAGAAATATATAGACTAGTTTTAACAAATGAAAAACATAGAAAAACTACATTAAAAGAAACGGAGAAGGGAAGAAAAAGAAAAAAAAAAGAAAGTTTAAAGAACATAAAAAAAAAATTAAATTGCTCAAAATGAAAAAATTTGTGGACCAATTGTATAATTTAGACTAAAATTTTCGTTTGAAATGATGATTTAACATGCTACATTAGTTTACTGTTACATTGTTAACGACAATTAACGCTTAGTGACTAAAATATTACAACATGATAACATAAGTGACCAAAACGTAACATTTCAAACATAAGTGACTAAAATGTAACTTTAGACAAAAAAAAAAAGGTGACTATTTTAGTAGTTTACCCTTTTTATTATTTTTAATTGAAATAAGGTTGAATTTTAGACATGCAACACGTTACACGTGTTTATTTTTAATTTTTGTAATTAATTTTTTAATTTGTTATTCGTTAAATATAATTAAAATATTTAACTTATTTAACAATTCAATATAATAACAATAAAATTTCAAATATTATATTAAAATATTGATATTTTATAGAGTAATAAATTTTTTCATAATATTTAAAAAATTCAAATCATAATTAAAACATAAAATTAATATTTTTATTTTCTTAATAGTCAATAAATAGAATATAATAAATTTTAAATAATATCTAATTAACTTTTAGCAAAAGAAAATAATATAAGTAAAAAAATGTTTAAAGGAATTTTTTTAATTGATTGTAATTGTAAAAACTTATTTAGGTGAACTTTTACTTCAATTATAATTAATTTAATTAAAAATTTTAAGTAATATTTGTAAATTAAATTATAACTATTTTTAAACATGTAATTATCACAAATTTTATTAAATTATAATTATTTTTAAATATATAATTATCACAATATCTATTTTACATCAATTTTTTAATTAATAATAATTCTACAAATAATATTATAATTATTTTTAAATATTCATTTAGTAATATGTTAAAAAATAAAAAGTATTCTTGTTGGATCAATTTTTTTTCAAACTAATGCTTATATATATTATAGATATGAGGATGAATTAAAGTTTTATTTTTTAAAATTATTTTAGTTATAATTCTCCAATCTCCAAGTAATTTTGGAGTTAATAGAATTATTCGAATTGAGTTAATTGAGTCAAATCAATTTTTTTTTAAATTTTAAATTTGAATCAAGTTGAATTTTTAAATTCAAATAAGCCGAGTATTAAACTATCTCAATTTTTGGCCCATCAACTCCTCTTCACCCTTTTTACCCCAAAAATCAAATCCTCACAAATTTTTATCCCCTTACCTCCAAAATTTTTTTACTTTCCCTCCTCTTTAACTTTCAAAAATCAAAATCCTCCAAAAACATTTTATTTCCCCCCCTTTATCTCCAAAAATCAAAATGCTTTAATTCTTTTTTAACCGGATGCTTTTATTTGTTCGATTTAAATTTTATTTTTATGATTGTTTTTTAAAAAATTAAAGAAAAATATTTTAAAAAATATTACATGAAAATAAAAAACACAAATAATTTTTTTAAGTTAACTTGAACAAATATATTCAATTCAATTCAAATTCTATCTCACTCAACTCGATTTGAGAAATTTTCAAATTGAGTTAGGATGATAAAATATGATTCATCAACTCGATGAACTTAATAATTTATCCTTCGATTTATTCGATCGAATGCTCACCTCTACATATTGAATTATTATAAAACCGTGGTTCAATATACCGATAAACAACAAAATCACCAACAAAAGTTTTTCACGTATCAGAACACAATCTCCCCAAGAAAAAACACAATGGAATGCTTAAGAATTAAAAAAAAAAGTTTGGCACTTTTCCTTTTCCTTCTGGTTTTTTGTTTATTTCAACAAGACGTGGGGAAGGGGGCCTTTGTAGCAAAGGGACTAGCCCTTTTAACCCCACGAACTGTATAGTAGTTACTTTTCATTTTCTAAAATTAAATTTCAAATGTCAATCGCGATAGATCATTAATAACATATTAAGATAACTAACATTGAACTAAAACTTCAAGAAATAATCAAAGGTCATAAGGGTACTTTATAAAGATATTTAGTTGATCTCATGAGCCTCACACAACTTAGAAGAAAATATCAAAACTTTTGTTACCCATATTAGTCGTTTCATGAATGAGACACATGCTAAAGTATAACTTTCCCTTTTCTTGGAGCGTATGTTTGTTATTGAGATTTCAATACTGTACAGATGATAGTTTAGATACACTATATATCTAACTTGAGTTCACAAAACTACCTTTAATGAATATATCAACAAGACTCAGGCCTAGCTATTAAAGACTAAAGAAAAGTTCATTGTGGGATCTATTATTCATTTTTGGTCATAATTTCATCATTATATGAGCTCATCTTGACCTATTATTAAGGCGATTATGTTTAAGCCTAAGCTCTCATCAAAACTCCCAGTTTTGAAATGCTTAAAACTAATAGTATCTCTACATGACACTAAGCCATAGAGGTGATTGCTTATGTGAGAAGACCAAACATTTGTCCAACATACCTTTAATCATATATATGAACTTAACATATATATAAACACTCATATATGCATTTAAGGAACAAAAGTACTAAGCTTCAGTAGGAAATAATAATAAATTTCATTCATATGAATCTCTAACGTATATCAATAGTTAATAAACTACTCATAAGTCTCAATGCAATTAGTACATCAAATTTTATGAAATCTTAGAGATCTAGCATGTTTAGTAAAAACATTTCTCCCAATTGGTTTCATAAAAGGGTTTGCAATCATCTCTTGTGTAGATATGTATTGTATGTTGAGTTCTCTTTGTGCAACATGTTTAGTACAAAAGTGTACTTTATGTTTATGTGCTTAGTTCTTGAATGATATTTAAGATCTTTTGTAACAACCTATTTTTTAGTGGTGTCGAAAATAGTGATTTCAGGATCACAATTTCGATGAAAGAGTTCTTAGATATATTTAATTAATATTTATGAGTTAAATATATTATAATATTGAATCGTGATTTAATAGATTTTTTTAATTGACCAGTTAATCAAGGTACAAATGGTAAGTACCGAAAGTCAAGTAATTTTGGAAAATGAGATATCAATACCTCGTTTCTATAAATTGAACCTATGAATATTTTTATTAAATATTTACAGAGCTATTATATAGCTGAACAGAAGTTTGGTCCAAAAATTTTAGTGTTTGGATGGTTAATTAACAGAAAAGGACTAAATCGTAAAACTGTAAAAATTAATCGCTATTGATTTTTTACTAGCTAAAATGCATGATTAATGATTGTTCAAGGGTCTAAGTGACAATTAACCCCTATTCGAGTGTAATGGCAGTTAATGCTTATTAATTAGCCATTTACATGTTAATTTTTATTTATGTTAAAATATTAATCAATGAGTAATAAAACATAAAAACAAATGTATAATCTTTTCATTTCATATTTTTCCACCAAAAAACCATCATGGATAAGTGAAGGAGAAGCTTCAAACATTCTTTGGATCTTCAAGCTAAACCAAGTCGGTTTTTCGTAATTTTTATGTTTATGAGTTCGTTGCAACTAGGTCTAGTTAACCTGTATTTCCTTTTTCAAAACTATTAAATATTTTAAAACTTTTCATTGATGAATTCTAGACGTTTTTGATAGAAAATGGTAGATTTTGAAGCTATGAAATGTTTAAGGATAATTTGATAAAATAAATTTTATTAATTTTACATATAAGGACTAAATTCTGAATATATCAAAAGTAACATTAAATTTCTATAAATTTGGATTTTTAGGGTTTTAGAGTGACATAATTGAAATTTGAATGAAAAATAAAGCTCAATTGTGAAAGTTATACTTGTCTTGATTTTAAGGGCTAAATTGAATAAAATGTAAAAGTTTAGGGAAATTATGTAAAATGAAATCAAAAGATTATAAACATGAATTTGAGTGTTATCATGAGATTTTTATTGATATTTTGAATCTTAACAATTATATAGATCAAGTTGTTAATTTAAGTGAAAAAGGGAAAACTATCGAATAGTCCCTGGTATCTAAAGCTTTACTGATTAATCAGGTAAGTTCATACAATGTAATTTAAATTGCTTATGCTAATGTGTTATATTTGATTTGTTAATATTAATTGTAGGTGAATTGGAATTGTGTTATATTGTGAGATAAATCTTGATGAAATTAGTAAAAGTCTCGTATACGAGGTTATAAGTTCTTACCCAGGTTCCAAGTTCTTGCATCTATTGTAGACTCAAGAATACATGTATAGGTTCCAAGTTCCAGCAAGTGTTGTAGACTAGGGAATACAGGTTAATCTGTCGTAATTCGGTGTTGCATATTAAATTAAATTTTGCACTTTAGGAGCTTGAAAACAAATATTATCATTAGGTTTTAATTAGGTTTTTGTAAGTTTTCTTAAAGTCAATAAAATGTGCAAATTGAGTTTTTTTTATTAACCTTAGGGGCTGAATGAGGCCTAAGGTTGAGTTAATGAACTCTGTAAGTGTGCATGAAACCATTAAAAGGCATGATAAACTGAATCGGTCACTATGTCGCAACATGGAGGGTTCGATGTCGCAACATAGGGAGTAGAATGGAGAAATTCTGAGGTTGCCTTCAATGTTATGAAACAGCTGAAGAGTGTCATGACATACCTCTGAAGACATTTTAAAAAGGAGTCTACTGACTCCTATGTCGCGACAAAGGTCCTGATGTGTCGTGACATTGACTCTGGATGAAAATTAACACGAGCTAGGGGCGTTTTGGTGTGCAAAATCAAACTTAAAGCTCGGGAACGTCAGCTAACCTAGGGTTAAGGATAGCTACCACCTAAAATCTATAAATAGGCTTATTTGTCACACATTATGGACACCAATTACTTAGCTTAGAATTTCTCTTTTAATTTTAGTTTAATTTCTCTTTTCTTAGGTTTTAGATTTACTTTCAGTTTGTTATTTGTTTTATCTCGAGAGATCTGATTTGTGGAGACAATCAAACTTTATGGATCGTGTTCATTCTTAATACAAATTGGACTTTTTCTTAAATTCTATACTTTCGATTCGTTTATCATGTTTACTCTTTTATATTGATTATATATTATTTATGAAAACCATGAGAAATTAATCCTTCTATGGGAGATTAACGAGTGGGGGTATGATCTATTAACTATTTTATAGAGTTACTCAATGGATCAGCTGTTTAAGAAAGGAATAACCTAAACCCTAGGCCTGACAACCTGATTTAGACCTAGTCGGAATAGTGGTTTCAGGACCACAAATCAGAGGTCAGAAAAATATTTTAATATTATTTTTCGTATTTACAGTGTGTGATTGAGCATGTGTGAAAATTTTGTGTGAAGATTTTATCGACTGTGTGTCGAATTATGAAAAAGGATTTAATCGCATAAAATGTGAAAGCTGTGTGCTGATTGTTAAAGTGTTTATTTGTTATGACTTTCTAAATTAGGAGTCCTTATGTTGTTATTAAACCATTACATATGTGAGTGGATGGTAATGGACATAAATGACCATATATTACATGAATTTTAAATGTTTTCATTAATGGTAATTTGGTAATTTGTAAATAATGTCATTAAATTGAAACAAAACAATATTTTGTTCATCATTTTAATGGCTATTACCAAATGTTAAAGGAGAAAAACACCATTGTTGAGCAAGCTAAGTTTCAGTCATTATCTAAGCTCAATCAAGGTATGTTTTGAGCTCGGTTTTTGATAATTTCTATGTTTTTGTAATCGTTGCTTAGTGTTCTTTCAAACCCATGCTTTAATTTTAGAATTTAATGGTGATTTTGAGATATGCCATTGATGAATTCTTGAACTTTATGATAGTTGATGATGAAATATGAAAGATAGGTGAAAGATTAACATATTTTGTCTTTGAATTTTTAGTGAAATTTAGTAATTTGGGCTTAATTGTGAAAATAAGAAATTAGAGGACTAATATGTGAAATAAATGAAATGTGTGAGCTTGTATGGACATAAGGAGAATTTGGCTAGGCATGGGTGAAATGAAATTATGTGTATTTGATGATTTTATGAAATAGGGACTAAAGTGTCGAAATGTGAAAATGTGATGGCTATTTTGTAAAATGCCCTAAATATGTGTGTTTGGACTAAATTGAATGAATTGGTGGTTGAATGAATTAAATTTGAATATGTATAGATCAAGAAAAGAGGGATTTGGATCGAGATCAAGGCAAAGATAAAGTGCTCGATTAATCGACTCGTTTTGTTACTTCGACGTCCGAGGTAAGTTCAAGTATAATACAATTGTTAAATTTGTATCTATGTGATGTGAAATGAATGAATGTATTGTTATTGAATTAGAAATGTTATATGTGAAATTGAGCAATGTGGCACTAAGTGTGCATAATCAGAAATGAGACAGAGATGATTAGCACTGTGTGTGCGATACCGAATTAAGTTCGGTTTTATATTGTGGCACTAAGTGTGCGGTGTTATTTATGCTTCGACTATAAATTTGGCACTAAGTGTGCGATTGAATTGAAGAGATAGTGAATAGTGAATAAATTGTGGTATTGAGTGTTCAATAGCAAGAACATTTGTTAACTAAGTGTTGGCAAAGGTATGTTTCGAACCTATGTGATTGATGATATTGTTTAAGGTTATGAGTATATGGTTGAGGATGATATTGTGTTTGGTTGTGAGTCTATCAAAGTGATGGTTTATTTATGTACTGATATTGTATTATTGAATAATATGTATTATATTATGAACTTACTAAGCTCTAAAGCTTACTGTGTGAAGTGTTTCTCTATTTTACAGTGTCTTTAAAGCTAGCTTGGATCCGGGGGATCGTCAGCGACTCAATCACACTATCGGCTATCTATTTTGGTATTTTTAGAAAGATGTATATATATTGTAACACCCTTATCCCGAGTCCGTCGCCAAATTAAGGTTAGGAGCGTTACCGGACAGATCAGAAACATTCACAGACAAAATCATACATTCAATCATCATTCTCAGACATAATGTCCCTTAATCGGGTCCTCGAGACCTTAAGCATGCTTATAAACCGAGTCGGGACTAAACTGAAACACAGACGAAATTCCATGAAAATTTGAAACTTTTCTAAAATACAGGGGAGACATGCCCGTGGGAGGAGACCGTATGCCCTCCACGGCTTCTATACACTCTCGTGTAACCATCCGTGTTTATACTGACTATACCAACACGGTCATTAGGCACGCCCGTGTGCTATGGCCGTGTTCTTTTAGGTCATATACTGACTTCCCCACCACGGCCACCAAGCATGCCCGTGCCGAGGCCGTGTATTTTTATGTTAGCTACTGACTTGCACACCACGGCTAGATGACACGCTCGTGTCGAGGCCGTGTGATTTTAGGTTGCATTCTGCCAAATTACCCACGGTCTAAGGCAAGCCCGTGTGCCACAACTGTGTGACATTATAGGCCATTTACAAGGCCAAAATGCCACCCACAAAGGGTCATACCTACAAGACATAATCAACAAGATATTTCATGCATATAAAACCATCAAAAGCATACCAAAATAACCATTCAAACCTTACATTCAACCGATCCCAACCATGACAATTTCCAAGGATTAAATCTCATATCATTACAAGCTGAATTCATTCATTTGCTCACTCAAAACTTGACTATTCGACATGCTTTCACCATATCAAGATATGCATCATATATCACATTCATATAAACAAAGTATCAACTCAAAATTAGCCAAGTCACATGGCTGAGATCACATAACTATTTACACCAAAATACTATCCTATACATGCCATATCTAGCTTTGTACATATTCAAAGTGTACCAACAAGAGATTAGTAGTGTGATGACGATCCGTGAGGGTCCCGAGCCTTCAGTAGCTTTGACGACCTATAAAACAGAAGAAATGTACACAGAGTAAGCTTTTCAAAGCTTAGTAAGTCATAATACAAATAAACTTAGCAAACCATCATATATATATTTGGGTTCATATATTTGGCCATAATGCCACACTCATTGCTTTAAAAAAATCATATGTATAAACATAGTTTTCCATAACCATTTTAACATCTCATTCACATTCTCATATTCATTCATACCTTTCTTCTAATCAGAGTCATATAGGTCCTTACCTTGTCTACACATTTCGTGCATATGCAACATACCTGAGCTGAACATTTATTTACTTAATCTATCAGAACTCAGATTTGATATTCATATCTTGCTCGTTAATTCATAAAGAATCCAATCAGATACTCAGAAGCTCAGAATAATCGTACAATGCTATCGCCCCAAACGAGGTTTTACACATGAACATATATTGATGCCAACGTCCCCGACGTGGTCTTACACTCAAACAGATATTAATGCCAACGTCCCCGACGTGGTCTTACATGTAATCAGGTAACGATGCCTATGTCCCAGACGAGGTCTTATATATATAAACAGATAATGATGCCTACGTCCCATACGGGGTCTTATATATAAACAGATAATGATGCCTACTTCCCAGACGAGGTCTTATATATAAAAGATAATGATGCATACGTCCCCGATGAGGTCTTACTCGATTTTTTCCATGACTTAATCATTTCGTAGTCTAAGCTCGAAATTGTAAATCACCGGTATAAAACCTGCTAGGCGTCAGCCTGAATCACACACCGGCACTAAGCCTGCTAGACCCGAGGTTTGAAATTTAAACACCGGCATTTAGCCTACTAGGCAATAAGCCCGATATAATTCACCAGCACAAGGCCTGCTAGGTAATAAGCCCGATATAATTCACCGGCACAAGGCCTGCTAGGCAATAAGCCCAAATATTCATATTACTGAATCAACTCATTCACATTACACATTAACAATATCACAAATATCACATATAATTCTCATCCTTACACATAGTGAACTCAATTTAATTCAATTACATATAATTGCTAAATTACTTTCACACATTCGGCTTTGACATATTTCAATCCGCAAATTCATAATTCAGCATGTATACTAGATTATAATTGATACTTACGATATTAACTGGCTTAAAGACTTACCTCGACTTTTGACGGACAACGGAGGCCGGCTATTCGATAACCTTTGCCTTTCCCCGACCCAAATCTGTTTTTCTTTGTTCTTGATCTAAAAACTTTAAAATTTAGCTCATTCAAGCACATTTCATCTCAATTTAGTCCCAAAACACATAAATAGGCAAATTACCATTTTACCCCTAATGTTTCACATTTTTACAATTTAGTCCTATTTGCACAAAACACAAAATACACAAAATTTCATTACACAATCTAAGGGCTGAATATTTATAAGGACTATACAAGTCCATTTATTTCATTTATTTTGCATTTTGGTCCCCTCAAAAATTCATTTTTGCAATTTAGCCCAAAATACTCAAATTCACCAAAATTTCCAATTCAAAATTTGTTAATCTTTAACATATCTTTAATATAAAATCATCAAACATCAAAAACCACAAGAACATAACAATGGCCGAACATCAAGCATGCTCAAATTCAAAAATTCTAACATGGGTCAACTAATATTGGAAGCAACGATCTCAAAAACGTAAAAATTATCAAGAACCAAAATCAAACTAACCTTGAATTTGTGATTATAGGTGCCAAAAATCAAATGAAACCAAACCCCTTTATTTTCTCAACATTCGGCCAAGCAAAAATAAAAGATGATAATGGCCATTTTTTTTATGTTTTATTACATATATTATGTTATTGAAAAACTAACCTTATAATTTAAAATAAGCATAACATATAAATAAGGACATTGTTGGCACATATCGTCCACTACCTTGTAAAATGGGCTAATTGCCCTTTTAGTACCTCATATTGAAAAGCCATTATCATTTTAGCACTTTACACTATAGTATGCAACTTTTACACTTTACGCGATTAAGTCTTTTTTTTCAAATTAAACACACAAATGGACAAATTAACACACGGAAATTTACCACATGCTTAGTCATATATCATAGGCACAGACAATAATATTAAAAATATTATTCAGACTCAGATTCGTGGTCTCGAAACCACTGTTCCGACTAAGGTATAAACCAGACTGTTACAATTCTCCCCCCTTAGGGATTTTCGTCCTCGAAAATCTTACCGTTAAACAAGTTCGGATATTGTTGTCTCACTAAATCTTCAGGCTCCCACGTAGCCTCTTCTATCCCATGTCGATTCCACAGTACTTTTACTAACAGAATTTTCTTATTTCTTAATTCTTTCACTTCACGAGCTAGGATACGGATCGGTTCCTCTTCATATGTCATATCAGATTAGATTTCAATTTCAGATGGAGCAATCACATGTGACGGATCGGACTGATATCTACCAAGCATCGAAACATGAAAAACATTGTGTATCTTTTCTAGTTCAGACGACAACTTTAATCTATATGCAATAGGTCCAACACGCTCAATGGTCTCATATGGTCCGATGAACCTCGGACTTAATTTACTTTTACATCCGAATCGAAACACTTTCTTCCACGGAGACACTTTCAGAAATACTTTGTCACCTATCTCAAATTCTATATCTTTTCATTTCAAGTCTGCATAAGACTTCTGACGATCAGATGCTGCTTTCAAACAATTTCGGATTAATTTCACTTTCTGCTCTGAATCTTTTATCAAATCAACCCCATGTAGCTTATTCTCATTGAGTTCAGTCCAATACAAAGGTGTACGACATTTACGTCCATACAAAGCTTCATAAGGTGCCATTTTGATACTCGACTGAAAGCTGTTATTATACGCAAATTCGATCAGTGGCAGATACTGTTCCCACAAACCATGAAACTCTAGTACACAGCATCTTAACATATCTTCCAGAATCTGAATAGTCCATTCGGACTGACCATCAGTTTGTGGATGGAAAGCTGTACTGAAGTGTAATTTCGTTCCCAAAGCTTCTTGTAATTTCTTCTAAAATCTCGACGTAAACCTTGGATCTCTATCGGATACAATAGACAGTGGTACTCCGTGCAATTTCACTCTATCCCATTTCCATTCAGGAATTAGAATCGGTTGCAACAACCCAGATGGAACTTGATGTTCAGCTTTCACTTGCTGACAAACTAAACATTTTAAAACAAAGTCAGAAATGTCCCGCTTCATACCAGACAACCAGTAGTGTCGTTTCAAATCCTGATACATTTTCGTGCTTCCCGGATGAATAGATAGACGACTATTATGAGCTTCATTCAAGATTAACTGAACCAACTCTGGATTTCTTGGAATACAGATACGATCCCAGAATCTCAAACAATCATCAACAATTTGAAATTCAGATTCGAAATTCATCTCACACTGAGCTCGTTCTTCCTTTCAGACATTTTCGAATCAATCACATAAGCGAAATATGCCTCATATCTCTTATTCAAATAACCCTGAGCTTTTAAAACAGATATCACAGTAGGCAATCCATTCAAATCATTAGACTCAACTCGTACAATCTCATCATTCAGACATCTCAAATCTATAGTCTTTCTTTTGCAGCTCACAACAGCATCATGCATAAAGAACCAATCCATACCCAAAATAATATCAAACTCATCAAATGGAAAAAGCATCAGATCAGCAGGGAAACAAATATTTCGAAACATTAACGGACAGTTCTTTCATACTTTATCAACAATGACACTTTTACCTAAAGGGTTCGATACTTTTATAGCAAACTCAGTAGACTCTACAGGTAAAGTCTTACTGAATACTAAATTCATGCATACATATATATATATATACGAACGAGTAGAACCAGGGCTTATCAATACAATCACAGAAGTATCATAAAGAGTAAAAGTACCAGTTATAACATCTGGCGATGAAGCTTCTTCTTGAGCTCGGATAGCATACGCTCTGGCTGGTGCTCTAGCTTCAGATCTGACAACATTATCTCTCGTAATTCTCTGACTACCACTAACATTTCTTACATTTCAGGAAGGTCTATCTCTCTCTAGGGCGTTACCTGATCTCAGATTCTGGGTAGTCTCTTGTTCAACAGGCTCTGGGTAGTCTCGAATAAAATAATCTAACGATCCCCCGAATGTCTTTTACTACAATGTTTACACTTGAGTCGCTCGGATCTGACATTATCAATACTCACCATCTTTGGGCAATCTCGAATGAAGTGATTTCGTGACCCACATTTATAACAAACTCTATTGTTATACTTGCCCCAACATTTTCCTGCATGTCGTCTTCCACACTTTCTACACTCAGGTTTGTTGCTTTTGGTACTTCGATCATTTGATTCAATTGGAGCTTGAGTTCTCAGACTTACATTTGGTCACACACGATCTCTACCCGTATGTCCGATTGAAACATCTAATCTATTACTTGTATCTCTATATTTCTTCGTCGAAGGTTGAGAAAAATTACTCATCGATCTTTTTCTTTCATTATAAGCTTCAGAATCGGCTTTCTCGGTATTATCATCATTAGTAGCCCTAAACTCTCCGACCTCATACTTACGAATTTCATCACCCAGGGGCTTGTTCATTAGATTCAGATTCGTAATCGAAAGCATAGCAGATGTTTGAGGGAGGTTAATCGGGGGCGGAAGTTGCAAAACAGTCGGGTTATTTCTCACAAATTGAGTGAACCACTCACTCATCAGCTGGAAGAAAGCTTGTTTAGCTTTCCCCTCTTGACCGCTCGTAACCGGTCTCGGATCTAAGGGCGCTATCACTTACGCGGAAGCAGGCGCATTACTTTCTACGTCATCAGCTACGGCTCCTTCAGGATCCATACTATACGAGAAATCACCTTTTACACATCATGATTCATCACACTATCGCAGTTTAGATATATGACATGTATAGCTAGACTCTAACACGCTATGTTAGTCTGAGAATCGGCTAAACCGTAGCTCTGATACCAATTAAATGTAACACTCCTATCTTGAGTCTGTCGCCGAATTAAGGTTAGGAGCGTTATCGGATAGATCAAAAACATTCACAGACAAAATCATACATTCAATCATCATTCTCAGACATAATGCTCCTTAATCGGGTCCTCGAGACCTTAAGCATGCTTATAAACCGAGTCGGGACTAAACTGAAACACATACGAAATTCCATGAAAATTTGAAACTTTTCTAAAATACAGGGGAGACACGCCCGTGGGAGGAGACCGTATGCCCTCCATGGCTTTTATACACTCCCGTGTAACCATCCGTGTTTATACTGACTATACCAACACGGTCATTAGGCACGCCCGTGTGCCATGGCCGTGTTCTTTTAGGTCATATACTGACTTCCCTACCACGGCCACCAAGCACGCCCGTGCCGAGGCCGTGTATTTTTATGTTAGCTACTGACTTGCACACCACAGCCAGATGACACGCCCGTGTCGAGGCCGCGTGATTTTAGGTTGCATCCTGCCAAATTACGCACAGTCTAAGGCACGCCCGTGTGCCACAACCGTGTGACATTATAGGCCATTTACAAGGCCAAAATGCCACCCACAAAGGGTCATACCTACAAGACATAATCAACAAGATTTTCATGCATATAAAACCATCAAAAGCATACCAAAATAACCATTCAAACCTTACATTCAACCAATCCCAACCATGACAATTTCCAAGGATTAAATCTCATATCATTACAAGCTGAATTCATTCATTTGCTCACTCAAAACTTGACTATTCCACATGCTTTCACCATATCAAGATATGCATCATATATCACATTCATATAAACAAAGTATCAACTCAAAATTAGCCAAGTCACACGGCTAAGATCACATAACTATTTACACAAAAATACTAGCCTATACATGCCATATCTAGCTTTGTACATATTCAAAGTGTACCAACAAGAGATTAGTAGTATGATGACGATCCGTGACGGTCCCAAGCCTTCAGTAGCTTTGACGACCTATAAAACAAAAGAAATGTACACAGAGTAAGCTTTTCAAAGCTTAGTAAGTCATAATACAAACAAACTTAGCAAACCATCACATATATATATTTGGGTTCATATATTTGGCCATAATGCCACACTCATTGCTTTAAAAAAAATCATATGTATAAACATAGCTTTCCATAACCATTTTAACATCTCATTCACATTCTCATATTCATTCATACCTTTTTTCTAATCAGAGTCATATAAGTACTTACCTTGTCTACACATTTCGTGTATATGCAACATACCTGAGCTGAGCATTTATTTACTTAATCTATCAGAACTCGAATTTGATATTCATATCCCGACTTGCTCGTTGATTCAAAAAGAATCCAATCAGATACTCAGAAGCTCAGAATAATCGTACAATGCTATCGCCCCAAACGAGGTTTTACACATGAACAGATATTAATGCCAACGTCCCCGACGTGGTCTTACACGCAAACAGATATTAATGCCAACGTCCCCGACGTGGTCTTACATGTAATCAGGTAACGATGCCTACGTCCCAGACGAGGTCTTATATATATAAACAGATAATGATGCCTACGTCCTAGACGAGGTCTTATATATAAACAGATAATGATGCCTACGTCCCAGACGAGGTCTTATATATAAACAGATAATGATGCCTACGTCTCAGACGAGGTCTTATATATAAACAGATAATGATGCCTATGTCCCCGACGAGGTCTTACTCGATTTGTTCCATGACTTAATCATTTCGTAGTCTAAACTCAGAATTTTAAATAACCGGTATAAAACCTGCTAGGCGTCAGCCTGAATCACACATCGGCACTAAGCCTGCTAGACCCGAGGTCTGTAATTTAAACACTGGCATTTAGCCTGCTAGGCAATAAGCCCCATATAATTCACCGGCACAAGGCCTGCTAGGCAATAAGCCCGATATAATTCATCGGCACAAGGCCTGCTAGGCAATAAGCCCGAATATTCATATTATTGAATCAACTCATTCACATTACACATTAACAATATCACAAATATCACATATAATTCACATCCTTACACATAGTGAACTCAATTTAATTCAATTACATATCATTGCTAAGTTACTTTCTCACATTCAGCTTTGACATATTTCAATCCGCAAATTCATAATTCAGCATGTATACTAGATTACAATAGATACTTACGATATTAACTTGCTTAAAGACTTACCTCGACTTTCGACGGACAACGGAGGCCGGCTATTCGATAACCTTTGCCTTTCCCCGACCCAAAGCTGTTTGTCTTTGTTCTTGATCTAAAAACATTAAAATTTAGCTCATTCAAGCACATTTCATCTCAATTTAGTCCCAAAACACATAAATAGGCAAATTACCATTTTACCCCTAATGTTTCACATTTTTACAATTTAGTCCTATTTGCACAAAACACAAAATACACAAAATTTCATTACACAATCTAAGGGCCGAATATTCATAGGGACTATACAAGTCCATTTATTTCATTTATTTTGCATTTTGGTCCCCTCAAAAATTCATTTTTACAATTTAGCCCAAAATACTCAAATTCACCAAAATTTCCAATTCAAAATTTGTTAATCTTTTAACATATCTTTAATATAAAATCATCAAACATCAAAAACCACAAGAACATAACAATGGCCGAACATCAAGCATGCTCAAATTCAAAAATTCTAACATGGGTCAACTAATATTCGAAGCAACGATATCAAAAACGTAAAAATTATCAAGAACCGAAATCAAACTAACTTTGAATTTGTGATTATAGGTGCCAAAAATCAAATGAAACCAAACCCCTTTCTTCTCTCAACATTTAGCCAAGCAAAAGTAAAAGATGATAATGGCCATTTTTTTTTATGTTTTATTACATATATTATGTTATTGAAAAACTAACCTTATAATTTAAAATAAACATAACATATAAATAAGGACATTGTTGGCACATACCGTCCATGTAAAATGGGCTAATTGCCCTTTTAGTACCTCATATTGAAAAGCCATTATCATTTTAGCACTTTACACTATAATATGCAACTTTTACACTTTACACGATTAAGTCCTTTTTTTCAAATTAAACACACAAATGGACAAATTAACTCACGAAAATTTACCACATGCTTAGTCATATATCATAGGCACAGAAAATAATATTAAAAATATTATTCAGACTCGGATTCGTGGTCCCAAAACCACTGTTCCGACTAGGGTATAAACCAGACTGTTACATATATATTTGAATATGGCATGTATAGGCTAGTTGATTTGATATGTTTTGAAGTTTATAAGCCTTGCCATGTGATTTGGCTTGGTAGTTGATGGTTGGTTTATGTTTTGATCATGTGAAAAGAATGACTTATAAGTGTATGTGTAAGCTCTATGTGAGTGATCATTATTGCGTAAATTAGCAAGTTTGAAATGGTATGATTTATGATAGAATTGGTAAGAAATGAATGTTAATTAGATTACAAGTTTTTGGAATGTGAAATTGATATTTTAGATGGACTAAATTGAGTTGAATTTGAGCATGGAAGTAAATGGTGAGGTTGATGATTATTTGGTGCATTTATTAGTATGTTTTGGTTGCATTTGAGGTATGATTTGGAATTGGTTTGTGCTTGTAAGTGTGAACCTAAGTGGGGGTGCAAATTGGCCTTGCAAATGGCCTATATTTTCCCACATGGTTGAGCACACGGGTGTGTGGCTCGACCGTGTCCATTAAAATTTTAGGCTGATACAAAATAGACTCGACCACGGGCTAGACACACGGGCGTGTGGACAAATCAGAATGTATGCCCTGTTTTGCCATGGCTTGGATGCATGGGCGTGTTCGAGGCCGTGTGCCACACGGGCGTGTGATCTCTGTAATTTTGAAAAATGGTTAAATTTCTGAAATTTTTCGTATGTATTCGGTTTAGTCCCAACCCCTTTCTAACATATGTTTAAGGTCTCGTTGACCTAATTAAGGGACTATATGTTTATATTTTGATATGTTTCAGTGATGATTGGCTTTGTGTTGTAAAATGATATGAAATGTTCAGAAACGATTAGTAATGCCTCTTAACCCTAGGTCCGGTGATGGTTATGGGTTAGGGGTGTTACACCTAGGAAGTCACCAATGTGGGAATTAACTTAAAATTGATATGACCCATCTGTGAACACCTTCACCCCAAGTTGGTTTGGACTGTAAGGTCAGAAGATAAGTAGTCATTGTCGACTAGTTATTTTAGTGGAAGATTGGAATATCCTGTTGGGATAACAACTAGTTGATTAACAAGGAACCCGAAGCGACAGTTGATAAAGATGACCAAAACGAGCTAATCACCCATAACCAGATTTGATTAATTCTACTTTTCAATCTCCTGATAGTTATTTCTTTCTTTATCATATTTTATTAGTATAAAAATCTTAAAAACTCCTTTAATTTATATTAGCGTAATATAACCTATTTCAAGTAATAATTAGATCTTTTGGTGTTTAGGTTAAAATTGATCTAGCACTAGCCTCCTTTACGTACGATCCTCGAAGTACTCTCTTACTCTGTTGTAACTATATTACAATTGAACCCGTATGCTTGCGGATACCGCCTCATTTATATATATTTTACTGTATATTCACACTCTAGACGTTAGTACATCCGAAGATGGTTACAAGTTTAGATTTTAAGCTCCTGCATGTGTTGCGAACTCGAGAATACATGAATATTAAGCCCTATCTAGGCTATTTATCATGTAGGTTCAACCCTAACGGGTAACCATACGCTATTATTTTCACTTGTGTATAGAGTTCTTTTACAAAGTTTAATTAGATAGAATTATGAAATGAAAATGTGATGATATGCCATTGGATGTTTGCAAAAAGAAATTTTATGACATGGTGAGCTAATATAAGTTTGTTACGATGGATATGTGAACTATTGTGATTATGTTTATGGTTTGTGCTCAAAACCTTATATATTTAATGATGTTTATGATAAGAGTATATGATGTAAATTGAATAGTTCATTTGAGCAAGATAATAAATTAGAAAATGAATTCATGACATATATTGGGTTGAGTTTGGTAATTCACCATTTGAAGTTATATATATTTATGTGGATTTGGCTTAAACCTCATGCAGTTGAAGTTGTTTTGAACGCCATGATAGCTGAGATTGTTTCATATTGAACTGTGTTTTGAATGCCTTGATAGAAAGAGTATATGAACTATAAAAGGCTTATTTGAATTGAGCTTACGTTGGCAAGTTGTTACAAGCACCACCATTTTGATTTGGGAGGACAAATGGATTCCTTTTGGGGGTCTTTGTACTGTTCAAACACAATGGGTTAATGGTTTACAATAGGTTACTAACCTGAAGGTAGAGCATAAACGGGTTTGGAATGAAGAACTTATTAGGGTATTGTTTTCACCTAATAAGGTTGACCATATATTGAGTATTTTGTTGCTAAACTATTTAACCAACATAGCAATCTTATCCTTCAACTGCTTATTTTCCTATAATAATTGAGAATTAATGTCACACACTTTCCCTCATTTGCCCAACATCTTCTTGTAGGTATTCAAAAATTCATCTGAACCAATATATAAATCACTATTAAAATCACCATATCAATTGTACTAGAAACAAAAGCAACAAAATTGTGATGGTACTCCTCTAAGTCAGATACATTGATGAGTCCTTATCACTCCAAAGATACACAAAGTGATTTTTTATTCTTCCTCAGAGTGTTACACGCTTGGACTAGATATGACCATATCATTGGCACTCAAAGTACTGCACTTTTTTTTTTCTCATCTTTCTCAGATTTTACCTTGAACACAAGTCCTTTTGACTTAATTTTGGGAACATAACATTGGCTTCAAACTTTTTTTATTCTCCTTGGCTAGTTCTTGAATGCTTTGTTGAAGTTTTATGTGAGTGAGACAATCTATTCTTGGAGCTTCTCAAATTTAGTGTTTTGGGAAGTTGGTGTTGGATCTGGTGCCCTAAGTTTAGATTTTTTGTCAATATACACTTGTAATTTTTTTTGAACAGAGTGGTTAATAAAAAAAAAATTCATTGATTACAATTAATATACTTTGTATTATTGTCTTTTTGCATGCAAAGTAAAATGGAAGCAAATGTTGCTCATTGATTGTCTAATGTTTAATTAATACTAAGCAGTATTACGTGGTCGGATTGTAATACGAAAAGACAACTTGTATTAGTAGACGAACCTAAACATGTCTTTAGTTTTCGGGTGTGAATGTGCAAGTATACATATCGAGTCAAGTAATAAAGGGATTAGAATTGGTTAAAAAATGGTTATGCTATTACTATGAAATTGACTAATTAAACTATGGAAAAGAAACATATGAAAAATTGGTGAAGAGAATTAATGAATGGATTAATAAAATCAATTATGAATAAAAAATGCTAGGGCAATTGAAATACTGTGGCAATTCTCAAAGAATAAATGGGGAGAATTTGTATTGTTGAATGATAAAGGTTGGAATTACTTAGGTTTATCTTTATATTATAATAATGCCATGGAAAAATCTTGTCGTTCTACTACTCAGGGCTTCACTACTGCAGTCTACTTCTTTCGAGAGCCAGGCTTTTAAGCTATCATTCTGATTTTTTGTATGTCTACAGAGCTCAAGAATGATATCCAGACTGTTCTTCCTATCTTTGTACAGATCACAACTTCTACGTCTAGGGTGCTGTGAATATTCTTTCAAATACTCGTCTGTATTCACCTAAATAATTCCAACCCAATGAGATTTAGCTCATGGATTGGACATTCAAATCCAAAACAAAACCATTCAACATCATCATTCAAGCTTACGAATCACAAAGTTCAAATAAAAAAAATAAAGGTAGAACCGTAGGAAGCTACTCCAACTTTCACTTTAATACTGAAATTTGATACAGAACCCAGGGCAGATTTCTCTTCCCCTTCCTTGCTTCTGCGATTTTTCTCCTCTATAAGTTGCTACATTCTCATCTCTTTTCTTTTAAATTTTCCACGAGAAATTGACGCAGAGAGAAAAATTGCTCTCCAATTGCTCTCTCTCCAAAAATCCCACTCATTTTTCTTTTCTCTTTCCTCTTTTATAGGGTAGGTCCCTCCCTCTTAGCACACACCTTTTGCTTCCTCTTTTTCAGGGTGGTTTATTTGGTACAAGTATAGCTGGCTGAGAGTGACGTGGACTGAGTGTTGTGTCATCTTCCTGGAATTGCCATGGCATTCTTGTTGGCAATTTAACCAACATTTTGCCATTGCAATATTTCACTTCCTCCATTTTCTTTCTTCTTTCTCTCTTCTCTTTTTCATCCTGCACCTGCTGCTAACAATAACCAACACCTTTCTTCCCCAGTAACAAATAATGACATTTATAGCACAATCTAAGCTTTGTTATGCAATGTTCTAAAAATATCCTAAAAATGCAAATGTATTTACTTATTAATAAACAATTAATTCAATTTAGAGGGTTGAAATATAACTCTTTTCAAGAGTAATCATTAGTCTAATAAAAAAATTAACAAATGAATTGAAATACTAATATGTTATCTATTAAGTTCAATTAGGGTGATACCTTGGCTTTGACACTAGAGCAGATAACTCCTAAAAGATAGAGATATAGATGTGATTAACTAGATTGATAGTACATCGGACAAGACCCGAGCATAATAGATCCTGAATCTGTTTATGGATTTATTCAATTGTGACGTTCATAGTGTGGCATATCTAAATCATGAGTGGATGGCGAGATATGTATGCATGAATCGTACATTTTGATGCAAGTAAAAGCCTGAGTTCAAATAGATAAGGAACCAAAAGCTAATACGTTGGGTGTACGAATTTTGTAATATGTAGCATCATTCAAAACAATGGAATTCATAGCCCAAAAACATGGGTAAATGATATCTCTTATTGACATTACATGGTTGATGAAAAGTAAAGGTGGTCATGGGTAGTCCGTCTTTGTAATGGATAACTTGATTACTATTTGATAGCGATTAACTTTTCATGAAGGAAGATGTATTGGTTACCATAAGATAAAATATGATTATATTGGGAGAATGGATATTACCCTAAAGAGATTAAGGATATCCTGTGAGGGTAACACACTTATGACAACGACATTGGACGAGCACTGAATAGTTGCTTTCGTAATGGTATTGTAACAACCTGTAAGTCAGTGGCGTTGAAAAGTGTGGTTTCAGGAACCCATTTCCATAAACCAAACCTGTAAACATTTAAATTATATTAGAGGTGAATTAAATTTTGATTAAGTAATTTTCGTGAATTAGGAGTTATTACAGTACAGGGACTAAATCACGTTAGTGATAAAAGTTGAATTGTAATTAAATTATAAGTAAATTAAAGCCAAGGGACTGGAGAAGTAATTATACCCTTGTTTCATTTAAAATAGATGATCATGATATAGTATATATGTATATAAAATATATATTATGTTAACTTAATATATATGTTATATAATAATAAAACATTAATCATAAAGGTATTAGAAATAAAAACATGTTGTGGATGGAAAGAGAAAGTAAAAACACTTTTCCATTTGCATGCAATTCGAGCAAGAAGAGAAGAATGGGATGAACGACCATGGTATTTTAAATTTCTAAGCTTAAATTGGTTAGTCGATCTAGTCCATTTTCTCATAATTTTTATGTTTTTGGAATCCCGGTACCTAGAGCTAGCTGAACCATGTCCAATTTTTCGGTACTGCTTAAGATTGATGATGTTATTATTGTTGTTTAGTTAAAGTTTTAGGGATTGGATTGATAGAATTTTTAGGTTAAAGGTGAAAAAGGACTAAATTGTGAAGTAATTGTTAATTTTGAGTAATAGGAACTAAATTGTGAAAAATTTGAAATCATGTAGTAAAATTGAAAATTTAGAAGTTAATTTGACTTAGAATGAATTTGGGATAAAAATTGAGGTTAATTGTGGAACTTAAGTTAATCTCGATTTTAGGGACTAAATTGAATTTCATGCAATTGTAATATAAAAACTTGAAATTTAATCGAAATTGAGTTGAGTATTATTAATTTAATTTAATTATTTTATTCCATAGCTAATGTGGCCCCGAAATCCTTGAGTAAGAAGGGGAAAGACAAGATCGACGTCGAATAGCTTAGAATTTACTATTTGTGTTTCCGTAATTCGAACTAAATTATAATTTGCTACATATTGATATAATTGTCATGGTAAGAATTAAGGTGAAATTTGTTAATCAATTGAATTATTAGAATCGATTATTGTTTATGAAGGTAAATGATACATATTTGAAAAGTATGTGTGTAATTATATATAGTATAAATGTGAATTTGATACATTGGTTGGAATTTAAGAAGAAATAAAACATTATTAACTGTTTCAGGCTAAGTCGGATATAGATGACATGTCATAGGATAGGAAGAGTTTAGGATTTACCTCGACTTCGATTCTGTAACAGCCCGTTTTCAGTGAAATCGGAACAGTGGTTTTGGGACCACAAATCCGAAGTTCAAAAATTTATTTTAATATTATTTTATGATCTACAACGTGATAGTAATATCGTATAAAAATTTCGTTAAGAAATTTTACCGTTTACAGGGTCAATTTGATAAAAAAGGACTAAATCACGTAAAGTGCAAAAGTTGTGTTTTAATAGCTAAAGGTGTCTAATAGCTATAGAACTTTAAAGTGGAGGTTCTTATATGGTAATTAGACCATTAAATGTGATAGTGGATGTACATGGCTTGGCATTAGTGTAATTTTTAATGTTTATTAAGGTTAATTTTGTAATTAGGTAATTAAATGATATATTAATAAAACAAAACAAATTTTTGTTGTGTTCATCTTCTCCAAAACACCATAACCAATTCTAACTTGAAGAAAATAAAGCTAGGGTTCGGCCAAGCTTGAAAATCCAATTGGTAGGTGATTTTGTCTCGTTTTTAGTGATTTATATGTTTCCGGGATCGTTGTAGCTTAATCTAGCTAGCTCGGGGACTAATTTGTAAAACTGTTAAAGTATTTTAGTTTTAGTTTTTCCATTGATGAGCATGTTAGGATTTTGAATTTTAATGGTAGAAAATGAATGTTTGTTATTAGATAAACAACTTTTGTAAAGGAATTTTTGATGAAATTATCAATTAGGGGTTAAATTGAAAAATGTGATAAATTGTGTGGTAAATTGGTGAATTTGTTGAATATATGGGCTGCTATAAACATGTTTATAATTTGTTTAGGCTTGGGTAGGGATAAAACCAAATGAATTTCATTTTCTGAGCCTAGGGACTAAATTTCAAAGAATTAAAAGTATAGGGGCAAAATGGTAATTTTGCCAAAAAATGTGTTGGTCTAAATTGAATATGAATTATATTGAATTGAGTTAAATTCATTCGTATAGATCCTGTTAGACCTCATACGGAGTTAGATCGAGGCAGAAAGAAAATCTCAGATTAATAGCCTCCGTATCTACGAACACTTATTGAGGTAAGTTCGTGTAATTAAATTGTGTAATTATATGCTTTGATTGAATTATATGTATGTTATTTTAATTATTATCATATATGAGTACCGATCGCATATTTGACGATGTACAACTATTACCGAGCCCTGTTTGAACCTTAGGAATTTGTAGGATACAAATGATATGTCATCAGGGTTACCGATTTCAGCTCTTATGAGCTTACCGTTATTCAGATCATATGAGCTTATCGTTATTTTAGCTTGGAGGAGCTTACCGTTATTTTAGCTCGAAGGAGCTTACCGTTTACAGCTCGTATGAACATACATGTACATGAATATACGGATTACAGTTCAGTACACCTTGTGTGTACTACCCGCGTATCTGTACGAACTAGTACAAGTATTTATATGAATTACATGGAAATGGTTTATATATGATAAGTGGATACATGGTATAGATGTTACATTTATATGAAATTTGATTAGTTGTTGAACTCATACATGATTCTTAGTTTTTATATGAATTACATGACTAACTTGGTTGATGAATATTTGTTAGGCTTTTGGCCAAATTGAATTGAGATATGCTTTGGGTTTACTTACCTTAAATGTGATTAAAATGGTAAGTTAAATTCTCTATTATACGAACTTACTAAGCTTAAAAGCTTACTCTATGTTATATACCATGGTGTGATTTAGTGTTTTGTTATGGAAAATTTATAGGTATATTGATGTTGGTTAGAATGGTATAATTGATACCATTTGGAATTATTAGTATGTTTTGGTAAGAGAGTTAAGTGACATGAAATGGTGCAAAATGGTTTACCTAATGAATTGGTATTTTGGATGAGCTTGATAAGTGATCTACATGATAGGTTTTGGTACAATTATACATATATGTATTTGGTCATTTAGGTAAGTTTGGATACTTGGTTGAGATGATTTTAAGTTGTCATTTAAGGTACCTAAGGGCATATTGGTTGTATGTAATGATTTTAAATGTTTAAGGTTTGATTTTTGGCTTATTTTGGATGCCTAATTATCACTTGTGCATATACAAAATGATGAGTATAGGTGGATGCCCACGAGCAAATGCACGGACGTGTGTCTTAGCTGTGTGTGTCACACGGCTAGGTGACACGGTCGTGTGTCCCTTGTATCTTTTAAAGAATGCAAGTCAGTATGCTCACACGGCCTAGCACACGGCCGTGTGACTTGGTCGTGTGACCCAAGTCAGTGAGTTACACGGGCACAAACACGGTGTGTCCCTATTTCGAATGCCTACAAGGTCTACGACACGAGTGTGTGACCCCTACAACTTTGAAAATTTTAAATGTTTTCGAAATATTTTCTGAGTTTCCAATTTAGTTCTGATTTGTTTCTAATGTGTATTTTGGGCCTCGAGGGCTCATATTAGGAACAATATGCATGATTATGATTGGTTTCTGACATGAATTCTATATGTTATGAAATGTTTGAATTTTCTGTCCATTTAATTGTAAACTTCGGTAATACTCTGTAACCTTATTTTGACAACGGATTCGGGTTAGGAGTGTTACAGGTTTAATGAGGCACTGGGTGCCAATTTGCTTCGGTTTAACTGATAAGACACTGGGTTTCAACTTATTATAGCGCTGAGCGTAGTAATTACTTTGGATTTATCCGATGAGGCACTGGGTGCCAAACTAGTGTGTTCGTTGGATCCGTGTATCTGTCCGAGTCTGAGTCGTGTTAATAGGGAAATAAATGTGAATTATGAAATTAAATATATGGAATGAAATGTCATATATGAAATGGAATTATGGGATTGATTTATGGACATAGATTAATTATGTTCAATTGGAATAGGGACCTATAATGTGAAATGGATTGTGCCATTACGTGAGTAAATTATCAAGTGATTTATGAAAGGCTATTAATATAGTAAGTGCTATGAAGTGAAATGTATATTAGAAACTAAAATGGAAGTGGATATTTGTATAATTGAAAATACCATGCATTAATGTTGTAAAATGTATAAAGTAAAATAGTGTTACCATGAAATTGCATGTTTAAATTGATAGTAAGTTTTAGTTTGAGTATTACATGTATTTATATCTTCTTTTTTTGAACGTTCAAATTATAGAAATATCACTGAGTTACTGTAACACCCCAAACCCGGCCCATACGCCACGGCCGAATTTAGAATGCCACTGCGGAAAACGTTTGAAAAATATTTTGACTTAGAGTGAAAACATAAAAATTTATTGTCTTTACTAAAACATTGTATAATTAAAATTCTAAATAAAATTAAGTTGTTACAAAATTTCCGACTTGAAAATTTTAATATAGATTTTTAAAACATAAGTTGCTAAAAATAAAACATTTTCAAATAATAATATAATCGACAATCCAACTTAAAACATAATAAAAATCCTTAAATACTTAAAGTGGCCCTTATTTCAATAAATAACCTTTCATAGATAAAATGTGTAAAACAAATAAAATATCTTCTGCATGGGCCACCTCGTATCCACTCCAACCCGGTCCAAGCTTTATGCATCACCTGTAAGGTTTGAGAAAAATTTGAGTGAGTCACACAGACTCAGTGCATAGTTATTTCACATGTCCCCACATATGGGCTTGGCCCATATCCACACAGTCCACATACAAAATTATGCAAGTATGAAGCCCAACCCAACCTAGTGTCCATCCATTACACCTACCTCAGCACACCTGCTGCCCAAGGCCTTGGCTAATCCACCGATAACCTAAATGATCCCACATATCTCACCTTGGCAGACTTGCCGCCCAAGGCCGTGGCTAAGCCACCAATCACATAAGTGATCCCACATGTCAATTAATCCACGGTGATGCACACAGCTATCAACCGCCGAGATGGGCACCTAGCCAACACCTCCCTTGATGAAGCACATAGCTAACATCAAGCACTAATGTAGCACAAGGCTAACATTAGACCACGTACATAAATATGTACACCCTTTCCTTCGATTTTCACATCCCAAGTCCCATGCATATATGTGTACCATGTTAGATTAACATTTAGAGTAAATATTCATCACATGCTCACCACAAATATCACACATATATCATAGGCAAAATAGAGCACTGACCTGATTAATTGATTACCCACTACAGGTATCCACCTTCTTAGCCATTATTTTCGGCTAACATACACACACACACACACACACATATATATATATATCAATATACACAAATAACAGGAGAATAGTGCGATAACTACGCACCTTTTTCGGTACAGTCGACTAAATCCTGAAATCGTCACTTGCTTATGAACTCTGTTGAAATTCCTATATGGTACATACTAGAATTAGATTTGATTGAACAAGATCTACTGAAATGGCCCTTGGCTGATTACTATACTTGCTTACCTTGAGTTAATCGAATCCGAGAAACTCCTTTAAGGCTCCTTAACGTTGACTACACAAAAGAAACACATAACATGGCTTAAAAAAATATTCGGCCATCCCTAAACCAAGGCCTAAACACTTGATTCGGCACACCCAAGAAGAAAGGTCAAATCGATCATTAGAGAAGAAGTTTCTTACCACCAACCCACAAGTAGTCTACTAGTTCTAAATGTCGACGAGAGGAAAGGGATGTTGACTTTTGGCTTATGATAGATTGTGAAAAGAAGAAGATGAGGGAAAGAGAGTTACGGCTATGGTGTTTTGGTTTTAGTGATTTTCCAAAAGAAAGAAAAGAGAGAATGATGGCTATAAGTTTTGGCCAAGGTTAACCAAAAGAGAAAGAAAGTTGATCACCAAAGAATTTCGATAGGAAAGAATAGAATGAGAATAGGTAAATTAAACCAAAATGGTCAAAATGGAAGGACTAATAAAAAAATAAAATAAAAGGTGCTTACCTAATGTTAAAAATGCATTCGGCTAGGAGAGGAAAAGTGGAGAGAAAAACATTTGCTTTAGAGAAAACATAAAATAACCCAATTGTGAAAATGACCAACTAGCTACCAACTTACCAAAACCTTCAACAAAATTCGGTCACCCCCCTAGCCCCTAAAGCCGTCCAAATACATGGACACCAAAGTCAAAGTTTTCCACACAAAACTTTCCATAGCAATCACCTTACCTTATGCCTTGTGTTCCCTCATTATTCCTTAATCAAAATGATTCTTTTCCCCAAATTCAAGCTTACCTAAACTATCATTCAACATCCCATATTTTTCCTCATTATTTCCTCCTAATCACATTCAAAATTAAGCCAACCCCCCTAGCCCACTATACCGTCCACATTCATGGTCAAAAGGCCATAGAAAAAATTTCCAAAACATCACTCCATACTTCAAGCCTTATGTCCCCTTATCCTACCATAACTCCTTAATTCCATACCTTAACTAATAACTTGCCTTATTCCTTAGTCTAATATCCATAAAAGACAATAGTCCAACCTTACCTTAATTAGAGTTGACCAACACATGCCATACAATGCAAAAATAAAAGTCATCTTATTGTCGTCCATGGGATTCGAACCTCTTCCCTCAAACAATTACTCATGCGCCAACACCACTTTACTACTTGCTCACTTATGCTAACATAAACACTTAACTTAACTTAAGCATCATAATCACTTGATCCACTTCACTAAATTCTCCATGCTAAAAATTATTCTAAACCAATTAATTCCAAGCCTTCACAAGACTATATTAAGCACACAATAAAATCATACCTGAATTAACACAAGAACAAGATGATACTCAAATTTTTCCTAAAGCCCAAGGCCCAATCGGCCCAATCTTACTAGGCCCAATTTCGGGATGTTATAGTTACTCACCGTACGATTTTTTTTCCGTGCGAATGTTAGGTACTATCCGGTTCACTCATCAACTTGGCATCTAGTGAAAATCCTGTACTCGAGTATTGGTGATGTTTTGTTCTGATTTTTGGCATGTACCTAATAAGTCTTTTAAGTATTTAAAGCTCATTTTTTTTGTATTTAATGGTCATTTTGTGATTTGGTTGGAACTATATAAAAGTTATGTGTTCATATATGTATTAGAAATATATATTACGTGTATGTTTTGAACAATGATTTTATGTGATCAACTTTAGATAGTATAAAGTTGATAAGATATTTTTATATGTGATCAGGGTTAGGACTAAACAAGTCTTGGTGAACTATTCTTTGGAAATTTGATAGAAGTCTAATTGTGGCATTTGAAATATTATAAGTTAGAGATATGCATTTTGTTTGAATATGTGAATTTTGAATGCTACTAGTTGGTGTGAAATGTGAGATTGATTTGAATATTGAATTGTGGCGCCAATGAAGGCACGTTGGTTAGACATTAAGTGTTTAATTAGATGATTGATAAACCATAAATGTACATATTTTAATTCCATGCTTGGCATATTTTTGGATGATTTATGATGAAAATTAGTGAATTTGATGCTCCTAATCCCTTAAATTCATGTTTCTATAGTTAGGAGAACATTTGGGAGAAAAAAGAGTGAAAAAGGGGCCACAATCAGAGTTTCCAGGATCCACACGGGCTGGGCAAATGCCCATGTGAGCCACACGGGCTGGCCACACACCCATGTGCAACCTGTGTCGATTTCACACCCTGCTTCCCTGTTACGTGGAAAAACCCAATTTTTAGAGTTTCTGAGCATTCTAAAGTCTATAAATACACACTAGAAGATGACCTGAGGGAGCACGCAGAGTAGAACGAAAAAATTACTCGAAGGAAGCCGTCTGAATCAATTCAGAAGCAGGATCTCATTCAAGATTGAAGACCTCAATTAATTTTCCTAAGAAGTTTTTGGGTTCTTTATGTGTTTTTGTTTTCTTTATTCTGAGATGTTTTCCTTTTACATTATGAACTAAATTCCCTAAATACCTAGGGAGGATGAAACTTATGATGAATCTTATTATTTAATTATCTGAATTACATGATAAATACTTGTTCTTGTTCTTAATTATGTGTTCTTAACCCTTGCTTTAATATTTTCAGGATATTAATTCAAGTTTAATGTGCTTATTCAGTGGAGCAAAAGTCCCTATTTAAGAGAAGATCTAGCATAATTAAACAGAGCTGATTGCAACCCTAGAAATAGGATGACATAAATCTGCTGGATTAGAGTCAAATCTAATAAGGGAATTCATAGATCGAGTTAATGCGACGATAGGGGTTTTAATTAGAAAGAGATTTCAATTAATCAACCTAGAGTCAGTTGTTTTTAGTCTCGAAAGAGATATGAACATAATTTAGGGATTTCTACGAATCAAGGCAAGTGAATAAATCGTTTAATTCAAAGTCAGAATAATAAGTGAAGTCTAGGTGGATTCTTCCTTGGGTATTTTCTTTATTCATTGGTTTATTCGATTACTTTCTTTACTCTCTGTCGCGTTCATAGTTAATTAGTTAGTTTTAAATATAAAATAAATCTCCTTAACTATTAGGCTAAATAATAGAAAGACAGTTATTACTTGTACTTTTAGTTCTTGTGGATACGATATTCTGGACTCACCATAGCTATACTACTGTTCGATAGGTGCGCTTGCCTTTGTCGAATTTTTAGTTAGTTTCGAGATCATCAAGTTTTTGGTGCCGTTGCCGGGGACTAAGATATTAGGAACGCTTAATTTTTATTAGTTTAGCCATTTTTATTTTTTATTGCAATTTATTTGTGTTTTTATTTTAATTTACTAACTTTTCTTTTATTTGCTTCTGGCAAGTATTTTTAGTTTATGACTAGAAGGAATCCGTCAGGACCATTGCTTTTTAACAGTGAGATTGAAAGTACCACTCGTAGAAACCGTAGAGAAATAAGGCGATGTCTACAGTATATAAAGGAAGAGCAAGAGGACGATACCAATATTACCGAGGAGATGGCTTATAATAATCCGCTACCTCCAGTGGTTGCCGTAAATCCTGTGAATCAGAATCTTGCTCCTCGTACTATGTACGATTATGCTAAGCCTAATTTGATTGGGGCTGAATCGAGTATTGTGAGGCCTGCTTTTGCTGTAAATAACTTTGAGCTGAAGCCGAACACTATTTAGATGATCCAAAAAATGTGTTCAGTTTGATGGTTTACAGGATGATGACCCAAATACTCATTTAGCCAACTTTCTAGAATTTTGCGACACTTTCAAAATTAATGGCGTTTTTGATGATGCCATTTGCCTTTGGTTGTTTCTTTTTTTACTGAGAAATAAAGCTAAACAGTGGTGAACTCGTTACCACGAGATTCCATCACTACTTGGGAACAAATGACAGAAAAGTTTTTATTAAAATATTTTCCGCTGGCTAAAACGGCAAAGTATAGGAATAATATCTCTTCTTTTGTGTAGATGGATTTAGAAACTCTTTACGATGCATAGGAGAGGTATAAGGACTTATTGAGAAGGTGACCTCACCATGGGTTACCTCTATGGCTACAGGTTCAAACTTTTTACAACGGTTTGAACCCCTCAACTAGGCAACTGATTGATGCAGCCACCGGTGGTTCCCTAAATAATAAAACACCTGAGTAGGTTTATGAGTTTATAGAGGAGATGTCACTAAATAATTATCAGTGGCAAGTCATGAGAACAAATCCAACAAAAAACAGCTGTTGTTTTCAACATCGAGGCGGTCAAAATGTTATAAAACCAGGTAGAGCTCTTAAATAAAAAGATTGATGGTTTATGTGTTTCTACGCAGGTACATTCAGTGATGCAATCCGACATAAATGGAGGAGGGATGAACACCATAGAATATCCATCTTACAGACCGAGCACAGAGAATGATCAAGTCCACTATATGTGTAATAATTCTAGACCTCAGAATAATCCCTATAGTAACACTTATAATACAGGTTAGAGGAACCATCCCAATTTCTCTTGGGGTGGACAAGGAAAAAAAGTCGAACCTTGAGGAGATGCTAACAACGTTTATTTCAGTGTCAGAAACTAGCTTCCAAAACACCGAAACAATACTAAAAAATCAACAAGCGTCGATTTAATGGCTTGAAAATCAAATCGGTCAATTGGCAAAAGATGATTTCAAAATGACCACAAGGTAGCTTGTAAAGTAATACTGAAACTAACCCAACGGAGCAGCTTCATGCGATCACTGTTCGAGATGAAGAAAGGTTAGTTGAACCTGAGCCAGAACCGAGGCAAGAAATTATGGTAAGTAAAGGTAAGGTTGAGGTGAGCCACAGTGCACAGAAACCAGTAAGTAAAGAATATAAACCTCGTGTGCCATACCCCAACGCGAAGAAGAAATACCATACCAATGAGAAATTTGGTAAATTTCTTAAACTCTTGAAAAAGTTTAATATTAACTTACAGTTTATTGAAACTCTTTCGCAGATGCCCAACTCAGTTAAATTTTTAAAGGAGCTTTTAACAAACAAAAGGAAGTTAGATGATGCATCGCACGTGGAGCTAAATGTAGTCTGCTCGACCATTTTACAGAATAAACTACCCAACAAATTGAAAGATCCAGGGAGTTTTATTATTCCTTATTTAATTGGTAGTTTATATGTTAACAATGCTTTGGCTGATTTAGGGGCAAGTATTAATGTCATGCCTTATAAAATGTTTAACCAACTAGGTCTTGGGAAACCCAAACAAACTAGGATGAGCATTCAATTGGCAGATAAAACTATTAGATTTCATAGGGGTATTATTGAGGATGTGCTTGTAAAAATTAATAAATTTATATTCCCAGTTGACTTTGTTGTTCTAGACATAGATGAGGATAGTGACGTACCTTTAATTTTAGGATAACCCTTTTTAGCAACTACTAGAACTATACAGATGTTGGCACAGGTGAATTGATACTTCGTCTAGGTGATGACACGATTAAACTCCAAGCTCATGATTTTGTTAGGGTATCTAGTAATCGAGATGATATTGCAAGTTCTTTTAATGTGAGTAACCTTGCAGCTCAACTTTCTTTGCAGGAAATTCTTTAGAAAAAGGTGATAGAGCCACAGTTCAGCTCAACTAACAAAAATAGAATAACTCATGAAGAACGAAGGCTTTAGATCGATAAACTAGACAAACGGCGGACACATGTCAAGGAGAGACCAAAAATACACGATATAGAACCGAAACAAAGCCATGACGAACATAAGGATGGAATGAGTCAATTTAAGATTGGGGACCAGGTTTTATTAGATGAAAAGGACTCTTGAATTGCCATTTCAGAGCTTATTCCAAACAGAGCAACTCCTCTTACGATACTAATGTTTTCCCATACGGTACAGTCGATGTAAATCACTCTAAATTTGGCACTTCAAAAGTAAATATTACTCGGCTCAAACCATATGTTGATAATAGAATTGATAGCAAGAAAGGGGAGTCTCGACTTTGCAAACCACCGTAACCGAGCAAAAATGAGGTAAGTCGAGCTTAGACTCTAAACAAGTGCTTCTCGGGAGGTAACCCGAGCACTAACCCTACTAATTAGTTTATTTTTACTTCTTTTCATTTTTAAATACAGGTTTTTGACCCACACAGACTGGACACACGGGCGTATCCTTGGCCGTATAGAAACAGGGATAAAATTTTCCCAAAAATCGACACAGACACGGCCTTAAATTAAACCACGCGGGCATGCGACTCGGCCATGTGAAACCTGGAACAAAATTTTTTAAAATTTAAAACAAGTCAGAGAGTTAGATGGGCAAGGAACACGGTCGTGTGGGAGACACGGCCTAGCCACATGGGCGTGTGAGAGGTCCCACGGGCGTGGGAGAAGTGAATGATGATATACATGGCCGTGCGACTCAGTTGTGTGAACAATACGGCCTGGACACACGGGGGTGTCCGAGGTCGTGTGAAGACTGGGCTATTTTTTTTCCTCGACAAACATGGGTTGAAAACAAGCCACACGGGCGTGTGACACGGCCGTGTGGCCCAACAGGGACCCTCACACAACCGTGTCACCCCATAAAAACCCTAACCCCATAAAAAAGTGAAAAAAATATATGTACATTTATTTTAATTATTACTAGTTCTATATTATTTGAGCTTAAACGGTTAATTTCACATTTTGAGAAGAAGCTCGTGTGATTATTGATAAGTTTTCAATTGATGTAATTATTCAGTATTAGTTTATTTTTCTAGTTAGGTAAATTGTTAATTCGATCTCGATTCTAACCCTCTATTTCAGTCTTTATCCACACCTTTAACCCAAACCCCATTACAACCCTTTAAAGACCTTTTGATTTGTGTATCATCTCATTTTATAGTGGTGGAGATTTGATTTTCATGCAAGCCTATAGTAATAACTTTCCATATTTGACTTTTGAGTGCTTATTTTTGAACCTTAAACACCTTGAGTGATTTGAGTGAATCTTTAGTGAGGATATCAAATCTTGTTAGTTTTGAATTAAAGGTAATTACTTAGATAAGGGGAAATACCTATGTTTTCATGCTTTAAAAATATGCAACTTGAATTGTTTGAATCTTTAGTACTCTTTTAGTTGAACTATCAATATGTGATTATTTGTAAATTATGATAAAACATTATTGATGAGAATTATGAATTGAGAAAGCTTAATTTTAATTGTGAGTTGAGGATTTTGCTTGAGGACAAGCAAATACTTAAGTGTGGGGATATTTGATAAACCATAAATGTTACATATTTTCATTCTATGCTTGGCATATTTTTGGATGATTTATGATGAGAATTAGTGAATTTGATGCTCCTAATCCTTTAAATTCATGTTTCTATACTTAGAGGAGCATTTGGGAGCAAAAGGAGCGAAAAAGGGGCCAAAATCGAAGTTTTGAGGATCCACACGGGCTGGGCACATGCTAGCCACACGGGCTGGCCACACGCTCATGTGCCAGCCCGTGTCGATTTAGCACCCTGCTTCCCTGTTACGCGGAAAAACCCAATGTTTAGGGTTTTTGAGCATTCTAAAGTCTATAAATACACACTAGAAGAGGACCTAAGGGAGCACGCAGAGTAGAACGAAGAAATTACTCGAAGGAAGCCGTTAGAATCAATTCAGAAGCAGGATCTCATTCAAGATTAAAGACCTCCATTAATTTTCCTAAGAAGTTTTCGGGTTCTTTATGTTTTGTTGTTTTCTTTATTCTAAGATGTTTTCCTTTTACGTTATGAACTAAACTCCCTAAATACCTAGAGAGGATGAAACCTATGATGAATCTTATTATTTAATTATCTAAATTACATGATAAATACTTGTTCTTGTTCTTAATTATGTGTTCTTAACCATTGCTTTAATATTTTTAGGATATTAATTCAAGTTTAATGTGCTTATTCAGTGGAGCAAAAGTCTCCGTTTAAGAGAAGATTTAGCATAATTAAGCAAAGTTGATTGCAACCCTAGAAATAGGATGACATAAATCTGCCAAATTAGAGTCAAATCTAATAAGGGAATCCATAGATCGAGTTAATGCGACGATAGGGGTTTTAATTAGAAAGAGATTTCAATTAATCAACCTAGAGTCAGTTGTTTTTAGTCTCGAAAGAGATATTAACATAATTTAGGGATTTCTACTGATCAAGGCAATTGAATAAATCATTTAATTTAGAGTCAGAATAATAAGTGAAGTCTAGGTGGATTCTTCCTTGAGTATTGTCTTTATTCATTGGTTTATTCGATTACTTTCTTCACTCTCTGTCGCATTCATAGTTAATTAGTTAGTTTTAAATTAAAAACAAATATCCTTAATTATTAGGCTAAATAATAGAAAGACAGTTATTACTAGTACTTTTAGTCCTTATGGATACGATATTCCGGACTCACCATAGCTATACTACTATTCGATAGGTGCGCTTGCCTTTGTCAAATTTTTAATTAGTTTGTGACGTCATCAATGATATTATTGTCTTTTGCTTGCTAGGCAGATATGGTATGGTATAAACTCTTTAAAGATGAAATTTTACCATTTGGATATTAATTTTCAATATTTTGGCATCTGGTATCGATACCTGACCATATGAACAATTTAAAAAAAAAAAGCAGAATGCCAAAATGGTATTGATTTTTATTTAAGTATCGATACTTTTTCCTAAAATATTGATACCTTAAAATAATTATTAATACCTAAGTTTTGAGATAGTAAACAGAATCATAAACTGGTAGCAATTTTTCATAAGGTACCGATACAGTATCGATACCAACTTTTAAAATTTGAATATTTACTCTTTAATCCCATTTCATGCCTAAGTTATTACAAATAGGTTCTTATTGTTTTCAAATTACTATGTTTGAAAGATATGTAAATTGGTGAATTATGTATAAACTTATTAGATACTATAGTGGAATGACTTTGTAACTAAATGAATTTATAATTAATAGGCAATAAGCTTAAACTTAATCATAAATTATTTCAGCATCAACTACATATGTCTAATGGGTCCCTCCACTAGCACGTTGAAACCAAAAATGAATTGCGTGTTTGAATAGAAATGAACAGAATGAACAGAGAAATAGAAATGAGAAACATTCAAGAATGATTATTGTTTTCTCTGAAATGGAGAAATGAAATTATTTGAAAATGGATGTAGGTTTTCAAAAATGGTAATGAAAATGAAAATGGAAACTTGCAATCCTATATAGAATTATTTATGACTTTATGTTTTTGGATTGTTTTGAAGCTCGAAAATGAAAATAAACCATTTGGTCATAATGAGTAGACCTATCCATGGGTCGGGCCACTAGATTTGGCTCGAAGTATTAGAGGGTTTGGGCAAAAATATAAGCCCGAAAAATAGGTTTGGGTTTAAAAATGGGCTGGGCTTCAAGCAAGGATTTTTAAGCCTAGGCTCGGCCTGATTTTAATAACCTGAAATTTTTACCTTTATTCCCACTTCCCAACAGACCCAGTCTTAATATTCCCCTTTCACTTTCCAATCCATATTTCCCCTTAATCCCTAAACTTTTTATTGCTTTTTTGCTTCTTTTCCCTTGTTTCTTGCTTCTCCTCCTTCTACTGCTTTCTGCTTGTTTCTTCGCCACTGCTGCCATTGTTGCTTCTCTTCCTTTTACTGTTTTCGCTTATTGCTTCTTCGTCAGTTGCTACTACTAGTTTTCGCTTCAATACCTTCTGCAACTTCGTCGCTGCTCATTTATCTCCAACATCCAATCTTCAGTCTCATCGCACAGTATAATAACAACTAGTTAGTAGTTATACAAGAATTGCATGTACTGCAAAAGTAGTAGATGAATTAGATAGGGTTAGGTGATTGCAACTTGTTTTCTTTCTAGCTTTTTTGGTAACCATTATTATTTTTTTGTGAAAAAAAACCATAATAGGATAAATAAACTATATTAATTTTTTTTTTGTAAAAACATCAATTTTAAAATTTAAATACAATGAAAATACTTTTTGTATCCTTATCAATATTGTTAAGAATATCACTATTCCACTCACATTTAAACACTTTTGGTCATTGTTTATCTCTATTTATTTCCACAGTTTTTTTGTTAATTCACAAAATTATATAAATTTTCCTTTTTTCTCACAAGTTAATTTCCATATTGAAAAATTATTTAGTTGATGCTTGTATTGAACTGCATCAATTATGGTATTATGCATTTGCTTGTATTAAACATTTGAACTGCACCAATTATGTTTTTTTTTTTACTTAAATCCTTTGTGGTAACTCAGTTGCATCGATTATGATGTTTGTATTGAACATTTGAACTACATCAATTTTTTTTTTTTTACTTAGATGCCTTTGTGGTAACTCATTTGCCTTTTTTTAATAAGTTTTCATCCAATTTTTAATATTTGTTAATGTAATTTGATAATTTTGGGGAATTATTTATTTTAAATTTTTTTATTTTATTTGATATATATTTTTTAAAATTTATTTTAGAAAACCGGGCTAGGCTTAGTCGGGCCCAAATTTAGCATAAATAATATGGATTGGGTTTGGACAAAAATATTAGCCCGTTTTTAGAGCCAAGCACAGGCCTACCAATCAGTCTTGAAATTTCAGTTGGGCCCAGCTCAAACCATGCCCATGAACACCTCTAGTAGTTAGCATGTTGAGTTGTGAAATATTGAACATATTTTCTCAAAATTTTATTAGGGGCAAAATCGTCAAAATTTTACTAGGGGTAAAATATTCAAAAATTTGCTAGGGGTAAAATAGGGATGAGAAAATTATTTTATATATAAATATTAAATTTTATTTTGGGAAATAGAAAATTTGAGTTGGGTTGGATCACATTACAGAGTATAGGGTAAAAAAGGGCCCAGAAAGTAATTGTAAATGGACCCGATGTGATAGAGGCCCAAAAACAACTCCTGGACATGAATGGGGTAGCAACCCTAGTAGGAATACTAGGTAAAAAAATCCACCCCTCCCCTACTCTAAGTAGGATGTTGTTTTTCTATTTGAAATAAACCACTACAACTCAACAAAGGTTCTACCTTCTCTTCCTATAAATAGATGACACCAGTAAAGATATTTACACCACTTTTGAGAGATTGTTATTCTACTGAAATATAGAGAGAATTTATTCTCAACTATTAAGTATATTTTTCTATAATAATAATTTTACTTGTTTCTATTAAAGTAGAGAGATTTTCATTTTCACCTTAAAATGAAAAAACAACTTTTTCTATTTTTCTGTTTTGGTTCAATTGGATCAAGCTCACATTTGAAGTAGTTCCTGGTGTGAGAATAGCAGAAAAGATTGTTTGGCTGAAAGCCGGAAAACACCAATGATTCACTTATCCAAAAACACATGTACGATTTCGATCTAAGGTTTATTGTTAAAAATATCATTGTCGAAACCATTTTTTTATTTTTAAAGTTTGAAAAAAGGGGGTCGACTTAAAAATGTGATGTGGAGTCGCCACCGATTTTTTTGTTTAGGTGTAATCGGATTACCTTGTGAAATGTTTCATCTTTAAAAAAAAAATTTTGGCCTGCGTAAATTAAAAAAAGGGCTTCGGGAGTCGGTTACGTATGAGGAAGAGTTATCATCCTCGTACGCCCAAAATTGGTACCAAATTGATTAAATGTTGTCCTAACGCCGAAAATTTGAAAAGCTTTGAAAATGTAATTTCTTTGAAAAAACGGGTGGAATATTCCAAATGTAAGATTTATTCACTCTAAAGGAAATACCACACCCAGTACGTTAGGATGCAATATCTTGGACCCTCAAAGACGAGATCATCTTATAATTTCAGAATCATGAGATTAAAAGGGATATTAAGTTTTCTGTCAAACGAGGAAATTGCGATATTAAGTTTTCTGTCAAACGAGGAAATTGCGACCCAATACGTTAGGGTACAATTTCTCGAATTTCCAGAACACCCAATATCACTTTATTTTGAAAATCTTACGTGTAATCAAAATGTATTTTATTTGAGAAAAGAACAATTAAATTAATCTATACAAACCTAGAATTTGCACTATTATTAACAATAAGATATAGAGCTATGTATTGAATCATGGCAACAATAACATAAAAACTTCTATAAAAATAATAAGAAACCAAATTAATATACATATGACATGAAACTTACCAATTTATATATATGATGAAGGTTCTTAAAATAAACGAAATTATGAATAAAGATAAAACTTTAAAAAATATATAAATTATTTACTAGATTTATAAAAACATACTCATATTAATTTTGAATCGTATAAATATTTAAAGAGGAATTAAAAATAAACATTTTTATATATAAGAAAATAATCCATATAATAAAATACATATAAATAATTTGAAACATATTAAAAATTAATAAGTTAACTCAAAATAATTTATTAAAAACCAAACAAATCATTAATTTAATAACAATAAGAATACAACCTAATTGAACAAAACCAAAAGGTTAATTTATAGACAAAACTATTAAACATAATAAGGATTTTAATATAATAAATGCAAGTGTTCAGGGATTAAAAGTACAAATAATCTCATGGCCAAAACGTAGTGTACTAATTGGGTCAGATCGAAAATACAAGCAAATTATAGAAATAAATTGAAAAGCAAAAGAAATTGTATAATAGAGCTAATCGAAAGACAGTATAATAAAAAAGGACTAATTACACAAATATTCCATTCAAAAAAAAAAAGACACGGGGATCCTGTGCCTAATTGAATTGGATCGGGTCGGGCAATGTCGCACGGAGTCGTTTAAAGCTATTGTGATGAGTCGAACGGCGCCGTTTTCTTGATGAACTAAATCAGGTTTAAAAAAAAACAAATCACGCATCATTTTAAACTAAACCCTAGCCTTTCTTCACTTTTATTTCCAGTCGCAATCCAAAACCTTTTCTGTTCACCACTAAATCACCATTGCAAACGGCGAGAAATGATTCACGAAAGTCCAATTCGATCGACCACCTCTTCGTCCAGCCCCGATTGCGACGGAGGGAACGAGAGCAGAATCTTTAGAAGGTAACCTCTTCTTCTCCTTACTCCTCTTTTATTTACAAATAAATATCAACAAAAGAAAACATAAAGAAAAAGAAAAGAAAACATGAGAAAATCACCTTTCAATCTTTTTTACTTCTGTTTTCTATTTACTCTATTTGTGTGTGTAATACAAAAAAAAAAAAATCAGGATCCCTTTTTACAATTTATATCAGGCTCTTTTATAGCCGAAAATAGAAAAAAAATCCAAATACACGTTTTTCTTTCTGCTATATTGGATTCTGTTATTTGGTACTGTTTTCGCGTTTCTTCTCGTAGGTTCTGGTGCACACTGAAGCTGCGGATGTGGCCATTCGCTACCGGAAGCGATTCGTGGAATAGTCGGGCATGACGCCGCCACGCGCGAAATCAAAACTTGGTTGCTCGAGCGGTGCTGGAACGCTATAGAAACCTCTAAGGTTTCTGGCCAATTTTTGGGCGAGTTGGATCTATTCTGTATCCGAGCCTTGAATCTATTTTGGGTCTGGGCCATTAGCATTAAGATTGGGCTTATTTGGGTTCAGCCAAAATCTATATTTGGGCTGGGGTTTTGAATTTATTTTAATTTAATTTGGGTTTAAAATTAGTTTGGGCCGATTGTTTTGTAAATAAGGACTGTGGACCTCTTTTATTGGATTTTATTTTATTTTATATTTTTTGGTTTTATTTGGTTTATTTGGTTTACTTTTGGTTTTAAATGGGCCTGGGCATAAATTGGGTCTTACAGCTGCCTCTCTTTACTCATTGTCGTGTAACGAGAGTGGAGCAAAGACCTTAAAAGGGCCAATTTTGTCCGGTCTCACCGAATCTTGAATGCTGTCGGTGCTTTTCTTCTTTGAGTAACTTCATTCCATCCCACTGCATCTTCAAGGGCATAGGAACTAGTACTTCGATCCAATTCAATGCAATTTCCGGGAGATGAGATTTGTAGCTTCAATGTGCTCCGTCGGAACTTCATGGCGATAAGAATTCAGAGCGAAAAAATTCGTAACCTCAATCTTCTCTGCTGAAACTTCAAGGAAATAAGGACTGATCCTCAATGTAATCTCAGAGAGAAGGGATTTGTAGCCTCAACCTACTCCACTAGAACTTCGAGGAAATAGAAATTCAGAGAGAAGAGATTCATAACCTCAATCTTCTCTGCTGAAACTTCAAAGAAATACGGATTGATCCTCATTGTAAACTCAGAGAGGAGGGATTTGTAGCCTCAACCTACTCCATTGGAACTTTGAGGAGATAGAAATTTAGAGAGAAAAGATTCGTAACTTCAATCTTCTCTGCTGAAACTTCAAAGAAATACGAATTGATCCTCATTGTAAACTCAGAGAGGAGGGATTTGTAGCCTCAACCTACTCCACTGGAACTTCGAGGAGATAGAAATTTAGAGAGAAGAGATTCGTAACTTCAATCTTCTCTGCTGAAACTTAAAAGAAATACGGATTGATCCTCATTGTAAACTCAGAGAAGGGGGATTTGTAGCCTCAACCTACTCCACTGGAACTTCGAGAAGATAGGAATTCAGAGAGGAGAGATTCATAACTTTAATCTTCTTTGCTGAAACTTCAAAGAAATGTGGACTGATCCTCATTGTAAACTCAGGGATGAGGGATTTGTAGCCTCAACCTACTCCACTGGAATTTCGAGGAGATAGAAATTTAGAGAGTAGAGATTCGTAATTTCAATCTTCTATGCTGAAACTTCAAAGAAATAAGGACTGATCCTCATTGTAAACTCAGAAAGGAGAGATTTGTAGCCTCGACCTACTCCACTGGAACTTCGAGGAGATAGTAATTCAGAGAGAAGTTCGTAACCTCAATCTTCTCTGCTGAAACTTTAAAGAAATACGGATTGATCCTTATAGTAAACTCAGGGAGGAGGGATTTATAGCCTCAACCTACTCCACTAGACTTTTGAGGAGATAAGAATTCAGGTGTTCGATCTGTTTCACTATTGCTCAATGAGACAAGATCTACAATCTTTAACTGATTTGCTCCACTGCTACCTCGAGGGAACGAAATCTGAAATCTTCAGTCTGCTTCCTTGCTATCTTAGGAAGATAAGACTACAATCTTCGATCTGCTTTGCTGCAAACTCAAGAAGACCAGATCTGCTATCTTCAATATGCTCCACTGCAAACTCAGGGATGCCAGACTGGTATTTTCGATCTCGCTTCACTGTAAACTTAGGAAGACAAGATCTGCGAATTTACCAATGTTATAACCCCGTCCTCTAGGGGACTTATCCTGTAAAATCGGATTTATGTGTTTATGCTTATGCAAAATGGTTAGGATGCAATGATCAGAATGAATCTAATGCTCCTAACTAAATGATTATGGATGACATTTGCATGAATGCAGAATGTCATGAGAATGATCCTTGGTTAAAAGCTTAAGGATCAGGATGCAATGATCGGAATGAATCAAATGCTCCTAACTGAATGTATTATGATATATACAAGATGTCGTGAGAATGATCCTTTAAGGCGTCATCGCTCATTGTTTATTAAGGCTTTATCACTGACGTATTGTGCTGTCATCTCGTTCAGCTGGTATTCTCAATAGAAAACTTCGAGAAAACGATTATACCTTACTCAACAAGTTTGCCCCACTGTAACTTCAGGGTTCATCTCTTTGTGACTTAAGGGTATAAGATCTAAATCCATCCCACTGTGACTCCACAATGTATGTTTTGTTTCTTCTTTATTACTATTCAAGGGTACAGGACTTGTATCATTTTCCATCCATACCATCGCAACTCAGGGGTAGAGGAATGTAACTTGTTCAGTCAACTGATCACTCCCCAGGTTACCTAACCAAGTGTGTATGCATGATATTTGCATGGGTGCAGAATATAATTTTTTGTAAATGATTCCCCTTTTACACTTGGGTTAACATTGACCATTTTTCGTCGAGATTATATTACCGACGCAATATCTCGTCACCATTTTTGACAAAAATTCGAAGAGATAGCCTTAGTCTAGACTCTTCCTTAAACTTGGTGAGCTTTAAACAATAGTCCTGTTTCAAGTTTCTATATTATTCAGAAGCCTCCAGAGTAATATGAGAAACTCCTTTCATGAAAGTATTATTAGTCTACTAATCGTTATTTTAATGCAAAATGCTTAAAAAAGATCATAACAATGGACAAGAAGGAAATTAGTTAGGAGCATAGATCGAAACAAATAATATGCTCCAAACAAATAAGCTAAGCAAAGATAGCAATCGCGATCAAGAATGAAATTTATTGTGAACATATTTTGCAAAGAATAATATAATCACAAATAACAAATTTAAAATGGGTAAAACGGAAACTAGGTGCCCCAGATATCGCAGCCTGAACTTCTTTGTTCAAACTTCTTGGGGACTATTCTGAGTTCCATATGTGTTTTAGGGGATCCGGAGTACTTTATCGATGCCCCAAGACGTAACATATTTCCTCATTGTTAATTCAAGCTCAACAAGACTACAGTATGCACCACTTTCAAACAAAATTTGAGTCGCCCTTTTCGAGTTTTCAACTCAAAATCCCCTTTGGTCTCAAAGCGCCCTTTGCGGGTTTTTGCCTTGGCCTCTCCTTTTTCTTTCTTCTTTTTTTATTGAGAATTTTATTTCTTTTTTTGATTTTTTGATTTTTTTTTTGATTTTTGATTTTTTGATTTTTTTTTTCAATTTTTTTAAAGGTCTTAAGGCGCCCTTTGCGGGTTTTCACCTTGGCCTCCCCTTTTAGATGAAAATTGAATTCACCAGTTTGAGCATCTCCTTGCCATCCATCATGGTCAAAGTTAATGCTCTTCCAAAACAAACCTTCCTCACTTCATAAAGTTTTTCCAAATTTGGCATTTACTTTCCTCTGAAGTCCTTTTGTATGAGAAGGATCCTTCTTAATGCCAGGTCCCCGTCATGAAATTCTCTTATGCAAACCTTCTTCATAAGCCTATATCATCCATTTTTGGTACATTCGACCGTGATGAATACTTTCAATCAAGCTTACTGGAGACATTCTGCTTTATCCAATTCTTAATTTAATCCAAGCTTGGAGAAAAGGAATCTTAACTTCCAACAATTGCTTCCCCTTCATAAACCAATGGGAAAGATGCCCCGGTGAAGGTCCTGGCCAACGTTCCAGAAACATAGAGGGTAAATGGTAACTTCCCTATGCCAACCTTTACCCGTCTCAGTCATTTGTCAAAAATTTTTGAATTTTTTTTTTTACTTTTTTTTTGCTGCACTGGTATGGTGTCTGATCTTTTGAACAGACTGTAAATTCTTGACATTGTGCAATTATGTTTCTTTCTGACATTCTTTATTGCCACCTTTTTTGAATTTGAATTCGAATTCAAATTCGAATTTGGATTTGGATTTGGATTTAGATTTAGATTTGGATTTGGATTTGGATTTGAATTTGGATTTGAATTTGAATTTGGATTTGGATTTGGATTTGGATTTGAATTTGGATTCGGATTTGAATTTGAATTTGATGATTGTTGACTTTGCAACTTTGGCATATGAAGCGACCTTCACCCTCTTAGTGAAGTAATTGACAACCACAAAGATTAATTGGTGTCAGCGAGATCTTCCATATAACATATTTGCCCTACCTATAGAAAGAATGGAAGAGGCACATAAGTCTTGCCTTCCCCAATTTGGCATCTGATGCAATTTCCCTTTCTGGGTAGACCAGTAGCCCGAACCTCTTGATTAACCTGGCCATTGTAGAACCATTAACATGGGTTCTAACCTTAGCAAAATCCCCACGTTTCAGAAGTCTGGCTTGCCTTGATATGATTATGCGAAAACATCTTGAAATAGCTCAATGATGTCTCGCCCTATTTCTGTGGTGAGTTAGGATTCGATCTTTACCCCTTTTCTAAGCTCGCAACATCTACTGACCTTTTGCAAAATGGAGTCTATTTTCACTTGTTCAACCATCCTTAACAAATTAGAAGATAGGCTACCATTTCTGTAATCTTTAAAGTCCTTAGATCCCCTAGACCCATATCTCATTCAAAAAGGGAATCTGTAACAACGTCGCTCATGTCGTTGATATCTGGATACCTAGGTACGAAGGCAATCCAAAGAATATATGATTCTAAGGATAATTATTTGTATGGTACGGTCATGAATAAAGAATGAAATAATATTCTAAAAACCAAAAAATGTATGGTATGAAATGTAAAGATGCATCTTATTGAAATAAAAATTCTGAACACAATCCTATTTCACAAAAAGATTCTTGTTGCTTCTAGGCTTAAAGCAACAATCATGTTTTGAATATTGCTCTAGATTAGCTCAAAATATACAAGGATCTCTTCCACAGTTCCATTGTTCAAAACATCCCAAGTACGTAAAGGCAAAAGCTTGGCAAAGTCTATTCCCCAGCTCACTCTTCAAATACGTCATTAATGTTTAAATTCGCCAGTATCAGGTTTTGCACTAGAGCCCTGAACTTGATGTACTCCTGATCTCATGCCCCCATTCATCATGGTACTCACAATAGTTATCCCTTTAACAGTATGGTTGAGTAATGGATTTTCTGCACCAAAGAGATCATCGAATCTTATAACTCCTATTTTGATGAATCTTTCAACCAGCTTCTTGAAAGAAAGGCAAATTTCTATTGAATATCCTGTAATCCCGGCATGGTACTTACATTGAGCATTCGAATCATACCATTTGGGGTATGGGGGTTGCATTGGTTTCAGGTAATGAGGAGCTACAACATGTATATCAAATAAGCTCTGGTATAACTTCCTATACGTCGTTGGAATAGGTGTGAACTGGGGCTTCTCTAAGTTCAGTTTTGGGTTGGGTTTTTACCTTGGGGAGTTCTGTTGGCTAGTAGTTACCGTCCTTGGCTGGCCTACTATAACTGGCTCCGAATTTCCCTTATTATACTTACTCGTATTATTCTCTTCTTTTTCTTTCTTCTTCAGGGCCTTTAAGGTCCATTCTTCTCTTATTTCGGCTGAGCCATGCGCCACAGTATTGACTCGATCATCCCCTGAATTAAAACCTGAACCTGTTGGGAACTTCAACAATATCGAGGTAGCAGTCTGATATCGGGGTTTGATAATGACGGGTACCTCATGCGAATGCGTGTCTGGTTGAGTCGGGATACTTATCGGGGAATAAACGATGTCTTCATCATTATCCACACTGCTGACCACTGAGCCACTCCTTTTTTTAAACCTTCTGACTAGTAATTGAGTTAACTGGGACATCATATTCATTTGATCTTGCATATCCCGTTGAATTTTGGCCAACTGCTCTTGCATCAGTATTTGCCTTTGCTCTAATCTCTTCAACTTTTGTTCCATGTCTTCTAGGTTAACTGAAATAATTTTTAATTAATCAGAGCCTTTCTACAAATTCTAATGCCTGCGATGTAATGCAAATGCCTAAAATGCAATGCAAGTGCATGGAATGAATGCAAAAAGAAAGAGAGACGTTGATTCTGAATTCAATTCCATTAGAAGAACTTTTCTAGAAAACAAATTTCTTTACATAAAACGGGTTATGTATGCGGCTTTATCCTTATAGTACAGGTGAAGACACCAATCCTTTTCTTCATTATGGTCGTATCCTGTGAACTTTCTCAATAGATACCTCTTCTAGCTCCTTTAAAAAAGTAAAAAAGTGACGGCTCTTGAATAGACTTTGTCAGCTTGAATCCTCGAGCAAAGTCTTGTATTTTTCTACGAACTTCTCTCGTCGTTTACCTGGACTACATTTGTAATATCCAAGATTTGGGGGTTGTGCATTTTAACTTGTATTTGTGTGTTAAGGTGCTCTGCATGTTATTTAGAGGTATTCTGGGGTTTCGGGAAACCTTAGGCTTGGATGGAAGTCCTAGGAAAATTTTAGTTTTAACCTGAGCAAAGGGAAGCTAGGGAAGTTAGGCCTTAAGAGAAATTGGGTGTGGATTATAACACAAGAAATCAAGCAGTAAAGTGGCAAGGGACGCCACCTAAGGTGCAGGGAAGGTTGCGTCAACCAGGGGTGTCAAGGAAGGAGGTTCGAGTCGCGCAGACAACAAGGGAGTGTTGTTTTATTTTGCATTTTTGGCGTCAAGAGAGGGGGAAGGTGTTGGACGGCATGTGGACTTCAAGTGGATGAGGATGAGACTTGGTCTTGTTCTTTTGAAATTCGGCTAAGAGAGTGGATGAAGGTTGGATTCATTCAAATTCTTTGAATGAGAGGCAGAGAGGAAAAATAGGAGCAAAATAAGGGATAGGAGAGAAGAAAGGATAGTGGCCGAATGTGGGACTCTAGGGGTGTGCCAAAATTTAGTTGGTAGGATGCTCATATTCTCCAAGTTTCGATCATTTAGTGTATTAAGGTGTTGCCGAAATTCTTCCAGTCTTCTCCTATTCTTCTTTTCTTTCTTTCAACTCCAAATCCATACTTATTTTTCTTTTGGCTGAATACCCTATTTGCACCTAGAGTCATAGCCGAATTTTGTAGCCTCTTTTTCTCTTCTCTTTGCTTGAAACCTTAAAGAAACACCATAGCCGAATCTCTATTGAACCTCCTCACAATTTCATTTCTTCTCTTATTTTTTTCAAAGCCGAAGTGACTATTCATTTGGCAACCTCTAAAGATAGAGCCGTCGACCATTCTTTTCGTGTTTGGTGGTAAGTAATCTCTTCTTTAAGCAATCGGTTTTGCCCCTTCTTCATTGGTGTGCCAAAACCAATAGTTGGCTTTGGGGTTAGGGATGGCCGAATGTTCATAGGGCCATAATATTGTGTTTCTTTGTTTGTAGCTAGCGTGAAGGAGCATTAAAGGAGTCTCTTGGGTTCAATTACTCAAGGTAAGGGTATAGGGTTTGGCCAAAGGCCACTTTCTAATGCTTTTTGGTATAGAAGCCGAATCTGACTGGAGCGTATAGGGATTTCGACAAGTTGAAGAAGTAAGCAAAAGCCTTCGGGATTCAAGATTATTTTGGTAAGGGTACTCTGTAAGTTTAGATGTGGTTTGTTTTGACTATACCGTTATCGATTAACCGAATGGTCTGATTGAGTGACTTTCGATGGACACAGTCAAGAAGGAAAAGGGGTAGTCCCTATCCTTAAGTTTAAGAAGTGATCAGTCTCTGCAGTACGGGATTGGCCACCGGGGTGTGGGCCAGCGGCAGGGCAGGATTATAGGCAGATAGCGGTAGTTTCGATTAGTGAAGCGTCGGTATTGAGAGCTTAACACTTCAGGTTATTAGGTGTGTGATTAATTCGCAGTTTTCCCGGTTATGTTAAATAATTGTACGTACTGTGAGCATGATGATTAATGCAGTGGAAAATAATGAGATGGTTACCCTTAGGGGGTATGTCAATAATCAGGTCAGTGTTAAATGCCGGTAAAATTGTGGTTATTATTGTATATATGTATTGAATGCCGAATAACATGTTCATGCATGATTTTATCATATCACTATCGTATGTTGCATAAGCATGGGGAGGGATTTATATATGAAAGAAGGACAGGGTGTACTTTATGTACATGGTTTGGTGAAGGCTATGAGCCTCACGTGGACTGATGAGTGGCTCTGTGCCTCATCGTGGTTGGTATCGGCTTTGTGCCATATCGTGGTTGGTGATGGCTATGTGCCACATCGTGGTTTGATGTTAGCTATGAGCTATATCGTGGATTGACGTTGACTGAGGTCGCGTTGTGGATTATATTGTGATTTGTTTCACGTGGACCAGTGGTTAGACCACTTGGTGAATGGCATTAATTGCCAAATTGGTGTGTAGAGGTTGGAGGGTTGATTTAGTAATTCCCTGGGGTGTGGTGGCTGGATACGGGGGTGTGTAGAGGATGGACCCTAGGTTGGGTGGGGTGCATTTTGCATTATTATCCGATATGTGGTTTGGTGTGGTTGTGGGCTAAGCCCTTGTGTGGGAATCTGTGGACTAATTACACACTGAGTCAGTTTGACTCACCCAATTTTTACCAAACAATGCAGGTGATTCGTGATTCTTGGACCGGGTTGGAGCGGATATGAGGTGGCCATGCAGAAGATGTTTTATTTATTTCATGCACTTTATCTTTTCAGTATTTTTGAATAATAATTTATTGTAATAAGGGCCATTTGAGGTATTTGGGAATTTTTACTCTGTTTAAGTTAGATTGACTTTTGAGATGATATTCGAGAATGTTTTAATTATTTTTTTATCCTAAAAGCAATTTATATCTTAAAACCTTATATTAAAGTTTTAAATTCGGAAACCTGTAACAACATAATTTTACTTACAAATTTTAAATATACAATGTTTTGAAAATGTCGGAAAAATCCTTATGTTTTCACCCCTAAGTCAAACTTTTTCCTCAGTAGCATTCTAAATTCGGCCGTGGTGTTTGGGCCGGGTTTAGGGTGTTACAATATTCGGACGACCGTATTATTACCCACTTTATCAAGTAATCCATTTCCTTATGACAAACTCTTCTATTTAGTAATCGAATATTAATCAACACCTCATTTCTATGATGACGCAATGCAATGCAATCAAAACAAAAGAAAACATGTTAGTGCAAGAGAAGTAAACAACATAGAACACCTAACCGGGTGAACATTAGGGTTTGGCATGGCTCTATCTAGGGTAGGCTTCTAGAGCTATTATATGCGGCTTGGTTCTAAAGAATGGGTACCTGAACCAGCAGATTCCTCAATCCTCACCCATTATAGGCTCATATGGATTGAGTTCGGTTCAGGGGAATACATTTCCCTATGGCCATACGGAGATGAAAATCTCACGAAGCACATAGGTACGGATGTATCCCGGAAGCAGTCCACTAGCCCATGCGGAGGTGAAAACCTCACGAAAGCATAGCTTCTTACTCCCACTCAAAGATGTGACCACAACGGTCATGCAATGCGATGCCAAAGTATTTTATGAGACTCGACATTATTGCAATCATAGCACCAAAAATGCATTAAAAGAAACATGATTTTTCAAAACACTTTTCCAAATTTTCAATCAAAAGGACAAAAATTAATCAATCTATGGCCTGACTCTCAACCAGTCCCCAGTGGAGTCGCCAAGCTATCAAAACTAATTTTTTATTTTAAAGTTTGAAAAAATGGGGTCAACTTAAAAATGTGAAGTGGAGTCGACACCGATTTTTTTGTTTAGGTGTAATCGGATCACCTCGTGAAATGTTTCATCTTTAAAAAAAATTAATTTTGGCCTGCGTAAATTGAAAAAACGGGTTCGGGAGTCGGTTACGTATGAGGAAGAGTTATCATCCTCGTACGCCCAAAATTGGTACCAAATTGATTAAATGTTGTCCTAACACCGAAAATTTGAAAAGTTTTGAAAATGTAATTTCTTTGAAAAAATGGGTGGAATATTCCAAATGTAAGATTCATTCGCTCTAAAGGAAATACCACACCCAGTATGTTAGGATGCAATATCTTGGACCCTCAAAGAAGAGATCATCTTATAATTTCAGAATCATGCGATTAAAAGGGATATTAAGTCTTCTGGTCAAACGAGGAAACCGCGACCCAATATGTTAGGGTACAATTTCTCGAATTTCTAAAACACCCAATATCACTTTATTTTGAAAATCTTATGTGTAATCAAAATGTATTTTATTTGAGAAAAGAACAATTAAATTAATCTATACAAACCTAGAATTTGCACTATTATTAATAATAAGATATAGAGCTATGTATTGAATCATGGCAACAATAACATAAAAACTTCTATAAGAATAATAAGAAACCAAATTAATATACATATGACATGAAACTTAACAATTTATATATATGATGAAGGTTCTTAAAATAAACGAAATTACGAATAAAGATAAAACTTTAAAAAATATATAAATTATTTACTAGATTTATAAAAACATACTCATATAGATAAGTTTAAGATAAAATATGTATACCAAACAATAATAAATCTATATTGAAGAAAAATTCAATACAACAAATATATATATATATATATATACATATATAAATAATATTTAAGATAAACAAAAGATAATTTAAAATTAAGTATTTCTAAGGCATGATATGTACAAAAATAAATGATAATATATAAATATATATATAAGGAAAATAATTTAAATAAAATTTTATGTAAAAACATTTGTTCATGCAATTTAATAATAAAAATATTTATAGTCTAAATTATATTAATTTTGAATCGTATAAATATTTAAAGAGGAATTAAAAATAAACATTTTTATATACAAGAAAATAATCCATATAATAAAATACATATAAATAATTTGAAACATATTAAAAATTAATAAGTTAACTCAAAATAATTTACTAAAAACCAAACAAATCATTAATTTAATAACAATAAGAATACAACCTAATTGAACAAAATCAAAAGGTTAATTTATAGACAAAACTATTAAACATAATAAGGATTTTAATATAATAAATGCAAGTGTTCAGGGATTAAAAGTACAAATAATCTCATGGCCAAAACGTAGTGTACTAATTGGATCAGATTGAAAAAACAAGCAAATTATAGAAATAAATTGAAAAGCAAAAGAAATTGTATAATAGAGCTAATCGAAAGACAGTATAATAAAAACAGACTAATTACACAAATATTCCATTCATAAAAAAGACACGCGGATCCTGTGTCTAATTGAATCGGATCGGGTCGGGCAACGTCGCACGGAGTCGTTTATGGCTATTGTGATGAGCCGAACGGCACCGTTTTCTTGATGAACTAAATCAGGTTTAAAAAAAACAAATCACGCATCATCTTAAACTAAACCCTAGCCTTTCTTCACTTTTATTTCCAGCCGCAATCCAAAACCTTTTCCGTTCACCACTAAATTGCCACTACAAACGGCGAGAAATGATGCACGAAAGTCCGATTTGATCGACCACCTCTTCGTCCAGCCCCGATTGCGATGAAGGGGATGAGAGCAGAATCTTTAGAAGGTAACCTCTTCTTCTCCTTACTCCTCTTTTATTTACAAATAAATATCAACAAAAAAAAACAGAAAGAAAAAGAAAAGAAAACATGAGAAAATCACCTTTCAATCTTTTTTGCTTCTGTTTTCTATTTCTTTTATTTGTGTGTGTAATACAAAAAAAAAAAATCAGGATCCCTTTTTACAGTTAACATCAGGCTCTTTTATAGCCGAAAATAGAAAAAAAAATCCAAATACATGTTTTTCTTTCTGCTATATTGGATTCTGTTCTTTGGTACTATTTTCGCGTTTTTTCTCGTAGGTTCTGGTGCACACTGAAGCTACGGTGGCCATACTGCACTGGAAGCCGTTCGTGGAAGAGCTGGCATGGATGCTGCCGTGCACGTGCGTAAACTTGGTTGCTCAAGCGGCGCTGGAATGCTATAGAAACCTCTAGGGTTTCTGGCCAATTTTTGGGCGAGTTGGATCTATTCTGTATCCGGGCCTTGAATCTGTTTTGGGTCTGGGCCATTAGCATTAAGATTGGACTTATTCGGGTTCAGCCAAAATCTGTATTTGGGCTGGGGTTTTGAATTTATTTTAATTTAATTTGGGTTTAAAATTAGTTTGGGCCGATTGTTTTGTAAATAAGGACTGTGGACCTCTTTTATTGGATTTTATTTTATTTTATATTTTTTGGTTTTATTTGGTTTATTTGGTTTACTTTTGGTTTTAAATGGGCCCGGGCATAAATTGAGTCTTACAATCATAAATCGGGTCAATTTGCAAAATTTTTAATTTTTTACTGTGCAAGAAAACTATTTTCAAATTGAGTTTTTTTTTCCAACAAGTGGCACTCCTTCACCCACTTGGAAAGTGATGTTTCTGTCTCCTTTTGTCTTGTTGTGTTTGTCATCCACAAGTTTTATCTTGAAAGTTTGCAAAGAGCCAATAAGTTCTTTGATTGTCAAAGTTTCAAGACTTTTAGCCTTTTCAATAGTAGTGAGAAAATCTCTCTAGGAGAGATCTCAACGACTTTTTAACTAGCTTGGTGTTTGAATATTCCTCTCCCAATGCGAATGCCTGATTGGAAAGATCACGTAACTTTTTATAGCACTCACCAATAATTTTTGATTCATGCATTCTCAGGCTCTTAAATTTGGATGTTAGCATTTGCATCTTTTATTGTCAATGGAGGTACCTTCATAAGTAATCTCCAATATATCCCAAGCAGCCTTTACAACTGTGCATTTAGCAATTCTCTTAAACTTATGCATATCCATTTCGCAAAATATTAAAAATAAGGCTTTAGAGTTTGCATTTGCAAGCCTTCCTTCTATGGTAGTCCAATATGTTTCTAGCTTTACAATTCTACCACTCTCAGAATCCATCTTGGGTGACTCCAACCAGTCAACACAGCATATCATTCTTTCTCATTAATTTACTTAATATAAACCTTCATATGTGCTTTCCAATAAGCCAAATTGTCAACCTCGAGCATAGGGGGTCTTGAAGTAGAGTAACCTTCCATAGCTTGAATCTAGTAACAACACCGATCTCCACTAGCTACTTTAAACAGGAGGCTTTGTTACCAGTTGAAATAATTTAAACATTGTCGATAATCAAATTATTTAGGTGAAGTGGTGCCTAAGATGGTGGGCACATTTTCTATTCATTAAACAAAAGCAATAAAGAAACAAAACACAAGAAGGTTGTTTACGCAGTTTGGTTTCCCTATGTTTGTGGAGCCTAACTCAGTGAGAAATATCTCCTCTCATCAACTATTACATAAAGTGAACCTACTCAATCACACCCCGTAATAATTTCCCTGACCCTTGTACTTTGAAAACTCAATACTCTTACCACTAAATTCATCCCCGTGTGAGTTCAACAAGTTAAACCACAACACAAAGGTTTTACCTTCAATAAGCACTCATATAATAATGTTCCTTACTTAGAACATATTAAGTGCTTAATTCTCTCAGTAAACAAATCTATACAAGTCTCTCAATTATATAGAGGTTATCGAGACTTATTTATATAAGAAGATCTATCACGATCCTTATAAAACAATCACATTACAAGTTGAATACAATAGAATAATAATAAACAAGGTGACAAGGATTCTTGGTAGCTAAATCTTTAGTGATTCAAATCCAATCCAACTTCCTTGATTCAAGGGTTTAGATAAGAGTGATCCGATTTGATCTAATCTCCAAATATGTTTCCTCAAGTGCTATGATATTTATTAATGGATTAGATATTGTTCATATACTCAACATAGTTCATATAAGTCGTTCAATAAATTGTCAACATCTTAAATAGGAAAATTGTCTTCATACAGATCTGGTGGTCAAGAGAGTGGGCACTTTCTCTGGCATCAAATTGCTAGTTTTATATTTTTCAACATAAAATATTTAGATTAATTAATGATATTATAAAAGTTGAAAAATCAAATTGTATAAAAAAATTAAATATAAAAATTAAATATCAACTTTAAATATAGTATAAATACCAAAACAAAATTTTGATTATTGCTATATAATGTAAAAAAAGAAAAAAAGAAAAAGGGTTGTGTTGGAAGATAACTATCTGAAGTTTGAAGTAAGATTGAAGGTGGACGAAGAAATTGAAGGAGATGGCAAAGGCTACCCTTATGACTCCGAAGCTGGAGTGTATAAGCACGGGCATGGATGAATTCTTGGACAAGAACCTACCACATGCTGGATGGGACTAGTGGCGGAGCCAAAAAGAATATTTTTTAGGACGAAATTAATTGTATATTTTTACAATAGTAAAAATATAATTTCATCATTTTAATAATCTATATATTTATAGTTTTTAAAGGATTAAATCAAATTATTATTATTTTGGGGGGGACAAAGTACAATTTTACCATTATTAATTTAAATTTTTATAAATTATAAAAGGGCCTAAATAAAAAATTTTCCATTTTAGGGAGCCGTGGCCTCTGTCAGCCCTTTAGCTTCGCGCTGAATGAACCTTCATTAATTCTCCTTTTTGTTAGTCCAAATACACATTAACGTTGTGATGGACAAAGTATTAGTTTCTAGTTACATAAATTGACAGTATCTAGTTGAAGTCTTTGGTGAATTAATTAATTGGTATTTGCGAGTTGATACTTCTTTGCATAAATTCTCGTATTTGGTAGTCCAAATACATGTAATTTTCACTCATTAACATTGTCATCCACAAAGTATTAGTTTCTAGCTACATAAATTGACAGTATCTGGTTGAAGTCTTGGATAATTAATTATTTGCTATTAGCGTGTTTGACACTTGTATACATAAATTCTCCTTTTTGTTAGTCCAATATACTTGTATGCACCATAGAAAATGGGACGAAGACAACCGCGTGTTTGACACTTCTATACATAATGGTCAATGATATATATCAATTCATTTTGTATTTTAAGAAAACATTTTCTCACCGTTTCTAATACATTTATTGTAACACCCCAAACCCGGCCTAGAAGTTAAGCCCGAATTTGGCGTGTCACGTGGAAGTTTTTTTTTTTTTAAAACCATCCTTAAGATTGTTAAAAACTTGTTCGAGATTTACGGCCTCTTTGTTAAAACCCAAAACACTTAAGCAATTGTTATCTACTTGAAACCATAATTATCTTTAAAGACCTTTTTTTTGTTGTGAAAACATATTTGAAATAAACAATTTACGAAAATGGGATGTTTGGGAATAGAGTTGCAGAAGCATTTTGAAAGAAAATCTTAGGCCTTATTAAACATTTAACCCAAAATAGTAGAGTAATAAAATAAACAAGAAAGAAGTCTGAAGTCAAAATAAACCATTTCTGAAGTATGGTCTCCATCGAGTCATCCATGGCCCAAGTCCACATCACTGAGCATTACCTGAAAAGGTTAAGAGAAAGGGGGATGAGTTACAAGAACTCAGTGTGTAATCCCTTTACCATCATCCACTGGGTAGGAACACACATAGCAATATTTTGGGCCTAAGCCCATTTACAATTATAACATAATAACATGTATATAATATGCATATGATATGCAAATCCCAAACCAAACCTAATTTCCATCCGCTACACACCACCCGTACCAACCAGCACACCTGTGGGGATCAAGTCAACCCACCCCGCCAACACACCAATCGCAGGCATAAAGCCATTTAAAACGTGGGCACGAAGCCTTTTAATAACATGGCACGAAGCCTTTTTATAACATGGCACAAAGCCTTTTTATAACATGGCACAAAGCCTTTTTATACCATGGCACGAAGCCTTTGTATAACATGGCACAAAGCCTTTTTATAACATGGCACAAAGCCTTTTAAAATGATTGTGGCAGAGCCACCGAACTAGATTTTGGCAACAGGCCTTTCATATTGTGGCAGAGCCACCGAACTAGATTTTGGCAACAGGCCTTTCTTCTCTTCATCAATTATCCCAACCCATGCAATCATCTATGCATATACAAAGCATAACAATATTCATAGAATAATTTCAACATAAGGCCCATAACACAAGTTGGCCCATTAAACAATCTAGAAAATTTGGCCCATTAATCGATCTAGCAAATTTCACATTTGGCCCATATAACAAATATCACATTTGGCCCATATATCAAATATAACATTTGGCCCATATAGCAAATATCACATTTGGCCCATATAACAAATATCACATTTGGCCCATATAACAAATATCACATTTGGCCCATATAGCAAATATAACATTTAGCCCATATAACAAATATCACATTTGGCCCATATAGCAAATATAACATTTTGGCCCACAAAGGGTATTTTCGTAGTTTGGTCCATAGGGGCATTTCGTAATTCGACCCATTAGGGGCATTTTCGTAACTCGGCCCGTAAGGGCATTTTCATAATTCGGTAATCGTGCCAACTAAGGGTAATTCAGTAATTTACTCTCTAATGGTAGTTCATAAACTTTACCCACCAAGGGTAATTCGATAATTTTCGCCACCCAAGGGTATTTTAGTAATTTACCCTCTAAGGGTATTTCGGTAATTTTGCAACCGATGGGTATTTCGGTAATTTATCCTCCACGGGTATTTCGATAATTTCGAAACCCAAAGGTATTTCGGTAACTTACCCTCTAAGGGTATTTCGGTAATTTCGCAACCCAGGGGTATTTCGGTAATTTACCCTCCATGGGTATTTCGATAATTTCAAACCCAAAGGCATTTCGGTAACTTACCCTCCAAGGGTATTTCGGTAATTTCGCAACCCAGGGGTATTTCGGTAATTTACCCTCCACGGGTATTTCGATAATTTCGCAACCCAAAGGTATTTCGGTAACTTACCCTCCAAGGGTATTTCGATAATTTCACAACCCAGGGGTATTTCGGTAATTTACCCTCCACGGGTATTTCAATAATTTCGAAACCCAAAGGTATTTCAGTAACTTACCCTCTAAGGGTATTTCGGTAATTTCGCAACCCAGGGGTATTTTGGTAATTTACCCTCCAAGGGCATTTTGGTAATTTTTTTACAACCCAAGGGTATTTTGGTAATTTACCCTTCAAGGGCATTTTTGTAATTTCACAACCCAAGGGTATTTCGATAATTTACCCTCTAAAGGTAATTCGGTAATTTACCCTCCAAGGGTATTTCAGTAATTTTGCAACCCAAGGAATTTCGATAATTTACCCTCTAAGGATATTTCGGTAATTTTGCAACCTAGGGGTATTTCAGTAATTGCACAACCCAGGGGTATTTCGGTAATAATCCCTCTAAGGGTAATTCAGTAGTTTTACCCACCAAGGGTAATTCGGTAATTTACCTTCCAAGGGTAAATTCGGTAGTTTTACCCACCAAGGGTAATTCGGTAATTTACCTTCTAAGGGTAAATTCGGTAGTTTTACCCACCAAGGGTAATTCGGTAATTTACCCTCCAAGGGTAATTTCGGTAATTTCATATTCAACGGTGTTTCCGAAGGCCTACTATCGCCTCAAGTGATACAGAACTCTATTTCGGTCTCTACGGAACTATTGGGTCCAAATCTATTTTAGGCCTAAACAGGGTAATTTCGCAACTAAAACTTAACTAGTAATTTGGGGCATAGAAATTTAAACTGTCCATTTGCGTCATACTGACTAAATTGGCTATAACTCGAGTTAGAAAACTCAAAATCTAGATCCGTAAAATTTCCATGAAACTAGACTCATGTATCTTCTTACTGTAATTTTTCCAAAACTTTTAGCCTAGCCATTTAGTACAGTTTATTCATTAAAGTTTCCCTTGTTTCACTGTCCAACGGTTCTGACTTCTCTTAACTTAATCTCAATTATCTTACTGTACGATTTTCATATACTTCTTCCACTTGTTTCTTTTGAAAATAGGTTCACTAAAGAATCCATACATATCAATTATAACCCATAATTCATTTTGTACAATTTTATAAGATTTTTCCAAAACAGATCAGTGAACCCCGAAGTTAATCAGAACCAGTCTCACTAAAATCAAGATATCTCAAAATATAAAATTCCTTTTCCTTCTTCGTTTCTTCCATATTAAAATAGACACAGTAAGATTTAATTTGATATCTCATTCACTTTCTAATTCCACTTATCTTATTTTTCATGATTTTTCTAAATCACGTCACTGCCACCGACCCAAACTGTTTTATTACAAAATACGATTATCACTACGATCATACGCACGTCCGAGTGATCACGGATACCGGTTATCGGTTTTCTTCGATATTTCTACCGAATCACAGAATATTTCATGTAAACTTTCAGAGAGATGTGAGATTTGCTCACCATTTCAAACGTATATTCGGAAGAGTATGAGATTACACACCATTTTCAAACATATATTCGGAAGGGTACGGAATTACACACCTTGATTAGGATTCCCTAAGAACCACTCTTCGTTGCCCCTAGAACAATACCAACCAAAAGTTAGCCTTGGATTTTCAAAAGATTTCGTATCACTCACACTTGAATCACTTACCACTATGTCCGAAGGTAGAATATATCGAGTGATTTGTCCCTAAAACATATAGTCAATTATTTCAAATTATTACTCCATTAGCAACCAATCGAATATTGAATAATATCAATAATCCATAAGAACTCCTTACCTTATTAATATTGGATCCGATTTCCCCCACTTGACTTATGGCTAGAATGATACACGGCCATCCACTTAGAACATGATTTAATCGAAGAAAAGAGTGTCTACCCATATGAGAAAGAATTTATGAAGGAGTGATCATGGATTGAGAGGTTCGGTATTGACTTGAAGTTGTGTCAATGATAGGAGAAGTTGGAGAAATGAACACAAAAGGATGCCAAAAGAAAATTAGGCCTATCAAGCACCAAAAATCCTACCAAATGACTAAAACAAATTCAGCTCCCCTCTCATTCACCTTAACCGTCCATGCCTTTGCAAATAAGCCAAAATTTACCAACCCAAAACTTTAAAAAAAAAAAAAAAAAAAAACAAACCAACATGCTCCCTAATTCACTCTCCATCATTCCTTTTTTTTTTCTCACCTACTCCATGATTTCAAATTCCATCATTATTAGTATTCTTTTATTTCTTTTTCCTTTCTTTTTCCTTTCTTTTTCCTTGTTTTCCTCCTTACCTTATCTTTTTAGTCATCATTTCATTTTTCTTTTATTTCATTCCTTTAATGATGTCATGGATGACACTTGGAAGAGCACATCAAAATAAATCTAAAATTTGCAAAAAATGAGATTTGAACCCCTTCCCTCCATGCTCTCCACTTGATGCCATAACCTCTTTACCAATAGTTCATTTATGATAACAATTTACTCACTTATTTCCATAAGTTTTGATGCCTCTTACTATTTCTCCTTAATAAGCTTAAACAATAACTTTCATTAAGGCCCAACTTGAACCCGAAACTTCATAGAACTCCGCAACATTCCAAAATCACCTTACTAATAAGTCCCACTTGAAATAATGCCATTCTCAAATTCCCATAAATTTTAAACACTCCTACGCCCAAGGCCCATTGGGCCCATTCCTAGTAGGCCCAATTTCAGGATGTTACATTTATCGTTGTTATTCACATATGTAAGGCATATTTATTAATTTGAATATTTTTTAGGATAAATTATATCATTAGTCTATAATTTATGAGTAAGTTTTTGTTTTAGTCGCTTAACTAAAAAAGCTACAATTTGGTCACTGAATTATTTGAAAGTTTCTATTTACGTAATTGAACTATTAAAAAGTTTTTATTTAAGTCATAGGACTGTTAAGTTTTTCTTTTAATTTCCACCAGCGAGCTCCAAGCAACGATTTGATGATCGATATGGTGGACTAGTACCCATGTACCCATCGACGAGTAGAAGATCATACCTTATATCCAAGTTCATCTGATGGCCAATGTCAGAGATTGGAGAAAAAACTATTTGAATTTTGGTTCATAGATTCGTGGCATTTAAAGCTATTTCATGAAAAAAAAATTGACCTGTAGAAGAGAAAAGGAATGAGAACTTTTGATTGGTGTAATTCGTGCAAATAGAGAAAGTCAAATAGTATTGACTTTAACAATCCAATGACTTAAATGAAAAATTTTAGATAGTTCGATGACCAAATTGTAACTTTTTTTAGTTAACTGACCAAAGCAAAAACTTATCCATAGTTAAGTGGCTAATGGTGTAGACTACCATTCTTTTTATAAATAATGATTATAGGTATATTAATAAAATAATAAATGCATAATTTCAAATTTAGCCCTTAACATTTACATTTTTTTTTTCCAATTTGGCCCTTATTCTTTTTTGAGCTAAATTTGGCCCTCAACCTTTCAAAAAGAGTCAAATTTGACAATCAACCTTTTGAAAAAGAGGAAATGATATTTTATATACAAGAATGTTGACTAAAATTTTAAATTTTTGGGCATGATAGCCTGCATAAAATCCACGTGTACTCAATGCTAATATTTTGTATTTTTATATATTTTTCATTTTGATTTATTTTATTTTTTATTTTATAAATTTTAAATTATTTATTGATGTGACACATAAGAAAAACGATGTTATGTTTGTATGATGTGCATATATATGGACTACCATGCAAGTAGCTATGCCAACAACGTTAAAAATTGATGTTTTAGTAATCATTTCTATTAAAAAATGATTATTTTTTTTGAAAGGTTAAGGGCCAAATTTAGTTAAAAAATAAGGGTCAAATTGACAGAAAATATAAATATTATGGGATAAATTTATCATTATGCCAATAATAAATAATACTATGATACCTTTAAAAAAATGGCTTATATGTCAGAAAAACCCTTAAAAAATGCCAAAAAAAAAAAAATCCATTAAGCCCCTATACCAAATTCGCTCCCAATTAAGCCTCTTTTGTTAACTAAAATAATCAATTAAGTCCCTTTGTTAACAATTTTTGTCATTGACACGTCACTACTTTTGGTTTAATATAATATTTTTCCATAAAAATGATTAAAAATTAGAAAAAAATTATAAAAAATAAAAAAATATCAAAATTATTAAATATTAAAAGATATGAAAATTGATATGAACTTCTAGAAATTAAAAAATTTTATAAAACTTATAAAAGTATAGTTTTTGTTAAATAAATTCTAATAAATTATAAAAAATTGTAAAATTAATAAAACATCTTTAAAATATTTAAATTTTAAAAAAATGTATTAAAAATCTATAAAAATCATAAAAATTACAAAATTATTAATATAAATATAAACTTAAAAAATCATAAAAAATCATAAAAAAACTTGAACGGGATTGGATTAGTTAGTTGGACCGATTAGTTGAACTGGCAAATCAGTGGCCTGATCAGTTTGACCATAGATCCGGTTCTGAAATCCTTGGTTAGAACATTTCATTTTGACATATGCTAATTATAACACCCTTTACCTAGTCCAGTTGCTGGACCCGAGCTATGGAGTGCTACAATTAAAGCTAGAATAGAACACATTCAATTCACATCAATTATTTCAAATAAACATGAAATTTCTTGATAAATACACAATTAACATTCAAATTATACATGAATCATACAATCATAATCAATTCAATGCATAATAACCCAATATAATTTCTCTCGGGCCTTATACGAGCTTACCTATTCACTAGTATCAACCTAAAAATTAACTAGGACTAATTTTCAACATTTTTGAAATTACAGATCAATTATATCGTAAACAAAAACTTCAAATAATCAAACATGTCATAAACATTCAAATATTATGATATACTATTAAATTTGAGTCTTAATCGAGCTTACGAAAGCTCTAAAATTGACTCGGAAACACACAAGGATCAAATCCTAACATTTTCAAAAGATAAATGTAATTATGCAAAATAAGGGTTACACGGCCGTGTGTTTAGGTCATCTCACTCGCTAAAGCCGTGTGGACCAAATTGCAAATTTCATTAAAAGTCACACAACCATGTGGTTGGGCTGTGTACAAAACTGGGACTGTGTGAAACTTAAATGACAAAATCTACATTACTCACACGGGCGTGTGGCCAACTCGTATGGCAATCGGGAACCATGTGGTTCAAATTCATCCTATTAACCAGTAGACACATGACCGTGCCACCAACCCGTGTGGTACAAAATATGTCATTTTGTGCCTATTTCGTGTCAAGACAACCAAATACTAAAATGATACATATATGACCATTCAAACCTGTATAAAAACATTCCAAAACATGTCCAATTATTCATTCAACCAATGTGTCACATTTGGTACCACAAACACAAAGATTAAGTAAAACTTTACACGTTTTCCACACCATTCAAACAAAACATTCAAATAGCCAACATGCTAATATACTAATTCCTTTATGACTTTGATGTCACCTTAACTCAAACACCATAAACAATGTAAGCACCAATTTTGGAACCCAGGGCCCAAAACCAAGACAAAACTTAAAAAAAAATAGACCCAATTACAAAATGGCCCAATTTTACAACAAGCCCGAAAACATTTGGAAGAAACTAGGGTTTGGAAACCCTAGCCTAGCACTTTTGCCCAAGAACCCGCAAAGACTCCACGTCGGCGTGTGCGCGTGAAGACACGCGCACCACCACTCGCGCCGCTCTCCACTTCCCGTTGTCGGCCGTAACCTGCAAAAGAAGACACAAAACACAAATAATGGTAGAAAACGGGGAAAGCCATTGTATTATTTTATTTCTACTTTTTCGGTTATAAAAACCGAAGAAAATGATGTAAAACGGGGGGGGATCCTTTCTTTTTGTTTTAGCAATCGATCAATCAATAGAAAGCACGAAAATACTCAAAACAGATCAGAAAAATACCAAATCAAAAGAGATCCTATTCTTCGATCAAAACAGTAGGTATTTTAGTTTCTTTTTTTTACTTTCGATACTAATATTGCACAAGTTTTATTATTTTATACACACATATTTTTAAAAAAAAAAAAAGAAAAAGAAAGAAGGAAGAAATTACCTTTTAAGGCCATCATGGCATTGGCAAGTGGCAGCATGTAACAAGACTGCAGTGATGGGGAATGGAAATCACCTAGGCCAAGAGAGTTGAGAGAGAGAAAGAGAATTTTTTTTTAAAGGTAGCAGAAATGAAAAAAAAAAAAAAAAAAGAGGAAAAGGGCTTATAAAGCAGCCCAAAACGACGTCGTTTTGGACGGCGCCCATAAGTTCCCAAAACGGCGCCGCTTGGCGCCACCCGTGTTCCGACCGAATCTCCCCAGTGGTCCACAGTGTTTTTACGGAAAGGTCTAATTGCGCATTTGACCCTTCCGCTTTTCTTCACCTTTGCAATCTATTTACTTTTTCGAATTTGGCCCAAAGAATTTTCCAAGATTTCCATTTGAGTCCCCTCCATGCGCACTGCTTTCAAGAAGAGGGGCTATTGTTTATTTTTGGCCCTCAAGGTTTCTTGCAGCGTCACAAATAAGTCCTTTTTCTTTCATTTTATTTTAAATTGACCCCAAATTTTCGTTTTGAATGCAATTGAATCCCTCCTTTAGTTATTTTGGAAGTTTTTATCATTATTATTATTATTATTATTATTATTATTATTATTATTATTATTATTTGCTTTATTTTTCTCTTATGTTATCATATCTATTATTATTGTTGTACTATTACTTGTATATATATATATACTAACTATATTATTGTTATTACCATATTTGTATTATTGAATTGTGCATATTATGTATTAATATTTTATTTTATTATTCACTATTATTATTATTATTACTATCATATTATTATCATGTTGTATATATTTTCTATTATTATTATTACTATTATCATTACTATATTTATATTATTATATTGAATATATAGCATATTAACTACTATCATTATTATATTGTTATTAATGCTACTTTTATATTAACATATTGTATATATTGAATATTATTTCTATATTATTATACTATATACTACTATTTTATTATTATCGTACTTACTATTATTATATTATGTATGTTGTTATTATTCTTATTATATTTTTTTATACTACGATCATTTTTACTATTATTATTGTTATTGTATTATCACTGTATATACTAACTTTATCATTATTATATTTATATTAGTATATTGTATATTTTTTGTATTATTATTTCTACTACATTTATATTATTTATCTTGTGCATATTTTGTATTATTATTACTAGTGTTATTATTATAATTATTAATAGTATTCATATTATGACGTCATTTGTTACTAATTCCACCATTATTGATTTCAATGTCATATATTACATGCACTATGTGGTCATTGTGCCAAATTCGCGTCACATCATCTTTATTCATCGCATGACCCTATTCACATTTTGAATAACATTTCTTTAAAACATAACCTAGTTTTTCATCAATTTCACCAAAAAAAAAAAAAAAACTAAAGATATTTTCCAAATAAGGCAATATTCTGTGTTTGGAAATTCGAGGGACCGGGCCCTATGTGTTGGGTTTCGGTTCTCTTGCTTGACCAAATAATTGAATAACCTTTTGTTATTTTAATAAATGAGTCTTAAGGGATTAAGAGACGACCTTGGATTTGAGGATTGAAATTTATCGTGTCCTACGTATTGGATGTGATATTTGGTCCTTTCGAAACAAGGAAATCTTAATATTCAAGTTTAAGAAGACTCAAACATCTCCAAAAAAGACCCAAATTTCTAAATTCGTTTTTAAATTTTCAAACTTTCGACATGGGGATATTAATTAATCAATTTGGTACCGAATTTCGGGCGCTGCGAGGGTGCTAATCCTTCCTCGCACGTAACCGACTCCCGAACCTGTTTCCTTGAATACTCGTAGACCAAAAAAACATTTGTTTTAGTAAATCGAAACGTTTTATTAAAACAAAGGTGATCCGATCACACCTGATAAAAGGTCGGTGGCGACTCCCGTTTTATTCACTTTTAAAACCCAAGTTCGATTCCGCTTTGTCAAAAATGGTTGACGACAAACTTTGGCGACTCCACTGGGGACCTTGAGAGTCGTGTAGTAAATTGATTGATTTTTGTCCCTTTGATTGAAAAATTTGGAAAATTGTTTTGAAAGATCGTGTTTCTCTTTGATGTATTTGCTTGTGCTGTAGTGTTGAGTCTCGTGAAATACTTTGGCATTGCATTGCATGACCATTGCAGTCACACCCCTAAGTGGGAGTGGGAAGCTACTCTTTCGTGAGGTTTTTACCTCCGTGCAAGATAATGGATCACTTTCGGGATACATCCGTACCTATGTCTTCGTGAGATTTTTATCTCCGTGCAGCCATAGGGAAATGCATTCCCCTGAACCGAACTCAGTCCATATGAGCCTATAATGGGTGAGGATCGAGGAATCCGCTGGTTCAGGTACCCTTACTTTAGAACCAAACCACATGTAGAAAGACCTAGGAGCCTACCCTAGATAGAACCATACCAAACCTCTAATGGTCACCTTGATAATTGTTATGTGTTTGCTTATTACTCCTGCGTTAACGTGTTTTATTCTGTTTTGATTGCATTGCATTGCATCATCAAAGAAAGAGAGGTGTCGATTAATATTTTGATTGCTGAATAAGAGAGTTTGTCAAAAGGAAATGTGTTACTTGATGAAGTGGATTATAACACGGTTTTGCCCGAAGATTCAAAGCCTACAAGGATTGCTCGGAAGTCATTAGAGGATTGCGAGTATCGCGGAGGTTAAGCAAATGATGAGGTACGACCCAGACCAAGCCATAAGGAGCCAGAAGGGGCATCTACGAAGAAAGTGCACAAGATATGGCCATGATATCCGATCATGAAGGAAGGGACTGGTATTTTGCTTAGACTATGAGGACAAAACCGTGTATTTGATCCATTTTATGAAAAGAAATGTATTTTCTAGAGAAGTTCTTCTAATGGAATTGAAATCATAATCAACTCCTCTTTTTCTTTTTGCATTCATCCCGTGCATTCGCATTGCATTTCATGCATTTGCATTGTATTCCATGCATTTGCATTTCATCCATTTACATACATTAGCATCATATCACCTTAACTATTCGCTAAACTTAAAATCACATAATCATGCAGCCACTACGACATTACTTAACACGGAATCACATCATCTCTATAGGACACGCTTAAGAACTAGAGCTATGGACGCCGAACTTAATGAGAGGATCGAAAGGATGGAAAGAACCCAGAAAGAGTTGCAAGAACAGCTAACCAAGTCACAGCAGGAAGTAAGGGACCTAATGATGAGATCCCGCGAGGAATCACGAGAACATAAAGATCAAATGGATAGAATGTTGGAGATGTTGACGGCCATGGCCAAAGGAAAGGGACTCGCACAAAGTCCTGACATTACGGAGCCCCATTCGGGGAATAATCAAGATTCGCTCTATCCCCCAAGATTCACGCCACCCCACGCCCATGCAACGCAAAGAGGATATCCTCAAGGGAACCCAGTAGGCCTAGAACAACAAGCCATCCCACCTGTACATCTGGGGCAAGGTATATATGTATCAAATGTTGGAGATAACTCTGCTAATCCGATTGTTCCAGATTTGGATGATCCGATGGAAATAGCTAGGTTAAAGAGGGATGGCCATGATGCTGAAGAAAAATATAAGAGTCTAGAGGAAAGACTCAAAGCGGTGGAAGGTACTGGAGTCTTCTCTGCACTAAATGCCAAAGACCTTAGTTTGGTGCCTGATCTGGTTCTACCTCCAAAGTTTAAGGTGCGATTTGAAAAGTATGAGGGAACGAGATGTCCGAAGGCACATCTTATTATGTTCTGTCGAAAGATGGCTGGATACCTGAATGAGGACAAGCTGTTAATACATTGTTTCCAGGATAGCTTGATCGGATCGGCCCTCCGGTGGTATGATCAGCTTAGCACAGAGAGGATCCGGTCATGGAAAGACCTAGCAACTGCATTCTGTGAGCAATATAAACATGTTTCGATGTGGCTCCGATCGGTGACACTACAAATGTTAGAAAAGAAACCAACGGAGACCTTCGGATAATACGCTCAAAGGTGGAGGACCTCTCACCCAAGTCGAGCCCCGCTAACAAAAAATGAGATAACAGTCCTCTTTATCAATACCTTGAAAGCTCCATTCTACGAAAAACTAGTGGGAAATGCCACAAAGGACTTCGCCGACATCGTGGTGTCTGGTGAACTCATCGAAAACGGCATCAAGAGCGGAAAAATGGAAGGGTCCGAGAAGAGGTCAGCACTTGTAAAGAAGAAAGAGCCTGAAACCCATATGGTGGGGACTGAGAACCACTACGCTTCTAATCCGTACTCAATCCAACCACAACCTCAATTTCGCGCACCTCCAAACGTATATTTTCCTCCCCAAAACCTCTACTATCAAACCCCTCCTCCTTATCCCATCTACGCCACCGATGTCCAAGGACCACTCACCATATTCTCATCAAATACCATGACCGCTCCAAGCCAACCCAAAGATGAACCAAGGCCGACGAGACCTAATCCCGAAAAACCTCAGTTTGCCCCTATTCCCATGACATATGGAGAATTGTGCCCAAAATTATTAGAGAAACAATTAATAGCACCACATTACATAGCGCCATTGAAACCTCCATACCCTAAATGGTACGATCCTAATGCTAGTTGCATGTACCATGCTGGAAACCAGGGGCATTCCACGGATAATTGTCTAGCCTTTAAAAGGAAGGTTCAAAGTCTTATTGATGCGGGCATTCAGCGATTTGATGGGATCAGTACTGTGATTGGAAATCTGCTCCCAAACCATGCTGAAGGAAACGTAAATGCAGTGACGGAGGGATGATGCAATTAATACACCCTTATCCTCTCGGGTTTGTTTTGAACAATGGGACTGCGTAGGGATCCATGTATTTTAGCTAATCTAGAGTGATATGTGAAAAATGCTTGTTACTTCAAGCCTAGAGGCAACAAGAGTTCTTTCGTGAAATAGGCTTGTTTCCAGAATTGTTATTTCAATAAAGTGCATCTTTATTTTTTGCTCCTCGCATTTCATACTCTACATCGTTTCATTCTTATATCATGCTTTTAATCTTCTACTTCCAAGCCCACAATGGGTTCCCGGATATCAATGACATGAGCGACACTGTTACTGACTCCCTTTTAGAGAAATATGTGTCTAGAGGATCTAAGAACTTGAAAGATGACAGAGATTGCAACCTGTTTCCTAAATTGTCAAGAATGGTAGATCCCAACTTACGAAATGCCAGCAAATACTACAAGGGAGATGAAGAAAGAAGCTTAGCTTCCCGAAGGAACAGGGCAAGGAATTATTGAATTATCCTTAAGAGTTCAAAGATATTTTTGTGTGATCACGTTAAGACGCACCGGGACTACATGAAAGTCGCAGAAGAAGCCTATAAGGATATTTGAAAACCACATGCTGATGGTATGGAAAACTGCATCAAACGCCGAATCGAGGAGGACAGAGCTTATGTGCCTCTCCCCTTTTCTCCATGTGGGGCATGGACGTATCAAGCCAATCTCCTCAAGAACTTCTGGTCCGCATCAATTTAGTGGAAGTTGATCTTTTTACTAAGAGGGTGAGGGTCACTTCATATGCCAATATCACAAAGACAATAATCATTAGGCCCTAAAAAAAAAACAAAAAAAAAAGAGAAGAAACAAAGTTTGCTAGTAAGATAACCTAAACTTGTGAATGTTGGCATATAGAAGCCACGTACCCTTTCTAGGACCTCTGCTAGGGCAATGCGTTTCCAGGGCACGGGCCAAGCCCAAATTGGGTGAGGCAAAACGGATCCCGATATGATCAAGGGAATGTGTAGAGAAGATGTTGAGAAATGCCCGTCACGATCAGATGAAGTGAGTTTTAAAAAAAAAATTTGCCTTAGAAAACTTCATGACAGGGTTTTGAAGAAGATCCTCTCCATACAACAAGAACTTCAGAAGAAAGAAAATGCCAAGCCAGGAAAGACTTTAGGTAGCAAAGAAGGCCCATTCTAGGGAAACAAAGATATTGTTTGAGGTAGGTAACAGGGACCTGTCCGATCCAGTGAATTCAAAAAAAAGGGGAAAAAAAAAACAAAAAAAACACTCAAAAAAAAAAGAAAAAGAAAAACAAAAAAGAGAAGAAGAAAAAAAAGAAGAAAAAAAGAGAGGCCAAAGTGAAAACTCGCAAAGGGCGCTTTGAGACCAAAGGTGGGTTTGGGTTGAAAACCCGAAAAGGGCAGCTCAAATTTTGATGGGGCATGCAGTAGTCTTGCTACGCTTGAAATAACAATGAAGAGGAATGTTGCGCCTTGGGGCATTGACAAAGTACTCCAGATCCCCTAAACACATATTTAGTTTAGAAAGGTCCTCAAGAAGTTAGAACAGAGAAGCTCAAGCTGCGATATCTGGGGCACCTAGTTTCCATTTCACTCATTTTTGAGTCTACTATCTTGGTCTTTTCAAAATACACTCTAAATAAATTTGCTGCTTCATTGCATATGCTAGCTTTGATTAACCTGTTTGATTCAAGCTATAACTCCTAATAAATTCCCATCTATCATTATGGTCCTTTTCAAGCATTTTGCATTGAAATAACGATTATTGGACTAATAATACTTTCATGAAAAGAGTTTCGCGTATTATTCTGGAAACCTCTAAACAATACAGGAATCTGAAACAGGATTATTGTTTAAGATTCACCGAGTTTAAGGGATTGGAAATATCTGAGTCCAAATTATGTTGATTTGAACAAAATGACAAGGTACCGTGTCAGTGACACAATCCTAACGGAAATGGGCATTGTTAACTCAAGTGCAAAACCAGGATCATTCTTGAAAATGAAATGACATTCTGCATTCATGCGAGCATATACATCTGGTTGGGTCGCCTGAAGAGTGATCGTTAGAAGGGCTGATACAGATCCTGTACCGTTGAATAACAAGAGGGTAGGTTGAAGAAGGGACAAATCCTATGTTTTAGAGTCGCAGTGGGACAAATGGAGGATATTCAAATCCTACACCCCCGGGTCGCAATGAAATGAACCCTGAAGCTACAGTGGGGCAAAAGGGTGATATACGAGAAACGCAGATTACTCCTGAGGTTTGAAGGATGGGTACAAAACCTGAAAGAAAAGTCAAGAGTCGAAGCAGTGAACGCAGGCTACCATGAAAGTCGCAATGAAAGAGATACATGACGAATAAGCCTAGGGCGCATGGCATAATCATGTAGGCATTTAGGACAAACACATGCATATCATGACATCATCACGCATGACACATACAGGTACGCCAGTAAAGCAAGAAGTCTTGACGATGGTGGCGTCAAACCAAGGAGAAAGAAGACATCCGAGTTCCACCAGATAATATATTGAGATTCCGGTTGCAAATATCAACTCATATCAGAGAGAGGTGAGTTGAGCCTCGGGTCACACCCTGAGGTGTCTTTTAATTTCTTTTCAAAATATCAACTCATATCAGAGAGAGGTGAGTTGAGCCTCGGGTCACACCCTGAGGTGTCTTTTAATTTCTTTTCAACTCATATCAGAGAGAGGTGAGTTGAGCCTCGGGTCACACCCTGAGGTGTCTTTTAATTTCTTTTCAAAATATCAACTCATATCAGAGAGAAGTGGGTTGAGCCTCGGGTCACTCCCTGAGGTGTCTTTTAATTTCCTTTCAAAATATCAACTTATATCAGAGAGAGGTGAGTTGAGCCTCGGGTCACACCCTGAGGTGTCTTTTAATTTCTTTTCAACTCATATCAGAGAGAGGTGAGTTGAGCCTCGGGTCACACCCTGAGGTGTCTTTTAATTTCTTTTCAAAATATCAACTCATATCAGAGAGAAGTGGGTTGAGCCTCGGGTCACTCCCTGAGGTGTCTTTTAATTTCCTTTCAAAATATCAACTCATATCAGAGAGAAGTGGGTTGAGCCTCGGGTCACTCCCTGAGGTGTCTTTTAATTTCCTTTCAAAATATCAACTTATATCAGAGAGAAGTGAGTTGAGCCTCGGGTCACTCCCTGAGGTGTCTTTTAATTTCTTTTCAAAATATCAACTCATATCAGAGAGAAGTGAGTTGAGCCTCGGGTCACACCCTGAGGTGTCTTTTAATTTCTTTTCAACTCATATCAGAGAGAGGTGAGTTGAGCCTCGGGTCACACCCTGAGGTGTCTTTTAATTTCTTTTCAAAATATCAACTCATATCAGAGAGAAGTGGGTTGAGCCTCGGGTCACTCCCTGAGGTGTCTTTTAATTTCCTTTCAAAATATCAACTCATATCACAGAGAGGTGAGTTGAGCTTCGGGTCACACCCTGAGGTGTCTTTTAATTTCTTTTCAACTCATATCAGAGAGAGGTGAGTTGAGCCTCTGGTCACACCCCGAGGTGTCTTTTAATTTCTTTTCAAAATATCAACTCATATCGAGAGAGAAGTGGGTTGAGCCTCTCGGGTCACTCCCCGAGGTGTCTTTTAATTTCCTTTCAAAATATCAACTTATATCAGAGAGAGGTGAGTTGAGCCTCGGGTCACACCCTGAGGTGTCTTTTAATTTCTTTTCAAAATATCAACTCATATCAGAGAGAAGTGGGTTGAGCCTCGGGTCACTCCCTGAGGTGTCTTTTAATTTCCTTTCAAAATATCAACTCATATCAGAGAGAAGTGGGTTGAGCCTCGGGTCACTCCCTGAGGTGTCTTTTAATTTCCTTTCAAAATATCAACTTATATCAGAGAGAAGTGAGTTGAGCCTCGGGTCACTCCCTGAGGTGTCTTTTAATTTCTTTTCAAAATATCAACTCATATCAGAGAGAAGTGAGTTGAGCCTCGGGTCACACCCTGAGGTGTCTTTTAATTTCTTTTCAACTCATATCAGAGAGAGGTGAGTGGAGCCTCGGGTCACACCCTGAGGTGTCTTTTAATTTCTTTTCAAAATATCAACTCATATCAGAGAGAAGTGGGTTGAGCCTCGGGTCACTCCCTGAGGTGTCTTTTAATTTCCTTTCAAAATATCAACTTATATCAGAGAGAGGTGAGTTGAGCCTCGGGTCACACCCTGAGGTGTCTTTTAATTTCTTTTCAACTCATATCAGAGAGAGGTGAGTTGAGCCTCGGGTCACACCCTGAGGTGTCTTTTAATTTCTTTTCAAAATATCAACTCATATCAGAGAGAAGTGGGTTGAGCCTCGGGTCACTCCCTGAGGTGTCTTTTAATTTCCTTTCAAAATATCAACTCATATCAGAGAGGTTGAGCCTCGGGTCACTCCCTGAGGTGTCTTTTAATTTCCTTTCAAAATATCAACTTATATCAGAGAGAAGTGAGTTGAGCCTCGGGTCACTCCCTGAGGTGTCTTTTAATTTCTTTTCAAAATATCAACTCATATCAGAGAGAAGTGAGTTGAGCCTCGGGTCACTCCCTGAGGTGTCTTTTAATTTCTTTTCAAAATATCAACTCATATCGAGAGAAGTGAGTTGAGCCTCTCGAGTCACACCGAGGTGTCTTTTAATTTCCTTTCAAAATATCAACTCATATCAAAGAGAAGTGAGTTGAGCCCAGGTCTCCACGAGGTGTCTTTTAATTTCTTTTCAAAATATCAACTCATATCAGAGAGAAGTGAGTTGAGCCTCGGGCCACACCCTGAGGTGTCTTTTAATTTCTATTTTTTTTTCAATTCCTGCTTGCAAAAATTAGTTCATATTACGAAAGGCCGAAGTATTTTCAATTTCTGTTTTACAAATTTCCGTCTAAAAAAAAAAGAAAAAAAAAACTCATGTGAATGTAGTCGAGCCTCGGGGCACACGCGGAGGTACTTATAGACGGGAGACTAAAGTCGCTTTGAGCAAATTTGACAAAGAAGTTCCAGTGAACAAAGAAGATTGAGCAAAGAGCAAAATGAAGCTACAGGCCATATCTTTCTGAAGTAGCAGCGGAGCAGAATGAAGATCGAGGTCTTCCCAAAGATAGTAAGGGAGCAATTTGAAAGTGCAGATTTATTTCCTCGAAGTCCCGGTGGAGGAGATCAAAGCCCAGAAATCACATCGAAGCCGATCAAGGCGCTAGAAGAAGCAGTGGAAATATTATCTCCCTGAAGATGTAACGAAACGGTGAAGCGGATCAAAGCGACAAGTTACAATTGAGTTTGAAGCTGTTTAAAGAAGACAAAGACCGACAAGTCAAGGCTTGGCCAAGACCGGGCAAAATTGGTTCTTCTATTGTCTTTGCTCTATTATCGTTTCACGACAATGAGCAAAGAGGGCATTAGAAGCACCAATTTTGGAACCCAGGGCCCAAAACCAAGACAAAACTTAAAAAAAAATAGACCCAATTACAAAATGGCCCAATTTTACAACAAGCCCGAAAACATTTGGAAGAAACTAGGGTTTGGAAACCCTAGCCTAGCACCAGCGCCGCAACCCGCAGCACCCACGTCAGCGCCGCGCGCGTGAAGACACGCACACCACCACTCGCGCCGCTCTCCACTTCCGTTATGGAAAGCAGACTGCAGAAAAAGAAGACACAAAACACAAATAATGGCAGAAAACGGGGAAAGCCATTGTATTATTTTATTTCTACTTTTTCGGTTATAAAAATCGAAGAAAATGATGTAAAACGGGGGGGGATCCTTTCTTTTTGTTTTAGCAATCGATCAATCAATAGAAAGCACGAAAATACTCAAAACAGATCAGAAAAATACCAAATCAAAAGAGATCCTATTCTTCGATCAAAAGCAAAGAGGTATTTTAGTTTCTTTTTTTACTTTCGATACTAATATTGCACAAGTTTTATTATTTTATACACACATATTTTTTAAAAAAAAAAAAGAAAAAGAAAGAAGGAAGAAATTACCTTTTCCGGCCACATTTATGGTGTGCATGCATTGCAAGCTGCTAGTGATGGGGGAATGGCCGGAAATCACCCAGGCCAAGAGAGTTGAGAGAGAGAAAGAGAATTTTTTTTTTAAAGGTAGCAGAAATGAAAAAAAAAAAAAGAGGAAAAGGGGCTTATAAAGGCGCCCCAAAACGACGTCGTTTTGGACGGCGCCCATAAGCCCCAAAACGGCGCCGTTTGGCGCCACCCGTGACCCAACCCGAATCTCCCCCAGGGTCCGCGTGTTTTTACGGAAAGGTCTAATTGCGCATTTGACCCTTCCGCTTTTCTTCACCTTTGCAATCTATTTACTTTTTCGAATTTGGCCCAGTAATTTTCCAGTATTTCCATTTGAGTCCCCCTCCATGCGCACCGTTTCAGTAAGAGGGGCTATTGCTGTTTTGGCCCCTCAAGGTTTCGCGTGCGTCACAAATAAGTCCTTTTTCTTTCATTTTATTTTAAATTGACCCCAAATTTTCGTTTTGAATGCAATTGAATCCCTCCTTTAGTTATTTTGGAAGTTTTTATCATTTTTATTATTATTATTATTATTATTATTATTATTATTATTATTATTATTATTATTATTACGTGTATATTTTATTATTATTCTATTTCACTAAACTTTTGTTATTATTATTATTATTATTATTATTTGCTTTATTTTTCTCTTATGTTATCATATCTATTATTATTGTTGTACTATTACTTGTATATATATATACTAACTATATTATTGTTATTACCATATTTGTATTATTGAATTGTGTATATTATGTATTAATATTTTATTTTATTATTCACTATTATTATTATTACTATCATATTATTATCATGTTGTATATATTTTCTATTATTATTATTACTATTATCATTACTATATTTATATTATTATATTGAATATATAGCATATTAACTACTATCATTATTATATTGTTATTAATGCTACTTTTATATTAACATATTGTATATATTGAATATTATTTCTATATTATTATACTATATACTACTATTTTATTATTATCGTACTTACTATTATTATATTATGTATGTTGTTATTATTCTTATTATATTTTTTATACTACGATCATTTTTACTATTATTATTGTTATTGTATTATCACCTGTATATACTAACTTTATCATTATTATATTTATATTAGTATATTGTATATTTTTTTGTATTATTATTTCTACTACATTTATATTATTTATCTTGTGCATATTTTGTATTATTATTACTAGTGTTATTATTATAATTATTAATAGTATTCATATTATGACGTCATTTGTTACTAATTCCACCATTATTGATTTCAATGTCATATATTACATGTACTATGTGGTCATTGTGCCAAATTCGCGTCACATCATCTTTATTCATCGCATGACCCTATTCACATTTTGAATAACATTTCTTTAAAACATAACCTAGTTTTTCATCAATTTCCAAAAAAAAAAAAAAAACTAAAGATATTTTCCAAATAAGGCAATATTGCTGTGTTTGGAAATTCGAGGACCGGGCCCTATGTGTTGGGTTTCGGTTCTCTTGCTTGACCAAATAATTGAATAACCTTTTGTTATTTTAATAAATGAGTCTTAAGGGATTAAGAGACGACCTTGGATTTGAGGATTGAAATTTATCGTGTCCTACGTATTGGATGTGATATTTGGTCCCTTCGAAACAAGGAAATCTTAATATTCAAGTTTAAGAAGACTCAAACATCTCCAAAAAAGACCCAAATTTCTAAATTCGTTTTAAATTTTCAAACTTTCGACATGGGGATATTAATTAATCAATTTGGTACCGAATTTGGTATTTGCGGGTGCTAATCCTTCCTCGCACGTAACCGACTCCCGAACCTGTTTCCTCGAATACTCGTAGACCAAAAAAACATTTGTTTTAGTAAATCGAAACGTTTTATTAAAACAAAGGTGATCCGATCACACCTGATAAAAGGTCGGTGGCGACTCCCGTTTTATTCACTTTTAAAACCCAAGTTCGATTCCCGTTTTGTCAAAAAATGGTTACGACAAACAACATTGACCATTATGCATACATATGCACCTTTAATTTCGAAGCATGAAACACTTAATATGCTAGCACAAGTTAGATCCAACATCACCATTCAAAGCCAAACAAATCTATTAATCCAAACCTAATATATCAACATGTGAAACATTAAAACTTAACTATTCACTTGCCTCAAATATGGCTTACCACAATGCTAATTTACACACACTTAGGCACAACTTACCAAATCATCCCAACTCAATATCAACATTAGACCAAACTTATAGTCATTCAAGACAATATAAGTAAAAACCCAACCCTAATTACATGCCACATAGTCGAGTCTGGAACAATTAAAAGACTTTCGAATCAGAGGCTGGATAGTGTGAGCTCCAGATTGACCTGACCCATTCGTTCCATGAAATGACTTATACAGAGACAAAAAAGTAAACAAGATAAGCATTACGAATGCTTAATAAGTTCATATGAAATTCATTTAACTTACCCTGATAAATCAACAATTAAGCAATGGAAATCATGTTATTTTCATATACATTTCCATAAAATAATCAAATTGTTAGTTTGCTCATACATCAAAATTTTATTAAGCAATTCATATATACATGTAACATATCCATATACATTCTCGTGAACCATCATTTTCAACAATCATATAACATTTCACAAATTAGTCCTTCACGACCAATTCATTATTTCATAATGATTTAATTACAAGTTATAAACATACCATAACATAAACATATACTTGTCCAAATAAAGATCACACAAACTTACCTGACAATTAATATATTCAAGAATTGAAACACAAATACCATACTCAACTCATGTACAACATTTAATACATCTTTGAACCTTTATACCAATTCACTTTTACAATCTGTTCATTGCCCTAAGAACCATAGTAAATATACTTTGGACACATGGGATAATATTGCTTACATGAGGTGTGACTGTAATTGCTCACACGAGCTATGAAAATGGGCCAACTCACACAAGCTATGGGTTGGGATGGTAACTTTACACGACGTTGCTCACATGAGCTGTGAAGAATCTGTAACAAATGCAGGACCTTAGCCATCGGCAAAGCATCCAAGACCAGCACTCGAAACTGTATAAACCCTAATGACATGCCATTTATATCTTAGCTATTCACTAAGTTACACGGGCCTTATTCCTCGTATTCAATTCATTTTCAATTTCTGTAGTCGTATAGTCACTTTTCGTATTTTTGATAACAATTCACATACATTTACAATGAGTTATCATCATATACACATCAGTCAATCATATCACAACTTTGATCCACCAATACTACTTATCTATTGACTATTATCATTTAAATTTCTAATTTTACAATTTAGTCCGACAGATGGCGTGTTAATAAAAATTACACTTATATATATAATTACTAGGTATAAACACACAATACAAACATAATAATAGAGTACAATAAATTCTATATGAACTAACCTAGAAAGCAACAACTAACAAGAAGTTGAAGACTAATCTATAATTTCTCCTATTTCTTGATTATTATCCGATTGATCCAAACCCCAAGATGCATTGAAGTCGAAAAGCTTGAAGGAAAAACTATAACTTCATTATGTTCTATAGAGTGGACGATGAAGAGAAGAAATAAAATGAAAGGTAATGACTTTTGTATCATATTGCATATAATAGTAATATTATAATATAATTTAACATATTTTTACATTAAACAAAGCAATAAGCGTCCATAACTTTAACAATAAGGTCTAATTGCCTTATAGATCCTTGATTAATTACTAGTTAAGCATTTTAGCTAATTAAATAATATCGATTAATTTTTATGATTTTTACAATTTAGTCCTTATTCCATAATTAACTATTAAATCACTAAAATTTTCAGACCAAAATTTAATTCACCTATATAACAACTCTGTAAATATTTTATGGCCTTGATTTGCAAAAATGAGGTTCCGAAACCTTATTTTTCAAAATAACTGACTTTAGGATCAAACCACTTGTACCATGACTAACTTTCCACATAACCAAAATTATTAGACCAAAGGTCAATATAATACTGTAATATCATTGTAAATATTAATAAATAACATTTATTGACTAAATCATCAGAAAACGGAGTTTTGAAACTACCGTTTCTGGTACCGTTGAAAATCGAGGTGTTACACTAATAGTTGGATAATGAAATTTGTGTTTGATAAAAAATACTTAAAAAGGAAAAAAAAATTGATTCAACCACGTGATTCCCAAGTCAACTAGTCTAATGGCTTTTCCTGGTCCAGTAATATTGTCAATTTCGGGCTAACCAATCCAATTCAAGTTTTTATGATTTTTCGATATGATTTATATAAGTTTATATCAATTTTAATATTTATAATATTTTATTATTTTATGAATTCTAGTAGGTTTTTTAATAAAAATATTTTAAATTAGATTTATTAATTTTAGAAAAATGATAATTTATTAGACTTTTTATATTTTCTAATATTTATATTTTTTATAATTTTAATAATTTTATATAATGTTAATATATTTAATATTCAATATTTTTTGTAATTTTTATAATTTTTTATGATTTTTCTTATTTTTAATCATTTTCATGAGAAAAATAAATTAAACCGTAAGCTGTCACGTGGCAACCCATTAATTTATTTTAATGGTTAATGTGATAAATGAGAAAAACCGTTAACGAATTTCATTTTATATTATTTTTGGACTTTTTTGGTATATAAGCCAAAATAAATAAATAAGAAAATGATGCTTGATCTCTCTGGGAAAGGCGACCGTAGAGAATTAAGAACCCGTAGTTGGAGCGTTTGACACTATATGCAAAACTAATTTATTATGATATCATTAGCTTTTTAATTACATTATAAACTTATTATTTAAAATATTATTTTTCATTATTTTTTAATGATTTTAAGAATTTATGTTAATCTTTTATCAATTTAATATCATATTTGGAAATTAAAAAACAGAACATTTATGTTATAATTTTTATTTAATATAAAATTTTAAGTGCAACGATTTAATTTTGAAAAATACAATAATTAATCTAATATAATTACATTGATATACACGATTATTTTGTGCATTACATGATTATGTAAACTAGAATATACTAAAGTAAGTTGACATACTTCTTTGAATTACATGTGTTAAATACATTTTTTTTATTTAAGTTATAATAATGTTTTAATACATATTTAAAAGAAAACACTTTTAGAACACTTTATTTTAAATTAAAATATTTTTTATTTTAAATTGAAAAATATTATTCGGTTGAAAAGAAAATTTCTTAATTAAATTAAAATCAGCCCAAATTTATCATAATACAAAATACCAAAATTCTAAAAATATATATTATATTGTTTAAACTTCTTGAATCATAATATGTATATTTTAAATTTAATAGATTTTGTAATAATCTTTTAACAAATAAATATATGTTATAAAATAAAGAAAGATGGAGAGAATAAAGAACAAAGAAAATATGAAAGCAATAGAGAAGGTACTTTATTAATCAAATTAATGATTACAATGCTTCACCAGAGTCTCTATTTATAGGCATAAGAAGTATAAAAAAAGAGTAGAGATCTAATTCTAATAACTATTAGAATTTAAAGTACATTAAATGTAACACCCCAAACCCGGCCTAGAAGTTAGGCCCAAATCCGGAATGTCACATTAAAGGCACACTTCAAAACGATTTTACTAATAACAATTTAAGGCCTAAAAGCCCAAAATCCTTGAGTCTTGATAAGTAATAATAAAAGCCCATTTTATTATTTTAAGCATTTCGGAAACCAAGTTTAAACATACGAAATTTACTTGGGTTTAATATTTAAGTAAACATTTGAAAACAACAAACCCAAAATCTAAAGTCAAATCGGAGTACAAGGCCTTATTACTAAAATAAAGCAATTAAAACCATGTCTTTTGAAACAAATAAATAAAAATTTAAACAACTTGTAGTGTGGCCATCTCCGAGTCCTCTCCCACGTCGAGCCGTCTACTGAGGATCACCTAAAACATTAAATAAAGGGTGTGAGTTTCGAAACTCAGTGTGTACAACCCTTGGCAATCAAATAAACATACAAATATTCACATTGGGCCTAGCCCTATCAAAATCGGTAGTCTTGGGCCTTGGCTCGCAATGACCTCATATCATATCATATCATATGCAAAACAAGGTAATGCACAACCCTCCCCAAAATCCATTCGCTACACACACCATTTCCCTTCCAACCCAACACACCTATGGCGATTTCTAAATCGACCCACCCATCCTCTACACACCAAAGGTAGCACTCACAGCAGCACTACTCAACATTGCAGCAAAGCTGCTAATCATATAATGGGCTTAAAGCCACCGGTGGATCCATGGTCGTTAAGCGACTATGCGATCCTCAAATCTTCCTCCGTACCATAATTCCCACCCATATGCAACCTAAACAAAATATCGAATGAATGCAACATGCACATGAGTAACATCCACAAAACTCATACTCATCACATAGGGGTATTTTTGTCATTTCACAACCCAAGAGTGTTTCCGTAAATTTACTCTACAGGGGTATTCAGGTAATGTTGAAAAACAGAGGTATTTTGGGAATTTTGTAAATCAGGGTTGTTTTCGTAATTTTGCAAATCTAAGGGTATTTTGGTAATTTTCAAACTAAAGATATTTTGGTTATTTTCAAATCAGGGGTATTTTAGAAATTTTACAATTCTAAGGGTATTTGGTCCCTCTCGGGTTTTAGTTATGAACTTTGGCCCATTAACAAGTCCTTGCGATTAAAGTGAACAGACACTATGCACCAGGTAGAATTCCAAAGAAAAGGAGGTGGGCCGCTAGGGCCGCTTAAGTACCAAGCTCTCCCTAGATCCAATCCTAGACATGCATATGCCCGTTACCAAACTCTAACCTAGCTACCTGTCCATGGACATGTTCATTAATTAGAAAGTCTTATGCGGTTTAAGAGTTGTTCTGAACTAAGCCTAAACTCCATTAAACACTAGCATACTTGCCTACGTCCTCATAAATCCCATCAAACCCATTTCACGTTCATATAACCCATAATGGCCACATCACATCTTTACGGCCCACTAGGCCCAAATCTCAGTCATTTTCCAGATCATGTAACATGCATGCCTAACCCAATTCATATAATTAAATTAATCCATTTCATCAAACTTAGCCTCAGGGCCCACCGGGCGCATTTAGCCACATTCGGCTTTGCGGCTTTTCGGTATTGCCTATTTCGTGTTGCAAAGTGTTTGTACACACCTGGTTACCGCGATGTGCTATTCTATCCTTAGCCTTAAACCTACAACCAACCAACCTTCAATCAACCACTCATACTTAATCAAAATATTTACTCAAAAGCCGAAACCTTACCGTAACCTTACCACCGGGTTCTAATAGGCCTTTCCTTTGCTATTAATCACAAGTGTTCCCTAGATATGCACTCACACATATATCATCAAACTTCGAGTGACTCATAATCCACACAATTCACCCCTATAGATCATACTTACATTCGGCCTTTTACTTAAACCATAATCGAGTTGAGTACACTTACACTTTGCTAACGATCTTTACCACGCTTGCGATCTCTGAACCTTACCCATGTTAATACAAGATTAATGACAATGAGAAGTTAGATAGCCCTTTGGCTTTTAAAAAAACACACTAAGGGGTTAACTGAATACTTACCGAATCCAACCTTAGATTCTGCGGCCTAGATAGCTACTGAACGAGATTCGGCTTTTAACCTTGAATGAGAGTAGGTAACAATCGATTTGTGATGGAGGAACAACAACAAAGATTCGACACTAATAGGGATTTCGGCAAGAGAAGATGATGGTAATTCGACAAATAGGGATTTTGACAAACAGTGATTTCGACAAATAAGGATTTTGGCAAATAGAGATTTCGGCAAAAAAGGATGGTGGTAATTCGGCAACAGAAGAAACCGATTGAGAGGGAGAGAACAAAAAGAAAATACGGAAACTTAAAGAACCTCTTAAGGGAATTCGGCAATGGGAGAAAAAATGAGGGGAAGAAAAGGAAGAACTAATAGAACCCAAGGAACCTTGCAATGAATTCGGCACCCCTTTTTTATAGCCACAGCCGAATCTTACCTTTCCCCCACGGTCCTATTCGGCACCAACTCATCCACACTCCTCATCTCCTAACTTTTCTCCCTGATAACTCCTCCATCTTATTCGAAATTTGCTCCTCTATTAGCTCACAAGACACACTCAAACACTCCAACGAAAGAGTTCAAATTCAACACAACTCTGGTTGTCCACTCTGCAAAATAAACACTGCAAAATACCTTACCACTACTCGAACCTTGGACCTCTTCAGCTGACAATTATGCTACCTTATAGCTCCCCAAGTGACGCCACCTTGCCATTGGACCACAGGCCCACTTATGTCATTTTTCTTCTTCATTTATTTAAAAGGCCTACTAACCGAAGTCACAGTTCCCTTGGGGCTAAAACCAAAATTTTTCCTATACTTTTACTTGACCCCAGGACATCTCCAAGACCCCTAAACACTTCAAATTCATTAACCCTCAAAGCCCACATATCAATTGTCATTTTCTCGTTCACTTAAAAATTTTCTAAGACCCAGAGCCCAAAGCCCAATGGGCCCAATTCTACTAGGCCCAAATTTGAGGCGTTACAATTCTACCCCCTAAAAAAATTTCGTCCTCGAAATTTTCAACTAACTATTAATCGCACCGCTCAAGTCACACCACTAGGCTTTCGCTGTGCACTCTGATTTTCATAACACTAACACTTCCACGACCTCTACCGCGACTGCTTGCACCTCTTCTAGCGCTCATCGGTGCGTGCGTATTTCTGGTTTAGAAATTTTATGAAATTAGTTTATAGTTCCACTGTTTAAAGCACATATCTTATGCAAATAACAATTTAAAAGTTATTTCGCGGTCGAGAATCCACTACAGGCATAAGTTTCCTACAGGCTTTAATCTCTAAAAACCTATTGTTTGCAGTAGCCCAATTTCTAAATACAGTTCAGCAATTTAAACAAGTATAATAACAGAAAAACTTACTTGGCTCGACGTCGAGGGCTCGATGAACCACACTTCAAGAATCCTGCAAAAAGTTTTTAATCTATTTGCTTTGAAAACCCAAAACCTAAGGCCCATTTCACAGCCCGAGCATTGCAACCGGGCTCTGGTACCACTAAATTTAACACCCCAAACCCGACCTAAAAGTTAGGCCCAAATCCGGAATGTCACATTAAAGGCACACTTCAAAACGATTTTACTAATTAACAATTTAAGGCCCAAAAGCTCAAAATCCTTGAGTCTTGATAAGTAATGATAAACGCCCATTTTATTATTTTAAGCATTTCGGAAACCAAGTTTAAACATACGAAATCTACTTGGGTTTAATATTTAAGTAAACAGCTAAAAACAACAAACCTAAAATCTAAAGTCAAATCGGAGTACAAGGCCTTATTACTAAAATAAAGCAATTAAAACCATGTCTTTTGAAACAAATAAATAAAAATTTAAACAACTCGTAGTGTGGCCATCTCTGAGTCCTTTCCCACGTCGAGCCGTCTACTGAGGATCACCTGAAACATTAAATAAAGGGTGTGAGTTTCAAAACTCAGTGTGTACAACCCTTGGCAATCAAATAAACATACAAAGATTCACATTAGGCCTAAGCCCTATCAAAATCGGTGGTCTTGGGCCTTGGCTCGCAATGACCTCATATCATATCATATCATATCATATCATATCATATCATGTCATGTCATATGCAAAACAAGGTAATGCAAAACCCTCCCCAAAATCCATCCGCTACACACACCATTTCCCTTCCAACCCTACACACCTGTGGGGATTTCTAAATTGAGCCACTCATCCTCTACACACCAAAGGTAGCACTCGTAGCGGCACTACTCAACGTTGCAGCAAAGCTGCTAATCATATAATAGGCTTAAAGCCATCGGTGGATCCATGGTCGTCAAGCGACTATGCGATCCTCAAATCTTCCTCCGTACCATAATTCCCACCCATATGCAACCTAAACAGAATATCGTATGAATGCAACATGCACATGAGTAACATCCACAAAACTATACTCATCACATAGGGGTATTTTTGTCATTTCACAACCCAAGAGTGTTTCCGTAAATCTACTCTACAGGGGTATTCAGGTAATGTTGAAAAATAGAGGTATTTTGGGAATTTTGTAAATCAGGGTTGTTTTGGTAATTTTACAAATCAAGGTTATTCTGGTAATTTCACCATCCAGGGCTAATTTAGTGATTTTGCAAATTTAAGGGTATTTTGGTAATTTTCAAACTAAAGATATTTTAGTTATTTTCAAATCAGGGGTATTTTAGAAATCTTACAATTCTAAGGGTATTTAGTCCCTCTCGAGTTTTAGTTATGAACTTTGGCCCATTAACAAGTCCTTGCGGTTAAAGTGAACAGACACTATGCACCAAGTAGGGTTCCAGAGAAGAGGAGGTGGGCCGCTAGGGCCGCTTAAGTACAAAGCTCTCCCTAGATCCAATCCTAGACATGCATATGCCTGTTACCACACTCTACCCTAGCGACCTGGCCACGGACATGTTTAATTATTAGAAAGTCTTATGTGGTTTAAGAGTTGTTCTGAACTAAGCCTAAAGTCTATTAAACCCTAGCATACTTGCCTATGTCCTCATAAAGCCCATCAAACCCATTTCACGTTCATATAACCCAAAATGGCCACACCACATCTTTACGGCCCGTTAGGCCCAAATCTTAGTCATATGGCCTATTAGGCCCAAAATAATTCCATATCATGTAACATGCATGCCTAACCTAATTCATATAATCAAATTAAACCATTTCATCAAACTTAGCCTCAGGGCTCACCGGGCGCATTTAGCCACTTTTAGCTTTTCGGCATTGCTTATTTCGTGTGTGCATAGTGTTTGTACACACCTGGTTACCACGACGTGCTATTCTATCATTAGCCTTGAACCTACAACCAACCAATCTTCAATCAACCACTCATACTTAATCAAAATATTTACTCAAAAGCCGAAACCTTACCGTAACCTTACCGTGTGCCACCGGGTTCTAATAGCCCTTCCCTTAGTTATTAATCACAAGTGTTCCTTAGATCTGCACTCACACATATATCATCAAACTTTGAGTGACTCATACTCCACACAAGTCACCCCTATAGATCATACTCACATTCGGCCTTTTACTTAAACCATAATCGAGTTGAGTACACTTACACTTTGCTAACGATCTTTACCACGCTTACGATCTCTGAACCTTACCCATGTTAATACAAGATTAATAATAATGAGAAGTTAGATAGCCCTTTGGCTTTTAAAAAAACACACTAAGGGGTTAACTGAATACTTACCGAATCCAACCTTAGATTCTGCGGCCTAGATAGCTACTGAACGAGATTCGGCTTTTAACCTTGAATGAGAGTAGGTAACAATCGATTTGTGATGGAGGAACAATAACAATAAAGATTCGGCACTTATAGGGATTTCGACAAGAGAAGATGATGGTAATTTGGCAAACAGGGATTTTGGCAAACAGGGATTTCGGCAAATAAGGATTTTGGCAAATAGGGATTTCGGCAAATAGGGATTTCAGCAAAAAAATGTGTTGGTAATTCGGCAATGGAAGAAATCGATTGAGAGGGAGAGAAGAAAAAGAAAATACGGAAACTCAAAGAACCTCTGAAGGGAATTCGGCAACGGGAGAAAAGAATGAGGGGAAGAAAAGGAAGAAATAATAGAACCCAAGGAACCTTTCAATGAATTCGGCACCCCCTTTTTATAGCCAGAGCTGAATCCTACCTTTCCCCTACAATCCCATTCGACACCAACTCATCCACACTCCTCATCTCCTAACTTTTCTCCCTGATAACTCCTCCATCTTATCCGAAATTTCCTCCTCTATCAGCTCATAAGACCAACTCAAACACTCCAACGAAAGAGTTCAAATTCAACACAACTCCGGCCGTCCACTCTGCAAAATAAACACTGCAAAATACCTTGCCACTACTCGAACCTTGGACCTCTTCAGCTGACAATCATGCCACCTTATAGCTCCCCAAGTGACGCCACCTTGCCACTAGACCACAGGCCCACTTGTGTCATTTTTCTTCTTCATTTATTTAAAAGGCCTACTAATCGAAGTCACAGTTCCCTTGGGGCTAAAACCATAATTTTTCCTATACCTTTACTTGACCCCAGGACATCTTCAACACCCCTAAACACTCCAAATTCATTAACCCTCAAATTCCACATGCCAATTATCAATTTCTCGTTCACTTAAAAATTTTCTGAGACCCAAAGCCCAATGGGCCCAATTCTATTAGGCCCAAATTCAGGGCATTACATTAAAACTTTATCTTGATCAACATCCACTTAATAGGATATTCATAATACTCCCCCTTGGATGTCCATTGGTAAATAACATGCCTTGTTAAAACCTTATTAGGAAAAGTCTTGTGGGATAAAAACCTAATGAAAGAAAAAGAGTACACAATCTATAATACGTATAATATTCTGCCTCATTAAAAACCTTACCAGGAAAACCTAATGGGACAAAACCTCGATTAAAGGAAAAAGAGTGCAATGCGTATTTACTCCCCCTCATGAAAACATCACAAATTTTCTCATATTTTACTTATTCAATCTTGAATATTAGTTTTTCAAATGACTATTTGAATGTATTTGCTAAGTATTTATATTACCATTCTTTTAAAAGTCACGAATGAGGGAAATTTGGGAAAATATATTTTGATCTCTTCAGGAGATTCAATAATAATCATAACAAACTTTAATCATAATTCTTTTATAAAAACACAAATAGGCATTTTGGATCATGTTATAATCCTCCTTCAACTACTATTCACTAAGTCAAATTTACCACATATGTTAAAATTATTTTAATTAATATAAATGAACAATTTCTTGAGAATTTAAATATGTTTCGAGCATATTAAATCCTTCAAGGATTTTAATATAAACTTTACTACATAGTGATTCATAAAAGGTTGTAACAATAACCATTAGACGCAAGTTAAATCTTTTATAAATTGACAATTTAATAATATATCTAAAGGTTATTGCATCCACCACAAAAGAATATTATATTTTTTTATAATCAATGTCAGAACTTAGCGAAAAACTTCATATTTTTATTTCGCTTTTGCAAAACTACTTCAATTGCACCCTCACTGGCTTTATATCTTTAGATATTTGGACTATTGGTCCAAAAACTCCACGAATTTAATTGTACTTGAGTTGCGTCTTTTTATTTTGATCAATTTATTTCATATCTATATTTCTTAATAGATTTATTCAAGATCCTCCTTCTATTTCATTATTTCAATAATAATAGTGCATGCAAAATCATTGTTGACTACTTTTATTATTCGGTTTCACATTTTCTCGAATTGACATAACTTATTGAGATATCTTATTTTCATTGTTTTAATCTTCAATTTTAGGTACTTGAATCTCTTCTGGAGTTTTAATTATTACTTATGTCTTGGGTCTCTTCTGGAGCACCTGCCTCCACTATATGACCATCTAGAAGAATTTTCATCTTTGGAACTGGTCAATCAATTGTTTATTCTAACTGATTGTTCTACTGAGACTTTGATTCAAATTAAAATATTAGATGGTATATAACATTTGGTTATTCTCATTAAGTTTGTAAATACATCTAACAATTAACTTGTAATGAGTTATCCTTATTGAACTTCTGGTTCAAATTACTTTCCTCTTAACTCATTACAAGTTATTATTTCTCCCTCCTTAATGTCGGGAAAACTATCAAATCGAAATTGTACTCACAAATCATGTCATAATTGAATCTCCAATACATTCAAAACATCTAATAATGCATTTAACTTGTAATTAATATATATTCCCAACTTTGTTTGAGGATTCACTCATCTTTGTACATTGTGGTGGAGCAATTGTAACATATATGCATATACAAAACTTCAAAGATGAGAAATATTTAACTCTTGATCAAAAAACAATTGTAATGGGAAGTATTTATAACTTGACTTGATGCGTACAACACGTAAATCAACATAATCTCATATTGAAATAAGAAGTTTAGTTAATATAAGTAATAGTTAAGACATTAATCAGAGGCGTTCAATCGATGATTTCTCTAAACCATTATGCACATAAATAAAAAACTTTTACAAAAATTTTTCAAACTCAATCAATAAAATATTGAGATATAAACCCATCAGTATTAGCAAGATGAATTGTTTTAATTGCATGATTTGAAATTATTTAAACAAGCAATCTTGCAAACGATTGTTGCAAATTGATAACACATATGTGATTTTTTTTTTGTAGATGCATCTACCAAATCATATAGTACCAAAACCATCCACATGGTCGATGAGTAGGCCCATATTTGTTTTAAAATGCAAGACATTAAATCTCAACTTTAGCTCGTGAGTTTCTAATAATCAATTTTCATTGAGAACAAGCAACATATGAGAATTCTTTTAAATTAAAGAATCTTTTGGTTCTTTAATGAATGTCCATATGAATTCTTAATTAATTTTCGCATCATATATGATCCATGATGGTCTTACTGGTCACGCCAAGTAGTAAATGCATTTGTATCACTAAACTTCTGGTTTCATTTAACATGTGTTTCAATTGTACTAAATTGTAACAAATTAATAATTTTACTATCATTCCTTTTACTTTGTATCCACATATAAGTGCTATTGTGACATTTTCTATTAGAAATATCTAAATCAATGTGAATATTATAATGCCAAAAAATAAATATAATTTCCAAACAATTATATGCAATATTCGCTTTAGGGAATATGCCAAAATCTTCAAATATCTATAAAAATTTTGCATCTTCAGGTGCATCCAACCATAACAAGCTTTAGATAGAATTATCATATTTTATTTTTCATAAATAAATCTTTCACATTCAAATATTTTGCTTCCAACCCCTTAATAGGGATGATGACAAAAGAAGATCACAAAGATTATAAAATAAATATAAATTAATAACTCAATCATCTCTTTTTCATTCTTTCAAAATAGATATTTATAGCAATAGTGATTCATATGAAATATAATATTTTCCTCATTCACAATCTCAATATAGGATCCATTATAAATATATTTTAAAACCAATAGATTAGCCATCACAAGATATTAATATATTAGCTCTTGTAGAGCTTTTGACTAATTTTGTACTATCAAATATTGGAATAATATTTGTTTGTTTTAGTACCAAATAAGATAAATAGTTTCTGTCTATAATGATATAATTTATGACTACATTCCAATATCCTTCCTCAAAGAATATTAAAAGAAACAAAATATTTAGGCATATGTCACATGTGGCCAATAATCTTTCATATCACATTGATAATGTAAGTTATCTTTACCCTTTGAAGAGTTATCTTGAGAACTCTCATTGTTCTTTTATTTGTTACTATGTTCCCACTTTTAGTAGTCCATGATTATATCTTTTATTTTCTTTATATTTGCATTCACTTTAGGGAATACAATAAATCTAGTAGGATAAACTTCTAAATGTCTCCATTGATTCTTTATTTCATAATCACCATCGCAAAACATATTTCAAATGAAAATCTATCTATTCATGTTGTCATGATTAGTCTCCAATCACATCCTCAATTACAACAACAATCATGATCTCTATATTTTCATTTTTCATAATTGTTATGCACCTACATTCACTTCAGGGAATGAAGCAAAACTAGTGGGAATAATTTCACAGTTTTTCATTAGTAACTTTCATGAGATAATTTGAAAATACTTTTAAAGTCGTTTTCACAATATTGCTACCGCAAGAGCACATTAGATATTTCAATTATATAGTGTAATGTATTCCTTCGGGGAACATATATAATACAAATACATGAGTATCTCTTGTTATTTCTATATGTGGTTTTAATGTAAAGCACATGAAGATTTTATTCAACATATATCTTCTTGATTTGAAAAACAATATTATATTTTACAAAATTTAGCATCACAAGGAGGTAAAATATTAGCTCTTAAAGAGCTTTTTACAGTTTGATGCAATATTAGCTCTTCAGGAGCATATAATCATTTTATTGTATAGCCTTAATGAATGTTTAATTTATTTTTAAATAAAATTTTATTTATTCATATAAAAAATAAAATTAATAGGTATAAATAAAAAATATATTAAACATAACAAATAATAAATTCATGTCACTAATAAATCATTGTGGTTAGATAATATATATTTTATATATCATACCACAACAGAATACAAAATATTATAATGTCAAATTAAAATAACTTTACAGCTATAAAGGTTTAAACATAAATATTTTCTAACCTCCACCTCTTATAGCATAATTTCATTTCAAATTTTACAATGATATGAAATTCTCACAGGCAATCTAAATATCTTATGTGAGTCTCAAGGCTCAATTTTAGACCCATGAATGTGATGGGCTCACACTACCTCAAGGTCCATCAATGGCTAAGCAAATCAAATCAGGATTCGATCAAAGACAAGATTCGAGGACGAATCTTTTTGAGAAAGGGAGAATGATACATGCATGGATGGGGTGAAAATTATTAAATTCCAATCACCAAAGTTGCCAATTATCAAGCTTGGGAAATCAACATACTTGCGATGACTTTTTGGATGGGATCCTAGCATTTTTGAATTGAGATGTCTGTATGGAATTTGAAGATCTACCTCTTATCTTCGAAACCCATTTTGAATCACTAGATTTTGAGTTTGGGAGCTCAAGTTATGATCGTTTTAATTCGAGTTAAAATCATATTGTGTTCGGGTTTTAGAATTAATTTTTATTATATATGAGCTCAATATTGTATTTATCAGCTATTATTTTTTTATTATTTTATTCTGAAATTTAAATAATTATTAAGTATTTTAAGTTATTTAGGAGTTTTATGTTAACAAGAAAGTTTAGTTTAAAACTACTTATTGTTTAGATTAAATTAGAGTTCTAGTGTACTTAAGAGTTTTATTTAGATTTATTTAGCTAGCCTATATATAGGCCTTTGCATTGTACACAATTCATACAATTCATTATTATTCTATTTCTCTTTGAATTAATAAATTCTTATTGGGTTCTTCTTTTCAAAAATTTCTCTTGAGCTTCTTTTAGAAAAGTTTTAACAATATTTTTAGATTATGGGGATCATTTTTAAACTTATTCTTGCCAAGATTTCTATTATGGAGGGGAAATTAGAACAACTTAAAGGGGCTTGTGGATTCTTCGTGTTTCCAAGGCTTCTTAGGACTTCTAAACTCCATGTTCTATCTTTCCATTTATTTTCTTTATTCGTTTCCTTATTATTCTAATCTTTCATTTATTATTTTATTTTAGTTATTTATATTAATTTTTTTTATCTAACTTGGATTCAATTTCGTTTTAGGTTGTGTCAAAATCCAAGTTTCTTTCCGAACGTCTAGAGCCCTAAGTCAAATCAGCGACTTTGATAAACTTTACAATCCGCTTCCGCGTTCATCCTCTTGTGACAAGGAATGAAGTGAGCCATCTTTGAAAACCTGTCAACAACAACAAAGATATTATCCCAACCCTTTTTGGTTCGTGGCAAACCAAGAATGAAATCCATGAATAAGTCTACCCATGGTGAAGAAGGAATCGGCAAAGGAGTATAAAGTCCATGAGGCATTACCTTAGATTTTGCTTGTTTACAAGTAATACAATTAGAACATACCTTTTCAACGTCTTTTTTCATGTGCGGCCAATAAAAATGTTCATGTAAAATATCTAGTGTCTTGGTGACACCGAAGTGACCTATTAGGCCTTCACTATGTGCCTCACGAATTAATAACTCTCTCAAGGAACATTGTGGAACACATAACCTGTTTAGGCGAAAAAGAAATCCATCTACAGGATAAAACTTGTTAAAGGCACCATTCCCACAATTAGAAAAAAAAAACATTTGCAAAATCAATATCATTTAAATATAAATCTTTTATATGTTCAAACCCTAAGACTTTAGCATTTAATGTAGTTATCAAAGAATATCTACTAGATAAGGCATCAACAACTACATTTTCTATATCCGTTTTATACTTAATTGTATATGGAAATGTCTCTATGAATTCTACCCATCGAGCATATCTCTTGCTCAAGTTACCTTGTCTCTTTAACCATTTTAGGGATTCATGATCCGTATGGATAATGAACTCATTTGGCAGCAAGTAATGTTGCCAAACTTGTAGAGCTCAAACTAATGCCAACAACTCATTATCGTAAGTTGAGTAGTTTAATAGAGCGGCAATAGTGTTGAAATCCTTCACAAAACGTCTATAAAAACTTGCTAAACCATGAAAAGATTTCACCTCAGTAATTGATTTAAGAGTGGGCCATTCCCTAATTGCCTTTACTTTGTCCTCATTGACATGAATACCTTGAGCACTTACTATAAAACCTAAAAAGATTAGTTTATCACAACAAAAAGTGCATTTATCAAGGTTGGCAAATAACTTTTCAGTTCGCAGAATATCCAAAATAAATTTAACATGAAAAACATAATCATCTAAAGAAGTTGAGTAAATTAGAATATCATCAAAATATACTACCACAAATTTACCCAAATGAGGTCTCAAAACATGGTTCATCAAGCGCATGAAAGTACTAAGTGCATTAGTCAAACCGAAAGGCATGACTAGCCATTCATATAAACCAAACTTAGTTTTAAAGGTTTATTTCCATTCATTCCCCTCTTTCATTCGAATTTGATGGTAGCCACTTTTTAAATCAAATTTTTGTAAAGATACAAGCACCATAAAGTTCATCAAACATATCATCAAGCCTTGGAATAAGATGTCTATACTTAATAGTAATTTGGTTAATGGTCGACAATTGACTCACATTCTACACGTACCATCTTTCTTTGGCACCAAAATTACCGATACCACACAAGGACTTAAACTTTCACGAATGTGACCCTTCGCCAAAAGTTCATATACTTGCTTTTGTAACTCCTTCATCTCCTCGGGATTACTTCGATAAGTTGATCAATTTGGAATTGTTGGCCCAGCTACTAAGTCAATTTGATGCTCAATACCCCTCAAAGGTGGCAATCCTTTAGGTGCTTCTTCAAAAATATCTTCATATTCTTGTAAAAGAGACACAAAAATCACTAGGCAAAGAGTTGTGAAGGTTAGTCAAAGATAAACAATTTTGCCTAAATTAGACAATGATGCAAGGCTGTTTAGTGAATAAGGCTCGTCTCACATCTTTTCCACTCACATAAAAATTGTGAACCACTCTTTTTTTTTTCATAAGAGGATGCACTCACCATTGGGTCATCATTAATTTGACTATTTTCACTAGAGACCTCTTTTCTCCCAGCCTTTTTTGAATTTTGTATCTTATTTCCGCGTTCATCCATCTCATTCTTTATAAATATCCCAAAATTCATGACAAGTATTTTTACTCACATTCTGTAATAATCATATAACTTAATTAAAATCAAAATTAAACCAATCAATTCTATTTGAAATGAAAAAAAAATTTATCTCCACATAAAAATCCCAATAACTAAATGCGTGAAGGGTTTTATAAATTCATAGAGAAACGAATAGTGAATTATATAAATTGAACTTTTTAATAGAAATCAAATCAAACTTCAAAAGAAGTTGATTAGATTGACTTACGTTACCATGGATAAGAAGTAGTGATTATAAACATCCTTTGTAATGAAGAAAAAAAAAAGATCATCCCCAAGAAAATATCAAAAACCAAACTTTGAGAGTGAATCTTAGTATAATGAAGGAAGAATGAATAATAATAATAAGATATGAAACATTAAATAAAATAAACTTCCTGTAAAAACTTTGCATCTTACCGTCAAAGATATTGAAAATCATGAAGGATAAATTTGATCGTCGATAAAAGGAACTCTCACTTTGAGCAAGATCGTGTTGATAACGTGTTATAAAATAAAGAGAGATGAAGAGAATAAAGAATAAAGAAAATATGAAAGCAATAGAGAATGTACTTTATTAATAAAATAAATGATTATAATACTTCATTAAAGTTGTAACACCCCAAACCCGGCCTAGACGTTATGGCCGAATCTGGCGGCATCACATGACAGTGCTTTAGAAAACGTAACTGCGTTAAAACCAGTTTTAGGTATCTTAGGCTATCATCAAAACATGTCATTTATTTATTTATTTTCTGGTTTCAAAACCTTATACGTTTGCGGAAGCTTTTAAAATAATTTGTGAATTCGTATGTATTTTAATAAAACCTTTGTTTACTTTGAAAACTTGAGTTTTCCTATTTCTAACCGCAGTACCATAACGTCATAAATTCCAAATTTAAAACAAAATACGTAAAGGCCTTATTACATAAAAATTACCCAAATTTAATCAAACCATAGTAAAAAATAAAACCATAATTAAAATGTCCAAAACTGTGGTCATCGCCGAGTCCTCCGCCGCACCGATCTGTCTACTGTTGGGGATTACCTGAACAGATTAAACAGAAAAGGGTGAGTTTTTGCAAACTTGGTGTGTAATCCCCACAGAAAACATACACACAGATATATCAGATAACAGACATGATTTTCACAGTTCGAGTTTGAACCCATTACAGAAACGGTGTGGACCTTAGCCTACTCAGTTACAGAATCAAAGATGTTACAGGGCCTTAGCCCATTTCAGACAGAATATGCAGAACACAAAGTCCTACCCACTAGCCTCTACACACCAACTCCGTCCAACTCTACACACCATGTGGGGATAAAATCAACCCACCCAGCCCTACACACCATGTTTATCAAATGCGGCATATAATCAGAAAGTTGCAGCTGAGCTGCCAGATAATAGGCTTAAGAGCCTTTCAGATACTTCCTCCAATCATAAACAACCCACCCTGATGCAATGCAACATACAAGAATGACATGCTATTATGCAATAATCTCATATATTTAGATCAGTATACATGCTTAGTGTAGAAATCAGACAGACAGATCATTCATTTAGGGGTTCAAGTATTGCTTACCGACCCTACGGTAGGTCCACAGTCGACTTGGGCGACCCGTGCAACCTTACAGAATTTTTCAGAAAAATGGGCTCACACGCCCATGCGGCTTGCCAGTATGGGCCCACACGCCCGTGTGGCCCACACGGCCCAATTGGTCAAGCCCATGTGTCGCACACGGTCGGGCTCGTCGATCACACGACCGGGCTCGTCGATCACACCACCGTGTGGTGACTTACAGTCTTACACACGGGCGACCACACGCCCGTGTGGCGTCGACAGTATGGTTTTGGGCTTTCACTGAAACCTCGTTTTCTGTGATTCTGGGTACACACCTGGTTCGATTTCGACGTGTAAGCACTCCCGAGCACTCCAAAACCTATATTCGACAATTGAAAGGTCAATTTCAGTCACCTAATCTAAGTTGCTATGAATAAGAAATTCTCGAAACTTACTGACAACCTTACCTTTAATGAGCAATGATGATTTTTCCCCCTGCTAAAACCCCGAAAAGCAAACCATAGCTCCTTAATTGTCCCCTTATCAGAAAGCAAACCTTTAATACTCCATTACTACACCAAAATGAAACATAACATACCTCTTGACTTACCGAAAACACACTAACCGCAGGGATGTGTGGTGTCGATAAAAAAGGGGAAACATAACGAAATCGAGGTGTAAGGGAAAAGTGGAAAAACGGCAACAAGCTAGCTAAAAAGAAGGGAAACGGCAGAGAAATTGGGGAAAAAAAGAGTGCCAAAATTTTTTTTGGTTGGGGAGAGAAAAACTGAACAGATTTTCTGATATTCCCCCTATCATCTCTCCAAATCTCTCCTTACTATCAGATTTTTAGTCCAACACAAACTCTTTGGATGTGTTAGGCTAAACTAATGCTCACGCCAAGAGTCGAACACAGATCACTCAGCATAACTAACACTCCACTTAGCCACTAAATTAGCAGGTCCATTCTGTTATTTACTTACACACTTTTACTTATAAGTCTACTAACCAGAGATAGAACTTTATTCGTAAAAATACCAAATTTTGCCCAAATCAAGGCTTGAACTTGGGACCTCTCAAACACTTCCCAAAACACTTAACCACTAAAGCAGACAAATATTTGTCACAAAATTACAAAAGCCGAAATTAAAGAAAATCAGGGCGTTACAAGAGTCTCCATAAGAAGTATAAAAGAAGTAGAGATCTAATTCTAATAACTATTAGAATTTAAAGTATATTAAAACTTTATCTTGATCAGGATATATATCCACTTAATAAGATATTTATAACAATATAATATATTTTAATTTATATACAAAATTTAATTTATACATCGCACCAAATAAAAAAACAAATAAAATACTATAGTTGATATGCGTGAATTACTTGGGGTATAAGAATCTGGCCTGCCATTGTGAGACCCACCAAAGCAACATGGGACCCTAATTTAAACAATTGCCTATTTGAAGACTTTATTAGCTCCTCATTTTTTCTATACAACCATGGAAAATGGGACCACGATGGCCTATGAAAGTTTGCTAGTTGGACATTTCCACACATAACCGAACTCTCACTGTCCATGATACATACATATGCATATACACAACTTGATTTGTCTATAAAAGTGGCTGCTATTTGTAACACTTTACAACAACCACAACAAATCTGTTGAGCTAATATGGGGCAGTTATTACAACACTTTCTACTAAAATGTTTACTCTTTTTATTTCTCTCTCATTTTCTTACTCAATGTGCTTCTTCTATGCTGCGATCTTGTCTGGATTCTGAACGCTCTGCTTTGTTGCTGTTGAAGGACAGCTTCATTCTCAATCAGTCAGCTTCTAGTGAGACTTTAGCTTACCCGAAAGTTAGTTCATGGAAATTTGAAGGACAGGTCGGAGGGGATTGCTGCTCTTGGGATGGGGTTGAGTGTGATGAAAACACTGGTCATGTTATTGGACTTGATCTCAACAGCAGTTTCCTTTATGGTTCTATCGACTCCAACAGCACCCTTTTCCAGCTCCATCACCTTAGAAGGCTCAGCCTTTCGGACAATGACTTCAATGGCTCTGAAATCCCTTCTACAATTGGTAACCTTACAAGGCTATCACAATTGGACCTCTCTTGGTCTGGTACAAGTCAAATTCCATCTTCTCTAAAAAACCTTACCAAGCTTACATATTTGGATCTTTCCCAGAATCAATTTTCTGAACGGATCCCATCTTGGTTTGGTAATCTTACTGGGCTGACCAGTTTGGTTCTTGCTTTTAATTAATTTTGGGGTTCGATACCAAAATCAATCTTTACTCTTAAAATTCTTAGATTTCTTGATTTATTTGATAATCACCTCAGCGGCACCTATAAATTAGAAACCTTTCTAAATCTTAAAAAGCTGAAGGAGCTTCAACTGTCTAGAAATTATTTTTCATTGCTCAGTACAACCGTTATTAATGTTACTGTTCCAAAGTTTAGCTCGTTTAACACTGGCTTATTGCAACTTATCCAAGTTCCCAGATTTTCTTTGGAGTCAAGACGAACTGATGCTTCTTGATCTTAGTGGTAACAAAATCCATGGATTTATCCCCAAATGGATATGGGCCTTATCTGCTCAAACTCTTCAAGTTTTAGATTTAAGTGAAAACTTTCTTACAGGTTTCGACCAACCAACTGTTGTCTCTCAATGGATCAATTTAAGAGTGTTGAACCTTGGCTCTAACAAGCTACAAGGATCCCTTCCAATTCCACCCGCTTCCATTTACCATTACTTTATTTCAAACAACTTATTGAAGGGAGAAATCTCATCAATAATCTGCAATCTGACTTCTATTGCTGTACTTGGCCTATCAAATAATAGCTTCAGTGGCATGCTTCCACGATGTTTGGGCACCCTAAGCAAATCACTTTCAGTACTAAAGCTCCAAAAGAATAACTTTAGTGGCCCTATTCCTCGAGCATGTGAAAAAGGAAGCGCATTGAGGATGATTGATCTTAGTCAAAATCAATTGAATGGACGTATTCCGAGATCACTGGTTAATTGCAACATGCTAGGGTTTCTTAATTTGGGAAATAATCTAATAGAGGATACGTCTCCGGTCTCCCTCTTGGTTGGGAAGGCTTCAAGAGTTGAGAATTCTCATCCTACGGCACAATGGATTTCATGGTGCAATTGGAGAACTAAAATCCAATGAGTTTCCAAAGTTGCGAATACTTGATCTTTCCTTCAAGTTGTTTGCCATCTCGTCACTTCCAAAGATGGAAGGCCATGAAAGTTGTTAATATTGGCAAGTTAAGGTACTTGGAGGTAGACATTAGGTTTGAAGCGGGAGAAAAAAGTTGGGTTCTTGACTATCCCTACTCAATGACAATGACAAAGGCAGGCGTGGAAACAAAATACGAGAGGATTCAAGATTTCTTGGTAGCCATTGATCTGTCAAGCAATAAATTTGATGGCTGTATTCCAGAAGACATTCAAATTCTAAAGACACTTCAGTTCCTCGACCTTTCCAACAATTTTCTTTCAGGTCCAATTCCACCATCATTGGCAAATCTCTCAAACCTCCAAGCTTTGGACCTTTCTCGAAACAAGCTCTCCGGGGAGATCCCTCAAGAGCTGGTGCAACTCACTTTCCTTGGAATTTTTAATGTCTCTCATAATCAGCTGACCGGACCCATACCGCAAGGCAAACAATTTGGTACTTTCGGAAACAACTCATTTGAGGGCAACCTAGGATTATGTGGAAATCCATTGTCAAAGAAATGCTATCCCGAAGGCTTATCACCACCGCCGCTGTCATTGTCAAAGAAAGATGATGGTGAAGATTCATGGCTTCAATTTGGATGGAAAGCAATCATGTTGGGATATGGAAGTGGGGTAGTGAATGGACTAGTTCTCGGTTACCTCTTCAACCCGATGAAACATAAGTTGTTTGTCAAGTATTTTGGAAGAAAGATGCAGAATCGGAGGAGGGGTAGGATGAATTAACTCGATGCTTAATTTGACGCAGTACTAGCATGTGTTTATATGAGTGTGTTTTTTTGAGCAAAAAACGACCCCAAGGGGTCTAAGCATATTATTAAGTAATATGAGTGTGTTTTTTTAAATATATAATTATGTATGTTAATTTGTCTTTTTCCCTTTTTCCTTTTTATTTATTTATTTATTATCTTTTTGGCCTTCTGTTTAATTACGAATATAAGGTATGATTATTATGTACAATTCTTATTAATGTAAAACGAATGTGGTTGAAATATTTAAAAAGAAAACTTCATGGATTGCAATTTATTTAGGTAAAAGAAATACAATTGTAATGAAATTGTTCCTAAAGAGAACCGAATTAACCAGGAATAGGAGCAGGTTGCATATTTGTAAATTTTTAATTATTTGAATCCGTAAATTTGTTTGAAAAATTAAATTCGTAAATTATTTGAGTAAAATTATTTAAATTCGAACCCGAATTAAATATTATTATTCGTGCGTTAAGGTTTTGTAGCTTAAATTGTATAATATTTGCAAACATGTTAGTCTTAAGCCTATGTTAGTGGTTCGAGCTAAGCCTATGTCAGTGATTCGAGCTATGATACGCTTAAGTACCTCCATTATTATTTACACGTTTAATACTGACACATATCTCAAGTCTTGCAATTATTTATCCCCACCAACAAAGGTGCCCTCTTCCGTAAACCATACACGACTCTACATGGAGGTTGGGGGCAAAACCTGACACAAGGATAATACCTTCAATTATTGGGGGTCTGAGTTGTTTGGTTACTAATGTAATAACATGAAAGAAAAAACTTATTTATTATGTATATACTACAGTAGTTAGACATAAAATAAAGAATAATTAGTAAAAAATTAAATTTAAAATTAGAAAGAAAATAACTCCTGTAAAAAGTAATATCTCTTTAAAATAAACGAAAATTTTCTTTTTATTTGTAAGAATAGTGTAATATCTCTTGTTGATTGTGTTGTTATCACAAGTTAACTCACACTAACTAAAAATAGTTAATAATAACATGATAAATAATTATGTATTTAAATTTTATTTTTCTCATAATTTAATCTATTCAATGTAGAACGCAAATTCCACCCCTCGATTACAATATGACACGGTTGATCAAAAAGCAGTTGACAAAGTAATGTCAGGTAAGTGATGCAGTTTATTATTAACAGGTAACGAAGAAACTAGTTACAACTACAATTACAACATACCCAAATGTTGAAATGAAGTTTAAGACATCACTATAATTAAGGATTAAATGGCTGCAATATTGCAGGTGTTTACACCATCCTTACAATCGTTGAATGTTTCGATTTGTTTCTTCCCTCTCAAGAAAGGTTCTGCATCAACAGAGAGGCCCTCATATAAACGTCGAATTCGACGGAAGCTCCATTGTTAAGCTTTGCTGTGTCTGAATACCACTCATTGTTTTGATCCCAAAGTTCCTTATTGTCGTTAAGAAAACGAGTGGTATATTTGTGTTTCAAAGGTTCAAAGAAGGATGTTTCAGCTATATAAACATTCCTCCCGTCTTTAATCTTATTCTGTAAGGTCGAGAGAAGGACATCAGGCGAGGTGTCTTGGGCGAGATTAGGCCATAGGTCCCGGTTCCTCGCCTTCTCACCTCTCACGATGTGAACAGAGTCATAATCCCAGTTCAACTTTGATCCAACTGCTGCAACTAAATCTATCGACCTTTTTTATTCCCTTATCAGATGCAACGAGTTGTTTGGTTAAATAAAAATTTATTGATGAATTTGATGTAATAATTTCTTATTAATTTTAAATTATAATATATGCTTAGTTAGTAAGTTATAAAAATTTTACAATTGTAATTATAAAATTTACAATTATCTTTTACTATCAATTATTTATTTTTATGTTATACATCATTTTATTAATTTATACATAATATATTTCACTTGTAATATAAATATTTAATACTAATTTTAAGTTTATGTTATTATTTGACTATAGAATCTTTTGCTACCAATTATTTATTTTTATGTTATACATCATTTTATTAATTTATACATAATGTATTTCACCTGTACATTTACGCATCTTGATTCTAATTTTTTTTTTAAAAAAAAATCTCAAAGTCTAAAATAGAAAATTATTCAAAAATAAGTTTTGGTAAAAATTCTATTTTTTTTATAAAAGTACATTAAAAATTCAAAAAAATATGTAAAAGAATTTAAAAAATACATAAAATCCACAACCAGGTTACAATGAAAAGTTATGTTGACAAATTATTCTTTGTTTCAAGTGAAAGAAGGCGAAATTGAAGAATTTACAGATCGGGTATTTACAACTTCAAGAAGGAGCATAAGATATTAATTATTTTATAAATATTAGTGAACTAATTGAAATTTTTATATAATTTACGTGAAAAAATATTTTAAAAAAATATAAGTAAACAAAATTTATTTATTTTAAAAAAAAAGTTATTAATTTTAAAATTCATAATCCCTTGTGGACATTCCTACGTGACATATTAAATATTATGACAACTAATAGATGCTATATTATCATGTAATTTAATAATTAGTGAATAATAGTGGAGTCGTAAAAATTTTTGTTAATTTATCACTGTATTTTAAATTAGATTGATGATGAAACTAGTTAGATCATCGATTTTGATCAGTTTAATTAGTTCAATTGATTCGATTAAAAATTAATTTTTAAACATTGTATCGATTCAAAGTCACTCTCTAGATCGGTACCCTAGTTAATTCGGTCAGATTCAAACAATGATAGTTGAATGGTTTACGTTAGACCATCTTGGGTGACTCCCAACCAGTCAACACAGCACATACTGTTTTCTCATCTATTGACTTAATTTCAAATCTAAAATTGATATTACAATAATGATGACATCTGTTCTTAGAAAATTATGGTGCAAGAAAAAAAATTTATGCATGATTCTTTATCCTTTAAGGCTTTAATTTTGTCTCTAAGATCCAAGAAGTTATAAAATAACAAAAACAGAATTGCGAAAATGGTATTATTAAGTATTACTTAAGGCTGAGTGTGTTTTTCACTAAACAAACTGTCACAATTAACACATTACTTACAGAACAAGTTACATTTTTTCATAACATTACAATTTTCAAAAAAAAAAAATTATGTTTGTTCGTAACTATCTTTTTGAAAATTTATTTATTCAAATGAATTTTTTTAGATGCAAATAATAATTATTATAATTATTTTTTAAAAATAAATTTATAACCAATAGATTGGCTATCAATGTCATGTCAGTATAAACTAAAAGTATTAGTGTAGAGATACTAACTTAGATAACGAAATATAAATTTAAATACCAACTAAATGCTTTGGGACAAGTTCAGGGACAGACTACATATTTACTCTTTTCCTTTTGGTGCATAGTTTATTTTGTATTTTAAGTGAGCATTTTTTCAATATTTCTAATACATTTATCATTATCATTCGCATATTAAAGACCCACTATTTATTAATTATAGAAAGCTTTTTTTTAAAAAAAAATAATGATTATAGATATATTGAAAAGTAATAAATAAGAGAGTTAATAACTTAAACTCCCGAACTCAAAATCATTTTACTTAAAATTAATAATTGCAAACAATATATATAATAATAGTTGAAAGAGAAGAAATGAATTTTTCTTCTTCATTTTCATTTTTGTTAATTATAATTAAAAATAAAATATTTAATTAATTATATTCTTGAAATCATTAAATTTATTTTTAAAAAAAAAACTTAAAATTTAAACAATTACTTTAAATATATAAATGAATATTTGATTTGAATATCCAAAATTTTTATTCTTACTAAAAATCCTATCATACGCATAAGGAAACCACAAAATTAAGATTCAAATGTATGTTTAAAAATAACATATAATAAATAATGAAATGTATGGTTCAAAACTAAATAATAATAATACATGAAATGTGTACGCTGTTAAAATGGAAAATATTAGATTAAAATTATTTTTTACGATATTGTCATAAATCTTAAGTCTGTGTCAAGTTAATTTGTGACTCAAACTCAATTAAATACATTAATATCTATCTATCTATCTATCTATCTATCTATCTATCTATCTATATTTGTAGGCACACACACTTGATAGAGGGAATATAGTGTACATAGTAAAAATTGAAATGTATAAAAATATCAAAATAAAGTTTTAGTTGAGTAATAAATTAAAGGTTTTACTAACTCAATTAGTATAGGTTTAAATCCCACAATATGCTTATTTATTTTTTTAAATAAAAAGACTAATTTATACCCAAATAATATAACTTGTTTTAATTATAGAAGAGCATTCTCATAATTTTCCTGAGTTGGTGACTTAGTTGAGGGTGACACCAACTCAATAAAAAACTTAATTACAATTAAAAATAAAATATTTCATTAATTAGATTCTTGAATATACTATATTAATTTTTTAAAATTTTAAATTTAAAAAAATAACTTTAAATTATAAATGGATATTTGGTTTCAATATCCAAAAGCTTTATTCTCACGAGTAATTTGAGTTTTGGTAATAAATTATTTGTAATAAAATTAAAATGAATTTGGTTAATGAATATTTTTTGGCACAAAATATGGAATAATAAATCTAATAATCGCATCTGTAAAATATATAAAAAAAATTGTTTGAAAATTAATAGAATGCAGTTTGTTTAGTTGTAAGTTTTTTCAAAATTATATAAAATAAAATTCATAAACTTGATTAAATCGAAATGTTTTTTCTCGATTCAATCCAACGTTTAGCCTTAATTATGGTTATGATCTTTTTATTATGTTTAAATTTAAGATTCAGTTCCTATACTTTTATTTGGTAAAACTTGGTCTCTATAATATTATAATGACATCAGTCAATCAAAATATAACACCAACTACTTCGGTTGAAGTGCTTATGTTAGTTTTTTTTTCTTAAAAAATACTAATTCGTACCCATCATGTTAAAGTAATGTTTTTCGTAGAGTTGTTACATCCCGAAAATCGGGTTAGAAAAAATTGGGTTAGTGGAACTCAAAGTAGTCACGTTTTGATTTTTGAGTTAAGATTGTGAAATTATATCAAGTAATTTGATTTGGTTTAGTGATCAAGTGTTATGATTATGTGTATGAGGTTTTGAATTTGAATTATTTTCCTTGTATTTTTACCTAAATCCCTATCTTTGAACATCTGATTTATATATTATTTACGCTCAACTAATAACAAGAATAAGCTTGATCTTATATTTGAATCCTTATGTGTGTAAAATGAAAATTATTTTTGTTTCAAATTCTATAAAATAAAATAAAAACTGATGGTTTGAATTGGGATTAAAAAAAGTGATTTTATTTTGTAAATTATCAAATTTCATTTTTCCCTCACACAATAACCGTACACTATTCTCTCACCCATTCCACGTTTTTTTTTTTTTTTTTTTTTTGCTTCCCTTTTGTTTTTCCTTTGTTCTTGTTTTCTTCTTTACTTTTGGGTTTTCTTTCATTCCTTTTTGGTTTGATTTTTGTTTGCTCTCGTTAGTTCTTCGTGGGGGTACGTTTGACTCTCTGTTTTCGATCATAATTCACTAAAAATTGTAAGTTTCATCGATTATTTTTTTGTTATGAATAGCTTTAATTCATTTGTTGTGCAAGATTGAGTTTTATGAATAGCTTTAATTCATTTGTTGTGCAAGATTGAGTTTTGTATTAGTTTTCATCCCACACCATGTTAAATGCTTTCATGGTTTTCTTATTAGACGAAAGGGGTGTGAGTCTAAATCCTCTAGCGGAATAATCATCGTTTTGGTCACTATTTCTGTGGGGTGAATTTTCAAATGTCATTTAGGGGCTATTTCTTTAAGGAAAAGAGTGTATTTGAGTAATATTTTGGGGTTAAACTTATGTTGTAATCGAGCCATTTAAATGTTGTATGTAGGATTCAAAGTGTAATATTCATGTGGGTTATTAGATATAACATCAGGTGTGCGAAGCTAACCCGAATTATCATCTAAAACTCGAGAAAATACAAAACAGGGGCTATTTTTTGAATCTACCCAGTGCTACACTGTTGTGTGTCAGGCCGTGTGGTAGACCATGTATGCCACATGGTCGTATGGTAGGTGGTGTGAAGCACACAACCATGTGTGTTTTTCAGCCAGTGTGGCTTGACCAAGTGGAGCACTTGGTCGTGTGAAATATTGTAGTCCGTGTGGCTTGGCCATGTGGAACTCATGTGAAACTTTATAGACCGTATGGGTAGGCCGTGTGGGTCTTTTTGACAAATTTTTGAGCCCTATTTAGGACCGTTTGAAGGACTCGAAATTTGGGTCTGTAGGCATCACATGGGGCAAAAAAGCATAAGTTTTAGTATGTAATAATTTATGGATAAGCATAGGAGGTTTGTTAAATAAGATATGTTACAATTAAATCATATGCTAAGTTGTTATCTATATGAAAGCATGTATGTGTGTATGCATGCCATATGTTATGTGATATATGCATGTATGATATATGAATATGATATCTATGTGTTCTGGAGGGTGGGATATGATATGATGGAGGAAGTGTTACATGGCAGTTTATACTGCAATTATGGTGACTAGACCGCAAATTTGTGTATAGCAGCTCAGTTGCAATTATATGAGTGACACACCACCGCATATTGGTTTGATTGGATGTAAGGACTCTTGTAGTCCTATATGGTGTGATTGGTTGGTTGGTGTTGGTGTGTAATGGATGGGGGTAAGATCTGTATTTGTTCTAGTCTGACATGACATTCTGATATAATATATGTGTTTCTGAAATATGACATAATAAAAATTTCGTTCTGATATATGTTTTTGAAAATTTGATAAAAGTTTCTACACTTTTATTTAGAAAACTTGATCTCTTATCATTATAATTATATTAATTAGTTCTAATAATTAAATTTTTTAATTACCTCGGTTAAAATATTGTTGTGAATTTTTCTTAAAAACACTCATTATAACTCATCATGATAAAATAAAATTTTTTATTAGAATAGTATTCAAAAAATTCACGTTAGGATTTTTATAAAAGAAAAATCAAGTATTTAGATTGACTAAGATACTGTAAAAGTTGATGAATCAAATTATATAAAGAATTAAAGCATTGAAATTAAATCTTAAATTTGAACGTAATATAAGAATCAAAATTGGAAATTAATCATCTATAATATTACAAAGGCTAAAGAGTCAAAAAAAACCCTCAATAAAAAAAACCAATTGAACCCTTATTAAAAAAGTGCATCCAGTTAAATCCTCCGTGATCCAAAAAAATCAATTCGTTTATTCCGTTAATAGGAACCGTTAGTTGACTGCTAACTGTGCTGACATGGCTAACGAAGCATTAGTGGTTAAGAATTTAGTAAAATCTCTAGACAATCCAAGTTGAAATCCCACATTTTTCACTTTTCCCTTTTACTTTTCTACATGCAAGGAACCAAGGTTAAATTAGCTTATGTATTATTTGTGGTAAAATATAATTACAGTATGGATATTAGCTTAATGGCTAAGTTTTTTCTTTTCCATTCCCTTGATTTTTAAGTTCAAGTCACGTTGGTTACACTTTTTTTCCTTGATTTCGGCTAAAAAGGGTTAATTGCCAAACAACTCTTATTTTTTCCAAGGTCCAACTAATAAACCACTTCCTAGCACAATTAAAATTTCCTATTTGATTCAAACCCAAATTGAAATCCCCATTCTCCCTATTTCTTCCCAATTTTCTCTACAAACCCTTTTTTACAAAAATCTCTCAAAGTTCTTGCTTGAAATTTAGCTATTGAATCTTAACTTTGCAATCAAGTCCAAATCGAATTGTTTATCATTAATCGTTGAATTTCGCACAATCAATTTCTAAATTCCTATCAAGATCAGTAAGTTCTTTTCGTTTCCCAATAGCTAGATCTTATCAAATCTGGAAAATCATTATTTTTGTTAGATCTTTTATCCATTACAGATCTTTTATGATCTTGTTGAAACCCCCCTAAATCTTGAAAACCGTCATTAATTCTTGCATTTTGTCAATAGAAAGACTCATGTAGGTAATTTGGATCATACTTGGATGGGAGGACCATCGTACGAGACTCTAGAAGTTAGGTGTGTGACATTTTACGAAAAATCGAGTCAAAATTCAAAACTTTCCAATCGCACATGGCCTACCACACGGGTGTGTGGCCAACCCATGTGGATCACACAACCTCATACACAATCATGTCCCTCTGTAATCCCTCGTATCTTCGCTTCGCACACAGCTTAAGGCTTTGCACTCAGTCCGATCATACGGTCATGTGGCCCCTACACCTCACCTATCTGAATCACACACGGTCTAGGGTTTCACACACAGTCCAGTCACGCAACCGTATAGCTCCTAAAACTTAAAATTTATAGTTTTGGCTTAAATTTTATTTTTCTATTCAAATCAGTCCCTAATTAGGTTTTTAATGGCTGTTAGAGAACTAGATTATGCAATTAGGTCCTGGATTAGGAATAGAATAATGAGATATATAGATGATTGAATTTATTAATTGAATTACTCTTGATTGATTGATTAAACCGTGAATGACTTTACGCATAATTTGTATAAATACCCGATCGAATGATTCATATGCCCTCAATGGTTGACTTATTGAATGCTTAATTGATACATGAATGCTATTGATTTGTAAAGGGATAGAATATTGAATATATGTTTGAATACTTTTGAATTAATTGTAATGCATTTACATGGGTTGGGTTGATATGATTGGAGGAAGTACTGGCAGTTTATTTGCATTTAATTGTTCGTTGTGTACTCACAGTTATAGCACATCCTACCTTTGACGGTCTTGATGTGTACCCACAGTTACAGCATATCCTAACTGCGATGTTTTCACTGTGCTCTAATGGTCCCTCTAACAGCTATTGTTTGTGAGATGATCGTGTTTCTATAGTTACCAAAAGCTTTTATCTGCAATTACCCAAATCCGAATGTGGTAATAAGTCCACAAATTGAAGTGATGGTGGAGGGATTTCAAGGGAATTCCTTACCCCCAACCGATTTTTGTATGGCATATTTGATAATTTATGCATACATGACTAAATTTACTTGATGAAACGATTGAAATTATTTATATGCATATATCTTTCGTGAACAGTGTGAATAACTCTAAAACTGATTTAGTTGATTGTCTATGTTTGAGAATGTTATTATTGCTTGATAGAGTAACATCACCGAATTACTGTATTTGAAATCGACCGATATTTATAACCGATTGTTAATCTTGATAGTGATGTATGGTGTTATTTAATGTTTTAAAAGATAGCTGTATGATTTGGTTTATTGTAAAATGACTCACATTGAGCTTCCATAGCTCACTCCCCCTGATTTTCATCTTTACAAATAATCCTTTCGGCTAGGACGTAGATACGAAACTCAGAAGGTCTCGGCTTTTGTTTCATCTTTATTTCCGTTAATGTTATTATTTTTAATTCCGCAAGAGGAATAGTTATTGTCTATTTTCTTTTACTATGAACCATGGTTTGAGATTTAGTTTTAATTTAATTGTTAGATGCATCTCATTCAGTATAGGTTATAAATTTAGGTTATCATTTGTTAATATTGATTAAACCGAATTGTTTTATTTAAAAGACTTACATTTTAATTATGTTGTTAACTCTAATAAGTTTAACAAGAATATAAATTGTAAATCACCGGAATAAACTAGAGTTTTAAATGAAAATTGATTTTGATAAATATCGAGCCACTTTGGTGGTTAATGTAATCTCCCGAATTCGAGTCTACCGTTTAGGCCAGGTTGGGGAGGTTACAACAAAAATAAAATATTTTCTTAAGAAAATTAATTAAAATATGCATATACAATAAATCTTGACAATCATGTGTCTAGATTCATTGTGGATGAGTACAAAACTAAAAATTTTAAAATTCTAAATATATATATTTCAAATCTATAAAAATTCAAAATAAAAGAACTTTTTAGATTTGATTGAGAAATTAAATACATTAGCCAATGTTTAATTATTAAAATAAAATGAAAAGGATGGGTTGGGCCGACCGGGTTTGGGCTGGGTCCAACCAAAATCTTAGGCTCGTTTGCTAAGCTCAGGCCTAACACGAAAATGGGCCTAAAATTTTGTCCAAGCCCGGTACGACCCGACCATATTAATTTTTTATATATAATTTTTAAATATATATAATACATCAAAAATAGTAAAAACATTAAAATAGATATTTCCTAACAAATTGAAAATAAATTTTAAAAAATATGTATACTTAAATAACACAAAGATAGATGCAACTTCACAAGCAAATGCCTCTTAAATAATAACAAAATTAATAATAAAACAAGTGTTATACAATATCCAAACAATAATAACAAAATAGTAACAACATAACAGTAAAATGATAGCAAAATAGGGAGAAAATAACAAAAAAATAGTAGATTTTTTTTGTCATTTTTTGAATTTAGGCCAGGCCAAAAATGCCTTACCCAAGGCTCGATCTTTTTTTAAACGCGTCTTATTTTTTTTTTGCCTAAACCCATTTTTCAAGCATATATTTTTGCTCAAACCCTCTCATTTTTCGGGCAAAAACCCGGCCGGCCCATGAATAGATACGAATATAGAAAATTCTTTTATTTAACTATTTTACTGAAAAATTAACTTAATCATAAATTCATTATTATTGTAAATAAAAATTTTGTTTAATGAAATAATTTAATTTGTTTTGGTGAATTATAATATAGTAACGTTTTAAACCATATGGTTATATGAAATGAGAAAACATGAGAAAAATAATTAAAGTAATATATAAAATACAATATAAAAAATTAAGAACAATAAAAGAATACATGTAAAAAAAATTATATTTCATGAATTTTAGAATTTATATTGTTATTTTCATATTTGAAATATATATTCCAATAGATATATGCTGATTTTGTTTTTACAGATTTGAAATTATATTTCACGAGTTTTATAGATTTGAAAATTTTATATATATTTGAAAATATATTTTTATAATATTTAAAATTTATTAGTTTTGGAATACCATGAGTTGGCTTGATAGTCAATGTATTCATTGTTTCAAGTGTGGTATGGGTTTGAGTTGCACTAGTCGTATTACTGTTAAGACTTTATTCTTCCATTGTAATTCACCAAATAAAAAAAATTTATTTTTGCACGTGAATATATTGTCACATGACAACTTTTGATGACTTCTGTCAATCACATATACATGATTAATGGTCAAACTGGTTAATAACGATTTCCATTAATCGAGAGTATAACTATTCGCGTCAAATAAGAAAATTTCATGGTATTCCTTGTAATATAGATAAAGAAGATTACTATTTGAGTGGGTTACTTCAGAATCATGGATTACGAAGTTGGAAGTAAGATTGAAGGTGAAGGAAGAAAGCAAAGAAGATGGCAATGGCTACCCCTTATGACCCACAAATTGACTAGCTAGTCTACTAAATTGTCCTATGCGAATTAAGACTTGGTGAATTAGATTCTGATTGCTTGTTTCTACTTATACGACAATAGAGAATGGGAGGACCACAATGACTTTTGCTATTTACTATTTACATATGCAATACCTATTTATTAACTATCGAAACATTCTTTCATAAATAATGATTATAGATATAATAAGTAAGACTATAATCTTAAACAGAAAATTAAGAGGTTGTATTGAAACTTTGAGCAAGTTGTTCCAGTATCCGAAGTTGGGAGTAATTTGCACTCATTCACAAAGGAAGATTAGTATCTATCAACATAAATTAACAGTAGATATTTGAATTTTAAAGTCTTGAAGCCTTATAGTCAGTAAGATTCTTTTTTTCCCACTCATACGACAATAGAAAATGGGACGACGACAACAGCCTTTGCTATTTGCGTGTTTCACACTTCAATACATTAGGATCAATCACTTCATTTCGTATTTTAAGTGAATCACTGTTTTATTACATTTATCATCATTATTCATATATGTAATACTCATTTATTAATTATAGAACTATTTTTTTATAATTAATGATTATAAATATATTAAAATTTTAATAAATAAGACTATCCATACATAAATATAGCAAAGGGAAGAAAGTAGGGAACCAAAAATGAGTTAATTATATTTAAAGTGGATCTCATTTTTAAATTAAGTTTTAAATATAATTTTTTTTTGTTATTAATAATAATATTTTCATTAATAAGCAACTTTAAACATTTAATTTTCATTTTTAATTTCTAATATCATGCTTTTATAAAATTACATAATTCTATTTTTCTTAAAAACTTTTACATATGAATAAATACAAACATTTTTTATAAATATAATAAAATATATTTATTTAGATATTAACAAAGTAATAATATTTTTTGGTAGAAAAAATAACAGCATATAGCTAAACAACAATTAGTTACATCTTAATCTGGCATCAATTGAGTTAAATCAGCTAACAGTAAACTTTCCATCGTATTTGGGGATCATCGTATACTTGCAAACTTGAAACTCCATAAGTATAACATTTAGTCATATGATCGACAACTTCATTATGAATTCTTGGAATATGACGAATCCTTACTCTCCAACTCCATCTCAGAATTTGATGTAATAATTGTAACTCTACCAAACTGCTATTTTCTCCCCCATCAGCTAAAAGTAACTCCACCAATAGTTCATTATCACATTCAACCCTTAACTGTCTAAAACCCTTCTTCCAGGCGATAAAAAGACCTTCTAAGACTGCCCTTGTGTCATGGGTTGCGCATGGGAGCCCGCAACCATGACGAACTTGTACGATCCATCATATTCGAAGAAGGTCATTTGGCCCAATCGGACTGATCCATTGCTTGGAGAGATTAAAAGCTTGTAACAGTCCAATTACGACCCTAATCAGAACGGTGGTTTCGAGACCACGAATCTGGGTTAGAAAAATATTTTAATTATTTATTTGATATCTATGTTATGTGTTTGAGCATGTGCTAAAATATTGTAGATTAATTTATTTGATTGGGTGATTAATTTATGTGAAAGGATTAAATTGCATGGGTGGTAAAAATTAGCTATTTACTCAATTGGAGGGTTAAATTATTATGTCTTTTTAATTAAGGGGTTTTATGTTGAATTACCCCTATTATTCTTGTAGTGGACGGCAAGGTGGTATTAAAATATATGTTTGTTTGTTTTATAAGTTAAATAAATGTATATATGATAATAGTTTATTATATTAATTTAGCATAGTGAAATAAAACATAAAATAATGAAGGAAGCCATTGCATGTTCATCACTTACACTCCCTTAGCCGAAACTAGCCAAAGAAAAAGAAAAGAAAAAGCTCAACAAGGTTCGGCACTCATCAACCTAAATTAAGTAAGTCTTAACTTTGAATTTTTAGTGATTTTTGCATTTTTGAGATGTTTGTTCACTCTATTATCGAACCCATATGTTAATTTTATGTTATTGGTCATGTATGTTGATTCGGCCATTGATGAATATTCATGTTTTATGATGGTTGATGGTTGTAAACAAAATGTATGTGCTAGATTACTACATTTTGTGTTGGAGATTTTGATTAGGTTGAGCATTTAGGACTAAATTTTAAAAATAGTAGATTGAGGGGTTAGATTGTAGAAATTAGGAAATATGGGGACTTGAATAAGCTTAAGGAACATTCGGCCTTAGCTTGAAATCTGTAAATTTGGCATATTTTGTATTTAGTGAAAATTGGATTAAATTGTAAAAATGAAAAATGTGAGGGATAAATTGGAAAATTATTCAACCATGTGTTTGGCCTAAAATAAAAGAAATTCTATTTGAATGAGTTCATTCTTACAATTATTTAGATCAAGAACGGAAAGAACCAGGATCGGATCGGGGAAAGGCGAAATTGAACGAATAGCCGGGACACCCTAACTCATCGACCACCGAGGTAAGTTTATAAGCAATCGGTTTAATTGAGTGGTTATTATAAATAAATGTATATGTGCAAATGAATTTAAGGATTTAATTACTAAGTTGCCGAATGGAACATGGATTTTTGAGTATGAAAATCGAATGTGGTTTATTATATTCATATATAAGTGTATACCCCTTGAATTAATTGAAATTAGCATATAAAAATCCAATCTTACCGAATGTGATATGGTATAAGAATAAATATATATAGATTAGCCGAATGTTAAGTTGAATTATATATATATATATAAGTGTGGATTCATTAAGAATGATTAAAAAGGGAGTTAAATATGAATATGAAATAAGATGGACGTTTGTATTGAATAGTTGGATGAAAATATATATTGTGTACATGTATATGATTTGTGCCGAATGAAATAGTATGACATAGAGAAATTGAATTGTAGCTATTGGGTAATCGTATAATTGGTTATATATGTATGGGTTTGAAATTATAAGTGTTTGTTTATACAAAGAAAGGTTCGGTTAAGGGGCACTATGTGTGCGAGCTTGAGTACCGAGCACTATGTGTGCGATATCGGTCTAATGGCACTGTGTGTGCGGAAGAAATAAGTAACGGCACTAAGTGTGCGATACGTTACATGAATTGCACTGTGTGTGCAGAAGAATATGTAACGACACTAAGTGTGCGATACGTTACATGAATTGCACTGTGTGGGCGGATTATCAGACTTCTCAAGAACTTGAATAAATGAAAGGAGTTAATTAGAAGTGATATGTAGGTAAGTTATGCATGATAGTCAAGTAAGTTGGTATTAATGAGGTAAGTAGTTCTTGTATACTAAAATGTATAATGTAATGTAATTATAAATCCTTGAGTTTATTCGAAATGGTCATAAGGTATGGGATCATTCGGCTTTTGGATAGTAAATGGTCATGTTACTGTTAAATGGTAAAATGCTATATGTATTGTTGTTATCATTTCATTTTTGAATGGGTTGAATTGAACAAAAATTGGTTTAATGGTTAGTTATATATATATTACCTATTGCTTATAACTTTCTAAGCTATATTAGCTTACCATTTGGGTGTTTGATTGTCAATTGTTTAGATATTGAAGGCTAGCTCGTACTCGGGGATCCTTGTCAAGGTCAACCGCACTATCACCTATCTTTGGTATATTATAAGTTGTACCTCTTTTGAAACTTATGGCATGTATAGATTAAGTCTTTTGGGATGTGTTTGAAAGTCACGTAAAGGTGTATATATATGTACATATGCCATGCGAAAATGGCTATGTCTCTTTATTTAAGTTGGTTTGAGGTTGTTGAATTTATGGATTTAATATATATTTGAGTATTTTAGTATGCATATATTAGATGCCTAATTTGAAAGCTAAATTTTAATAGGTGTATATTAGTTTTGAATTTCTAGTTATGGATTGAATATAATATATATATATATGATATTGGGATGATGATGATTTTGTTTCGGCATGACTAATTGAATGTATCGATGTGACTAGATATAGACGAAACGAGTTATAACTTGTGTATGTGTATACTAAAAGCAAAATAGTAATGAGCAAATTGATGTGTAATTTTTCCTTTAGACATTCGGCTATGGTTTGTTTTAGTATGGAGTTTTAAATTAACTCTTTGAGTGATGTTATATGTTCGGTCATGTGGCACAAATGGCTAAATCAATGTTGTAATAATTAGATAAGGTGTATTTATGATATATATATGTTTGATGAGCAATGCCGAATGTGATAAGAAATATAGGTAATAAATAAATCAATTTGGACTTTATAAACGTGGTTTAAACGAATGGAAATGAGTATATTAGTTAATGATACTATTTGTGTTATATAAGTGAATGATTTGATATTAGATGATATATATGTCCATTAATGATTTAAAGACGAATGTTAGGTGAGTAATAGATATATTCATTAAATGGTTGAAGGCCATATATCTATTCGGCCATTACATTATACATGACTATATAAGTAGTGATTTGCTTATTGAATGCAATTAGATATCAAGTAATGTGAATGAAAATTTGCATGATATGCATGCTGATGAATTGATATTAGATGGATTATATATTTTATTCATGATAGTTTGAGGTGTTATAAAGTTTATCAAATATTAATTCTGATAGAGTGCAATGACTTGTGTTTGGTTTAGTAATGCCTGTAACCCTAATCCGGTGACGGATACGGGTTAGGGGTGTTACAAAGCCCATCTCTGAAGCTTCGCAAATATGGAAGGTGATCTTCAAAGATATGCGATCCTAGACATTAAATGTAATCTTTAGAAGATACGATTCTATAATATTAGAGATTTGATATCTAGATAGCTTTTAATCTTAACCATTGATGTACTTTGATCTGTTCAGTTGATTTTAGGGAGGTTCAGCTATAAATAAAGGCTTTTCCCTTTATTGTAATTCATTTAGCTTTTAATAGAATTTTGAGGACATTCACTCAAACTTTTCTCTTAAGTGTTCTTGCTTTTCTGTGGCTTTTGTACATCTTTCAAGTTCATTCTTATTTTGTTCTTCTACTGTTCTTCGTGGGTGCCTTAGAGGAATTCTATTGAATCCTTAATTGTTGAGAGTTAGGCTGACTTTGGCCTTTTTTGAGCGAAGAAACTACCTAAGGCCAAGCAGATTTCGTGGGAAAAACCTAAGTCCGTGACAGTTGGTATCTGAGCTAGCGTTCGAAGGCACCGTTGAAAGATGTCGAAATAAGTTGCTGAGAATGTTGAGGGAATGGAGACCCATGAGAGGGCTAGGAAAGCTAGTCATTCGAGGGACATACTGTCTGCTTTTGAAGATCGAGTCGTCACTCTGGAGGAATCCGTGGGGGATGTCAAATAGAGGATTGATGATGTCGATGATAGGATCAATGATGGGTTATTGCCCATAAAGGGGCAACTTAGAGATTATGTGTTGGACTCTGTCGAGAAGCTGACTGGTAAGGATGATACCATTGAATCTATTATGACGGCATTGAAAGAGGAGATTGCAAAGCTCAAGGGTGAGCTCACAATCTAAAAGGCTACTTTGGGCAATGGAAGGTTAGCTGCTGTCGCATCCAAGCCCAGTGTGGATGTTCCCAAGCCCAAGGAGTTTAAAGGAACAAGGTCCACAAGAGATGTGGATAATATTCTGTGGGGAATCGAACAATACTTCTATGCCAAAGGCATCAAGGACGTTGCCACTAAGGTAATTACTGCTGCTATGTATCTTACTAACGTTACTTTGTTATGGCGGTGTCATAGGTCCATTGATGTGAGACATGGTGGGACCAAAATTGGGACTTGGGAGGAGTTCTAAAGTGAGTTTAAAGCACAGTTTTATCCAGAGTATGCCGAAGATAAGGCTTGTACAAAGTTGTGTCGACTCGCGCAATAAGGCACTGTGAGGGAGTATGTGTAGGAGTTTAGCGAACTTATGTTTCAAATTTCAGATATGGGTGAGAAATAGGCATTCTTTTCCTTTATGGATTGGCTGAAACCATGAGCGAAGTAAGAGTTGCAACGCCGAGAAGTCCAAGAGCTTACCAAGGCCATGTTTGTGGCAGAATCATTTATCAAATTTGGTAGAAAGACAAACATGAGTCTTCCAAGCCCAAATTCAAACCAAAGGGCAATGGTGGGGGAGACAAAGAAAGGCCCACTAGGAATGGCAACGGTAAGAAGCCTTGGGACAAAAAGAAGAATGGGCCTATAAGTTGCTTTCATTGTGATGGTCCACATATGATTAGGGACTGTCCGAAGAAGGCTACACTCTCTGCTAAAGAAGTAAAAAGGATTATGGGTTGATGTTTGTAGACATCATGGTGGTCGGCAAAAAATTAAATGCGTTTGTCGACACAGGTGCTTCTGATTTGTTCATGTCTAAAGGGGCTGCTCGTAAACTTGGCCTCAAGATCGAAAATGAGTTGGGTCAGATCAAAACGGTGAACTCAGAAAGTGTTCCAATCAAAGGGGTTTCAAAGGGAGTGGATCTTCAACTTGGTGATTTGACCTGTAAGGCATCCATTAAGGTAATACCACTTGATTACTATGATTTTGTGGTTGGATTAAGTTTCCTTGACCGGGTTAATGCATCTATTGTTCAATCTAGTAATTACATGGTGATTTCAGATTCAAACTATTAATGCATGATGAGAATGATAAGGAAGGGAAGCATGGAAGGAAAGACCTTGTCAGTAATCCAATTTGCTAAAGGAGTACGTAGAGATGGAGTATCTAACTTAGCCACCTTAAAGATCTAATAAGCCCGTTAGTGAGATCTTGAAAGAAGTGGGCCAATTGTTACAGTTTTTTCGGGATGTGATGCCTGTCCAGTTGGCCAAAAGTTTGCCACCCATAAGAGAGGTGGACCACAAGATCGAGTTAGTATCCAACATAGTGCCTCTAACAAGGGCCCCATATCGTATGTCTCCGCTGGAATTAGAAGAGCTGCGAAAATAATCGAATGAGCTTTTAGATGCGGGATTCATTAGGCCATCTAAATCTCTATATGCATCGCCAGTGTTGTTTCAAAAGAAACATGATGGGTTGTTGAGAACGTGCATCGATTATCAGGCCCTAAACAAGATCATTGTGAAGAACAAGTACCATATTCCTCTTATTGCAGATTTATTTGATCAGCTTGGTAGTACGAGATGCTTTACCAAGTTAGATTTGAGATCGGGGTACCATCAAGTTCTGGTAGTCAAGGGGGATAAGCCAAAGACAGCTTGTATAATGCGGTATGATTCGTATGGGTTCCTTGTGATGCCCTTTAGACTCACGAATGCCCCAGCTACATTTTGCACCACAATGAATAAGGTATTTCAACCTTTTCTTGATTGTTTCATGGTTGTTTACCTAGATGACATTGTGGTGTATAGTAAGTCTCTCGAGGAGCATGTGGGACACTTGAGGGAAATGTTCTAGACTTTGAGGGAAAATGAGTTGTTCGTTAAAGAGGGGAAGTGATCATTTGCACAACAAGAAGTGTCTAGGCCATATTGTGGGAGGTGGCAAGATCCGAATGGATGAGAGCAAGATTTGGGTTATTTTTGAGTGGGAACCTCTAACAAAAGTGATGGAGTTGAGATCCTTCCTTGGGATGGCGAATTACTATCAACGTTTCATCTAAGGCTACTCTAGAATTACCACATCCTTAACGAACATGTTAAAAAATGAGACGGTGTGGGATTGGAATCCGCAATGTGAAAGGGTCTTTAATCAATTGAAGCAAGTGATGATGAGGGAGCCCGTACTTGCTTTGCCGGATTATTCGAAGCCTTATGAGGTACGCACAGATGTATCAGATTATGCTATTGGGGGAGTACTGGTGCAAGATGGGCATCTAATTGCTTTCGAGAGTCAAAAGCTTAATGAGTCGGAGCGGAGGTACGGTCTAAAAAAAAGAGATGATCATTGTGGTGCATTGCTTGCATACATGGAGACATTATTTACTGGGTTCCAAGTTCGTGGTCCCTACAAATAATGTTGCCAACAGTTATTTTCTAACCCAGAAAAATTTGTCTCCCAAACAGGCTCGCTAGCAAGTTTTCCTATCTAAGTTTGACTTCATAATAGTGTATAAGTTGGTGAGTGCCAACATTGTGGTTGATGCGCTTAGCTGAAAGATGGAGTTTGCGGTAATTAGCCAACCTAATGGTTCCTTATTGGAACGCATTCAAGAGGGATTTTCCTATGATCCCATAGCCAAATATTTGATTGAGCTTGTCAATGAGGGGAAAACGAGGAGATTTTGGCTTGATGGGGAGCTGCTATACACTCGTGGGCATCGTTTCTATGTGCCTCATTATGGGAAATTGCGCAAGGAAGTCATAAAGAAGTGTCATGACTCAATATGGGTGGGCAATACAGGGATGCACCATACGTTGGCCCTTTTGAAGGATTGTTACTATTGGCTTCACATGGGTGATGATATAAAGACCTATGTGAAAACTTGTCTAGTGCGCCAACAAGACAAGGTCTAGTTAAAGACTCCGGCCGGTTTGCTACAACCCTTGCCCATTCCGGAAAGACCATGAGAGAGTGTATCCATGGATTTTATTGTTGGTTTGCCTAAGTTTGATGGGTTTGCAAGTATTCTTGTTCTGGTGGACAGTTTTTTGAAGTATGTGACATTTATTCCAGCTACCAAGAAGTGCCTTACTGAGGAGGCAACTCGTTTATTCCTCAGACACGTGGTGAAATATTGGGGACCGCTGTAACACCCTTAACCCATCTCCGTCACCGGGTTAGGGTTACGGGTATTACCTTTCATTATACAACTCAATCAAACATTTTCATGACCTTACCACATTCTGCTATCATGCTTGATTCAACCCATTCTATTCGAAAATTTTTAAGTATAATTGTAATAAAGTAGGCATACATGTATATGCACTTACAAGCACTCATCTCACAGAATCATCAAGCATCATACCGACTACACATACAGGAAATTTTAAATCAAATGGCAAAGTGTCATTCATTAGTCATTTGGTAAAAAGATAGTCAAACATGCATACGCATAAAATCTTTTCACAAACAAGTATCAAATAGGGAAGCCATATGTACATGTATAACATTAACATTAGTTGACCGAACCTAAGCGATACCCATTTCAGTGCCCTTTTGCCGAAAGAATTAATTTACTTCATTAATACACATTTTAAACACATCTCTAATAACACCACAAAACCGAGTATGCACAAGATTTTACATACCATTCATCAACATTAACTTCTCTCCACTCTTGTATCATACTACTCACATATTACTAGGATGGACTAACCAACAAATCAATTACGCATCATATATATATAACAACAATGTCACACCCTGGCACCAACCACCCAACCGATTATGCACAATAACAACATATATATATCAATGACATCTCACCATGATACCTACCAAGAATTTATATAAGTATATCATATTAAGCTAATTAACTTTATGGTCATTTTTACCACCTTTTTGCATATATCAACCTTCAAAAACATAGCAATTATACTTTCATATAAACAAACACCAAGTTCAACTCAAAACAACACAAGTGATTATCATTTAGCCGTTTTCGCATGGCATAAATATTTATATACATCGTGAAATCAATCCAAAAATACTTTAGCTTATACATGCCATAATAAAATAGTTTACTACTTCAAAAAATGTGTACCTAAAAGAGATGATAGTATGGTGAACTTCCAAGGTGAATCCCGAGCACAAAATCAAGCTTCCAAAAGTGACCTATACACACGAGAATTAACCAAAATAAAGTAAGCTTTCCAAAAGCTTAGTAAGACTTAAGCAATGTATACATTTGCATAAGTATGCATGAACTCGTAAGGAAATAACTCTACTCATTTACATCCATTTCAAGTTATATTTGAACCCTCATAGCTAAGCTCATAACCACCCTATAATTGAGTCACATACATATCAAATGCAAAATAATTTTTCAACCCCATTCGAACCATTTCTCAACTTTATCCCAAAAGGAAATATTACTTACCTTGAGTATATATATTTCTATTTTCCGAACCACTCGTTACTACTTAAGACATAGTAATATCCATTGCTGATTTTCCGTACATACAAAACATTGAATAAAAATAGTAGTTTCCTTACTAGTCTCAATTTATATTTCCATAAATTTCGATTTGGTAACATATCGCACACTCAGTGCTGTTATTTATCAATTCCGCACACTTAGTGCCGATTTCCTTCGTAACGTATCGTACACTTAGTGCCGTTACTTATCCATTTCCGCACATTTAGTGCCACCCGACCGATCTTGCACATACAGTGCTCGGTATAAGCTCGCACACACAGTGTCAATGATTATTTATTTTCGTCCAATGTGATACGCATACATATACTCTAATAATCAATCGCAAATATGTTCACTAGAAGAGAGGTTTATCACAACCATGCATATTAACCCTGACTAATACATTCGGCACTTCACTATACATATCACACAATTTCCACCCTTTTTAGACATTAGTCCATCGTATTATTCGCAAACATAATCATCTCGTATTTCACTTAACATGCTCATTCACTCACCTTTATGTTCGGCTGTCCAAGCTAAATTCCCCAATTCCATTCAGCATTATAATGATTTATATGCCAACAATTATCTAACATAAGTACATAACACTAAACAAAGTTCAATTAAATTTGATTGCTTAAGATCTTGCCTCAAGTAGCAACAAATTCAACTTCCCGGTTAGTCGATCAATTTACTTTTTTCCCGATCCAATCCTACCTCCTTTTGTTCTTGATCTAAATAAATTAAATTTAAACTCAATTAAGCACATTTATAACAATTTTTGTCCTAACACATATAAATAGGCAATTTACCATTTTGCCCCCATTATATCACATTTTTACAAATTAATCCAAATTTGGACAACACACAAAATACACCAATTTTAATCACACATATCCAAGGCCGAATGTTCATTGACCTCATACAAGGCCTTGCATGTCACTTAATTAATGTTTTAGTCCTTCAAGAATTATCATTTTTCAATTTAACCCTTAACAATCAATTTCACTAAAACTTATAATGATAAACATGGTAGTTTAAACCTTACTATTAATAATTCATCAACAAACATCACTCACATGAAGATACATCAATGGCCGAATATTAATGTGCCATAAACTTAAAAATTTCACCATGGGTCATGTAGCATTCAAAGCAACCATTCCTAAAATGTAAAAATAATTAAAAACTAAGTACAACACATACCCCAAATTAAGCTCTCAAATGCCGAACTCCAAGCTCCAAAAATGGAGTTTTTCTTCCTCCAAATTTCAGCCAAGAAGATGACTAAGGTGTTTTCTCTTTCTTTCCACTTTGTTTTATCATTATAAGTGAAAAAAAATTACTAAACTTTATTTATTCATTATCCACCCAACATGACATAATAATAATAATATTTTATGACTTAATATCATCATATTGATGTCCATCTTCCTCACTTTGGCTTAATTGTCCTTTAAGGACTTCACCTTATAAATCCATCTCAATTTGACACAAAATTCATTAAAGGTCACTTTTAACCTTTATACAACTTAATTCTTAAGTCACATTAGACATACAAATAAGTAAATTGATTCACCAAAATTGAACACATGCTTAATCATAGATTATAGACTTAATATAAAATATTAAAATATTCGACTAACTCGGATTCATGGTCCCGAGACCATCATTCCGATTAGGGTTAACTTCGGACTGTTACAGTCCCCTCTTAGGAATTTTCGTCCTCGAAAAGCTTACGAATAAAAAGGTTTGGGTAGCGCTCTTTCATAGTTTCCTCCGATTCTCAAGTTGCTTCTTCAAACCCGTGCTTTTGCCATAGCACTTTTACTAAGGAAATTTTCTTATTCCTCAATTCTTTTATCTCCCGAGTCAGGATACGAATCGGTTCTTCCTCGTAGGTCATATCGGGCTGAATCTCGACTTCTGTCGGGCTAATCACATGCGAAGGATCTGGTCGATATCTACGGAGCATCGAAACATGAAAGACATTATGTATCATTTCTAATTCAGGTGGCAACTGCAATCTGTAGCCAACTGGCCCAATACGCTCTGTGATTTCATACGGTCCAATAAATCTTGGACTCAACTTGCCTTTACGACCGAACCTGAGTACTTTCTTCCACGGTGAAACTTTCAAAAATACCCGATCTCCAACCTGAAACTCAATGTCTTTACGTTTCAAATAGGCATATGATTTTTGACGGTCTGATGCAGCTTTTAAACTATCTCGGATCAATGCTACCTTTTGTTCAGCCTCTCTAATCAAATCTACCCCGTGTATCTTGTTTTCGCTGAGCTCGGTCTAATACAATGGTGTACGACATTTACGATCGTACAAAGCTTCGTAAGGTGTCGTTTTCATACTGGACTGAAAGCTATTATTATAAGCAAATTAAACCAAAGGTAAGTATCGCTCCCACGTACCTTCGAACTCAAGGACGCAACACCTCAACATATCCTCAAGTATTTGAATGATTCGCTCAGATTGACCATCAGTCTGCGGGTGAAAAGCTATACTAAAATATAGTTTAGTACCTAAAGCATCTTGTAATTTCTTCCAAAATAGCGATGAAATGAGCTGATTTCGTTAATCTGTCAACAATAACCCAGACTGAATCCTTTTTACTCGGTGACAACCGCAAACCCGATACAAAATCCATCGTGATTCGATCCCACTTCCATTCGGGTATCAAAGTCAGTTGAAGTAGTCCCGACGGTACCTGATGCTCAGCTTTCACTTGTTGACATACTAAGCATTTTGACACAAAATCGGAGATGTTGCGTTTCATTCCATGCCACCAGTAATGCTATTTCAAATCATTATACATTTTTGTGCTGCCCGGATGAATCGACAGTTTGCTATTATGAGCTTCTTCACAAATCACTCGAATTAGCTCAGAGTTCTTAGGCACACATAACCGATTCCTAAATCGTAGGCACCCTTCGTCATCTATTAAAAATTCTGAATTCACATTTGCATCACACAGACTTCTTTTTGCTCTGAAATCGTCATCGATCTACTGAGCCACTCGAATTTGCTGCACAAACAATGGTCTCACTTTTAATTCAACTGTGAGAATACCATCATCAGACATAGCTAGATTCGCATTCAGTGCACGCAGAGCAAATAACGATTTTCGACTGAGCGCATCAGCAACTACATTAGCTTTTCCCGGGTGATAATCAATTACAAGCTCATAGTTTTTTAACAACTCCAACCATCTTCGTTGTCTCAAATTCAGATCTTTCTGAGTCATTAAATACTTTAGGCTCTTATGATTCGAAAAGATGTGGCATTTCTCACCAAAAAGGTAGTGTCGTCATATCTTCAAAGCATATACTATAGCGGCCAATTCAAGGTCATGAGTTGGATAATTCTTCTCATACAGTTTCAACTGTCTTGATGCATAAGCTATAACTTTACCCTCCTGCATCAATACACAACCTAGGCCATTTATAGATGCATCACTATAGACAATGAATTCTTTACCGGATTCAGGCTGAGTAAGTATCGGAGCTTCCGTTAACAAGGTCTTCAGTTGATCAAAACTTTGTTGACACCTTTCTGACCACTCAAATTTCACATCTTTTTGCAACAATTTGGTCATCGAAGCTGCAATCATAGAAAATCCTTTCACAAAACGTCTATAGTATCCGACAAGTCCCAGAAAGCTGCGAATCTCGAAAATATTTCGTGGAGGCTTCCAATCAAGTATGGCCGAAATCTTACTCGGGTCATCTCGAATACCTGATGCCGATACAACATGTCCCAGAAAGCTGGCTTTACTTAGCCAAAACTCACATTTACTGAATTTTGCATATAATTATTTTTCACGTAAAATCTGCAACACTAACTTTAAGTGCTCAGCATGTTCAACTTTATCTCGCGAATAGATCAGTATATCATCAATAAACACAACTACAAATCGATCTAAATACGGTCTAAATACCCGGTTCATCAAATCCATGAAAACAGCAGGGGCATTAGTAAGCCCGAATGGCATCACTAAAAACTGATAATGACCATATCTCGTTCGAAACGCAGCTTTCGAAATATCTGACTCTCTAACTCGCAACTGGTAATACCCCGACCTTAGATCAATTTTCGAGAACATAGAGGCTCCCTTCAGCTGGTCGAATAGATCATCAATACACGACAACGGGTATTTGTTCTTTATGGTCACCTTATTGAGCTGTCGATAGTCAATGCACACTCTCAAAGTTTCATCTTTCTTTTTCACAAATAGAACAGGAGCACCCCAAGGAGAAAAACTCCGTCTGGTGAATCCTCTATCTGTTAATGCTTGCAACTGAGTCTTTAATTCCTTTAATTCAGTCGGTGCCATTCTGTACGGAGCTATCGAAATCAGGGTAGTCCCTGGCACTAACTCAATCCCAAATTCTACTTCACGAACTGGCGGCAGTCCTGCTGATTCCTCCGGGAACACATCTGGATATTCACTAACAACCGGTACTAACTCCATCTTCCTTTTAGTAACCTTGCTATCAATCACCTATGCCAGATAGACTTCACAACCCTTTTTCAAATACCGTCGAGCCAACATCGGAGACATCACAGCATGTAATCCACTCAAATCTGCTGACTCAATTCGAATTTTCTTATTATTCTGACCTCCTAAATCTATAGTCTTTCGTCTGCAATCAACTATCGCATTATGAACTGTCAACCAATCCATGCCGAGAATAATATCGAACTCATCAAAAGGTAGTAATATCAAATCAGTCGAAAAACATATGTCTCGAATCATTAAGGGGCAGTTCTTACATACTTTGTCCACCAATACGAAACGACCTAGGGGTTTTGAAACCCGAATCACAAATTCAGTAGACTCAACAGGTAGAGTCTTATTGGACACTAGAGTTTCACACACATACGAATGAGATGAACCGGGATCAATCAAAGCAGTTACACTAGTATCAAAGAGTGTGAAATTACCAGTAATAACATCTGGAGATGAAGTTTCCTCTCTAGTACGGATGGCATAAGCTCTGGCCGGTACACGTGTCTCCGATCTAATAGCCTCATCAGTAGCCCCCCTCTAAATACCACCCCTACCTCTACCATCTCGGGAAGGTCTATCTCTAGCTGTAGTGCCACTTGGTCTCGCACCCTGAGTAATACTCTTATCATCAGCCCCCGGGCAGTCTCGGATGAAATGATCTCGAGAACCACACTTATAATAAGTGCGATTAATAGATTTACCCCAGCATTCCCCAAAATATCATCTGCCACACTGTTGACACTCAGGTTTGCTCGATCGAGCGTCACCAACACTAGCCACTAACGTAGCCCGAGAACTCATTGGTGGCCGCTCTCGTATAGAAATCCCGGTATTAAGTCTGGATCGGCTACCATCATTCTTGAACTTCTTCATTGCTGACTGTGAAGATTTACTCACGGATCTTTTCCGAACATCTTTTAAATCTAGCTTTGCTTTCTGTTTTTCTTTTCCCAGGTCTTCAGCTTTACAAGCTCGCTCGACTAACACAATGAACTCATTAATCTCAAGAATACCAACCAACAACTTTATATCTTCATTCGGGCCATCTTCGAATCTTCGGCACATAACAGCCTCTGACGAGACACACTCGCGAGCGTAGCGGCTAAGTCACACGAACTTACACTCATATTCGGATACAGACATACGACCCTATTTAAGCTCGAGGAATTCTTTACGCTTGGAGTCGATGAAACACTGACTTATATACTTCTTGCGGAATTCAGTCTGAAAGAAGTCCCAAGTAACCCTCTCTTTCGGAACAAACGTTACAAGAGTATTCCACAATAGTAGGCAGAGTCCCGCAATAAGGATATGGCACACCTCAGACATTCATCGAGTGTGTAAGACAATTCGTCGAAAACACGAACGGTATTATCGAGCCAAAATTCAGTTCGCTTAGCATCGTCATTATCTTCGTCTCTAAATTCTTGAGCTCCATATTTTCTAATGCGATAAATTGGAGGTTTGTTTACTCTCTTAGAATTTACGATTGGGGGTACCACCGGTACTACAGGGGGATTGCTCGAATTCAGGGGTGGTTGAACAGTCGGATTGGCCCGCATGTATTGACCGAACCAATCATTCATCATATTATAAAAGGCTTGTTTAGCCCCCCCATCAGGACTGCTCGTGGCCGGTCGAGATTCTTCTGGTACGGTCCCTTGCGCGGGAGCGGCCACTACACTCTCAACGTCCTCGGCCAAAGCTCTCCCGGGATCAAAATCCATTACTGAATAAATAAGCAAAACATTATATTGTTAGAAGTCATCATACTATCATTTGTATATTATGCCACGTATAGCTAAACTCACACATGCTACGTTAGTCCGAGAACCGACTAAACCGTAGCTCTGATACCAATTAAATGTAACACCCTTAACCCATTTCCGTCGCTGGGTTAGGGTTACAGGTATTACCTTTCATTATACAACTCAATCAAACATTTTCATGACCTTACCACATTCGGCTATCAAGCTTGATTCAACCCATTCTATTCGAAAATTTTTAAGTATAATTGTAATAAAGTAGGCATCCATGTATATGCACTTACAAGCACTCATCTCACAGAATCATCAAGCATCATACCGACTACACATACAGGAAATTTTAAATCAAATGGCAAAGTGTCATTCATTAGTCATTTGGTAAAAAGATAGTCAAACATGCATATGCATAAAATCTTTTCACAAACAAGTATCAAATAGGGAAGCCATATGTACATGTATAACATTAACATTAGTTAACCGAACCTAAGCGATACCCATTTCAGTGCCCTTTTGCCGAAAGAATTAATTTACTTCATTAATACACATTTTAAACACATCTCTAATAACACCACGAAACCGAATATGCACAAGATTTTACATACCATTCATCAAAATTAACTTCTCTCCACTCTTGTATCATACTACTCACATATTACTAGGATGGATTAACCAACAAATCAATTACGCATCATATATATATATATATAACAACAATGTCACACCATGGCACCAACCACCCAACCGATTATGCACAATAACAACATATATATATCAATGACATCTCACCACGATACCTACCAAGCATTTATATAAGTATATCATATTAAGCTAATTAACTTTATGGTCATTTTTACCACCTTTTTGCATATATCAACCTTCAAAGACATAGTAATTATACTTTCATATAAACAAACACCAAGGTCAACTCAAAACAACACAAGTGATTATCATTTAGCCATTTTCGCATGGCATAAATATTTATATACATCGTGAAATCAATCCAAAAATACTTTAGCTTATACATGCCATAATAACATAGTTTACTACTTCAAAAAAAGTGTACCCAAAAGAGATGATAGTATGGTGAACTTTCAAGGTGAATCTCAAGCACAAAATCAAGCTTCCAAAAGTAACCTGTACACACGAGAATTAACCAAAATAAAGTAAGCTTTTAAAAGCTTAGTAAGACTTAAGCAATGTATACATTTGCATAAGTATGCATGAACTCGTAAGGAAATAACTCTACTCATTTACATCCATTTCAAGTTATATTTGAACCCTCATAGCTAAGCTCATAACCACCCTATAATTGAGTCACATACATATCAAATACAAAATAAATATTCAACCCCATTCGAACCATTTCTCAACTTTATCCTAAAAGGAAATATTACTTACCTTGAGTATATATATTTCTATTTTCCGAACCACTCGGTACTACGTAACACATAGTAATATCTATTGCCGATTTTCGGTATATACAAAACATTGAATAAAAATAGTAGTCTCCTTACTAGTCTCAATTTATATTTCCATAAATTTCGATTTGGTAACATATCGCACACTCAGTGCTGTTATTTATCAATTCCGCATACTTAGAGCCGATTTCCTTCGTAACGTATCGTACACTTAGTGCTGTTACTTATCCATTTCCGCACATTTAGTGCCACTCGACCGATCTTGCACACACAGTGCTCGGTATAAGCTCGCACACACAGTGCCAATGATTATTTATTTTCATCCAATGTGATACGCATACATATACTCTAATAATCAATCGCAAATATGTTCACTAGAAGAGAGGTTTATCACAACCATGCATTTTAACCCTTACTAATACATTCGGCACTTCACTATACATATCACAAAATTTCCACCCTTTTTAGACATTAGTCCGTCGTATTATTCGCAAACATAATCATCTTGTATTTCACTTAACATGCTCATTCACTCACCTTTATATTCGACCATCCAAGCTAAATTCCCCAATTCCATTCGGTATTATAATGATTTATATGCCAACAATTATCTAACATAAGTACATAACATTAAACAGAGTTCAATTAAATTTGATTGCTTAATATCTTACCTCAAGTAGCAACAAATTCAACTTCCCGGTTAGTCGATCAATTTACTTTTTCCCCGATCCAATCCTACCTCCTTTTGTTCTTGATCTAAATAAATTAAATTTAAACTCAATTAAGCACATTTATAACAATTTTTGTCCTAACACATATAAATAGGTAATTTACCATTTTGCCCCAATTATATCACATTTTTACAAATTAGTCCAAATTTGGACAACACACAAAATACACCAATTTTAATCACACATATCCAAGGCCGAATGTTCATTGACCTCATACAAGGCCTTGCATGTCATTTAATTAATGTTTTAGTCCTTCAAGAATTATCATTTTTCAATTTAACCCTTAACAATCAATTTCACTAAAACTTATAATGATAAACATGGTAGTTTAAACCTTACTATTAATAATTCATCAACAAACATCACTCACTATGAAGATACATCAATGGCCGAATATTAATGTGCCATAAACTTAAAAATTTCACCATGGGTCATGTAGCATTCAAAGCAACCATTCCAAAAATGTAAAAATAATTAAAAACTAAGTACAACACATACCCCAAATTAAGCTCTCAAGTGCCGAACTCGAAGCTCCAAAAATGGAGTTTTTCTTCCTCCAAATTTCGGCCAAGAAGATGACTAAGGTGTTTTCTCTTTCTTTCCACTTTGTTTTATCATTATAAGTGTAAAAAAATTTACTAAACTTTATTTATTCATTATTCACCGAACATGACATAATAATAATAATAATAATAATATTTTATGCCTTAATATCATCATATTGCCGTCCATCTTCCTCACTTTGGCTTAATTGTCCTTTAAGGACTTCACCTTATAAATCCATCTCAATTTGACACAAAATTCATTAAAGGTTACTTTTAACCTTTATACAACTTAATCCTTAAGTCACATTAGACATACAAATAAGTAAATTGATTCACCAAAATTTAACACATGCTCAATCATAGATTATAGATTATTGACTTAATATAAAATATTAAAATATTCTACTAACTCGTATTCATGGTCCCGAGACCATCGTTCTGATTAGGGTCGACTTCGGACTGTTACAAGCGCCACTGTCTATTATTAATGATCGAGATAGGCGATTCACGGGCTGGTTCTGGATGGAGTTGTTCAAGTCAATGGGCTTGGACTTGAACTTTTCCATGAGTATGCATCCACAAACCGATGGGCAATCCGAACGAGTGAATGCGTTGTTGGAGACATATCTTTAACACTATATGAGTTCCACACAAAAAGATTGGCTAAAGTTGTTAGATGTTGCCTAATTTTCATACAACTTGCAGCAAAGTGAAGTTACGAATCAAAGTCTGTTTGAGATAGTGACGGACTAACAGGCACTCACACCCAACGCTGTTGTGACCCATTATATAGGACCAAATCCGGCAACTTGTCGATTTAAGAAGGACTGGCAAGAGAAGTATGACTTGGCTAAAGCTTGTTTACACAAGTCAAGTAAGCGCAACAAGAAGTTGGCCAATCAGAATCGGTGGTATGTGCAATTTCAGGTGGGTGATTCAGTTCTTGCCAAACTACACTTGATTTTGCGATATACTAGTTTGTACAAGGGGCTTGTGTGAAGATATGATGGGCCGTTTCGAGTTGTGAAGAGAGTAGGCAATGTGGCCTACAAGTTTGAGTTGCCAGTAAAGCTCAAAGTCCACTCAGTGTTTCACGTAAGCATGCTTAAGCCATTTCATGAGGATTAAGAGGATCTGAATCGAGGTAAGTTCGAACGAGCACCAGTGAGGGTAAAGGTTTCTTATGACCATGAAGTTGAAAATATTGAGGCAGATCGTGTGATCAGACGAAAGTACAATGGACCGCGGTATAAATATTTAGTTCGATGGAAGGGATTTCCTGACAGCAAAGCAAGTTGGGAACCTGTCGAGGCATTGTGGCAGTTCCAAGGAAAGATAAACCAGTTTCATGAGGAGGACGTGACGAAGGCATTGCTAGATCAAGTGGGGGAAAATGTCATGGGTTGAGTATGGGAGCCCACAACCATGACGAACTTGTACGATCCATCGTATTCGAAGGAGGTCATTTGGCCCAATCGAACTGGTCCGTTGCTTGGAGAGATTGAAAGTCCATTTCTGAAGCTTGGCAAATATGGAAGGTGATCTTCAAAGATATGTGATCCTAGACATTAAATGTAATCTTTAGAAGATACAATTCTATAATATTAGAGATTTGATATCTAGATAGCTTTTAATCTTAACCATTGATGTACTTTGATCTGCTCAGTTGATTTTAGGGAGGCTCAGCTATAAATAAAGGCCTCTTCCTTCATTGTAATTCATTTAGTTTTTAATAAAATTTTGAGAACATTCACTCAAACTTTTCTCTCAAGTGTTCTTGCTTTTCTGTGGCGTTTGTTCATCTTTCAAGTTCGTTCTTATTTTGTTCTTCTACTGTTCTTCGTGGGTGCCTTAGAGGAATTCTGTTGAATCCTTAATTGTTGAGAGTTAGGCTGACTTTGGCCTTTTTTAAGCAAAGAAACTACCTAAGGCCAAACAGATCGCGTGGGAAAAACCTAAGTTCGTGACAGTTGGTATCTAAGCTAGCGTTGGAAGGCACTGTTGAAAGATGTCGAAAGAAGTTGCTGAGAATGTTGAGGGAATGGAGACCCATGGGAGGGCTAGGAAAGCTAGTCGTTTGAGGAACATACTGTCGACTTTGGAAGATCGAGTTGTCACTCTTGAGGAATCCGTAGGGGATGTCAAGAAAATGATTGATAATGTTGACGATAGGATCAATGATAGGTTCTTGTCCATAAAGGAGCGACTTAGAGATTATGTGTTAGACTCTATCGAGAAACTGATTGGTAGGGATGATGCCATTGAGGCTATGATGACGGCCTTGAAAGAGGAGATTGCGTCGCTCAAGGGTGAGCTCACAATCTACAAGGTAGCTTTGAGTAATGGAGGGTTAGCCGCTGTCGCACCAAACCCCAGTGTAGATGTTCCCAAACCCAAGGAGTTTCGGTTTTTCCAAAGCAACCAACTTATTATAGAAAATAGAGTCTACAAATCCATATTCTTTGTACCACAAATCACTATATTTTGTATATTTCAACCACTCATCAAACGAAAGAGAGAAAAAAAAGGCCCTGAACTCGCCTTGGAATTATCGATAGCCACACTGATTTAGCAAACGGGCAATCACGGATCACATGGGATTTCATTTCCAACACACTACTACATCTAAGGCAACCCCCATCGCTTGATGTGTGTCTCCTCACTCACTCACCATTAATCAATAATTTGTTTTGCCACAAAAGCCAAAGGAAAACTTGAACCCTTTGAGGTGTTATCGCTTTCCAAATAATCTTCCAAATCATAGTGGAACCCATGTCATTAATAGCATGCATATTCCTATAAGTTGCAGCTGTGGAAAAATCATATTTCCTCATCCATTTCCATGCTAATCGAAGACAAGATAGTTGTGATCTGTGCAACAATATGATCTGGTACAAGATAACTCAGATGAGACTAGTCCTAACTTCCACTTTTTGTAACCAACTCACAAACCCGTAGTGTATCATCCGGTTGACCAATACCTTTATAAAACATACGAAGGGGCCCTAATTGTTGAATCCACACATCATTCCAAAAATTCATAAGTCGATCATCTTCAATGGACCAATAGACATTATCAATTACTTCAAGCTAAACCTTCATCAACGATCTCCAAAGAAACGAAGAGTTACTTCTAAGAATAGACCTTAGTAGCAGACCCTTTGCATTGTATTTATTCCTCAACACTTTGACCCGAAGAGCATCTGTTTTTGAAAGAAGCTAAAACCCAAACTTCAATAGGAAAATTTTATTCTGATTAGCTAACCTCATTAATCATTTCCCTCCAACATTGAGAGGACGACAACAATTATCACAGGATACTAAAGCGGGTTTTTTAGAATTTGAATTAGAACCCCAAAGGAAATTTCGCGCAATATGCTCAATTTTCTTACAAATAGATATAGGGGATACAAACCATAGTCATGGAATAGTTTGGAATAGCCAAAATGGCTGCACTTACCAATGTTAAACGACCTGCTAGGGACAAAGTCCTTACTTCCCAACTAGACAACTTTTTTCTTACTTTATCCACCATAAAAGAAAAAGTACCTGTCGTAACTCTAGTATGGAATAAAGGCATTCCAAGATAGTTGCCTAAATCATCCACATAGGTGAACCCCAAATCAACAAAAATAACATCAGCTAGGGCCCTAGGTATATTAGGGGAAAAAAAGACTTTTATTTCAAAACTCTTTGAATTCGGTTTAATTCATAAATCAATTTTCGTTTGTGAACAAAGATGTTGCCAAAAACTCTTTTATTTTCCTCCTGAGACACTTCCTTAATATGCTCTAAATTCGCGCTAATGGCCCCCTCGTTAATCCAACTCTCCTTGATAAGGTGTTTAAAATCAGCACGTACCATCCAATTGGCAAGACAATAGAATGGCCTCTGACCTTTATTGAGTAGTGGCCGAAGCAAGATAAGAATCGGTTTGTGATCGAATTTTAGCCTATGTAAATTTGTAGCGGAAGGCGCAAAAGAATCTCATTCCTCGTTGCAAATAGCTCTATCCAACCTCTGAGACAAGCTCCCTTGCACGAAGTAAATTGAGAACCATTGGCTCCCAAGTCCCTTAAGCCATTATTAAACAAAAACTCGCAGACTTGTCTACACCTAACCCTTGAAACAAAAACTATCTGAACCTTGTTTACTGCGAACGCTCAAATGGATAACCTGTGAATGAACAACCAATACATCTACAAGAAAATCCTCATTCCAACAAATCCAAATAACTCCAGCAAACCCATTAGCTTCAACCCAATACGAATTAGGATACCCAATTCTAGAAATAATACCATCAACTCTTGTTCCACTAAACTGGGTTTCAAACAAACAAACTAAATCAAGGGAAAACTTCTTTCTATATTCTTTTACAATATTATGGAAACAGGGATGCCCAGCTCTTTGATAGTTCCAACAAAATTTTTTTGTATCCATAAAACAAATAAATAGTAAAAAAACCAACCCAAAAATAAGTAGTCATCTTAACAACTAACCTTATCATTACATATACTCTCATCTTCCATAACCTCCTCTCTTAACGACTCATCGTCTTCCATCGGCACTCCTTTGACTCATTGTTCCAAGATACTAACAAGGTTCGCCATTGCCTTCGAGAAAACCATTGTATTATATGCAAACCCTCTAGAATCGTCATTCGGTGGCTTGTCTCGCAACCATCCCCTTATATTGTTCTCTTTCAGTAAAGAACACGAAATGATTTTTCTTGATGGCCCGAAATTAAAAATTCCATTCTCTTTCCTTTAACTAAATTTGAGCTTGGGTTTTCGACTATACGAACTGCTTTATGTTTCCCTTTTTCCAATTTAATTGACACATTAACTGATTGAACACCTAATTTGTTTGAAATTCCCCCATCCAATTTTGGCCCCATAATTGCACCATCATCAAAAGACCTTTGCCCAAAAACAGGCTACATATTTTTGTTGCTATTTGTTGGCCTTAATGATATATTCCCCTTGTTTGGCTCACTAGCAATTACTACATTTTTCCCTTTGGTCCGCTGGCCTACTCTAGAAGGACCTGTAAGCCCTTTGACATTAAACCCACCAGGAATCCCTTTTCTTCAATATTTTTGTTATTCACCGTAACTCCTCCTTCCACCCCTCCATAAAATCCCCCAAATTTAGCCGACTCTCCTTCTTCATTCCCCATTTACACCGTGAATCGCGATCCTCCACCATACACGCCTAAACCGTCGATTTTTGTCATCCCTGTGAAATGCCCCTTCCCTTTTTGTTGCCTCTCCACCAGCGTCCACGGCCTGAAAACTTCATCCTCTACCCTCTGATCTAAACCTGAGACCTTCGAAACAGTTTTATGCTGACCTTCTCTATTTTTTGGCATTGGCATTTCAGATCCCAGACAACCATTCACACCATGACTATACCGGCCGCACTTGTAACAAACATTTTGTAGAGGCTCATACTCTACATGTTGCAACCGTCCATTGATTTTTACCTTTGACACCAACGACTTGCTCAGATCCATGCACACTACTAGTCATGCAAATCTTCCCCAGCGAGCACTAACAATATGCATATACAGTTTTATCACTGGACCGATCATCTGCCCAATCGCTCGAAGGAGGCCATATGAATAATTCCCTTCAGGTAAGTTCGAAAGTCTAATCCACACCACCTGATGCTCCACTTCAATCTGATTTGTCGAGAATTCCGATGACCATGGTCGGACAGTTAAGTAGTGGCCATAGATTACCCACGGTCTCCCACCTAAAGCCTGACTATAGTCCTCCTCATCTTGAAACTGAACCAGGAAAAAATTCATTTTCTAGATCTATCATTTGAATCGGGTGCCTAGGATTCCATAGTAACGAAATCCTATTCAACACTACATTAAAACCAATTCTTCTGCCAAGTAATTTAACTACGATAGTCCTCGCCATCCTTCGCTCAATGAATCCTGCACCCGATTCAAAAAGGTGATAGATGGGTTATTGCATTGTTAACACTTATGGAAAAATTATTATATTTATGGTATATTTGAATAAAAACTTTTCTTGTATTTATTTTTTTTAATTTCAAATATCACATATTAAATATTTATATTCACACGACAATTAATCTCATTATATAACTAATTGAATAAATAACGAAAATAATATAAAAAATCAGACGCATGATATAAAATAAATTATTTCCATAATAAAACCGTTGGAATAAATAGAAAATAGTAAAAACATTTAATTACATGATTATAAATGTACATTCCCAAGTGATAAATAATATACAGAAACACATATTCTGAACAATTTCAAAAATATAATTTACATTTTAGTATTATTATATATTCATTTTTTATTCTCAATGTTTCATTTTAAATTGTGCTTTAGATTAGAACACATTTTTATAAATACTTCACAATTGTACAAACATTCTTTTTTACATATGAGATTCTAACATAAGCCATTCTAAAATAACACTGTGATTCGTATACAATATAATGAAATATATTAAAATTATTACACATTTTTTAAAAAATTATTTTTAAATGATAACAATTTTATATTAATCTCTTGCATTTTAATTATACAAGGGACATTCCTAATCATTTAGTTTGAACAAAACAAAATTTAAAAATATTAAAAATAATATATTAAACAAAATAATCAATTCCAAAATTAAATAATATATTAAATTTGTTAATTTAAATAATTTAGTTTTAGAATCAATTATCTTTTTCTTATACATTGAAATTATTATTTTATATTGTTAAAAAATACGAAACTAATAATTTAGTGTCAAAAGGAGTGTCCACTTCTTTGACCATCAAATCTGTATGGAGACAAGTTCCATATGTTGGCAATTTATTAAACTTTATATTTGAGCTATGTTAATTACATGGTGAATATCTAGCTCATATTAGCAATTGATTTGGATCGAAACTCTTCAAAGCAAACTCTTGAATTATGGGTTTTAAATTAGATTGTGATTATGATGTTGAGCTGTCAAAAGTCCATATTTATCTTATATGATATTATTATATTTTATTACTTTGATCATATTACTGTTTTAAGTGCAACGATTTAATTTTTTTTTTTTTAAATTGGGATAACTAATTTAATATAATTACATTGATCCACACGTGCATGGCACGATCATGAATATACTAAAGTAGGTTGGCATACTTCTTTGAATTACATGCGTCAAATACATCTTCTTTTGTTGTTTTTGTGCTTTTAATGCATAATCCCCATTTAAACATAATAATCTAAAGTAATAAGCATGCTTACAGAATTTGAACAATGCAGTTAAATTTAATCTATAGTTTGGTTTTCAATTAAGTTATAATAATGTTTTAATACATATTTAAAAGAAAGCACTTTCAGAACACTTCTTTTAAATTAGAATGTTTTTTATATTAAATTCAAAAATATTCTTCTGACAAAATATTTCTAAATTAAATTAAAATTAGTACAAATTGATCATAATAAAAGTTTATATTATATTATTTAAACTTCTTGAATCATAATTGATATATATATTTTAAATTTAACAGATTTTGTAATAATTTTTAAACAAATAAATATAAATATAATATAAAAAAACTGGTATGCCTGAATTACTTGGGGTATAAGAAGAATCTAGCCTGTCATTGAGAGGCCAACCAAAGCAACATGGGACCTTAATCTCAATGTCATTATTATCATTTTCAATTGACAATAGCTTATTTGAATCCTTTATTAGCTCCTCATTTTTTCTACTAATACGACCATGGAAAATGGGACCACGATGGCCTTTGAGAGTTTGCTAGTTGGACATTTCCACACGTAACCGAACTCTCATTGTCAATGATACATACATACGCATATACACAACATGATTTGTCTATAAAAGTGGCTGTTATTTGCAACATTTTACAACAACAACAACAACAAATCTGTTGAGCTAATATGGGGCAGTTATTACAACACTCTCTACTAAAATGCTTACTCTTTTTAATTCTCTCTCATTTTCTTAATGTGTTTCTTCTATGCTGCGATCTTGTCTGGATTCTGAACGCTCTGCTTTGTTGCGGTTGAAGGACAGCTTCATTCTCAATAAGTCAGCTTCTGGTCATACTTTAGCTTATCCGAAAGTTAGGTCATGGAAACTTGAAGGACAGGTCAGTGGCGATTGCTGCTTTTGGGATGGAGTCGAGTGCGATAATACCACTGGCCACGTTATTGGACTTGATCTCAGCAGCAGTTTCCTTTATGGCTCTATCAACTCCAACAACAGCCTTTTCCAGCTCCATCACCTTAGAAGGCTCAACCTTTCGGACAATAACTTCAACAGCTCTGAAATCCCTTCTGCAATTGGTAACCTTACAAGGCTATCACGGTTGGACCTCTCCTGGTCAGGCTTTACAGGTCAAATTCCATATGAAGTTCTACAGCTTTCAAACCTGGTGATACTTGATCTCTCTAGGAATCCATTAGAGCTCCGAAACCCAAGCTTGAAAATTTTATCCGATAGGTTAGTGAACCTCAAGCATCTTGATCTTCACAAGGTAAATGTATCTTCGACAATCCCTCAAGAGTTTGGCAAATTTATCTGCTTTAACATATCTCTCTCTTGTGGCTTGTGAATTGCATGGTAAATTTCCCACTTCCCTTGCCAACCTTACCCAGCTCATTTACCTCTAGCTAGCTGGAAATGAATTTAGCCCTGACACTTTGTCTTGGCTTAAGCTAACCAAACTAACCGCATTGAATTTAGATTCTACAAACTCATACGGTGACGTCCTATATTCTCTAAAAAAACTTACCAAGCTTACATATTTGGATCTTTCCCTGAATCAATTTTTTGAACGAATCCCCTCTTGGTTTGGTAATCTTACTGGGCTGATCATTTTGGATCTTGGCGGTAACGAGTTTTGGGGTTCGGTTCCACATCGATCTTTACTCTGAAAAATCTTGTAGAACTTGATTTATATGGTAACCACCTCAGCGGCACATACAAATTAGAAACCTTTCTAAATCTTAAAAAGCTGAAGGTGCTTCAACTGTCCAGTAATCATTTTTCATTGCTCACCACTACTGTTATAAATGTTACTTTTCCAAAGTTTACCTTGTTAACACTGGCTTCTTGCAACTTATCCAAGTTCCCAGATTTTCTTCTGAGTCAAGACGAACTGGGGCTTCTTGATCTTCAAGATAACAAAATCCATGGGTTTATCCCCAAATGGATATGGGGCTTATCTGCTCAAACTCTTCATGTTTTAGATTTAAGTGAAAACTTTCTTACAGGTTTCGACCAATCAATTGTTGTCCCTCAATGGATCAATCTGAGATTGTTGGACCTTCGTTCTAAATGCTACAAGGGCCCCTACCAATTCCACCCGCTTCCATTTACCAATATTTTGTCTCAAACAACCTACTCAAGGGAGAAATCTCATCAGGGATATGCAACTTGACTTCTACAACTGTACTTGACCTATCAAATAACAGCTTAAGCGGCATGCTTCCACCATGTTTGGGCAACCTAAGCAAATCACTTTCAGTACTAAAGCTCATTCCTCGAGCATGTGAAAAAGGAAACACATTGAGGATGACTGATCTTAGTCAAAATCAATTGAATGGACGTATTCCGAGATCACTGGTTAACTGCAACATGCTAGAGCTTCTTAATTTGGGAAATAATCAAATAGAGGACATGTTTCCCTCTTGGTTAGGAAGGCTTCAAGAGTTGAAAATTCTCATCCTACGCATAATGGATTCCATGGTGCAATTGGAGAACCAAAATCCAATGAGTTTCCAAAGTTGCAAATTCTTGATCTTTCCTTCAATAAGTTGACAGGTTGTTTGCCATCTCGTCACTTCCAAATATGGAAGGCCATGAAAGTTGTTGATCTTAGCAAGTTAAGGTACTTCGAGGTAAACGTTAGTTTTGGAGGAAGAGAAACATATTGGCCTATTAACTTTTCCTACTCAATGACAATGACAAAGGCAGGCGTGGAATTAAAATACGAGAAGATTCAAGATTTCTTGGTAGCCATTGATCTGTCAAGCAATAAATTTGATGGCTGCATTCCAAAAGACATTCAAATTCTACAAGCACTTCAATTCGTCAACCTTTCCAACAATTTTCTTCAGGTCCAATTCCACCATCATTGGGAAACCTCTCAAACCTCCAAACTTTGGATCTTTATCGAAACAAACTCTCCGGGGAGATCCCTCAAGAGCTGGTGCAACTCACTTTCCTTGGATTTTTCAATGTTTCTCATAATCAGCTGATCGGACCCATACCGCAAGGCAAACAATTTGGTACGTTTGGAAACAACTCATTTGAGGGCAACCTAGGATTATATGGAATCCATTGTCAAAGAAATGCTATCCCGAAGGCTTATCACCACAACCGTCGTCATTGTCAAAGAAAGATGATGGTGAAGATTCATGGCTTCAATTTGGGTGGAAAGCAATCATGTTGGGATATGGAAGTGGGCTAGTGAATGGACTAATTCTCGGTTATCTTTTTAACCCGATGAAACATAAGTTGTTTGTCAAGTATTTTGGAAGAAAGATACAAAGTCAGAGGAGGGGTAGGATGAATTAACTCAAAGCTTAACTTGACGCAGTATTAGAATGTGTTGATTTCAGTGTTTTTTTTTAAATATATAATTATGTATGTTAATTTTTTTTCCCTTTTTCCTTTTTGGCTTTTCTTTAATTACGAGTATGAGCTATGATTATCATTTAGAATTCTTATTAATATAAAACGAATGTGGTTTATGGGCATTTATCTCTAGGGATTGCAATATTAAAAAAAAAACTTTATGATTCCAAATTTATAATGCCCATACCCGACCTAGATGACAAGGTCAAGTTTAAAGAATTACATCAATGATTTCTCAAAACACGAATTCCCAAAGTTTAGTTTTGTTTTTAAAATCATTCCGAATTAAAGGAACTTAACAAACATAAATTTCAATCCACGATTCAACATCCCAGGAAATCGAATGTATGAAAAGCATATTAAAACTACTAATAACTTAAAAGATAATGAGTAGAACGAACGGGTTCCTAATTCGCTGACCCAATAAACCTTGTGTTCGCGGATTCACAATACAATCAGTAGAATTATGTTTGCAAAAGTAATTTCTCAACTATATACCTAATCAAAAACAAAGAAGGTACAGTTCTGCTTAATAGAACAGATGTTTAGTAGAGTCACCAATTTCAGATACGGCACAGATTAGAATCAAATGCAGTTTCCTACCCCCATCCGCTACATGTCATCTCCGTCCAACCCAACACACCACAATAGGTATTCAATACCCATCCAGCCCTGCACACCACATAGTGTCGGTATGACACATTTCAGAATATTTGCAACCTAGTTGCTGTACAGATTACGTTAAACGCCGAATTCAATTACAATCTTCGTGGCTTAGCCACTGATTTAGCGCAGAACACTGCCTCCAATATACAATTCCAAACCCAATGCAAATGCAGAATTCAAGTGACAGCTAATGCAGAAGTTTACATAACCATTCAGATACAAATCAAGCACTTACGGAATATATATATCAACATCACTAACGATTTTCACATGCAATACGTATACAGATATCCAGTACCCAGTCAAGGATGACAAAATAGCTTTTTATACAATTTAATATAGTTCATACGAACCCCACAGAGGATCAATATTCGTTTCAAACAACGCACGTAGCCCGAAGGAAAAATCCAGTTCTTGGTCCACACGCCTGTGTGGTTTCACACAGCCTACACAGCTAGCCTGTGTGGCCTCACATGGCCTGACACAGCCTATGTCTTTGTCTCGTGTGTCTCTAAGTCGTGAACAATGAGATAAATGGCCCAGACGCATACCCGTGTCCCTAGCCCGTGTGTCTCTAATTCATGAACAGTAGGTTACAAGGTTTGCCAAATGACCTGACATACGGTCGTGTGGTTCACACAGCCGTGTTACGTCGACAACCATGGTTTTCAATGTCCAAAATTTGCAGAAAGTCGGGTTTTGATACGCACTTGTTATCAATTCAAAGTACCGAAGCTTAAAACGACCATTCAATAACTCCATTAACAACTTAATTGAACTAAAATGCTAATTCACAGTCGAAATTAAACTATGTCGAAACTTCAAGACAAAACCGCGAACACAAAACATTCTGTAAAAATAGAATGTCGGTAATGACAATATATCGCAAAGAAAAGAGAAATAAAAATAAAGAACATACAGATTTTTACGTGGAAACCCTTTCAAGAAAAAATCCCGGGCAGAGGAGAAGAAAATTCACTATGTCAAATTCGAATGATTACAAAAGGAGTAGACTATGTTTATTTATAGGCTTGTAAAGTCATACTCTAATAAGAGTGTAGTAAGATTGAAACATCTTATTCTAATCAATATGAAATAAATGTAGTTTAATAAGGTTTAAAAAAACCTTATTCTAAAATAAAATAAAAGAAGTGTGGTTCTATATGGATTTAACTTTTATTTTATTTTATCACTGTATTTTATTTAAATAAGGATTCAGGTCACTCAATTCTAACATTCTCCACCTTGACACGAATTCTCAATGAACAAGTTCTTCATCGTAAACTCTTAACGAACAAGTTCTCCACCTCTTCCATAAAACCCTTTAAAGTTTATCTTCAATAATGAACACCAACCATGTCTAAGCAATGCTCAAACTTGGTTATAAGAAGTGTCATAGTCATCATATCTGCAGGATTTTCTTGAGAACTAATTTTGCTCACAACAATATCACCACGAGCAATAATATCACGAACAAAATGATACCGAACATCAATGTGTTTTGTTCTTTTATGAAACATTTGATCTTTTGTAAGAAAGATGGCACTCTAATTGTCACAAAATATTGTTCTGATTTGAAGATCTTCATTAAGTTCACTAAAGAGTCTCTTCAACCAAATGACTTCTTTACAAGCCTCGGTAATCGCCATGTACTCAGCTTCAATGGTAGACAAAGCGACTATAGTTTGCAAAGTAGCTTTCCAACTGATTGCACAACCTCTGATTGTAAAGACATAACCTGTGAGAGATCTTCTCCTATCAAGGTCTCCAACAAAATTAGCATCAACATACCCAATGTTTCCATCTCTAGTTCTTCCAAACTATAAGCAAACATCAGTGGTACATTGTAAGTATATTAAAATCTTCTGAACTGTTTTCCAATATTCTTTACTGGGATTCACCATGTATCTACTAACTACACTGATTGCATATGATAAATCTAGACGTGAACAAACCATAGCATACATGAAAAATCCCACTACACTAAAGTATGGAACATGTGACATGTACTCAATCTCATCAACTGATTGTGGAGACAAAGCCGATGAAAGTTTGAAATGGGCTGCTAAAGGAGTACTAACAGGCTTAGCACTCTGCATATTGAACCTGCAAAGAACTTTCTCAATTACCCCTTCTGACTTAGGTACAATTTACTTGCTTTTCTATATCTAAAAATCTCTATACCAAGTATATTCTTTGCTGGTCCCAAATCTTTCATATCAAATTCTTCACTTATTTTGGCTTTGACCTTTCTTATCTCTCCTTTATCTTTTGCTGCTATCAACATGTCATCAACATAAATGAGTAGATACACAAAAGAACCATCACTATTTTTCTTAAAGTAAACACAACTGTCAAAGCTACTTCTTTTGAAATCATGAGAAGTCATAAAGGAATCAAACCTCTGATACCATTATCTTGGTGACTATTTCAAACTGTAAAAGGACTTTTTTAGCAAGCAAACATAGTCCTCTTTTTCTGAGACTGTAAAATCCTCTAGTTGTTGCATGTAAATATCCTCATCAAGTTCTCCATGCAAAAAAGCAGTTTTTACATCTAACTGCTTAAGCTGCAAATCATGCATAGCCATAATACCAAGCAAAACTCGAATCGAACTATGCTTCACAACAGGGGAGAACACATCTATGAAGTCCACTCATGAAATTTGACTGTAACCCTTTGCAACAAGCCTTGCTTTATATCTGGGTTCTTCAACTCCTTGAGTCCATTCTTTCTTTTTAAACACCCATTTATAACGAACAACCTTTTTTACCTTTAGGAAGTTTCACAAGATCTCGTGTTCTGTTTTTGTGGAGTGATTCCATCTCCTCTTGCATAACAAACATTCACTTTTCTAAGTCTTCACAGCTAACCACCTTGAATAATTAGATGGTTCTTGGTTTGCATCTATATCTTCAGCCATATTTAAAGCATAAGCAACTAGATCAGCCTCGGCATAATTTTTTTGAGGTTTAATTTCTTTTTTAGTTTTGTTTTTGGTGATAGGGTATTGTGATGAAAAAGAAACTCTATTATGAATTTTTGTACTGGCTTGAGGAGTCGACTCTGTTGTAGATTCTGGATTAATCTGATGCTCCACCTGCTTTTGATATTTTTTATTGGAAGAGTCTTTAAAAGATAAGTTAGGTAGCATATTAGTTTTATAAAAAACAACATCTCTGCTAATCACAACTTTTCTATTTTCAGGACACCATAACTTGTATCTTTTTACATCAGCTTTATAACCAAGAAAAACACATTTAATGGATCTAAGTTCCAATTTTCCATTATCAACATGAGCATACGCAGGACACCAAAAGATCTTTAAATCAGAATAATCAGCAGGATTACCAGAACATACCTCTTATGGAGTCTTTTTCTCAATGGCAATGGATGGAGATCGGTTGATAAAAAAACATGCAGTAGAGGTTGCTTTGGCCCAAAATAACTTCGGTAAGTTGGCATTTGACAACATACACCGAACCTTCTTCATGATCATTTTGTTCATTTGTTCTGCAAAGCCGTTTTACTGTAGAGTATAATAAACTGTTAAGTGTCTCACGATCCCTTCTGACTTGCAGAGTTTATTAAACTCATCAGAACAGAACTCTAAGCCATTCTCTATATGGAGGCGTTTTGTTTGTTTTTCCGTTTGTTTTTCAATCATAGTTTTCCAAGACTTAAATGTGGAAAACACATTTCTTTTCTGCTTCAAGAAGAATGCCCAAACTTTTTTAGAAAAATCATCAATAAAAGTTAGCATATAATTAGCTCTGCCTCTCGAAGGCACTCTAGATAGCCCCCACAGATCAGAATGAATATACTCTAACGTTTCCTTCGTGTTATGGATTCCTCTGGTGAATCGAACTCTCTTTTGCTTCCCAAAAACGCAGTGCTCACAGAACTTCAGTTTGCAAATTCCTTACCCATCAAGAAGTCCCCTTTTGCTCAATTTTTCCATGCCATTCTCACTCATATGCCCTAGGCGCATATGCCAAAATTTAGTAATATTATCATCTGACAAGAAAGTGAAAGGGACAGCTACATCACCAGTAATAGTAGAACCCTCTAGAACATATAACTTGGCAGTATTTCTCTACCCTTTCATTAGAACGAGGGAACCTTTGGAAATTCTTCAAAACCCTACTTTTAGTTGTGTATTTGTACCCTTTTGAATCAAGAGTACTCAACGAAATTAAATTTTCTTCAATTCTGGAACATGTCATACGTCACTAAATGTTCTAACAACTCCATCAAACATCTTAACTTTAATTGTTCCTACACCTACAATTTTACACCAAGCATTATTTCCCATCAAAACAACACCTTCAGTGTAACAGTCTGTTTTCAGTGAAATCGGAACAATGGTTTCGGGACCACAAATCCGAGTCTGAAAGGAAAATTATTTTAATATTATTTCATGGTTTGCATTATGATAGAAATGCCATATAAAAATTTCGTAAAGAGATTTTTACCGATTACATGTTTAATTTGATGAAAAGGACCAAATTGCATAAAGTGCAAAAGTTGGATTCTAATAGCTAAAGGGATCAAATAGCTATGGAATTCAAAATTGGAGGTCGGTAAATAGACCATTTAGAAGAGTTAGTAGATAAGTATGATGATTCATCATTGAAAAATTTAATAAAGAAAAAGATGAAGTTGGAAAGATGAAATAATTAAAGATGATAAATAATAAAATAAAACAAAATATCATCATTTTATATCATCTTTCTTAAACAAAAAACATGGAAATCCTAGCCATGGAAATTTAGTTTTGAGCAAGCTTATTTGGCTTAATTGGGTAAGTATTCTTGCTCCATTTTTAATAATTTTCATGTTTACGATATCGTAATAGCTTAATCTAGCTATCTCGGGGATTAATTTGCAAAGTTATCAAAGTACTAGGGTTTTTCCATGGATGAATATAGTTGAATTATGAAGTTTTATGTTAGAAAATGAAAGGTTGTTGATAGATAAACAACTTTTGTAAAGGGAATTTTGATGAAATTATGATTTAGGGACTAAATTGAAAATATGTAAAATTCATGGAAAATTCTAAATTTTATTAAATATGTGGTCTGCTAATGTTATATGTAAAAATCGGCTAGGTTGGAATAATGATTAAATTGCATGAATTTCATTTTTCGAGCCTCGAGATGAAAACATAATTAATCAAAAGTATAGGGGCAAAATGGTAATTTTGCCAAAGATGTGAATTTGATTGAATTGATTATGAATTGATGTTAAATTCATTCGTATTGATCTGGATAAATCAAATACAAAGTTAGATTGAGGAAAAGAAAAAGTATCGGATTAGTAGACAACAAATCAACGTACAATTGTCGAGGTAAGTTCGTGTAACTAAATTGAGAATTTATATGGGTTAATTGAATTGTATGTATGAGATTTTATTATTGCCATGTTTATGAAATTAATCACATATCCGACGACGACTGACAAGTATTAAGTCTCGTTTGAATAAATGAAATTCGATGGATACAGGGTTCCCGAATTGGTTGCGGTCCTGCATGTGTTGCGAACACACCACAGCTTGCAAGAGTGTCTCGTTATTAGCTCTCATGAGCATCCAAATATTGGCTCTCTTGAGCTTCCTGATATATGGCTCTCATGAGCTTCCCATTAATAACTCTTATGAGTATCCCGATTGGTTGTGATTCCGCATATGTTGTGAACACACCGCAGCTCTCATGAGCTTCCCGTTAATGGCTCTCCGAGCTTCCCGATATTGGCTTGCATGAGCTTCCCAATTATGGATCTTATGAGCTTCCCGTTACATGGCTCACATTAGCTTCCCGTTATATGGCTCGGAAGAGCTTCCCGTTTATATGCTCGTATGAGCATTCCTGTAATACCTCAAAAATTTTTATAGTAAGATATTATCTTTGATATAGTAAAATAAGGAAATAAAGCGACAAAAAGGGAAATTTTGGAGTTCTAACAACATTGGGAAGTATATTATGATATATTAATTCAAGAAAGGACTAAATGGTAAAAGTGAGAAAAGTTTTGTTGCCTAAGAGTAAATACTCAAAACTTGAGGGGTTAAAGTGTAAATATGAAAAAAATTGAAGGACCAATAGTGCAAATATTTTAAGGGTGGAATGATCTAGAAAATAAGGAAAATGGATGAATTAGGACCAAATTGAATAGGTGAAGAATTATGAGGGCCTAAATTATAATTTTACCAAATTAAATGATGGTTCAATGATGGAATTTTAAAAGATCATAAAGGGCAAAATGGTCAATTAGAAGGAGAGAGAAATCTAGAAGGTAATGATGATGTTGATGATGTTTTATAATTATTTAATTAGATAAATATTGTTTATTAATATTATAATGAGATATTTTATTATTTTATTATTATTTATTTAGTATATAAGGAAGGAAAGATGAAGAATTTTCATCATCTCTTTCCCATGCAAACCAACGTGAGAAGAAGAGAAAGAAAAGAAACTTCTTTTCTTTACAATTTGGTCCTTTCATAAAAAATCCACCATTTTTACTTAGAAATCAAAAGAATTTCCATAGCCATCAAGAGATAAAGATGACAAGGAGACTATGGAGAGCTAGAATATCAAGTTAGATTCAAGAAATAGAAGCTGGAGGAGAGAGAAAATCAAGTTAAAGATTGAAATCAATAAGCCAAGGTAAGAACATCAAGATTTCAATATATTTTTAAGTTTGATATTGTTGAAAAAGCATGGAAATGATGTTAATGTAGAGTTTTCTTATATAAGGTTTTATGTTCTTGATATGTTAGTGAAGGAAAATAAGAGAAGGTGATGAGAAATATTGTAGAGAAAGGAAATAAAGGTGTTACAAACTTGGTAATTAATGTTTTGCACTAAAACAGTTTTGGACAGCAGCAGTAGTCTAACTTTGAAAAATCACCAAAACTTGTAGAAATTGATTTAGAGGATGAATAAAATATGAAATTAAATATTTTTGAGTCTAGTTTTTCATAGAAGAAGCGGTGTAATCAATGGACTTGTAAATTATGACTTATAGTAAATTTTGTGACACAAGGTTAGAATGATTTTGGGTTCCCCTGTTTTGACTTTGAAAAATCATTAAAAATTGTATAAAAAATATTTAGGAGATTAAATTTATATTTTTAAATTCTTTCAAGAGAAACAAATAGGATCATCATCCAAATCCAGTACTAAGAGATAATTAATATTTAGTATAGAAAGGCAGAAGCTGTCAAACAGCAGAACGGAGTCAAATTTGAAGATTTTACTGTACTTATTGGCTAAACTATAAATTCTAAAATTTTTATGGTAAAAATATATTTGAGTCTAGTTTCAAAAACATCAAGCGTATATTAATTCGGAATTCTGTAGCTCAAGATATAAATAATTTAGTGACTATGACTCATGTGAACAACTTTGAATGAACTTTTTAATAAATAGTGGAATTATAGCTAATGTTACTTATAAGCATGATATATACATTATGGATGTGGAATGGAGAGGAGGAGGAAAATATTATGAATATTCAGCTAGCATAGGTTTATATTAAAAATGGCTAATTTGTATGTTTTAGGCTCAGGGCTAAATTGAATAAAAGTAAAACTTTAGGGGGCAATTTTATAAAATAACAAAAATGATCAAATTAAGGGAAATGAATTTTTTATTGTTTGAATTATTAAATTTAATGAAATTGTTAATTTAGATCAAGATCGGATGGAAAATAGGGAAAAGAAAAATTACCAAAATGCCCCTAAATCTCAATATTTCTGCAATTTAGCCTGGTAAGTTCATATAACTTGAATGAGTATGTAAATATGTTAATTTAAATGTTGTATTGTATTGTATATGATGTATGAAATTGAATATATGAATTATATAGATGTGAAATGAAAGAAATGATACATGTTCGGAAATTAATAAATGGGTGAAATTCCGTTTGAATATTGGTGATCGATGGATAAATGGAAATTTTCTGAAATAAATGAGGTTCTTCATGTGTTGCAGAAATGGAATGAGCTGGGATGGAAAATCTAACAAAAGCCTTCTCGAGAATTAAAAGTGAATAGGATTTGTTCCTGATTCACTAAAAGAAATTAAAGTGAATAGGATTTATTCCTGATTCGCTATAAATATATAAAGTGGATAGGATTTGTTCCTTATTCACTAAGGTAACTTAAGGTGGATAGGATTTTCCCTAAAATGGTAATCCTGATTCACTATGGTTACGCAATATGTAACTCGAGAGAGTGCTTGATGATTTAACATCCTAAGGGCTAAATATTGAATATGAATTGACGAAATACGGAAATGTACACTTTGAGTGTACTACTGGAAAATCCATCGATAATTCCAATGATTCAATGGATGAGATAGTAAAATGAGACATGAAACAATATGAGTACGAAATGAATTATTACCTCTACATGCATAATATATATAATGATTTTTACATGTATATGGACACATGGTGTGGAAAGTATACGTCCATGGAATTTGATTAATGTTAAGTTCGATATGAATTATTACTGAAATAAATACACATGAAATACATGGAAATTATGGTTCATGAAATATTGATATAATGAAATGAATTATATATGTTTATGAAGAAACAATAAGAGGATGATATATATCATCACATGTACATATATGATTATCTTTAGTATGTTAATGCAAGGAAATTATGTAAGTTAAGATGAGTATTAAACTCAGGTATGATATGTCGAGAAAATAAGTATATCAATGTTGAATTTATATGAAATATGTGCAACTACACTAACAAGTGTTGTTGTTTGATGCTTACGCAAGTGCCAAGCTATTGATTGAATGGTAATATGTTTATTTATATGATGCATTGAATAAATTATCGGAAGCTCGAATGGGTTGGAAGCTTGTCGGAACTATTTCACACTATCAATCGGTTTTATTGGTAATTTTAGATAATCTGATTTTGGTTATAATGGCATGTATAGGTTATTTTGATTAAATATTCGACTATATTAGTGATTTGGTATATTGATATATGCACAATTTGCTTTATAATGTTCAGGTTCTAAAATGTTTGGTTAGTTTGATGATAAGTTGGGTAAGAAATGAGGCTAGGAAAAATGACCTATTTCATCCACACGGGCATGTCTCTTGCTCACACGGCCTGGCCACACAACCGTGTGACCCCTACAGTGTTGAAAAATTTTAAATATTTCCAAAAAATTTTCTGAGTTTCTGGTTTAGTCCCGATATATATTTTGAGCCTTGGTGGCTTACATAAGGGACATTATGATTAAATTTGATTGATTTCAGGTATGGATGTTTTATGAAGTGAAATTTCTGTTAAATGATCTGTAAATTTTGGTATTGCTTCGAAACCCTATCTCGAAAATGAATACGGGTTAGGGGTGTTACAATTTTCGAATATGAATTGACGGATTATAGTTTTGTACGCTTCTTGTGTACTACCTATGTATCCATCGATATTTTAAATGGTTCATGTCGAAACCATTTTTAAAAATGTGAAAAAAATATAACGTCGGTAATGACAATATATCGCAAAGAAAAGAGAAATAAAAATTAAAGAACACACAGATTTTACGTGGAAAACCCTTTCAGGAAAAAACCACGGGCAGAGGAGAAGAAAAATTCACTATGTCAAATTCGAACCAATTACAAGAGGAATAGACCATGTCTATTTATAGGCTTGTAAAGCCATATTCTAATAGGTGTGTAGTAAGATTGAAAACTCATTATTCTAATCAATATCAAATAGATGGAGTTTAATAAGGTTTAAAAACCTTATTTAAAATTAAATAAAAGAAGTGTAATTCTATAGGGATTCTTCTTTTATTTTATTTTACCATGTATTTTATTTAAATAAGGATTCGGGTCACTTAATTTTAACAATCTCCACCTTGACACGAATTCTTAATAAACAAGTTCTTCATCGTGAACTCTCAACGAACAAGTTCTCCACTTCTTCCATAAAACCTCTTCCATAAAACCCCTTAAGGGTTTAACTTCAGCAATGAACACCAACCAAGTCTAAGCAATGCACAAACTTGGTTATAGGAAGTAACTTAGTCATCATATCTGTAGGATTTTCATGAGTACTAATTTTGCTCACAACTATATCACCACGAGCAATAATATCACGAACAAAATGATACCGAACATCAATGTGTTTTGTTCTCTCATGAAACATTTGATCTTTTGTAAGGAATATGGCACTTTGATGTCACAAAAATCATGGCTTTGATTTGAAGGTCTTCATTGAGCTCACTTCCCTTCAACCAAATAGCTTCTTTACAAGCCTCAGTAATCGCCATATACTCAGCTTCAGTGGTAGACAAAGCGACTGTAGTTTGCAAAGTAGCTTTCCAACTGATTGCACAACCTCCTATTGTAAAGACATAACCAGTGAGAGATCTTCTTCTATCAAGCTCTCCAGCAAAATCAGCATCAACATACCCAATGACTCTATCTCTAGTTCTTCCAAACTGTAAGCAAACATCAGTAGTACCTCGTAAGTATCTTAAAATCCACTGAACTGCTTTCTAATGTTCTTTATCGGGATTTGCCATGTATCTACTAACTACAATGACTGCATATGATAAATCTGGATATGAACAAACCATAGCATACATGAGAGATCCCACTGCACTAGAGTATGGAACATGTGACATGTACTTAATCTCATCATCTAATTGTGGAGACAAAGCCGATGAAAGTCTGAAATGGGCTGTTAAAGAAGTACTAACAGGCTTAGCACTCTGCATATTGAACCTGCAAAGAACTTTCTCAATGTACCCCTTCTGACTTAGGTACAATTTACTTGTTTTTCTATCTCTGAGAATCTCCATACCAAGTATCTTCTTTGCTGTTCCCAAATCTTTTATCTAAAATTTTTCACTTAGTTGGGCTTTGATCTTTCTTATCTCTGCTTTATCTTTTGCTGCTATCAACATGTCATCAATATGAAGGAATCAAACCTCTTGTACCACTGTCTTGGTGACTGTCTCAAACCGTAAAGTGACTTTTTCAGCAAGCAAACATAGTCCTCTTTTCCTGAGACTGTAAAACCCTCTGGTTGTTGATGTAAATATCCTCCTCAAGTTCTCCATGCAAAAATGCAGTTTTTACATCTAACTGCTCAAGCTCCAAATCATGCATGGCCACAATACCAAGTAAAACTCGAATCGAACTATGCTTCACAACTGGGGAGAACACATCTGTGAAGTCCATTCCTGGAATTTGACTGTAACCCTTTGCAACAAGCCTTGCTTTATATCTGTGTTCTTCAACTCCTAGAGTCCTTTCTTTCTTTTTAAACACCCATTTACAGCGAACTACCTTTTTACCTTTAGGAAGTTTCACAAGATCCCATGTTCTGTTTTTGTGGAGTGATTCCATCTCCTCTTGCATAGCAAATATCCACTTTTTTGAATCTTTCATTAGCCTAACTAACCGTGAGAATAATTAGACGGCTCTTGGTTTGCATCTATATCTTCAGCCACATTTAAAGCATAAGCAACTAGATCAGCCTCGGCATACTTCTTTGGAGGTTTAATTTCTCTTCTAGTTCTGTTTTTGGCGATAGAGTATTATGGTGAAGAAGCAACTCTATTCTCAATTTTTGTATGGCCTTGAGGAGTCGACTCTGTATTAATCTGATGCTCCACCTGGTTTTGATTTTCTTTATTGGAAGAGTCTTTAAGAGATAAGTTAGGTAGCATAGCAGTTTCATCAAAAACAATATCTCTTCTAATCACAACTTTTCTATTTTCAGGACACCATAACTTATACCCTTTTACACCAGCTTTATAACCAAGAAAAACACATTTAATAGATCTCGGTTCCAATTTTCCATTATCAACATGAGCATACGCAGGACACCCAAAGATCTTTAAATCAGAATAATTAGTAGGATTAGCTGACCATACCTCTTGTGGAGTCTTTTTCTCAATGGAAATGGATGGAGATCAGTTGATCAAAAAACATGCAGTAGAGGCTGCTTCGGCCCAAAACCACTTTGGTAAGTTGGCATTTGACAACATACATCAAACCTTCACCATGATCGTTCTGTTCATTTGTTCTGCAACGCCGTTTTGCTGTGGAGTATGACGAACTATCAATTGTCTCACGATCCCTTCTGATTTGCACAGTTTATTAAACTCATCAGAACAAAACTCTAAGCCATTGTCTGTGCGGAGGTTTTTTTTTTATTTTCCCGTATGTTTTTCAATCATAGTTTTCCCAGAGTTAAATGCGAAAAACACATCGCTTTTCTGCTTCAGGAAGAATGTCCAAACTTTTCTGGAAAAATCATCAATAAAAGTTAGCATATAATTAGCTCCACCTCTCGAAGACACTCTTGATGGCCCTCACAGATCAGAATGAATATATTTCAACGTTCCCTTCGTGTTATGGATTCCTCTGGTGAATCGAACTCTCTTTTGCTTTCCAAAAACTCAATGCTCACAGAACTTCAGTTTGCAAATTCCTTGCCCATCAAGAAGTCCTATTTTGTTCAATTCTGCCATGCCATTCTCATTCATATGCCCTAGGCACATATGCCAAAGTTTAGTAATATCATCATCTGACAAGGAAGAGGAAGCGGTAGCTGCATCACCAATAATAGTAGAACCCTGCAAAACATATAACTTGGCAGTCTTTCTCTGCCCTTTCATCACAATGAGGGAACCTTTGGAAATCTTCAAAATCCCATTTTCAGCTATGTATTTGTACCCTTTTAAATTAAGAGTACTTAACGAAATTAAATTTCTCTTCAATTCTGGAACATGACGTACGTTACTAAGTGTTCTTTCAACTTCATTAAACATCTTAACTTTAATTGTTCCAACACCTGCGATTTTACATGTAGCATTATTTCCCATGAAAACAACACCTTTAGATACCGTTTCGTAATTTGTAAACCAATCCCGATTGGGACACATGTGGAAGGTGCAACCCGAATCAAGTATCCACTCCTCGCTCACTTTAGAATTGTTGACCGAAGCGACTAGAAGTTCACCATCGCTGTAGTCTTCTACAACATCAGCTTCACCGGAATTTTCTGGTTGCTTTCCCTTTTGATTCGCAGCCTCCCTTTTAATCTTGTTCTGTAACTTATAGCATTCAGATTTAATATGCCCTTTCTTCTTGCAGAAGTTACAAGTTTTACCTTTGTTTGAAGACTTCGATCTACCTTTAGATTTACCGCGAGGATTCCGTTCCTGTGTCCTTCCACGATCATCATTAGCATTCTGATCTTGTCTCCCACGAACAATGAGACCCTCTCCCTGAGAGTCAGTTTTAACCACAAGATGCTTCATATTATCATACGAGGTCAAAGAATCATAAACCTCATCAACCGTGAGAGACTCATGGCTATATAAAATCGTGTCTCTAAAGGTTGAATAAGACAGGGCAACGAATAAAGTAGAATCAACCCTAGATCTTCCTTATCATCTTTGAACCTCCATGGCCTCCAAGTTTGAGAGAATTTCTTAAACACCTTTGTTAAGTTGTTCATGCCTGACGCACCTTCCTCCAAACGATGAGCATAAAGACGTTGCTTCATATGCAACTTGCTAGTTAGAGTTTTCAACATACATATTTGTTCTAGCCTCTTCCATAATGTAGCGGCGGTCTTCTCCTTCATCACCTCCTACAAAATTTCGTTAGACAAATGCAGATGTAACTGTGTTAACACCTTTCGATCCTTGCGCTTCTTCGCTTCCTCCGTCAACGTCGAAGGCATCTTATCTACCCCTAGTAGGGCTTCCTCTAAATCTATCTGTGCAAGAACTGCCTGCATCTTTATCTGCCACAACGCGAATTTGGTGTTGCGATCCAACAGCGAAATTTCATACTTCAAAGACGCCATTACCGTGATCGAGATGAAAAACCCGAAAGCTCGGATACCACTTTGTGAAAAAAATATAACGTCGGTAATGACAATATATCGCAAAGAAAAGAGAAATAAAAATTAAAGAACACACAGATTTTACGTGGAAAACCCTTTCAGGAAAAAACCACGGGCAGAGGAGAAGAAAAATTCACTATGTCGAATTCAAACCAATTACAAGAGGAATAGACCATGTTTATTTATAGGCTTGTAAAGCCATATTCTAGTAGGTGTGTAGTAAGATTGAAAACTCCTTATTCTAATCAATATTAAATAGATGGAGTTTAATAAGGTTTAAAAACCTTATTTAAAATAAAATAAAAGAAGTGTAATTCTATAGGAATTCTTCTTTTATTTTATTTTACCATGTATTTTATTTAAATAAGGATTCGGGTCACTTAATTCTAACAAAAAATCTGATTAGTAAATGGGGATCGACTTTAAAAACAAAATGGGAGTCGCCACTAATCCCTTTTTATTTAGGTGTGATTGGATCACCTTGTAAAACGTTTTATTTAAAACATATAATTTTGGTCCACAAAAAAAAAAAAAAAAACAGAAAATGGGTTCGAGAGTCGGTTACGTATGAGGAAGGTTTAGCACCCCTAATCGATAAAATTATGTCCAAATGTTTGAAATCTAAAAGTATTTAAAAATATGATTTCTAAAAAAACTTTGAGCAATTTGATTTAAAATTTGAGAGTTCTTCGTTCCGAATGAATATAAACATCACATCCAGCACGATTGGACACGATATTTTTTAAACACTCGTAACTAAGATCATCTCACAATTTACAAAACTTGTTAAAAGGATATTTAGTTATTTAGCCAAACGTAAAATTGAATCCCAACACGATTGGGCACTATTTCCCGAATTTCTAAATACAAAACATTGCCTTTATTTTAAAAACCTTTAGATAAAATATAGTAATTTTGCAAAAACAAAAATGAAGTTTTATTTTAAACAATAATCCATGTGACAATATTGTATTTACAAACTATTGAACAGAAATATTAAAAGCAATTATAATTCACTAACATTTCATATGAACATATACAATAAAGAAATACTAATATAAAATACAACTAAAAATAACTACAATAAAGTAATCATAAAATAATAAGTAAATAAAAGGACATTCCATGGACAAATAAAATATATAAAGCAATATACATAAAACAATAAAAAATACTAAATAAATATGAACCTCTCATGCAAGATTAAATAACAAATAAATAAATAAATATAAAAAATTTACATATATATAATGTGAATAATTAAACAATATAAAAAAAGGTATATAATGATTTTTAAATAAAAATATAAAATTTCATATATATATATAAAATAATGTATATGGAATATATTATATAATATAAATAAATTTTAGTTAGAAATAATATATGATATAACATAATATTTTATACTGTACAAAATTAATATATATAAATATTAAAATAATATGTAATAAAAATTAAACAAAATAAAATAATAAATAATAAGTATATGTGAGGATAAAAATATATACGTAAATAAATTAATATGTAGATAATAGTGAAAATAATATATACTATTTAATATAATAAACTAATTTAATACAATGTAAAAATATAAAATAAAATAAAAGAAATAAAAAATAAAACAAAGAAAACAGGGGCTAAAAAAGTAATTTAAACATATATAAAAGGGACTAAATTAAAACGCGCGTTAAATCCCAAGGACTAATGTGGCAATTAACCTTTTTTTTTAAAACGGCATCGTTTCGATTTTACCTTTAAAATAGACCGATGGACTAAATTGAAACAAAAACAAATTTTAGGGTTAATTTAATAAATAACAAAAATACAAATTGGACTGAATTAAAATTTTAAAAATTGCGGAAGGACCAAAAGGGAAATTAGACCATTTTATAAAAAACACACAAGTTCCTCCTTGTGGGTCGGGTCACACGCGTGGGCCATAGGTGAAACGGCATCGTTTTGGCTCTTAAACCCTTGAAACAAAACGGCGTCGTTTTCATTCCCTATTTAAAGCGAAATTTTTAGAAAAAAAAAACATTAGCACTCTGTTTTAAAAAAATCAAATCTCAAAAAACAATCCTCTCTCCTTGTTTCCTCTGAGCGATTTTCGACGTCACTTCAGTGAAGCTCTGCTGTCGTCTGCCGTCGCCGGCCACCGTGCACGGCGGTCGGATTTTAAAAACGAGTATATTTTTTTTCCTTTTTTTAGTGTATTTATATATATTATATATGTAGTTAAAAAAAAGAAATAAAACAACAAAAGAACTAAACGTACTCGAAAATGAAAAAAAATAAAAACCTTGCTGATCTTTGATTAGTTTTTTGTATCTCTGTATATTTTTTTGTCCCCCCTTTTATAGATTTCATTAGGGCTTTATATAGCCTTTGAAAATAAATCGCAAAATTAAATACAAAAGATTTTATCTTACTGTTTCTTGCCATTTCTTGTTGCTTTTCTTTCCTTTTTGCAGGCGGAAGGCGAGAAATCCGGTGAAGATGAAGGCTGGACGCGTACGTGGTGTCTCGGCCATTGCTCGCGTCGATTGCGGCGCGATGGGTGCTGCCAGGCGCAAAAGTTGGACGAGTCTTGCGGCGCCTAGGGTTTCGAAAACCCTAGGTCTTCTGATTTCGGCTTTGAGTGTTGGGCCTTTTGGGCTGTGCTTCACTTGAGTCTGGGTATAGGTTAGTTTAGGGTCTATAAGTTGGTCTTGGGATTTTGGGCTAGTCTGTTTAGGATTGTTTTGGGTTAAGTGTTTGTAACAGGTTTTGGGATTTAAGCCCGTTTTATTGTAAATGGACTGTAAGGGACTATTTATTATTTTTTTTGTTTTTTATTGATTTTATTCTATTTCTGAATGGGCCCGGGCAAAAATGGGCCTCTACAGTTCAATGGGCAAAGTCCTGACATGAGGCAACGTGAATTTAAAATGAACTATACTGGTATATACCTGAAATACATGGAAATGATATTACTTGATTTATTGAAGCATGAACTGGTTGTTACACGAATGTGGAATTTACTTGATGACTTTGGTCATCCATGATTATGGTTTATACATGTGATTACTTGGCTAATGTGATATGGATATGTGTCTAGGCTATGACCAAGTTGATTGGATATGTCTTGTACACTTACCTTATGTATGAAATAATGGTAAGTTAATTTCTTGTTACGAACTTACTAAGCTTTAAAACTTACTCTGTTTTGTTTTCCCATGTCTTATAGTACTCGGAAGCTCGTAAAGGTTGGAAACTGGTCGGAGCTACATCACACTATCTATCGGCTCATTCGGTATATATAGAATTTCAATTTTGGTTATAATGGCATGTATAGGCTAAATAGCCAATGTTGGCTTTTAAATGTTGTGTTATAATTAGCCATTGGAATGGCTTGTGTTGGACATATTTTGATGTAATTACATATGGCCATATGGTGAAAAGGTGAATAACTCCTAAGCATATTGATGGATTGCTTTGAATTGGTATAATAGATACAAATAGGCCTATATGTGTGATTGGACAAATAGGTAAGTATAATTACTTGATTATATGTGGAGTTATGATATGTATAAAAACTAGATTTTTGGCTTGATTTGAATGCTTTGGTGTGGCTTGATAATATGTTAAAGTGTTAATGTAGGTGGAAAACAAATTGGGTGAGAAATGTGGCTTTGAAAATGACCTATTTTGTCCACACAGGCGTCTGTTTTAGTTGAAGGTGACACCAATTCAATTAAAAAAAATTAATAAATACTATAAAAATTTTGAAAGAGTAGAAATGATATTTTTCTTGTTCATTTTTATTTTTCTTAATTGCAATTAAAAATAAAATATCCAATTAATTAGATTCTTAAAAATATTATATTAATTTTAAAAAATTAAAAATTAACTTTAAATTATAAATGGATATTTGGTTTCAATATCCAAAATCTTTATTCTCACGAGCAATCTTTAAATTATAAATGGATATTTAGTTTCAATAATGGATTTTATGGTGCAATTGGAAAACCAAAATCCAATGGTTTTCAAAGTTGCAAATTCTTGATCTTTCCTTCAATAATTTGACAGGTTGTTTGACATCGTGTCACTTCCAAAGATGGAAGGCTATGAAGGTTGGTGATGTTGGCAAGTTAAGGTACTTGGGGGAAAACGTTAGTTCTGAAGTGGGAGAAGAAAGTGAGGTTGGTGTTTCTCCTTAATGACAATCACAAAGGCAGGCGTGAGAAGATTCAAGCTTCCTTGGTAGTCATTGATCTCTCAAGCAATAAATTTGATGGCTACATTCCAGAAAACATTCAAATTCTAAAGGCACTTCAATTCCTCAACCCTACTAACAATTTTCTTTCGGGTCCAATTCCATAATCATTGGCAAATTTCACAAACCTCCAAGCATTGGACCTTTCTCGAAACAAGCTCTCCAGAGAGATCCCTCAAGACCTTGTGCAACTCAGTTTCCTTGAATTTTTTAATTTGACCGGACCTATACCGCAAGGTAAACAATTTGGTACGTTCGAAAACAGCTTACTTGAGGGCAACCTAGGATTATATGAGAATCCATTGTCAAAGAAATGTTATCCCGAAGGCTTATCACCACCGCCGCCTTCATTGTCAAAGAAAGATGATGGTGAAGATACGTGGCTTCAATTTGGGTGGAAAGCGATCATGTTGGGATATGGAAGTGGGCTAGTGAATGGACTAGTTCTGGATACCTCTTCAACCCGATGAAACATAAGTTGTTTATCAAGTATTTTAGAAGAAAGATGCAGAATCGAAGGAGGGGTAGGATGAATTTAACGGAATGCTTAATTTTGACACAGTACTAGCATGTGTTGGTTTCCGTGTGTGTGTGTGTGTTTTTTTTACAAAAAAATATAATTATGTATGTTAATTTGTCATTTGCCCTTTGTTTTTTCTTTTCATTTTGTCCTTTTCTTTAGTTACGAATATTAGCTATGATTATCATTTAGAATTATTATTAATATAAAACGAATGTGGTTTATGGGCATTTATCTTTAGGGATTGCAATATAAAAAAAGAAAATTTCATGGATTCCTAAAAAAATGACAATTGTAATGAAAATTTTCATAATAAAAAAACCGAATTAAGTAGGAATTGCAGTAGGTTGAATATCTGTAACTTTTTAATTATTTAGATTCGAATTCGTAAATTTGTTTGATAATTTGAATTCACAAATTATCCAATGAAATTATCCAAAGCCGAATTAAATATCATTATTCATCATATATCTAATTCTGTAAAAAAAAATTAAATTTAACATTTTCAATCATATGTCTGATATTTGAATATGCAAACATCCGAACCTAAATCCACAAATAATATAAAATGAAACAAAAAAATTAATTTAAATAAAATATATTTATAATTAACAATAAACAAATACAAATTAACAAAGTAGCTAAATAAAAATCCAAATAAATTAAACATAATAATTTTACAACAATTTAAATATACTTTATTGAAAGGGAATCATCTCCTTATTGGAGAAATCTTCGAAGTATCGTCCTCATGGTAATTGACTTAGACCCTCAACTATCGAAGGTATTATCCATGTATCAATGTTTTGTAGCTCAAGTTGTACTATGTTTAGGGGTGAGCGTTCAATCAAATCGAATAAAAAAATTTCGAGTTAATTGAGTTGATGAATCCTATTTTATTATCCTAACTCAATTTGAAATTTTCTCGAATTGGGTCAAGTGAGATGGTATTTGAATCAAACCAAATCGAATATATTTGTTCGAGTTAAATGACTTTGGGTTCTTGTAACCAAATTTGCCTACCGTAATCAAATTTGTTATTAACATCTCCTTGTAATTTATTTATTAATATTTTATATATGTGTTAGCTTCTTTGCTTGCTTAGTTGCTGCAGTTATCTTCTTATTATTATCACCATATATTTTGCAATTAAAAAATATATTAAATGTAAAAAATGTAATTTTTTAAATAATAGTTATTTTAAAAGTAAAATGTGAAATTGGTACAAACATAAAATTTTAACACGAATATTTTATGACATCATCAATAATTCAATTTTAAAAGAAATTTATAAAGATTCAATATTATTAAACATTTCAATGATACAAATAGTACAAAATATGAAATTTAATTTAATAATATATATAGTGTTTATTATTATTATTATTATTATTTTTATAGAAAAAGACTCGAGGGTCAAAAACTCTTATTAAATTAAATCAATGATTACAAAATCGTGAATATCATGCCAAAAAGACATATTACAGCTATTCGAAAGCGCAAAATTACAAATAAAATCAGCCACTTTATTGCAGCTTCGGTTAATCCAACTGACCTCCACTTTCGAGAACTCCATCAATCTACGTATTTCTTTGATGCGATGTCCAATGACAGTGATGTCTTCATTATGTTTTCTGATTCGATTAACAATACTAGCATAGTCAGTTTTGAAAATGACATTTTCAATGTTAAAAGAGTAAGCGAAAAGGACTCCTTCCAGAGAGTATAACTCTGCCCATTCAGACGTCATAAGTTCTTATTTGAAACTCTCGCCACCACTGATGAAAAAACCATCACAATCCCGAATAATAACCTCAAAGCCAGTTTTATTGTTCGTTACTGCTACATCCACGTTAATTTTCACATAGCCAATCGGGGGCTTCTCCCATTTCTAAACTCTAGGGGCCATGGGAAGGATCGGCTTGTTAACCATGATGTGAATACGGAAGTCATCACTAAGTATCTTCACTCTATCCCAAACAATCCAAGCCTCTTCCTCCTTCCCTCGAAAGAGAGAATTATTGCGACTATTTCAACCATTCCAAAGAGTCGTAATTAAATCTTCAAAGGCTTTTTTTGTCTAACAATCGTATAACATCTTCAAGCCAAGCAATACATTGACAATGTTCTTTGTCAAGGAGCCTACCATCGAGACCACCGAAGGCAAGAAAGGCACTGGCTTTTAGGTAGTCTTTGATCGCATGAATAACAGTTTCTTCACTAGTGTTGAGTTTTTAATCACAAAACAAGAACAACAGAACTAAAATTTGTGTTAAAGATGAAAAACAAAAGCAAAAAACAGATGTTGAAGGAGAAACAAAAGTTGACTTCTCTCTTACATTTTACTTTAGCTGAAATATGTACATATAATATACTATTACATTAAAAGAGCAATAAATTTTTGCTTGTGTAAGTGAACAAGTTAAACAAAAGTCAATGATAACCTGGGACCTGTCTAAAGCTACTTAGTCCTTGACTAACTTTATCCAATCAAAAAGTTGTCAGATCAAATACAGGTCGCTTGTTACAAAAAGGAAAGGTATTTCATCCAGATAACATCAGGTACATTTGTATGCTGCTGTAATTCATCCGGGTAATATACATACTGCTGTTTGTTGCCACCTTTTAACACTCCTCCTTGGCTACAAGAAAACAGACTCTAACTTCCATTGCTTCTTTCCAACAGCCCTCTCTTGCAGCCTCATCAAAGCAAGAAGGCTCAACAATGGTCATATCACACCTTTCATAAATGTCCACTAAGGTTCTAGTGCCTTTGACAGGTACATCATCGAAATTATCTTCAGCATCAGCTTCAATTTCAACCTACTACAGATCAGGATCATGCTGGTCTTGCTCAGACAAGCTTGCATATGTTCCATCCGATTTCCAATAGCTCCCTTCATTGAACTTCACATGCCTGCTCACAAGATTTTTCTTAATAGATGGATCGAAGACCCTATACCCCCTTTTTTTTAATTGCTGTAGCCAACAAAGACATCTGGCATAGACCTCTTTTCTAGCTTGGTCCTCTTTTCAGCCGGCACTAATGTATAGCACAAACAATTAAACACTGTCAAGTGTGAGACATTTGGTTTTTGTCCAAAACAGGCTTCAAAAGGTGTTTTTCCTTTGACTGCATTAGTTGACAGCCTATTTAGCAAATACACAGAGGTATTTACTGCCTCAGCCCAAAAGTTGTTAAGCATCTTGGCTTCAAATAGTAGGCACCTGGCCATATCAAGAACAGTCCTCTTCTTCCTCTCACAAACACCATTCTGTTGTGGTGTGTAAATGGTTGTCAATTGATGCTGAATTCCAGCTTCATCACAAATCTTCTGAAACCTTTGAGACACATACTTAGTCCCATTGTTAGACCTCAACATCTTTAACTTGTAGCTGGCTTGATTCTCAGCCAATGACTTAAATTTGCAGAAGAAATCAGCCACATCTGACTTTTGTTTCAAGAAATTCACCCAGCAAAATCTGGTGCAATCATCAATAAACAACACAAAATACCTGCTCCCATTCAGAGAGGGGGTCTTCATAAGTCCACAAATATCTGTATGGACCAGTTGGAGCCTCTCTTAAGCTCTTCAAGCTTTGTTGATAGGAAAAGGCAGTCTGGTCTGCTTGCTAAGCTGACAAACCTCACACACATCATTCTTAGGCTCGATCTTGGACATGTCTTCAACTAAGCTCATTTTGTGCAGCAAACTTAGTGACTTATAGTTCACATGCCCGAGCCTTTTGTGCCACAAACATTATTCATCAGTTAGAGCTGTATGTGCCTTTGCTTCTAACTGATCCACATCCAAAACGAATGATCTGTCATGCACAGCTACTGTCACCAGCACTTGATCAAAAACATCCTTGATCACACCAGCCTTTCCTTCAAAAATAAGGAAGTAACTCTTCTCCAACAACTGACCAACACTAAGTAGATTCTGGTCAATATCAGGTACAAAAAGAACTTCTGATATAGTTTTGTTACCTGACTAAGTGCAAATCACAGCCTTGCCCTTGCCTTTGGCCTCTAAGAGCTCACCATTACCAATTCTGACTTGCACACAAAGCTGGTGCCTAACTCCCCGAACATGCCTTTGTCTGAAGCCATGTGATGAGTACATCCACTATCAATCAGCCAATTCTTGCTAACCTTGCTTAAGCTTGCAAAATAAGAGGCTGTGAAGACATGCTCTTTCTGTACTTCAACATCCTTAGCAGCCTGAGCTTGGTTCTAGTGCCGTAGCTGTGCTTTTGGCTTGTTTTTGCAAACTTTTTCAATGTGGCCAAGGTGTTTGTAGCCTCTACACTAAATGTCTGGTCTGTATGAGCAGTATTTTTCAAGATGAGTAGTCTTCTTGCAATGAGCACAAGGTGGAAACTTCTTCTTGGCAGCATCTTTCTTGCCTTTCTCTTTCTTCTCTCCAAGGTTTCTTGCCTTTGAAATTTGAGCTTGAGCTTGAGCTTTCTCTGCTCCTGGCCTGAAAAGCTCCCTCAGAGTGCTCCTCCATTCTATTTGTTTTTCTTTGCTCTTGTGCATAGAGAGCATTTATCAGCCCTATTAATGGAATGGCTGATAGGTCCCTCGAGTCCTCCAAAGAAGAGATTTTTGACTCATACTTCTATGGTAGAGTTGTAATGACTTTTTCAACTACCCTCTTGTCACTAAATTCATCTCCAAGTAGTCTTATATTGTTGACAGTGACCATAATCCTGTCAGCATACTGCTTCATGGTTTCTGAGTCCTTTATTCTTAGATTCTCAAAGTCCCTTCTTAAATTTATCAACTGCTGCTGCCTGGTCTTGTTTGACCCTTGAAACTCTTCCTCGAGTCTGTCTCATGCCTGCTTTGGAGAGTTACAAGCTATTATCCTTGTGAAAATAACATCTGAAACTCCATTTTGAAGGCATGACATAGCCTTATACTTTTTGGCAGTGTCCTCATTATGCTGCCTGATTTGAGCTATGGTTAGATTAGCTCTCAAAGGTGGTGGCTCTGTGTCATTCAGAACAACATTCCACAGGTCATGTGCTTGTAGATATGTCTTTATTTTCACAGCCCAAATGTTGTAGTTTTCATGAGCAAAGACAGGTGCTAGTGGTGGTGAAAAACTCATCCTTTTGCAGCAACTAATCAAGCCAACAAAGATAGCTTCTGTTTTTTTTCTTTCAAACACGAGTCACTCACAAACAAAGCACAACCAAGGCCTTCAAAGACAATAGGCTCTTGATACCATTTGTTGAGTTTGCAATCACAAAACAAGAACAATAGAACTAAAACTTGTGTTGAAAGATGAAAAACAAAAGCAAAAAACAGATGTTGAAGGAGAAACAAAAGTTGACTTCTCTTTTACATTTTACTTTAGCTAAAAAAATGTATATATAATATACTATTACATTGAAAGAGCAATAAATTTTTGCTTGTGTAAGTGAACAAGTTAAACAAAAGTTAATGATAACCTGGGACCTGCCTAAAGCTACTTAGTTCTTGACTAACTTTATCCGGTCAAAAAGTTGTCAGATCAAATACAGGTCGCTTGTTACAAAAAAGGTATTTCATCCGAATAGCATTAGGTACATTTGTATGCTGTTGTATTTCATCCGAGTAACATACATACTGCTATTTGTTGCCACCTTTTAACAACTAGCACCACACCTTGGGCAGTCCCGCCTAGCATTCTGTTTAACGGAGGAAATTTTAGCATTCGTGGGGAACAGCTCGTGGCCAATTCTCTAAGCTAAAAACACGAATTTTGGGAATAACCTTAATCTTCATGATGAACTTCCAAAAAAGATGATGCGGACCAAAGCCTATTCGCTTAAGAAGAAGCCACGAAAAAGACTATGAGTGTTATGGAACCATATCACCCTATCATTCAAACCATTAGAAATAATAGGGAGGTCACAAATACAATCCCCCACAAGCTCACCATAGAGCTCACAAACCCGATCCTTATTCCATGCAAAAGAGTTGGGCACCGAAAGAGCACGAACCATATTTTTTTTCAAATATTAGACATAGGATAGCAAAGGGAATAGCCATCAAGGCCTTCAAACCCCTAATTATCCATACCGATTCTAATGTTATTGTCCCATCCTCTCCTTTTCTCTTTGCTAGCCCACCACAAATGTTGTAATTTTAAAAGCATCTCCTCCGTAGTGACCCTAGGAGCAAGAAGAACAGACATAGCATAAGTTGGTAAGGATTGTAAAATTAATTTAATGAAACCTCTTTACCACCATAGGATAATAATCGCTTTAACCAACTATTAATCCTATTAGAAAAACAATTAAGGATGTGTTAAAAAGCAATTGTCTTCTTTCTGCCCAAGAGGAGAGGCAGACCAAGATAACTGTCCAATTTATCCACAACTCGCATGCCCAACATCTCGCCATAAAGATGTCTTTGGTTCTTAGGAGTGTTTAAGCTAAAGAACACCATAGACTTAGCATGATTAATCTGTTAACCCGACACTTTCTCAAATTCTCTAAGAATTTCCATAATAGCCTTAACTTCCTTGATCTTATTTCTAACAAAAAGAAGGGCATCATGTAACACCCCAAACCTGGCCCAAATACTACAACCGGATCTGGTATGTCACTAAGGAATTTTTATAAAACATGTCACATTCTGGAAAACGAGTATCAGGTTTAAACATTTTAACCGGAAAACTTAGTAATTTAATATTTTGTATAAAATATAAATTTAAATGATACCTCGGTGAATTAGGAAAAAACACTAAGTTTTTACATGTCTTAGCTTAATTTTAGCATGAAATTTAAATGTCTAGTAATAAAACCCAACATAAAACCCAAAATAAATATGAGTCTAGTGGCCCATGGCCTTATTACATTGAAACTTAAAATCCACTAATAAAGAAAAATATTAAAATAACTAAATAATGAAAAGTCATTTGCTGAATCGAAATAATCCCTCGCATGGCCACCTTGTGTTCCTCTCCAGCCCGGTCTGATGCACTAGGTGCTACCTGAAAGTTGTTAAATAATGGGGTGAGTCGCGAGACTCAGTGTGTAACCCTCGTGCACCATCAGATTGGGCCTTAGCCCCACAGAACAGATAACAGAGTATAATAAATTAGAAAATATGCAAAGCCTAACCAAATCCTGGGTTTCCATCCGCTACACACCACCCGTACCTGCCAATCACACCATTGGGGATTTCTACAATCAACCCACACCGCTACACACCATCAATGGCAGTCATGCTGCTCATCGTCAGATCATGGCAATAGCCACTACAAAAGATTATGGCAGCAACCACTACAACAGATCATGGCAAAAGCGACTACAACAGATCATGGCAAAAGCCACTGCAATAGAGCACTTCCCCTTTCATCAATCACCCATCCCCATGCAATCATAGAATTCGACATACGTATAAAACATATCAAATCAACTAAAACATTCACTTTAGAATGACAGAGATCACTAACCTGGTGATTCGCCTTTACCCATTTTCGGGTTTCAACAGCCATGCCGGTATTTCGGCATTTAACAGAATATACAGAATATCACAGGTTTATATGCATGCTAATCAAGCAATCTAAATGATGTGAGAGTGTTACACACCTGATGTCGCGTAGTTTTACACCCTTAGTTAATATCCTTACTATCTGAATCTACAACCCTTAGTCTAAAACCTTGCCCAAAAGCCGGAAGAACACGAAGATTTGGGCTCCCCTACATTTGGCCAAGGGTTAATAAATACCCGAATTTACACGTTTAAAATTAATAGAAATCCTTACCTTGAAATCTCGAAAGTAACACGATTCGTGTGTTACTGAACTCTGACTTAGAGATCTATATGATTGACTCCTCTTCAAATCCCGGTATGCCGAAAATAAGAGAAAAACTCAAGGTCAGTTTCCTTATAGCCATTCGGCTAGAGTCTTTAAAAAGCCGGAAAGGATTGAAGCCTTATGAATCGATACTTACCTTCAGTTTCCTTTGAGATTCAGCACAAGCAGATACCATAGAGAGGATTCGACTTCTAGGAATGAAGATTCGACTATGATGAGACTTCGGGAAATAGAGACTGAACTTTTGGAGATTTCAGCTATGGAAGGGAATAGGAGTGTAGTTTCGACTTTTAGAGTATGAGAGATGAACAATAATAAAGATCAAAAGATTCGGCTACAAGGAGATTTCAAAGAAGAAGAAAAGAGGAGAGGGAAGTGGTGATTTTCGGCTTTTGGAAGAAAAGATGTTGAGAAGATTGGGAGATTTCGGCTTTTGAAGAAATCAAAAGAAAAGAAATTGCAGAGGGAGACTGAGGATTTTGGCACAGGAAGAGAGGAAAAGAATAGGGTTCCAAATGCCTGAATTGATGAGCTATCCCCCTCTATTTATAGAAATTTCGGCACCTACCTATCAAAACTCGAAAGTGCCCTTTCTGATAACTAAAAATTAAGCAAATAAAAGGGGAAAATTTGGCACCCCTTTGCCTTATCAGAAACTGATTCCTCCTCCCCTTCAGAGTCAAAATTTCGGCCACCAACTAGCCTTGCAGATAAATCCTATCTTTTCTCCTTTATCTTAATCTATCCATATCTCCAGAAGAAACCTAGACAGCACCAACTCTTCCTTTTTTTATCAGCACATTATCCACCTTATTATCTCACTAAATAATTCCTATTTTTAAGCCCTATTGCCGTCCAACCTACTCCTCCTTTAAGTGCCAAAAATGGCCCAATTACATGGGCTACAAGCGGCCAAAACTTGGGCCTCTTCCTTTGCCATTGACGCCAACTCCCTTCCCTCTTAGTGGCAGAATTTTGCCACTGGGCCACAAGCCCAGTATGTCATTTAAACTACCAAGACTTTATTTTAAGCCCTAGAGTATCTAAACAGAATATTTAATCAAGGCCTCGACCACATCCTGAGCCCAATTTGGACCCCTAACACTTAAATTAACATATTAAACATATTCACCCATTAAACGCATAGGCCCAAAAATTCAGGATGTTACACATCATCAGCAAAGAACATGTGGTTAATTCGAGGGCCATTTTGGCTAGCTCGAATGCCACGAATTTGACCAACATCTTGAGCATTAAGAAGCATCCTCGAGAAAGCTTCCATTCAAACTAAGAAAAGGCAAGGGGAAAGTGGATCCCCTAATGAAGACCCCACTCAGGAATAATAACCTCCGAAAGAATCATGTTTCACTTAACCACAGACCAAACACCTCACATAACTTTCTTAATCCAACTATCAGCAAAACCCATTATCTCCATCACCTTCTCAAGGAAGTTCCATTCAACACGAGCATTAGCTTTGCTCATGTCGAGTTTAATAACGAACCTTTTATTCGGCCCATTTTTTGAGCTCTATAGATAATGTATTAATTCATGGACGATAAGAATATAATCGTGAATCATACGGCCTAAGAAAAAAGCACTCTATTTCTGACTAATACATGAAAGGAGAAGAACCTTTAATCTGTTGGCTAAAACCTTGAAGATTATCTTGAAAATAACCTTGCACAAGCTAATAGGCAGAAAATGTGTCATTTCTTTGTGGTCCTTGATCTTAGGGATAAGAACCACTACCATATCATTGATGTCTGAAATATCCCTTTCCATTAAAGATGTCATGACACAAGAGAAGAACGTCCTCACCTACCACATATCAATTTTCTTTAAAGAACAGACCTGATAGCCCATCAATGCCGAAAGCCTTTTGGGGGTCCATTTGATTGATAGTAGCGAGAATTTTATCATTCGTAATTTTCCTTTCCAACATATTATTAATGTCAGGTGTGATACTCCTCTGAATATGGTTCAAAAATCTATCATCATTACCAGAAGCTTCAGATTTAAAGAGCTTATGAAAATAATTTCAAGCAACCCCGCAAATATCATTCATAGCATTAACCCACTTACCATTCAAATCCATCAAGCGCTCAATTTTATTTTTCTTAAACCTATCCGTAGAATGGACATAAAAGAAATGAGTATTCCTATCCCTCCACTTTAAGCCACTGAATACCCGATATTTGGGCCCAATAACTTTCCTCCTTTGCATAAAGGTGCCCCAACTCGACATGAGAATCTTTCAACATGTCGACATTAGAATCCAAATATGATCGATCAATAAGTCTGTCAATCCCATCAACCAATCGGCGAATACGACTTTTCATTCCTTTAAACCGACGATGTTGGCATAAGCCAAGCATAGAGTACACTTTTTCAATGTCATCAAGGAAATTAACATTATTATGGTCCCAAACCCTCTTTATGAGCTATTTGGCCTCTTTCTCTTTAGCGCAACATGCTTCAAATTTAAAGAGCAATCTCGAGTATTTTATTTCCTCCCTCGATTTACGCCCCATAGTGTCCAACAGAATAGCATCATGGTTCGAATTTGCGTGTCCCACCACGTTAGCAGAAGGGAAAAGAATACTTTCCAGCGTACTAGCGGAAATTAAAAATCTATCAATTATTTCTTTGATCAACCCGCTCCCCTCACGATTATTAGTCCACGTAAACCAACCCCTATCCGTTTTAACATCCACAAACGCCAATTCCTTTATAATTTCTCTAAACTCATCCTTAGCCATCCTAGGCTTTCTTCTCCCACCGAACTTTTCAGCATCATTAATAATGGCATTAAAATTATCACCAACAATTTAGTCCTCCCTAACCAAATCACCCACAGTTCTTAAAAGGTCCCAAGATCGATTTCTCAAATTCAACTCAGAATAACCATAGAATCTCGTGAACCTAAATCTGTTTTGCCCTTCCAGTTTGACCAAAAGAATCAATATGATGATTAGAATAATTCTAGATGACCACTTCGACCCCATCCTTCCACATTAGAACCAAGCCTCCCCGACGACAATTCGGATCCACCACAAAAACAACCAGTCATCCTGCAAATATTCCGAATGCGCTCGAAGTTCGCAACACGAATTTTAGTTTTGCATAGAAAAACAACATCAGGATCATTAGCAACAAGGAGTTGCTTTAACTCAAGAACTGTCGTAGGGTTCCCAAGCCCACGACAGTTCCAGTAAAAAAATTTCATTGCTCTTGGCAGGGTTGGTCACCAGCCGCCACCTTAAAAGGTGAAAGACTATCCGATAGTTTCCTCCAAACCAGCCTATTCTGACTCTGCTCATTACTCTCCCCATTGATGCTCTTCATCCTCTTGCGTTGAACCTTTACCCTGCCCCCACCCCACCATCTCTTGAAGATTGTATCGGGCATTTGTCCATAGGAGAACATGACTTCGATTCCTCTTACCCAGCCCTCACTTTCTCTTTTCCATTTAGTAACGTCATATTATTCTCAGCCTCAATCCACTCTTTATTTCCAGTCTCCATCCCGATTGGACTTGTTCCTTTTTCCAGGATTTCAACACCATTTCGCCAGTTTCCTCTGTTTTGGTTTAGCCCACCTAGTTGAACTCTTAACCAATTTCCATATTAAAAACTTGGACTACTCAATCCTGGAAGCTCATCTTGTCGTAGGCATTTCTGTGTAGTATGTCCGATGCATCCACACATATAACATAAAGTATAAAGCCTTTCATACTTAATAACACACACGATTTCAATCCGTCATTCCTAACCAAATGAACAACCTGTTGAAGAGGCCTGGACACATCAATTTTAACCATGTTTCTTATGTAATCAATCCAACAGCCTTTTCTATCCCGCCAGTTAATAGCCACAATCTATCCCATAACCTCCCCTACATCGATGGCTACTTGTCTATCCATTTCCTCAATAGGGATGTTGTAAACTCGTATCCAAAAAGGGGGCAATGTTAAAGGCATAATCCTCCATAGTTTGACCTTTAACTAACGGTAGCATCACAAACAAACATTTATTGAAAAGCCATGGGGCCAGGTTGAAAATCCTTGTTATATCATCCACATTACCAAATTTAACTAAAATAACACCCACAGTCATAACCACAAAACTAACCGGCTCCTTAGTAAACCAAAGAGATTTCAGCACACGATACATGGCTTCTTTGTTAGTTTTTTCCTCAGACATAATTTTTTCCATAGCCCACACCTCATAACCTTGTAATTTTGGTTGAGTCTTATTCGTGCTCATCACACGTTTAGATTCTTTTTCAGAAAAAATTAATCTCGCCGACAATTCATTAATATCCTCAGCCATCAGAAAACCAACCAGATGATCACCCAGCCAAACCACAATAGAAAACAGATAACAACCCCAATCCTGAAAAGAAAACCAAGCAACCAAACCAAGGGCCTCAACCAACCACCATCCATAACAGAAACCACCGCAACACCACAATCCACCAGTCGATACCAATCCAAAAAGACCACACAAAGCTCACAAAAATAAACAACAGAACACCTTAAAACCTAACTAGAAACAAAGCAATGTAAATGAGATCACAATAAAACAAGCGTAGTAAAACCCAAGTCCATTAAACAATCACTTCAAAAAACACAATGAATAAGCAAGAGAACCTAAAAGAAAGACAACAAAATACAACCTTAAAGAAAAAAAAGAAATTAAATGCGGAGGAAAACTAACACCATGTAGAATCATCACCTTTGGTCTAGCAGCACATCGTGATCGTTATCATGGATTCAGACCACCCTCCACCATTTGACAATACGACCCCGCCACTAGCTCAAATGCTGCAAAGTCGTCAAAACTAGGATCATTGTCCGAAACCCATTCTCCACCACAAAGTAAAGAAAGCCAAGAAAGCACCTAAACCCCAGCCACTACCAGCAAAAATAAACTAGGAAAAATTCCAAGAAACATAATGGAAGCTCATTAAACATGATCCTCCCATTTAGGAGAACAATAAAACCTAATCTACGTATACAAGAAAAACTAAAGAAAGCAGGATATCATAAAACAAAATTAACCCAAAGGAAAAAAAAGAAAAGGATGAAGTGGGTGGGACACAGGAAGAAAACCAAGATGAAAATTAGGGTTAAACTTAATAGAAAAAAGAAAAAAGAAAAGACCAAAACAAGAAGACGAAAATTATTTTTGATCCCTAACAGCCCGCGTAACATAAAAAAATGGAAAAACAATTAATGATAATAAAAGCAACGAAAAGACAAACATGCAAAAGAAAAAAATGTAAAAGGAAACAAAAACCACCATTCAAGATGCATGCTAAGTACGTCAGAACCATGCGAAAACATAAAACCATGCAAAAGAAACATATATCACCACTCAAGAAGCCACCACTCCACGAATCAAAAAAACTCAGCACAAGCATGATTAATCCATCACTATTCCACGTAGAGACACAATTACTGCCTCGAGAATCCCTCCATAGTGCCATCAAAACCCCCACATCGAGGACCACAATCAAACACCCACCGTCCAATTGTTATTCACCGAACAAAGACGGACTACTAGAAAACAAACAAAACAAGAAAGAAAATCGTCGAAATCTTGGAGAATTTTTCGCTCACAGATATAAATAAAATTATTACTATTTAGGTTTAGGAATTTTTTTTGGATAATTTTAATTTTTAATTTGAGAGTAAAGGGTAAAAAGTAAAAACTTAAAAAAAATGTTTTGAGGAGGAAAATATTCAAAAAATAAATTTGGGGAAAATTGGGTTTGAGGTAGACCCGGGGTGGGATGTGAGTAAAAGTTTTGGGGGGGAAGTGGAAGCAAGTAAAAGTTTTGGGGAAGTAAAAAGATTTGGGGTAAAAATGTAAAATATTATAGTTTGATATTCGGTTTATTTGAATTATTTGAGTTATTCGAATTTAAAAAAAAATTCGAGTTGACTCGAATAAATCAATTTGTTTAACTCGAAATTTAAAATTTTTTTCGATTTTTTTGAGTCGAATCGAGTTTGCTCACCCCTAACCATGTACCTTTAAATCTAAGTTGGTGGTTCAAGCTATGGCACACCTAGGTACCTTCATTATTATTCACATGTCTAATACTAACACCTTTCTCGAGTCTTGTGGGCACCTATCTCCACCAACCGAGGTGTAACAACATAAGAGAAAAACTTATTTATTATGCATGTATTACAATGTTAGACATAAAATAAAGAATAATTAATACAAATTTAAACTTGAAATAAAAAAGAAATAACTCCTGTGAAAAATATTCTCTCGTTAAGATAAGTGAAATTTTTTTCTCTTTCCTAAAAATAATCCACGAGGTTGGCTAAATATTGTCAATTGAATTAGCTTATTGCTAACTCACATACTAAAACATGTGTAAAAAATAATAATCCTACCAAATGTAACATTTTTTTCTTGATTTTTTTTATACATTTTAATTTTATTATACACATTTTATTACCATGATAAACAATTGAGTTGGTGTCACAAATTAACTGGACAATAATTTAGGATTGATAATAATACCATTATAAACAATTGTATTTATTTAGTATTTTTAATATGATGTATTTATGTATTTAAATTTTATTTTATCTACAATTTAATATAATTTTTATTTTAATATTGTACATATTTCATGTGTTATTATTAATTATTTTCAAACTATACATTCCGTTATTTATTTTATATTATTTTTAAACTCACATCTATGTTTTAAATATATGATTTCTACACGCATATGTGTGTGATAGAATTTACAGCATTGTTGTTGATTGAGTTGTTATCACAAATTAACTCGACAACAACTAAAGATAATTAATAACAACATCACAAATAATTATATTTTTTTAAAATTTCTTTTTTATCATAATTTAATCTATTTTTAAAAATTTTAATGTCGTATATTTTTATATGTCATGTGACATTAAAATAAATTGAAATTACAAAATAAAATATCATTAGGGTATCTAAGATTTTTTTTTTAATTTTTAACAATTTAAAAAAATAATTATTTTATAATTTAATTTATTTTTTAAATATATAATTATTTAGAAATATATTTTTCACTCACACAAATAGAATTATATTCTGTTACAGATACTGGGATATCTACTAGTTGTAGATGTAGAGGGCAAATTCCAACCCACGACTACAACATGACGCGGTTGATCAACTAGCAGTTGACAAAGCAATGTTGAAGTTGGTTATCATGCCATGTCATGTAACATTGATGATCAATAATCTGCAAGTACAAGATTCAAGAAATGCCACTGAATGACAAAACTACCAGGTAAGTGATGCAGTTTATTAAAAGGTAACGAAGAAACTAGTTACAACTACAACTAGAACATACCCAAATGTTGCAATGAAGTTTAAGACATCGATATAAGGATTAAATGGCTGCAGTATTGCAGGTGTTCACACCATCTTTACAATCGTTAGTCAGATCGTTGAATGTTTCGATTTGTTTCTTCCCTCTCAAGAAAAGTTCTGCATCAACAGAGGCCCTCATGTAATCGTCGAATTCGACAGGAGCTCCATTGTTAAGCTTTGCTGTGTCTGAATACCACTCACTGCTTTGATCCCAAAGTTCCTTATAGTCGTTTAGAAAATGAGTGGTATATTTGTGTTTCAAAGGTTCAAAGAAGGATGTTTCAGGTTCATTTGTTGCTATATAAATATCCCTCCCGTCTTTAATTTTATTCTGTAAGGTCGAGAGAAGGGCATCAGGCGAGGTGTCTCGGGCGAGATTAGGCCATAGGTCCCGGTTCCTCGCCTTCTCGCCTCTCACGATGTGAACAGAGTCATAATCCCAGTTCAACTTTGATCCAATTGCTGCAACTAAATCCATCAACCTTCTTGATTTCCTTATCAGATCCCATGGCCTTTGAACAACAGATCCGGTCTCTCCTTCGCAAACTCTGTACCAGTAATTATCCGGCTTTACGAATCCAAACTTTCTCATAATCAAAGAATGCTTCACCTCAGTAAGCTTCTTCGGCGACACCCTGAAATCTTCAACAACGTAAAGACTCAATTTATCTTTCCTTTGCCATTTATCCCAAAGTTGCCAAAATTGATCTTGATCCAACACTGACGCTGCTTGTTTCAGATGCTCAAAATCAAAGTAGAATCTGAAGTCTTTCCCTTCCTCGTCCTGGTTCGATGAAGTGTATACCGAAGACAAACAAAGGGTCATATCCATAACCAGAGTTCGCTTCAAATACTGTGCTTCCCCCAATGCGCACAAGAAACTCCATAAATAATGCTTCATGCTCTTGCACCTATCTGCACCACCCACATAAATTAAGTACTTCCTACGAATAAATGCCCTTTCGGACTCGACAACCGGAAGTGAATCGTTTACCATTTCCCCAGCAGCATGCAAAGAGAAACCACCTTGGTCCTGCAAACCTGACGCTGTCTCATATCCAGGTATTTTATTCTTATTCTTCTTCTTCTTCTTCCTTGCATTCACACCCGAATGATATTCCCCAATGCTCACCACACTAAACGTACAATTATCTCTATTGATCACAAACCGCCTATAGTCCTTATTAAAACCAGTTGCCTTCCCTTGCTTAGGCCTAAACCTCCAGGCCATATCACAAGTATTCCCCTCGGGTCCAGGAGTTGGCTTCCCGAACCGGTTAAAGTGTATATCCTTGAAACGCTCAATTGCCTTTTGCATCATCAATTGGAACACTTCTGGATCCTTACAATCAAGTGGCTCTTTGGGATCAACCTCACATTCTGATGAACTAGTTTCATACGAATTCGTCTCCTCGGTTTCTGCTGCATCAGTACCACTGCCAAAAGTGGCTAATGCAGTCTGGTTGACAGCCATTAAATCCTCCCCGGTTCTAATGACAGTATTATTCGATTGAAACGTAGAATTTGATATGGAAGTGAGGACAGTTGTGATCTTGGTAGGAGACTGGAATAATGGGTCATCTGGTTCATAAGTAGCGGCTATAATAGTGACCAATAGAGCTCCTATTACGAATATAGTTAAACAAATATTGGCAATCATATGTAAAGAATTTTTTCCCGGGTTCTCTGGCCTAGAGCTTCGAGTTCTATAGGACACAGGACGACCCAACATTTTTCTTAATGAAGTAAAAACCTTTACAACGAACTAAATCCACTAAAATCCAAGAATCCCGTCTAAAAAAATTAGGACTTTACAGATCTGGGTTCATTGATCTTGAAATTGAAAAGAATGTTGGCAAGTAATTTAAGAATTCGACTTACCTCTTTCAAGATGAAGCTCAGGCTTTCTAGATGAATGGATTTGTTAAGATGAAAAAAAGAGAAATTGGGAAATTTGTTAATGATTAAAATTTATAATCACAATTGTTTTTCTTTTTGGCCAGAATCATGAAAAAAAAACATTAATCCTACTTTTTGTTTAATCAAGTTTACCAAGCAAAGCAGTGTGATAATGTGTAAGGTGATGCGCAATACATGCATTGTTTCTTATGGCTACTTGCAGGGATGAATTTAGGGCTTTGCTTGGGCCCTGCTCCTTTAAATTAATGAAAATCCAATTAAAAATAATTTGCTTAATTTAATAAAGTAAAACTTCAGTTTGACCCTAATACCAAGTGTTACTTGCAGTGCTCTCTGCCTCTCCTATGATTTTAATGAGTGGAAATATTAAATATAATGAGTGGAAATATTAAATATACATGTATGGTAACAGAGAGGGTGTTTTATATATAAACAAGGGTCAAGATGTACAACAAAGCCTAATGACACCTAATTCATCTCATTTTACTGTATTGATTTCACTCTCTTGGATGGTTATATATAGAATGGACACAATTTTTAACTGCTTCACTTGGTTCATGTTGATTGAATTTCGGCAGGTGCACGAGATGCAGCCCTATGTTGGATGCGGTTCATGCAAAGTTCAATGCTTTTTTCAACCATTTCTTCCAGGAACCTCTTGGCAGTTTCAACAGCTTTATCGGCTCTGCCTACGCAAATGGCAATATCATATAGGATTAAGGATGTGTTCCCTGTACTTTTCTCGGTAGTTTTGGCACAAAGGAATCAAGCTGCAACGGCGTGCTGTGTGCTGACATGAGAGCCACTTCAACAGTCTAGAAAGCAAAGCTGAGTGTTAATCTCGCTGCCGTGGCTAATTCCCGCCATTACGAAACAAAAATGACGAGATAAATCGACAACATATCAGAATCATGCATTAACACCTCAGTTAACAGAAGAAAGAAGAGGATGGTGGCGAGAACAAAAAGTTAAGAACTACCTTGCAAACAACATAAAATGAAACTGGTTCAAGCGAAATACTCCAGAAATCAGTATCCTAATGAATGATATTCCTAGACTGGACAGAACCATTAACATGGGGAAAGAAAAGAAATGGCATTGCTGAAACTAAAACGTTTATCCTGCATGTATTCCAGTTTTACTAGGAATATACTGTTCAGGAGCACAGTCAACATATTGGTTTTCTTTTGTAAGGAAGAAAGGAAAAACTGATCAAAATTTAGCAATATTTGCTATATTTTTAATTTTCGCACAGTATTTACATACAGAGTATGATCTTATTACCAACTACAATTTGATAATTTGGCAAGTCTAGGTAAATGAGATTTTCTCACTGGCTGATTAGTTGTCTAATCAGCACCGCTCAAATTATCCTATCAAAGTAAAATAAAATAATCTAATAACTTTTCTTAACAAGTTGACAACTTGTTAGTTTGTATCAAAAGTTTCGGGATAGTCCGCAGCATCACAACTCTCATGTCAATCCGCAAGACAGTTTACATTTTGTATATCTGCGAGTCTTATTCACATTTGACAGTCCGCCAGATAGTCTGCCAATGGCTTTCTGCTCGATAGTTCGCCAACTGATGGTCCGCTGTTTAGTTTGTTTGCCAGATAACTAGCACCAATGTTGTCCGCCAAGTGTGCGAGCTGTTGCACAACACAACAGCTAGAGCATGAATTTAAGCATCCGTAGGGAGATATTGAATGCGTTGAGAAACATTCTTTTCCCACAGATTCTCACCCAAAATATTCATTTGGAAAACATAAGGAAAATCAATCGAGCAGCGCAGCTGCAAACTTTGTACGTGTCTTACCATATAATTTTTGTTGGGGTTTGAAGCATTTGGCAGCTGGTATATGGCTGTAACTTGCAAAGCAAGTGTCGAGACTTGCTGAAGAAGAAAGAAAGAAAGTTGACAGAATTTTTGAGAGAAAAGAAAGCTAAGGAGAATGGAGCCTAAGTGTGGATGAATTGCCTCTATTTCTCATTACATTCATTAAAGATACATTGCCAATACATATATAAAGCTTAGTCAATGTAAATCATATCAAATCTTTACCTAAACATACCTAATCCCACTTAAATTTATGGAAACTTTGAAGTAATAACTTGTAAGCTTAATATTGCTGATTTGATCAGCATTGTCACCATCAAAATGACATGAAATATCAACCTAACATGGTTCAAAATAAACCGAACTAAGTTACAATGACATTGGTTTACAAAAGACTAGAATAAAGCACTTAGTTCACATGAAACATTAGCAGTAGCATAGCTATGAAGATTGAGTGGCTTTTGGACGTTGCATGGGCTGCATGGAGTTCACAATTCAACACTCCTCCTTGGACTCCTTGCAGCATACACCAAGTTTTCTTCTCAGTTGAGTGAATTTAGTTGTTTTGAGGGCTTTGGTGAAGATGTCAGCGATTTGATCTTCTGAATTGCAATGAACCAGTTCAATTTCGCGTGCCTGTTCCATCTCCCTCACCACATGAAGCTTTATGCTAAAGTGTTTTGTTCGTCCATGAAACACGAGTGGTTCTTTGCAATTGCAACAGCCGATTTGTTGTCACATAGCATCTCTGTTGCTCCCTCTTGCTGTAGGTTTAAGTCAGTGAGTAGCTTCCTAAGCCATATGGCTTGATTCACAGCAGCTGCAGTAGCTGCATATTCAGCTTCTGCTGTTGATTGTGCTACAAGGTTTTGTTTCTTTGAGCACCAGCAAAACATTGCTGAGCCAAGAGAAAAGCAATAGCCTGAAGTGCTTTTCAGATCATCCCTCGATCCTGCCCAATCACTATCTGTGTATCCAACTAGCTTTAAGTTTTGGCCAGCTAAACTTTAAGCCATAGGTTAATGTTCCTTTGATATATCTCAGGACTCTTTTTCCTGCTTGGAAATGTTGCATGTTGCAACAATGCATGAACCGTGATAACATGCTCACAGCAAACATTATATCCGGTCTTGTAGCTGTTAAATAAAGAAGGCATCCCACCAAACTTCTGTAGGTGGACTCCTCGACTGTATCATAGTTGCCTTGGCTTGTCAACTTTAACTCAGCAGCCATAGGTGTGTTCACTGGTTTGCTGTTTTCCATGGAAAACTTGTTTAGAATTTTCTTGGCAAATGCTTGTTGGCTTAGGAAAATCTCTCCTTCAGCTTGAATCACTTCCATTCCTAGAAAGTAAGTCATATGCCCGAGGTCTGACATTTCGAACATCTTCTTCATTTTGTTTTTGAAATCCTTCAAGACAATGTTGTCTCCTCCTGTAACCAGCAAGTCATCGACATAGAGAGACACAATAAGCTGAGTTTCAGCTTCATTCTTCTTAACATACAGTGTGGGCTCACTGATGCTCATTTGAAATCCCAAACTGATGAGATAGCTATCGATTAGAGCATACCAAGCTCGGGGAGCTTGTTTTAAACCATATAGGGCCTTCTTGAGCTTGTAAACCATGTGCTCTTTGCCTGGTACTTCAAAGCCTTGAGATTGGTCGATGTATATCTCCTCTTCAAGCAGTCCATTTAGAAATGCTGACTTGACATCAAGTTGGTGCATGGACCATTGCTTTTGTGCTGCTAAAGCAATCAACATTCTGATGGTGTCGAGCCTGGTTACTGGAGCAAAAGTTTCCATGTAGTCCAGGCCATATTTCTGACTAAATCCCTTGACAACCAGCCTTGCCTTGAGCTTATTCAAGCTCCCATCTACATTCTGCTTAACACGATACACCCATTTAACACCTATAACCTTCCTGTCTTGTGGCCTATCAACTAAATCCCAGGTTTTGTTCTTCTCGATCATCTTCATTTCTTCAATCATTGCAGCTTTCCAACCTTTGTGAGCTTCAGCCTCTTCGAAACTTGATGGTTCCATGATAGCAACATCAGCTCTTTCATAAATATCTGTTAATGGCCTAGTCCCTCTAACAGGAGCATCATCAACATCCATCTCTTGACCAGTTTGTTCAGGTTGTGTTTGCCCCACTTCAAGTTCTTCAGAAGTCTCCATTGGTTGATTGTTAGCCCAGTTCCAGTAGGCATTTTCATCGAAGATCACATCCCTACTCACTTGTACTTTCTTTGTTGTTGGATCTATGCTCCTATAGCCCTTTTTAACTGAGCTATATCCTACTAAAACACCTGGAGCAGCTCTCCTTGAAAGTTTATCCCTCTTTACAGATGGAATCTGCACATAACATAGACATCCAAAGATTTTTAGATAAGCAAGAGAGGGTTTGAAGCCATACCAAGCTTCAAAAGGTGTCATTCGAGTCACGGCCTTTGTTGGTAGTCTATTTTGAAGATAGACTGCTGTGTTGACAGCTTCTGCCCACATGAACTTTGGCATTTTCTTCTCAAACAGCAGACATCTTGCCATATCCATGATGCTTCGATTTTTTCTTTCACTCACCCCATTTTGCTGAGGTGTGTACACATTTGTTAGCTGGTGTTTAATGCCCGCTTCACCACAAATCGCCTAAAATTAAGCTGAAATGTATTCAGCCCCATTATCTGACCTGATGGTCTTCAGCTTGCAACCTGCCTCAGTTTCTACATGAGCTTTGAACTTCATGAACACTTGTGGAACTTCAGACTTGTGTTTTAAAAAATAAATCCAACAGAATCTTGAGTAGTCATCGATAAAGAGAATGAAGTACCTGTTTCCACTAATTGATTCTGTCTTCATAGGGCCACAGACATCAGTATGAACGAGTTGAAGCTTTTCAGTTGCTCTCCAGGCTTGGTTCGAGGGAAAGGGTAGTCTAGCTTGTTTTCCAAGCTGACACACTTCACAAACTTCATTATTGCATGCTGAATTGGTGAAGTTCTTGACTAGCTCTTCATGGATCATCCTGGCCATTGCTTTAAATTTTGCATGATCGAGTCTTTTGTGCCATTTCTTTGAGTCATTCTCTGAGGCAGTATAGGCTTCATTCGAACTTTTTGACCAGTCAATCTCAAAGGATTTATCAGCCATAGTGACTGTCAAGAAGCATGATCCACATGGATCAGTTATTTGACACACTTTGTCTTTAAACATAAGTGAATATCCTTTGTTAATGAGTTGAGGTATGCTCAGCAGGTTTTTGTCAATATCGGGTACAAGTAGTACATTAGAAATCACCTTGTTACCCTTTGGAGTTGATATCAAAACATCACCCTTGCCTACAGCATTGATGAACTGACCATTTGCAACCTTGACCTTGGTTTGAATACTCCTGTCCAAGGTTTTAAAGATAGCTTCATTAGGAGACATGTGGTTTGTACATCCACTATCGAGGAGCCAAACTTTGGAGCCTTTCTTCTGGTCACTTGAGCATGACACAGCAAAGACTTCTTCTTCTTTGATCATCGCCACCTTGACCACTCGAGCCTCGGCCTTAGTTTGTTGTTGAGCCTCGCCGGCCGCCTTTTGCCTTGCAAACTCTCTCAACATGTCCCTTCTTCTTGCAGTGTTGACATACTGCATCAGGCCGAAACCAACATTTATCTTCGGGATGGCCTGGCTTTTTGCAAAATCTGCAAAGGCGATCATTGGTCCTTGCAAAGATCGGGCTTAGGCCTGCTTTTTCCGTGTTTTCTTGCCTTTGTGTAGGCATTGATTGCTTGAAGAAGTCCGGCCTTAGCTTGGAAAGCTCCTTCTTGGTGTTCTTCATTCCTGCTTGCCCTCCTTTGCTCTTGAGCATAAAGGGCATTGATTAATTCGGTCAAGGTGATGCTTGAGAGGTTCTTGGAGTCCTCGAGGGAGGATATTTTTGCTTCATACCTTTCAGGTAAGGTTGAAAGCACCTTCTCCACAATCCTTGCTTCACTAAACTGCTCACCAATGAGTCTTATGCCGCTTACAACACCATAATCCCTGTCCCGAGTAATCGCTTTACGATCTCTTCTTTTTCATCTTCAAGTTTTCGAAGTCTCTCCTCAAGTTTAGAAGTTGCTGCTGCCTGGTCTTTTCTGTACCTTGAAACTCCTCCTTAAGCTTGTCCCATGCCTGTTTTGGAGTCTCACAGGCCATAATCCTTGTAAAAATGACATCCGAGACACAATTTTGGATGCATGACAAGGCTTTATGTTTCTTGGTCTTCTCCTCAGCATGCTGTCGTATTTGAGCCACAGTTGGATTGGCTCGAAGAGGTTCTGGTTCAGCATCAGTGTTGACAACCTCCCATAGATCAAGAGCTTGAAGATAGGTCTTCATTTTAACTTGCCATATATGAAAACCTTCTCCATTGAAGATCGAAGGCACAATAGGTGAGAAGCTTGATGAAGCCATTCCAAATTGATCTTAACAGCAACAGGTCCTCAAAGAATGAAGCTCTTGATACCAATTGTTGGGGTTTGAACCATTTGGCAGCTGGTATATGGCTGTAACTTGCAAAGCAAGTGTCGAGACTTGCTGAAGAAGAAAGAAAGAAAGTTGACAGAATTTTTGAGAGAAAAGAAAGCTAAGGAGAATGGAGCCTAAGTGTGGATGAATTGCCTCTATTTCTCATTACATTCATTAAAGATACATTGCCAATACATATATAAAGCTTAGTCAATGTAAATCATATCAAATCTTTACCTAAACATACCTAATCCCACTTAAATTTATGGAAACTTTGAAGTAATAACTTGTAAGCTTAATATTGCTGATTTGATCAGCATTGTCACCATCAAAATGACATGAAATATCAACCTAACATGGTTCAAAATAAACCGAACTAAGTTACAATGACATTGGTTTACAAAAGACTAGAATAAAGCACTTAGTTCACATGAAACATTAGCAGTAGCATAGCTATGAAGATTGAGTGGCTTTTGGACGTTGCATGGGCTGCATGGAGTTCACAATTCAACAATTTTCTCACAACTTTTCTTATATCTCTAGTAGCTTTAATTTGGCCTCAAGGTCTCCAGCTATCAGCTTCTCAGAAAGCTCTCCTATAAGGTTTTGTTGGTTCCAATCCAAATCTCTTCTTCTTGGTCTTTGATGGCACTCCTGACAACAGTCATTGGAGTTGCTGGTGGTGCCTCCTCTTGGACATGCCCATTTCTATTTTCAGGGTTCTTTCTCAAGGCTGTGAAGCTGCTGTTCTGTATAGACAGGTATTGCTGTCTTGCTTTTTTTCCGTTTTTTAATCTTTGCTCTAAAATCCGCCAAAAACAAAAGAAAAACTCCAAATATATCATGTTAAAATGTTAAATATAACACTACTAAACTTATAATGTTTCCAATACAAGAATTAAAATTAGTATAAGCTGCCAATGACATGGAAACAAGAGGTTCCATTTCAAAACAGCAAATTTGATTACTCCCAAAACAAGATTTAATGTCTCCAATACAAAGGAATTTTCATTAGAAAACCTTCGTGAGATATCATTATTATTTTTATTAAGGTTGTTAGTTCATCAGAATAATCTTGAAAATTTGAATTGGATTAAAGATAAAGATATCATGATCATATCATTCACCAGGGCCATGACGTTCACTAATGGCCGGAAGCCGTGGCTGCCATAAAACGACACTTCTCGACTTCCCTTTCCCTCCCTGCTGCTGGAACTCAACATTAGATTTCTTCTTGGAGTTTTCGGCAATGGCAATGCCTTCATCCTTGCTGGTTTTAATGACGTCAACGCCTGCAAATCTTACATGTTTCTTTGTTCCATTTTTGTTCCTGCTTTTACTAGTAAATGAGCCACTTACTCCACTTGAATCACTAACTTCAAATTGTTTGCTTGATGAACCATACTTGGAGACATCAATGGAGGATTGTGAAACTGAAACTTCTCCACTGGGTTTTCTGATCCTTCGACGAAGCTTTCTTACAGTATGACGAGGGACGACATAGAATTTTTGACCAGGAGTGAGGATCTCATGTGACCGGACCAATGAATCCCATGGTCTCCTAAAAACTTCTGGTCTAGCTAATACGGAAGATGGGTAGTTCTTCATTATATTAACTGCAGGGATTGCCATGTAATAGCACTCGACAACCCCACCAGGATGAACAATCTTTAGAGCTGAGGTTCCCTGATTCTCCCTTGGCTCTTGCTGAAGTTGAGCCACTGGTTTAGGCCGACCATGGCTATAGAAAGGGGCAAGTTTTCGAACATTCAGGAACTTGTTAAGCATTCCAGCAGCCTGTTTTACAAATAATGCGAAGTTATGACAAATATGGCTTTGTATAGAATCACTTACAAACTGGTTTTTAATCTTTGAAACAGCGATGATTACAAGAAAAATATGACTTTTCCAGATTTTTTACACGTCCATCTTAATTTTGTCGACTTGCAAGTCAAATGGGGGATTTTCAACAGCGGAAGAAGATAACAACCATGTCACTATGGAGAGTCCTAGGCTGGCCATTTGGCTTGTTTAGCTTGGGTTTAGACATTTAAAGATGCTATAGATTAATGTTCTGCCAGCTTTATTCTCAAAATATCAAATCTACAATGTAATAGCATCATCCAATACCAGAAGAAAACTGTAATATGTGGATATTCGGTTATGGTTTCATGCATCTAAAGGGATTTAATTTTTTCTAAATCTAAAATAACAATGAATGATATCCCATGTCTATCTTATTGCTCTTAGTAAAGATCGTGTTCAGATTTCTCTCCATTGTTTATTCTCTTGTAAATATTCATTAACATTGTTCATATACATATAATATTAAGATATCACGAGGCAAGAATGTGAGAAATGTCAAATATTAGTTAGAACTGTGTACAGGTTTGGAATTGAAAATAGCCTTTCACTCAAAGCAAATGAAACAAGTTCCTTACATACTGCATGGAGCAAAGCAAGAAATAAACATGCAACCTTTCTTATCAATACTCAATACAAAAGTACACCATACATCAGCAAAATATCGCTGTAAGGAAATATATATACGCATGTATGCATATATGGGTGGGAAACTTTGTGTGATGATTTTCTGATTGTAACTCTTCATCATGTGGCACCAGCTGCATTTTGCAGTGTGATGCCGCTAATTGTTATCTAATTCTATCATCTTGTTCGAACTATGAGCTTTTCCCTTTCCATGGTTGGTATATGTTCATCAGAAGAAATAGAGGAGCTTAAATTCTAATTTTACTCGGATGTAGTTTTGCTAACTGTAACAGGTAAATCTGATAGCGATGGCCGTAAGACAAGATATAGAGCAGGACCTAAGATTGGCACCAATGATAGGGGCAGAAGCCAAAAACCTTTGTCATACCTGCAAATAGGAAAACCATTCTCATAACTTATGTCATGCCATATACACTCTTCTTATAGAGGTTTTGAACCTTAAATTCAAAGCAAGAGCTTAATAGTCTCGATATTGGCTTACCATTTACGAGCAGTCATATCATTATAAACCCAAAAAGGAGCAAAGGCAGATAGTAGAGTAAAATCAAGGCTCATGATGTGAATCTGCAAGATGGAGATTTGGTTCCCAGCATGAATATATTAAGTTCCATGAGATTTATATATACAAACTGACAAGACAATCATGAAGAATCACAGTCTAGCAAAAGATTGACAATCTTACAAATTTGCTTTCCCTGAAGTATTGGAAAAACTCTCTCCAAATATCAGCATTTGCTAGACCTGCATAAATTATTAATCCTATTCCTGCAGCAAGCACCATCTGATATGCAACGAAGTTAGTTTGCGTTTTTTGCACATAACAAAAAGTTCAAGCACACAACAAGTTTTCCACTTCTATCAGTGAAAAGGAAGTTGTTAAGTGGTGTTATCCCACATCTTTAGCATTGGATTTTTTGTGGTCTTATATTCAGATTAGACCTCCCACCTATTACCAATTGATTTTAGGTTGAATGCTTAACATGGTTATGTTCTTCCTGCCTAACCCAATGCAAGGTTGACGACCTCCCATGAGGTTGTCCACATGTAGGCAGTTTTTGAGGTACACATGATGGAATTTATGTTAAGCATCTAACCTATAATCAATTTGCAATACTTGAAGGACTCAACTTGAATATAAGATCAGAGAAAACTTAAAAACTAAAGTACCTTAGACAAACTAGAATGAGTTTGGATAGTGGATTACTTTTCTTATTCACGAACAAAGCAAGTTTAGAGAGAAAAGAAACACGAAGTCAGGGCCTGTGGGTATGAAATAATGCTTCTTTTTATTATTATTTTAATCTCAAATGATTTTTTACACTTCCTCAAAGCAGTCTTCAATTGACAACCAACTAAGCAACTTGATATGAGATGAAAAAAATCAGTAGAAATCAAGCTATAAACTGAATCTTTCTCTACTTGGGCCTTTAATGAAATCCCATGCATACTGAATGACATTTGGCAGTGCTTTCATCCAAAGAAATAATAAGATGGTAGGATATATAAATTACAAAGATTTTCATGAAATAGTACCAACAGGACATAAAGTATAAGGTTGGAACTAAACACTGATTAGAGGAACAGAAGTTCTCATGTGCCGAAAATGTAAGGTTTTGGCCGAAGATTTTATGGAAATGAACAACTTGGTTATAGTTTCAACTATCAAATACAAGGAAATTGTATATGGGGAAAAAACAGAAGTACTTACCCCAGCAGTTAATTTTGATTCCAGAAAATTCAAAGGCCATTTTTCAAGCTCATTTTCATCAACGGGTGGTGGTGGTGGACTCCAAAGAACAAAATATGGTAAAAGAGCATATACTCCACCAAAGAATGAAAGTGCTAGAAACGGCCAGGCAGGAATGTTGCTTTTTGAGCTGCAAATAGATCATTTAAACTAATTAATGCTAACTAAAGAAAGTGTGGATCTTTGCACAACAATAAGATATCATAGATTCAAGTCTCAGTAATAGCCTCCTTCAAAGAACGAAAAAAAAAAGGGGGGTGCCCTCTTGCATTAGGCTCCAACTAGTATCATAAAAGTTTAGACCTATAAGATAGTATGCTACTTTGACCAGTACCACCCAATCCTATTACGTTTGCTTCAGAAATAGCAACAAAACTAAATCATCTTTCATTCTAATTATCCTACAAAGTCCCTTAGTCCATTTGCATGCTCTGTTTCTAAGAAAATATAACCAGTTATCATCCATTTCAATAATCTTTACCTTCTCAAGCAGAAAGAAAGCAGAAATTAAAATAACATGATGAAGATAAGAGGTTCAGATAAGGTACGCTGTAAAAGAAGTTGGTGGTACCTTCTGCCTGTTGGAAGCAGCAGCATGCTGTACACCAATGGCCACAGTCCCATTATGTACCATTGGGACACAAGTACTTCATTCATCCTAAAACCATCATCCCCCTTCAAGTTTAGGAGTTTTTTCAAAAAATACATATCCCTTGACTGCAAAGAGCTCATAATCCATGTTAGGGATTTAATGCAGATGTTAGACTGATACTTCAAGAATTTCTTAATATGTAAACTCTCAGCCAGTCAGCCTTCAGCATAATCAGGAGAATGTGATATCATATCATCATGTTTATATGCTACATTACCTTCTTAAACTTAAAATCTATAATTTACCTTCATGAAATACATGAATGGAGGTTGTTTAAGAGCTATCAAAAAGCTTATCTCAAAAAGGACTAAGTATTTTTTTTGAAAAACTTGTCATTGAAGACTATTATTATGCTGGCTAGGCCTATCACATGCGGGCAGCACCGGTTCAGTCCTATTAACATTTCATATAAACGCAGTTAAATGTAGCACCAAAAAAACAAACGAAAAGGCCACAAATGAATGCAAACAAAAATACAGCAAAGGGAAATGGAATATTTAAACTGCCAAAAGGCCTTTGAAGAAACTCCATGGAGAACAATCAGTAACCAATGACCATAAAATTAAAACCCAAGCTTTTTGCATTACTATTTCAGTTCAGAAAATGATCAACAATAATCACAGCAAGGAAGGGAAAAGCGGCATATAAATCAGAATACTAAAACATCCAAGAAACTCAAGTTATTTTGGGCAATGAAAGTCACTTTAGGAATTTCCACCCCAATTTCAAATCAAGGAACCCGACAAAGGCGTTTACCATAAATAAAAAAAAAGTTGGCTTCGGAAAATACCGGCGTTTGGTTCGGTGAGAGATTGAAAACATAGTACATGAGGGCACCCCACAACACAAAAAGCAAAATCGAGGTTGTCCAATCCCTTCCTTCTTTACCATTATCAACCGAGAGCCCTTTATCTTGACCCGCTTCTTCTTCAGAATTCTGGGTGTTTAAGGAACTTTGACATATTTTAAGAACACTCTTTTGCTGAAATGGGGAAACTAAAGAAATAAGATTGTTGGGTTTAAGGAAGACTGAGGAACTTGAGGTTCTTTTGGAAAGTAAAGGACTTCGTTGGCTAAGGTTTCTAGCTCGGATTAAAGTTTTGAACTTGGAAGAGTTTTGAGATACGTAAGAGAAGTTGCAACAGATGAGGTTGATGCTTGCTGACATTGTGAGAAACAGATTTTTTTTTTCTCCCCTTTTTTATAAAGGATTGATTCACATAAAACTGAAAAACGATGACTTTCTTACAAGCCTTAAAATGTGAGCTTAGTTATTTGAAAACCCATGATAAAGCATAGGGAGATGGGAACTAACTTCGGCTAGCTGCTAGATGAGGCTTGGAAAAAGACAAAGTGGATCCAAAACGTTGGCATGAGAGCTAGACTAATGTGTTTGTTTGGATAGAAGGAATGTGAAGGAAATGGAATATAAGACCGCATCGCCCTATAAAACTAGACCGCGGATAAAAAATAGGGTAAAATCCCAAGTTGGTCACCCTACTTTTAGGGTGCTTTCATTTTTGTCACTCAAAATGAAATCCTTGCAATTTAATCACCTAACTTTTAGAGTATTTCCATTTTAGTTATCCAAGCATTAAATATCTAACAACAGTTAACTGTACATGCCACATCATATTTGTACTTTTATTTTTTTCACCTAACTTTTAAGTTACTTTCATTTTGGTCACCCAAAAAAATCTTTTTTAAGTATTAATTAGGGTAAAAAAATAGAGATTTAAGTGAAAAAGCGGTAAACTAAAATAATAAAAAAAAATCATCAAATTTTACTTATTTATCCTATTACCGAAAATTCTAAATTTAGATTTTAAAATATAAATTTTTAAATATTAAGATTCAACTCTTTTTTTTCAACACTTCTTTATCTAAAGGAAAGACAAACAATTAATTTAATTAATTGTAAGTATTTTTTTTTTTACTTTTAACTTAACATGGAAGATTCAGGATTATATAATTAAAAAAATTTAAGTTTCGTTGACTATTATTAAATATGAGATATGTGAGTTGATTTTATTAAAAATAATATGAAAACATAGAAAATAAAATAAAAATAAAAATATAATATGATGTGTACAATTAACTGTTGTTCAAAATTTAATATTAAATGATTAAAATGAAAATATCCTAAAAATTAAATAACCAAATTATAAGAATTTTATAAATGGAATGTGGAAGATATAGAGGATATTTGGACACGCAAGTTTAAGGGACATATAGTAACCTCAGCCAGTGACGGAAGTGACGCAAATTTGCGGTCAAACTAAAACTAACGTGTTTCCTCCAAAATATCTACTTAAGAATTTAACTAAAAAACAAAGGTAAATTAGATTATTACTCACTAAATTATAACTGAATTTTCATTTTAGTTAGTTAACTAAGACTTAGTTTGGATGGGCGGTGTGTTTACCTCCGGTGAGGTTAAAAACAGCGGTGGCGGTGAGATTAATTCATCGTAGCGTGTGAGATTGGATCTTTGTAGCGGTGAGATTAAGCTTGTGGTGGAGTGTGTGTTTGGATTCAAACGCAGCTGTAGCGGTGAGGTGAAAATAAAAAATGACTATTAAAGACATCAGATTAGAATTGGTATATAATAGAAGTTTTTAAATTATTTTACTTATATAAAATTATTAAAGTATGTAAATTTATAAATTCATTTAATAAAATATTAAAATGTTTTATTATAAATATTTTAATGAATTATATAATCAATTTAAATTATTTATTAGATAAAATAATTATTATTGTTAATTTTTTATAGTTAAATATTCTTTTATAACAATGATAAATATTATTTTCGCAAATAGTAACATTATACTTGAATAAAATTTTGAAGTATCTAAACGAATGATTTTTAATAAAAAAATAGAAACATAAGACATAACAAGCTTCATTATTACTAGAAATTAGGTTATGATGCAAAATTATGTTTACAAATATTGATAAAAAAAATCAGATCTTTTTCATTGACTTGAGAAGCATTTATGTTACAATGAAATATGGCAGTTACCTAATGTATAATTGCTCCCACTAATACATGACTAAAGCCAAGCTAGAATTACACACAAAATATAGCGGACATACCAGCTGTAACATCAAATATAAATCAACAACTACTCCTACTAACTTTAAGTATAAATTACATTGGAACTAAATCATGATGTAAAAACAAAGACAAGTTATAAATTACATTGGAACTAAATCATGATGTAAAAACAAAGACAAGTTTTTGGATACTAGCAATAGCCCAACCCTGAGATTCTGCAACACAAAATGAGATTCTTTTCCTTCACGATGAACCCTATAAAGAAAAAAAAAAAACAGATTAAGCTCTATTAAAAGTAAAATTTGATGCAATCAAAAGGTCAACAAAACAATTATGAAGCAGAACAGCATAAGCATTCATATGATCCAAAATTTTCTTCTCGAAACTGTAAAGTTAATAACTACCAATTCTTTCTCACTGTATTTGAAAATACCAGTCACCGTCTTTCTCACAAATCACAGCAAAGCAAACAAATACTGCATTTTCGAGACAATCCCATGAACCAAAGGGAGCTAGATAAAAATCTTAAACCACGGGTAACTCAAAACTGGCATAGCGGCATATCTAAACTCTAAAGCCCCATACTTCATATTTAAAAGAATGAACTTTAGCATCACAACCTTAAATCAAGCTCGATACTAACCCCCGAATACACTAATACTCAACCACTAATCACAGCAAGCGCACAACTACTGCACTTTCAAAACAACCCCATGAACCATGGGGAGCTCAAAAAAAAAAAAAAACATAGACCGGCATATCAAATCTCTAAACTCAAAATTCCCATACTTTAAATATATATATATATATATACACATTTTTCCAGTCAAGAATGTGTAAAAAGTACAAAGCCGGGGACCATAATTAAACCTAAATATTTCACATATAATGAGTACCAAAAAGGAAGAAAAAGGTTCTACTATATCTGTGAATAGGGATAATAGTTACTCAAACCATAATATTGGTAACACCTATCAAAAGCAAACCATTTCTTGCTAGCAGTGAATGATTGAATTCATAAGAACTTACATATTTGATAAGAAAAATGACAATAATGTTGAGTAAATAAAAAACACAGTATTAACTACGGCAAACTGAAGGCATCCTATGTTATGGTTTCAACTAATTTAAAAGTTGCCTCTCAAGTGTGAGATTCAAATCTGCTTAGAAAATTTCCATTTATATTCAAGTAACCTCGTCCAACTTACAGCTCACCCCTAGCTCTCTAAAGGAGCTTATGCACTGCATTTGTTACCACTAAACAATGGGGGTAGGAGAGGAAGCCCTAGTAGCTAATCAGTGAATTCAACATTAACAAACCTCCTACAGTAATTTCTGATTCAGACCTGAAGGCACCCAGGCCCTCCCACAACAAAGAGAAGTTCCTTTAAAAACGGAGGAAGAACTTCCTCATAGTTGCAAGACAAGTTTATTCTAATCACATTTCTAATATGACAGTTAATTACCTATCCCTACCAAAACAATCTAAAAGCAACAAGAGCAAAGCTCATTAAGTGAGTAGAACTGCCGGCAAGAAAAGCACTCATAAGCTTATTAACAACTTCAATTTCACTCAGATAGCAGCCTGTAGTCTTCATACATGTCCCACTTCCAGTTTACCACAAGGGTGACATAACATGCATGACCACAATCATACCCAAATATAATGAATGTATGAAGATATGCATGATTGTAAGCAACATATGACAGAATGGTGAACATTTCTTACTTCTTTAGTATGCTCTTTGTGTCTGTCTCACCCGTCAAACTAAATAAGGCATCCACAACATCCTCTTTCATCCTCACAAGACCCTTCAAAGAACCACATAATATGCATGCAGAGTGTATTGTTGAATCTGCAGTCTCTAAGCTGATGTTGCTAATTCTAACTATAACAGTTTCTAATGACTGCAGTGGCCAAATTCGGAGATGCATTTTCTTTACTGTTATATAGCCAACTGATAATGCTTTCTTGCTTGACTCCAATATCTGGAAAAGCATACATTAACACTTATCATGTTCTGGCCAAAAGAATAGGTGACCATACACAAAAAAGGAGATAACAAAGGAGGAAGGAAAGTCTATATAGCCAAGATGGAAAAATACCTTAAATTCAATGTCCCAATTATCAAGCCCATATGGACCAGGCCTCCTAGAAACCTTTATGACCTTGCCAAAAACTGAGATTGCCTCATTTAACTCAAGAAAGTCAATTATAGAAGGTGCATTCTTAATCGTAACAGAACTTGAAGTTCTGAAAGTAGATCTTCCACTATTATTGTTCTCAAGATCTAGAGAAGGAACAAAAGAGTTTCCAACTTTAAGTGATACATCCTTGATGTTAAGGCAGCTGTCTTCCTTAAAAGGTGACCCATTTAACTTAAGTGAGAAATGTTTTAACTCCTTTTCACAGTGTTCAGTCAATTTATACCATAACACAAAGAAATTTATGGCATTGAAACGGCTAAATTGCTAAGGCACTATAAAAAAATATTAAACAAACGAACTAGTAACAAATAAACTGAGAAACTTGCCAAGTAAGAGAAAGTACTATTTTCCTTGCTGAAACAAGGCCAGCGTAACCTGGGGAAAATTTCAGAGTGTGTCAGTTTCGTGGTTTTGGGTATAGAGGGGAAGCGCCAAAAGAGAAATGAAAATCGAATGAAAGAGGGGTAAAAGACTACAGGGTTATAGAAATTACCGGTGACTAGATGATGGAGTGAAACTCAGAATCTCCACTCAAGCATCGCCCCCAAGTTTTCTTGCAGCGCTCTTCGCCTGCGACAAGAGAGGCAGCTGAACAAAAAGGAACGTCGGGATGACTGCGTTTTAGGAGATGTTTGAAAATGGGTATTTTTGTCTGATAAAAATACCTACTGCCCTAATGGCCTGCTGCTCTCATCTCGATCCCACGTTTCAAAGACAAAGAAGTGAGATTGAAGCCAATTTTCTTCGCAGACCGAAATATTGAACCAAACAAAGATGCGGTGAGATTGGTAACCAAATTGCATCTCACTGATGCTAAACGGTGAACCAAAGGAAGCCTAAAAAAAGTTATAATTTGGTTACTGAATTATTTAAAAGTTTTCATTTAAATTAATATATTGTTAAAATCGATATTTTATGACTTTCTTTGTTTTCATTACGTGCACTAATAGAAAGCTCTTTTCTCCTATTATTTTTCTATAATTCAATTTTTCTTCATGAAACAACTTTGAACGTCACAAATCTACGAACTAAAAATAAAATAGCTTTTTTCTCTGATCCCCAACAATAACCTTCATATTGATTTGAATCTAAGGTATGTTCTACTCGTCGATGGGTACTAATCTACTGTACCAATCATCGAATTGTTGCTTATAGCTTGTTAATGAAACTTTAAAAAAAAATAAATTTAATAATCCAGTAACTTAAATAAAAACTTTTGAATAATTTAATTACTTAAATTGTTAAGAATTGTATAAGATGAATTACAAGATGAAAATAGTTTAAGAAAGTAAAGGTTGAAAATGATCACAGCATCCCTATTTTGACTTCGAAAAATTGTTAAGAATTGTATAAGATAAATTACAGGATGAGCCTTATATTTATAAAAGTCTTATTAAGTCTATTTTCCAATAAAATAAACGATGAATTCATCCAAATTATATTTTTGGATTAATATATTTTTTAGCAAAGAGAGGTTAGAGTTGTTTGGCAGCAGCTCTATCCTAACTTTAAAAATTTGCTAACATGTCTGTACAAGGGAATAAATTTTGGAAAATTTGTGGTTGAAAGTTTCAAGATTCTAGTTTTTAAAAAATTAAACGGATCTTGATTTCAAAATTTTTGGATTGAGAAATAAATAATTTAGCAATTGTTACAATTTTGTTTTGAAAGATAAACAATAATAAAAATGACTATATACAATTTGGAATTATTAAATGGAATGGACATGTGTATAAGGCCTAAAGAAATGCGGAAATGTGTTTCTAAATGCAAAGCACCTATGGTGTCTACATGTGAAAAATGATCATACTCATAAAGCCTTTATTAATATGGATTTGATCATAAGTATGTGAAAGCATTTAAAGTGTCCTTATATGACATGTGCATACATATGTGTAAATGGCCTAGATGGATACATGTTAATTATAATTGTAATGTGCCCTATTAGACTTAGTGAAATGCTAAGATACGATTAGAATGTGAGTTAGGGGCTATAGCGTGTTGGAGTATTGTTAGAGGTTTTGTACTTATGTGTGCTTTATATCACCTTCGAGCCTTGCAGTTATATGCTCTCATGAGATCTTTGGTATGGTAGAGGGATATTTTATGCTATTTTACAATTTAGCACTTTGGTGCTCATTGGTATGGTGGAGGTGTCCCGTGTATCTGAGTCAGTTTTATTAAAGTTTATTACGGGGGAAAATGGATAAAATGTGAATAATCAACTTTAAATGTGACTAAAGGTGGTTAAAAGCAAGATTAAGGGTCATGAACTAAATTTTCTATAATTAAAATGGATGAAAATAAGGTAAATAAACAGATAAGCAAATGAGAATTTAAATTGATAAGGTACCTTAAAAGTATTTGTCCTAATTAAGGAAATGGAAACAAAATGGATGACTCCAATAGAAAATAAGCGTCATAATTAAACGAGAAATAAATGTATATATGTTTTGAAAAGCTAAGAAACAAATGTTTAAAGAATTACGAGGGAGAGTAATCTTCATACGAACTTTTTATAAGCTATTGCCTAATGAATCATTAAAATGTTAGTTGAGTCACATAATTCGATTAATTTAAATGAATTATTAGTGACACTAGAATGCAGTTTAAGTGAATCTTATATGACATGTTTATAAGGGACTCAACATTAATAAGGAATAGGATAATTAGGTTTATCCATGGCTACTTACTAAGTTTTTAAATCTCACACGTTAGTTGTTTTAAACACGTAGGTAAATGATCTTGTTTGAGAAGCTTGAAACTTTATTTGGAAACATCGCATCACCCATCAAGTTTTTAAGGTTGTCCTTTAATTATTAAATGTTATTTGTATAAGTTATTGGCATGTAAATGGAGACTTAGACTATTATGTTTATAAGTATTTGGATTTGTAAAAGCAAGTGTTGAATGTAACCTCCCTCAAAGGTTAAGACAGGTTTTTGAATTATAAATTGGTTTGAATATGTGTATGATTTGGAATTAAGTTTAAATATGATTTAGAAATGCTTTTAATGCTTTGGCACCATGAGGTATGATTTGATGGTACTAACGATGTTTTAGAGTATTTTTTAAGTGTTTTGGGGACACTTAGTGAGTGACATCGTGACCTTGGTGCTCAACATCGCGACTTCACATTCCTCTTGTTGCGACATACTTACTTAGTTAGTCACATTGTGAAGTCATAAGTCTCACATCATGGCTTCGCGCCTATTTCAACATTGGACTAATTTAAGCCGTTTTGACCTTCTGGGGCCCATTTTAAGTTTTGATCACCTCTGATCCACTCTACACCAATTCTAAGTTATTTCAAATTATTTTTAAAAATTTTAGTTTCTCTAAAACATATTTTAATTATCATACAAAAAATGTTTTAAACTTTTAACTCTTAAATAAAATTCGAGATTTCTTACTCGTACATGCTTCAATAACATCTCCCATTTGTACTAACCGTCGGGACGAGTGACAGGTGTTACAAATTTTCTGGGCAATATAACTTTTCTTTAGGACTTGCCTTCCTTCAAACACAAGGCTGTGATTACTTTGAATATTGATGGGAAAATAATTTTCTCATGTAATTGGAAAGTTAAAATTTATATAAAATTACCTTTTTTTTTCTTATTTATTTTCATTATTTTTATGCAATACTTTTTCTTCACAAAATCATAAAAATTACTTTAAATTTAGTTTAAATACTAACGAATTAAATTTTAAATTGTATTACAATTTAATACATGTAAACTATTAAAATTTATTATCAAATTAATAATGTATTAATTTATTTCTATTAATAAATTATTAAAATAAATTAATTAATTAAACTACTTGTTTGTTAATAAAAAATAAATTTTGTTAAAAATAAATATCGAAAATTATTAAAATTAGTAAAATTTTTATTTTATTTGATGGGGCAATTTCAAATTTTACTATAGCATTTCTAGTGAAATGCTTAGAAAGCTTCAATGTAACTTTCCAGTATTTTAACTAGTATGTACCAAACCTTGTAATGTCATATTTTTGGTCATCACATCCTTAGCAATTTAATTCCCAAAAATCACATTCTATTTGAATCTTATCATGAAAATGTATCAAACATTGTCTAAATTTTAAACCTTAAATCTTAATCCTAAACATTAAATTTGACATACTAAATTTTAAACCTAATTTTACTAACATTAATAGTTAATTTCATTTAATTAGCTAACACGAAAATTAACATAATTAACATAAAAATATTATTATAAAGAAAAATGATCTAGTATTCGAAGGTAGATGACATTAAGTTACTAAATTTGTTTTCCTAAAAATAAAATTTTAAGATATTTTAAAGTGATTTAAACTCCCAGACAAAATACATACATATTCCTTATTTTTTCTTCAATTTTTTTCTATTAATCTAAACTTACGTATTATTGTAAGGTGTTAAACTCAATTAGTGTAATTAATTAATCGAATTTTAATTTAGCTGTAAATTTAATAAAAATTCATTTGTTTTACAAAACAATAAGCATTATTGTAAAAATATTTATATATTTTAATAAATCTAAAAAGAATACATACAATCATAAAATTGAACCTAAAAAATAATAATTGTTACTATCACAATGTAATGATTTCAACTAATATAATTTTATAAATTTATTACATAAAACCCTTTTGACCTACTTGTGTGTTACATAATTTACTTTATTTTTTCTTTATAATTGTCATAGCGTAACAATAGTTATGAGTTTCTGGTCACCCCCTTCCTGAAGCAGGGAATTCTTCAATTTAATCAATTTTCCTTTTTGGTTGAGAATAGTAAAAAAGTAAATCACATTTTTTATCGAAAACAAATCTCTTAGGTAACATTGAAGTATTATTAAAATTTTCTTTAACACATTATCCCTAGATCTGATCTTGTTAAAAAACAACCAACGATCTAAACTGTAGGATTCTGTTTTTGCTTTTTGTTTTGGTTTCGTAGAGATGCCGGGAAGAAAATGGAAGAGAAGCGAAATAGCATGGGCAGCAATGGGTTTGTTTCTATGGAGCTTAAAAGTAGCAGAAGGGGTTAGATTCGTGATAGACAAAGAAGAATGTTTATCCCATGATGTCAAGTACGAAGGAGACACTGTTTATGTCTCTTTCGTTGTAATTAAGGCCGAGGCACCTTGGCATTTTAGCGACGAAGGCGTCGATCTTGTGGTAACCCCCTCCCCCTTCCTTTTATTGATTGAATTGTTGGTTTTGATTTTATTGAAAATATCCAATTAAAATGGAGATCTAAATATGTGTATAAGATTTGTGTGAATCCCATCATAATGATTGTTGTTAAGCTTGTTAAGTCCAAAATATTAACTTTCGTGTGAATATTATGGTGAGATGATCAGATAAAGGGACCAGCAGGGGACCAGATTCATGATTTTCGTAACAAAATAAGTGAAAAATTCGATTTTGTTGTCCACAAGAAAGGGGTATACCGCTTCTGCTTTGTTAACCAATCTCCATATCATGAAACCATTGATTTTGATTTACAAGTTGGGCATTTTACGTACAGACATCAGCATGCAAAAGAAGGTGAGTTTAAATGTTGCTTCTTTTATTTGTTTGCCTTTAAAAAGGGAGAAAAATGATGATTATTTCTCAATGATGTGTGCAGAGCATTTTAGTCCTTTGATGGAGCAGATAACAAAGTTGGAGGAAGCTCTTTACAACATCCAATTCGAACAGCATTGGATTGAGGCTCAGACTGATCGACAGGCAATAGGTAGTAGTTTTCATCACCTCATAGTTCTTGCACTGCTACGTTTTCTTTACATATTTTTTCAAAATATATTTAAAATGAAATAAGATATTCCAAATACATGAAAAAGATTTGAGTATACATTAAAAAAATTGATGCCCCTTTGCTTCTTTTTTTTTTTTTTTTTTCTTTTTCCTTTTCCTTTGCATGACAAAGCAAAAAGTACATAACATGTGGTGTAATTTGTGGACAGTGAATGATAGCTTGGGGCGACGAGCACTTCACAAGGCAATGTTCGAATCAGTTGCACTTATAGCGGCAAGCATCCTTCAAGTTTTCCTTCTGAAGCGCATGTTTGAACGAAAACTTGGAACATCCAGAGTCTAATGAAACCCTCTATTACCCCAACTCTTTGCTTTCCGATGGTACTTTGTTCATTCTTTTGCACCGCAAGCACCAATTGTATCGTATCTGTTCTTTAACCACCACTTGTTTTGTACTTAAATTTAACTGCGACAGGCTTTAGACTCAAATTTCCCTTTTTCTTTTTCTTTCTTTTTCCCTTTTTGGGGTGCTAAATGATTGTATTCATTCTTAGTGCAAACGTAAGGGATTATAACAAAATGATATTAAAAGTTATTAAAATAAAGATAAATAAGAATTTAATTTTTTTATAATAAATATTTTTGGCATAATGATAAATTTAACCCTCAATGTTTATATTTTGTTATCATTTTGGCTCTTATTCTTTTTTGTTTTAGCTAAGTTTGATCAGTAACTGTTCAACAAGAGTCAAATTCACTTTTCTTTAATGAAAATGTTGGCTAAAGCATTTGTTCTTTTTTAAGATGTTGGCATGGCAACCCACGTGGTAGTCTACGTATACTTCATGTTGACATTACATCATTTACCTTATATATATCAATAAATAATTTTAAAAATATAAAAATTTTCAAGAAATAGAAAATTCAAAATTTTAAAAAATATATAAAAAGTTTATAAAATATATATATCACGAAGTATACGTAGACTATCATGCAAGCTAATATGTTTTAATTAGTATTTCCATTAAAAAATATCAATTCGACTCTTTTTGAAAAGTTGATAATCATATTCAACTCTTTTTAAAAAGCTGAGGATTAAATTTAGCTCAAAAAAGAATAAGGACCAAATTGATAAAAAATTGAAAATATTAAGAGATAAATGTATCATTATGCCAATATTTTTTTTCAATATTTTCTAAATAATTTTAAGACAAAAAAAATGTTTTATATCTTAAAATTTGTTTTGATTTGCTTTCCTTAACTTTTCCCTTAAATTGAAGTAAATAAAAAATTTAATTTTCAGAAAAAGTAAGGGATACCCAACATCCCTTACAATCCTTAGCGTTCCCCTTAGTACCTTCAATCCTAATATAAGCTAAGGCTCTCTTCTGACACTCAAAATTTTTGATATAATAATTGGCAGTATTTTTTAAAATAAATGCAGCCAGATTCTAACAAAAGTGAAAATGTGTTCATTAAATAGATCTTCTAATAGAGTTAATCAAAAGAAATTAGTGAGAGCGAGCGTGAATTTGAAAAATTGGTCAATGAACATTGCTTTGAGAAACAACTTCTAGTGTCTCGAGACATGTTGAGATCAAAACTAAAATTGCCTTGAGACATAAGGGTCATTGCCTTGAGACACAACTTCTAGTGTCTCGAGACATATTGAGATCAAAACTAAAATTTTCAAAAATAAAATAGGGCTTGTCTCGAGACATGAAGTTCCTTGTCTCGGGACATAATCTTGAAATTTGATAATTGAGTTTGGATTCAAGTCCATTACTCTCAAATTGACTTAGCATAACCCCGTAACTTGACAAATTAAGATCTTATACATTAAGTATGGATGTGTATAAATATATTGGACGAATAAATGCATTGATATGATAATTGTTCACTGCATGATATGATTAAGTAGTAAGTTAGCCTGAGTTGCTTTCGCAACGTAATGCGACATCATACATTTGGATCCGACGATTGGGTTGGGTGTTGGGGTGTTACATAGTGTTAATAGTTAACTTGAATTTTGAAATTTGAAAATTAGAGGGGCTAAATTCCTAGAAATAAAACTATAGGGACATATGGCATATTTTAACCATTTTATTAAATTGATTAAAATATGTTTTCTTATAAACAAGAAACTTTGTTAAAGTGAGAAGTATGTCAATATGACATCACTTATCCGTATTGACTGTCAAACCAAGTAAGGGGTGTTATAATTAGTGGCATCAAAGCTTAAGTTCAGTTGGGTTGGTAGATTGAGTCTAGATGTACATGTCATATAGGAGGACAAGTGAGATGTAATCATAGGATAAAACATCATGAAAATTTGACCAAATCTCTATCAATTTGATAGTGATCTTGATGAGATATGGTATATGTCATAGAAGTTTGACTAAAGGTAAGAAATATGTCAATTTGGGACCTCTGATAGATCCTGTTTTCTTTATAATCACATAGGCATGGCAATGTGGAAACACAATAAGAAACAAAATATTTTTAGTATACCCTCAGAGGATAAATTGAACGTTAAGAGGCTATCGAGGGGGAGTTAAATGAATGAAAGTGGAAATCGTATTAAGGCCCTTATCAAATGAATAGAGTTTTGAATTAGAATATGTGTTGAACAATCAAAGAGGGTTAAAACTTTATTCAATTGTGAATGTATCTTGTGTATCTACATGTACAGTTGAAGGAGGCAAACTCTGAACAATGATTGTTACCTCAGGTTTCTATTGGTGTGGTCGAGTTAGTAGGGCCAAAAAGGTAAGAATGAGAGGTTTCACTCTTGTCAAAAATTGAAAGGGGTTTGAATGTTTTCTAAACCATTTTTGAACTTAGATATCTTTAGATAGCTATTCATTGAAAGAGATCACAAGAAGGGTTTAAATGTATGAAATTGGAAATTGTATTAAGGCCCTTATCAAACGAATAGAGTTTTGAACTAGAATTGTGTTGAACAATATTTTGTATGTCTAGAAAAACTCTAAACTCTTGAGAAAATGAATAAAAAAAGGGGTTGAAATTTTGTTGTGTATGTATCTTAAGCGTTTCTTCATGTATGGTTGAAGGTGTGGGGAAAATATGGTTAAGAAAACTATTTTATAGTTACAATAGAAGTTTAAAAATTTTCAAAATCGAGCCGGTTTGTGATACTTATAGTAATAAACTTTAACTGAATAGTACTTGTGTTTTGTATGAGATGAAATCAAGTCGGTCTTGGCTTTCAATCGACCAAACTTTTCATATATCCTCGTTCTACGAATTGCATCGAGTGTGGGCTCGAGCAACACGAACCAAACACAGAAAATAAATGAATTTATTTATTTTAGTACTAAAATAATTTCTCTCAATAGAAACCAGTAAAGATCGCAATTCTAAGAAAATAGAATTTATTCTTAGATAATAAATTCCAACTACTTTTTAGCAAAATAACTATAACTCAAACTTATGAATCTTGTGTATTTTAGGTCAACCAGTGTCATCTATTTATAGGGAGGGATAGAAGGATTGATGGTCACTAAACTAACTATAATTATGACAAAGGCAAGCGTACCTATTGAACAATAGTATAGCTATGGTGAGTAGGGAATATTGTATCCACAAGGACTAAAAGTACTAGTAATTACCGTTTTTCTATTATTTAACCGATAAATTAGAGTGATTGTTTTTAATCTAAATTTACTAATCTAATTCAACTAAGAACACAACAGAGAATGAAATAGGAAAATAATCGAAGTTAACCAAAGAGAAAGACAATACCCAAGAAAGAATCCACCTAGACTTCACCTATTATTCTGAATCTGAATTAAACGATTTATTCACTTGTGTCTTGATCCGTAGAATCCCTAAATTATGTTAATATCACTTTCGAGAGTAAGAACATCTGACTCTAGGTTGATTAATTGAAATCTCTTTCTAATTAAAACCCCTATTATCACATTAACTCGATCTATGGATTCCCCTATTAGATTTGACTCTAATCCGATAGATTTATGTCATCCTATTTCTAGGATTGCATGTAACTCCACTCACTCTTAAATAGGGACTTTTCCTTCATTGAAATAAGCACATTAAATATGAATTAATATCCTAAAAATATTAAAACACGAAATAAACATACATAATTGAGAACAAGAATCAAGTATTTATCGCGTAAAATAGAAATTAAATAATAGGATTCATCATAGGTTTCATCTCCCCTAGGTATTTAGGGGATTAGTTCATAATCTCGAATGAAAACATCTCAAAATCAAAAAAACCACAATACATAAAGAAATTCAATAAAACTTCTAAAGAAGTTAAAAGGAGATATTCAATCTTGAAGGAGATCCGCTTTTGAGTTGGCTTCGATGGTGTTTTTCGAGTGTTTTCTTTGATCTTCTCTGTGTGCTCCTGTACGTCTTCTTTTAATATGTATTTATAGACTTTAGAATGCTCAGAAAGCCTAAAAATTAGGTTTTTTCTACGTATTTGGAAAGTGGGTTGCGAAATTGACACAGGTTGGCACACGGGCGTGTGGCTAGCCCGTGTGGCTCACACGAGCATGTGTCCAGCTCGTGTGGAAATGCCTAGCCCGTGTGGATCCTGAAAACAATTCATTTTTTTTTTCGATTTTGGCTTGTTTTTCGCTCCTTTCATTCCCCTATGCTCACCTAAGTATAAAAACATGAATTTAAAAGATTAGGAGCATCAAATTCACTAATTTACATAATAAATCATCCAAAAACACATTAAGAATGGGATTAAAAAATATGTTACTTTTATGGCTTATCAAATATCCTCACACTTAAGCATTTACTTGTCCTCAAGCAAAATCCTCAAATCACAATTAAAATTAATCTTTCTTAACTTATAATTCTCATCAATAATGTTTCGAAATAATTCACGAATAATCATACATTGATAATTCAACTAAAAGAGCACTAAAGATTCAAACAATCCAAGTCGAACATTTTTAAAGCATGAAAACATAGGTATTTCCCCTTATTTAAGTAATTACCTTTAATTCAAAATCAACAAGAATCAACATCCTCACTAAAGATTCAATCAAATCACTCAAACTGTTTAAGGTTCAAGAATAAACACTCAATACTCAAATATGAAAATTCATTACCATAGGCTTGCATGAAAATCAAATCTCCACCACTATAAAATGATATGATACAAAAATCAAAAGGTCTTTAAGAGGTTGTAATGGGGCTTAGGTTAAGGGTGTGGAAAAAAGGCTAAAAAAGTTTGTTAAAATCGAGATCAAATTGATAAATTACCAAACTAGAACAATAAACAAATACTGAATTAAAAATAATTACATCAATCGAAAACTATTCAAGAATAGAAATGAGCTTCTTCTCAAAATATGAATTTAACTGTTCAAGCTCAATCAACATAGAACTAAATAATAATTCAATATATATATTCAAATTTCTTTTTCTCTTTTTTTTTTTGACAATAATAAATAATTCAGCAAATCAAACAAAATAGCATAGTTAGGCAACTAACCAAATCAAATCTCGACAAAAAGGGAATCAATAAAACAGGAAAAATACTTAATGAACAATGTCATACCCCAATTTTGCCCAGGCCTACAAGCCCATTATACCAAACCCATTACACAAATCAACCCCAAACTAAACCAAACCAAACCAATACCAACAACCCAACAGAAAACAAACCCTAGCCTACTACAAATCCATTTCAGAAACAAGACAGAAACGACAAAACCTAGTTGCGCCGCACCTAGGTCTTCTGACCAACCACTTGCTCTGACCCCTGCCGAGGCCACCTGCTCTACCGCCTTTCACATGCCTTCCCACTTGCACCACCAAAAACCTGCAAACAAAAAAAGAGAAATGACAGAAAGCAAATAGTAGCAAAACATATTGTTTTGTTTTTCTCTCTTTTCAGTCTCGGTTATAAAAACCAAAGAAACATCAATTTGAGAAGGACCTTTTTTTTCGGTTAAAATTTTTTGTAAAAAGGGGGGCTTTTGATCTTCCGAATTCAAGAACAAAAAACAAGAACAGAGAGAAATCAAAAAAGCAAAAAAAGAACTTTGAAGGCTATTTTTTACTATTCTTCGTTATTCAGTTTTGTTTTATTTACTTTAAATCATTTATAAACAAACATCAAAAGGAGAAAGGCGAAGGGACTTTACCTGAACACCAGGGCTCGACTGGAACGGGCTCCGAAACGGGGCCAAAAGGCCCCTCCCTGCGCGACCTCGGCCACCAGATACGCGGTGGTGCGACGAACGGTGTGAGAAGCCCAACCGTCGGGCATGAACGAGGAAGAGAGGAAATTTTCTCTCTGTTTCTGTTTTTGAAATGAGGGGCTACAAATGGATTAAAAAAAAAGAAATTTTGGATTTTATGATGGACACGAAACGGTGTCGTTTCGGGCTAAGGTTTCCAGCGCCAAAACGGCGCCATTTAAGGCGACCCGGCCCGAATCCAACCCGTACCCTAAAGGGGATCCACGTGTTTTAGTCGGAGGGGCTAATTGCACTTTTAGCCCCTCTGCTTTTTACCAATTTATAATTAAGTTTTCTGCGTTTTTAATTAACCTCAAAATTCTGTTTTAATTTCAATTCGATCCCCTCTTTAGTTAATTTGCGATTTTTGTTCTTTTTACTATTATTTAGTATTATTATATTATTATCATATTATTATTATTATTATTATTAGTTAATATCTTTATTACTATTATTATATTAGAATTTTTACACATATATATATTTTGTTTATTCCTTTGTATATACATTTTATTTACCTCTTAATTACTACCATGATTAATATTATTATCATCTTATTTTATCATTTTTATTTATTATTATTATTATTATTAATGTTATTTTTATTATCATTCTCCATTCTACTTTTATTTCCACCATTATTATTATCATTGTTCTACTACTATTTTTTTATTTTCTATCATTTTTGTTATATTACTATTATTACTATACTATTATCATTACTATATCATTATTCGTATATTATTTATTACCGTTATCATTTTATTATCATTTCTTATTATTATTATTATTATTATTATACTACCACTTGTATATTTTTTTTCTTTCTTTCTTTTGTGTTTGTTATTCCTTTTGTACTTTCTATTATTTTCATTATTTTCCTTGTTAATATGTTATTATTTTATTATCATCCTTACTTATATATGTATATGTGTATGTGTCTTTTTTATTATTCTTTTCATGTATAACATCATGTTTTCATATTTTCACGCTACTTTTTCTCGATGCCTCATTTTTATAACGACCAACATTCTGTATTAGTGATTCGAGAAAATCGAGCCCTAACTTACTGAGTTCTGATTTTTCTCGTTTAAGTTAAACAACGGAGTATCCCTTTCAAAATCACAAATTCAAGTTTTAAATCGACATTCCATATTAGCAATTCGAGTGAATCGAGCCCTAACTTACTGGGTTCCGGTTTCTTCTCGTTTAAAGCTAAACAACGGGATATCCCTTTTGAAATCGCAATTTAAATTTTAAACAAAACACTTAATCTCGGATATTCAAAATGTCGCGCCCTAACTTACTGGACTCGACATCTAGATACTTCGGATAAGTTTCTTTTTCTATTAAAATAGGGGCAATATTCCTAATTTGGACTTTTGAGAAAACAAGCTCTAACTACTGGGTTCTGATTTCTCGTTTGACAAATGACGGGAGACCCTCTTCAAATATAAAACTAAGTTTTAAAAGGCGAGCTTAGTTTCGGGAGTCTAAAGTATTGCGCCCTAACTTACTGGACATGATGCTTTATCTCTTCGAAACTAAGAGAGTCTTAACGTCCCTTCCAATTCCTTCAAGTTTTGGAAATAAAAGTATCTATTTTCCAATCATTTCTAAGTTTTCAACAATAGGACATCGATCAATCAATTTGGTACCAATTTTGGGTGTGTCGAGGGTGCTAATCCTTTCTCGCACGTAATTGACTTCCAAACCCATTCTTCTCATATTTTCGTAGACCAAACGCATCGTTTTAATAAACCGAGACGTTTGATTAAAACAAAGGTGATCCGATCACACCCAAATAAAGATCGGTGGTGGCTCCCTTCCTTTTCATTTTCAAAAATCGAGTCGACTGCTCGTTTACTGTTTTATCAAAAAATGGTTACGACAAACAAAAAAAAAAGTTATGGGTTAAAATTAATGGGTAAATTAAGAAATGGTGTGTTAGGCTCAACGGGGTTCACTAAGGGTTAATTAAAAAGGCAGGCTTTTTATAGGATAAGTGGGTTAAAATCTGAGTGTATTTATCATCTTAATATATCAAATCAAAGGTGTGGTCTCAACATGCATAATCGAAGCAAGTTCTAGAATAACAAATTAAATTGACACACTCATAACCAATAATAAAATGAGCAAGAAAAATGTATGCTCTAAAGGCTCAAAATCTCACAAAAAATTTTGGTTTTTGATGTCAGACTTGTAAATTTAATACTTCAAGGTAATACCTCAATTCAGGTAAACAACCTAAAATTTTTAATTCTAAAAATAAACTTATCATGCTTGATTCTCTCATGTCTTAAAGTTTAAAACAACCAATGCACAAATATCTATGAATTTAATCCAAAACACATCAATAAAAATCACAAATCGATAAAAATTCATTCTAATATAAGTATGAGAAAATTACTTAAACACAAGACATAATTCAGGGATTTTCTAATAAGTACCTAAATAGCCTCCTTACACTTAAGATGTACATTGTCCTCAATGTACAAACATATATAATCATAGTATAAACAGAATATCATAAGAGAGGAAGAAAACTGAAACTGCCCTGAATATTGGATGAAATCCCTAGAACAGTGAAAAACATAATTGTAGTCAAATCGAAATGTAGTGCATGATTTCGAGCAAACTAATAAGAAAATAAACACAAATAATAAAGAAGATTAAAGGGTTATAACTCGAGTAGAAACAACCATAAAAATATAGTTCAAAATATAATAATTAAATGAAGTACAAGAAAATAAAAATAAAACAAAACAACTAAAAAGAGAAATAAACATAAAATAAAAGAAAAGAAAAGAAAAGAAAATTAAAAAGAAAACAAATAAAATCAGTGATCCTCATCGCCGGAGGCATCAGTAGGGTGAGTCGCTGATGCCAAGGAAGAGATGTGGAGGTGCAGACAGACCTACTATAATGTCACGTCAATACTATCGAACATCTAAAAGCAGTGTTGCTCTAAGCGAGTGAACTGCTCGGATAGGTCCTCTAATGTAGTAGAAGAAGAAATAGGATGGTGACTCGAAGGTGGAGGATGAAGTGGGTTCTCGTGATAGAAATAGACATCATCAGTGAAGTCCTTGGGTGCATTTTAAGAGTCAGAATGAAATAATTGATACTAAGGAGGATATACACCACGAAGCTGCTCGATCAACCTCATATAGGTCATGCTCGATAGTCCTTGTGAGGACATCTGGCCGGCAAGTGTAAGTGTAGAGGACTGCTCCGGTGTGTCGAGGAGACTGAAGTGTCCAACTAGTCGAGTCACATAAGGGCCTAAACAGGTAGGACCCTTCCTTGTGGCCTGTCTTATGGCGTAAGGTGAGGGCGATGAAGTAAGCTAAATAAAAAATATGCACAGTGGCCATGCTCCATAAAAAATATGCATCGGTAGTACTGACGACTCCGCTGCTCTCTCTCCTACCGGTCAAAGTATGAGCTAAAAGGACATGAATATATCGTAAAACCAGAGGGAGAGAAGTTGCCTTCAAGCGACTCTCGTCATAAGTTGTCGTACTTACCGTAAGATCTACCTATTAACAAGATGGCGAGTAATGGATGTGTCGATGCAAGCGGAGGAAGTTCTCGGCACTCATAAATTCCTCAGCTATAGTCCCAAAGCAGCGCCAAACTCAGGGACACTCATATGGTGCATTGAGCCACCGAGTCTGAAAGTGATGGTGCCGGGCTCGTCATGAGTCGTCATCACTTGCTGGAGAGTAAATATTGAGCAGAACTCTAAAGTCAACTCCATATATGTGGGCTTGATGATGGAGAAAAACCGATCCCATAGGGCTGTGGCAATAAAGGCTCGAACATGATCAATTAACTGGACTTGCTCCAAAGCGGCCCAATCAATACATCGACCTAAGCCAAGTGGTCGCAGTTGAAGTAGCTGAAATAAGTCCTCCTGAGGACCTGCTGAAAATCTAATATAGGGATGGCGGGCCTCGACGGAAGCGTTCGAGGAGGAGGTCGCGCCAGGTGTCTTCTACCTTTTCGAAGCAAGGACGGCGACTTTGGACTTGTTGTGAGTGTTCATCATGGTGTACCTGAAGAAGAAAATAATCCAAGATCAGAAAAGCAACAAACCAATAAAAAAAACAGCAAGTAAAGAAATAAAGGGGCTGACAAATCAGTATGGAATATTGGGCTAGCAAGCTTCCTTCAAAATTGGATTTTCCTAAATGGGGAATTTACTCCTAAAACAAAAAAAGGACTAATACCAAAGAAGAAAAACTCCATTAACTTAACTATGATGATGAAAAACTAATATACAAATAATAAATAAATAAACAAATAACAAAGAAAACCCTAACAAAATCGACGACTAACCAAATCCACAAAAGTACCAAAATGACTTATAATTAGAGCAATAGTGAAGTTAATGAATGATAGAAACCAACATAGCAAGATGATTAATCAACAAAAATCCAAACTATTCTTAACAATGGTAAAATGATATTAATAAACAGAAGCAGAAAAATACTAATAAAAAAGAATAATAATAAAAATAATAAAACTAAAACTAAAAAAAGAATAATAATAACAATACTAAAACAAAAAATAACAAGAATCAAGCGAAATAGACAATAAAAAACCAAATAAATTAAATAAAGAAAATGAGGAAAGGGGCAAACGAAGAGGAAGTCGGCGGTGGGGTGGTGGTGTTGACTGAAGGTTTACGTGGTCGGAGGGGAAATGAGGAGGTGTGCGTCGGTAGTGGCTGCGTGGTGGTGCAGGGGCAATGGGAGAAGGGGAAAGGAAAGGGCAAGGTGGCGTTTGCAGCATGAACGTTGGAAGGGAGGATGGACGGCAGCGAAGGGTAGAAAGGGAGAAAGGAAGGGGTGACGGGGAGATATGGCAGTCAGAATTGAGGAAGGAAATGGGAGCGGCGGCTAGGGTTAAAGCTAGAGGAAAAAGACAAAGTAAAAAAAATGTAAAGGGGATTAGGGGTTTAAAATGGGTGACAAGGTCGTGTGAGATGTTTTCAGCTTGCGTGCGTTTTAAAAATACAAGCCCAATCTTCACACGGCCTCAGACACACTCGTGTGTCCAAGTCGTATGGAACACACGGACGTGTATAATGTCCTTCGCTTCTCCCACGCCCGTGTGAACTCCCACACGCCCTTGTGGCTAGGCCGTGTCTCGAATATGGCAGTGTCTCTGGCTCGTGTAACTCTCTAACTTCAAAAAAAAATTGAAAAATTAGCTTCAGGTTTCACACGGCTTAGGACACGCTCGTGTCGCACGGTCGTGTGGACTATTGTAGGCAGTGTCTCTATCGATTTTTGAAAAAAATTAAGTCCTAGGTTCCACACGGCCAAGGAAATGCCCGTGTGTCCAAGCCGTGTAGGTCACATGGCCATGTCGCCAAGCTGTGTAACTCGCTGTCGAACCCCTTTTAGCGCACACGGCCTGGGACACATCATCCGTGTGTCTAGGCCGTGTGGTTAGGAAACTTTTTTTTATAGAAATTAATAAATTTAAAAATAATACAAAATAAAATTAAGAAAATTAGCAATGTTAACACTCGGGTTGCCTCTTGAGAAGCGCTTATTTAAAGTATAAGCTCGACTTACCTTGTGTGCACAATTACGAAGGTTCGTAGAGCCGAAGCTCCTTTCTATCATTTCTAAATTCGTCACCACTATAAAGTTTGAATCAATAACCATTTACCTTAAATGTGCCATATGCTGGATGAGTTACCTCTATCGTACTGTATGGGAAAACAGTTTGTACTACGAATAGGCCTGACCATCTTGATTTTAGCTTTTCGGGAAACAACTTGAGCTTTGAATTGTATAAAAGAACAAGATCTCCAACTGTGAATTGTCTGAGTTGCTTCAAACGAGCATCGTGGCGTCTCTTTGTCGCTTCTTTATATAGCCTCGAGTTCTCGTAAACGTTCGCTCCCACTCATCTAACTAGTTCAGCTACATCAATCTCTCCTCACCTGTAAGTTTAATATCATAGTTTAGGAATTTTATTACCTAGAATGCTTTGTGCTCGGGTTCAAGCGGTGAATGAAAATGTTTTCCATATACAAGTCTGCAAGGAGATGTTCATACGGGTTTTTTATATGTAGCCCTATAAGCCCAGAAAACGTTATCTACTTTTGTAGCCCAATCTTTTTTATTTGACTCTACAGCTTTTTCTAGGATGCATTTGAGTTCTCAATTTGAAACTTCAACTTGGCCACTAGTTTGAGGGTGATAAGGAGTAGCTGTTCTATGATGCACCCCATACTTCTTAAGAACTTTATCAAATTGAGCGTTACAAAAATGCGTACCCCTATCACTAATAATCGTTCTAGGTGTTCCAAATCAAGAAAAGAGCTTCTTAAGAAATCGAATTACCACTCTAGCATCGTTGGTAGGTAAAGCTTGAGCTTCTACACATTTTGACATATAATCGACTGCTTCTAGGATGTATTTATTACCAAAAGAGCTAAGAAATGGGCCTATAAAATCAATGCCTTAGATGTCAAAATTTCACATGAGAGCAAATAAGTTACGTTTAGAAATATTACCTGTTCTCTGGCATCTATCACAAGAAGCAACATACCTGTTAGCGTCTTTGACCAGTGTGGGCCAATAAAAACTTGATTCAAGTGTTCTATGTGTTGTCCTAGACCTACTGTAATGTTCCCCTGTTGGGCCTGACTGCTAGTGTTCAAATATTTTACTCGCTTCTGATTTTGTAACATACCTCCGAATTTCTTGATTTGTACAAACACGGAAAAGAAAAAGATCCTCCCAAAAATAATTTCACATCAGTAAAGAATTTATAACACCCCCTACCCGTATTCGGCGCTGGAACAAGGTATGAGGCATTACAAGACTTAAACACTAGCATTCATACCAAACCAAGACTTGAATTTCCATCCAAATTTAAAATTTTTCATAAACATTCATATCATCCCTTAAACGAGCTTACGAGGCCCAAAACATACATTGGGAATGGTCCTGTAACACCCCAAACCCGGTCAACACACCACGACTGAATCTGGCATGTTACGGAGTAAAAACGTTTTGGAAACACAAGTTGCCGGTTAAATTTCATGAAAACTCTTTCATCGTAAACAGGTTTAGAAAACTTAGTATTAGGTGTTGCTTAAGATTTTCTCATAGGTGTTTGGAAATTTGGAAAACACATGTTTGGAAACCCACTTGTTAATACCAATTCCAGAAAACATTTGATTCTTATTAAAAACGGTTGTGTAAAGAGTTTAACCATTTGCATTTGAAGTTGATTGAAAGATTTAGAGTTTGTAAAAGCATTCAAGTTACCTCTTTATTATGTTATGAACTTTATTACCTGATGGTAACGTTTGAAAACCCGAAGAGATATAGTTTAGAAAACCTTACTTTTTACCGGTTAATTTTTATCATATTCATAAATCCAACATGAAATTTATAAGCAGAATAAAAGCAAGAAATAATAAAAACCCAAAATAAACTTAGCGGCCTTATTACAAAACCAAAACCAACATTAAGGAAAATCAAATAAACCAAAATAATAAGTTAAAGTCAAAAACTCGAAAACAAATTTGCATGGCCACCTCGAGTCCTTCCCGGCTCTATATCTGCGATCGATGCCTCATCTGCAAAATATAAGGGAAAGGGTGAGTCACCGAGACTCAGTGTATAAATCACCAACCCGATAGTTCAAGCACTTACACAAATCATCAGTAAAACATGCAAATCATGAAACCCATAACCTAACCATCCGATCTCCTTTTCCTACGCCGTGTGGTCAAAACCACTGGTGGTCAAAACCACTGGTGACCGAAGTCACAAATATATCGATGTGGTTAAAACCACTGGTGACCGTAGTCACAAATCAAGTGATGGGGCCAACCCATCGTGTGGTCAAAACCATTGATGACAATCCCGTAATATATCATGTGGGGCCAACCCACTGTGGTACCAAACCACTGGGACGAGTCACAATATCCAGATGTGGTCAAAACCACTGGTGACCGTAGTCACAAATATCAATCTTGTGGTCAAAATCACTGGGACTTAGTCACAAATCATATTAATAGTGTGGTCAAAACCACTGGTGACCGCAGTCACAAATCAACTGATGGGGCCAACCCATCTTGTGGTCAAAACCACTGGTGACAGTCCAAATAAATCATCCCCCTCCTCTCATCAATCCCACCATCATCATGCTCATATCATACGTGTCATAATTTCATGCATCATGTATTTAAGGCATAGCATAGCATTATCAAATCATGATAACATATATCAAAAATCACATAATAGGGGACTCACCCGGAATCCAAGCTCATGCCCACAAGGCAAAGTCACCAATACTAGAGGTTATACAGTAACATAATAAGCATCATTAAACTAATAAAGTGTGTAAGAGTTTACACACCTGTCTAATCGCAGATCTAAGTAAGAATCCCGAAACTATATGAAACTAGCGAAAACCCGAGACATTGTTTTCCTCCTACAATCGGCTAACACATATAATTTTAGATCTAAAGCCATTCGGCTTATCCACAAAATCCTGAAAATACAATGCATGAAGACAATTCCTTACCTTAGTGCCGATTTGGTTTCCAACCAAATCCCGAAGCCACACAATGAACCCCCTTGCAATCGGCCACACACTACTGCATATAAACGATTAGCCTTCGGCTTTTGAATGATTAAGAAATGGATCTTGAAACGTTAAGACCTTACCTAGATCAATCACCAAGTCCCAGAGATTCACTGTATTCGGCTATGCTCCTCCCTACAATCGGTTTTAACACAACACTTAGAATCCATAGGCCATTCGGCCCTAACACCCAAAGATAGAAGAATCGACAACCAAAAGAGAAGATGAGACTACTAAAAGATTCGGCCGTAAACTGAAAGAAAAAGAGAGAAACAGAGATGAAATAACAAAGGCTTACCACTCCAGGGTTTGGAATTCGGCAAAGAGAACCAAAGAAGAGATGAATGTCGGCACTAGAGATGGTGAAAAGAAAACGCAAGAAGAGAGGGGTTTATGAGCAAAGTATTCGGCCAAGAGGAGAACCACCACAAGGTTTCGGCTTTTGAATAATGGATAGATGAAGAAGGATAATGCAATGGAGAAGAAGGGATTCGGCACAGGTGAATGAAGGAACTTTCGGCACAAGGGGTTTTGAGAGAGGGAAGAAAAGATGTCGACAAAAGAGTGGTGTTGGTTTCGGCCTTGAGCAAAAATAATAAAAGAAAAGAAGACCAAGGTGAGAGAATGGCTACCAAATTCGGCTCTTCAAAACAAATAATGCACAAATGGTTCGGCCAAAACAAGAGCTGCCGAAAAAGAAAGAAAGCAAAGAGCAAATGGTGGTTCGGCTTTGACACAAAACCAAAAAGAGAAAACCCCCTCCTCACTAGCCGAAATACTCCCTTAAACCCCCCACAACATTCGGCCACCAACAACCAAACTCTCAAAAACCGATTGCACCTCCCCTCCTACAGTTTAAAATTCGGCCAACACTCCCAAGCTCTCCCATCCACTCATTCAAATTGGTTTGAATGAGTCAAACACCACCTTTTTCTCCCCTCCATCCATTTTGAATTGTTGACTCAATCCATATCCATTCAACAGAGTCCCACCTGAGCACTCCACTCCCTCAGCTTTGGCATCAAAAATAAATGAGCAGAAAGTGATTTCTGCAGCTCGAACCAAGGTCCTTCGTGCTCCCTGTGGCGTCACCTCCATAGTGTCTTAAGTGGCGCCTCCTTGCCACTTTACTAAGGCACTTCTTGTGTCTAAAACCCCCCAACAAATTCTTTTAACCCCTAACTCCCTTAGCTTCTCTTCCTAAGCACTAAAACAAGAATTTTAGCCCTAACTCAGGCCTAACCCAGGGTAAACCCCCAAACATGATAAATGAACATAATAGACATATCATCACATGCACACAAGCAAAATCTAGAGACCCCGATTTAAGGATGTTACAGCTTTACCCCGCTTAAGAATAATTTCGGTCTTGAAATTACCTAGTCAGAAGAGTTGAGGGTATTGCTACCGCATTACATCCTCTGGTTCCCACGTGGCCTCTTCCGTGCCATGGTTCCGCCATAATACTTTCACCAAGGGAACTGACTTTTCCGTCACAGAACCTTGACATTATGATCCAAGATCCGTACTGGCTCCTCCTCGAAAGACAAATCAGGGCTCACCTCTATCTCCTCAACTGGTACCATATGTGACGGATCTGATCGATAGCGCCGAAGCATTGAAACATGAAAGACATCGTGAATCTGACTCAATTCTGTTGGCAACTCAAGCTGATAAGCTACCGGTCCCACTCGCTTCAACACCATATACGGCCCAAAGAACCTAGGGCTTAGCTTGCCCTTCCGACCAAATCTCAACACTTTGTTCCAGGGCGATACCCTCAGAAAGACCTTATCACCCACTGCATACTCAATATCTCTGCGCTTAAGATCGGCGTAAGAGTTCTGCCTGTCTGACGCTTCCTTAAGACGAGCCCGAATCACATTAACTTTATCCTCTGCTTCTGTCACCAACTCTGGACCCAACATACGTCGTTCACCCAGTTCTGTCCAACACATCGGAGTATGACATTTCCGTCCATATGGTGCCTCATATGGTGCCATCTGAATACTTGCTTGATAACTATTATTGTAAGCAAACTCTGCCAAAAGTCGGTACTCCTCCCAACCACCGCTGAAATCCAGAACGTAGCCCCTTAACATATCCTCCAGAATCTGGATTACCCTTTCAGACTGCCTATCAGACTGCGGGTGAAACGCTGTGCTGAAGTCCAACCTTGTACCCAAAGCCTGATGCAAAGCTTTCCAACCCTCGACGTGAACCTGGGATTCGTAACTGAAATAATTGACACAGGCACTCCATGCAACCTTACTATCTCTGCCACATACAACTTGGCTAACTTTTGGAGTGAATAATCAACCCTTACCGGTATGAAGTAAGCTGACTTAGTCAAACGATCCACTATTACCCAGACCGAGTCCTTCTTGCTAGGCGTAAGGGGAAGCCCACTAACGAAATCTATCGTAATCCTTTCTCATTTCCACTGTGGGATCTTTACTGGCTGCAACAGCTCTGATGGTAACTGATGCTCAACTTTAACTTGCTGGCATGTCAAACACTTGCCTACAAACTCAGTTACTTCATGCTTAAGACCTGGCCACCAGAACTGCTCCCTCAAATCACGGTACATCTTACTGCCTCCAGAATGCGTAGCGTATGGACTGCCATGAGCTTCCTGAAGAATCCGCTGTCTCAATTCAACATCCTTAGGCATACATACCTTCCCCTGGAAACACAGTACTCCATCACTGCCCAAGTTGTAACCCTCAGATTCACCATTCTGCACTTGTAACCTCCGAGCACTCAAACTTTATCTGTCAGCTGTACCTCCTTAACCTGATCAATCCAAGACGGCTTCACTTGCAATTCTGCCAAAAGACTCCCATCATCAAAAGACTAAGGTGAGCAAACATCGCTCGCAAGTCCGCTACCACCTTTCAGCTCAATGCATCTGCTACTACGTTAACCTTACCCAGATGGTACTCACTCGAGCAGTCGTAGTCCTTCAACAACTCAATCCACCTTCGCTGCCTCAAATTTAGATCTTCCTGAGCCAAGAGGTACTTCAAACTCTTGTGATCCGTACAAACTATCGACTTTTCCTCCGTAGTTCGGACATTCATCACAGCTGCATCCTTAGTTTCCAAGGCACAAACATGCACCAAAAGTGCTTCACAACCCTTCCTAACCATTTTCTCAGTCTTTAGTGCAGAGACAACATTAGATAAGTAATCTCTCCTATTACCTATCATTACCACCTCGTCACCTTCCATGGTCTTCAACACCATGCGCTTAGCTGCGCAATCCAAACTAGCTTGATACTTTACTAGCCAATCCATCCCGAGAATCAGATTGAACTCCCCAAATGGTAGTTCCATCAAGTCAGCCAAAAACACGACCCCTTGAAGTTCTAGGGGTACTTCCCTATATAGTTTACTTACTTCTACAGAGTGACCTAGAGGCCTTATCACTGTCATCTTTCTAGAAGTAATCTCAGAGTCTAAATTCATGGTTCCCACTATGCTACTAGCAACATACGAGTGCGTCGAACCAACATCAATTAAAGCATTATAAGGTACCCCAAAAATTAAGAACGTACCAATTATGACGTCCGGTGCATCACCCTCCTCTCGACACCTCGCAGCATAGACCAACCCAGGCTGTCTCGCCTCTGTACCATCTGCTCCTCTGCCCGGTGCTCCACGGCCTCTACCAGAGCCATTACCTCCTCTGACTGAACCACGGCCCCTCTGTGGCTGCTGATTATCCCTCCTAAAGCGTATGCGGTTCGATCCTCGAGGCTGCAGCCTTAGCCGATCTCGTGGACAATCCCTAACTCGATGCTCCAAGTGATCCACACTCAAAACATCCCTTGTTTCGGTCCAACACTCTCCGTGTGAGACTTCCACACACCAAAGCACACGCGCGTGCCGCGACATTGTGCGGCAGAGCCTAGCAGCTTGATTCGGCCCACTATATCTAACCCTTTTCTGCTGATTCCCAGAAAACCCAGATGATCCAGAACTCCTTTTATTCCAACCCCTATCCTGATTCTGCCTTACAGACTGTTTTACTCCTTCAGCAACCTTAGCTTTCTCCACTAAAACGGCAAACACTCGCTCCTGCTGTGGGGCAATTATCATCCGCAGCTCATCTCTTAGTCCATCCTCAAATCTGACACAACGCTCATGCTCTGTGCCCACAATACCCCGTGCATACCGACTCAACCGAAGGAATTCCGCTTCATATTCTGCTACGGTCTTATTACCCTGGACCAAGTTCAAGAATGCTCTGCGCTGCGCATCAACATAACTAGCCCCTATGTATTTCCTCTGATAGGCTGTTCTAAAGAATTCCCAAGTGAGATCGTCCACCATCGCTCCGTCCCTAACTGTGAGCCACCACTAGTATGACCATCTCGTAGCAGAGATACTATGCCCTTCAGCTTTTCCTCAGCTGAAAAATCCAGGTCATCCATGATGCGTTCCGTCGCCTCCAACCAATATTTCACTGTACTAGGTGCCACACCGGATACACCTCTAAATACCTTTGCACCACTAGCCTTGAGTCGCTCGATCACCGATTTCTGAGCCCCCATACCTCCACCTGCTCCAGCTACCCTCTCTAAAACCCGTAGCCTCGCCTGTGACACTGCATCATCACCATCCGTCTGCTCTTGAAACTCAGCGCCCATAGCTGGCGGTGGCGGTGCCTCATTCCCTGACCCATGGCCAGACCCAGCTGGCTCAGATATAGCCATCCTGCCTCTACCCCGTCCATGTAAATTACGCCCCCGTCCACGTTCACTCATTTTTACCGATAAGAATCGAGCTGATTAAAAGTTTTATGCGTTAGACTTTTATTCCACTGTCTTTTAAAGCACAGTCTTATGAAAAGTTTAATAAGGGGTTGTTTTCGCGAGTACACATCGTCCTATATTTCCAGTCTCTATAGCAGTTCCTACTATTATTCAATCATGCCATTCATCATAATCATATAATCATATCAACAAAAGCAACAGTTTGGGGTACTTACCTGAGCGGATTAGTGCCGGAGACTCGGCGCCATGCTTTCATCACTATACTTTTCCCCTAAAAACCTTTCATGATCCTTTTTAAAACATTTTTAGGCCTCGGGCCCACAGTCGAGCTGTTGAAACTGGCTCTGATACCACAATTGTAACACCCCAAACCCGGTCAACACACCACGACCGAATCTGGCATGTTACAGAGTAAAAATGTTTTGGAAACACAAGTTGCCGGTTAAATTTCATGAAAACTCTTTCATCGTAAACAGGTTTAGAAAACTTAGTATTAGGTGTTGCTTAAGATTTTCTCATAGGTGTTTGGAAATTTGGAAAACACATGTTTGGAAACCCACTTGTTAATACCAATTCTAGAAAACATTTGATTCTAATTAAAAACGGTTGTGCGAAGAGTTTAACCATTTGCATTTGAAGTTGATTGAAAGATTTAGAGTTTGTAAAAGCATTCAAGTTACCTCTTTATTATGTTATGAACTTTATTACCCGATGATAACGTTTGAAAACCCGAAGAGATATAGTTTAGAAAACCTTGCTTTTTACCGGTTAATTTTTATCATATTCATAAATCCAACATGAAATTTATAAGCAGAATAAAAGCAAGTAATAATAAAAACCCAAAATAAACTTAGCGGCCTTATTACAAAACCAAAACCAAAGTTAAGGAAAATCAAATAAATCGAAATAATAAGTTAAAGTCAAAAACCCGAAAACAAATTTGCATGGCCACCTCGAGTCCTTCCCGGCTCCATATCCGCGATCTATGCCTCATCTGCAAAATATAAGGGAAGAGGTGAGTCACCGAGACTCAGTGCTCAGTGTATAAATTCCCAACCCGATAGTTCAAGCACTTACACAAATCATCAGTAAAGCATGCAAATCATGCAACCCATAACCTAACCATCCGATTTCATTTTCCTACCCCGTGTGGTCAAAACCACTGGTGGTCAAAACCACTGGTGACTGAAGTCACAAATATATCGATGTGGTCAAAACCACTGGTGACCGTAGTCACAAATCAAGTGATGGGGCCAACCCATCATGTGGTCAAAACCACTGATGATAATCCCGTAATATATCATGTGGGGCCAACCCACTGTGGTACCAAACCACTGGGACGAGTCACAATATCCAGATGTGGTCAAAACCACTGGATACCGTAGTCACAAATATCAATCGTGCGGTTAAAACCACTGGGACTTAGTCACAAATCATATTAATAGTGTGGTCAAAACCACTGGTGACCGCAGTCACAAATCAACTGATGGGGCCAACCCATCTTGTGGTCAAAACCACTGGTGACAGTCTAAATAAATTATCCCCCTCCTCTCATCAATCCCACTATCATCATGCTCATATCATACGTGTCATAATTTCATGCATCATATATTTAAGGCATAGCATAGCATTATCAAATCATGGTAACATATATCAAAAATCACATAATAGGGGACTCACCCGGAATCCAAGCTCATGCCCACAAGGCAAAGTCACCAATACTAGAGGTTATACAGTAACATAATAAGCATCAATAAACTAATAAAGTGTGCAAGAGTTTACACACCTGTCTAATCGCAGATCTAAGTAAGAATCCCGAAACTATATGAAACTAGCGAAAACCTGAGACGTTGTTTTCCTCCTACAATCGGCTAACATATATACTTTTAGAACTAAAGCCATTCGACTTATCCACAAAATCCCGAAAATACAACGCATGAAGACAATTCCTTACCTTAGTGCCGATTTGGTTTCCAACCAAATCCCGAAGCCACAGAATGAACCCCCTTGCAATCGGCCACACACTACTGCATATAAACGATTAGCCTTCGGCTTTTGAACGATTAAGAAATGGATCTTGAAACGTTAAGTCCTTACCTAGATCAATCACCAAGTCCCGGAGATTCACTGTATTCGGCTATGCTTCTCCCTACAATCGGTTTTAACACAACACTTAGAATCCATAGGCCATTCGGCCCTAACACCCAAAGATAGAAGAATCGACAACCAAAAGAGAAGATGAGACCACTAAAAGATTCGGCCATAAACCGAAAGAAAAAGAGAGAAACAGAGATGAAATAACAAAGGCTTACCACTCCAAGGTTTGGAAGGTTTGGAATTCAGCAAAGAGAACCAAAGAAGAGATGGATGTCGGCACTAGAGATGGTGAAAAGAAAACGCAAGAAGAGAGGGGTTTATGAGCAAAGTATTCGGCCAAGAGGAGAACCACCACAAGGTTTTGGCTTTTGAACAATGGATAGATGAAGAAGGATAATACAATGGAGAAGAAGGGATTCGGCACAGGTGAATGAAGGAACTTTCGGCACAAGGGGTTTTGAGAGAGGGAAGAAAAGATGTCGACAAAAGAGTGGTGTTGGTTTTGTCCTTGAGCAAAAATAATAAAAGAAAAGATGACCAAGGTGAGAGAATGGCTACCAAATTCGGCTCTTCAAAACAAATAATGCACAAATGGTTCGGCCAAAACAAGAGCTGCCGAAAAAGAAAGAAAGCAAAGAGTAAATGGTGGTTCGGCTTTGACACAAAACCAAAAAGAGAAAACCCCCTCCTCACTAGCCGAAATACTCCCTTAAATCCCCCACAACATTCGGCCACCAACAACCAAACTCTCAAAAACCGATAGCACCTCCCCTCCTACAGTTTAAAATTCGGCCAACACTCCCAAGCTCTCCCATCCACTCATTCAAATCGGTTTGAATGAGTCAAACACCACCTTTTTCTCCCCTCCATCCATTTTGAATTGTTGACTCAATCCACATCCATTCAACAGAGTCCCATCTGAGCACTCCACTCCCTCAGCTTTGGCGTCAAAAATAAATGAGCAGAAAGGGATTTCTGCAGCTCAAACCAAGGTCCTCCTTGCTCCTTGTGGCGTCACCTCCCTAGTGTCTTAAGTGGCGCCTCCTTGCCACTTTACCAAGGCACTTCTTGTGTCTTAAACCCCCCAACAAATTCTTTTAACCCCTAACTCCCTTAGCTTCTCTTCCTAAGCACTAAAACAAGAATTTTAGCCCTAACTCAGGCCTAACCCAGGGTCATGCCTAAACCCCCAAACATGATAAATGAACATAATAGACATATCATCACATGCACACAAGCAAAATGCAGAGACCCTGATTTAAGGATGTTACAGGTTCGAGACTAAACGTAGAAAATTTTCATCATGAAATAGGTCCACACGCCCGTGTGGGTGAAAGGACACGCCCGTGTGGCATATCACACGCTCGTGCTTCAGGCCGTGTCCATCTTAGGGTGTATTCTGTTTATGACGTCATCAACCAAATAAGGTCACACGGCCAAAGAACACGCTCATGTCTTTAGGTGGTGTGACGAATTAAATTTTGAAAATCAAGTGCAGACTTTACATGGTCTGGGTACATGCCCATGTCCTATGGCCATGTCTCTCACATGACCGAGACACACGGCCGTGTCTTGTGCCCGTGTGTTTACTACTGGGCAGTCTGTCTCTCAAAAGTAAGGTGCAGGGGACACACGGCTAGAACACATGCCCGTGAGGCAGACCGTGTGTCACACACGGCCTAGACACATGCCCGTGTGTCTACCCTTGTGGACAAATACAAGGCTATTTTCCAAGCCATTTTGTCACCCTTACTTGTACACATTCACACAACATCACATGGCATAAATCATAGCATATAAATGCCTTGAAAAAAACTACAATCAAGCAATAACGTATCATTTTCATACCATCATCTATCATGCATTATAACATTAGGCCTTGCCAAATCATTTCATGCTAAATTCACACTCAAAGGGCATTAACATATGAATAAACACCTAACCATCATATATCAAGCAAATATAAACCATATCACAAAACATTAACATATGCACATACATACTTATATGGGCTTACCACCATTTAGTCAATATAAGCCAATTTGCATGGCTACACATTACATCCAACTTTTAACCATCACAAGCTAATACATTTAGCCAAATCATAATGACTCATACACCAAAAGTCTAAGTCCCTATACATGCCATAAACTCAAAGGGGTTTGCATTCACTTATACCCAACATGATAACTTGATACTGTGATAGCATCTCCGGCAATCTCCAACCCAAGCTAGCTTAATAACCCTATAAGGCATGAGAAAGGAAGGGGAGTAAGCTACAGAGCTTAGTAAGTTCGTATCCAAATAATAAGCATCAATAGACATACATTTTTTTCATACAACTAACATAACATAACACAACATAAACATCATTAAATCTTCACAGGCATAACTTACTCAATCACAATGCTTACCCCCTTCAATTTATAAGCCTAATTTAATATATCTTAGCATTTTCCAAACATTCGTAATATCTCTAATGTAACATACCATAATAATCATTAACAAATCATTTCAAGCCTCATAGTAACATGCACATTAATAATGCATATTAATACTTTCAAGCCCAGAGCTTAAGATCTTTCAATGATTTAACTCTTAACTTCTCATACTTTCATAACCATTTTAATAGGCAATTATGCAAATCTTTCCTTTTTCACACATAACCAATAAATCACAATTCAAACGAAAAACATTTACTATCTCACCAATCGATTTGGCCCCAAAGCCTTTCACATGTTCATTAACCAAATCTATCATGAATTTACACATCATAAACATAAACACTTAATCACGAGATTTCATAAATATTTTTAATAGATATTAAGACCAATCTTTCCTTCATTTCATATTCATTGAGTCACAATCAAGGAAAAAAAACATTTCATATCTCAATTCCATTTGGCCTAAAAGCCCTTTTTCATAAGTTTCATTCAACATTACCATGTGTTTATTCATCACACACATTAACCAATAATCATATGGTTAACTTAAAGTCACTTTCATAGTGATCATGAATTCATAATATCATGAAGCCAGTGCTTATAAACTTTATGTACATACCTGTACCAACTCATAATATAATCATTTACTTTGTCATCTTTGGCGTAATCTTTGAATTTCACGTTGAACCACTTGGAATTCTAAAGGATACTCGAGAATAACATTATATAAAATCATACCAATGCCTTATCCCAGATATGGTCTTACATGGGGCTACATATCGATGCCAATAGCCCAACTATGTTCTTACACGATTTTCATATCGATGCCATGTCCCAGACATGGTCTTACATGAAATCTCATATCGATGCCATATCCCAGATATGGTCTTACACGTAAACTCATAACCCTAATGTCATGACATTTGTATCCTATCTATTCCTAAAGTTCAACTGGGACTTCTTCGTTATTTTGGCATTATCGAACTGGTTCATAATATCAATCATACAATTCATATAAAATTTTAAAGAAATTTAAAACATAAATATATCATTGCATTATTCACATACAAACTTACCTCAATACCAAAAATGGTGAAGAGGGCCTAACCGTGAAATACTCGTTTTTCCTTATTCTAGGCCCAAAACTCGTTTTCCTTGATCTATAATCTCAAACTTAGCTCACTTATTAGTCACATTATTCAATGTGACCCAAAAATCATATTTTGGAAAAATTACATTTTTACCCCTAAAGTTTCACATATTTATATTTTTGCCCCTAGGCTCGAAAAATGAAATTTATTCAATTTCTTTGACATACAAGCCTAGAAGAATCATTTTCATAATTATAACAACCCACAATTTCCATTAAAACACACTTTTATGTCATATTTCATAACTTTTACAAATTAGTCCTTTTAGGCATTTTTACCGAAAATCACATAGTAAAAGTTGTTTCTCTAACCATAAACATGCATAATCTACCAGTAAACATCAAAATACACAAATTTCTAACATGGGTCAAATCCTAGACCTTCATCATATCTCAAATAAATGGTAGAAATAGATAGATCATGTTACAACGATTTCAAAAACGTGAAAATCATTAAAAACGGGGCAAGAACGGACTTACTATGGAGCTTGGAAAGCTTGAAAAAAACCCTAGCCATGGTGTCCATGCAAGTTTCGGCCAAGAGAGGTACAAGATGGACAAAATTTTGGCTATTTTGGCTTTTTAATTCTTTTAATTACTAAATGACCAAATTGCCCCTAACTTAAAAATATTCTATTTCACCTATTTCATGTCTATTTTTGTCCAACAATTTATCCAATGGTCTAATTACCAACCAAGGACCTCTAATTTAAAATTTCATAGCAATTAGACACCTCTAGCTTCTAGAACTCAAGTTTTGCACTTTATACAATTTAGTCCTTTTGACTAAATTTAGTGCGCAAACGTCGAAATTTTCAAACAAAATTTTCATGAAATCGTTTTGTGAAATCGTAAGCCATAAAAACATAATAAAAAATAAGTTTCATTACATCGGATTTGTAGTCCCAAAACCACTGTTCTGACTAGGCATAAAATCGGGTTGTTACAATTCACCCCCTTTTGGGATTTTTGTCCCCGATAATCTTACCAGAAGTTGCTTTCAACTCTCATGAAACACTTTCAAAAAAATTCTCAGAATCACAAACCGAATTCACCTCGTATATCTCTTTCCAATATTCTTTGGACTTTAGCATGTAGTGCCGGAGCATATGGTCAAGATCTTAGTTACTCTCTCAAGAATACATATACTCAGTTGATCTATCAAATAAAAACTCTATACATACTGAAATGATCATACAGATCTTTCTTTGTCAAATGATCAACCATAAACCAAATAACATTTTCCTTTTCGGAGATAATGACAATTCTGATATGAAATCTATGGTAACTCTATCTCATTATCACTCCCGTACCATCATTGACTATATCAGTCCTGAATACACCTGATTTTTGACTTTTATCTACTAACAAATCTTTATCTGAATATGGATCCAAAAATACCATGTAACATATGCAATCACTAGTACACTTATTATAACAGCTCTAACCTGTAACTATCACTGAAATAGGGTTAAAAGGTATTACTGGACAAACAGAAACATTCATAGACATTTCATATCTTAATTCAACTAGACAAATTAAAGTGTCCCTTAAATAAGTCTACGAGACCTTAAACATGCTATAGAAATGGGCCGGGACTATACTGAACACATACGGGAGTTCTCAAAAATTTAAAAAATTTTCAAAGTTATAGAGGTCACACGCTCGTGTGCCTCCCACGGCCTTAGACATGCCTGTGTGTCTAAGCCGTATCAAAACAGGGCATACATACTGACTTGTCCACACGGCCTGAGACACGCCCGTGTGCCTCACCTGTGGTCGACACCAACTTAACCCACACGGCCAATCATACACCCGTGGTCGAGTCTGACTTGTTTTGAAATGCAACCATGAAGGACACGGTCGAGCCACACGCCCGTGTGCTCAACCGTGTGGGCAATTATAGGCAATTTTCAAGGCCAAAATGCTTCCCACACCTTGGGTCATTTCTATAAGCACAATTATACATCAAACCAAGCTTCCAAGGCAACACATACATACCAAATATTCATCACTCCTAACCATTCAAGAACATTTCAATCATACCATCTTATATACAAACTAGCCAACTTCATCACAAGTAAATTCAAGCATAATTAATCCACAAGTTACCATTTCACTAGTCATCAAACCATACCGAAATTAAGTATACTAATTCATGACTATTCATTCATATCACAACCACCTTAGCAATACAGACCAAGAATATCACACACATATATTATGACCAAATCTCAATAACCTTAAACATCATATTTAGCCATTTTCGCATGGCTATTTATATACATATACATGTCCCAAAATCAAACATTCCATCTATGCTATACATGCCATATACCCAAATTTAACTTAGTAAAATACCGAAATAAACAGTCGATAGTGTGATAGGCTTTGCTGACGGTCCCCGAGCTCGTAACGTAACTCCAAAATCTATAAAACAGAGGCAAACAAGAACACACATAGTAAGCTGCTTGAGCTTAGTAAGTCATAAGCAAAAACAAACACACACACACACACACACACACACACACACACACACACACACACACACACACACACACACACACACACACACACACACATATATATAACAATTTCATATTAACAATTTGTAAACAAGGCCAAATTTGCATAATATTGAATACACGCTATCATACACTACTATTTCACATTTAACCTTCACATATATATATATATCATATGGCCAAATCACTTATATGTTCAAATATGTTAACACATATATTCACATACATAATATCAATTCAAATAACCAACTTACCTCGTTTTCATATCTTGGTATAGTACATACCTGAGCCTTTTAATTCGATTTCACATTCAGTCTTAACTTCACATTGCCCGTTGAACTGTTTAGAATTAAAAAGGATACGCGGATGGTTGTAAGCTCGTACAATGCCAACAACCTAGACGTGGTCTTACGTGTAATCACATATCGATGCCACTGTCCCAGACAGGGTCTTACACGAATCAAATACGATGCCAATGTCCTAGACATGGTCTTACACATAAACACAAGTCGATGCCAACGTCTCAGACGTGGTCTTACACAATAACACATATCGGAAATCCTATGTCATGACATATGTATCCTATCTATTCCTAGGGTTCGTAAGGGACTTTCGGACGTTGAATCTTGATCGAATCGAACTCGTAACTTATCTTCCAAGCTTAGTCACAATCGACCAATGCACATATATAATCTTAAAATTCAATTCAACACATAACATATATATATTTTCAATTTAACAACATTTTTATGCTTATAGGCTTACTTCAGATATTGTCGAACGGTTTAATCGACTATTTGTCTACCTTCGATTTCCCCTAATCTAATTTCGTTTTCTTCCGTTCTTGATCTAAATAAATTCTAATTTAACTAATTTAACCACACATTCATTCAATTTAATCCAAAAACACATAAATAGGCAAATTACCATTTTGCCCCTAACATTTCACACTTTTTGCAATTAAGTCCCTATTGCATAAAACACAAAATACACAAAATTTACATATATCAGGCTAGGGCCAAATCTTCATATAGTGCATCTAAGTCCACACATTTCATTTATTTCACATTTTAGTCCCTTAAAATATTATTTTTACAATTTAGCCCTAATTACTCAAATTTACCAAAAATTCCAATACAAAACATGTTAATTCAAAACATATCTTTAATATTTCATCATCAAATAACAAAAATCACAAGCTATCATCAATGGCATAACACAAAATCATCATCAATTTAAAAAATTCAAGCATGGGTCTTGTAGTATTCAAAGCAACGATTACAAAAACGTAGAAATTATCAAAAATCGAACAAAAACTAACCTTGAATCAATGCATCAAAGATGGCCGAACCTAGCTTAAGTTTCTTCCTTTTTCTTTTCGTGAGTTTCGGTCAAAGAAGTGAAAGATGAGCATTTATTATGTTTGATGTAATATAAATTAACTTATTATTATTTTACTTATTTAACCTTTACTAATTAATAAATAAAACATATAATATAAGGTTATATTAGTCCTTTCCTGTCCACTAACTTATATAATGGGCTAATTGCATCATAAAACCTCCAAATTATAAAGGCAACAACAATTAGGCACTTTCTTATTTAACCATCAAATTTTCATTTTACGCGATTAAGCCCTTTTATTTAATCTGACAGTCAAACAACGAAACTAAAACACGAAAATTTCACACAAGGAAATTCACACATGATAAACATAGAAAATAATATTAAAAAAATATTTTCAGACTTAGTTTTGTGGTCTCAAAACCATTGTTCCGATTAGGGTCAAAATCGGGCTGTTACACCTACTTCATATAACTGCACTTTTTTATTACTTTAAGATGAACAGACGAGCTACCACTAAGCCTCGTACGAAAACTTCTGCATAAAACTCCAGATTCATCTGTTCACAGCTTTCTATCTCAGAACAATGATAATAACAGGAATCAGGTTCGACTTGAAATTCAACATCAGAAGTAAACTCACTCTGAACTCATTTAGATTACCATTCACTATCACATTTCTGAGCTTTTCGGTTTCACAAAGAAAACCTCGGTTTAGCATTTAATATAGCTAGAATTATACCATCATAAAATAAGAGTAATCATGTATCCAACACTTACAAAATAAACAAAATTTTCCATTCAATCATCTATAACAATACTTGCTTTCCAAAAGGTAAATCGATAACTACACATGCTCTTGAAATAACTCAAGCCATTAATACTGTCTTAAATTCTAAATTTTCTGCAACATTAGATACTTTAACCCATCAGGATTCAGGAAGCATGTGATATTTTTCGTTGAACACACTATATCATCAAATTCACAACACAGACATAACAGTTCTTTTTTACGTAACTTTAACCGTCTAAAAGTACAAACTACCTCTTTACATTCTTGTATTAAGACACATTCCAATTCGCTCAATAGCGCATCGCTGAAAATCATAAATTCCTTACTCAATTCAAACTGAACTTAAAACTAGAACTTTTGATTAATAATACTTTGAACTATTTCCAACTTTGTTGACATGCATAGATCATTCAATCTTTCATAAATGTGATGACTTTATCAATCAGAACGACTTTAATTTATAATAGAACATTAGATTAGAATAATCCAATAGGCATATCTCTATATTATGCTTTCTAGATTATAATTTCTTCATTCAGACTATCTGTCTTCATACTCGTGAATACCCAAAATTTATTCTCTTAGTTGAGGCATGCTTAAATATATATAACTTGAATCATATCTCAACAAATCAGTTCATTCAAATAAAAAAAAACTGAGTTGATTTCAACTATCAAATAATAACATATCAATATACTCTTTTCTTCATGCTGAGAAAACAATTCAAACACACAATCTTTCAAAATTCTTTTAGCATGCAAATCAAAGATCTTTTAAACCGTATTAGCTCGAGAAAAAAGATATCCTAACTTTAATCAAACTTACCTGAGGAAGAGATCCATTATATAATTTTGAGCTTGTGCTCTCATCATTTATACCTTTGCCGATGACAATTCCTTACACGAAAGTCAGAGAAATCTAGATACCAGATCACAACATTCCTATTATCGAATCCAAAAATACAATCATAATGAACATAGCCATCACAGACTAAAGAACTTACTTTAAAGATAAGCCATGTCCGATAATTTAAACAATAAGGATGATAAGAAAACCTAAATACGATACCATACCAGAGATCCGAGAACATAACTCATAAGGAAATAAGAATGAAGATCTGGATAATTTCTCAGAGAAAACTAGAAGAGAACAATACTTACCAGCTCTGGAATTCCATCGTAACAAAGATAATACTCTTTCTAAATATGCATATAAGACAAAACATTATCCAATAGATACAGAAGAATTAGTCTCACCTAAGTTTTCACCATCAAATTTTATTCCGAACATACTAGAATAGGGTTCCGAAGAGAGTGATAAAATAATATTAATCATAAACCAACCAGGCTAACAGTGCTTTTGTCTAACATTAGAGTTAGCTAACATTCTCACAACATAAGAACTTTATCAGAAAATGAACAATCACACACATATCTCTGAGATTAAGGAATATGTAGAATACCCAGAAGAGGTCATCATAATCTATTCAACCATAACTATTACACACAGACACCTTTACAACTCAATTATCATTTCTCCGCCAAATTTTGTCATCATGAACCCTGTATTATTCTATTCACTAATGAAAAATCAATTCGGGAGAAGTTTTGGTAAATACATGCTTTAGTCATCATTCCTGAATGAGTTGATTAGCCGAGACTAACTTCTTCTTTATCTGTGATTGCATAATCTGTATAATCTTTAAAACATTCTGATATTTCTTCCAAAATTGTTTTCACTTCCCAAACTATTCTCATCTATGTATACATTACTAATTATTTCATCATTGTACTCACATGTACTGCCATGGTCCAACCATGGTCTTATGTTTTATAACGCTCGGGTTGTGCAAGTGTACACAGTCGTTATCAAGTAATAAGTAAGTATCGAGTTATCATCTCCATAGGGATTGTATTCGTGCTAAGTCACTTAATTATAAAAATATTATTAACAACTTGGTAAATAGAAACACAATTTGATTTGGAAGTATTGATTAAAAATATGTAAAATTAATCTAGATGCAATGATCCCTAATGTGATTTATCCTAACATGCAACTATATGAATGAAATAGATTTTAGCAGAATTAACACAATAAGCAACAATCATAACATAAGTAATCTAGGACAATTACTTTATTTAAACTCAAATTATTATCAACATGCTTATCAATATTTGAAAAAACATTCCATGGCAACTCGATCTTTCATGAGTTTGGAAACCACGTTAGGTCCTTTCAGAATCCTTTACTTAGAAAATACGCATTTACTGATCCTTATTTACTAAGGGTTTCTTAGTATTCGTGCGAGGTAACAAGAACGTGCTAGGTTTGAAATAGTTTAATCAAACAAATATAAAAACTATGCAGATAACAGAGTCTGGTTAGGGTTGTTATGCAACTTGCAATTTAATCGGGTTAGGATTTAAATTGAGCATGCATATTTCAATTATGTGTCTATTAGCCGTCGTCTGGTTAGGATCGCTCAGCTAATTCAGGTGCATTTCAACCATGTATGAACAAAATACAGACTTGATTTTAATTGAAAACATGATAGATTGAGGCACAAACATTATAAGCATGAATCAAATAATTATTATTTAATCAAAGCAATCATCCTAACTTAAATAAAATTAAGCTATCATTGTTGTAAACAAGAGCATTGAACACATAGCAAACATTCTTGAATTAAATTAAAGAAAAGAAAGATTAAACCTGATCGTGTCTATCAGAGTCTTAAAAATTTATACAAAAAATGATCGAGCCTAGAACTAACTGCAACAACGATTGAGGCAAGTGCACCTATCAAACAGTAGTATAGTTGTGGCAAGACCGGATTGTCAAACCCAAAGGAACCAAAAGTCCTAATACTAACTTTCTTTTCTTTATCTAGCCTAATAATTAAGGGAATTTTTATCTAATCTAAAATTAACTAACAACTAAGCCAAATATGCAAAGACATAGAGAATGAATTGGGGAAAATAACTTTGGGAAAAACCAATTGATTAAGACAGTACCTGAGGAAGAATCCACCTAGACTTCACTTGTTATCTAACTCTAAACCAGATGATTTATTCACTTGACTTGATCCATAGAATTCCCTAAATTATATTAATACCTCTTTCGAGGCTACTAACGTCTAACCTTAGGTTGATTAATTGAAATCTCTTTCTAATTAAAACCTCTAGAATTGCATTAACTCGATCTATGGACTCCCATGTTAGGTTTGACCCTAATCCGACAGATTTTCGTCACCCTATTTCTAGGCGCACGAGCGACTCCGCTTAGCTATGCTAGATCTACTCTTAGGCAGGGACTTTTGCTCCACCACCTAAGCACATCAATACTTGAATCAATATCCCGAAAATACCAAAACAAGAATTAAGAACACATAGTTAAGAACAAATCAAGTATTTATCATATAGTTTAGCAAACGATAACAAGATTTATCTTAGGTTTCATCCCCCTCAGGTATCTGAGGGTTTAGTTTATAATGATAAAAGAATACATCTCAAAAGAAAAGATAAAACAAAACATAAGAAAACCCTAAAACCTCCTGAAGGAATTGAAGGAGAGATCTTCTGTCTTGAGTATAACTCCGGCTTCTTGAGATGAATCAACTGGCTTTCTTCGAGTAAATTCCACAATTCTGGCCTCTCTGGCTCGGCTCCTTGGCCTAGCTGGACGCCCCCTGAAGGTTGGCCTCTAGGGTGTTTATATAGGCTTTTGGAATGGCTTTCTTTGCCTCTAAGTACCCTAATCCGACTGAAACTCTTCTTTCTCACGTCAGGGACACGCTCATGGCACACGCCCGTGTAAATTATGGCCAGGCCGTGTTCGAGTCTGTTAAGTAGGCACGGCCGTATGGTCTTGGGCCCAGGCCATGTTGGTTTCATGATATGGCCCATTTACTCTGTTTTGGGCCTGTTTCTCATTCTTTTCATCATCCGGTGCTCTCCCGAGTGTAAAACATGAAAACAAAGGATTAAGAGCACCATATTACACAATTCAATGAATAAATCATCCAAAAGTATGCTAATTGTGGGATTAAAATATGCTCATATTATGGTTTATCAAAACCCAGATCAAAGTGGCTTTCACCCAAGACTCTAACAGACGAGGGCTCATTTGTTCCTTCGCTTTGCCCCTTTGCTGATGGCTCTCCGAGGTGGCCGACCAAGGGCTCTTTAAGAGGCTAATTTGCTAAAAATCCTTATGCAAGGATGAGGATAGGCGTGAGGGGGAAAGAAAGCTAAGATAGTTGAGAGAGGAGAGAATGATGAATGAGTGAGGGATGATTGAAAAAGTGAGAAATGTGCTCTTATTTATAGGTGAGGAAAGTGTAACATCCAAAAATTATGGGCCTATGCATTTAGTGTAGGGATAGAATTAATTTGTTAATTTAAGTGATAGGGGTTTAAGTTTGGGCTTAGAATTAGGCAAAGGCCCAGATTAAATTATTTTAAGGTGGCATCATTAACAATTAAAAAGGAACAAGTTTTGGGTCGCAAGGAGCCCATTTTTTTGGGCCATTTTCGGCAATTAAATGAGAGCAAGGGTGACGCCATAACAAGGGATTTAAGGGATTTAAATTTAAGTTTAATGAAGCCCAAATCTTTTAATTTAAGTGAGTTAAATTTCAGCATTTAGAATTAATGAGGTGGACGACTATAAGGCTTAAAAATAGGAAGATATATACGGAATTTTAAGTGATAATATCATAGATAAAAAGGAGAAAAGTTAGGAGCTTATCTTCAAAGGAAGTGTTGGCCGAAAATCGACCACCTAGAGGAGTGTAAAATTCAGCTACTGCATGGCATAGAGGGTGCCGAAATTCTCCTCTCTTCTAGCTTAAATTTTAAGGGCGTTTTCGGTATTTAGCAGTAGGTGTCAAAAATCTATAAATAGGGGGGGCTAGCTCCTTGTTTCTGACATTGAAAAAAACCCTAAAATCCTCTCCTTTAGTGCCGATATTCCCTAGCCTCTCCCTCTCCAAATTTATTTCTTCAATTTCTTCAAAAGCCGAAACTTTTCCCCACTTTCTTTTCCCTTATGCCGATTTCTCTAAAACCCCGAAGCATCCATCACTTTTTCTTTTATTCATCCTATTTGAGAAATTATTCTATACTTTTGGCATTTAAATCTTCCATTGGCATTGCCGAATCCTCTCTCTAGTGCTAGTCGAATCTCCTAAGCTAAGGTAAGAGTCGATTTTTGTTTAGACCTCATAATCTATTCTCGGTTTTTGAAAAGCAAAAGCCGAAAGCTAATAGTTTAATGGTTTTCGAGATTTGAAGGAAGCTTGGTCGACTAGATCTAAAAGCCGAAAATCATTAGTCTTCAATTTCGGGATTTTCAGGTAAGAAGAGTTGTTTATTTAAATACATAAAAAATTGGGTAGAACACTAACCATGGCTGAATATAGGAGAGGCCTTAGTTTTATGTAACACCCTAAAAATCCGAGTCTTGATATATTGCATGTTTTGGTGATTAGTTTATAAAGGAAAAATTTTCTTATTACTTTTCGTGCCTATGATAGTCCTGAAGAAGAGTATAGAATTATTCGGTTATGGAATAATTTTTAGTTTTGAAAATTTATTAAAGTGGAGCAAGTGGCATTGACACTTAAGTTAATTTAAGTGTTAATAAGTGACATAAGATGAGTAATGGCAAGGTGGCGTTGGCGTATGGGTAATAGCATGAGGGGAGTGGTTCGAATCCCTTAGTTAGCATTTAGATAACTTTTATTTTTGCTCTAGTATGGTAAGTGTCAGCCAAGCTTAATTATGGTAAGTGTTGACCTTGTTATTTTTGGTTAGTAGATTAAGGAATAAGGTAAGTGTTAACTTATGGTATGGAATCAAGAAAATTTGGAAAGATATGGGGACATAGGGCAAGTATCAAGGAAAATGTTTTGGAAACAAAATCATGGCCATTTTGTAGTGAATTTGGAATGGCAATATGGCTAGGGGGAGGTTGGCCGAATATGCTAGTAGTTGGCTAGGATTAGGAATTTGTTTTGGTCATTCCTAGCAACCTTTGTGCAAAGTTTTGCATTTCTTTCTCAACTCTCCTCCCTTGGCCGAAATTGAGCATTTGGTAAGCCTAACTCTCTTGACCATTTGGTCATTTTTGCATATCACCTTAGTACTCTTTTGTTTGCTTTGTCTTAGTGCCAAAATCACCTATACCAAAAGCCATTCTTTTTCTTTTCTTTTCCCCATTGCCGAATATACAATGCTACTAAACCCATCTCTTTTCTTTCTCTTTTCTTCACTTTGAAAACCAAATCAATACCATCTCTTTCTCTCATCTTTTAATTCTTTTCAACCATATTTTTTCCATTATTTTCTCTCATGGCCGAATGCTAGTGTGCCATAGCCGAATCATTTTTTTTTCTCTTTTCTTTGATATTATATAGCCGAATCCTCCATCACATCTAAACATCTTTCTCAATCATCTCTTTTCAATCGTGGACGTTAGGGAAGAGTTCTTTTTAGTTATTTTTATTTTGGCCGAATCTTGATGGTGGTAAGAGGATCTCATTAGATCGAAATAATAGTTCATTCTATTAATGTTTCTATTTGTTATACTTTAGTGTGATAACGGAAGATCGGAAATCAAGTGTTCATAAGTAACATAGAGCTTGGAAACGATTTAAGGTGTTAAGGGAACGTTTTGGTCGACTCTCATTTTGTGGAACAAGGATATTGTGGTAAGGAAATCTCACTCCTAAAAACCTTTGGTCATATTGTTTTCGATATTATATTAGTTTGGACTTATGATCTTTTGTCATTGAAGACAATCAAGATAGGGAAGAAAAGGGCGGTGTTTAGTGTTCGGAAGAGGGGAGGTTCCATTAATCCCCCTAAGTATAAACAAAGGAATATTTCGGGAATCTGAGATTTTCCACCGGGTTGCGGACGTTCATCCGAGGAGAATCAATTGTTCGAAGTCGTTCGTACTCCCGAACCATTATTTGTTCATGGATTTGATTCGGTAAACGAACCATCAATCGGGGAGAAACCGCAAGTAGAAGTAGTTCGAAAATCCGAGGGTAAAATTTTAGATCGTTATTTTTTTAGATCGGTTTTATTAATAAATTATAGTGTTCTAAATTATCGTGATACGTATAGGTGTTGACGAGCGGGAAAGTTTAGTTCTCACAATAACCAGGTGTGTAACTTCACACTTATCTCTCGGGTTAATTACCAAATCGTAAGTATTTTGTTAAATTGTAAAGATGGCCAAATCGGAAATTTTGTAGTAATCAGTACTTTTGTGTAAATGCATGAAAACGGCTAAAACCGAGAAATTTACATAAAACTGCTAGATCGATAAATTGGGCCATAAAACTGCTAGGTCGATAAATTGAGCCATAAAATTGCTAGATCGATAAATTGGGCCATAAAACTGCTAGATCGATAAATTGGGCCATAAAACTGCTAGATCGATAAATTGAGCCATAAAATTGCTAGATCGATAAATTGGGCCATAAAACTGCTAGATCGATAAATTGGGCCATAAAACTGCTAAATCGATAAATTGAGCCATAAAACTGCTAGATCGCTAAATGGGCCAAAAACCCTCTAGTTCGAAATATGGGCCAAAGTTTAATACTACATTGTTAATAGGCCCAAATGAAAAGTTAAATTATAGACTCATCTATAATATGGATTAATTGATAAATTATTATATGACTATAGTCTGTTATGCATACATGATTGCATGGGACGGGATATATGATGAAGAGAAAAAAGGCCTGTGGCCACGTATCTAGTTCGGTGGCTCTGCCACAAATTTTGGCTTAATGCCTCTAGTTCGGTGACAATGTCACAATCTAGTTCGGTAGTGCACTACAAAATTATTTAAAAGGCTTAATGCCTACGATTGGTGTGTTTGGCAGGGTGGGTTGACTTGATCCCCACAGGTGTGTTGGTTGGTACGGGGGTGTGTAGCGGATGGAAATTAGGCTTGGTTGGGAAATTCATTTTACATGCATTTTATTTTACTTATTTTATTCTATATTGTTAAATCTGCAATTAGGCTCAAGCCCAAAGTAATACCTTGATGATCTGGCCCAATAATGGTGGTAAGTGAGTTACACACTGAGTTCTTTGTAACTCACCCCGTTTTATTATCCATCTCAGGTAATGGAAATTGATGTGGACTTGGGCCGGGGATGACTTGGTGGAGGCCATACTACAAGCTTGGGTTTTATAAACTATGAACTTTATTTAAGTTACTTATTTTAATTACTATTTTGGGTATGATGTAATAAGGCCTCTATTATGTTTTTATGGATTTTTATGTGTGGATGGATTAAATTTTGTTTTAAGACTCTTAATATGGGCTTATGTTAAATCTATAAGGTTTTCTTAAAAACATTGTGTTTTATAACAATTTGGACATCCTTAATTATTTTAAATTCTTTCCAATGGTTTTAAAACTACTTAAAATTTTTGACAATTATGATAAGATTTCAAACAAGTATTTTCTTAATTCCCAAATTTTAAATCATTGTTCTTAATTTTTATTAATCTTTATTTTCAAAAGGTTTTGTATTACTGTTTTACTTAAATTATTAGAGAATTAAATGAATGTTCGATTGTTGTGACAAACCAAATCTCGTCTAAACGCATAGACCTGGTTTGGGGTGTTACATTTTACATCCTTCCGGCTTTTTGAGCAAAGTTGTAGACCGATTTAGCAAGGATACCAACATTAATCAGGTGTGTAGATCTCTAACACGCTACTGATAAACCTGTATGTATATTTATTTTTGTATGTTATGGGCTAAAAAGCCGGAATAAGGCTGTATGGACAGTCGAATGGAACCCTAAAAAGGGTTAGGCAAGGATGCCAGGTACGTAAACATAGAACTCCCTATGTGTATTGAAGAATATATATGTCTTCTTGATGTTTCTTTATGTATGTATGCATGGGGTGGGAATGATGATAATTGAAGGGGAAGTGCATGATAGGTCACTTGGTGATCGGTGGTAGAAATCTCACATAATTTAAATGTAAGGTCACATTGTGATCGGTAGCTATGCCACGTTTAATGATTCCTACTTAATAGGAATAGGCAGTACGACTGTCGTTTTGGTGTGTAGCGGATGGAGGGTTGATTGTAGAAATCCCCACGGTGTGATGGTTGGTACGAGATGGTGTGTAGAGGATGGGAACCTAGGATGGGTTGGGTCATTCATTCTTTATTGTTATTATGTGATTATGATTGACGCCTTCCTGTATGGGCCAGGGCCCATAATGTGTTTGTGGGCTTAGGTCAATGTGTGTTTTGAGATTTATACACTGAGTCTTTGTGACTCACGCTTTCCTTTTCTCTACTCTTCCAGATGAACAGTAGATCGTGGACATGGGAGCCGAGACAGACTCGAGGGGTCATCAAGTTTCTTTTGACAAGTTAATTTGGAGTTTCTTTAAGTTGAGTTTTTTTATTTTTTTTTCATTATGGGAATATTTTTGTAATAAGGCCCTTAGTTTTTATTTAACTTAGGAGTTTACAATGTTAAGCAACTTATGAATTTTATGATAAGGTTTAATAATTAATACAAGGTTATTTTTTTTAAAAATGCCGCTTATTTACTTAAATATTGCCTAAATTAACTCACAATTTCAAAAACCAACAAAGCAAAAGTTTTCAAAGTACAAGCAGTGACATGCCAGATCCGGTCGAAACGCATGGGCCGGGTTTGGGGTGTTACAATTTGTATCAGAGCCCAGTTAAAAACTCGGGCTGTGAAATGGGTCTAGAAGTGTTTTAGAAAAAAATTGTATTTAAGAAAATTTTTGGTTTGAAGACATGGCCTTCGAGTCTACTGGCACCCAATCCACCTAGGTAAGTATTCTCAACTCCTGATTGTGATATAAATGTGGGCTTAATGGGCTTTATGGGACGTAGACTATCTAGATTAGAACTTGATGGACTCTAGGCTTAGACAAACAACTCTTCAATTACATAAGACTTAATTTTTACTAAACAAAACCTGTAAACAAGTCGCAAGACTAAGGTGCGGTAACAGGCATATGCATGTCTAGGAGTAGCTCCGGAAGAGCTTGGTATTTAAGCAGTCCTAGTGACTCACCTCCTCTTCGCTGGAATCTTACCTGGTGCGTGGTGACTGTTCACTCTAGCAATAAGGACTTGTTCATGGGCTGAACCCATAATTAAAACCCGAAAGGGACCAACCACCCTATTTTGCAAACAAAAAACCCCTAAGTTTTGTACACTTCAAAAAAAAAAATACCTGATTTGAAAATGTTCACAGCCATGAAGAAAATTACCAAATTACCCTTGTTTTGCAAAGTGACCAAAATAACCCTGGTTTGAAGAAATTACCAAATTACCCTTGTTTGGTAAAATTATCGAAATGCCCTTGAATTTCAAAAATTACCGAAATACTCTCGAATTTCAAAATTACCGAAATACCCTCGAATTTCAAAATTTCCAAAATACCCTCGGATTTTAAAATATCGAAATACCCTCGAATTTCAAAATTACCAAAATACCCTCGAATTTCAAAATTACCGAAATACCCTCGAATTTCAAAATTACCAAAATACCCCCAGATTTCAAAATTACCGAAATACCCCCAAATTTCAAAATTACCAAAATACCCCCGGGAAAGCAAAATTACCAAAATACCCTTATTTGACAAAATCACCAAGGAACCTTATTTTGAAAAATTACGAAAATACCCCTATAGGATAAAAATTATGAAAATACCCCTGGGTAGTGAAAACAACAACAACAACAACAACAACAACAGCAACAACACTTTTCTGTAATGAACGTGAGTTCATGATTGGATGTATGTGTTTCTTAGAGGATAGGAACTTGAGACTGTGTGGTGAATGCGAATTCGAAAGAATTACTGTTAAAGCTATTATTTATAAATCTGTCTGTGGTTAAAACAGTGGAAGAAAACTAATAGTTCATAAAATTTCTAATCAGATAAACGCGAATCGGTAGAATGAGTACAAGGGGACGAGGACGCTTTAGATGCGAATACCGGTGCGTACCCTATACTAAGTGCTTATTTTGGCTTTAGAATCAGATTGCGCAGCGAAAGCATAGTAGTGAGACTTAGGTAGTATGATTACTTGTTAGTTGGAAATTTCGAGGACGAAATTTCTTTAAGGGGGTAGAACTATAACATCCTAAAATTATGGGCCTATGCATTTAGTGTAGGGATAGAATTAATTTGTTAATTTAAGTGATAGGGGTCTAAATTTGGGCTTAGAATTAGGCAAAGGCCCAGATTAAATTATTTTAAGGTGGCATCATTAACAATTAAAAAGGAACAAGTTTTGGGTCACAAGGAGCCCATGTTTTTGGGCCATTTTCGGCAATTAAATGGGAGCAAGGGTGACGCCACAACAAAGGATTTAAGGGATTTAAATTTAAGTTTAATGAAGCCCAAATCTTTTAATTTAAGTGAGTTAAATTTCGGCATTTAGAATTAATGAGGTGGACGACTACAAGGCTTAAAAATAGGAAGATATATATGGAATTTTAAGTGATAATATCATAGATAAAAAGGAGAAAAGTTAGGAGCTTATCTTCAAAGGAAGTGTTGGCCGAAAATCCACCACCTAGAGGAGTGTAAAATTCAGCTGCTGTATGGCATAGAGGGTGCCGAATTCTCCTCTCTTCTAGCTTAAATTTTAAGGGCGTTTTCGGTATTTAGCAGTAGGTGTCAAAAATCTATAAATAGGGGGGCTAGCTCCTTGTTTCTGGCATTGAAAAAAACCCTAAAATCCTCTCCCTTGGTGCCGAAATTCCCTAGCCTCTCCCTCTCAAAATTTATTTCTTCAATTTCTTCAAAAGCCGAAATTTTCCCCACTTTCTTTTCCCTTGTGCCGATTTCTCTAAAAAGCCGAAGCATCCATAGCTTTTTCTTTTATTCATCCTATTTGAGAAATTATTCTATACTTCTGGCATTTAAATCTTCCATTGGCATTGCGAATCCTCTCTCTAGTGCTAGCCGAATCTCCTAAGCTAAGGTAAGAGTCGATTTTTGTTTAGTTCTCATAATCTATTCCTGGTTTTTGAAAAGCAAAAGCCGAAAGCTAATAGTTTAATGGTTTTCGGGATTTGAAGGAAGCTTGGTCGACTAGATCTAAAAGCCAAAAATCATTAGTCTTCAATTTCGGGCTTTTAAGGTAAGAAGAGTTGTTTATTCAAATACATAAAAAATTGGGTAGAACACTAACCATGGCCGAATATAGGAGAGGCCTTAGTTTCACATCCTTCCGGCTTTTTGAGCAAAGTTGTAGATCGGTTTAGCAAGGATACCAACATTAATCAGGTGTGTAGATATCTAACATGCTACTGATAAACCTGTATGTATATTTATTTTGTATGTTATGGGCTAAAAAGCCGGAATAAGGCTGTGTAGACAGTCGAATGGAACCCTAAAAAGGGTTAGGCAAGGATGCCAAGTACGTAAACATAGAACTCCCTATGTGTATTGAAGAATATATATGTCTGCTTGATGTTTCTTTATGTATGTATGCATGGGGTGGGAATGATGATAATTGAAGGGAAGTGCATGATAGGTCACTTGGTGACCTGTGGTAGAAATCCCACATAATTTAAATGTAAGGTCACATTGTGATCGGTGGCTATGCCACGTTTAATGATTCCTACTTAATAGGAATAGGCAGTACGGCTGTCGTTTTGGTGTGTAGCGGATGGAGGGTTGATTGTAGAAATCCCCACGGTGTGATGGTTGGTACGGGATGGTGTGTAGAGGATGAAAACCTAGGATGGGTTGGGTCATTCATTCTTTATTGTTATTATGTGATTATGATTGATGCCTTCCTGTATGGGCCAAGGCCCATAATGTGTTTGTGGGCTCAGGTCAATGTGTGTTTTGAGATTTATACACTGAGTCTTTGTGACTCACGCTTTCTTTTTCTCTACTCTTCCAGATGAACAGTAGATCGTGGACATGGGAGCCGAGACAGACTCGAGGGGTCATCAAGTTTCTTTTGACAAGTTAATTTGGAGTTTCTTTAAGATTATTTTTTTATTTTTTTTCATTATGGGAATATTTTTGTAATAAGGCCCTTAGTTTTTATTTAACTTAGGAGTTTACAATGTTAAGCAACTTATGAATTTTATGATAAGGTTTAATAATTAATACAAGGTTATTATTTTTAAAAATGCCGCTTATTTACTTAAATATTGTCTAAATTAACTCACAATTTCAAAAACCAACAAAGCAAAAATTTTCAAAGTACAAGCAGTGACATGCCAGATCCGGTCGAAACGCATGGGCCGGGTTTGGGGTGTTACAGAAAGGGAGCTAGTTTGCTAAAAATAGGATTGTCCACCTTTTAAAAATTCTTCCAAGGGTGGCCGGCCATGAATTGAGGAAATGTGGCTGATTTTGCTTGATTTTTGGTTAATTTGAGTGCAACAACAACTCAAGACTAAGACTCGGTCACCAGTAAATCTTCAGGAAAATCTCTAATTTCTTCAACTCTTCAAGGACCTTGTGTAATTAAACCCAAAGATGGTTTATGAACATTCATATGCAGCCAAATTTTGGGTTGACTTGGTCCTCCATTTGGACGGTTCTGTAATCAAAATAAAGCTGTGAGACTTGTCCAAAAATAGTAGATAATTTAGAGGACCAAAGAATATAATTTAACCAATTTAATTAATCAATTTACATAATTTATTAAAACCCAATTTATTAATGAAATATATTAAAATAAATTATTAAATAAAACTTCATATTTTATTATTTAATTTGATCATGTATGGCCCACTTTATAGGTTGAAAATATAATATGGTCAAATTAATATAAAAGAAGCCATTTTCTGCATGAAAACTATATAATAAAGCATAAAATCACATTTTAATAATTTCTATGTCCTAATTTCATATTTTCATATATTTCATTAATTTATTAAACAATTACTTGGTTTTAGCAAAAAAATTAAGTAAAAAGGTGATGAATTATATAGAAAAAAATCCTATATTTTTTTCAGTTGACACACCCCCAAACTTAAATCATTGCTCTTCCCGAGTAATGTTCATGCACAGCACAAGGTCTTGCTAAGGCAAAATTACTAAAACTGTAAGCAGCATCAATCCTTGCCCTATAGTCATGTCTCAATAAACTCATGCTCATAGATTGTAATATCCCGGGTTAGGGGCTATTTTTGTTATGGCATGTTTTGCATATGTTGGTGTGCTATGTTGCTATTTTTATGTTTTAGGGGCTTAATTGTAGGCTAGGTGTATGCCTGAGTGTATGGAAAAATTTTAATTTTTGGCTTTATATGAGGGGAGCTGAAAGGAGCTGGGCCATATGTGTTTTATTGGGTGTTTTGGATCACAAAAATAAGGCTAGCAAAGTGGCAAGTGTGGCATGCCTTGGGAGCTAGTGTTTGGCGTCAACTGCAAGAGTGGGAGGTCCAGAGTTCAAGCTGCAGAAATCTCCCTTTTTGGCTTATATTTTGGACGGCATAGGAGGGAAGAGGTGTATGAAATTTGAACTCTGCCTTGGACTTGGTCTTCCCATTCAAATGGAAGGTGGAGAGTAAATAGTGGAGGAAGACTTGGTCCACACGTTTGAAATGTGAGGAGTGGAGTGTTTGGTGGGATTTTGGCCGATTTTGTGGGTGTTTGGAGTAGGGAGTGGGCGGCTTAGTGTAGGAAAGGGGGGAGGCCGAATGTACTTTGGTTTTGGTACATTTTCGGTCTTCTTTTTGGTAGGTAAAAGTGTCCATTTTGGTTCGGTTAGCTGAAGTTTTACCAAGGTTTTTCTCTCAATTTTCTTCATTTGGTTAAAACCGAAAGTCCAAGTGCTTGTCTTAGAAAGTTTGTTTGTTTTCTTCTAACTCTCTCGCTAGCCGAATGCTACTCCCCATTTTCCTTCTTTCTTTCATTTGAGTTAAGCCGAATTTCCAAAGAGCTTCTTCACATTTTCTTTACTCAAACTAGAAAGTGGTATTCTTTTATTTTTCCAACTTTCGTTGAATATTTGGTACTTGAAATTGCTTTGCTTTCTTTTACTTTGTAAGCCGAATACTCTCTTCTCTCCCTCTCATAATTCTCTTATTTTCTTAAGAGCCGAACTTACCATTTTCTTCCCAACCGATTCTTCCATTCATTCTTCTCAACTCTTGCCGAAACTTTGCTTCCATTTCATATTATCTTTTCTCTCAAAACCGACAAGCACCTACCTCATAATCACTTTCTTTCTTCTTCTCAAAAACCTTGGCCGAATCTTGTTGGTGTTGTGGTTTTGCTTCAATCGTTTGGAGATTGGTAAGTCCTTGGCCGAACGGCCATCTTCTTTTTCTCCTTAGGCTTTGTCGATGTTGGTAGTTTAAGAGCCGAATGTGGCCTTGTTGTTGAGAGTTAACCTTTGGTATTGAAACCGATTGCATTATAGGTCATTTGGATTTTTGGATACGAACAAGTGGAGCCTTCGTTCTCTGATCAGCCAAGTGGGGTAAGTATTGGTAAGGGCCGGTTCTATTAGTTGATTCCTTTATCTCATTAAGCCAAGTTAATTAGGGATTAATGGTTCTTTTTCTAGGTGGAGGCAGATTGTCTAGGAGAACCACTACTGGTTCGGGGTTTGATTGGAAACCAAACCATTCGCAAGTGTAAGGATCTAGGAATCAAGGGGATTTAGATCGTTTTCGTTGGGATTCTAGACTCGTATTTACCAGGTGTGTAAACTAACACACTTCCGTTTAGTAATATGATTGATAACCTGTGTGATGATTAAAGAAACAATGATGTTTGATATGATACCCTAATGGGTATGATTCTAGACTCGGGTAAGTCAGTATTATTATTATGAGTTAATGATGATCTATATGTTACCATGGCTGTGGATATATGTGACACGGGATATGAGATTAGACATAATAGCATGAGATGCATGATTGTATGATATGCATGATTACATGAGTATGGTATGTTGATGGGTGATACGAGTGGAGGGGAGCGGTGGTATTTTGTCTTGTGAGCACCGGTGTTTTGGTAACACAACTTTGTGACTTTGGGTCACGGAGGTTTGGCACCTCCGGAGGTTTGGTACCTCGGCGTCTCGTCCACGTGGTTAACACCACCGTGGGTTAGCCCCACTTGTGAGATACGGGATTAGCGCCGGTGATTTGGTATCACACGATGGGTTGGCCCCATCACCGGATTTGTGACTACGGTCACGGTGCTTTGGTAGCACATTGTGTCTTTGGGACACGGAGGTTTGGCACCTCATTGCGACTTGTCACGTGGTTTGACCACCGTAGGTTGGCCCCACTTGAGATATGGGATAAATCGCTAGTGATTTGGTATCACACGATGGGTTGGCCCCATCATCATTGGATTTGTGACTTCGGTCACCGGTGCTTTGGTAGCACAATTGTGTCTTTGGGACACCCGGTGGTTTGGTACCACATTGCGGATATTGTGTCTTTGGGACACGGTGTTTTGGTAACACATGGTGACTATATGTCACCAGTGGTTTGGCACCACCAGTGGTTTGGTACCACACGGGGTAGAAAAAGCGATATGGATGGTTAGGATCGGGTTGCATTAATTATGTTGCTATGTATGATGTGTGTTAGCATGTTGTTTCTTGGGAGCGGGATTTACACACTGAGTCACTCGACTCACCCTCTCCTTTAACATTTCAGGTGACACTTAGACGCGGACATGGGCAGGATGGACTCGGGATGCTCATGCCATCTTTGAATAAAAGTTTTACTCGAGACATTACATTTTGGGTACTTAGTTATTTACTTTGGTTGGATTTTATTTCGGATTTGTAAAAGGCTTTTAAATTATGCCTTATGATGTTATGTTTTAAGTTAGATTTTTACATGCTTTAACAAAATAATTGAGTTAATTTGCTAAAACTTAATATGACAACGATTTCAAAATTTCCACAATATGTTTTCAACCATACCATCGGGTATCACACTGACTTTATAAATGAATGAAAATCCCTTGTCTCCCAACTTGAAATCAAATTTTTACTAAGATTAAATGTTTTATTAACGAAATTAAACAACTGTTTTTTTTTCTCAAACGGAACAAAGTTTTATGAAATCTATTTAGTGCAACCTCGAAATTTTCAAACTCGTTTTCCCCGTAACATACCAGATTCGGTCGTGGTGTTTGGACCGGGTTTGGGGTGTTACAATTGTGGTATCAGAGCCAGGTTCAAAAGCTCGGCTGTGGGCCTGAGGCCCAAACTGTTTTCAAAAGTCCATTTTAAATGTTTTGGGTTAAAGACATGGCATGGTTTACAAGGCATGGCACCGAGTCTTGGCACACAGTTTCGCCGGTAAGTAGTTCTAAACTCTTACGTGAATTACTATACGTAGAAGGGTAGGTGATATGGAACGTAGATAGATTTATAGGACTTGAACCCTAGGATTAGGTCACTCAAACACTCGAACTAAAGCATAAGACTTAAAGCACTAAACCAATCTATGACTCACCCACGGGGCTAGGGGTGTGGTAACTCCATGACGCATGTCTAGGAAAGGATCAGGAAGAGCTTGGTATTTAAGCGATCCTCGTGACTCACCTCCTCTTCGCAGTATCCCACAGTGCGTAGCTTTCGAGTTCACCACGACCAAGAAGGCTCGGTCATAGACTTAACCTAACGACTAAAACCCGAAAGGGAATTAGCCATGTTTTTGAAAATACAACAACCTTAATGTTTTCAAACTTTTTGCAATAAACTGAGAATGTCACTTTTACAACGAATTTCTCGATTTATGAAAATTACAAAAATGCCCTTAGGGGTAAATTTACTAAAATGCCCGGTTTATAAAATCATGAACTCAATAAATTTGTATGAAATTCAAACACTCTGTTTTACAAAATATCAATCGAAAATTTTGATTTTGGAAATTTACTTAAAACGCCTCGGTTTGTGAAAATTACTAAAATACCACTGGTTTCCAAAGCGAAGTATTTTACAAAATTTTCAAAGAACACTCTCAAATTTTGGAATTTCAAAGTGACCAGGTTTCTGAAAGTTTAAAATATCTTTTATTACGAAAATATACTGTAGGGAAAGGACGAAAATACCACTTGGGCTAGAAATGGGGCGTGAATGTCAGAAGAGTGAATAGGTATGGAAAGGGTTAAGGAATGGATGTATGACCTCTTTTGGGTGAATAGGATAGAAGATTGAAACCTTGGTTGCTCGAAAGAACCACGATTAAACTCCATCCATAAAATTTCTTTGCGGTTAAGAAAGTGGAGCGATACTAATGCATAAAAATCTTCTTAATCGAGAGGCGTAGATCGTTTAGTCATGAGTACTCGAGGTGGGCGTGGCCGTAATACTCGTGGTCGAGGTCGAGGTAGGATGACGGTTTGAACCCGTAGGATCGGTCAAGGGTCGAGAAAATGAGGTACGGTTCCCACCACGGTGGAGGTGGTGAGTTCCAAGATCGATCGGGGCGATGCGATTGTCACGAGCGATCTTTGCGGGTGTTGGAAAGAGTAGGTGGTATAGGTGGTGAGTGCGGGAGTTAGGAAATGCTGTTCTGGCGACTCCGGGCTAATGGGGCCGAATTTTTCCGAGTGTATCGGGTGTTGCTCCTAGCAGCAACTGCTTGAATATCTATTTGGAGGCAAGCGAGCGGATCATGGATGATCTGGACTTGACGGTGAAGAGAAGTTGAAGGGCATCGTATCGCTTCCGGGATGAGTCATATCGGTGGTGGCTCACGGTTCGGGATAGTGTGGCGCAGAAGATTTGACATGGGATTATTTGAGCTGCATATCAAAAGAAATACATCGGGGCTAGTTACATCGACTCCCGTGAAAAGGCATTTACGAGGCTTGTTGAGGAGAGTAAATCATTTTCGAGTGTCAGGGTGAGTTCTGAAGGTGAGTAGGTATGCAGGGCATTGTAGCCACCATGAGCATGAGAGGTGTGTTCGTTTCAAGGATGGGGTGCGAGGCGAGTTGAGGCTGCTGATTGCTCCATGCGGGGGCGCGAGTTTCTTGTCTTAGTTGAGAAGGCTAAGGTAGCCGAGGGTGTTAAAGAGTCGGTAAGGCAGAGCATGGGCAGGAGTAGGCTTAAGAGGAGCTTTGGGTCTTACGGATCGTGCAGTAATCCATGAGAAGAGGGCTAGGCGAGAGGGGCGAATCGATCCGCTAGGTTTATTCTTTGCTAGGCGAGGACCGCCATGATGTAATCGGTGTGGGAAATCTCATTGGGGTGGTTGTTGGGTGGTGGAAAAGGTTGCTTCGAGTGTGGTTCTCTCGGATCATCGCATTAGGGTGTCCCGCGTAGGATGGCCGGATTGATCGAGAGTTAGGGGCGTGTCGATTCGAGAGGTAATGGACCGCCACCACAGAGGGGCCGTGGTAATGGCGAGAGGTGGTAATGGATTTGGTCGAGGTCGTGGAGCACAGGCGAGAGGTGCGGGTAGTTACGAGGCACGGCGGCTGATATGCAGTGTATGCGACTAGGCGCCGCGAGGAGGGCGGCGCACGCACCGGACGTAATCACCGTGCGTTTTTGATTTTTGGTTCTCCCTATCTGCTTTAATTGACTTGGGTTCCACGCATTCGTATGTTGCTAGTAGTATAGTTGAGACCTTGGACTTAGACTCGTAAAGCGCTTCTAGATAAATGGCGATACTTAGCCCTCAGGTCACTCTGTAGTGGTAGATAAGGTGTATAAGGATGTACCCTAGAACTCCAAGGGGTAGTATTTCTTCAGCGATCCGATGGAGCCGCCGTTTGGGGAGTTCGATCGATTCTTGGAATGGGTGGTTGGTTAAGTACCAGGCCAAGGTGGATTTGTGACTAAAGCGCATGGTTCTATCGACGGATAAAGGAGATGAAGTGATTATGATAGGTAATAGGAGAGATTACTTATCCAATGTGGTGTCGGCATTAAAAGTCATTAAGATGGTTAGGAAGAGTGTGAAGCGTATGTGGTTCATGTGTACGCCTTGGAGGCTAAAGAGTCTGCTTTGTTGAGAAGGTTAAATCTTGTTAAGGAATTTGTTGATGTGTTTTCAGAGGAGCTTAGGGTTTGCCAGGATCGTGAGGTAGAGTTTGGGATAGATGCGCTGCAGGGGCTGCGCCGAGTGTCTATTGCTCTATATAGGATGGCACCAAAGGAATTGGTGGAGCTTAAGGCTCAAATTCGGAGCTGTTGGATCGAGGCTTCATTAGGCCAAGTGTTTCACCGTGGGGAGCGCGGTATTATTCGTCAAGAAGAAGAAGGGCGATGCGATGCGGATGTGTATAGACTACCGCCAACCGAATAAGCGGCGATTAAAAACAAGTATCCGTTACCACGGATAGATGACTTGTTTGATCGGTGAAAGGTGCATCGGTGTTTTGAAGATCGATTTGAGGTGCAGGTACCATCGGTTGAAAGTTAAGGAAGCGGATATCCATAAGACAAGCGTTTGGACTCGATGCAGGCACTACGAATTCACAGTAATGCCGTTCGGGTTGACTAACGCTCGGCGGACTTTATGGATATGATGAATAGGGTGTTTCAGCGATATCTGGATCGTTTCGTCGTGGTTTTTATTGGCGACATCTTGGTTTACTCAAGGTCGGAAGAAGAGCATGATGCACACTTAAGAGTGGTGTTGCAAATTTTGAGAGAGAAGCAACTCAATGCCAAGTTCGATGTAAGTGCGAGTCGGCTTAGTGAAGTGGCGTTTTTGGGTCATGTAGTATCGGTGGGGATTAGAGTAGATCCTCGGAAGGTTGAGGCGGTTTTGGATTGGAAGCCTCCTAAGTCGATCATTTGAGATTCGGAGTTTTCTGGGTTTGGCGGGATACTACAGAAGATTTGTTGAGGTTTCTCGTTAATTGCAAAGACCGATGACTAAAGTCATTAAGGAAGGGAGTTCGCTTCGTTTGGGTGAGAAACTTGCAATGGGAGAGTTTTGATAAGTTGAAGAAGATCTTAAGCGAGGCTCTGTTTTAATTCAACTTTGAGGTGGTAAGGAATTCACGAGGTATCTTGCGACGCATCATCACATCTGGGATTGGGTTGTGTCTTGATGCGGGAGGGTAGTTTTGTGGCTTACGCTTCTCGGCGTTGAGGCCACACGAGGTCAACTATCCGCGCTTACGATTTAGAGCTAGCGGCCGTAGTCTTCGCTCTAAAAATGCGGAGGCATTACTTATGCGGTGAGAGATCAATAGTCTACACAGATCATAAGAGTCTGAAGTATCTATTGACTCAGAAGGATCTGAATTTGAGGCAGCGTAGATGGGTTGAGTTGCTCAAGGACTACGACTGTTCGATTGAATATCACCCGGGCAAGGCTAACGTGGTGGCAGACGCGTTGAGCCGTAGGGTTGTTTCGGACTTAAGAGCGATGTTTGCCCATTTGAGTTTGTATGGCAGACGGAGGAGTACTGCGCGAGCTGCGAGTTAAGCCTACTTGGGTTGGGCAGATCGAGAAAAAGCGATTAGAGGATGAGGTTACGAGAGTGCGCGAAGGTTACAAGTGCGAGAATGGTGGTTTGGAGGGTTCTGACTTGTCTAGTGATGAGGTTACGTGTTTTCAAGGTAAGGCTTGTATGCCTAAAGATGTTGAGTGAGCGAGAAGATTCTTGAGGCCGCACATAGCATGATCCTTATGCTATGCATCCACGGAGGTAGTAAGATGTATAGGGGTCTTAGAAGCGATTTTGGTGGCTGGCTTGAAGAAAGAGGTAGCAGAGTTTGTTGGGAAGTGTCGACTTGTCTGCAGTCAAGGTGAACATCGATTACTGGTCGAGGTTGCTTGACTGTGAAAATCCCTCGGTGGAAATGGGAAAGGATAACTATGGATTTCGTCGGTGGTTTACCGCTTACGCCAAGCAAGAAAGATTGATTTGGGTTATTGTGGACCCGTCGACTAAGTCGGCCCATTTCATTCGGTGAGTGGACTATTCACTTGAGAGATTGGCGAAGCTTTATGTGTCGAGATAGTAAGGCTACGGTGTACCGATTTCGATAATCTCGGATAGGGATCCCAAGTTTCGTCGAGGTTACGGAGAGCGTTGCATCGGGCTGCGGAGTGCACGCGCTTGGATTTGGCCCTGACTTTTCACGCGCGATCGACAGGCGATCAGAAAAGGTTATTCAGATCTTGGAAGACATGTTGAGAGGTTGTGTTACGGACTTGAGGCGGTTGGGAAGAGTTTCTGCCGTTAGCCGAGTTCGCCTATAACAATGTACTACCAAGCAAGCATCAAAATGGCACCATATGAGGTATTTGTATGGTAGGAAGTGTCGCTCACCTACATGTTGGACGAGTTAGGTGAACGCGTCGGTTGTTGGGACCCGAGTTGGTTTCTTTGAGGCGAGAACAAGGTTAGGTTGATCCGAGGCTCGTTTGAAGGAAGCTTGAACCGGCAAAAAGTCTTATGCCGATCTTAAGCGAAGAGATATAGAGTTATTTGTGGGAGATCGGGTTTTCTTAAAGGTCTCGCCTTGGAAGAAGGTGCTTGAGGTTTGGCGAGAAAAAGGCAAGCTAAGTCCGAGGTTTATTGGGCGTATAAGGTATTGAGGCGAGTTGGACTGTGGCGTATCGGCTTGAGTTGCGGCGGAGCTTAGCGATTCACGATGTTTTTCGCGGCGATGATGCCGGCGGCACGTTCGAGATCCATCACATGTAGTAGCGATGGAGAGATCGAGGTAAATCCAGATTTGACTATGGAAGAGGAAACCATGCGATTCTTGATCGGGATGTGAAGGTTCTGCGTAGGAAGTCTGTGCCTCTGGTTAAGGTACTTTGGCGGAACCATGGCGTGGAAGAAGCTACGTGGGAACCCGAGGATGTGATGAGACAGCAATACCCGCAACTCTTTTGACCAGGTAATTTCGGGGCCGAAATTATCTTTAAGGGGGGTAGAACTGTAATATCCCGGGTTAGGGGCTATTTTTGTTATGGCATGTTTTGCATATGTTGGTGTGCTATGTTGCTATTTTTATGTTTTAGGGGCTTAATTGTAGGCTAGGTGTATGCCTGAGTGTATGGAAAAATTTTAATTTTTGGCTTTATATGAGGGGAGCTGAAAGGAGCTGGGCCATATGTGTTTTATTGGGTGTTTTGGATCACAAAAATAAGGCTAGCAAAGTGGCAAGTGTGGCGCCTTTGGGAGCTAGTGTTTGGCGTCAAGCTGCAAGAGTGGGAGGTCCAGAGTTCAAGCTGCGAGAAATCTCCCTTTTTGGCTTATATTTTGGGCGGCATAGGAGGGAAGAGGTGTATGAAATTTGAACTCGCCTTGGACTTGGTCTTCCCATTCAAATGGAAGGTGGAGAGTAAATAGTGGAGGAAGACTTGGTCCACACGTTTGAAATGTGAGAGTGGAGTGTTTGGTGGGATTTTGGCCGATTTTGTGGGTGTTTGGAGTAGGGAGTGGGCGGCTTAGTGTAGGAAAGGGGAGGCCGAATGTACTTTGGTTTTGGTACATTTTCGGTCTTCTTTTTGGTAGGTAAAAGTGTCCATTTTGGTTCGGTTAATGAAGTTTTACCAAGGTTTTCTCTCAATTTTCTTCATTTGGTTAAACAGAAAGTCCAAGTGCTTGTCTTAGAAAGTTTGTTTGTTTTCTTCTAACTCTCCTTGCTAGCCGAATGCTACTCCCCATTTTTCCTTCTTTCTTTCATTTGAGTTAAGCCGAATTTCCAAAGAGCTTCTTCACATTTTCTTTACTCAAACCGAAAGTGGTATTCTTTTATTTTTCCAACTTTCGTTGAATATTTGGTAGCCGAAATTGCTTTGCTTTCTTTTACTTTGTAAGCTGAATACTCTCTTCTCTCCCTCTCATAATTCTCTTATTTTCTTAAGAGCCGAACTTACCATTTTCTTCCCAACCGATTCTTCCATTCATTCTTCTCAACTCTTGCCGAAACTTTGCTTCCATTTCATATTATCTTTTCTCTCAAAACCGACAAGCACCTACCTCATAATCACTTTCTTTCTTCTTCTCAAAAACCTTGGCCGAATCTTGTTGGTGTTGTGGTTTTGCTTCAATCGTTTGGAGATTGGTAAGTCCTTGGCCGAACGGCCATCTCCTTTTTCTCCTTAGGCTTTGTCGATGTTGGTAGTTTAAGAGCCGAATGTGGCCTTGTTGTTGAGAGTTAACCTTTGGTATTGAAACCGATTGCATTATAGGTCATTTGGATTTTTGGATACGAACAAGTGGAGCCTTCGTTCTCTGATCGACCAAGTGGGGTAAGTATTGGTAGGGCGGTTCTATTAGTTGATTCCTTTATCTCATTAAGCCAAGTTAATTAGGGATTAATGGTTCTTTTTCTAGGTGGAGGCAGATTGTCTGCAGGAGAACCACTATTGGTTCGGGGTTTGATTGGAAACCAAACCATTCGCAAGTGTAAGGATCTAGGAATCAAGGGGTTTAGATCGTTTTCGTTGGGATTCTAGACTCGTATTTACAGTGTGTAAACTAACACACTTCCGTTTAGTAATATGATTGATAACCTGTGTGATGATTAAAGAAACAGTGATGTTTGATATGATACCCTAATGGGGATGATTCTGGACTCGGGTAAGTCAGTATTATTATTATGAGTTAATGATGATCTATATGTTACCATGGCTGTGGATATATGTGACACGGGATATGAGATTAGACATAATAGCATGAGATGCATGATTGTATGATATGCATGATTACATGAGTATGGTATGTTGATGGGTGATACGAGTGAGAGGAGCGGTGGTATTTTGTCTTTGTGAGCAGCACAGTGTTTTAGTAACACAACTTTGTGACTTTGGGTCACCAGAGGTTTAGCACCTCCGGAGGTTTGGTACCTCGGCGTCTCGTCCACGTGGTTAACACCACCGTGGGTTAGCCCCACTTGTGAGATACGGGATTGGCGCCCGGTGATTTGGTATCACACGATGGGTTGGCCCCATCACCGATTTGTGACTACGGTCACGGTGCTTTGGTAGCACATTGTATCTTTGGGACACGAGGGTTTGGCACCTCATTGCGACTTGTCCCTGTGGTTTGACCACCGTGGGTTGGCCCCACTTGAGATATGGGATCGTCTGGCTAGTGATTTGGTATCACACGATGGGTTGGCCCCATCATCATTGGATTTGTGACTTCGGTCACCAGTGCTTTGGTAGCACAATTGTGTCTTTGGGACACCAGTGGTTTGGTACCACATTGACGGATATTGTGTCTTTGGGACACCAGTGTTTTGGTAACACATGGTGACTATATGTCACCAGTGGTTTGGCACCACCAGTGGTTTGGTACCACACGGGGTAGAAAAGGCGATATGGATGGTTAGGATCGGGTTGCATTAATTATGTTGCTATGTATGATGTGTGTTAGCATGTTGTTTCTTCGGGAGCGGGATTTGCACACTGAGTCACTCGACTCACCCTCTCCTTTAACATTTCAGGTGACACTTAGACGCGGACATGGAGCCGGGATGGACTCGGGATGCTCATGCCATGCTGAATAAAAGTTTTACTCAGACATTACATTTTGGGTACTTAGTTATTTACTTTGGTTGGATTTTATTTCCGATTTGTAAAAGGCTTTTAAATTATGCCTTATGATGTTATGTTTTAAGTTAGATTTTTACATGCTTTAACAAAATAATTGAGTTAATTTGCTAAAACTTAATATGACAACGATTTCAAAATTTCCACGATATGTTTTCAACCATACCATCGGGTATCACACTGACTTTATAAATGAATGAAAATCCCTTGTCTCCCAACTTGAAATCAAATTTTTACTAAGATTAAATGTTTTATTAACGAAATTAAACAACTGTTTTTTTTTTCTCAAACGGAACAAAGTTTTATGAAATCTATTTAGTGCAACCTCGAAATTTTCAAACTCGTTTTCCCCGTAACATACCAGATTCGGTCGTGGTGTTTGGACCGGGTTTGGGGTGTTACATAGATCTTCTTTATTAACAAATAAATCATATGAAAACATTTTGAAAATTTTATACTAGGTTTCAAGATATGCCAACATGAATCATAGTATGTAAATATGTTACAGCCATAGATAATATTGTTCATTCAACATAATTTCTCATCAATCAAGCAAAATAATCATAAGGCTTATTTATGATCTTCATATGTTGAACTTAGTATGTAACACCCCAAACCCGGCCTAGACGTTATTGCCGGATCTAGCATGTCACATCAAAAGGTTGTTTAAAAGCTTTACGTTCGTTAAAAAATTTGTATTTCTTTGTGATACTCTGAACTTTGTTGCTTGTGAAAACAAGATTTGCTTAAAATGTTTTCTTGTAAAGATGTTATTATTATTTTCAAAAACTTTGTTTATAGCAAAAATCAGATTCAAAGAATTGCGAAAACGTGATATTTTGAAAATAGTTATTGTCGTTTTAAGAAAACCCAGTGTTTAAACATCTAATAGTTTGATAATAACTGAAATGAAAGTTTAAAAGGAAAGTAAAATCCATTGGCCTTATTACAAAATATTTACCCCGAAATAAATAACATGAAATAAACTTAAAAACTGGATTTACTGATTTTCGTGAGAAGTAACTCCAATGTATAGCCACCACCAAAGTCCTCATGACTCCAAATCCTCTAACGCTGGGATTACCATGAGGTTAAGGAAAGGGGTGAGTTACAAGAACTCAGTGTGTAATCCCCTAAACGGTCACTATCTGGGCCTGAGCCCTTACGGTATCAATCTGGGCCTAAGCCTTATAAACATGATAATGTAAACAGAACAAAAATGCAGCCCAACCCAATCCAACCAACGCACCACCCGTACCAACTCTACACTCCTGTGGGGACCAAGACAACCCACCCAGCCCTACACACCAAGAACGCAGTCGAGCTACCAGAATATAAGTGACCTAAAGCCTTCGGTAGGTCCACAGTCGTCTCGGGCGACCCGTGCAACCCTAATAATCAAATCGGTGGGTCCACAATCATCTTGGGTGACCCGTGTGACCCTAACAATCAAATCAGTGGGTCTACAGTCGTCTCGAGTGACCCCTGTGACCTTAACAATCCAATCGGCAGGTCCACAGTCGTCTCGGGTGACCCGTGTGACCCTAACAATCAAATAGCTGGTCCACAGTCGTCTCAGGCGACCCGTGTGACCCTAACAATCAAATCGTTCAACAACACTACGTTTCCACAATATTTTCGAAATGGTTTCAAGACTTAATCTTTAAACATCACGTTTTCATAAATCGGTTACTTTTAAACTCAGCTTCCACATCACAAAAGGAACTTTGGGAATAAACTTAATAATTTTTCTATGTACCACGTGTTAAGAATAAACTAATGTAACTGGGATTTTTCTCAAGCTTTTAAATAAGAAGGGTTTTCAATGAAAACATGGTTTTTGAAAAACACTTCAATGTGACACGCTAGATTCGGGCCTAACTTCTGGGCTGGGTTTAGGGTGTTACATACCCTTAATATTTTACCTTTTATGCAATTTTGTCCCTAAGTCCAAAACTCACAACTTAACCAATTTCCACTAAATCCTAGCTTAGTTGAACTGTTTAGGACCTCACTATAGTCCATATTTACTATTAATTCATAGCAAGTACAAGTAATTTTACTATTTTCACATTTTAGTCATTAAACATTAAAATTACTAAAAATTACTTTACAAATAGTCCTAATTAACAACCAAGCTTAATAATCTATCATAAAACTTTAAGAACAGCCCAAACTCATCATTGGCATAATCCATAACTTTTGATAGTTTTACAAGTTAGTCTATGGGTTAGCTAGATTGAGCTAATACGAGCTTAGAAACATAAAAGTTACTAAAAACGGTCGAGATTTACCTACAAAATCAAAGAACCCTAAATGACCAAAAGCTTACTTCTCCCTTGGCAATGGAGTTTCGGTTGGATGAAAGAAATAAAGAAGATGTTGCCTTTTATTTTATTTTTAACTTTTATTTTACTTAATTGATTTGTCTATTTACTAAATTAACCTTTAATTTCTAATGAAATTTCAACTTAAACTCACCTAGACCGTCCACTAAAGTCCTAAATGGTATATTTACCATTTAAATCCCTTACCATACCTTTTTATGCCATTTGACACATTCCACTAATAGAAACAACTTTTACAACTTTTACAATTTAATCATTTTTACCTAATTGATTATCCAAATGATAAAATTTCTTAACCAAATTTTAATACGATACTAATGACTTTGTAAACATTAAATAATTAATATTTACGGATTGACATGTTGAAGTTGTGGTCCCAAAACCACTGTTTTCGACTCAATTGGAAAACGAGCTGTTACTGTAACGCCCCAAAAGTGTGGGGTTCGTAATTTTGCTGAATTGCCTTAAATTCCATGATGTGCTTGAATGGCTAGGTATTTGAGTGTATTTGGGGGTTTTTAGGAGGCCTGGGATTGAGTCTGGGCCTTGGAAAATTTTTAGTTTTTGCTCTTAAGAGGAATAGGCTGTTAGCAGTAAGACTTATGTATATATATGTGTGTTTTTGTGTCACATAAAGAGCTCGTGACTTTGTGGGTGTGGCGTCACTGAGATGGCAAAGCGAGTGGGGTTCGAATCCCATGGAATGCAATTGGGGGGCTTTTATTTTATGATTTGGTGGTGCAAGAGCTAGAGTTTGGATTAAACTTTGCAGAGGAGTTTGAGGAATTGGTCAACAATTTCGAATGGGAGGCTGTGAGTAATTTTAGGAGGATTTGGTGAAGAGTTTGAGGGATTTGCACTGTGAGGGGAATTTGGCCAAATTTGGAAAGCTTAAGTAGGGGGAATTTCAGCCATAGAGTTTCAGTTGTGCAATTTCAACAGTTTGGGTGAGTGAAGGAGCCGAATTTTCTCTATGGCATTTTAAGTTTTCTTTTGTTGCATTTCGGGATTCTTTCCTTTTGTGGCTTTTCGTGCAACCTTTTACCATTTGGGTCTTCTCTCTTCTTTCTTCTTTCATCGCTATTTCTCTGTTGCTGCCTACTTGCTGCTTAATCATTTCTCTTTTGGTCTCTACTTTGGGCCGAATACAATTTCTTCTTTTTCCACTGCTTTTTCTTTTCTTTTCTTTGGAAGTTAGCCGAACTTTCCCTCTCTTAAACCTTGGTTCTTCTTGTGTTGGCCGAATCTTCTAAGGCCTAAGTATCTTCTTCTCTTCGTTCATAACCGTTTCTGAACCTCGTTGATTGGTTGGTAAGTGGGGACTTTAACCGAATCTAGGTTGGCTTTCTCCTTCTTACTCGATTTTGTTTCTCTTGGGCTGAGAGTCTTTTCCCCTAGTTGCCATAGAGATATGTTTTGCTAACACTTTCTTTCTCGTCGACTGATTGCTAGGGACTCATTTTCTTTAATCAAGGGGTAGGCCGATTACTTTCCACTATAAGGGACCGTTCATTTCGTGGTAAGTAAAGTTAGTTGATTAAAGTGTTTCAATATTATGTATTAACAAGAATTGTGACTAATTAATGGGCGATTGTAGGTGTCTTGGAAGCGCTTCAAACTACAACTCGTAATAGGTGTGTAATCGTACACCCAATACCATACTGTTTAAATGCTGAATAAAGGTGTTCTTGTACTCGTGTGCTACTGTGAATTGGAAAAAGCCGAAAAGCCAAAAAGCCAAACTTTTGGCATCTAAGGGCCCTCGAGCGTACGAACGCTCGTGGGAATAAACTGATCCACAATCGTTGGCGTTAGACCATAGAGGCCGTCACGAACTTTGATTGTATCTGAGAGTTTTAATATTTATATATGAATGATCGAGCCTAGAAACTAACTATCACCACGATTAAGGCAAGCGCACCTATCAAACAGTAGTATAGCTTAGTGGCAAGACCAGAATGTCGAACCCAAGGGAACCAAAAGTACTAGTACTGTCTTTCTTTCTATTATCTAGCCTAAAATAAAAGGGATTGATGTTATCTAACTAATTCCTAATCTAAAGATGCCAAGACACAGAAAATGAATTGGGAAAATACTTTTGGGAAAATCAGTTGATTAAGACAATACCCGAGGAAGAATCCACCTAAACTTCACTTGTTATTTAACTCTGAACCAGACAATTTATTCACTTGACTTGATCCGTAGGATTCCCTAGTTTATATTAATACCTCTTTCGAGGCTACTAACATCTAACCCTAGGTTGATTAATTGAAATCTCTTTCTAATTAAAACCCCTAATGTTGTATTAACTCGATCTATGGACTCCCATATTAGGTTTGACCCTAATCTGGCAGATTTTTGTCGTCCTATTTCTAGGAGTGCGATCAACTCCGCTTAATTATGTTAGATCTACTCTTAAACAAGGACTTTTGCTCTTCTGAATAAGCACATCAATACTTGAATTAATATCCTGGAATATTAAAGCAAGAATTAAGAACACATAATTAAGAACAAATCAAGTATTTATCAAACAGTTCAAAAAACAATAACAAGATCTATCTTAGGTTTCATCCCCTTCAGGTATTTGAGAGGTTTAATTCATGTGTATTAAAGAATACATCTCAGAAGAAATTAAATAACAAAACATAAAGAAAAACCCTAAAACCTCTGAAGGAAATTGAAGGGAAGATCCTCAGTCTTGAGCGTGAATCCGGCTTCTGAGATAGATCGACTGACTTTCTTGGAGTAATTCCCTAATTTCAGCTCTCTCTGGCTTTGCTCCTGTCAAAACCCTTACAAAGGCCTTCTGTTGAACTCCCTTTTAGATTGCCCTCTAAGGTGTTTATATAGGCTTTTGGAATGCCTTACTTGGCCCACAAGTATCCTAATCCTAGTGAAATTAAAATGGGTCACGACAGGGACACACTCGTGTGAATCGAGCCCTGAGCCGTGTTCGAGTCTGCTAAAGTGGCAAGGTCGTGTGGTGACCTCTAGGCCGTGTGGATTTCTTACTTTGCCCATTTTCTCCGTTTTTGGCCCGTTTCTCGTTCTTTTCATCCTCCTATGCTCTCCTGAGTAAAGGATTAGGAGCATCAAATTCCACAATTCAAGGGATAAATCATCTAAAAGTATACTAAATATGGGATTAAAATATGTATATATTACGGTTTATCAAATATCCCCACACTGAAGCATTTGCTTGTCCTCAAGCAAAATCCTCAACTCCCGATTAAAATCCATTCTTTTCAACTTATAACTCCTATCAATAATGTTTCAAAATAATCCATAGGTAGTGTAACATCTTGAAAAGGGCCTATGCATTTTCGGTTTAATTGTACGAAATGACATGTCTTATGTGTTATGAATATATTTTGAACATTTTTGGAAACCTGGAAATGTATGGAAATGTTAGGTTAAAAGAGGAAAGTGAACATTTTTGGAAACTTGGAAATGTAAGGAAGTGATTTAGAAATGATTCAAAAGAGGAAAGTGAACATTTCTGGAAACTTGGAAATGTAAGGAAATGTCAAGTTTGAAGAGAGAAACGAAAATTTTTGGAAACTTGGAAATGTAAGGAAATGACTTAGAAAATGTTAAGTTTTAAGTTTAAAAGTGGAAACTAAGGCAAGGTGGCCTTAAGAGAAAATGTGGGGAAAATATGACACACAAACAGGCTTGGAAAAGTGGCCTGGAGATGCCACTTAGGCCTCTGGAAATGGCGCCACATGCAAGGGTGTTGGGCCTAAGTTCGAGTCACATGGGAAGCAAATAAAAGAAATTTTATTTTGCTACAAGGAGCAGAGAGGTGGATGACACATGGCTATAATTTAGTAGTTTTTATTCTTTTATTTTTAAGAGATAAATAAGGGATAAATAAGGGATTTATTTATCATTATTTTCAAGAGATAATTGTGGGATTAAATTCTTTTAATTTGAATAAAGTGATAATTAAAGGGATAAACCTATCAAAATAGAAGAGTGGTGGCCAAGTAAGGGACTTTAAGCTTGGTAATTTCAGCTAAGCTAGGAAAAGGGATAGCCGAATTTGAGTAGTATATAAGGGTGATCATCCTTTGGAAATTCTTTTCTTCAATTGTTTCTCCTTTTTGCCGAAATTGTTAGTCAAAGGAATTCCTTCTTTTTCTCTTTTGTTCTTTTATTTGCTAAGACCAAACCCTCCTTGTCACCATAGCCAAAGTTCTTCAAACTCTTCCTCTTTCTCTAATTGTTCTTGGCCGAACCTACATCTCTTATCCACCATTGTTGTGCTCAAAGCCGAATCTCTAAGGAAAGGGGGTTGTTGACTACTTACTTTTGGGTTCTCTTCAAGGAACGTAGAGTGGTAAGTACTTCTTTAGAAATCGGTTTTGGTCCTTTATTTTTGTGTGACGACATCAAGTGAGTAAGGCCTTGGTTTTAGTCATGGCCGAAAGTTCATAGTGTCCTTATAAGTGTTTCTTTGTGTAGCCAACGTTAAGGAAGCATCAAAGGAGTTTCGTGGATTCGATTCGTTAAGGTATTTCGACATCTCCTTGGTTAGGTGGTTAATTTCGGGATTTGAGAAATCCAAGAAGAAACACTACAAAGTTTTCGGGATTTGGAGTGATAGTCAAATCGGCAACAAGGGATTAAGGATCTAAGCGATAGATTAGATTTCAAGATCTCAAGGAATTTGCTAAGCGAATCAGGTGTGTACCCCACACTATTTCATAATATGTTTTATGGCTATGTTTAATTAATATATGTGATATTAAGAATGTGAATATGGCTAAGGTACCATAATATGGTACAAAGTACTCAGGTACGTTTCCTACTCCTACTAGGAATATGAAATATGTTATTTGTAACATGTGAATAAAAATAAGAATGTGAACTTTGGCATGTAATTGCATAATATGTTATGGGGCATATGGGTTTTTGAAAGGGGAAGTGAATGTGGTGACCTAAGACCACGAACGCGGTGACCTAAGACCGTGATATCTGAATACGGTGACCTAAGACCGTGATATTTGAATGTGGTGACCTAAGACCACAGTAATCTGAATGTGGTGACCTAAGACCACAGTAATTATAAGGGCGATGAGCACGTCGACTGCAGCGACTGCCTTCGATGGAGTGTAGCGGAAGGAGGGTTGACTTAGTAGTCCCCACGATGTGCAGGTTGGTACGGGGAAGTGTAGCGGATGGCTAACTAGGTTTGGGTTTGGGATTGCATCATTTTAATTTAATGATATATGAACATGTATGCTATGAAATGCCTGAATTTTTATTAAGACTTAGTGTTGTAGTACACATTGAGTCTGTTGACTCACCCCGTTGTGGGAACCTTTTTCAGGTGATGATCAGTAATGGACCGGGTCGGTAGGAGCGTAAAGGTGTCCATGCTCAGCAAGGAATTTTCTTTGGACATTTTATTTTTATTTAAGTACTTTAAATTATTTGGGTTTATTTGATGTAATAAGGCCATAGTGAACTTCTTTATTTTTCTTTTATTTAATTATGTTAAGAATTTTTATCAATTAAAGTTTAAGTAAATTTCTTTTAAACTAAACCCTAAATGTTTTGACACTTAAGATAAAGGAATTTCAATATAAGATAACCCTGTTTTCAACTCGAGCCCAACCCAAAACAAACTTTCTTCAAAACACACAGTTTTCCAAAGGAACAAAAGAACTTTGAACCGGTTTACACCGAGGAACATACCAGATCCGGTCAAGGCTCGTGGGCCGGGTTTGGGGTGTTTCAGGTAGTCATACATTGAAAATTCAACTAAAAGAACATCAAAGTTTTAAACAATCCAAGTTGAGCATTTTATTCATGAAAACATAGGTATTCCCCCTTATCTAAGTAATCACATTTGATTCAAAATATCACAGAGTTAACATCCTCACTAAGGATTCACTCAAATCACTCGAAATGTTTAAGGGACAATAAATTTAAGCACTCAATAGTCAACATGAAAAGTTATTACCATAGGCTTGCATGAAAATCAAATCTCCACCACTATAAATTGAGATGATACATCGATCAAAAGATCTTTAAAAAAGGTTGTAACGTGGCTTGGTTAGGGGTGTGGTCACAGGCTGAAAGAGGAGGTTAGAATCGAGATCGAATAGACAAATTACCTAACTAGAAAAATGGACTAATAATGAATAATTACATTAATAATACGAGCTTCTTCTAAAGATGTGAAACTTACTATTTAAGCTCATAGAACTAATAATGGATATACTTTCAACTTCTTCTTCTTCTTCTTTTTTAAGAACAAATCATACGAATATAGGAAAGAATTTACATCTGAAATAGAGAACATAGTTAGGCAACTTCTCAAATCAAATCTCGACAAAAAGGTTAATAGGAAAAATTCTTTAATGAATCAAAAAGAGTAAGTCTTGGGTTAATATTAAGGGTGAATTAAGAAACGGTTACTTAAGATCAAAGGGGTTCACTAGGGGTTAATTATGGAGGTAGGCCTTTTGGGAAGTAAGTAGGTTAAATCCTAGGTGCCTTTTATCATCTCAGTATATCAAATAAAAAATGTGGTCTCAACATGTATAATCGAAGCAAGTTCTGGAATAACAGATCAATATTGACTCACACAAAGAAATAATAAAAGTGAGCACTGCTCTAAAGGCTCAAAATCTCACAGAACTTATGGTTTTTGATGTCAACCCTGCGAACTTCAAATTTCAAGATCATACCTAAACTTGGGAAACAACCTAGCAAATTTTTAATTTTCAAAAATCAACTTATCATGCTTGATTCTCTAAAGCCTTCAAGTTTAAACAATCAATGCACAACTGCCTATGTTTTAATTCAAGACATATCAAAAAAATCATAAATCAATTAGAATTTGTTCAAAAAAATTCAGGGATTTTAGACTAATGGAAAAAGTTAGGAACTTTTCTGAATAAACTTCACCCCCCACACTTAAGATGTACATTGCCCTCAATGTAGAAGGATAGATAATAACAATATGGTAAGAGATCATAAGAGATGGAGAGAGGTGAAACTTCCTGAATTTTGGATGTATTCCTTGAGTTGGAAGTGTGGAAACTTGATTTGGAGGTGAAAGATAAGTTGGAGGGGTGGATACTAGGGTCGTGGTGTGGTGATTCCCAAACAACCTTTTAAACCTAAATCAAAGAAATCAAGATGTAATAATAAAAATTAAAGACAAGAAGGATAAAGGGAAGGAAAATAAAGGAAAAGAGAAAAGAAAAAGAAAAATTAAATAGACTCAAATGTCCTTGGCTTGGCGAATCAATGAAGCGGCCGACATGAACTCATGTAAATCAGTCTCGCACGGGGAGACTATGCTTGGGTCCTTTCGCTTCTTCAACATGGGAATGGTAGTGTTGGCCTTGCCTTTGGGCATTGAGTGATGTGGTAAGGATGGTGAAAAAGGAAGAAAAACTATGGTGGTTAGGGTTGAGAGGAAAGGGGTTTGGTGGAGAAAGTGAGCAGAAAAGGGGATTTATATAGAAATAGGGATCTGGTGGTTTCCCACACCCATGTACTCTGGGCGTGTTGGGTCACACAGTCGTATCGCACGGCCGTGTTGTGCTTCATTTGTTTCTCCCACGCCTGTGTGCAGGTCACCACACCCATGTTGATAAATCAGTGTCGACCACGGCAGTATCGTACTGCCATGGTGTTTAGCTGAGCCCGTGGCTTGGGGAAAATTTCGTCCTGTTTCTGCACGATCTCTGTGATCGTGTCTTCAGAGTCTTAAAAATTTATAAAAAGAATGATCGAGCCTAAAAACTAACTTTGACAACGATTGAGGCAAGTGCACTTATCGAACAGTAGTATAGCTATGGCAAGACCAGATTATCGAACCCAAAGGAACCAAAAGTACTAATACTAACTTCCTTTTTATTATCTAGCCTAAGAATTAAAGGAATTTTATCTAATCTAAAATTAACTAACAACTAAAATAAAGATGCAAAGACAAAGAGAATGAATTGGGGAAAATAGCTTTGGGAAAAACCAATTGATTAAGATAATACCCGAGGAAGAATCCACCGAGACTTCACTTGTTATCTAACTCTGAACTAGACGATTTATTCACTAGATTTGATCCGTAGGATTCCCTAAGTTATATTAATACCTCTTTTGAGGCTACTAACGTCCAACCCTAGGTTGATTAATTGAAATCTCTTTCTAATTAAAACCCCCCAGAATTGCATTAACTCGATCTATGGACTTCTATATTAGGTTTGACCCTAATCCAGCAGATTCTTGTCACCCTATTTCTGGACGCGCGAGCAACTCCGCTTAACTATGATAGATCTACTCTTGGACAGGGACTGTTGTTCCACCACCTAACCATATCAATACTTGAATCAATATCCTAGAAATACCAAACTAAGAATTAAGAGCACATAGTTAAGAACAAATCAAGTATTTGTTATATAGTTCAGCAAACGATAACAAGATCTATCTTAGGTTTCATCCCCCTCAGGTGTCTGAAGGTTTAGTTCATAATCATATAAGAATACATCTCAAAAGAAAAGATAAAACAAAACATAAGAAAACCCTAAAACCCCCTGAAGGAATTGAAGGAGAGATCCTCTGTCTTGAGTATAACTCCGGCTTCTTAAGATGAATCAACTGGCTTTCTTCGAGTAAATTCCACAATTCTGGCCTCTCTGGCTTGGCTACTTGGCCTAGCTGGACGCCCCCTGAAGATTGGCCTCTAGGGTGTTTATATAGGATTTTGGAATGACTTTCTTTGCCTCTAAGTACCTTAATCCAACTGATACTCTTCTTTGTCACGGCAGGGACACGCCCATGGAACACGCCTGTGTAAATCGTGGCCAGGCCGTGTTCGAGTCTGTTAAGTAGGTACAACCGTGTGGTCTTGGGCCCAAGCCGTGTTGATTTCGTGATATGGCCCATTTACTTCGTTTTGGGCCCGTTTCTCGTTCTTTTCATCCTCTGATGCTCTTCTAAGTATAAAACATGAAAACAAAGGATTAAGAGCACCAAATTACACAATTCAAGGCTTAAATCATCCAAAAGTATGCTAAATGTGGGATTAAAATATGTTCATATTGCGGTTTATCAAATACCCCCACACTTAAGCTTTTGCTTGTCCTCAAGCAAAATTCTCAACTCACAATTAAAATGAACTTCCTTAATTCATTGTAACACCCCAAGACCGGCCCAAATGCTATTACCGAATCTGGCATGCTACGTGTTGAAATGTTAAAATCAAAGTTCTTTATTTGCTTTAAAGAAATCACGTATCCCATTTGAAAAACTCTTCGATAACGTGTTGTGTTGAAAACCTGACTTTGTTGGTTTTGGAAATCTCGGTTCGATTAATCAAATATTCGTTAACTTAGTTTTTTTTTTTAAAACGATTCTTTACGTTAAGTGTGTTTGAAATTCCCATCTCATTACTTATAATAATTAAGTCTTTGAAAATAAATTTAAAATATAAACATTAACACATATAAATCGATAACCTAAACTACGGAGGCCATATTACATAAATAATCCCAATATCGAAACTTAAGAGAAATCCGAAAATAGTTTATGAAAATTTAAGACTTGATGGCCCCTCGAGTCCGCCTCGGCTCCCATATCCACGATCTATTGCTCACCTGAAGATTTAAGGAAAATAAAGGGTGAGTCACCAAGACTCATGTGCAAACCCCGAAAACACATAAAAGGCTCGAGGCCCACAAACACATTATGGGCCTTGTCCCATACACAATGGCAACGGAATATTTACATGCTACATGGCCCAACCCAAACTAAAAGTCCATCCTCTACACACCAGCCCGTACCAGCCAACACACCTTGGGGATTTCTACAATCAACCCACCAACCGCTACACACCATATCGACAGTCATGCTGCCTATTCCTAACAATCAGGAATAAATTTAACGTGGCTTAGCCACTGATCACTATTGTGACCTAGCTTTACAATTCGTGGTTTGACCACCGATCACCAAGTGACCTATTAACATGCTCTTCCCCTTCATCATATTAACCCCATCACATGCATACATCCATGCAGAATCAAAACAATATACTACCTAAAAGATCACAGACTATCACATACATCGATACACATAGAGAAGGATCTATGATTATGTACCTGGCATCCCTTGCCTACCCTTTTCGGGTAATACGACTGTCCATACAGCCTCTTTCCGGCTGTTAGCCCATAACATATATAATACAGATTAATTAGTGTGATAGAGATCTACACACCTTATTACAGTTAAGACGAGACTTTCTATGTCGACACTATCAATAGCCGATACGACTGCTAACTGCCTACAGTTTTGTTCTGAAGCTGGTCCACAACCCGATGGCCAATCCCAAACCGTTGACACCGCTCGTTTCTTAAACTTAGGGATTGAGTTTACAGATCCAATCCCCTCCTTTGCCTGATCGACATGTGATTCCATCAAAAGACCTTATTAGTAGCTACCATCACAACATATGGTTGTTAATCCATATTGTAGGGTTAAGATCACAATTACGATAAACGAACCTAACGAAAATCTAAAGAGAACCCCTTACCTTGAAATCTCGAAAGGGGATATAGGACACAAAGACTAGCGATTTCTGGCTTTTGGAATCTAGATGATTCGATCTACTTCGATTCCCGAAATGTCGCCCCAAGATGAGAACTCAAGAACAGTCAAAACATTACTCAAAAGATAACTTTCTCATGCTCATCAGCCTTTCAGCTTTGGATTCCAAAAACTGAAAAAGAAAAGAAGAACATAGGAGAAATCGCCCCTTGCCTGAACACAGATGATTCAAATCACACCTGAGAGAAATCGGCACAAGCACCACAGAAGAAGAAATTCGGCAATATTAGGGAAGAAAAGAGCCAAAAATAAACAAAAGAACTATAGGTAGGACTTAAGAGTTTTCGGCTTTTTGAGGAGATAAAGAAGAAAGATGTAGAGACAAAGGCTATGGAAATTCGGCTCTAGCATAAAAGTGGAGATGAAAGAATAGGATTAGGGGTTTCGGCTTAAGCAGAGAATGAGAGAAAAGAATGAGAGGAAAAAACCCAAATGCCGAAATTGAAGAAGAGAATGGGAGAATAAAACCCTGATGTCAAAAATAAAAAGATATTCCCCTCACTTAAACACAATTTCAGCACCTACTACCTAAAACCTGAAAATGCCCCTTTTTAAAACTAAAACTAAGCTATTAATCAAGGGAAATTTCGGAACCCCTTGAATATACCAAAACCGATTCCTCCTCCCCCTCAGTGTTGAAATTTCGGCCACCACTGTGACCAGTAGATAATTCCTAAATTTTCTCCCTTATCTTCATCTGATCACTCATCCTCAAGTGGCATGGATAACACCACCTCTTCCTCCCTTTTATCAGCCACTTTATTAGCCACATTATCCACATTATCCATTCTATTAATCTCCTAATTTCAAGCATCCTAGCCGCCCCCAACTCTCCTCTCCTGTGACGCCAAAACATTCAAAATAAGCGGGTAATGCGACTCGAACCTTGGACCTCCTCAGCTGACGCCACCTCCCTGCTCTCTAAGTGGCACCACTTTGCCACTGGGCCACAAGCCCATTTGTGTCTTAAAACACAGATAACATCTTTTAAGCCCTATCCTAACTGGCTTTTCCACTAGAGTGTCCAAACAGAAAGTTCGATTAAGGCCTCGGCCCAATCCCTGAGCCCATTTTTGACCCTTTAAACACCCTAACTAGCACATCAAACATAACATAAACATCACAGCACATTAAATGTGAAGCCCCACCATTTCAGGATGTTACATTCATAATCTTTTATCAATAGTGTTTCATCATAATTCAAAGATAATTCATACATTGATAATTTAAATAAAATGGTCCTAAAGATTCAAACAATCAAAGTCATACATTTATAGCCCGAAAACAGTAGGTGTTTCCCTTTACCTAAATAATCACATCTAATTCAAAATCAACAAGGGTTGACATCCTCACTAAAGATTCACTCAAATCACTCAAAGTGTTTAAGGTTCAAAATTAAGCACTCAAAAGTCGAACATGAAAAGTTAATCCCATAGGCTTGCCTGAACATTAAATCTCCACCACTGTAAAATAAGATGATACACATATCAAAAGGTCTTTAAAAGGGTTGTAACGGGGCTTAGGTTAAAGGTATGGATAAAGGCTGGATTGGAAGGTTAGAATTGAGATTGAATTTGACAATTTACCTAACTAGAAAAATGAGCTAATCCTAATTACTTTCATCATTTGAAAATTTCATTACTAATAATACGAGCTTCTTATTCAGGATGTGGAGTTTTAAACATATAAGCTCAATTTCATAGAATTACTGAATATACTTCGTTTTTTTAAGAACAAATCAAGTGCCTAATAAAGGATGAATTTAACTACTGAACTAAAGATCACAGTTAGGCAACTAATCAATTCAAATCTCGATATAAGGGTAGTAAAAAAAAATGGTGATAACAAATACAAACTGGGTTTTGGGTTAATATTAAGTGGGTGAGTCAATAAAAATGGTTGTTAGGATCAAAGGGGTTCACTAGGGGTTAATTATGAAAGTAGGCTTTTAGTGGAGTAAGTGGGTTAAAACCTAGGTGCCTTTATCATCTTTGTATATCAAATCAATGATGTGGTCTTGACATGTATAATCGAAGCAAGTTCTAGAATAACAAATTAATGTTGACACACTCATAATAAAAAGTGAGCACGAAAGAATGTATGCTCTAAAAGGCTAAAAATCTCACAAGAATTATGGGTTTTTTATATCAATCTTGTAAATTTCAAACTTCAAGGTAATAATTAGATTCAGGTAGACACCCTAACAAAATTTTAATTTTGAAAATGGACTCATCATGCTTGATTCTCTAGTCTCCTAAAGTTTAAATCATCACTGCACAATTATCAATGACTTAATCCAAAACATATCAAAGAAAATCATGAATCATAGGGAATTTCATTCTAATTAGTAATATGAGAAAATTACTCAAAGACAATATATCATTCAGGGCTTCGAGAGTAAAAAGTTAGGCATGTTTTGAGAATAATGCAAAAAGTTAGGTATTTTCTTGACATAAATATTCACCCCCCACACTTAAGATGTACATTGCCCTCAATGTACAAAGATAGATAATAACATAGTAGAAAATCAAAAGATAGTGAGAAGTGTAACTCCCTGAATGTTGGATGAAATCCTTGGAGGATGGATAGTGATGGTGATTTAGGCATGGGTGAATGTGGTGGTTAATACTCCGGTGCTATGTTCGTTCTTGGAGTGGTAAATTGAACCTTTTTAAACTGCGAAGTTATCAGTTAGATGTTCAGGGAGTATTTATTTAATGAGTGTTGTTAGAGGTACTCTAGATTTAGATAGCTAGTGATAAAAAATAAAATTGTACTAATAGGAGTTTTAAACAAGAAAGGTAAAATGTTTTAATTAACAACGAAAATAAGCTAAACATAAACTAAAATTGAAAACTGAAAAATAAATAAAAGTAAAGGACTCAAAGGTCCTCATCATCGGCTGGGTCACGAGGTGGTGGAGGTGGCGATATGTGAAAGTGATGACAAATCTGCTGAAGAGTCGCCTCAATGCCATCAAATCATCGAGTGAGACGTGCATAGATGTCATTGAATTGTTGAGTACAGCAATGCTCGAACTGAGTGAGACATGTAGAGATGTCAAAAAGTGAAGCAGCTACATGAGCTAGGCGATGACTCGGTTGTGGTTCCTCATGTGGGTGTAGAACATCGTCAGTAATGTCTTCAGGATCCTCCTCTTCGGTGGTAGGTGCTAGCCGATATTGGGGGGATCAGTCCCACGTCGATGTTGGATCATCCTCATGTGTAACATTGTCTGGAAGCCTTGTGGGGACATCTGACCTATCAGTGTGAGTGAGGAGATCTGAGTGGCGGTGTTGAAGAGCCTGAAATATCGAGCCAAGCATGTAATGTATGGCCCCATAGGTATGACCCCTCTCCTATGTTGCTCTGTTTGATGTTGAATGGCACGAGCTATGAAATAGGCTAAGTCAAAAACGTGCTCGTTTGCCATGCACCACAGGAAGTAGACGTCGTGAGTGTTGACGACGCCGGTGTTCTCCCTCCTACCTGTCAGTGTATGAGATAAAATAGTGTGTACGTATCTCAGGGACAGGGCGAGAGCCGTCACTTTGGAGCGACTGGGGTCATAGATGGGGTTGTTGGGAGCTATCTTGTACCAATATTTCGTGGGGGTGATATGGATATGGCGATGGAGTTTTGCAAGATCATTATTTTCCAGGAATTCATCGGTATAGAGTCCCATAGTAGCTCCGAATTATGGGATACTCATCTCACGGACTAGACCTCCGAGATGGAATTGGATAGTGCCAGGGTCGTTGAAGTTAGTCATCACCGTTTGGAGGTGGAAAGTAGAGCATAGTTCTAGGGTGAGCTCTAGGTATGTGAGTTCAATGATGTCAAAAAATTGCCCCCACGGGTCTGTGAATAATAAGGCCTGAACCTCCTCTGCTAGCTGGACCTGCTCTAAGGCGGTCCAATCGATACACCTTTCTACGCCGAGAGGTCTTGCGCTTAGTATCTGATAAAGATCCTCTTGAGTCCCCGGAGGAAAACGAAGGAATGGGTGTCGTATTTTGGTAGATGCACTTGAAGGGGTTGCACCATGTCCTTTCTATTTTTTCAACGTGGGAACGACAATTTTCTTTCCTCTAGACGAAGACATTATGTTCCTGTAGAAAGAATAAGATCATCTCATGATAATACTTATGATTCCACAATTTCAATCTCATTAACAATGAAAATTTCTAATAATTCTCTAGAAATTCCAGACATTCAAAAATTGTAGTTAATCTATTTATAATGCTCAAATAATCATTAGTTATTGTTAATAATAAAAAGAATGCAATATAAAAGAATATATATATAAATGGAGGATATAAAATAATCATGGAATGTAAAATATCAATCAGTAAAGTAGAAGGTACAGAATGGGACGACAGTAGTGTAGAGATGGCGCACGGTCGTTGATGGCGGAAGTACGGGCGTGTGCTACGGGTAGGTGGTGGTACAGGGCTGCGGGTATGTATTTTGTTTACACGGGCGTGGTTTGTGTTGTGGATGAGGAAGACAAAGAGAGATAAGGGAGAGGGGAATGAGTGGAAGTGAAGGAAGGAGAGGGAGTGGGTGCCAGTGACCGAAATGGCGAGGTATGCGGGATTTCGGGAATTATAGGAGGGAACGACTAGGGTTGGGGATTTGAAGAAGAAGATGAATAGGGGCGGGTTTAAATAGGAAATCAACCACATGAGCAGGGGCCACGCCCGTGTTTCCTTTATTCAGCCCGTATTTTTCGAAAAAAATTTTCAGGCGCGTTTATGTTTTGTTCCACGCCCGTGCTGCACGGGTGTGCCTGGCATTGTTCGTTTCTCCCATGCCCGTGTTTCGCAAGTCAGTGTTGTCCATGACCTTAGAGCACAAGCGTGTTTAATGCCCGTGTCCCTTAAGGATCGACCACGGTTTGGATGCAGGGGCGTGTCATACGTCCATATCTATTAGTCAGTTTCAAGCACGGTTGCGTAGTACGGCCGTGTCTTTTAGTCGGAGCCTGTGGCTTGGGGAAATTTTTGCCCTGTTTCTGTACCATCTTTGCCACGCCCATGTACCTGTTCTAGTATCCACACGGCCACTGACACGGCTGTGTGTGAGGTCGTGTGGGTGGAGAAACCTACACTTTTTGTTAGTTTGTAGTTGGATGCTAAAAAAAAAATAAAAATAAAAATAAAATTAATGGGGTTAGTACTTAGATTGCCACCCGATAAGCACTCGTTTATAGTCTTAAGCTAGACTTTTCATGTTTTCAGTTCTAAATGAAGGTTCATAGAGCTGAAGCTCCTCTCTTATATCCCTAAAATCTTTACCATTATAAATTTTCAGTCGCTGACCATTTACCTTGAATGTGCATAATTCGGATGAGTTACCTCGACTGTGCCATAGGGAAAGATAGTTTTAAACGAGCCTTGAATTGTATAACATAATTAGATCTCCTACTTTGAATTGCTTTGATTGTTTTAAACGAGCATCATGGCGTCGCTTTGTTGCCTCCTTGTATAGTCGTGAATTCTCATAGCCGTTAGCTTGCCATTCATCTAACTCGTTCAACTGCATCATCCTCTTCTCACTTGCAGTTTTAAGATCGTAATTTAGAAATTTTATAGCCCAAAAAGCTTTATGTTCTAATTCAAATGGTAGGTGACAACTTTTTCCGTAGACAAGTTTGTATGGGGATGTTCCTATGAGTGTTTTAAACGCTGTTCTATAAGCCCATAGAGCATCGTCTACTTTTAATGCCCAATATTTCCTATTTGGTTCAACTGTCTTCTCTAGAATACGCTTGAGCTCTCGATTTGCTACTTCTACTTGTCCACTGGTTCGAGGGTGATAAGGGGTAGTTGTTCTGTGGTATACTCCATATTTCTTTAAGACTTTGTCAAACTGAGTATTACAAAAATGAGTACCCTTATCGCTTATAATTGCTCTGGGTGTGCCAAATCGAGAAAAGAGTTTCTTAAGAAATCTTACTACCATTCTGGCATCATTAGAAGGTGAAGCTTGAGCTTCCACCCATTTTGACATATAGTCTACTGCTACTAAAATATATTTATTCCCAAATGAACTAGGGAATGGGCCCATAAAATCAATACCCCATACGTCGAAAATTTCGCATGATAGTATGTACGTTTGAGGCATTTCATTGCATTTAAAGATATTACCTGTTCTCTGACATTTATCACATGAAGCAACATACCTGTTAGCGTCATTGAACAAGGTGGGCAAAAAAAACCTGATTCGAGTATTTTGTGTGCTGTCCTGATCCCAGTGTAATGTCCTTCTGACGGTCCTAAATGGTAGTGTTCTAAGATCTTGCTTGCTTCTTCTTTTGTAACACATCTTCGAATTACTTGATCTGCACATATACAAAAAAAAAGGATCCTCCCAAAAATAAATTTTCACATCAGCAAAGAATCGCTTCTTTTGATTATGTGTTAACCTTTTTGGTATACGCTAGAGAAGCAGCGAGTCATGTTATTATGCTTATAAAGGATAATTGAGGAATATGGCGTATAGTAGGATTATGCCTTAAAGAGTTTTTCTTTAGCAAAATTTTATGATGTAATAAGTTGTAATAAGTTCAATGTAACCTTACATACTTTTCTTATATCTTTAATATTGAGACATTTAATAATATAAAAAATATGTTTTAAAAAAGGTATACGTAGATGGTCTTTTTTAATTTTGCTAAGTGATTTTTTATAGTAACATGAGATATCCGGATTCGAAAATTCGAATTGGGTTGAGGGAGTTACAATATATATATTCTTATTCTAACAAATGTTGTATACCTTTCCCCATGCTGATTATTCAGAGATACCATTCTTTGGTAGATCATTTAACTAACTGATCTTATACGATGAACTTCTTACTGATCTTACATTTGGCGAAATCTCATACTGGTTTGATAACCATTAGACTACCAATCAAATCATATCTTGAATTAATTCTGGATGCCTATTTTACATAACATGAGAACGCCAAATTTAACAAACGGCTTAGATTCCTTATGATTACTAAACGAAACAAAAAAAACCATTTATATATGTCGGATACTAGGTAGCTCAGATTTCATCATTACATAATCGTAGATACGAATACGTCAGTATCTTGTACTAACAGACTACTCTGGTAGATTCCCTCTTTAGTAGTATAGAAGCATATTAATTTTCACGAAACACCCTTTAAAGCTCATTCCATTTATCTCAAGACTAAAAAAGCCAAGTTATCTTTAGACTCATCAAATCCTTACCATAGAATTAACTATTGAAAAAATCTTAGAACTTACCCAAATCTTACCACAAAGGCGATTATTGTAACACCCCAAACTCGGCCCATGCGTTCGACCGGATCTGGCATGTCACGGCTTGTACTTTGTAAACCTTTGCTTTGTTGGTTTTTGAAATTTGCGAGTTAATTAGAAAATATTTAAGTAAATAAGCGGCATTTTAAAAATAAAACCTTGTATTAAGTATTATTAAGTATAAATAAACCTTAGCATAAAATTCATAAGTTGCTTAACATTGAAAACTCATAAGTTGAATAAAAACTAGGGGCCCTATTACAAAAATATTCCCATAATGAAATAAAAATAAACTTAATGAAACTCCAAATTAACTTGTCAAAAAAAAAAAAAACTTGATGGCCCCTTGAGTCTGTCTCGGCTCCCATGTCCACGATCTACTGTTCATCTGGAAGAGTAGAGAAAAGGAAAGCGTGAGTCACAAAGACTCAGTGTATAAATCTCAAAGCACACATCGACCTGAGGCCACAAACACATTATGGGCCCTGGCCCATATAGGAAGGCATCAATCATATTCACATAATAACAATAAAGAATGAATAACCCAACCCATCCTAGGTTTCCATCCTCTACACACCATCCCGTACCAACCATCACACTGTGGGGATTTCTAAAATCAACCCTCCATCCGCTACACACCAAAACGACAGCCGTACTACCTATTCTTATTAAGTAGGAATCATTAAACGTGACATAGCCACCGATCACTATGTGACCTTACATTTAAATTATGTGGGATTTCTACCACCGATCACCAAGTGACCTATCATGCACTTCCCCTTCAATTATCATCATTCCCACCCCATGCATATATACATAAAGAAACATCAAGCAGACATATATATTCTTCGATACACATAGGGAGTTCTATGTTTACGTACCTGGCATCCTTGCCGAACCCTTTTTAGGGTTCCATTCGACTATCTATACAGCCTTATTTCGGCTTTTTAGCCCATAACATACATAAAAAGATATACATACAGGTTTATCAGTAGTGTGTTAGAGATCTACACACCTGATTAATGTTGATACCCTTGCTAAACCGATCTACAACTTTGCTCAGAAAGTTGGAAAGATGTGAAACTAGGGCCTCTCCTATATTCGGCCATGGTTAATGTTCTACCCAATTTTATGTATTTGAATAAACAACTCTTCTTACTTTAAAATCCCAAAATTGAAGACTAATGATTTTTGGCTTTTAGATCTAGTCGACCACGCTTCCTTCAAATCCTGAGAACCATTAAACTATTAGCTTTCGGCTTTTGCTTTTCAAAAATCGAGAATAGATTCTGAGAACTAAACAAAAATCAACTCTTACCTTAGCTTAGGAGATTCGGCTAGCACTAGAGAGAGGATTCAGCAATGCCAATGGAAGATTTAAATGTCGGAAGTAAAGAATAATTTCTCAAATAGGATGAAAAAGAAAAAGCGATGAATGCTTCGGCTTTTTAGAGAAATCGGCACAAGGCAAAAGAAAGTGGGGAAAAGTTTCGTCTTTTGAAGTAATTAAAGAAAGAAATTTAGAGAGGGAGAGGCTAGGGAATTTCGGCACTTAGGGAGAGAATTTTAGGGTTTTCAATGTTAGAAACAAGGAGCTAGCCCCCCTATTTATAGATTTTTGACACCTACTGCTAAATACCGAAAACGCGCTTAAAATTTAAGCTAGAAGAGAGGAGAATTTCGGCACCCTCTATGCCATGCAGTAGCTGAATTTTACACTCCTCTAGGTGGTGGATTTTCGGCCAACGCTTCCTTTGAAGATAAGCTCCTAACTTTCTCCTTTTTATCTATGATATTATCACTTAAAAATCCACATAACTTTTCCTATTTTATAACCTTGGAGCCGTCCACCTCTTACTAAGCCTAATGCCAAATTTAACTCACTTAAATTAAAATATCTGGGCCTCATTAAACTTAAATTTTAAGCCCCTAAATCCCTTGTGTATGGCGTCACTTCTAATTCCCTTATAGTGCCACTTATTGTTGGGCCACAAGCCCATGTTTGGCATTTTAAACATAATTACCACCTTTTTATTTCTTTAATGTCCAATCTAATTTAATCAAGGCCTTAGCCTAATCCTGAGCCCAATTTGGACCCCTAACACTTAAATTAACCTATTGAACCTATCCCTACACTAAATTCATAGGCCCATAAATTTAGGATGTTACAGTTCTACCCCCTTAAAGAAATTTCGTCCTCGAAATTACCTGGTCAGAAAAGATGAGGGTATTGTTGCCTCATTGCTTCCTCGGGTACCCACATAGCCTCCTCGGAACCATGATTCTGCCATAGCACCTTAACCAATGGAACCGTTTTCCTTCTCAACACCTTGACATCACGATCCAAAATTTCTACTGGTTCCTCTTCGAAGGATAGATCAGGTCTTACCTCGATTTCCTCTATAGGCACAACATGGGACAGATCTGAACGGTATCGTCTTAACATAGAGACATGAAATACATCGTGAATTTGACTTAGTTCCGAAGGTAACTCTAGTTGATAGGCTACTGGTCCTACTCGCTTCAACACCCGATATGGTCCGATAAATCTAGGACTTAATTTACCCTTTCGACCAAACCTTAGTACCTTCTTCTACGGTGACACCTTTAAAAATACTTTATCACCCACTGTGAACTCTATGTCCTTGCGCTTTAAATGAGCATAAGACTTCTGTCTGTCCGATGCTTCCTTCAGTCGAACCCGAATCAATTCAACCTTCTTTTTGGTCTCAGTCACCAACTCCAGACCCAAAATCCGGCGTTCTCCTAGTTCTGTCCAGCATGTAGGTGTACGACATTTTCGCTCGTACAAAGCTTCATAGGGCGCCATTTGAATACTTGACTGGCAGCTATTGTTGTAAGCAAATTCTGCTAACGGTAAGAACTCTTCCCAACTACCTCTGAAATCAATGACACATCCTCTCAACATGTCCTCCAAGATCTGAATCACCCGCTCAGACTGTCCATTGGTCTGAGGATGAAACACTGTACTAAAATCCAACTTCGTACCCAACGCTTGATGCAACGCCTTCCAAAATCATGTGGTAAACCTAGGGTCCCTATCCGATATGATTGAAACCAGTACTCCGTGCAACCTTACCACCTCTGCTATGTATAACTTAGCTAACTTCTGCAAGGAGTTGTCAACACGTACTGGGATGAAGTGTGCAGACTTCGTCAAGAGATCAACAACTACCCAAATCGTATCTTTCTTAGTGGGTGTGAGGGGAAGCCCACTAACAAAATCCATGGTGATTCTTTCCCACTTCCATTGTGGAATCTTTACTGGCTGTAATAATCCTGATGGTAACTGATGTTCCGTCTTGACCTGCTGACAGGTCAAACACTTACCCACCAATTCGGTTACCTCTTACTTCAAACCCGGCCACCAGAACTGATCTCTCAAATCCTGAAACATCTTACTTCCTCCAGGGTGCATAGCGTATGTACTACCATGCGCCTCATTCAAAATTCTCCGCCTTAACTCCGGATCTTCCGGCATGCAGACCTTCCCTCGAAAGCATAACAATCCTTCCTCATTTACACTGAATTCTGCTAGCCCATCCTTTGAGATTTGCTGCAATTTCCCTTTTAGCAACTTATCGATCTGTTGCCTCTCCTTCACTTGACTAATCCAAATAGGTTTCACTTGGAGTTCAGCTAATAAGCTTCCATCCTCATACAAACTAAGGTGAGCAAACATTGCCCTTAGGTCAGAGACTACTTGACGACTTAGAGCATTCGCTACTACATTAGCCTTACCCGGATGATATTCGATCGAGCAATCGTAATCCTTTAGTAACTCGATCCACCATCTCTGCCTTAGGTTCAACTCCTTCTGAGTTAAAAGATACTTCAAGCTCTTATGATCTGTGTAAATGACAGATTTCTCCCCGTATAGATAATGCCTCCAAATTTTTAAGGCAAACACCACTACCGCCAATTCCAAATCATGGGTAGGCTAGTTCAATTCGTGCGGTCTTAACTGCCGAGATGCATATGCAACTACCTTTCCATCTTGCATCAACACACACCCTAATCCCGCGTGTGACGTGTCACATTAAATTATGAACTCCTTCCCCGCCTCCGACTGAATCAATACCGGAGCCTCCGTCAGAAACCTTTTCAACTTTTCAAGACTCTCTTGCTGCTTATCAGATAAAACAGTGTTGTGACCGAAAAAAATCCTTCAACAAACCTTTAGTAATACCCTGCTAGACCAAGAAAACTCCTAATCTCAGCCACAGACCTAGGTGGTTTCCAATCCAACACTGCTTCAATCTTTCGAGGGTCAATCCTAATCCCTTCTGCCGACACAACGTGCCCTAGAAACTTTACTTCCTTCAGCCAAAATTCACACTTACTGAATTTGGCATACAACTGCTTTTCCCTTAGGATTTGCAAAACTATTCGCAGATGAGCATCATGCTCCTCCTCTGACTTCGAATAAACTAAGATATCATCGATAAACACCACGACACACCGATCTAAGTAAGGTTGGAATACTCGGTTCATCATGTCCATGAACGCTGCTGGCGCGTTGGTTAATCCAAACGGCATCACCATAAACTCATAGTGGCCGTAGCGAGTCCTAAAAGCTGTCTTATGTATATTCACCTCCTTGACCCTAAGCTGATGGTACCCTGACCTCAGATCTATTTTAGAAAGATTGAGGCTCCCTTCAAATGATCGAACAAGTCATCGATCCTTGGCAATGGGTACTTCTTCTTGATTGTTAGCTTATTCAACTGGTGATAATCGATGCACATACGCATTGATCCATCCTTCTTCTTAACAAATAACACCGGCGCTCCCCACGACGACACACTCGGTCGAATAAATCCTCTTTCCAACAACTCCTGTATCTGCGCTTTCAGCTCTACCAACTCCTTCGGCACCATCCTATATGGAGCGATAGATACCAGCGCTGTTTCGGAAAGAAGATCGATACCAAACTCCCCTTCACGACCTGGGGGTAATCTCAGAAGTTCTTCAGGGAAAACATCAGGAAATTCCTTTACCGCCCTAACATCCCCAACAGTAATATCCTTGGCTTCTAGAGCCCGAACAAACAATAAAACTGTCTTGCACCCTTTCCTCACCATCGTTTCTGCTCTTAGGGTAGTCACCACGTTCGACAAGCAGTTCCCCCTTTCTCCTATCACCAACACTTTCTCACCCTCTGGGGTTTTTAATATCATATGCTTGGTCGCACAATCTAGATTAGCTTGATACTTCACAAGCCAATCCATGCCTAAAATTAAATCAAACTCTCCAAACTGTAATTCCATCATATTCGTGCAGAAAACTATCCCCTGAACTTCTAGAGGTACTTCCCAATAAAGTTTATCCACTACTATCGATTGTCCTAACGGGCTAACTACAGTTATTGCCTTAAGGGTAATTTTAGATTCTAGCCTTAAAGTTCCTGATACGCTACTAGCTACGTACGAATGCGTCGACCCAATGTTAATCAATGCAGTGTAAGGCAAACCAAAAATTAAGAACGTACTGGTTTTGACATCCGGTGCATCTGCCTCCTCTCGATGTCTGACAGCATAGACCAACCCCGGCTGTCTCACCTCAGTGTTTCCTGCCCCTTGGCCTGGTGCTCCACGACCCCGACCAACACCATTACCACCTCGGCCTGCACCACGACCTCTTTGTGGTTGTTGACCTCCTCTGCCAGGCTGAGCATTCCCTCGACCCATGGTCCCTTCACCGTCTTTTTACTGCAGACAGTTCCTAACTTGGTGGTCCGTAGATCCACACCTAAAACACTTTCCACTGCCTGCCCAACACTCACCGGCATGAAATTTGCCACATCGAGCACACTTAGGTGTCTGATTAGTAGCAGTAGGTTTCTCTTCTCGTTTTGGTCCATCAGGCCTCAACCTTTTCTGAGTATGCCCGCTTGCCGATCCAATTTATTTCCACCTCTATCTCTATCTCAATTTAATTTCTCAGTCTGCTTTACCTCCTCGGCTATCTTAGCCTTTTCCACTAGAATAGCAAATTCTCTTTCTCGCTGTGGGGCTATCAAAACACGCAAATCATCCCTCAGGCCATCCTCAAACCTAACACAACCTTCATGCTCCGTGGCTACCATCCCACGAGCGTATCGGCTAAGACGTAAAAACTTCGACTTCATCACTGCGACCCAGCGACCTTTCTTGCACAGATTCGAGAATGCTCTGTGCGCTGCGCATCCACATAACTTGATCCAATGTACTTATTCTGAAATGCAGTTTTGAAGAAATCACAGGTGATACGGTCAGCCACAACACCATCCTTTACCGTAAGCCACCATTGATAAGCTTCATCTCTCAAGAGGGATACAACTCCCTTCAACTTTTCCTCCTCCGTGAAATCCAAATCATCCATTATGCGTTCCACCGCCTCTAGCCAATACTCAGCTGAACTTGGGGCTACATTTGAAATTCCCCTGAACACTTCTGCCCCATTGGCTCTAAGCCGTTCTGGCACAGATTTCCGGGCTCCTGTGCCCATACCAGCCCCAGCAACCCTTTCTAAAACCCTTAGCATTGCCTGAGATACCGCGTCATCTCCTGCAGTCTGATCTTGAAATTCTTCCTCCGCGGCTTGCATCTCATTTCCGGAACCATGACCAGATCCTACTGGTTCCGACACCGTCATCCTACCCCTACCACGACCACGTGGCGGACGTCCTCGACCCCTTGTACTCATTCTATCGATTCGCGTTTATCTGATTAAAAATTTTATGAACTATTAGTTTTCTTCCACTGTTTTAACCACGAACAGTCTTATGAATAATAGCTTTAAGAGTAATTCTTTTGAACTCGCACTCACCATACAGTCTCAAGTTCATATCCTCTAGGAAACACATACATTCAATCATGAACTCACGTTCATTACAGGAAAGTGCTGTTGTTGTTGTTTTTTTTACTACCCAGGGGTATTTTTGTAATTTTATCCTATAAGGGTATTTTTGTAATTTTTTAAAATAAGGTTCTTTGGTGATTTTGTCAAATAAGGGTATTTTGGTAATTTTGCATTCCCAAGGGTATTTTGGTAATTTTGAAAACTGGGGGTATTTTGGTAATTTTTGAATCCGGGGGTATTTCAAAAATTTTGAAATTCGAGGGCATTTCGATAATTTTAAAATTAGAGGTATTTCGGTAATTTTAAAATCCGAGGGTATTTCGAAAATTTTGAAATCCAGGGGTATTTCGGTAATTTTACCAAACAAGGGTAATTTGGTAATTTCTTTCATGGCTGTGAACATTTTCAAATCAAGTCTTTTTTTTTTTTTGTTTTGAAGTTTACAAAACTTAGGGGTTTTTGTTTGCAAAATAGGGTGGTTGGTCCCTTTCGGGTTTTAATTATGGGTTCAGCCCATGAACAAGTCCTTATAGCTAGAGTGAATAGTCACTACGCACGAGGTAAGATTCCAGCGGAGAGGAGGTGAGTCACTAGGACTGCTTAAATACCAAGCTCTCCCTGAATCCACTCCTAGGCATGCGTATGCCTATTGCCACACCCCGTTATGGCTAAAGTGAGCAGATCCACTATGCAGGGTAAGATTCAGCGAAGAGAGAGGTGAGTCACTTGGACTGCTTAAATACCAAGCTCTTCCGGATCTACTCTTAGACATGCATATGCCTGTTGCCACACCTTAGTCTTGTGACTCGTTTACAGGTTTTGTTTAGTTAAATTAAGTCTTATGGAATTGAAGAGTTGTTTGTCTGAGCCTAGGGTCCATCAAGTTCTAATCTAGATAGTCTACGTCCCATAAAGCCCACTAAGCACACATTTATATCACAATCAGGAGTTCAGATTACTTACCTGGGTGGATTGGATGCCGGTAGACTCGAAGGCCATGTCTTCAAACCAAAATTTTTTCGTAAATTCAATTTTTCTCTAAAACACTTCTAGACCCATTTCATAGCCCGAGTTTTGAACTGGGCTCTGATACCAAATTGTAACACCCCAAACCCGGCCCATGCGTTCGACCGGATCTGACATGTCACGGCTTGTACATTGTAAACCTTTGCTTTGTTGGTTTTTGAAATTTGCGAGTTAATTAGACAATATTTAAGTAAATAAGCGGTATTTTAAAAATAAAACCTTGTATTAAGTATTATTAAGTATAAATAAACCTTAGCATAAAATTCATAAGTTGCTTAACATTGAAAACTCCTAAGTTGAATAAAAACTAGAGGCCCTATTACAAAAATATTCCCATAATGAAATAAAAAATAAACTTAAAGAAACTCCAAATTAACTTGTCAAAAAAAAAAAAAAAAACTTGAGGGCCCTTCGAGTCTGTCTCAGCTCCCATGTCCACGACCTACTATTCATCTGGAAGAGTAGAGAAAAGGAAAGCGTGAGTCACAAAGACTCAGTGTATAAATCTCAAAGCACACATCGACCTGAGCCCACAAACACATTATGGGCCCTAGCCCATACAGGAAGGCATCAATCATATTCACATAATAACAATAAAGAATGAATAACCCAACCCATCCTAGGTTTCCATCCTCTACACACCATCCCGTGCCAACCATCACACCATGGGGATTTCTACAATCAACCCTCCATCTGCTACACACCAAAACGACAACCGTACTGCCTATTCCTATTAAGTAGGAATCATTAAACGTGACATAGCCACCGATCACTATGTGACCTTACATTTAAATTATGTGGGATTTCTACCACCGATCACCAAGTGACCTATCATGCACTTCCCCTTCAATTATCATCATTCCCACCCCATGCATACATACATAAAGAAACATCAAGCAGACTTATATATTCTTCGATACACATAGGGAGTTCTATGTTTACGTACCTGGCATCCTTGCCTAACCCTTTTTAGGGTTCCATTCAACTCTCTATACAGCCTTATTCCGGCTTTTTAGCCCATAACATATAGAAAAAGGTATACATACAGGTTTATCAGTAGTGTTTTAGAGATCTACACACTTGATTAATGTTGATACCCTTGCTAAACCGATCTACAACTTTGCTCAGAAAGCTGGAAGGATGTGAAACTAGGGCCTCTCCTATATTAGGCCATGGTTAGTGTTCTACCCAATTTTATGTATTTGAATAGACAACTCTTCTTACCTTAAAATCCCGAAATTGAAGACTAATGATTTTCGGCTTTTAGATCTAGTCGACCAAGCTTCCTTCAAATCCCAAAAACCATTAAACTATTAGCTTTCAGCTTTTGCTTTTCAAAAACTGGGAATAGATTATGAGAACTAAACAAAAATCGACTCTTACCCTAGCTTAGGATATTCGGCTAGCACTAGAGAGAGGATTCGGCAATGCCAATGGAAGATTTAAATGCCAGAAGTATAGAATAATTTCTCAAATGGGATGAATAAAAGAAAAAGCGATGGATGCTTCGGCTTTTTAGAGAAATCGGCACAAGGGAAAAGAAAGTGGGGAAAAGTTTCGGCTTTTGAAGTAATTGAAGAAAGAAATTTAGAGAGGGAGAGGCTAGGGAATTTCAGCACTTAGGGAGAGAATTTTAGGGTTTTCAATGTCAGAAACAAGGAGCTAGCCCCCCTATTTATAGATTTTTGACACCTACTGCTAAATACCGAAAACGCGCTTAAAATTTAAGCTGGAAGAAAGGAGAAGTTCGGCACCCACCCTCTATGCCATGCAGTAGCTGAATTTTACACTCCTCTAGGTGGTGGATTTTCGGCCAACACTTCTTTTGAAGATAAGCTCCTAACTTTTCTCCTTTTTATCTATGATATTATCACTTAAAAATCCACATAACTTTTCCTATTTTATAGCCTTGGAGCCGTCCACCTCTTACTAACCCTAATGCCAAATTTAACTCACTTAAATTAAAAGATCTGGGCCTCATTAAACTTAAATTTTAGGCCCCTAAATCCCTTGTGTATGGCATCACTTCTAATTCCCTTATAGTGCCACTTATTATTGGGCCACAAGCCCATGTTTGGCATTTTAAACATAATGTCCAATCTAATAATTTAATCAAGGCCCTAGCCTAATCCTGAGCCCAATTTGGACCCCTAACACTTAAATTAACCTATTGAACCTATCCCTACACTAAATGCATAGGCCCATAAATTTAGGATGTTACAATTATCCAAATTTTGCTACATAGACATAACTGATTATGCCACATAGGTGTTACAGAATTCTCCACATAAATAAATACTGAATACACCACAAAGGCTTAGTAGATCACTCCACATAGGTAACACAAAATATACCACAAACAACGTAAAATATGCCACATAGGCAACACAAAATTATTGTCACATTAGACTTCCTCAGAACTTGCCATAGGTCTATCCTTCATGGTTTTATACATATTCCCATGTTGGGATCTGTTAGTCCAGTCTACAACTTGCTGGAGGCATCACCATGAGTATTTTCATAGTCATACAATACCATGAGATTATGCCACATGGTCTTATACATATTTCATGTCGTAATTTGCAACTCTAGTCTTCATCTCACTAGAGGCATCACCATGAATATTTTCATAGTCAATGTGCAAGTGTGCAAGTATACACATCGAATCAAGTAATATAATGATAAGTAAGATCGTCACCACAGGGATCGGATATGATTAATTTGGTTAAGTTGCTGTTATGAAGTATGCGGATTATGCTAAGGCAAAACAATGTCAGAAATGCAATGGTAATCAAAATAATGATGATGTGTGCAATATGTAAACAAAAAAATATTTAGAAATATGCTATGGAAAAGATATCAAGTCAAGCATGAGAGGATCAAATCTATTGAATAAGAAGGTTGGGATTACTAGGAATCTACCCTCATAAACCAAAAATGCCTCAGAAATGTCTTAACCATTTTACTGCTCAGAACGAATCTAAGATAGTCTGCTTCTTTTGAAAACAGGACCTCAGGTTACCCTACCTAAAGCGTTATATGTCTATAGGCCTGAGGTGTGATTCCCAACACTGATTTCTCTTTGTTTTGTACAAACACTGCTCTATGTCTAGAAACTACTATGGGTATTCTATCAAGCAACCACTTGTATCATTCAATTTCGATCCAACAAACCTAACCCTTTCAGAATTAGATTATGTTTATAAGCATACTAAACCTACATCTATGTCTAGACTCTGCATGCATGCAATTCAAGAAGATTAAATTGAATGAAATAGTAAAATAGGTCAGATCTAAACTTCAACATTAATGGAAAATTAAAGCATCATACAGTAATCCCAACCCAATGAGATTTAAATCATGGGTTGGTTAATCAAATTCGAATTCAAAATATCATTCAACATCTTCAATAATTAATTTCAAAAAGAAGCAATTTAAGAAAATAAAGGAAGAACTTTAGGAAGCTTTTGTCATTCTAGCTCTTAACTTCGGCGGCGTAATGTCTTGCAAAGACCAGGTTGACTGTCCTCTTCTTCTCCCTCGTGTTCTACTCTTCTGCCCATGTAACAGACCAAATTTGACCCTAATCGGAATGGTGGTTTCGGGACCACGAATCCGAGTTTGAGAAATACTTAAATATTATATTTTGTGTTTATTATATGTGAATTAATGTGTGTGAAAATTTCATAGAAAAATTTAATCGTTTGTGTGTTCAATTTAACAAAAAGGACTAAATCGCGTAAAGCGTAAAAGTTGCATGCTATAGTAAAAAGTGCCTATTTGATGATGGCTTTCTAAAATGAGGCATTAAAAGGGCAATTAGCCCATTTTTAAGTTACTGGGTGGCATTTTTCATAACTAACCTTAAGTTATATATTAGTTTTATTTTATGTTATAAGGTTAAATAGGTAATTAGTTAAATAACTTAATATATGCTAAAATGTCAGAAAATAAGCCATCATCTTTTTGTTTTCTCCTTGGGTGAATGTGGGAGAAGGAAGAAAGCTTTGAATTCCTTTGAAATTTCGGCAATTCTAGGCTAAAATTCAAGGTGAGTTTTTAGTCAGTTTTTGTTAATTTTTACGTTTTTGAGATCGTTGCTTCGAACCGTAGCTGACCCATGTTAGAATTTTTAAAAATAAGCATGCTTGATATTCAGCCTTTGCTATGTTCTTGTGGTTTTTGATGTTTTATGATTTTATATTAAAGATATGTTAAAGATTAGTACATTTTGTACTGGAAGTTTTGGTGAAATTGAGTATTTAGGGTTAATTTGTAAAAATAAATTTTTAGAGGGGCTTATTTACAAAATAAATGAAAGAAATGGACTTATATATTCCCTATATATATTCAGCCCTTGAGTAGTATTGAGAAATTTTGTGTATTTTGTGTTTTATGCAAATAGGACTAAAGTGTAAAAATGTGAAATAGTAGGGGCAAAATGGTAATTTGCCTATTTATGTGCTTAGGGACTAAATTGAGATGAAATGAAACACCCCAAACCCGGCCCACGAGCCTTGACCAGATTTGGTATGTTCCTTAAGTAAACCGGTTCAAAATTCTTTTGTTATTTAGGAAAAACTTGTGCGATTTTAAGAAAAATATTGTTTGGGTTGGGCTTGTGTTGAAAACCAATTTATCTTACATTGAAATCCATTTATTTAAGGTGACAAAACATTTAGGGTTTATTTTAAAAGAAATTTTACTTAAACTTTAATTGATAAAAATTTGTAAACATAATAAATAAAATAAATGTAAAATAAAATAGTTCCCTATGGCCTTATTACAACAAATAAATCCAAATAATTGAAAGTACTTAAGTAAAAATAAAAGTCCAAATCGTAAAATTTCTGCTGCTGCATGGCCACCTTTAAGCTCCATGACCCGGTCCATTACGATCATCACACGAAAAATGTTCCCACAATGGGGTGAGTCAACAAACTCAATGTGTACACAACACTAAATCATAATAGAATTAGGCATACAAGAGTTACACATTCAGAACAATGAATACAAGTTATGATGCAATCCCGAACCCAAAACCTAGATGCCATCCGTTACACACCCCCGTACCTGCCAAACACACTGTGGGGACTACTAAGTCGACCCTCCTTCCGCTACACACCAAATTGCGGGCTTAAGTCACCGCATCTGTGGTCTTAGGTCACCACTTTTCAGATTACTGTGGTCTTAGGTCACCACTTTTCAGATTACTGTGGTCGTAAGTCACCACTTTTTAAATTACTGTGGTCTTAAGTCACCACTTTTCACTTCCCCTTTCAATATACAACCATATGCCCCATATATTAATATGCATAATATACCAGAGTTCACAATCATATAATATTCTCATGTTACGAATAACATATTTCATATTCCTAGTAGGAGTAGGAAACGTACCTGAGTACTTAGTACCATAACATGGTACCTTAGCCACGTTCATATTTCCATTAACACATATTTTAATACATATAACCATAATTCATATTACAAAGTAGTGTGGGGTACACACCTGATTCGTTTAAAATTTCCTTGAGATCCGAAAAGCTTGATCTAATGCTTAGATCCTTAATCCCTACATTGATTTATCACTTATTACCTTAATAAAAAGCCATTCGGCCAAAATTCCAAATCCTAGTAGGATTAGTATTCTTACCTTGTTGCCAATTGGAACACTAACAAATCCCGAAACTGTTCCTTGTTTTCCTAGGAATGTCGAAATTCCTATAACCTTGCGTTAGATTTAATCTAACCATTAAAACATAAAACATGGCCTTTGGCCGAATATACATATGTCTTACCTTAATCTTAGAAATCCCGAATACTCCTCCTTTTAGTCGACTACTCGATAATCAGAAAGATCCTTCCATATTCGGCAACCATAATATGTATGGGGTTAGATTATCTCTCGGCTAATCTAAAAGAAAAGAATGGAAATCAAACTTGTTCTTACCTTTGAAGAAATCAACAGCACCTATGCTTGAAGCCCTTCCAAGATTTGGCTTTTGAATGGATTGGTAAGAAGAAATAGGAAGCAAAGAAAACTTGAGAATTTTGACAATGGTGGACTATAGATTCGGCTTGACAAAAGAAAAAGAGAAGAGAAGAGAAGAGAGCACTCAGAAATTCGGCAGAGAGAAGAGGAGGAAGAAAAATTGATGAGTAGCCCTCCTTCCTTCCTTTTATAGCCGAAATTATCATCTAAGGAGTCCCTTACTTGGCCACCGCTCCTCTATCTGATAACTTTATGCTTTAATTATCATAAATAAAAAAGTTTAATCCAACATTTATCTCTTCAAAATAATCCAATTTAAAAATCCTTTATTTATCACCTTTTTAATCAAATATTTATGAAAATAAAACACCTCCTTTCTAGAAGCATGTGCCGTCCACCTCAGTCTTCTGGAAGCAAAAATAAAACCTCCTTTATTTGCTTCCCAAGTGACTCGAACTCAGGCCCATTCCTCTTGCATATGGCGCCATTTCCATAGGCCCTAAGTGACATCTTCAGGCCAATTTTCCAAGCCTGTTTGTGTGTCAAATTTCACAAACTTTTTCTTTTAAGGCCACCTTGCCTTAATTTCCCCTTTTAAACCTTAAAACTCGTCATTTCTAGGTTATTTCTAAGTTTCCAAAAATTTTCGATCGGCTCTATAAACTTGACATTTCCTTACATTTCCAAGTTTCCAGAAATGTTCACTTTCCTCTTTTGAATCATTTCCTTACATTTCCAAGTTTCCAGAAATGTTCACTTTCCTCTTTTGAATCATTTCTAAATCATTCTCCTAGTTTCCATAAATGTTCACTTTCCTCTTTATTCCTTTACATTTCCAGGACGTTTCCCTACATTTCCAAGACAAGACATTTCCTTACATTTCCTTGCATTTCCTCACATTTCCATACATTTCGTCACATTTCCTTACATTTCCTTACATTTCCTTACATTTCCTGTAACACCCTAAATTAGGGGTTGTTGAGAATTTAATTATTTTAAATACTTTCCCATGTGTGAGCTTGAAGAGTTAAATTCTAGGATTTATTTGACATGTTTAAGGGTCTAAAAATAACTCGAGCTAAGCTTGGCCCAGTATTAAAAATTTATTTTTAAGTGTGTAAAAGGAAGGAGCTAGGTTAGTTAGGGCTTTAATAGAATTTTGGGCGAGTTAAGGCACAAAGGATGGGCTTGGTATAAGTGGCGTGGGGCGCCTAAGAGCTTGCTAGGGGCCTTGGGTTCGATTCGTGGAAGAAACAAGGGGGAAATGTTTTTCCTTTTGGGTTTTTGGGCGTTAGGCCTAGGAAGGCCTTTTAATTAAATTAGGAGGGCTTATTGACATGAAAGTGGGTTGGCTAAGTGGCTAGCGTGTGCTACTTAGAGGCTTGGAGGTTGTTGGGCGCATGTTCGAGCTGCTGAAGCCGCGTTTGGCATTTTTAATTTTTGGGTAAACGGCATGGAGAGGTCTTATAATTAAATGGTAAGGTAAATTGGCAAGAAAGTTGGGCTGGAAGAAGTGGCTAGGGGCGTGGGAGAAAGGGCTGATGCGTGAGGTCTTTGGTTCGAACCTAAGGAGCAGCACTTTGTTTTTTTTTTTTTTTGAAGGCTGGCGTGAATTGGCTGCACATGGCCCTTGTTTCTTTCGGCTGGAGGTTGTCAAGCACATGGCTTCTTTATTTTATTTTATTGGTTTTGAAAAGGTGCTATGGATAATAATGTTTTTATTAGATATTATTTGATTAATCTTAATCGGCTGGAAGAGAGTGGTTTTTGCAATTTTATTTCCATTCAAATTGTGGAGAGTAGCTAGGGGATAAGAAGTTAGATAAACTTTGATTAAATCTTTGATAATGGAGGGCTGAATTATCGCAAGAAGGGAGAGGTTATGGCCGTATGAGGGACTCTCTAGGGCCATCCAATATTGGTTTAGTATTACACAAGGGGGGTGCCGAAATCATTCAGCCATATTTTTCTTTTCTTTCACAAGTTGCTGGCCGAATTTCCCTTAAGCAAATTACTCAAACTTTTCCAGCACCTTTTTCTTTCACATAGCCGAAAACCACCATTAATCCCCCTACTTCTTTTCTTTCTCCTTCTTCTGCCTCCATTAGCCAAACCCCTATCACCTTGTTGCCAAAACTCCCTTACACTATTGCTCAAAATTATTAGAAAATTCCAGCATCTCTTTTGTTTTCTCTTAACCGAATACACCCCTTGGAAGTGCCGAAACTCCTTCTCCTGTTGGTGTAGTCATGGCCGAATATTGAAGCAAGGGGTAGGTATGTCGAAACTCCTCTCCCATAGTTTTTTTTTTTTCTCTGTCGATTTGGTTAGTTGGAAAGACGAATTAATCCGATGATTAATCGGTGGTGGAATCGATTATGTTTAGGTCTTAGGGATCTCAAGGTATACGATTCAAGTCCCATTCCCTGTCAAGTAATTTTGGTAAGGATCTATGAATTTAGTTAATATTCGTTTAAGCCGAAGGCTACTAACCTAAGGTTGCTGATTATTAGGGAAGCAGAAACGCTTGGAGTGTGGTGGTAATTATTTAAAAGCACTCGGGTAAGGATTCGGGTTCAAAAAGAGAACCCTTTTAAATATTTGGGTTGGCCGAATAGGCCATGATACTAATATTGTATTTGGCCGAATATAGGGATAAGTAGATCTAAGTGGCTGACATCTCTTTTCGGGATTTAGACTTCTCGTGGTGACAGGTGTGTACATACACACTTATAATTAATTAAATGTGCTAAACTGTTGTGTGTGCTAACCGGATCTGTGTAGATTCGGGACTAATACCATGAATGCTATAAGCAAGGAACAGAGTAAGTCCTTGTTGATTATGAAATATTTTAAGATGCTTTTGGGAAGCATGGTATGTTTAATACACGTTGCATATGGTGATGATAAAACCTGTACATGTGATTAAGTATATGGTAGCATGAATTATGTGATATAAATGTTTGATGTGGGATTGATGAGTGGAGGGCGTATATTCGTGTAAGCGGGCACCGATGTTTTGGTAACACTGCTTGTGACTACGGTCACCGGAGGATTGGTACCTCCAGAGGTTTGGTACCTCATCGCGCTCGTCGTCGGTGGCTTAGCACCACGATTGGGTTGGCCCCATGATTATCATAAGGGATTGCGCGGTGATTTGGCATCACACGATGGGTTGGCCCCATCAATCGATTGTGTCTACGGACACGAGGTTTGGCACCTCCGGTGATTTGGCATCACATACGTGACTATATGTCACCGGTGGTTTGGCACCACCGGTGGTTTGGTACCACACGGGGGGTAGACAAAGGCGTTTGGTTGGCTAGGTCGGGTGCATGACTTAGTACATGATGATTGATTATATGCTGTGTATGAAATTGTTTAAATACGGGGGAAGGGTTACATATTGAGTCTTGGTGACTCATCTTCTCCTTTATATTTTTCAGGTGACACGTAGATCGCGGATGTGGAGCCGGGTTGACTCGAGGTGGCCATGCAGTGGGATTTAAATTTTAATAGACTTTGAATTTCAGTTTATTTATTTTTGGATTGTTGATTTAAATTTTATTTCGAATGTAATAAGGCCTCCTGACACTTTATTTTTGCTATTTTTCATATGTTGGATACTTGTTTTAAACTATGTTATTATTATTGAATTAAAATCACATGTTTTCCAAGTTAAAATGGAAATTGTTTTTAACGTGCCATCGGGCACATTTGGAATTTTATATTAACTTGGTTTAAATAACTTTTCTAATAAACACTAAATAAAGTTTTTACAAGACAATCAAACAAAGGGTTTCGACAACCTAAACGGTTTTTGAAAAAGGAGTTTGTTTTTAAAGATTTTTCCATTGTAACAAACAAGATTCGGCCATAGTGTTTGGGCCAGGTTTGGGTTGTTACATTTCCATATATTTCCATACATTTCCTTACATTTTCAGGTTTCCAAAAATGTTTATTTCCAGATCATTTCCATACATTTTCGGGTTTCCAAAAATATTCAAAATTTATTCTTAGTACATAAAACATGTCACTTCGTACAATTAAACCGAAAATGCATAGGCCCTTTCCGAGGATGTTACATTCTACCTCCTTAAAAATAATTTCGTCCTCGAAATTACTTACTATGATCGTACAATCCTTCTCACCGCACTATGCTTACGCTGCGCACTCTGATCTTAATAGAACCATCATACTTTCTAGGCACAACCTTTAAGTTCACGTCCCTTAGAACTCATTTTCTAATGTCGCGATTTAATCTGATTTAAGAGTTTTATACATTGGTACTTTTGTTTCACTGATTAACCGCGAACAGTTTTATGAAAAGAGATGTTTAAAAGTGGTTCTTTCGATCAAACAAAGTTCTCAGCTCAAGCTCACTATTCAGAAAGTCACGTTCACATTCATCAACCAATTATGAACTTTCGTTCATTCAGAGAAATGTTGTAGTTTTCATTGTTGTTGTTTCTCCACTACCTAGGGGTATTTTCGTAATTTTGTCCTACAGGGGTATTTTCGTAATTTCCCAAAAGAAAAAGTTCCTTAATGATTTTGTCACAAAGTATCTTGGTATTTTTAAATTCCCGGGGTATTTTGGAAAAATTTTGAAATCCGAGGGTATTTGGTAATTTTGAATCTCTGGGGTATTTTGGTAATAAACCAAGGTAAATTTGTAAAATTTAATAATTGAGGGTATCTCAAAAGTTGCAAAACTTGGGGTTTCTTTTTGAGAATTTGTTTTCCAAATCGGTACTGTTGCAAAATTTTGAAAACCAGGGTCATTTTGGTAATTTTGTAAGTTAGGGGCAATTTCGTAAATTTTCCAAGTTCAAAGTATTTTTGATAATTTACAAATTAGGGTTTTTGAACATTTTATAAAGTAATGAAATCTTGATAAGAAGCTGTGGGTTTTTTGAATTTCATAAACCAAGGGTATTTTTGTAATTTACCACTGGGGTATTTTTGTAATTTCATAAATCGAAAGTTTTTTGAATATTTTGTAAAAATAGTTCTCACAAATTGAAAAGGTAATTTAAGAGTTTTAAAACTAGGGTTTTTATAAAAACACGGCTAGTTCCTTTCGGGTTTTAGTTATTGTGTTTAGTAGATGACTAAGTCCTCTTGGTTAGGGTGAGCAGTTACTACGCACTGAGTAGGATTCGAGTAAAGAGGAGGTGAGTCGCTAGGGATTGCTTAAATACCAAGCTCTTCTGAATCCACTCCTAGACATGCGCACACACATGATTTACACACCCTAGCTCGGTGACTTAATCATAGGTTGGTTTAATGGTTCTTAGGTCTTATGCACTTGTGTTTGAGTAGACTAGTCCTAGGGTTCATATACTTAATATTCTAATCTACGTTCCATTTCTACCCTTCTACAAATCATAATATAAATCACATATTAGATAGGGATACTTACCTGGTGGACTGCGGGTCGGAGACTTAGGTGCCATGCCAGAAAAACCTGCTGATTTCATAAAATATTTTTACAAAACTTATTTGGGCTCGATTGGAAAACATTTTGGGCCTTAAACCCCTAGGTGAGGTTTGGCCGGGCTCGATACCAAGCTGAAACACCTCAAACCGGCCCACGAGCCTTGACTAGATTTGGTATGTTCTTTAAGTAAACTAGGTTCAAAATTCTTTTGTTATTTAGGAAAAACTTGTGCGATTTTAAGAAAAATATTGTTTGGGTTGGGCTTGTGTTGAAAACCAATTTATCTTACATTGAAATCCATTTATTTAAGGTGACAAAACATTTAGGGTTTATTTTAAAAGAAATTTTACTTAAACTTTAATTGATAAAAATTTGTAAACATAATAAATAAAATAAATGTAAAATAAAATAGTTCCCTATGGCCTTATTACAACAAATAAATCCAAATAATTGAAAGTACTTAAGTAAAAATAAAAGTCCAAATCGTAAAATTTCTTGCTATCCATGGCCACCTTTAAGCTCCCTCCGACCCGGTCCATTACTGATCATCACCTGAAAAATGTTCCCACAATGGGGTGAGTAAACAGACTCAATGTGTACACAACACTAAATCATAATAGAATTAGGCATACAAGAGTTACACATTCAGAACAATGAATACAAGTTATGATGCAATCCCAAACCCAAAACCTAGATGCTATCCGCTACACACCCCGCATGTCACCAAACACACACCGTGGGGACTACTAAGTCGACCCTCCTTCCGCTACACACCAAATTGCGGGTTTGAAGTCACCGCATCTGTGGTCTTAGGTCACCACTTTTCGATTCATCGTGGTCTTAGGTCACCACTTTTCAGATTATTGTGGTCGTAAGTCACCACTTTTCAGATTACTGTGGTCTTAAGTCACCACTTTTCACTTCCCCTTTCAATATACAACCATATGCCCCATATATTAATATGCATAATATACCAGAGTTCACAATCGTATAATATTCTCATGTTACGAATAACATATTTCATATTCCTAGTAGGAGTAGGAAACGTACCTGAGTACTTAGTACCATAACATGGTACCTTAGCCACGTTCATATTTCCATTAACACATATTTTAATACATATAACCATAATTCATATTACAAAGTAGTGTGGGGTACACACTTGATTCGCTTAAAATTTCCTTGAGATCCGAAAAGCTTGATCTAATGCTTAGATCCTTAATCCCTACATTGATTTATCACTTATTACCTTAATAAAAAGCCATTCGGCCAAAATTCCAAATCCTAGTAGGATTAGTATTCTTACCTTGTTGCCAATTGGAACACCAACAAATCCCGAAACTGTTCCTTGTTTTCCTAGGAATGTCGAAATTCCTATAACCTTGCGTTAGATTTAATCTAACCATTAAAACATAAAACATGGCCTTTGGCCGAATATACATATGTCTTACCTTAATCTTAGAAATCCCGAATACTCCTCCTTTTAGTCGACTACTCTGATAATCCGAAAGATCCTTCCATATTCGGCAACCATAATATGTATGGGGTTAGATTATCTCTCGGCTAATCTAAAAGAAAAGAATGGAAATCAAACTTGTTCTTACCTTTGAAGAAATCAACAGCACCTATGCTTGAAGCCCTTCCAAGATTTGGCTTTTGAATGGATTGGTAAGAAGAAATAGGAAGCAAAGAAAACTTGAGAATTTTGACAATGGTGGACTATAGATTCGGCTTGACAAAAGAAAAGAGAAGAGAAGAGAAGAGAGCACTCGTAAATTCGCGAGAGAGAAGAGGAGGAAGAAAAATTGATGAGTAGCCCTCCTTCCTTCCTTTTATAGCCGAAATTATCATCTAAGGAGTCCCTTACTTGGCCACCGCTCCTCTATCTGATAACTTTATGCTTTAATTATCGTAAATAAAAGAGTTTAATCCAACATTTATCTCTTCAAAATAATCCAATTTAAAAATCCTTTATTTATCACCTTTTTAATCAAATATTTATGAAAATAAAACACCTCCTTTCTAGAAGCATGTGCCGTCCACCTCAGTCTTCTGGAAGCAAAAATAAAACCTCCTTTATTTGCTTCCCAAGTGACTCGAACTCAGGCCCATTCCTCTTGCATATGGCGCCATTTCCATAGGCCCTAAGTGACATCTTCAGGCCAATTTTCCAAGCCTGTTTGTGTGTCAAATTTCACAAACTTTTTCTTTTAAGGCCACCTTGCCTTAATTTCCCCTTTTAAACCTTAAAACTCGTCATTTCTAGGTTATTTCTAAGTTTCCAAAAATTTTCGATCGGCTCTATAAACTTGACATTTCCTTACATTTCCAAGTTTCCAGAAATGTTCACTTTCCTCTTTTGAATCATTTCCTTACATTTCCAAGTTTCCAGAAATGTTCACTTTCCTCTTTTGAATCATTTCTAAATCATTTTCCTAGTTTCCATAAATGTTCACTTTCCTCTTTATTCCTTTACATTTCAAGGACGTTTCCCTACATTTCCAAGACAAGACATTTCCTTACATTTCCTTGCATTTCCTTACATTTCCATACATTTCGTCACATTTCCTTACATTTCCTTACATTTCCTGTAACACCCTAAATTAGGAAGGAGCTAGGTTAGTTAGGGTTTCAATAGAATTTTGGGCGATTTAAGGCACAAAGGATGGGCTTGGTATAAGTGGCGTAGGGCGCCTAAGAGCTTGCTAGGGGCCTTGGGTTCGATTCGTGGAAGAAACAAGGGGGAAATATTTTTCCTTTTTGGGTTTTTGGGCGTTAGGCCTGGGAAGGCCTTTTAATTAAATTAGGAGAGCTTATTGACATAAAAGTGGGTTGGCTAAGTGGCTAGCGTGTGCTACTTAGAGGCTTCGAGGTTGTTGGGCGCATGTTCGAGCTGCTGAAGCAGTGTTTGGCATTTTTAATTTTTGGGTAAACGGCATGGAGAGGTCTTATAATTAAATGGTAGGGTAAATTGGCAAGAAACTTGGGCTGGAAGAAGTGGCTAGGGGCGTGGGAGAAAGGGCTGATGCGTGAGGTCTTTGGTTCGAACCTAAGGAGCAGCACTTTGTTTTTTTTTTTTTGAAGGCTGGCGTGAATTGGCTGCACATGGCCCTTGTTTCTTTCGGCTGGAGGTTGTCAAGCACATGGCTTCTTTATTTTATTTTATTGGTTTTGAAAAGGTGCTAAGGATAATAATGTTTTATTAGATATTATTTGATTAATCTTAATCAATTTTGGAAGAGAGTGGTTTTGCAATTTTATTTCCATTCAAATTGTGGAGAGTAGCTAGGGGATAAGAAGTTAGATAAACTTTGATTAAATCTTTGATAATGGAGGGCTGAATTATCGCAAGAAGGGAGAGGTTATGGCCGTATGAGGACTCTCTAGGGCCATCCAATATTGGTTTAGTATTACACAAGGGGTCTGCAGAAATCATTCACCATATTTTCTTTTCTTTCACAAGTTGTTGGCGAATTTCCACTGAGGCAAATTACTCAAAATTTTCCAGCACCTTTTTCTTTCACATATTTGAAAACCACCATTAATCCCCCTACTTCTTTTCTTTCTCCTTCTTACGCCTCCATTAGCCAAAACCCTATCACCTTGTTGCCAAAACTCCCTTACACTATTGCTCAAAATTATTAGAAAATTCCAGCATCTCTTTTTTGTTTCTCTTAACCAGAATACACCCGCTTGGAAGTGCCGAAACTCCTTCTCTCTGTTGGTGTAGTCATGGCGAATATTGAAGCAAGGGGTAGGTATGTGAAACTCCTCTCCCATAGTTTTTTTTTTTTCTCTGTCGATTTGGTTAGTTGGAAAGACGAATTAATCCAGTGATTAATCAGTGGTGGAATCGATTATATTTAGGTGCCGGGATCTCAAGGTATACGATTCAAGTCCCATTCCCTGTCAAGTAATTTTGGTAAGGATCTATGAATTTAGTTAATATTCGTTTAAGCCGAAGGCTACTAACCTAAGGTTGCTGATTATTAGGGAAGCAGAAACGCTTGGAGTGTGGTGGTAATTATTTAAAAGCACTCGGGTAAGGATTCGGGTTCAAAAAGAGAACCCTTTTAAATATTTGGGTTGGCCGAATAGGCCATGATACTAATATTGTATTTGGCCGAATATAGGGATAAGTAGATCTAAGTGGCTGACATCTCTTTTCTGGATTTAGACTTCTCGTGGTGATAGGTGTGTACATACACACTTATAATTAATTAAATGTGCTAAACTGTTGTGTGTGCTAACCGGATCTGTGTAGATTCGGGACTAATACCATGAATGCTATAAGCAAGGAACCAGGTAAGTCCTTGTTGATTATGAAATATTTTAAGATGCTTTTGGGAAGCATGGTATGTTTAATACACGTTGCATATGGCTGATGATAAAACCTGTACATGTGATTAAGTATATGGTAGCATGAATTATGTGATATAAATGTTTGATGTGGGATTGATGAGTGGAGGGGCGGTATATTCGTGTTTAAGCGGGCACCGAGTGTTTTGGTAACACACTCGTGACTACGGTCACCGAGAGGTTTGGTACCTCGGAGGTTTGGTACCTCATCGCGTCTCGTCGGTGGCTTAGCACCACGTGTTGGGTTGGCCCCACAGATTATCATAAGGGATTGGCGCGGTGATTTGGCATCACACGATGGGTTGGCCCCATCAATCGATTGTGTCTACGGACACCGAGGTTTGGCACCTCGGTGATTTGGCATCACATCTCGTGACTATATGTCACGGTGGTTTGGCACCACCAATGGTTTGGTACCACACGGGGTAGACAAAGGCGTTTGGTTGGCTAGGTCAGTGCATGACTTAGTACATGATGATTGATTATATCTTTGTGATGAAATTGTTTAAATACGGGGAAGGGTTACATCATCGAGTCTTGGTGACTCACCTTCTCCTTTATATTTTTCGGGTGACACGTAGATCGCGGATGTGAGCGGGTTGACTCGAGGTGGCCATGCGATGGGATTTAAATTTTAATAGACTTTGAATTTGGTTTATTTATTTTTGGATTGTTGATTTAAATTTTATTTCGAATGTAATAAGGCCTCACGACACTTTATTTTTGCTATTTTTCATATGTTGGATACTTGTTTTAAACTATGTTATTATTATTGAATTAAAATCACATGTTTTCCAAGTTAAAATGGAAATTGTTTTTAACGTGCCATCGGGCACATTTGGAATTTTATATTAACTTGGTTTAAATAAATTTTCTAATAAACACTAAATAAAGTTTTTACAAGACAATCAAACAAAGGGTTTCGACAACCTAAACGGTTTTTGAAAAAGGAGTTTGTTTTCAAAGATTTTTCCATTGTAACAAACAAGATTTGGCCATAGTGTTTGGGCCGGGTTTGGGTTGTTACATTTCCATATATTTCCATACATTTCCTTACATTTTCAGGTTTCCAAAAATGTTTATTTCCAGATCATTTCCATACATTTTCGGGTTTCTAAAAATATTCAAAATTTATTCTTAGTACATAAAACATGTCACTTCGTACAATTAAACCGAAAATGCATAGGCCCTTTCCAGGATGTTACAGTTCTACCCTCCTTAAAAATAATTTCGTCCTCGAAATTACTTACTAACAGTCGTACAATCCTTCTCACCGCACTATGCTTACGCTGCGCACTCTGATCTTAATAGAACCATCATACTTTCTAGGCACAACCTTTAAGTTCACGTCCCTTAGAACTCATTTTCTAATGTCGCGATTTAATCTGATTTAAGAGTTTTATACATTGGTACTTTTGTTTCATTGATTAACATGCAACGTTTTATGAAAAGAGATGTTTAAAAGTGGTTCTTTTCGATCAAACAAAGTTCTCACTCAAGCTCACTATTCAGAAAGTCACGTTCACATTCATCAACCAATTATGAACTTTTCGTTCATTCAGAGAAATGTTGTAGTTTTCATTGTTGTTGTTTCTCCACTACTGAGGGTATTTTCGTAATTTTGTCCCTCTGGTATTTTCGTAATTTCCCAAAAGAAAAAGTTCCTTAATGATTTTTTCACAAAGTATCTTGGTATTTTTAAATTCCCAGGGTATTTTGGAAAAATTTTGAAATCCGAGGGTATTTCGGTAATTTTGAATCTCGGGGGTATTTTGGTAATAAACCAAGGTAAATTTGTAAAATTTAATAATTCAGGGGTATTTCAAAAGTTGCAAAACTTGGGGGTTCTTTTTGAGAATTTGTTTTCCAAATCGGTACTGTTGCAAAATTTTGAAAAGCAGGGTCATTTTGGGAATTTTGTAAGTTAGGGGCAATTTCGTAAATTTTCCAAGTTCAAAGTATTTTTGATAATTTACAAATTAGGGTTTTTGAACATTTTATAAAGTAATGAAATCTTGATAAGAACTGTGGGTTTTTTTCGAATTTCATAAACCAAGGGTATTTTTGTAATTTACCACTAGGGGTATTTTTGTAATTTCATAAATCGAAAGTTTTTCGGAATATTTTGTAAAAATAGTTCTCACAAATTGAAAAGGTAATTTAAGAGTTTTAAAACTAGGGTTTTTATAAAAACACGGCTAGTTCCCTTTCGGGTTTTAGTTATTGTGTTTAGCCGATGACTAAGTCCTCTTGGTTAGGGTGAACGGTTACTACGCACCAGGTAGGATTCGAGTAAAGAGGAGGTGAGTCGCTAGGACTGCTTAAATACCAAGCTCTTACTGAATCCACTCCTAGACATGCGCACAACAATTACCACACCCTAACTCGGTGACTTAATCATAGGTTGGTTTAATGGTTCTTAAGTCTTATGCACTTGTGTTTGAGTAGACTAGTCCTAGGGTTCATATACTTAATATTCTAATCGACGTTCCATTTCTACCCTTCTACAAATCATAATATAAATCACATATTAGATAGGGATACTTACCTGGTGGACTGCGGGTCGGAGACTTAGGTGCCATGCCAGAAAAACCTGCTGATTTCATAAAATATTTTTACAAAACTTATTTGGGCTCGATTGGAAAACGTTTTGGGCCTTAAACCCCTAGGCTGAGGGTTTAAAACTGGGCTTTGATACCAAACTGAAACACCCCAAACCCGGCCCACGAGCCTTGACCAGATTTGGTATGTTCCTTAAGTAAACCGGTTCAAAATTCTTTTGTTATTTAGGAAAAACTTGTGCGATTTTAAGAAAAATATTGTTTGAAATTTGGGCTTGTGTTGAAAACCAATTTATCTTACATTGAAATCCATTTATTTAAGGTGACAAAACATTTAGGGTTTATTTTAAAAGAAATTTTACTTAAACTTTAATTGATAAAAATTTGTAAACATAATAAATAAAATAAATGTAAAATAAAATAGTTCCCTATGGCCTTATTACAACAAATAAATCCAAATAATTGAAAGTACTTAAGTAAAAATAAAAGTCCAAATCGTAAAATTTCTTGCTGTCCATGGCCACCTTTAAGCTCCTCAGGCCAGGTCCATTCTCGATCATCACTGAAAAATGTTCCCACAATGGGGTGAGTAAAGCAGACTCAATGTGTACACAACACTAAATCATAATAGAATTAGGCATACAAGAGTTACACATTGAACAATAAATACAAGTTATGATGCAATCCAGAACCCAAAACCTAGATGCCATCCGCTACACACCCCGTACTGACCAAACACACCATGGGGACTACTAAGTCGACCCTCCTTCCGCTACACACCAAATTGCGGGCTTAAGTCACCGCATCTCGTGGTCTTAGGTCACCACTTTTTCGTGACATCGTGGTCTTAGGTCACCACTTTTTGATTCATCGTGGTCGTAAGTCACCACTTTTCAGACATCGTGGTCTTAAGTCACCACTTTTCACTTCCCCTTTCAATATACAACCATATGCCCCATATATTAATATGCATAATATACGAGTTCACAATCGTATAATATTCTCATGTTACGAATAACATATTTCATATTCCTAGTAGGAGTAGGAACGTGCACAGTACTTAGTACCATAACATGGTACCTTAGCCACGTTCATATTTCCATTAACACATATTTTAATACATATAACCATAATTCATATTACAAAGTAGTGTGGGGTACACACTTGATTCGCTTAAAATTTCCTTGAGATCCGAAAAGCTTGATCTAATGCTTAGATCCTTAATCCCTACATTGATTTATCACTTATTACCTTAATAAAAAGCCATTCACCAAAATTCCAAATCCTAGTAGGATTAGTATTCTTACCTTGTTGCCAATTGGAACACCAACAAATCCCGAAACTGTTCCTTGTTTTCCTAGGAATGTCGAAATTCCTATAACCTTGCATTAGATTTAATCTAACCATTAAAACATAAAACATGGCCTTTGGCCAAATATACATATGTCTTACCTTAATCTTAGAAATCCCGAATACTCCTCCTTTTAGTCGACTACTCTGATAATCCGAAAGATCCTTCCATATTCGGCAACCATAATATGTATGGGGTTAGATTATCTCTCGGCTAATCTAAAAGAAAAGAATGGAAATCAAACTTGTTCTTACCTTTGAAGAAATCAACAGCACCTATGCTTGAAGCCCTTCCAAGATTTGGCTTTTGAATGGATTGGTAAGAAGAAATAGGAAGCAAAGAAAACTTGAGAATTTTGACAATGGTGGACTATAGATTCGTTTTGACAAAATAAAAAGAGAAGAGAAGAGAAGAGAGCACTCAGAAATTCGGCAGAGAGAAGAGGAGGAAGAAAAATTGATGAGTAGCCCTCCTTCCTTCCTTTTATAGCCAAAATTATCATCTAAGGAGTCCCTTACTTGGCCACCACTCCTCTATCTGATAACTTTATCCTTTAATTATCATAAATAAAAGAGTTTAATCCAACATTTATCTCTTCAAAATAATCCAATTTAAAAATCCTTTATTTATCACCTTTTTAATCGAATATTTATGAAAATAAAACACCTCCTTTCTAGAAGCATGTGCCGTCCACCTCGGAGTCTTGGAAGCAAAAATAAAACCTCCTTTATTTGCTTCCCAAGTGACTCGAACTCAGGCCCATTCCTCTTGCATATGGCGCCATTTCCATAGGCCCTAAGTGACATCTTCAGGCCAATTTTCCAAGCCTGTTTGTGTGTTAAATTTCACAAACTTTTTCTTTTAAGGCCACCTTGCCTTAATTTCCCCTTTTAAACCTTAAAACTCGTCATTTCTAGGTCATTTCTAAGTTTCCAAAAATTTTCGATCGGCTCTATAAACTTGACATTTCCTTACATTTCCAAGTTTCCAGAAATGTTCACTTTCCTCTTTTGAATCATTTCCTTACATTTCCAAGTTTCCAGAAATGTTCACTTTCCTCTTTTGAATCATTTCTAAATCATTTTCCTAGTTTCCATAAATGTTCACTTTCCTCTTTATTCCTTTACATTTCCAGGACGTTTCCCTACATTTCCAAGACAAGACATTTCCTTACATTTCCTTGCATTTCCTTACATTTCCATACATTTCCTCACATTTCCTTACATTTCCTTACATTTCCTTACATTTCCATACATTTCCATACATTTCCTTACATTTCCTTACATTTTCAGGTTTCCAAAAATGTTCATTTCCAGATCATTTCCATACATTTTCGGGTTTCCAAAAATATTCAAAATTTATTCTTAGTACATAAAACATGTCACTTCGTACAATTAAACCGAAAATGCATAAGCCCTTTCCAGGATGTTACATGAAATGTACTTGAATGGGCTAAATTTTAATGTGTTTAGATCAAGAACAAAGAAAAACAGATTTGGATCGTGGAAAGACAAAGGTTATCGAATAGCCGGTTTACGCGGTCCGTCGACAGTCGAGGTAAGTTCTTAAGCAAGTATATGTTAAAGAATTATTTATGAACATGGAAAATTATGGAATTTAGCAATTTTAAACCTAAATATGTATGGTAGCCCAATGTTAAAGTTGGTATTGAGTTGAAATTATTTTGCTATTTGTCATGTGAATAAATTGTTCGATTTGAAGTGTGAATGTAAAAATTTAATTATATGCAATGTTTGTGACTTACTATTTAGTAATGTGTATTGATTGGACAGAGGTGTTGATATTCAATCTTTGAACCTAGCAGGCTTTGTGCCAGTGAACTATATCAGGCTAGATGCCTAGTAGGCTATATGCCGGTGTTTATATTTCGGACCTTTGGTCTAGTAGGCTAAATGCCGGTGTTTAATTCGGGCTATAATGCCTAGCAGGCTTAATGCCGGTGATATGCTATAAACGGAGAGTCCGAGAATCGAACAAGGAAAGACTTATATAGTGCTATGTGTTAAAAGCTCGGGTAAGATCTAGCCTACTATGTGAGTAAGAAATGTAGTAAGTTAAATTATTATCGTTTTAGTTAAGTACAAGGTGGTGAAATGGTTGATACAATAAGTATTTTATTCTATACTGTTGAGCTTATCATTAAAGTACATGAACACTGCTTATATGCGAAGTTGATATATATATATATACTGGTATATTACATTGATGACTCGGTTATATACGGATGGATTAATGATAAAAGTGTTGGCATATGTGTTTAAGTAGTCATAGGAAATTGATACCTAAAATGTATTCATATGATTTGGAATGTGCGATTAGATATAATATTCATGTGATTCTATGGTATAAAGTCGTGGTGATATAGTGATGATATTTAAATTATAGTCATTATGTAACATCCTAAATTTGGGGCTATTTGTGATTGAATAATTATTTCGTGTGTTGGAAATGCTATAGTATTAATTATGGGAATGTAAGGCTTAATTAAAGGCCTTGAGCTGGCTCGGAATAGTAGAAAATATTATTTATAGGCTTTAAAGGAAGGGAGCCTAAATAGTTAGGGGTTACAAGAATAAGTAAAGGATTAATTGACACAACATGGGCCTTGGCAGAGTGGCAAAAGTGAGGCCACTTAAGAGCTAGTGTTGACGCCACTAAGGGGAGCTAGGGAGCTTGTGTTCGAGTCGCAGAAATCCCTCTTTTTGCACTTTAAGGGGACGGCACAAGTGGGAGAGTTTTTCTCCCTTTAAACTATTTTATTAATTATTATTATTCAGGGATAATATGAGCACTTTAAATTGGTTTTAATTTGCTTAAATCTGAAGATAATAAAAGATATTATTAAATGGATTATTATGAGATTATTATTAAGTATTCAAGATTATTTGAATATTTTCAAATGGGTGGCTTGGAGTAAAGCAAGGTGTTGGCCGAATTTGAACTCCTTGGTAGGAGAGGAGTGGACGACAAGGTGTTGGGGGGTGTCGAATGCTTATAAAAGCATCAACCTATCACTTGTTTCGTTTCTTTTCCCATCTTAGCAAGTTGCCGAAAGTCTCAACAATCCCATCTATTTTCTTTCCCTCAAAATCCTTAGCTGAATCCTTCATTCTATATCTTTCTTCATTCTCTTCTTCTTCCAACTCAAGCCGAATCCTCTCCCTTGGTGTGCCGATTTTCCTTCTCCCCATTTGGTGTATCTTTGGCCGAATATCAAAAGCAAGGGTGATCCCTTATCTGTATTCTCCAATCGGTTTGGGGTAGGTACGGGTACTAGCCGTATGGCTATTTCTTTTCTCTCTTATGTTTGTTGTTTGGTTGGATGGGAAGACTAACCCCCCTTTGAAATCGACTCCATCTAGGAACTACGGGATTTGTAAGCAGTAGATCGAGTTCCTCAACCTATAGCAATCGGTTTTGGGGGTAAGGTGGTAAGATCGATTTTCTTTATTCTTGATATCCATTTAAGCCGAAGGCTACTAACTTGGTTAAGTGCCGATTATAGGGTGGTGAAACAAAGGGCTAGTACTCAAGACATTCAGGGACAAGTGGATCTAGGGGAGGCCGACTTCTCTTCACGGGATTTAGGACTAATCAGTGGTGACAGGTGTGTACATACACACTTATAGCAATTAATAGATCGTATTAAATATAGGTTGTATGTAAATCTGCTTGATGTAGATACGGATTTGGTACCTTAACGGTACAAGTGAGGATCCCGGTAAGTCTCTGTTAATATGAGATTGTTATTCTGCTTTTGGGAAGCATGGCTTAATGATACATGTGATAAATGTATGAGATCTATTTATAACTGTTCAACTACTGTGGGTTATATGAGAGGAGGGGGCAGTATTATTCGTGCCGACGGGCACCAGTGTTTTGGTAACACACTGTGACTACGGTCACCAGAGGTTTGGTACCTCCAGAGGTTTGGCACCTCATAGCGACTCGTCCCTGTGGTTAACACCACCGTGGGTTGGCCCCACTTGAGATATGGGATCGTCGCGGTGATTTGGTATCACACACGATGGGTTGGCCCCATCAATCGATTTGTGTCTACGGACACCAGTGTTTTGGTAACACATTGTGACTATATGTCACCAGTGGTTTGGCACCACCAGTGGTTTGGTACCACAACGGGGTAGACAGTAGCATTTGGTTGGCTAGGTTGGGTACATAATATTCTGCATATTAATTGTTATATGTTGTGTATGAAAATGTTTTTAAAACGGGGGAAGGGTTACATACTGGGTCTTGGTGACTCACCTTCTCCTTTACATTTTTCAGGAGACACGTAGATCGCGGATGTGGAGCCGAGTGGACTCGAGGTGCCATGCAGTGGATTTAATTTAAATGAACTTTAATTTTGGTTGTGATATTTTTATTTCGGGTTTTCATTCTATTTGGATGTAATAAGGCCTCCTGACACTTTATTTTTGTTATTTTTCACACGTTGGATATTTGTTTTTAAACTATGTTATTATTATTGAATTTGAAATCACATGTTTTCCCAAATTAAATCGAAAAGTGTTTTATCGCGCCATCGGGCACCTTCGAAGTTTTATAATAACTCGGCTTAAATAAACTTCTCAAACAACACTAAGTAAAGCTTTTACAAAACAATCAAACAAAAAGGTTTTCAACAACTTAAATCGATTTAGAAAAACGAATTTCTCAAAAATGTCTTCCACTGTAACAAGCTAGATTCGGCCATAAAGTTTGGGCCGGGTTTGGGTTGTTACAAAATTGGTATCAGAGCCCAGTTCAAAGCTCGGCTGTAGGGGCCCAAGGCCCAAAAATGTTTTGGTAGGCCTTATGGAATAATTTTTGATTTTTGAACAGCATGGCGAGTCTCCAAGACCGATCATGAGTAAGTACATCGAAACCTCTTTGAGAATTATATTCAGTAGAAGGGTAGGAAGCATGGAACGTAGATAGACTTATAGGAACTTGAACCCTAGGATTAGAGTACTCAAACACACAAACCAAACATAAGACTTAAAGAACTAAACCCACTTATGACTTAGTCACTGAGCTAGGGTGTGGTAACCCAGACGCATGTCTAGGAGTGGATCCGAAGAGCACGGTATTTAAGCGATCCTCGTGACTCACCTCCTCTTCAGAGGTATCCTACCCAGTGCGTAGCCGGTTCACCCTAACTCGGAGGGCTCGGTGGTGTGGCAACCTCTGCATGCGCATGTCTAGAAAGGTTGGTGAGAGCTTGGTATCTAAGCAATCCGCGTGACTCACCTCCTCTTCACTCGAATCCTGCCTGGTGCGTAGCTTTGGTTCACCCTGACCAAGAGGGCTCGGTCATAGGCTAAACCTAACGACTAAAACCCGAAAGGGAACTAGCCGCGTTTTTGAAAAGAAATGAAACAACAAAACCCTAATATTTTCAAAACTATCAAAATTACTCTTTTGAATCTAAGAATAATCGTTTCTACAATGTTTTCCCCGAAAAACTTGATTTGTGAAAAAAATTACAGAAATGCCCTTAGGGGGTAAAATTACTAAAATACCCTTGGTTCATAAATTTCAACTCAATGGTTTTGCCCGAAAATTTCATTATTTTATCAAAATCCAACAACTCTACTTTGATTACCATCAATAAAATACTTTGGTTTTGGAAAATTACGAAAACGGCCTCAAACTACAAAATTACTGAAATGACCCCGGTCCTTGAAAACCTTTGCAAACATCACCACTTGAAAAAGAAAGCTTTCAAAAAGGAACCCACCGAGTTTTACAACTGTTAAACCATATCTGATTTACAAAATTACAAAATTACCCCTGATTGACAAAATTACCAAAATACCCCTGATTTCCAAATGTTACCATATCTTTAAATTTTGTGAATTTTCAGAAACACACTCCAGTTTGGAAATTACAAAGTGACCTGCTTTATTGCAGTTTTAAATTCCCTCGAATTTTATTACGAAAATACCCTTGTAAAAAAATGACGAAAATACCTCTGGGTTAGAAATGGGCAGAAATGTCCGAAGAGCGAAGAGGTATGGAAAGTACTAGGGAATGGATGTATGTACTCCCTTGTGTGAACTAGGATAGGAGACTGAAAACTTGTTTGCTCAAAAGAATCCCTAACTAAACTTTCTGCATAAAACTTCTTCGTGATTAATAAAGTGGAACAAATGCTAACGCATAAAAATTTTCTTAATCAGATTAAAAGTGCGGTAGATAGAATGAGTTCTAGAGGACGTGGGACGCCGTGGGACGTTGTAGGGGTAAGATGACGATTGTCCCGAACCCGTCAGTCGGGTCGGGGTTCGAAAATGAGGTACCACCGCCACCACCACCTCCTACTTTTAGAGCTGAGGAGCAGGATCAGACCGGTGGTGAGGCAGTATCGCAAGCTGTTTTGCGAGTCTTGGAGATGATGACTGGGGCTGGTGGAAATTTGGGAGCTCAAAATCGCGTTCCTGGCGACTCCGATCTAACGGAGTGAGGTATTCTAGGGTGTGTCGGGCGTGGCACCCGGTCACGTGGAATCTTTGGTTAGAGTCGACTGAAAGGATCATGGATGATCTTGACCTGACTGAGGAGGAAAAGCTGAAAGGGGCTGTGTCGCTTCTAAAGGATGAAGCGTACATCGGTGGTGGCTTACGGTCCGAGATGGAGCCACGCGAGATGATCTCACGTGGGATTACTTTAAAGCGCGCCGGAAGAAGTATGTGGGCAATAGCTACACTGATGCTCAAAGGAAAACCTTTCTGAGCCTAGTGCAAGGAACTAAGTCAGTAGCGGAATATGAGGTAGAGTTTTTAAGGCTGAGTAGGTATGCTAGAGGCATCGTGGCTACTGAACATGAGCGCTGTGTCTGCTTTGAGGACGGACTCCGAGATGATTTGAGGTTACTGATTACCCCGCAGCAGGTTCGTGAGTTTTCATCTCTAGTGGAAAAGGCTAAAGTAGCCGAAGGGATCAAGGAGGCTGTGAGGCAAAGCTATAGTAGGAATAGTCAGAAGAGAGGATTTGGGTCGGCTGGATCGGGTGGTAATAGTGCACAAAAAAGGGCTAGGCAAAGTGGGCCAAATTAGGCAGCAAGGCCCATGACTACTAATCAGAGGCCGACTCAGTATAATCGCTGTGGAAAATCTCATTGGGGAGGTTGTTGGACCGGCGATAGAGGATGTTTTGAGTGTGGGTATTTGGAGCATCGGGTCAGAGATTGTCCCCGGAAACTAGCTAGGAATCAGCCTGAGGGACAGAACCGTGCTCAGGGCAGAAATGTTGGACCACCACAGAGGGGTCGTGGTAATGGCAGGGGAAACAACGGGCCTAACCGAGGTCGTGGAACTCAGGGCAGAGGTTCAGGCAACACAGAGGCTAGGCAGCCTGGCTTAGTTTACGCAGCGAGGCGTCACGAGGAGGGTGACGCACCGGATGTCATAACCGGTACTTTTCTAATTTTTGGTCTTCCTTATGTTGCATTAATTGATGTGGGTTCGACGCACTCGTACATTGCTAGTAGTGTGGTAGAGACTATGGACCTAGACTCTGAAACTGCTTCTAGGGAGATGACTGTAGTTAGCCCTTTAGGTCACTCTGTAGTGGTAGACAAACTTTATAGAGACGCACCACTAGAACTCCGGGGGTAGTATTTGTGGTCGATCCGATGGAACTACCGTTTGGGGAGTTCGATTTGATCCTTGGAATGGACCGGCTGGTTCGATGATCAAGCGACTTGGATTGCGCGCCAAGCGCATGGTTCTTAAGACGGCGGAAGGGGAGGAAGTGGTTATGATAGGGGATAGAAGGAATTACCTATCCAATGTAGTGTCTGCCTTGAAGGCTGAGAAGATGGTCAAGAAAGGTTGTGAGGCGTATTTGGTTCGAATATGTGCCTTGGAAGCTAAGGAGTCAGTAGTTGGAAAGGTCCGAACGGTTGGGGAATTCGCTGATGTGTTCCCAGAAGAGCTTCCGGGTCTGCCTCCAAATCGGGAAGTTCAATTCGATATAGACTTGCTACCCGGAACGGCACCTGTGTATATAGCACCATACCGAATGGCACCAAAGGAATTGGTGGAGCTAAAGGCCCAAATTCAGGAGCTCTTGGATAGAGGGTTTATCCGACCCAGTATATCTCCGTGGGGAGCACCGGTGTTATTTGTCAAGAAGAAAGACGGGTCGATGCGGATGTGTATCGACTACCGCCAACTGAACAAGCTAACGATCAAGAACAAGTACCCGTTGCCTCGGGTTGATGACTTGTTTGATCAACTGAAGGGTGCCTCGGTGTTCTCAAAGATAGATCTTAGGTCGGGTTACCATCAACTCAAGGTGAAGGAGGTTGATGTTCACAAGACGGCATTCCGAACTCGGTATGGGCACTATGAGTTCCTAGTAATGCCATTTGGGTTGACCAACGCGCCGGCAGCGTTTATGGACTTGATGAATAGAGTATTTCAGCAGTACTTGGACCAATTTGTCGTGGTGTTCATAGACGACATATTGGTTTATTCAAAGACGGAGGAGAAGCATGACCAGCATTTACATATAGTTCTACAAGTATTAAGGGAGAAGCAGTTGTACGCCAAATTCAGTAAGTGCGAATTTTGGCTTAGGGAGGTGGCTTTCTTAGGACACGTAGTGTCGGCTGAGGGAATCAGAGTAGACCCTCGCAAGGTTGAAGCGGTGTTGGATTGGAAGCCGCCTAGGTCGGTGGCTGAAATACGAAGTTTTCTAGGTTTAGCAGGGTACTATCGAAGATTTGTAGAAGGGTTCTCTCTAATAGCAACGCCGTTGACTAAGTTACTAAGGAAAGGTGTTCCCTTTGTATGGTCGGAGAGACAGCAAGAAAGTTTTGATAGTTTGAGGAAGATTCTGACAGAAGCTCCGGTGTTGGTACAGCCTGAGGCAGGGAAGTTATTTACCATCTATTGTGATGCATCCCATACTGGTTTGGGATGTGTGCTGATGCAGGAGGGGAAGGTAGTAGCCTATGCATCCCGTCAGTTAAGACCGCATGAGGTTAACTACCCAACGCATGATTTGGAGTTAGCGGCAGTTGTTTTCGCTCTAAAGATATGGAGACATTACCTGTATGGGGAGAAGTCGACAGTCTACACAGATCACAAGAGTTTGAGGTATCTTCTGACTCAAAAGGATCTAAACCTGAGACAACGTCGGTGGATTGAACTATTAAAGGACTACGACTGTTCAATCGAGTACCACCCGGGTAAGGCTAATGTGGTAGCTGACGCGTTGAGCCGGAAGGTCGTGACAGACTTAAGAGCGATGTTTGCTCGTTTGAGTCTATATGACGATGGAAGTCTTTTGGCAGAACTTCAGGTTAAGCCCACTTGGATCGAGGAGATTAAGGAAAAGCAGTTAGTAGACGAGGGGTTGAATGCTAAGAGGATGCAAGTTCAGGATGGTGGACTAGAAGGGTACAGTCTGTCTAGTGATGGAGTGCTATGTTTTCAAGGGCGAGCTTGTATGCCGAAGTATGCAGAATTAAGGCGGAAAATTCTCCAAGATGCACATAGCAGCCTATACGTTATGCATCTGGGAGGAAGCAAGATGTATGGAGATCTCCGGAAATAGTTCTGATGGCCGTGGTTGAAACGTGAGGTAACTGAGTTTGTGGGAAGGTGTCTGACGTGTCAGCAGGTTAAGGCTGAACACCAGGTGCCATCAGGGCTACTTCAACCGGTAAAGATCCCTCAATGGAAATGGGAAAGGATAACTATGGATTTCGTCAGCGGATTACCTCTTACACCGAGCAAGAAAAACGCAGTTTGGGTAATTGTAGACCGTCTAACTAAGTCAGCTCACTTCATACCGGTGAGGGTGGATTTTTCTTCTTGAAGCTAGCTATTTGTATGTGTCGAAATAGTAAGATTGCATGGTGTGCCAGTATCGATTATCTCGGATAGGGATCCCAGATTCACGTCAACGTTCTGGAAAGCATTGCATCAAGCTTTGGGTACACGGTTGGATTTCAGCACAGCTTTCCATCCGTAGTCGGACGGGCAGTCAGAAAGGGTCATACAGATCTTAGAGGATATGCTAAGGGGTTGTGTCTTGGAGTTTCGAGGTAGTTGGGAGGAATTTTTACCATTAGCAGAGTTTGCCTACAATAATAGTTATCAGGCGAGTATTCAGATGGCACCATACGAAGCCTTGTATGGACGAAAATGCTGTACTCCTACATGTTGGACGGAGTTGGGGGAACGACAAGTTCTGGGTCCAGAATTGGTAACAGAGACTGAAGACAAAGTCAAAGTGATCCGGGCTTGTCTTAAGGAAGCGTCGGATAGACAGAAATCCTATGCTGATTTGAAACGCAAGGAAATGGAGTATGCTGTAGGAGACAAGGTTTTTCTGAAGGTGTCACCTTGGAAAAAGGTGTAGAGATTTAGCCGAAAGGGGAAGCTGAGCCCAAGGTTCATCGGACCATACACAGTTGTAAAGCGAGTAAGACCGGTAGCTTACCAGCTAGAATTGCCGGCAGAACTGAACCAGATCCATGATGTCTTTCATGTATCGATGTTGAGATGGTATCGGTCAGATCCTTCGCACATAGTGCCAATAGCAGAGATTGAGGTGAACTCGGACTTAACTTTTGAAGAGGAACCCGATCAGATCTTAGATCGAGACGTCAAGGTTCTACGTAGGAAGCCGTGCCCTTGGTGAAAGTGCTATGGCGGAAACCATGGTGTGGACGGTTACATTGGGAACTCGAGGATGTGATACGGCAGCAATACCCCCATCTGTTTTAACCAGGTAATTTCGAGGATGAAATTTATTTTTAAGGGGGGTAGAACTGTAACATCCTAAATTTGGGGCTATTTGTGATTGAATAATTATTTCGTGTGTTGGAAGTGCTATAGTATTAATTATGGGAATGTAAGGCTTAATTAAAGGCCTTGAGCTGGCTCGGAATAGTAGAAAATATTATTTATAGGCTTTAAAGGAAGGGAGCCTAAATAGTTAGGGGTTACAAGAATAAGTAAAGGATTAATTGACACAAAATGGGCCTTGGCAGAGTGGCAAAAGTGAGGCCACTTAAGAGCTAGTGTTGACGCCACTAAGGGGAGCTAGGGAGCTTGTGTTCGAGTCGCAGAAATCCCTCTTTTTGCACTTTAAGGGGACGGCACAAGTGGGAGAGTTTTTCTCCCTTTAAACTCTTTTATTTATTATTATTATTAAGGGATAATATGAGCACTTTAAATTGGTTTTAATTTTCTTAAATCTGAAGATAATAAGAGATATTATTAAATGGATTATTATGAGATTATTATTAAGTATTCAAGATTATTTGAATATTTTCAAATGGGTGGCTTGGAGTAAAGCAAGGTGTTGGCCGAATTTGAACTCCTTGGTAGGAGAGGAGTGGACGGCAAGGTGTTAGGGGGGGTGTCGAATGCTTATAAAAGCATCAACCTATCACTTGTTTCGTTTTTTTTCCCATCTTAGCAAGTTGCCGAAAGTCTCAACCCTCCCATCTATTTTCTTTCCCTCAAAATCCTTAGCCGAAACCTTCATTCTATATCTTTCTTCATTCTCTTCTTCTTCCAACTCAAGCCGAATCCTCTCCCTTGGTGTGCCGATTTTCCTTCTCCCCATTTGGTGTATCTTTGGCAGAATATCAAAAGCAAGGGTGATCCCTTATCTGTATTCTCCAATCGGTTTGGGGTAGGTAAGGGTACTAGCCGTATGGCTATTTCTTTTCTCTCTTATGTTTGTTGTTTGGTTGGATGGGAAGACTAACCCCCCTTTGAAATCGACTCCATCTAGGAACTACGGGATTTGTAAGCAGTAGATCGAGTTCCTCAACCTATAGCAATCGGTTTTGGGGGTAAGGTGGTAAGATCGATTTTCTTTATTCTTGATATCCATTTAAGCCGAAGGCTACTAACTTGGTTAAGTGCCGATTATAGGGTGGTGAAACAAAGGGCTAGTACTCAAGACATTCGGGGACAAGTGGATCTAGGGGAGGCCGACTTCTCTTTACGGGATTTAGGACTAATCAGTGGTGACAGGTGTGTACATACACACTTATAGCAATTAATAGATCGTATTAAATACATGTTGTATGTAAATCTGCTTGATGTAGATACGGATTTGGTACCTTAACGGTACAAGTGAGGATCCCGGTAAGTCTCTGTTAATATGAGATTGTTATTCTGCTTTTGGGAAGCATGGCTTAACGATACATGTGATAAATGTATGAGATCTATTTATAACTGTTTAACTACTGTGGGTTATATGAGAGGAGGGGGCAGTATTATTCGTGCCGACGGGCACCAGTGTTTTGGTAACACACTGTGACTACGGTCACCAGAGGTTTGGTACCTCCAGAGGTTTGGCACCTCATAGCGACTCGTCCCTGTGGTTAGCGACTCGTCCCTGTGGTTAACACCACCGTGGGTTGGCCCCACTTGAGATATGGGATCGTCTGCCAGTGATTTGGTATCACACGATGGGTTGGCCCCATCAATCGATTTGTGTCTACGGACACCAGTGTTTTGGTAACACATTGTGACTATATGTCACCAGTGGTTTGGCACCACCAGTGGTTTGGTACCACAACGGGGTAGACAGTGGCGTTTGGTTGGCTAGGTTGGGTACATAATATTCTGCATATTAATTGTTATATGTTGTGTATGAAAATGTTTTTAAAACGGGGAAGGGTTACACATCGAGTCTTGGTGACTCACCTTCTCCTTTACATTTTTCAGGAGACACGTAGATCGCGGATGTGGAGCCGGGTGGACTCGAGGTGGCCATGCAGTGGATTTAATTTAAATGTGGAGCCGGGTGGACTCGAGGTGGCCATGCAGTGGATTTAATTTAAATGAACTTTAATTTTGGTTGTGATATTTTTATTTCGGGTTTTCATTCTATTTGGATGTAATAAGACCTCCTGACATTTTATTTTTGTTATTTTTCACACGTTGGATATTTGTTTTTAAACTATGTTATTATTATTGAATTTGAAATCACATGTTTTCCCAAATTAAATCGGAAAGTGTTTTATCGCGCCATCGGGCACCTTCGAAGTTTTATAATAACTCGGCTTAAATAAACTTCTCAAACAACACTAAGTAAAGCTTTTACAAAACAATCAAACAAAAAGGTTTTCAACAACTTAAATCGATTTAGAAAAACGAATTTCTCAAAAATGTCTTCCACTGTAACAAGCTAGATTCGGCCATAAAGTTTGGGCCGGGTTTGGGTTGTTACACATTATTAGTATTTGGCTAAGTACATGTTACATACATAAATATATATGTTCAATGTTATAAGCTTAAAGTCTTTTTGATATTTAAGTGTATGGTCATTACATCAAAACTTTCTTGAGACTTACTAAGCTTGTGAGCTTACTTTGAGTGTGTTTGATGTTTGTTTTATAGATTTTGGTCACGCTGCGGGCTCGAAGGATCGTTGGTGAAGTAGCCACACTATCATCCCTTTTTGATACTTTTAAATTAGTTATTTTTGGATCAAAGGCATGTATAGGCTAGCTAAAGGTTGGAAAAATGTTATGTTTATATATATATTAGCCATGCGAAAATGGCTTAAATATTTATTATAAGTTCAGTTCTACTTCTTCCTGATTATGTGGTTAAAAAGTTTAGTTCTAACAATTTGGCGATGGATTGTTCTTTACTTCAAGCTTACGTGTTATGCGTTTTATATGATTGCTTATTGCAATGCTAATGTTTGTGCTAAATTAGTCAGATGTTTTGGCCTTTAAGCTAATTTTTGCATGTATGGTTAATAATGACTATGACTTAGTTGATTATCATTCAGAATTTATGTATATGTATCAACTTTAGTCGATTTACTAAGAATGAATTATATTGATAAATGCATGTAGGTGAGTATTCGGTCAAACTTGGGTGAAACTTGCAAATGTAGTTAACATGCTTTTAAGAAGTTTAGACTCCTAGTCGAATATGGAAAATGTACATAATCATGGTGTATGCGTTTATATGTATATATATATGTATGGTTTGTGAGATGGCTAAATTTCAAGGAGTGCATGAAATGTTAAGAATGAGGTCTTGCATATTCGGCCAAATACTTATATATATAAGTATATGTATAACTATGAAATATTTCAAATGATATATACAATCAGTTAGGTATGAAATGAATGATTCTTTGTGTTTGTAAAAGTATTATATGACATATATGAATGCAGTTATGTACCGTATAAATATCTTAGGTTCATTTATAAGCATGTAAATGATTTCATGAAAGCTTGGTGATGACAAATAATTATTTAGTTCATAAATGTTTCAATATGTATTCTTGGTTTTTTTTTTTTTAAAAGTGTACTAATTACGTTAAATGCTTGCGATGTTCTAAGCCTAGTTCGGTAATGCCTCTTAACCCTAATCTGGCGACGGGTACGGGTTAGGGGTGTTACAGCCTAACCTTTACTGCTACCCTCATTCTTTTCATCAAGATCTTTCCCCTCGAAAGAGACTATCCTCTTTTTTTAGGATTATTTTCTCTCTCTCTTCTTATAGGGTAGATTCACCTCTAAGCACACAATTTTTCCTCCCTTTTCTTCAAGTAGATCTTTCTGGTACAAGTACAGCTGGTTGAGAGTGGCATGAGTTGAGTGTTGACTCAGTGTCTTCTTGGAATTTCTATGGCATTAATGTTTGCAATCTATCCAACCTTTTTCCATGACAATACTTCACTCATTCATTTCTTTTCCTCATTCTACACCTGACATCCAAACAAATCCTTTCCACCTACAAGTAAAAGTAACATAATAACATTTAAGCACAATCTAAGCTTCATGATGTGATGTCCTAAAATACTAATATAATATCCTAAAATGAAAATACATCTATTTAAGTACAAACGATTAACCAAGTCTAGAGTCCTGAAATATAGATCTTTTTAAGAGTTATCAGTAACAAGCCTACCAGAGGCATCATAAAGGAAATTTGCTCAACTAACACAGAATGCACTTACTAGACTCATTCACTTATCTGACAAATTCGTAGCTTCTCATACTTGATTTCATATGCATACTTAGTATACATTTTCATATTCATACATTGACATATGTACTTCGTTTGTAGACACGCAACATCAATACAAGTCTTCACACATTTACTAGTTAGTCGTGATAATGTCAAATTGCAATTTTTTAGTATGAATTAACTTACACAAGTTAGGATAAAGACTCACTTGAACTCAGCTTTACTGTAGCTTGGAGTTCCAAACTCGGACATCCTTCTTGAACCAAACAAAAGCTACTGCTTCAAGGACATGGAACCATCATTAAAAACCCATTTACAAACAATTTGCTTATCATCTTAACTATGGAAAACCCACATTAAGGGCCTTTTATTCACAACTTACTATTTATATACTTCTTAACATCCTTATTCTTTCAAAAACTTAACATGTAAAGCTATCAGACTTATCAGAAGGTTGAAACATTTATTGTTTATGCCAAAATCCTTCACTTCTAGTTTAAAAAAGAAAAAGAGAACATTTAAGTTTAAAAAGAAGAATTATAAAGTAATATTGAAGGAAGAAAAACAACCCAACATTCTTTTTCACCATATACATACTTATCTTCTCTTCATGGACTTTGACAAGTGTCAGTTGTATACAATAATTGTCCTTTAAATGTCCTACAAAGACCGATAGAATTATAAATGAGAGTCCTTAAAAAATGCCATTTGATCAATCATTTAGTTGGTTCCTAACCAGACCTTGTTACCAAAACATGTTTGACACAATGCTTGAACAAACTAGGTGCACTATACTTTTGGCGGTAAACTTCACGAGGCTTACTCTTAGTTATCGTATTTTATCTTTAACTACAGACTTCCCTGAGACTAAATCCATAGATACTTCTATAAGTAGATACTCTATAAGTCAAACATTAATTCGCTAGAAGCTTACAAATTGGAAGACTAACCACCAGAGTGTGCCAAAACAGACAATTTAATGTCTATACACCTACTATTAAAATTTGCCAGATTTAGGGTGTTACACAAGGTTCATTGCAAGGTGAAATATTATAGATAATATTCTTGTAGCAGAGGAATTTATCCACTCTATGAAAGGAAAACACAGTGGTAGAAAATGGATGACGATTAAAATTGATTTAGAGAAAGCTTATAATAGAGTGAGCTGGAGTTTATCAATGCTTTCCTTTAGGCTGCAAGTGTACTTGTTTTTCTCTGAAGAGTGACTATGTTCGCTATTTCTTCCTCCAATATGAATATTCTTTGGAATGAAATTCCTACTAAAATTTTAAACCAGTTAGAGGGATTAGAAAAGGGTGTCCCCTATCCTCATATATTTTTGTGTTATGCATGGAAAGGCTAGGATACAACATTCATTTTGAAATATATTCTTGTAACTAGTCTCCTATTCAATTATCTAGATCATGGCCTATTTTGTCCCACCTTTTCTTTGTAGATGATTTGATTATGTTTTTCAAAGCAAATTTGGAGCAAGCGCGGCTGCTCAAGAATATCTTAGCACAATTTTGTGGGTATTTTGTGTTGGATCGCTGGAATGTCCCGTGGTGCAGTGAAAAAAATTATTTCAGAAATCATCAGTAATGGATCCATGTACGAGGAATGAATCTGTTTGAAACATGAATCGGAAATATACTTTTCAAAAATGAAAAGTGATTAATAACACTTTTGATTGGATCCATTTGAACGATGTTGATCTCAATCTATAACAATAACGTCTTGGCCTCGATGTAGTCGATCTAGTCAAGCATGAACAACAAAACTCTTTGAAATTTTTTAAAGAGAATTCAAAATTGGCTGCTAGGTCCTTTTAATTTCTCTTACTTGCACCATACAACATCAAGGATTGTATTCCTTTAATTAATATTATATATTAAAAAAGAAATAATTCCCTTTTGCTTTTAGAGAAGATTATGGAAGGTATTAAAAATTATATTCTTTCCAAAAGAACATTAACTTTCATAAATATGAAATATGGGAAGGTAACTGAGAACCGTGTACACTAGGCGATAGTGTCGGCTAGGTGATACTGTCTGGCAGGCGATACTTTCTTCTAGATGATATTGTTCGTCAAGGATAAGAATATGCCATAGTTGTACGTAGGAGGGTATACGCCCTAGTTGTACGTAAGAGGGTATACGCCCATCGATTTTGCGTAAAGTTTGTTGGCTTTAACCATAGGGTTTGACTCTGTAGGTTCTTGTAACATTAGTAGTAATAGTAGAACATTTCTAATATTACAAGCAATAAGTGGCATCAAGCAATGCATCATTGCTACCTATGTTACAAGAAGTCATGATTCGACATAACCTTTCCGTCATAATTTTTTTCATGAATTACATCCTTTTATCCTTTATATCTAGATTGGACTCAAGTCATGGAATAGTCACACTTGTATAGTCCAATCTCATATTCCTTGATAGACTACAATAAACAAATAGGTATGATGTTTCATATCAACTTATTTGAGCATGGTCATGCATTTCTAGTCTCACTCCATCAACTGGCCCAAGATATTACTCCCATTATGTAGGAGGGACAAATCCTATCTTGATCAATCATATCCCACTACATGGATTGTGGTATATCCAACATTAGTCTTTATAGTACAACCTGTTACGGTAGATGTTTGACTGTATCAAAATATACAACTCACGATGTTGGGACAATGATGATCTCAAATCTGAGGATTGTATACATAGTTATCAATATGAGTAATGTTGTGGCTATTACATAATAATCCAAGAAACATACTTACAGCCGGCCAGTCCAATATGTTGTTCTCTAACAAATACTCATGTATTAATTTTGACATCCCTATGTTAATGACAAGACTTTATCATCAATCAACTACATATTAGTCTTAATGCATTATTATTGTCGAAGCCCATAATAATACTTGACTAATGACCTTTTAATAATAATCATATCATTTTCAGGACTTTATTATTAATCAGTTTATTTCTATACACAGAAAAAGAAACTGAAATAATAATAAGAATACGTTATACCCTTACACAAAAATGTAATTGCAGCCCCAACACCTACCCCAATTGTTAAAAATCACTTACCCAGAAAACCTCACTTACATCAAGTATAAACTCTCCAATAAAATCCTAACATAAAAGTGCAAAAATAACAAGTAAAATATACACAAAACCATCCAAAAGCACTCCAAAAGGCACCTTTAGATGTGCGACACAACAAACTATTTATAAGCTAAAATTGGCATATTCTCCTAGTAGTCTTGATAAAAGTAAAACTCTCAATTTTAATCTGAATATATCTTCTTCAGTTATCTCCAATAATTATCCCAAAATAAAGTAGAATTAATCTGCTTAATATCATCCCATAAATCTGCCAAGATAAGTGCAAAGGATAAGCCAAAGCCTTACTCACAAAGTTGAGTTGATCTCAACTTCTTTAAAACTCTAAATTTAACCATGACTATGATGCCAAATAAATCTCATCCATAAATCACGTCCTAGAAGCAATGTTTTTTAAACTTCATCACTGGTTGAACCGACTAGGCTACTGGTTCACCAGTTTTATCGGTTCAATCAATTCGATTATAAATTATAAAAAAATTAAATAAACCCAGTTCAACCGTTAGTTCAATTGGTTTTTTTGTCAGGTCAACAGATTCAACTATTGGTTCAACTAATTTTTAGCCTATTCAATTGGTTCATACCAGTTCCTAGTTTAACATGTTCAAAGCCATTTTCCAAACCAACCTCCCCGTTGATTCCTAGTCTGACCAATTGGTCCGGTCTAGTTCAAACAATAAATTTTACGCAGAAACCTTTTCGGGAAAAAACCATGGGTAGAAGTGGAGAAATTCAGTAATGCTGAAACGTGAATGATACAAGAGGAGTTTCGACTACATCTATTTAAGGGTTGAAAAACCTTATTCTAATGAAAGTCAAATAGAAGAAGAACAATTCTATACAGATTCAACTTCAGCCCTAAGCCCTACAGATCCCCTTATTTTGCCACTATATTTTTCTTCAACAAGTGATGGGATTCAGGTCACACAATCTCTAACAAAACCCAAGTCAAATAAGCCAATATAAAACCCAGACTATTCCATTGTATTGATTGGTTAGGTCTTAATTGATTAGGTCTTGACTGATTAGGTGACTGATCAGATATCGAGTCTTGATTGCTTGGAAAACCTTGGTCCTAACAATCCCCCCTTTGGCTTTTTGACAATACATAAGCAAATGGTTTATGCACCCCCTATCAACATCTATTGGATCTAGATCCCTAACTGTAGTATATTCATTTGTATACTTGTATTTTTCTCAAATAGATTAGTTTAGTAAAATTATCTATGAATTACATTAATATCTTTTGTACATTATCCTTGATGGTTTTTACATACAAAGCAAAATGAAAGCAAATATTAGCTCACTGGTTGTCTAACGTTTAACTAATACTAATCAGTATTACATGGTCAAATCGTAATACAAAAATACAACTTTTATTAGTAGATGAACCTGAACAAGTCATTAGTCTAATCGAAAATGAGTAAACTGACTAAAACACTGATATATCGTCTATCAAGTCCAATTGGGAAGATGATTTGTCTTGAGCATCGAAGAGGATGACTCCCGGAACATTGAGACATAGATGTGACTGACTGGAATGACAGTACATCAGACATAATCCAAGTAGAATAAATCCTGAATCTATTTATGGATTTATTCACTTATGACGTTCATAGTGTGGCATACCTTCCTGAGTGGATGATGGACTATGTATGTGTGACTCGTTACTTTGATGTAAGTAAAAGCTTGAGTTCAAATATATAAGGAACTAAAACTTGGTGCGTTGGGTATATAACTTTTGCAGTATATAGCATCATTCATAATAATGGAATAAATAGCCCAATAAATGGGTAAATGATATCCTCTAATTGGCATTACATGATAGATGAAAAGTAAAAGTGGCCACGGGTCATTTGTCTTTGAGATAAATGATTTAATTGTTATTCCATAGTAATTGACTTTTCATAAGGAAGATGTTATAACACCCTCAACCTGACCCAATTCATCGAGTCTGAATATCGTACGTTACAATACACAAACACTTAGCATAAATTCATAAACAATTGGTGTACAATTCATTTCAACATCATTTTATTTTAAATAAGGTTTTTTGACCAAATGTAATACATAGAACACTCATAGAATCGAACAGACTTTTAAAGATAACATAAAAATAGTACAACTCATAGGTTTGTTAAAAACCTACTCCTTAAGGTGTGGTTTATTATACGCCCTATCCTAAGATGTTCCCTATATGCATAATATCCCATCTCGTCGTTTCTCTGGCGCATTCCTGGCTTGGTCTCTCTGGGCATACTCATCTTCAGCAACACCTGAAACATAAACGAACACTTGTAAGTTTAAGAGAACTTAGTGAGCTTTAATTGACCTAACAATTCAATTAACTCCTAACATATCACATTACAAACCTAGTTAACATAGTGCTCAGGGAAACTAGGTGTATTATACTTTCTGTGGTAACCTACAGAAAGCTTACTCTCAGTTTGTCGAATTCTTTCTTTAATTCAATAATACTATAAGAACTAAATTTGAAGTACTTATATGGGTGAATACTCTACTTGCCAAAACATTAATTCACCAGATGTTAAAAGTTGGTGAACTAACTATTAGAGTGCGTTAGAACAGAAAACTTCATTTCTGCACGCCTTCTATTCAGATCAGCCTGGTTGAGATGTGACATATATATATCATCTGATAAGATTTGTGGTCAACCAAGAAATGAAGTAAGAATGGTTACATTAACTATGAAAGTCGGCGTATAAGAATATATTTTATATTATGAAAGTATCCGCCAAAGATAGAGGTGTGATCCAAATTCTTCAAGATGTGGAGTTCAACTAGAAAAACTTTAAGGTATTCAATGTTAAAAACTCACTAAGTTCACCTGAACTTACAACTGTTTGTTCATGTTTCAGGTGTCGCTATAAGAGTCACTAGGAGGGGATCAAGCCAGGAGTACGCCAAGATAACAGCGAGTTGGGCAAATATGCATACAAAGGACATCTTAGGAGTATGGTGTATAGTATAACACACCTTAAAGAGTCTATTTTTAACAAAATCTTATGTTGTAGGTTGTACAGTGACTAATAAGTTAATGTAATTAATGGATATTCTCTTTTACATCAAAGAACAATACATAAGTATTATGATGTAAGTTTAGAAATAGTTTACGTCTGTTGTTTAAAATTTGATGAAGTGTTTAAGTGTTGTAACAACCGATATCCAGATCAAGTGATTCGGGTCAAGTAGAGGGTGTTACACCCTACCTACTCTTGTGTAATAAAATTAGGAAAAGCTACCTTGAAATGGTTAGCAATAACCTTCATGACCAATTTGTAGAGAATAGAGCATAGACTGATCAGCCGAAATTGAGAAAAGTTTTCAGGATTCGCTAACTTGAGGATGAGAACTATTAAAGTATTATTCAAGTCCGGATCAATGGCTTTACCTGCAAACACCCTTTTTACCCACTTACAAACATCATTACCAACAACATCCCATTGATTTTGAAAGAATAAAACATGGAAGCCATCATTTCCCGGGGTCTTCAAAGACGCCATGTCAAATAGTGTCAACTTAATATCTTCATTCGTGATAGCCTTATTTGAAAAACCAATGTTCGAAGAGTTAAGACGAGGAAAAATGCCATATAGAGGCCTATTCATGCGTTCTAGGACTTCTCCATGAAGTTTCTGAAAGAAACCAACAACCTCAGCTTGAAGATTATCCTAATCAAAGGGCTATTCACCGTTACCAACCTTTAGAGTAGTAATACAATTTAACTTTCTGGAACGGTGGAAATGTGCAAGTGTACACAATCTCAACAAGTAATAAAGTGACAAGTAAATGTCGAGTTATCGTACCCACAGAGACTGTAAAAGAATTATTTATGAAAATGATTTCAAACACTTTGGTGAAGGTAAAATATTTGGATTTAAGAAATATTTAAAAACTAAAAAAACAAAGTAAAATAAGATAAAATAAAGTTCTAATGCATGATTTCAAAAGCTGATTTTAATCAAGATGATATAATTGTGTTGGCTTAATTACATTTCTTAGCTTAGAATTATTAAACTTATGCTTATACTTGTTACGAACAAATCACTGCAACTCGGTAATTTGCAAACTTATGAACATATTTACAAATAAAAAATCCATTCATCTCTTGTACATATTCTTATGCCAATTCGACCGATAAAACAGATTTATAAAAGTAAACATGTTATTGCACATACATACTTATTAAATTAAATAATCTCTCGCATATTCCTATGTCGATTCAAACGATTAATTCAACCTAATAAGCATATAAAAGACTATGTGAGGTAACAAAGTATCTTTACCTTGAAACAGTTTAATCACAAAAATCTTGCAAGTTATGCAAGGCATATGTATCGCCAAATACAATGCTAATCTAATCTTCGGCTACCTTAGAAGAATTAAACACGCATTGATTAAGTACTGTGTCCATTAATTACAATTTCAATGCGTTTAAATAATTAATTCTTTAGTTATCTAAACAATTAAAATGCGGGAATAGCTTAAGCATGATTTTACTTAATCAAGCATTTTACCGAGACCTATAACAGCATAAACACAATTTTAATAATTTAAAAGGACGGCATGCAATCAACCCAACAGAATTGAATTCAAGCTAAGCTGATTAAATTAACCATTCCAATAGCATAAATATTCATAAACATGTTTGTCAAAACAACAATGAAATTTAAAGAGATAGGGAACAAGAAGCAAATCCGGTGTTTCTCCGTGGCTTGACTAATTGCTCCGTTCTTCGTCCTCCGTTGTCCTCGGCTATCAAGGTGGCTTATGAACACTCTAATTGCTGCTCAATGATGGATGAAGAAGACCCCTTTCCCAAGGGGAGAAATCGGCACAAGAGCATAGGAAAATGAAAAGTTGAGAGAAAGTGAGAGAGGAGAAGAGAGAATGAGATGTGAATGAGAGATGAGGGATGAGGGATGAGGGATGCTTTGAATGATCAGCCAAGGAGGGTTTTTATAGCTGAATGTGGCAGCTGAAATTTGCTAAAAATAGCAGCCAAAGAGCCACACCTTGGTCGGCCACCTATGTGCCAAAGTTGATGGCTTCAACTTTGCTAAATATGGCTTGGGGCAAATCTACAAAGCCACTAATTGTGGAGGGGGTTGAATGCAACTTTGACAAGTCTTCAAGGGCCTCTTTGCAAGCTTAATTAATCAGCTAATAAGTTGATTTGGGTCAGCATATGGACGGTTTGGGCTGCCCAATTCTTTGATTGGTTCGGTTCAATCGGTTTGGTTCAACTGGGCCCTTTTTCCATAATTAATTAAGATTAATTTATTTAGCCCAAATTAAATTGGGAATAAATTAAAATTAATTAATTTATGATTTAATACACATATTTGGACCCTCTTAGGCTGGAAATTATTTTGCCTTATTACTTCAAATTGCTTATCGGTTTTGTTCTTCGAGCAGTGTTTGTCGAGCTAATTTTCGTCTTTTGTGCAAATCTGTCGAAAATAGTCAAAATAACTCAAAATTAACTATAAAATTAATTAAATTTCATGATGTTCATATTTTTAACACAATTTAATTATTTTATAATATTTAATTATTTTTCGACAAAAATCTAACCGACATAGCATGATTTTAAGTTAAAAATAGCATGTAAAAACACGTAAATATTCGTGTTTCCACTTTCTCCCCTAAATCATATAAAGATAAAAAATTTAGTATTACAATCACCAAAATGGAGCTAGTCACAACAAGCCTTTTGCTTCCACAACAATTCCTTATGATTGAAAACACTTTCCAAAATGGATATACATAGGGGCCAATGCAAATAGTATCAACTGGTACAATATAATAATTAATATTTTTTTTGAAAAATATTTAAATACATTTTAACTAACATAATATTTTGTGGCAATAAAAAATAGAGTACAAATGATCAAACTAACCTTACGAACTGAGATTTTATTTTTCACTAACAAACGTGGGTAATAAAATTAATACTTTATTTTATTCCTTGTTACATCACAGAGTTTCTCTCTCCCTCTCTTGTATTTACTCCCCAAAAAAGTAGACATAAGGTGGCAACCGTGGCCTTGCAATAGGAAGAAATGGTTTAGCCAAAAATATTAAGACCAAAGTTATCTAAGCATTGAAAATTTGATGGTTGAGACCAGTCACTAGATCAGTTAAGATCTGATCAGTCAAGACATTGGGATAACCTGAGTGTTTTATTGACTTATATGACTTGACTTGAGCCTTTTTCTGTGATGGTTCTATAAGAAAAATGAACTTTTAGAACGTGATTTATGGATGGAGTTCATTGTGAATTAGAGTCATGGTTGAATTTGGAATTTTAAAGAAGTTGAGATTTATTTAACTTTGTAGATAAGATTTGTGTTTATCCTTTGTACGTATCTTGGTAGATTTATGGGTTGATTTTAAGAAGATTAATTGTACTTTATTTTGGGATAATTATTAGAGATAATTCAAGAAGATATATTCAAATTAAAATTGAGGGATTTACTTTATCAAGACTATTTGGAAAAGATATCAAGTTTATCCTATAAATAGACTATTTGGTACTTTTGCACTCTTGTGTTAGGTTTTGTTAGACTTTATACTTGATGATGTAAGTGAGGTTTGTTGGGGTGAGTAATTTGTAATAATTGGGGTTGGTGTTGGGGTTACAATTACTTCTTTGTGTAAGGGTAGATTGGGTTTAAACCAATAGGTAATATGAAAGATTGTTGAATAAGAATCATTCACTAAACAAGTCTTGGCATAGTAGAATTGTTTCCGAACTGCGTTAACAAATTATTGTGTGCAAATCTCTTGTTACTTTCTCTATTTTGGTTTTTGTTTCATTGTACGTTGAATCCTGTGACAGAACACATACTTGAGTAGTCTGGTTAAAATTACAACAAACTGACTTGTTTTTTTTTTTTTTTTTTTCCAAATGGTACCAAAGCAAGCTTCAAGAGTTAGTTGAATATGATCCTACTACAGTTTTCTACCGTGGAAGTTATGAAAGAAGGAAGTTCTATTATGCGAGCATCTATTCTCGTTGGCTCTTCGAACCATGCCTATTGGAAAGCTCGAATGAAAAACTTTATCATGTGCATTGATGAAGTTGCATGGAAAGCAATACATATAAGCTACTAACTGCTTATCCATTTTTATTAATGAGAAAACAATACATAAGAAGTTGCTGAAGTGAGTACATCCCATACAAACACCGAAATAAGCTACAACAGGAAATACATACTAGGGATAAAAACAATTTCATTCGAACCAAGCCACAAGCAGGTCTCCCTTGTCAACCCCCATCTTCGTCAAGGAGTTAATCACTGTATTTCACTTTCAGTTGAAACAAAGTAGACATGCGGTGGCAATCGTGGCTTTGCAACAGCAAGCAGTGGTTTAGCCAGAAAGGGAACTCCCCTTCCTGGACAAAGATCAATGTTTCCCTGGTTAGTCGGGATGCTCCAATCGAATCCTTGCAACAGCCTCGCAAACAGCATGGTAGTCATCAAGCTTCCAAGCACCACTCCAGGGCACCCTCTCCTTCCTCTACCGAATGTAAACAACCGCAAATCTGGCTCTTCAAGCACCACTTCTTCGCCTTTATTACAATCCTGGAGGTGACGTTCTGGCTTGAACTCGCCTGGCTCGTCCCAAACTTTAGGGTTTCGACCAAGCCCAACCCGACTAACTATCACATGGCTACCCTTAGGGATGAAGTAGTCGCCCACTGTTGTATCAGTCAGGGACACGTGAGGAGGGCTAAATGCTGCAACAGGATGAAGTCTAAAGGCTTCTCTGGCGCATGCCTTAATATAGTTAAGTTGTGGAACATCAGATTCTTGTATTAACCTATGTTTTCCAACCACATTATCTAATTCGTCTCTGGCCTTTTGTAGCGTCTCTGGTTTATTTAACATCTCCGCAAGTGCCCATTCTAAGTTATTTGATGGATTATCCACTGAAGCAATCATAATTTCCTGAAAATTAAGTTGAAAAAGATACTATCAATATACAGGGTTGATTTTCTATGATAACACGTGTATATTATATCATATTTATGTTATTTGTCATGTCTTAGTAATCCACTTTTAATAAACATTAACATGTTGGTGGCTTATATTTTGTTCAAAAACAATTAAGAGAAGGAAAGACGTACATTAACTTGAGCTTTGATCTCGTCCGTGGACAGTAGTGGGGTACCATTGTCATCCGTTAAAGAAACCAAAACATCAAGCAAGTCTTGAGGTTCATGTTTCTTGCCATCTCTCCATTGTTGAATCCTGTCTTCAATAATGGGATTGTTATATTTCTCTAGAACCCTAGTTGCGTCCTGCACGATTTTCTCATGCCCCTCCACGTCGAGGCCTCTCAAAAATGGCCAGTAATCAGATATACAAAAGGAATAAAGATGAATGACTAAAACGAGAATGGCGTCGACGTATTCTTCTTCCTCAAAACCAGGTCCACCATCTGCTTTCCCTTCTCCCAAGTATCTTCGATTAAAGATCAACTTCTTCATCACATTGCAACAATAGCGTCGGGCAACCAGTCTTAAGTCCACTAGGCCGCCTTCATCACCATTTTTGCATTGGTTAAGTACGTAACGCACGAGGTTATCAGCTTCTTCAACTCTTTTCTCGTGAAGCCATCGATGTCTTTTATGTGAAAGCATCTCGCTAACCATAACTCTCTTCATTTTTCTCCACTGATCTCCTAAGGGTGAAAAAATAGTGGTTAAGTGCCCTTTTGAGAGGACATCAGTGGCCATGGTAAGGGGTCTTGAAGAAAATATAGCATCCTGTTTTCTCATGAATTGGAGACTGATTTCAGGACAAGTAACGGGAATCACATGAACATTTCCTAGACGAATACAAGCAATTTCGGTGTTCATTTCTTTCATGAAACTGTGTATCCAATTAGACACCGAAGTTTTCTTCTTGTTTATGATTAATTCAGGGAGGTTTCCCACAATAGGCCAAGGTTTAGGGCCTGGAGGAAGAGAGGGCTGTTTAGTCTTTTGGGCATTGCGCTGCCATTGAAGCTTAAAGAGGTGATACAAAGCAAAAGTGATGAAAAAAAGTAAGGTGGAGAAGCTTAGCATTGTTGTAAAAGGAGCGATGAACACAGAGTAAGAGATTTCCATGGCAATTTGAAAATGAAGACCAAGGAAGATACTCATATTAGATTTCCCTGGTAATATATATACACACATATACATATATCCAATTTTTCATATGGAGGCTTCGACGAATTTAAGTGAAGTAAAATATACAAGAGAAAACTTACACGGATATAATTAGTACCCTTATAATCTTTTTTTATGAAATAATAACAATTATATATTAATCATAGTACCCTAAGCTAGAAGAAGAATTCTCTCTTCGTAATTTTTCATGTGGACTTTTATAATTTTTATCCTAATGATATTTTAACAAATTATATGTATGACTTAATAAAATGATTCCACCTGTTGTAAATCGGAATCACTACACCAAAACAGACTTGTAGCAGCGTTTTTAGTGGCGTTTTAATAAAAAACGCGGCAAATATCATCCAGTAGTGGCGTTTAAGAGAAAACGCCGCAAAAAGTTGAGCAATAGCGGCGTTTATGTCCAAAACGCCGCTAAAAAGGAGAAATAGCGGCGCTTTTTTCCCAAACGCCGCTAAAGACCTGAGAATTAGCGGCGCTTGTTTACAAACGCCGCTAAAGACCTGATCTGTAGCGATGCTTCTTGACAAACGCCGCTAAAGAGCTGGGTATTAGTGGCGCTTTTATAAAAACGCCACTAAAGACTTGAGAATCAGCGGCGCTTTTCTAAAGACATGAGCATTTGCGGCACTTCTGAAAAAACGCCGCGAAAGACTTGAGCATTTACGACGCTCCTATAAAAACGCCGCTAAAGACCATGAATTAGCGACGCTTTTTTAGAAACGCCGCTAAAAGTTTTTCATAATTTTTCCTCATGCTTGCTTTGAATTATATTTTATTTTGATACATTCACTTATAAGCAATGAGAAAGTTTCATTTTAGTCACTTAATTATGAAAAGTTACAAATTGCTAACTAAACAATTTAGAAGTTTTCATTTAAGTTACAAATTAAGCTATTAAAATTGATTAATTAAGGGTTTAATGTTTAGTATGTTAATTTTATGGTTTAGGGTTTGTTATTTTGGTGTATGGGTTTAGTGTTTTAAAGTTTGTTGTTTGGGTTTATTGTATAGTGTTTAATATGTTAGTGTTTACCGGTATTAAGGTTTAAGTGTTAGTGATTAGGGATTTTGAGGGAATGGTTAATGGGTTGGGGTTTTAGGTTTAAGGTTTATAGATTATAGTTTATGGGTTTAGGGGAAATGGTTGATGTGTTAGGTTTCTGATTTTAGGGTTTATGGTTCAAGTTTAGGAGTTTAAGGTTTAGGGTTTAGGGTTTAGGGTTTAAGGTTTAAGGTTTAGGACCCAAAATCCCGAAATCGAAATCCCTCATGAGGGATTTATGGTTAATGTGTTAGCTATTAAAATATATGTTTTGTACTACACTAACATTGGCCACATGAATTCCCAATTTAGTCTCAGATTATGGTTTAAGGTTTGCAGTTTAGAGTTTAGGGTTCGAGTTTTATGGTTTAAGATTTATGTTTTGGGGTTTTGAGTTTGCTATTTAGGTTTTAGTGTTTGTGGTTTATGATATAATATTTAAGGTCTAGGGTTTATGATTTAGGGATTAATCTTGGATTTTTTAGAATATAAATCAAGATAAGATAAGTGTAAATTATTATTTTTAAAAAATATATATAAAAATATATTGATGTATTTATATTTTAAAATAATGTGTATGATTAAGTCAAATTTAAAGTTTGAACTATACATTTAAACCACAATTAGAATTTCACATATAGAATTACACATTAAACCAAAACCCATATATATATATATATAAAATTCAAAATAAGATGTATCTATATCAAAATTTAGGTGTATATACATATAATTAAATGCCATTTCACTACACCACGAGTCAGTGTCACAACATTGGAATATTCTGCCCTGTCAGGGCACTCATTTTTCAATATTACGACATTGACTCTATTTTGATCCAAATTAAAAGACCCTAAATAGTTCCCATTTGTAAACTCTAAAAGAAAGTATAGAAATGATTTGAAAAACTTCAAATAAGCTTGAATATGTTAAAATGAAGTGTTTAGATAAATATTTAAATTAAACGATGGTTGTATTTAAATGTAATATTTCTTACTCAAAATATAGGTTGAAATCGGATAGAGGATATTACATGTGTATATAGTAAGATAAATATAGTTTTCTTAAAAAGTTTAAAAATTATAAAAATCTTCAAAAAATTTCGAAATTTTCTTTAAAAGTTTAATATTCAAAATTATTAAAAAATAAAAATTCAAAAAAAATGATAATATCAGTAAAAAAATTGTGAAAGAAAAAGATAAGTAAAAATAAATAAAATTAAAATTGAGAATAGTGGCGTTTTCGTAAAAAAATGTCGTAAATATGTTTGAGTATTTAATTAAAACGGCGTAGTTTTGTATATTTTAGTGGCGTTTTTTTGTTAAACGCTGCAAAAAAGTTGGGATATAGCGGCGCTTATAAAAAACCGCCGCAAATATGTTTGTGTATTTTAATTAAAACGAAGTAGTTTTGTATATGTTAGTGGCGTTTTTTCGTAAACGTCGCAAAAAGTTGGGATATAGTGGCGCTTTTGAAAAACGCCACAAATATGTTTGTGTATTTTAATTAAAACGACATAGTTTTGTTTATTTTAGTGGCGTTTTTTTGGTAAACACCGTAAAAAGTTGGGATATAGCGGCGCTTATAAAAAACGCTGCAAATATGTTTGTGTATGTTAATTAAAACGACGTAGTTTTGTATATTTTAGTGGCGTTTTTTTGGTAAATGTCGCAATAGGTATGTCTGTAGTGGCGCTATTTTATAAACGCCGCAATGCTTGAATTGTTTTAGTGTAAACGTCGCCGTTTTGCTCTCCTCTATTTCCCCTAACCCTTAAACCCGATTGACTCAATTTCCCCCTAGGCTTCTTCTGAAATTAATTTCCCCCTTCTTCTAAAATCCCTAAATTTCTAAAGGTTTAGTTTTTTTCATTTCTCTCTTCATTTCATACCTCTTTGCAGTCCGCCACCATCGTACTTCATCAGATCAATAATCTCTTCGTCCTCTACGGCTCCACTATTATCGTCTAAACCAACGCTCCTTCGGCTTCAAGCTTTAGCTCTCTCTCTCGATATCGTCGACGCATGCACATCTCAGATTCTCAAAAAGGTAACATGCAAGTGAACAACTGATGGGTGAATTTGCATTTCGATTAATTTTTTAATGGTTGAAAATTGAGAAAATTGAAGCTTCGTTGTAATGGATTTTCTGTTTATAACTCTGTTTTTTCTATTTTGGATTGTTGTCACCCTTTTATGGCATTACTGGTTTTTACTCTTGTATTACCTATGCTATGGGTAGCCATCTAAGGCAGATTTCTTGTAACCTCTGTTGATGTTTCATTAATTATAGATTCTTTTCCAAGCTCTGCAAACGACGTTAAGAAATTTTCTTCTATAAATTGCTTAAATATGAATCATTAGTAAGATTTCCAAAGAAGAAGTGACATTTGCCTTTTGGTTTCTCTGATTGTGCTTCCACAGGATTTGTTTGTTGCGTTAATTTGATGAAGGAAGAGAAAGTTGAACATATCTTGTGGTGGGTGATTTTTGCAAACATTGAGCACCACATGATTCTGTATCGTTGATACTTGAAACCGACATATGAAAAAGGAGAGTTATGAATCTTTGGTTTGTAGAAATGGCTTCTATAATCTAGGGTGTTAGGGTCACCTTTTTGAGTTCTCTCTCTCTCTCTCCTCATTCATAAAGTTTGTTTTACATTTTGGTATTAATCACGGTGTTATTTTTCCTGATTAGGAGCTTACGAATGCAGAATAGGTGATATAAATTTAATGTAATTACTTTTGTCAATATAAGTAAAGGATATATAACCTAAAAACACCTAGTTTTTGAACATGTCAATTATGTCATATACGATCATCGGCAACTAGAGTGAGCATTCTTATAATCCTATTTACGATCTCTTGACTAGAGGGGACTCACTTTTATAATTTTCTCCTCTTACACATGACATGGTACAATTCTCTTTGAATTGTAATTTTCTCCTCTTATAATTTTGTCTAGTTAGGTCAATATAAAATAAGAATACTAATTTGTTCAATCTATTTCTGTTTCTGTTGATGTTTTTATCTGATTTGCCATATCTTATTGAGGTAAATGAAAAATTAACTTCTGAATTGGGACTGATTAGGAGCGGACCGAGTCGGATTACGATAACAATTGTTGAGGGGAATGAAACTGCACGGAACCTTCTTCGCCTGTGGATTTATACGGCTAGGTAGCGGCTTTATCTTTTCATCTGAGGTGAGTTGATTGAGTTGAAATTTTTAAATGTTTTACATCCTTTAGTAATAATTTGATTTGATTTGATTTATTATAATTCTGAAAAAAGATAGTTACCAAAATTGATTTTTAAAACCGTAACATTGACATGTTATTGGAGCTAAGGTCATTAAAAATATTTGTTCAGGTTACTTAAGTTTAACTAAAAAAAACTTAATTTTAGTTCAATAATTATTAATTTTTGTAATATCCGGGATTTAGGGGTTATGCGGTTTAACTTAAATATATGTGGCAGTGTGCTTGTGTGTGGTTTGTATGTGTTTTGGGGGCTTCGGGAACCTGGGGGAGTAGGTAGATGCTTTAGAAAAATATTTGGTTTTAAGCCTTAAAGAGGGGCTATGGGAGTTAGGCCTTATGGAGTTTAGAGTGTGGCTTGTGACACAAGAAACCAGCTAGCAAAGTGGCAAGAAAGGCGCCACTTAGAGCACAGAAGAGTGACGCCTTAGGGAGTGAGAGGGGACCTAGGTTCGAGCAGCACAGGTAGCATTTTGGGCTTTTATTTTTCGGCCAAGAAGTGCAGTGTTGGACGGCACAAGGATTCTGAAGGGATGAGTGTTAGACTTGGTCAAATTCATTTAAAAATTTGGCTAAGAGAGAAAGATAAGTGTTGACTCATTCAAACACTTTTGAATGAGGGGAGAAGAGGAAAAGAAGGAGAAAAAGAAGGGATTTGAGAAGAAGGGGAGAGTTGGCCGGCCAAGGGACTCCTAGGATGACATTATCGGCCATGAAGTTGGGGGGAGGAAACAGAATATGCATAAGGTGGTGTTAGGCATCTTTTGTGCGATTTCTTTTTCCCGAAAGCCTTCGTATTTTTTTGTCATTTGAGATCGTAAACCAAAAGAGACCAATTGTGCACTTTTCTTCTTTGACCATCTTTTTCTTTTCTCTTTTATTTTGCTAAGGCTGAAACTCTTTCATTCTTACCATTTCCGCAACTCTCAAAGGTTCCAAACATCTCTTCTCTTCTCTTTTATTTTGGCTGAACCTTTATCTTGTCACCTAAGCCGAATCTTAACTTAAGCCGCACCATCTTTCTTCTCTTCATCTTTCCCCTCCATTCCATTCTTTACTTCCATAGCCGATTTGCTCATTAAGTCGAAAAGATCATTGTATCTCAACCCATTGAAACCGATTGTTCTTAAGCACTAAGAGCCGAAAGTCGATCATCTTTCTTCTCTTGTCGATTTCTTAGAGCTAGTTGACCAGTTGCGTTTTGGTCACTCTTTTTCGATAAGGATCTCTTTTTAGGTTGTTTTCTTTTACTTTTTCTTTCTAGGACTGTCGAAAATCAAAGATTCTAAACCCCTATATCTCTTTGACCGAAATTATAAAGGCGGGTTTCGGGATTCTTTTGTAGCCGATGATTAGGGGGAGATCTTCCGGGATATGGTTTTTCAAGGTAAGCAAAGTATGACCTGAGGTCGAAGACCATTTACTCTTGTCCGTTAATGTTAGAATCAAATCTAACATAAAGCATGTAGGGATTTCGACGACTTCAAGGGCAGACGATAGTTTTCGGGATTTGATCGAGCAAGGTAAAGGGAGTTGTAGCATTCGGCCAAAGGCCATATTATTTTTAGGGGATGGCCGATTCTAATTGTGGTATTTTAGGATGAGTTCGACAGAGATAAAGGAGGAGTCTCGAGATTCAGATCCATTTGGGTAAGGGATAAGCAGATCGCTGTTATCTCTGATAGCGAGAGTGTCGGTATCGATAGTGTCGTTCTCACTATTAGCAAGTGTGTAACTCTACACTAAATTTCCGATAGATTGATAATAATAATGTTAAATATGCGTTAACAAGGTTATGAATAAACATGGCTAAGGGTACCATGCGATGGTACAGTGTATTCAGGTACGTTACCCCTTAATACTCAGTTGGTAATGTTATGAACATTGATATGAAATAAGTATGATTTTGTTATGACTTTGGGGTATGGTACATTGCATGATATCTGAATAATATGTATGTTGCATGGGCATATAGGTGATAATGATAAAGGGGAAGTGTTCCGGTGGTTTTTACCACATTATCCGGTAACTTATGTCACATATTCTAAATCCGGTAACTCTGTCACATTATCTGATGGCTATGCCATGATTATAAGGGCGATGTTGACTGCAGCAACTGCCTTCGAGGGTGTGTAGTGGATGGAGGGTCGATTTAGTAATCCCCATAGTGTGATTGGCAGGTATGGGTGGTGTGTAGAGGATGGATAACTAGGTGGGCTCGGGATTACATTTCATTCTATGTATAAATGTGATTTAATATGTTATGATTCGATATGCTATATTATGGGCCTAAGGCCGAATATGACTAAAATGGGCTTTGCCGAAATAATAATAATAAGGCTATGATCGTTTGGGTTTTTGGTGTAGCTGTTGCACATTGAGTCTGTTGACTCACCCTTCGTGGGATAACTTTTTGCAGCGATACTTAGCAATATGGATCGAGTCAGCGGGGACTTTGTGGTGGCCATATTCAGCTCAGCATTTTCGGGTTTTCATATAATTAAACTTATCACGTTTTCCTTATTACGTTTTCGGGATTCATTTCAGGTATTGTTTTGTTGTAATAAGGCCACTATTTAACTGTTTTATTTATGGTCTCAAACTTTGTATTTTGATACAATCAACCTCAAACAAATGATTAAATATTTTCGTAAAACAATTTCAAAACATTTTGTCACTTAATCAACACACAGTTTTTCCAACTTAATGAGCTTTTAAATTCGGCACATCTTTTAATTTGTGAGGTATGAGAGAAACGTTTTCTTTGATATACAAACTGAAATGACAACATGATTTTCAACTTGACAAACCACCAATCTGATTTTAAAAACCACCATATTTCTCAAGATGATAAAACGAGATTTTGCTAAGTTTACTCAAGGAACATGCCAGATCCGGTCGGGCTTGTGGGCCAGGTTTGAGGTGTTTCAACTTGGTATCAGAGCCCAATTTTAACACTCGGCCTTGGGTTTTGAAGTCCACAACGTTTTCAAAATTTGAGCCAAAATGAGTTTTTGAAATTTTTTGGTTAAAATGGTTCTATGGAAGCATGGCACCCGAGTTCTCGGCCCAGGTCCGCCAGGTAAGTTCTTTTGGTTGATACATTGATTTGAGTATGCTGATGTATGATACTTTAGCTGATAGGCCTAGGAAACTATACTCTAGGGACACGGACCCTAGGTATATGTGTACTCCTACGAAAAAACCACTGATTAAATCTCTATTGCATAAAAATCTCTTTAAACAATAAGTGAAAAGACTCTAATGCTTAAAAATTTAGTAAAGCAGATAAACCGCGACAGTAGATATGAGTTCTAGGGGACGTGGTCGTAATACTCGTGGCCGTGGCAGAGGCAAAATGACGGCGTCTGAACCAGCAGGGTCTGGACATGGGTCTGGGAATGAGGCACCGTTACCACCGGTTGGAGAAGGGGAATTTCTAAAGCAGACAGGAGGAGATGAGGTAGTATCACAGGCTATGCTACGAGTTTTAGAGCGAGTGGCAGGAGCTAGTATAGGAAATGGGGCTCGAAAGTCAGTATCTGAGAGACTTAGAGCAAATGGAGCCGAGGTTTTTAGAGGAGTATCTGGAGTAGCTCCGAATGTAGCGGAGTATTGGTTAGAGGTAGTCGAGAGGATCATGGATGATTTGGACTGCACTGCTGAGGAGAAGCTGAAAGGTGCTGTTTCACTGATTCGGGATGAGGCCTACCAGTGGTGGCTCACTGTCAGAGAGGGTACCCCTGCAGATCGAGTGGATTGGGGGTATTTTAAGGTTAAGTTTGAGGGGAAATATGTCGGAGCTAGCTATATAGACTTGTAGAGAAAGGCGTTTCTAAATCTAGTGCAAGGAAGCAAGTCAGTAGCGGAGTATGAAGCAAAGTTTCTGCGGTTAAGCCGGTACGCTAGGGGGATGGTGGCTACTGATTACGAGCGATGTGTCAGATTCGAGGATGGTCTGAGAGATGAGCTGCGAGTGTTGATTGCCCTGCAGCGGGAGAGAGACTTTGCAATCTTGGTGGATAAGGCTCGGATAGCTGAAGAAGTTAAGCGGACTGAGAGACAGAACCGAGACAGAGGTCAAAGTAAGAATAAGAGGAGCTATGGGTCTTCAGGGTCATCCGGGAATTTTCAAAAGAGACCTAGAATGGATGGTCGCGAGGTCAAGAAAGTTCTTCGTGGGAGGACAAGATCGTACTTTGTGCTCAGTGTGGAAAGATGCACCTGTGAGAATGTTAGAAAAGACAGGGGGATGTTTTAAGTGTGGGTCCAAGGATCACATGATTAGGGACTGTCCGGTGGATACAGATAGGGGCTGACCAGCAAGTCAGGGTTTTAATCAGGCTGGCAGAGGTGGACAGCAGCCGTCGAGAGGTCATGGTCCGAATGGCAGAGGTAATGGTTCTGGTAGAGGTCGCGGAACACCAGGCAGAGGTAGTGGTAACACGTGGCGAGACACGGAGTCCGTATATGCGGTTCATCGGAGGGAGGATGGTGATGCACCTGATGTCAAAACGGGTACGTTCCTTATTTCTGGATTACCCTTTATTGCTCTGATAGATATAGGGTCAACTTATAACGGGTACGTTCCTTATTTCTGGATTACCCTTTATTGCTCTGATAGATATAGGGTCAACTCACTCATACATCGCTAGTGAAGTATCTGGAACTTTGAATGTGAACTCTGAGACTGTACCTAGGAAGATGACTGTACTTAGTCCTTTAGGGCAATCAGTGGTAGTAGACAAACTCTTTAGGAAAGTGCCTTTAGAAGTTCAGGGTGTGCAGTTTCCAATTGATTTAATAGAGCTACCATTCGGGGAATTTGACCTAATCTTAGGCATAGACTAGCTAGTGAAGTATCGTGCGACTGTGGACTGTGCTGCTAAACGCATGTCATTGAGAATTATGACGACAATAAAGTTGTGGTGATGGGCGAGAGACGGAATTATTTGTCAAACGTAGTGTCTGCCCTCAAGGCAGAGAAGATGGTAAGGAAGGGATGTCTAGCTTTTCTGATGTTGATCAGTGCTTTGGAGGCCAAAGAAATAGCTGTAGAAGGGGTCAGAATGGTAAAAAAGTTTGCAGATGTCTTTCTAGAAGAACTTCCAGGATTGCCTCAGGATCGTGAGGTGGAATTCGAGATTGACTTGTTGCCTGGTACAGTGCCAGTAGCTATCGCTCCGTACAGAATGGCACCAAAGAAGTTGGTTGAGCTTAAGGTTCAGATCCAAGACTTACTGAATCGTGGGTTTATTCGACCCAGTGTGTCTCTATGGGGAGTACCGGTCCTATTTGTTAAGAAGAAGGACGGGACTATGCGTATGTGCATAGATTACCAGCAGTTGAATAAGCTAACCATAAAAAACAAGTACCCTTTGCCAAGGATAGATGACTTGTTCGATCAGCTCAAGGGGGCCACGGTATTTTCAAAGATAGATCTAAGGTCGGGATATCACCAGCTTAAGGTGAAGGAAGCAGATATCCATAAGACAGCTTTCCGGACAAGATATGGGCATTATGAGTTCTTAGTAATGCCATTTGGATTGACGAATGCCCCAGCTGCGTTCATGGATATGATGAACCGAGTTTTCCAACCCTACTTGGATCAGTTCGTCGTGGTGTTCATAGACGATATCCTGGTGTATTCTAAGTCTGAGGAAGAACATGATGAGCATCGCCGGGTAGTATTGCAAGTGTTAAGGGAAAAGAAGCTATATGCCAAGTTCAGCAAGTGCGAATTCTGGTTGAAAGAAGTAGTGTTTTTAGGGCATGTGGTGTCTGCAGAAGGGATAAGGGTGGATCCTCGGAAGATTGAGGCAGTGCTAGATTGGAAACCACCAAAGTCTATGGTCGAGGTTCGCAATTTCTTGGGGTTAACAGGCTACAACAAAAGATTTGTAGAAGGGTTTTCGTCAGTAGCAGCACCTCTGACAAAATTGTTAAGAAAGGAAGTACCTTTCGTATGGGCAGATAAACAGCAGGAGAGCTTCGAGAGGCTTAAGAGGGTTTTGACAGAAGCTCCGGTTTTGATTCAGCCTGAGGCAGAGAAGGATTTTGTGGTGTACTGTGATGCTTCTCACACAGGATTGGGATGTTTTTGATGCAAGACGGGAAGGTGGTCACTTATGTGTCTCGGCAATTAAGGCCACATGAGGTTAATTATCCAACGCATGACTTGGAGTTGGCTGCGGTGGTCTTCGCTCTAAAAGTGTGAAGGCATTATTTATATGGAGAAAAGTCGGTGATTTACACGGATCACAAGAGTCTGAAGTATCTGCTGACGCAGAAGGAGCTGAATTTGAGACAGCGAAGGTGGGTAGAATTGTTGAAAGACTACGATTGTTCAATAGAGTATCACCTGGGTAAGGCGAATGTAGTGGCAGATGCCCTAAGTCGGAAAGTAGTATCGGATCTGAGGGCGATGTTTGCACATCTTAGCCTTTATAACGACGGAAGTTTGCGAGCAGAGTTACAAGTAAAGCCGACATGGTTGAGTCAAGTGAAGGAAAAACAACTGACAGATGATGATCTAAGTGCCAAGCTACGACCAGTGTAGAATAGGGAATTGGAAGACTATGGTATAAACGGTGACGGAGTGTTGTGTTTCCAAGGTAGGGTATGTATGCCGAAGGATGAGGAACTAATGCAGAGAATTCTTCAGGAATCGCATAGTAGCCCTTATGCTATGCATCCTGGAGGAAGTAAGTTATACAGGGATCTACGGGATCAATTTTGGTGGCCTGGTCTTAAGCGGGAAGTTACAGAATTTGTAGGGAAGTGCTTAACGTGTCGGCAGGTTAAAGCTGAACACCAAGTACCTTTGAGGTTGCTTCAGCCGATAGGGATTCCGCAGTGGAAGTGGGAGCAAATTACCATGGACTTCGTTAGTGGGCTTCCTCTCACGCCCACAAGAAGGACTTGGTATGGGTGATAGTGGATCGATTGACAGAGTCCGCACATTTCATACCAGTGCGGGTTGACTATTCTCTGCAGAGGTTAACAAAGTTGTATGTGGCAGAAATTGTGAGGCTGCATGGAGTACCGGTATCGATTATCTCAGACAGGGATCCAAGGTTTACGTCTCGATTTTGGAAAGCACTGCATCAGGCTTTAGGCACCAGGTTAGACTTCAGTACAGCATTTCATCCACAATCGAACGGCCAGTCTGAGCAGGTAATTCAAGTGTTAGAGGATATGTTGAGAGGTTGCGTGATAGACTTCAGAGGAAGCTGGGAGGAGTTCTTGCCTTTAGCGGAGTTTGCATACAACAACAGCTATCAAGCAAGTATTTGGATGGCACCGTACGAAGCGCTGTATGGTCGGAGGTGTCGCACTCCTACGTGTTGGATGGAATTGGAGGAACGTCATGTTTTGGGTCCGGAGATTGTGGCAGAATCCGAAGAAAAGGTTAAGGTAATTCGGGCACGGTTGAAGGAGGCATCCGATAGGCAAAAGTCATATGCAGATCTTAAGCAGAAGGAAATAGAGTTTGCTGTGGGAGATCAGGTGTTTTTGAAAGTTTCGTCGTGGAAGAAGGTGATGAGGTTTGGTCGCAAGGGAAAGTTAAGTCCCAGGTTTATAGGACCTTATCAGGTTTTGAAGCGAGTTGGACTAGTGGCATATCAGTTAGAGTTGCCTTCGGAATTGAAGCAGATGCACGATGTGTTTCATGTTTCGATGCTACGTCGTTACTGATCGGATCCATCTCATATAGTACCAGTTGAGGAGGTAGAGCTAAGACTAGATTTGTCATACGAGGAAGAGCCGATTCAAATTCTGGAACGGGATGTGAAGGTGTTACGGAGGAAATCTGTTCCTCTAGTCAAAGTGTTATGGCGTAACCATGGATCGAAAGAAGCTTCGTGGGAGCTAGAGGAAGCAATGCGACAGCAATACCCTCACTTATTTTAGCCAGGTAATTTCAAGGTCAAAATTATTTTAAGGGAGTAGAACTGTAATATCCGGGATTTAGGGGTTATGCGGTTTAACTTAAATATATGTGGCAGCGTGCTTTTGTGTGGTTTGTATGTGTTTTGGGGGCTTCGGGAACCCTGGTGAATAGGTAGATGCTTTAGAAAAATATTTGGTTTTAAGCCTTAAAGAGGGGCTATGGGAGTTAGGCCTTATGGAGTTTAGAGTGTGGCTTATGACACAAGAAACCAGCTGGCAAAGTGGCAAGGGAGGCGCCACTTAGAGCACAGGAGAGTGACGCCTTAGGGAGTGAGGGGGACCTAGGTTCAAGCAGCACAGGTAGCGTTTTGGGCTTTTATTTTTTGGCTAGGAAGTGCAGTGTTGGACGGCACAAGGATTCTGAAGGGATGAGTGTTAGACTTGGTCAAATTCATTTAAAAATTCGGCTAAGAGAGAAAGATAAGTGTTGACTCATTCAAACACTTTTGAATGAGGGGAGAAGAGGAAAAGAAGGAGAAAAAGTAGGGATTTGAGAAGAAGGGGAGAGTTGGCTGGCCAAGGGACTCTTAGGATGACATTTTCGGCCATGAAGTTGAGGGGAGGAAACCGAATATGCATAAGGTAGTGTTAGGCATCTTTTGTGCGATTTCTTTTTCTCGGAAGCCTTCGTATTCTTTTGTCATTTGAGACCGTAAACCAAAAGAGACCACTTGTGCACATTTCTTCTTTGACCATCTTTTTCTTTTCTCTTTTATTTTGCTAAGGCCGAAACTCTTTCATTCTTACCATTGCCGCAACTCTCAAAGGTTCCAAACATCTCTTCTCTTCTGTTTTATCTTGGCCAAACCTTCCTCTTGTCGCCTAAGCCAAATCTTATCTTGAGCCGCACCATCTTTCTTCTCTTCATCTTTCTCCTCTATTCCATACTTTACTTCCATAGTCGATTTGCTCATTAAGCCGAAAAGATCATTGCATCTTAACCCATTGAAATCGATTGTTCTTAAGCACTAAGAGCTGAAAGTCGATCATCTTTCTCCTCTTGTCGATTTCTTAGAGCTAGTTGGCCAGTTGCATTTTGGTCATTCTTTTTTGGTAAAGATCTCTTTTTAGGCTATTTTCTTTTACTTTTTCTTTCTCGGACTGTCGAAAATCAAAGATTCTAAACCCCTATATCTCTTTGACCGAAATTATAAAGGCGGGTTTCGGGATTCTTTTGTAGCCGATGATTAGGAGGAGATCTTCAGGGATTTGGTTTTTCAAGGTAAGCAAAGTATGACCTTAGGCCGAAGGCCATTTACTCTTGTCCATTAATGTTAGAATCAAATCTAACATAAAGTATGTAGGGATTTCGACGACTTCAAGGGCAGACAATAGTTTCCGGGATTTGATCGAGCAAGGTAAGGGGAGTTGTAGCATTCGGCCAAAGGCCATATTATTTTTAGGGGATGGCCGATTCTAACTGTGGTACTTTAGGAGGAGTTCGACAGAGATAAAGGAGGAGTCTCGGGATTCAGATCCATTTCGGTAAGGGATAAGCAAATCGCTATTATCACTGATAGTGAGAGTGTCGTTCTCACTATTAGCAGGTGTGTAACTCTACACTAAATTCCCGATAGATAAGTAATAATAATGTTAAATATTCGTTAATAAGGTTATGAATAAACATGGCTAAGGGTACCATGCGATGGTACAGTGTATTCAGGTACGTTACCCCTTAATACTCAGTTGGTAATGTTGTGAACATTGATATGAAATAAGTATGATTTCGTTATGACTTTGGGGTAAGGTACATTGCATGATATCTGAATAATATGTATGTTGCATGGGCATATAGGTGATAATGATAAAGGGGAAGTGTTCCGGTGGTTTTTACCACATTATCTGGTGACTTATGTCACATATTCTAAATCCGGTGACTCTGTCACATTATCTGGTGGACATGCCACGATTATAAGGGCGATGTGCAGCTGATTGTAGCGACTGCCTTCGAGGGTGTGTAGCGGATGGAGGGTTGATTTAGTAATCCCCATGGTGTGATTGGCAGGTACGGGTGATGTGTAGAGGATGGATAACTAGGTGGGCTCGGGATTGCATTTCATTCTATGTATAAATGTGATTTAATATGTTATGATTCGATATGCTATATTATGGGCCTAAGGCTGAATATGACTAAAATGGGCTTTGCCGAAATAATAATAATAAGGCTATGATCGTTTGGGTTTTTGGTGTAGCTGTTACACATTGAGTCTGTTGACTCATGTAATATCCTAGATTTAGGGGTTATGAGTTCGTGCATAATTCATGAGTTAGTATAGTCTAGTGAAGGCTTGGAATTATTAGCTAAGCTAGAATAAATTTTTAGTATTGAAAATTTAATGAAGGGGATTAAGTGAACTTGACACTTAAGTTAATTTAAGTGTTAATTTCTAGCACATGAAGAGTTAATGGCAAGGTGGTTAGGATGCATGAAGGGTTGCTTGTGGGAAGAGGTTCGAGTAGCATGTTTAGCATTTCGAAGACTTTATTTTTTATGTATCCTAGCATTAATGGACGGTCAAGTTTTACATATGGAAGGTTGGACTTTTAATTTTTGGCAAGTTGAATATTGGTTTAGGAAAGTTTGTACTTTGGGAAAGGAATCTTAAGGTTATGGAAGGATGGGGGGACATAAGGCTTGGCTTATGGAAGATGTTTTGGAAACTATTCCAAGGCCTCTAGTGCATGTATGTGGACGACATGTGTGGCTAGGGGGTGGCCGAATGTTGATAGGAGGTTTGGGGGAGGGATAGTTGGCCAACCTGAGCATTTGTGCACCTTTTGGCATTTGTTTCTCTTCCTCTCCAAAAACTCCTTCTTTGGCCGAATGTACCTAGGCATTTTTGTGCAAATTTGCTTTGGATTTTAGCTCTCATTTTTGTGTTGAACCAAATTCTAATTCTTTCTCTCATTTCTCCTTTGAAACCGAAAACACCTTTTGCATTTTAGTGCACTCATTCTCCCATCTCTCTCTCTCTTTTCTTCTTTTGATATTTGCTCAACCACATTTCCTTTTTCTTTCTTTTGGCCGAACCTCTCTCTTCTCTAAACTCTCTTTTCTTTTCTTTTCTTCCATTATTGATTAAACCGACTCCTCTCTCTCTTATTTTTATTTTCTCTCCTCTACTCTCGAATTTCATTTCTTTTTAGTCTCAAATCAATTGTTTTCTTCATACAAAAACCATAGCCGAAACTTCTCATATCCTTTTTGATTTATCTTGGCCAAATATCATCAAGGATAGGACTTCATTTGGTTTTCTTCAAACGGATTTTGGAAAATAGGTAAGTGTTATGGCCGTTTTTCCTTATTCTTTTTCTCGTTTCTATGTTGTTCCTCTTGTGGACAAAGGCCGAATTTTGGGCAATTGTTGCAAGGTTTTAATCATTCTTAGAAACCGATTTCTTTTAGGCTCTTCAGAACGTTGGAAGCAATCAATCTAAGGCTCGTTTCTTTGTCAATCGTTTTGGGTAAGCTTTTAGGTAAGACTTGGTTTTTCAAGTGAAAACTCATTGGGATTTAGGGGTATGGCCGAATGGCCTTTGTTTATAATCTAAGTATTGGCCGATTGTAGGACAAGGTGATCTAGTGCAGTAGATCGGGTCTTCGGATTTTAGTACTTGCGTTAGTGACAGGTGTGTATCTTACACACTTTATAATTTGGTACCTTGAAGGGTATGTACAAGGATTCGGGTAAGTCCGTTTCGATATGATGTTAATATATGATTGATTGATATCATGATCTACGATTTAAGTATGTTATATGATCATATCAAAGTATGATGGCATGTTTTATACTATTAATACATTGGTTTGGGAACATGAGTGGAGGGGGAAGAATTTGATATCCGTGTCTTTAGACACCAGAGGTTTGGCACCTCCAATGATTTGGTATCACATTTGTGTCTTTGGGACACCAGAGGTTTGGCACCTCATAGCGACTCGTCCCTGTGGATTAACACCACTGTGGGTTGGCCCCACTTTTGAGATATGGGATTGTCGCCGGTGATTTGGTATCACACGTGGGTTGGCCCACAATAACTTGATTATTCGTGACTTTGGTCACAAAGTGATTTGGTATCACATTTGTGTCTTTGGGACACCAGAGGTTTGGCACCTCATAGCGACTCGTCCCTGTGGATTAACACCACCGTGGGTTGGCCCCACTTTTGAGATATATGATTGTCGCCAGTGATTTGGTATCACACGTGGGTTGGGCCCACAGATGGATTATTCGTGACTTTGAGTCACCAGTGATTTGGTATCACATTTTTGGATATCGTGACTTTAGGTCACCATTGGTTTGGCACCACTAGTGGTTTGGTACCACACGGGGTAGAAAAGGAGTTATGGATGGCTAGGTTGGGTGCATTGTATGTATATATATATTGCTTGGTTATAAATTGTGTAAGTTTGTTGCATCAACCGGGGGAAGGATTTATGCACTGAGTCTTGGTGACTCACCTTCTCCCTTATCTTTTCAGGTGATTCGTGAATCGCGGATGAGGAGCCGGATGGACTCGAGGAGGCCATGCAATAAAACTCGATTTACACGGATTTTGGTTTGGGTATTATATTTTATTTAAATTTGGTTTTTCATTTTTATTTGGATTTGTAATAAGGCCTTTCAAATTATGTTTTTGGATTATTTATATGCTTTGGACTTGTTTTAATCATGGCTTAATAAACTACATGGTTAATTGAATAATATGAGCGCAAAGTTTTCTAAACTACAAAACATAATGGTTTTCAAAATGTTACCATCGGGTAATATAAATCATTTGATAATATTTAACAACCTAAGTGTTTTCGATAACTCATACTATTTTCCAAAACTCAAGTTCCCAAATTTCAATTAGAAACAGTTTTCAAACTATTCGCTTTGGTTTCTTTTAAATTATAAAAGGTTTTCTAATCCATGGATTTACAACTATGTTTTAAAGATTTATTTACGGAATTTCAAAGTAAATTATCAGTTTTTAACTTATTATACACTTGATTTCTACCAACATAGAATAACAAAGAGGTTTTCACTAAAATTTAATCGTTAACTCGATTTTCTTCAAAACGTTTTCCTCTGTGGCATGCCAGATTCGGTCATGGCATATTGACCGGGTTTGGGGTGTTACAACTCACCCTTCGTGGGATAACTTTTTGCAGGCGATACTTAGCGATATGGATCGGGTCAGTGGGGACTTTGTGGTGGCCATGCTCAGCTCAGCATTTTCGGGTTTTCATATAATTAAACTTATCACGTTTTCCTTATTACGTTTTCGGGATTCATTTCGGGTATTGTTTTGTTGTAATAAGGCCACTATTTAACTGTTTTATTTATGTGCTCAAACTTTTATTTTGATACAATCAATCTCAAACAAATGAGTAAATATTTTCGTAAAACAACTTCAAAACATTTTGTCACCTAATCAACACACGGTTTTACCAACTTAATCAGCTTTTAAATTCGACACATCTTTTAATTTGTGAGGTATGAGAGAAACGTTTTCTTTGATATGCAAACTGGAACGACAACACGATTTTCAACTTGACAAATCACCAATCTGATTTTAAAAACCACCATAATTCTCAAGATGATAAAACAAGATTTTGCTAAGTTTACTCAAGGAACATGCCAGATCCGGTCGGGCTTGTGGGCCAGGTTTGGGGTGTTTCAATTTTAGCTTAATCAATTTATACTATTGAGAGTCGAAATTGAATTTTTTGATTCTTGAGTTGAAAAAATCATATAAGCAGTTTAATATATTATTTAGTGTGATATTTGTATTATTTTTAGTCCAATATGGTAGTAAAAATTTATATATTTTGGTACTCAAATCAACTCTAAAAATTGAATTGAATACTAAAAAGTTAATTAATATTGTTATCTATGCATACTAAAATATATAACTTTTCGTGTTGTGCTAAATTTTTTTTTTAAAAAAGATTATAATTGTTTAATAATTCATTGTAATTTTTCTATAATTGTTTTATATTATTAATATTTTTAAAAAATTAAGTACTTTTAATTTTTAAAATTTATTGTAATTTTAAATTTTTTAATAAGTTATATATATTTTGTATTTTTTATATTTTCATTTCAAAAGAGTAAAAAAACATCATAGTAGAAAATCAAAAAACCAACTAAGCCACATTAGCATCAAATGGGTTAACAAATATATTCAATTAATCATTCAATGATTACAAATTAAAACAAATTTTTTAAAAACATATATACAAATAATAAAACATTTAACAAAACTTAATAAAATTATTCCGAATGAAAATCAAAACACCCAAATCAACCAATTAGCAAAATATTAGCACATGCCAAAAGGGGTCCTTACAAAACAATGATTGTGGAGACTCTTTGATGATGCTATTGATTGACTACGAACTCACAAACTATCACTAATTTATATGCCCTGTTTGTACCAAACTCTTGTGGGGTATAATCAAGGGAGACATGTCCATAAAAAATGAGCTATCTATAATGTGAATAAACCTTATCCTATCTAATGAATTTGACACCCATCATATCTTGAGATTTTCATTTCCCCATTTTATTTTATTTTATTTTATTTTCACCATTTATTTTTCACATTTGGTTCATGGAAAAAAAATGGACCACAATTGATGTTAAGTTAGTTATGTATTGGAAATCTTGAGTTAATACTTGTATAGATAAAAAAAAAATTCAAAGTATATAGGCTGGAAACCTGATGGGTTGCCTTATATCTCACTAGAAGATATAACGGATCCTCCCCAGGTGTAACAATGTCACGTATGATGAATCTTAAAGAATACATAACTTACTTAATACTTGTGTAGATAAAAAAAAAAGATTCAAAGAATACATAACGTTAGACTTCAACAACAGCGAAATGGATAAGAGTTGGATGAAATTGTCAAGGGTAAGCAACGGCTATCGAAATGGAGTAGAGACTTTTCTGAATTTTGCATTTCAAAATGCAAGCCAAGAGAATATGATTCTTTGCCCGTGTAAGAAGTGTTGCAATATCAATTGGCATTGTCGTGAAGTTGTCTACGAACATCTAGTTGTTGATGGTTTTGTCCGGGGGTACAAAAAAATGGATTTTCCATGGAGAGTGTACATCTAGTGGAGCATCTTCATTGATGAATTTGGGTTATCCTCATACTGCTTACAATCAGAATGTTAGAGATGATAATATGGAAGGCATGTTACAGGATGCTTTTAATATGCGCAGTAATGGTTTCAGGTCGTTTCCACTTGACTTGGGTGCAATTGATGCTTATAATTTTGGTGGAAATACTTTCACCGAAGAGGGAAGAAGTGTACACGATGAAACAACCAAATGAAGAAGCGGCGAGGTTCTACGTTACTTGGTGAAATGAATGAAGAACTATATGAGGGGTCAAAATTTTCCAAACTGTCTTTCTGTATTCGTCTTTTTCACTTGAAATGTTTGGGAGGATGGACCGAAAACTTGTTGACAATGCTGTTAGAGTTTTTGCAAGAAATGTTTCCGTTTGCGAAAATCCCTCAATCTTCGAAAGACATGAAGAAACTGATAAAGGATTTGGGCCTTGGCTACAACAAAATCCATAGTTTCCCAAATGATCGCATGTTGTCTTTGAGGCACCGGATAAACCAACAAGGTCTTTGTCATGTATGCGGTCAATCCCGTTGGATTAATAGAAATACAGAGGATGGTAACAAGGATGAACACGATACACAATCAAGGAAGCAGCCAGTTAAGATTTTGCGGTATTTTCCGCTAATACCAAGGCTTCAACGACTTTTCATGTCATCGAAGACAGCCGAATCAATGATGTGGCACCGTGATGGACGAACAGATGATGGGTTGTTAAGGCATCCTGCAGATTCTTTAGCTTGGAAATCTTTTGACTCCAAATTTCCAAGCTTTGCAAGTGATCCTCGAAGTGTGAGGCTTGGGCTAGCATCCGATGGATTTAACCCTCACAAACTCATGAGCACAACGACAAGATTTCTGATTCTGTGGTACTTGTTCCTACAATTTGCCTCCATGGGTTTGCATGAAACAATCTTCTTTTATCTTGTCTATAATTATACCGGAGAGAAAGGTAATGGGAATGATATTGACGTCTATTTGCAACCACTTGTTGACGAAAGTTAAAACAACTATGGGCTGGTGTTCGGATTATACGATGCAATGAGAAAAGAGAACTTTAATTTACGTACGGCTTTAATGTGGACTATTAACGACTTCTCGGCTTATGCTAATTTATCTGGTTGGAGTACCAGGGGACGTTATGCTTGTCCGTGTTGGGCTGCGCAAACATGTTCGTAATGGTTATATAATGGGAAGAAGTTCTCTTACATGGGGCATCGTTGGTGGTTAACGGAAAATCATATATTTAGATTTCAGAGTGCTCATTTTGATGGTACTGAAGAGTTCAGACCAGCTCCTTCGCAGGCCGGTGGATCCGAAATATTCTTAATGTTGAAAGATATTAATTTCATTTATGGGAAGATGAATCAACCGACCAACCCGCATAGAAATAGAAGATCTAGGGATGAATCTGATGATGAATCTGATGAAGAGGATGATCCTAATGAGGCGGACTTGTGGAAAAAAAGAAGTATTTTTTTCGAGTTGCCTTATTGGGAGCATCAGATTTTACGCCATAATCTTGATGTCATGCACATAGAGAAAAATGTCTGCGAGAACATCATTGGGACTATTTTGAATGTTGATGGAAAATCAAAAGATAATCTTCAGAGTCGACTTGATTTAGTCCACATGGGAATTCGGCGTGAGCTTCATCCCCGAGCACTTCCGAATATGAAATATCGGTTCTTTGTCGCCGCTATTATTTCAATGTCGAAGACGGAGAAAAGAAGTGTTCTCATGCGGTGTTGAAGGATATAAAGGTCCGGATGCGTATGCATCAAATATATCGCGATGTGTGAGTCTTAAGGATCGAAGATTATATGGCTCACAATCGCATGACTATCACATATTGATGCAAGACTTACTGCCAGTTGCTATGCGGTGTTGTATGTCGAAAAAGGTGATGGCTCCTGTAATTGAACTGTCAAATATAATGAAAGGCATTTGTGGTAAAGTTTTGAATGTTCAAGAACTTGAGAGACTACAAGATCGAGCCGCATTGACTTTATGCAATCTGGAGAAGATATTCTCGCCTTCCTTCTTCACTATTATGGTGCACTTGTTAATTCATCTCCCGCGTGAAGCACTTCTTGGTGGACCTGTTTTCTATCGATGGATGTATCCTATTGAAAGGTCTTACTTTATTTGCAAAATATTCCTTCATTCAGCTCAATGCCTTTTAGTTGCAACTTTTGATAATGTTATATATCGTGTTTAGGTTCTTTTCCAAATTGAAGTCATACTGCCGCAATAAGCGTTATCCGGAAGGATCAATTGCTGAGGGCTACTTGGCAGAGGAATGTATGACTTTCTGTTCGAGGTATTTGGAAGATGTTGAAACAAGAATTAACAGACCAAGTAGAAATGCTAGGCTCATAGATCATAATTTGGCCGAAACTTATTTATTTCAAAGTTTCGAAGAACCGATCGGCAAAGTCGAAATTACAAAATTAGACGATAGATCGTGGGTCCAAGCACATCGATACGTTCTTTTTCATCACGATTCAATGGAACTATTTCAGAAGTAAGTTCTAGAATTTGATAAATACTCATCAATTATAATTTGTTTGTCTTCTAACAAAGTAAAACCTTTTTTACCGTAGTGAGTACAAACAAATATTGAGAGCTCGTTCACGATCTCAAAGATTAAATCGACGAGAAATTAATAAGTTGTTCACAGAATCATTCCATGAATGGTTAAGCCAAATGGTATGCAATTTAAGTTTTCATTGACAAGTAATAAGGTTTTCTCATAACATTCATAATTACTCGATTTACTTTTGACTCGATAGGTTTGGAGTCGAAATGAAGTAAATGACGACGTTAAATGGCTTTCACAAGGTCCAAATAGATTAGTTAAAAGATATAGTGGCTTCCTTATCAACGGATACAGATGTCATACAAAGTATCGCGAGAGATTGAGGAGAACCCAAAATTGCGGAATTGTTGTTAATTCTTCGATTACAAGTTATGCTAGTTCTAGGGACAGTAATCCGGTCGAGGGGAATCTGGGGTATTACGGACTTATTACTGACATCATTGAGTTGGATTATTACGGCAAATGCAAAGTTGTCTTATTTCGAGGTGATTGGGCTGATGTGAATACGGCTCGCGAAATTAAAAATGATCAATATGGCTTTACAATGGTGAATTTCTCTCGATTGATTCACACCGGAGAACAACTGATGGACGAGCCGTATGTGTTTTCTTCTCAAGTTAAACAAGTTTTTTACTCGGAAGATCCAATTGATGAGGGTTGGTACGTTGTACTTCGAAACACGCCTAGAGACTTCTTCGACATTGGCAGTGGAAGTAGAGATGACATAGTCGAAAGATCAGAAACATTGCCTTTTCTAGAACAAAACTTAAATGAAAATATCCCTAGTACTAGTCAACAATTTCAATGGGTTCGTCAAGATGTGGACGAAGATATTTACGAAATATGATTTAGTAAGATTTTACGATTTATTATTTATATGTAATATTATAATTTTAATGTTGGGCATGTTATATAATTTAACTATTTTAAATGTCCTATTCTTGTTGTTATTTGTTACTAAAATTTTGAACTATTTTATGTGTATTGCAGGAAAAATGCCTAGAAGACGATTACGAGATTTAAATATTGTCCACGATACTCCAAATCCAGAAGAAGCAAATAGTGAACAGCAAACAGTTGTTGGATCTTCTACTCTGCCAGACATAGATGACGAGCCTGGAGAATTTGAAAGTAATGTTAAGTTTATTTTACATGCATGTTGAATTTTATTATTGATTCATTTTTCAATTTTAATATAATAATATATCATTTTTCAGCTGAAGGTGATGGGACACGCAAAGGTCGGGGACGTACATTACTTAAAGATTTATACGACTTAGAGCCTACCAATCGTGTTAAAGTAAGGAGAAACAATCATGGCCAGCCTGTTGGATCTGAAGCTCGACTGTTAGGAGGCTATTTGGGCATTATAGCATGAAATGCCAATATGTTGCCCATTAACTATGAATCATGGCATCACATGCCTGATGCCAACAAAAATCAGGCTCTCGATAATATTAAGGTAACAAAACGTGAATGTAATTTATAATACTTTAATTTAATTTTCATTTATATTAACTTTTTATACTTTTTTTTTCTTCAGGCTAGATTTACTTTAGAGGTCTCTGATGACTATGTTAAGAAGACATTGGGTAAAAAATAGAGAGACAATAAAAGCACGCTCAAAAAACAATATTTTAAGAAAGACATAAGCCTCGACGAAAAATTAAGAAATGTTCCGCCAGGAATGTTGAGGTACCAATGGGAAGATCAAGTTAGATTTTGGAATTCAAAAAAAGGAGAGGTATTACTTACTTCTAAAATCTTATAAATTATTTGGTTTATAGTATTTACTATATATATAATTCAAATTGCATTATGTAGGACCATAAGCGAGTTGCAACAAGCAGTTGTCATAGAAATTCACGCACACGGCAGGTTCTAGAAGTTTTGCTTGTGTAGCTGAGGCCGAGGTATTATAATTTATTAATTCTATCAAATATTAATTACTTTATACTATTAAATTATAATTTTTCTGCTAAAATGTAGGAAACTTCGACTGGTCAAAAAGTTGGACGCGTTCAGCTTTTTGACATTACGCATAGAAAGAAGGATGGATCTCCAATGACATCCGAAGCTGCAGAAATTTTGGTATATTTACTTAATAAAATTTTATTTTTTATAAATATTTCTAATGTTTAATTATAATAGTTTAATTCATCGTTTATAGTTTTAAATTTATAATGTTAAACTATGTTGCATTCTTTCTTATTTATATATTTCGTTTCTAACTCTTTCATTGATTTATTAGGATAAATTAAAGGAGAAAAAGGTATGAGTATGAAGCGTACCGCTTTGATCGATAGTTCGTTAATCTTGAGGAGATTGATAACAGAATTATTACAGATGTTTTGGGTCCTGAAAGGTACGACTGCTTCGACTGATAGTTCTGTTAATCTTTCGTATATTTTTAATAGAATTATCACTGATGTTTTTGGTCTTCAAAGGTATGGTCGGGTTCGATTTAAAGGATCTGGTGTTACCCCGACCCAATATTTTGATCCGCTCCCAAAGAAGATACATGCCTTCCAGGGGTCAATCTCGTGCTGAAGTTCAGAGGCTACAAGACCAGATTGCTCAGATACAAAAGATCACGGTTGAGCAGAGGCAGCAAATTGCTGATGTTCAAAGAAAATATGAAGAACTCCAAAGAATGCCTTTAAGCGGATGCGGAAGCAGCAGCAAAGAAGAAGCGAGAGAGGCAATGCCAGCGGTGCGAGGGAGGCGGCAAAGATCAATGCTAGCAGAGCAGAACAGAAAGTACGAAGAGCTCCAAAGACCAGCTTCAAAGATATGATGCGAGATGTTTAAAGATCGCAGAAACCGCCATCTTAGACATTTAGTTTCTCGTTGTAAGAATGTTTTGACATTATTACATTTAACATTATTGTTACAATATTTTCAGTTATCATTCATTTAATTTATTAAATTTCAAGTATCATTTAGAATTAATGTATTTGGTGTGATTTTTATGCTAAATTTGCTGTTTTGGGTTGGAATTATATGCTATATTTACTGTTATTGGTTGGTTTAGGAGCCTTGGTGAGTATATTGGCAACTAGGCGATGGCATAGATATGATGAATATCAAGTTCCTTATGATCAACATATAAAATTAAAAAAGTGAACATCAATTTCAAAATGCCTAATCTTGCTATGCAACAAATGATGATGACAAGGTAGAGTGTCGCTCAAATTATGACAGAATATTTTAGGTGGATTCAGAAGGTATCTAAAGCTATTTGAGTAGATGTTTGACCCGGAGAGTTTCAAAAGTAGCCACAAGAGCACGAAACTCAGCTTCGGTTGAAGATTGTGCAATAGTAAATTTTTTATGTCAACTGATTGGAGTGAAACTATGAAATAAAATATAGTCTAATGTGGATACACATTCATCGAGATCACCAGCACAATCACCATCATTTTATATATGTAGAGATTAGAGTCACAACAATCAAATATTTAAATACTCAGATTTTTTGGTTGTTGCAAGCAACGCAATAATCGTTTATATATTCTCTAGTGTATTCCAAATGGATTGTGTATGAATTGTGATAATTTATTGACAAAGTAACAAATATACGAGCTTGTGAATGACAAATATTGTAGTTTTCCAAGCACCATTGTGAACCCTGAAGCATCAATGGTATTAAATCCATCATTTGAGACTAAAACTTCTAAGAACTCATGGGCTTTGAACACATTTTCTCTCATGCATATTTGTCTCATGAATAATAAGTTGTTCTTAAATTTTCTTCACAATATTTAAAAAATCATAACCCCAAGTTTCTTGATTAAAACTAAACAAAAAAAAACTAATTAATAAGAAAGTTCAGATATTAAAGACAGAGAGCTTAGGTTGTTTTGTTGTACACTTGATTCATATTTCAACATGGTTAAATAAAAACAACACTAGTTATTGAGTGTATATGTGTGTGTGAATGTGGAAGATTTTGGTTTGTTGTTTGTTTCATTATTGAGCTGTGTGTAGGGTTTTCATGGTTCATTCAAATCACATGTCTGATGCAAAAATAAAACTATCAATGGACCCACCTTTTGAAAAATGATGAACCATAGTTGGAAAATGCATGAACATTAAATTTGAAAAATATGGGGATTTCTCTTGTAACTTTGGAAATATAGTTATACGTTGTGAAAAATAAAGTTTAAAAATTAATTCAAAATAAGATTTATCCCTTAATTAAAAGACTTAGTCAATAGATACAATGAAAGGTTGTTTTAGGAGCCTTGGTGAGTATATTGGCAACTAGGCAATGGCATAGATATGATGAATATTAAGTTCCTTATGATCAACGTATAAAACTAAAAAAGTGAACATCAATTTCAAAATGCCTAATCTTGCTATGCAACAAATGATGATGACAAGGTAGAGTTTCGCTCAAATTATCACAGAATAATTTTGGTGGTTTCAAAAGGTATCTAAAGCTATTTTAGCAGATGTTTGACCCGGAGAGTTTCAAAAGTAGCCACAAGAGCACGAAACTCAGCTTTGGTTGAAGATTGTGCAATAGTAAATTTTTTTTATGTCCAATTGATTGGAGCGAAACTACAAAATAAAATATAGTCTAATGTGGATACACATTCATCGAAATCACCAGCACAATCACCATCATTTTATATATGTAGAGATTAGAGTCACAACAATCAAATATTTAAATACTCAGATTTTTTTGGTTGTTGCAAGTAACGCAATAATTCTCTATTGTATTCCAAATGGATTGTGTATGAATTGTGATAATTTATTAACAAAGTAACAAATACGATGTTGTGAATGACAAATATTGTAGTTTTCCAAGCACCAGTGTGAACCCTGAAGCACCAGTGGTATTAAATCCATCATTTGAGACTAAAACTTCTAAGAACTCATGGGCTTTGAACACATTTTCTCTCATGCATATTTGTCTCATGAATAATAAGTTGTTCTTAAATTTTATTCACAATATTTAAAAAATCATAACCCCAAGTTTCTTGATTAAAACTAAACAAAAAAAACTAATTAATAAGAAAGTTCAGATATTGAAGACAGAGAGCTTAGGTTGTTTTGTTGTACATTTGATTCATATTTCAACATGCTTAAATAAAAACATCACTAGTTGTTGAGTGTATATGTGTGTGTGAATGTGGAAGGTTTTGGTTTGTTGTTTGTTTCATTATTGAGTTGTGTGGAGGGTTTTCATGGTTCATTCGAATCACATGTTTGATGCAAAAATAAAACTATCAATGGACCTACCTTTTGAAAAATGACATATATACAATGAACCATAGTTGGAAAATGCATGAACATTAAATTTGAAAAATATGGGGATTTCTCTTATAACTTTTGAAATATAGTTATACATTGTGAAAAATAAAGTTTAAAAATTAATTCAAAATAAGATTTATCCCTTAGTTAAAAGACTTAGTCAATAGATAAAATGGAAGGTTGTTTTAGGAGCCTTGGTGAGTATATTGGCAACTAGGCAATGGCATAGATATGATGAATATCAAGTTCCTTATGATCAACGTATAAAACTAAAAAAGTGAACAACAATTTCAAAATGCCTAATCTAGCTATGCAACAAATGATGATGACAAGGTAGAGTGTCGCTCAATTTATCACAGAATACTTTAGGTGTATCCAAAGGGTATCTAAAGCTATTTGAGCAGATATTTGACCCGGAGAGTTTCAAAAGTAGCCACAAGAGCACGAAACTCAGCTTCGGTTGAAGGTTGTGCAATAGCAAATTTTTTTATGTCCAACTGATTGGAATGAAACTACAAAATAAAATATAGTCTAATGTGGATACACATTCATCGAGATCACCAGCACAATCACCATCATTTTATATATGTAGAGATTAGAGTCACAACAATCAAATATTTAAACACTCAGATTTTTTGGTTGTTGCAAGTAACGCAATAATCGTTTGTATAGTCTCTAGTGTATTCCAAATGGATTGTGTATGAATTGTGATAATTTATTGACAAAGTAACAAATATACGATGTTGTGAATGACAAATATTGTAGTTTTCCAAGCACCATTGTGAATCCTGAAGCATCAATAGTATTAAATCCATCATTTGAGACTAAAACTTCTAAGAACTCATGGGATTTGAACACATTTTCTCTCATGCATATTTGTCTCATGAATAATAAGTTGTTCTTAAATTTTATTCACAATATTTAAAAAATCATAACCCCAAGTTTCTTGATTAAAATTAAACAAAAAAACTAATTAATAAGAAAATTCACATATTGAAGACAGAGGGCTTAGGTTGTTTTGTTGTACATCTCATTCATATTTCAACATGGTTAAATAAAAACATCACTAGTTGTTGAATGCATATGTGTGTGTGAATGTGGAAGGTTTTGGTTTGTTTTTTGTTGTTTGTTTCATTATTGAGTTGTGTGGAGGGTTTTCATGGTTCATTCAAATCACGTGTTTGATGCAAAAATAAAACTATCAATAGACCTACCTTTTGAAAAATGACATAGATACAATGAACCATAGTTGGAAAATGCATGAACATTAAATTTGAAAAATATGGGGATTTCTCTTGTAACTTTGGAAATATAGTTATACGTTGTGAAAAATAAAGTTTAAAAATTAATTCAAAATAAGATTTATCCCTTAATTAAAAGACTTAGTCAATAGATATAATGAAATGTTGTTTTAGGAGCCTTGGTGAGTATATTGGCAACTAGGCAATGGCATAGATATGATGAATATCAAGTTCCTTATAATCAACGTATAAAACTAAAAAAGTGAACATCAATTTCAAAATGCCTAATCTTGCTATGCAATAAATGATGATGACAAGGTAGAGTGTCGCTCAATTTATCACAGAATATTTTAGGTGGATTCAAAAGATATCTAAAGCTAATTGAGTAGATGTTTGACCCGGAGAGTTTCAAAAGTAGCCACAAGAGCACGAAACTCAGCTTCGGTTGAAGATTGTGCAATTGTAAATTTTTTTTTATGTCAACTTATTGGAGTGAAACTACGGAATAAAATATAGTCTAATGTGGATACACATTCATCGAGATCACCAGCACAATCCCCTTCATTTTATATATGTAGAGATTAGAGTCACAACAATCAAATATTTAAATACTCAGATTTTTTGGTTGCTGCAAGTAACGCAATAATCGTTTGTATATTCTCTAGTGTATACTAAATGGATTGTGTATGAATTGTGATAATTTATTAACAAAGTAACAAATATATGACCTTGTGAATGACAAATATTGTAGTTTTCCAAGCACCAGTGTGGACCCTGAAGCATCAATGGTATTAAATCCATCATTTGAGACTAAAACTTCTAAGAACTCATGGGCTTTGAACACATTTTCTCTCATGCATATTTGTCTCATGAATAATAAGTTGTTCTTAAATTTTATTCACAATATTTAAAAAATCATAACCCCAAGTTTCTTGATTAAAACTAAACAAAAAAAAAAACTAATTAATGAGAAAGTTCACATATTTAAGACAGAGAGCTTAGGTTGTTTTGTTGTACATTTCATTCATATTTCAACATGGTTAAATAAAAACATCACTAGTTGTTGAGTGTATATGTGTGTGTGAATGTGGAAGGTTTTGGTTTGTTGTTTGTTTCATTATTGAGTTGTGTGGAGGGTTTTCATGGTTCATTCAAATCACATGTTTGATGCAAGAATAAAACTATCAATGGACCTACCTTTTGAAAAATGACATAGATACAATGAAGCATAGTTGGAAAATGCATGAACATTAAATTTGAAAAATATGGGGATTTCTCTTGTAACTTTTGAAATATAGTTATACGTTGTGAAAAATAAAGTTTAAAAATTAATTCAAAATAAGATTTATCCCTTAATTAAAAGACTTAGTAAATAGATACAATGAAAGGTTGTTTTAGGAGCCTTGGTGAGTATATTGGCAACTAGGCAATGGCATCAAAATGCCTAATCTTGCTATGCAACAAATGATGATGACAAGGTAGAGTGTCGCTCAAATTATCACAGAATATTTTAGGTGGATTCAAAAGGTATCTAAAGCTATTTGAGCAGAAGTTTGACCCGGAGAGTTTCGAAAGTAGCCACAAGAGCACGAAACTCAGCTTCAGTTGAAGATTGTGCAATAGTAAAATTTTTTTATGTCCAACTGATTGGAGTGAAACTACAAAATAAAATATAGTCTAATGTGGATACATATTCATCGAGATCACCAGCACAGTCGCCATCATTATATATGTAGAGATTAGAGTCACAACAATCAAATAGTCAAAGACTAAGATTTGTTGGTTGTTGCAAGTAATGCAATAATCGTTTGTATATTCTCTAATGTATTCCAAATGGATTGTGTATAAATTGTGATAATTTATTGACAAAGTAACAAATATACAAGCTTGTGAATGACAAATATTGTAGTTTTCCAGGCACCATTGTGAACCCTGAAGCATCAGTGGTATCAAATCTATCATTTGAGACTAAGGCCTCCTTTGGTTCACCATTTAACTCCAGTGAGGTGCAGTTGGGCTACCAACCTCACTGGCAACCTGTTTGGTTGAGCATTTCAGTGCAACCAAAATCAATTTTCACCACACTAATATCCCAAAAGCCAATTGGAGTTTTCAGCAGCAATAAATTCAGTGGTGCAGCAGAGGTATTTTTAACAGACAAAAATATCCATACCGGTGCAGCAGAGGTATTCTTAACAGACAAAAACTAATTTTTAGAAAGACGAGCTATGGAGTAGGGGACAGTATCAACTGATGAGGGCAATGGAGATACAGCTACAGTCGTTGATGATTTGTTCTTGTTGTTTTGTGGTTCTATGGGGCTGAATTTTCCATTGCCATCTCCAAGCCAAGAACGACTATCGAGAGACGACGCCTTTGTGGAATGAGAACTGCAGTCAATTGCGATGTTTTCTATGGGGTAGTAAGGGGTAACAATGAAATCTGCTATAACAGGAGCCACAAGGTATTGACTGAAGAAGAAGAAGAAGAAGAAGAGACAAGGGAACGAGTTTTGAAGGGAAAAATTCTCAATCTTATTTTTTTTTTCAGATTTGGTAGCCAAATTCTAAAAATTAACTATAAAAAATAATTATCATTTTATCTAACTATAAAAAATAATTATCATTTTATCTAATAAATAATTTAAATTGATTATATAATTCATTAAAATATTTATAATAAAATATTGGAAGATACATTTTAATATTTTATTAAATAAATTTATAAATTCACATATTTTAATAATTTTATATAAGTAAAATAATTTAAAATTTTCTATTATATATCAATTCTAATTTGATGTCCTTAATAGTCATTTTTTATTTTCACCTCACCACTGCAAAGAAATGTTTGAATCAAAACACACACTCATCATTGTTTCTAATCTCATCGCCACTCTGATGTCTAATCTCACCGCTACAGTAACTAATCTCACCGCCACCACTGTTTATAACCTCACCGGAGGTAAACACACTTCCCATCCAAACTAAGCCTAAAACTTCTAAGAACTCATGGGCTTTGAACACATTTTCTCTCATGCATATTTATCTCATGAATAATAAGTTGTTCTTAAATTTTATTCACAATATTTAAAAAATCATAACCCCAAGTTTCTTGATTAAAACTAAACAAAAAAAACTAATTAATAAGAAACTTCACATATTGAATACAAAGAGCTTAGGTTGTTTTGTTATACATTTCATTCATATTTCAACATGGTTAAATAAAAAACATCACTAGTTGTTGGGTGTATATGTGTGTGTGAATGTGTAAGATTTTGGTTTGTTGTTTGTTTCAATATTGAGTTGTGTGGAGGGTTTTCACGGTTCATTCAAATCACATGTTTGATGCAAAAATAAAACTATCAATAGACCTACCTTTTGAAAAATGACATAGATACAATGAACCATAGTTGGAAAATGCATGAACATTAAATTTGAAAAATATGGGGATTTCTCTTGTAACTTTGGAAATATAGTTATACGTTGTGAAAAATAAAGTTTAAAAATTAATTCAAAATAAGATTTATCCCTTAATTAAAAGACTTAGTCAATAGATACAATGAAAGATTGTTTTAGGAGCCTTGGTGAGTATATTGGCAACTAGGCAATGGCATAGATATGATGAATATCAAGTTCCTTATGATCAACGTATAAAACTAAAAAAGTGAACATCAATTTCAAAATGCCTAATCTTACTATGCAACAAATGATGATGACAAGGTAGAGTTTCGCTCAAATTATCACAGAATATTTTTGGTGGATTCAAAAGGTATCTAAAGCTATTTGAGCAGATGTTTGACTCGGAGAGTTTCAAAAGTAGCCACAAGAGCACGAAACTCAGCTTCGGTTGAAGATTGTGCAATAGTAAATTTTTTTTATGTCCAATTGATTGGAGCAAAACTACAAAATAAAATATAGTCTTATGTGGATACACATTCATCGAGATCACCAGCACAATCACCATCATTTTATATATGTAGATATTAGAGTCACAACAATCAAATATTTAAATACTCAGATTTTTTGGTTGTTGCAAGTAACGTAATAATTCTCTAGTGTATTCCAAATGGATTGTGAAACACCCCACACCCGGCCCACGAGCCTGGACCGGATCTGGTATGTTCCTTAAGAAAACTGGTTTCAAATTTTTTTGTTACTTAGAGAAAACTTGTGCGATTTTAAAAAAAATATTGTTTGGGTTGGGCTTGTGTTGAAACAGACTCGATTTTATTTTGGAAACCCTTTTTAATATTAAGTGATAAAACGTTTAGGGTTTAGTTTAAAGAAATTTTTACTTAAACTTTAATGAATAAGGTTCCTAAACATAATAAATAATAATAAATGTAAAATGATTCAACTATGGCCTTATGGCCTTATTACAACAAATAATTTCCAAATAATTCAAGTACTTAAAAACTAATAGTTCCATAAAAATAAAGACTTCATGTTGAGCATGGCCACCATAAGTTCTGCCGTCCCGGTCCATCACTGTTCATCACCTGAAACATGGTCCCACAACGGGGTGAGTCAAACAAACTCAATGTGTACACGACACTAAATCATAATAGAATTAGGCATACAAGAGTTACACATTCAAAACATAGAGTACAAGTTATGATGCATCCCCAAACCCAAACCTAATTGTCCATCCGCTACACACCCCCGTACCTACCAGTCACACCGTGGGGACTACTAAGTCGACCCTCCTTCCGCTACACACCAAATTGCGGTCTTAGGTCACCGCATTCGTGGTCTTAAGTCACCACGTTCAGATTACTGTGGTCTTAGGTCCCCACTTTTCAGATATCACGGTCTTAGGTCACCGTGTTCGTGGTCTTAGGTCACCACATTCACTTCCCCTTTCAAACAAACCCATATGCCCCATATAATAATAATATGCATAAATATGCCAGAGTTCACATTCTTATCATATTCTCATGTTACTAATAACATTTTTCATATTCCTAATAGGAGTAGGAAACGTACCTGAGTACTTAGTACCTTAACATGGTACCTTAGCCACTTTCATATTCTTAATAACACATATTTTAATTAAACATGCCATAAAACGTATTATAATATAGTGTGGGGTACACACCTGATTTGCTTAACCACTTCACTGAAATTCCAAAATCTGATCTACTGCCTTAGATCTCAAGTTCCTATAATTGATTAATCACTTACTACCTTAATAAAAAGCCATTCAGCTAAAATTCCAAATCCTAGTAGGATTAGTATTCTTACCTTGTTGCCGATTGGAACACCAACAAATCCCGAAACTGTTCCTTGTTTCCCTAGGAATGTCGAAATCCCTAAAACCTTACGTTAGACTTAATCTTAATCATCGAAACATAAATCAAGGCCTTTGACCGAATATTCACATATCTTACCTTAATCTTAGAAATCCCGAATACTCCACCTTTTAGTCGACTACTCTGATAATCCCGAAAGATCCTTCCATATTCGGCAACCATAATATGTATGGGATTATATTATCTCTCAGCTAATCTAAAAGAAAAATGGAAATCAAACTTGTTCTTACCTTTGAAGAAATTAATAAGACTCTATGCTTGAAGCCCTTCCAAGATTAGACTTTTGAATGGATTGGTAAGAAGAAATAGGAAGAAAAGAAAACTTGAGAATTTTGACAATGGTGGACTATAGATTCGGCTTGACAAAAGTAAAAGAGAAGAGAAGAGAAGAGAGCACTAAATTTAAGAGAGAGAAGAGGAGGAAGAAAAATTGATGAGTAGCCCTATTTTCTTCCTTTTATAGCCGAAACTACTACACAGAATCCCATACTTGGCCACCACTCTTCTTTATTGATAAGTTTATCTCCTTAATTTAAAATAATTAGAGAATAATCCTTTATTATCTCTTCAAAAATAATCCAAATTAAATCCCTTATTTATCACCTTATTAATCGAATATTTATGAAAATAAAACTCCTCCTTTCTAGAAGGTTTGTGCCGTCCACCTCAAGCTTCTGGAAGCAAAAAATAAAAAAATAAAACTTCCTTTATTTGCTTCCCAAGTGACTCGAACTCAGGCCCATCACCTTGCATGTGCCGCCATTTCCATAGGCTGTAACATCCTAAAAATGGGGCTATTTGGAATTAAATTATTTTTCTTATGTATGAACTGCTGTGATATTATTTATGGAATGATAGAGCTTAATTTAAGGCTTTGTGTTGGCTCGGTTTGGTAGAAAATTTCAGTTTTTAACTTTAAAGGCAGAGAGCCTTAGCAGAAGGGGGTTATAAGAATAAGTATGGGTTAATTGACACTAAAAATCCCTTGGTAAAGTGGCAAAAATGAGGCCACTTAGGGGATTGCATGTGACGCCACCAAGGAGTAAGGGAGAGCCTTGGTTCGAGTCACAAAAATCCCTCTTTTTGCATTATTGTTGGACGGCACAAGTGGAGAGTTTTTCTCCCTTTAAATTCTTTTTTTTTAGAGATAATATGAGCATTTTAATTGCTTAATTCTAAGGATAATGGGAGATAAATAAGGATATCACATGGATTATTAGGAGATTATTATTTATTATTAGGGATTAATTCAAATTATTTGAATTAAATCAAATGATTGGTCGAGAGCAATTGGGGGGAGATTGTAGAAATTTGAACTCCTTGGTGGAGTAGTGTGGATGGCAAGCTAATGGGGGTGCCGAATGCTTATAAATACCTCAACCCACCACCTTGCTTTTCTTTTCCATCTCTGTGAAAGATAAAATCCTAACCCTTCTCCTTCCTACTTTTCTTTTATTTTCCCATTCTCTCAAACCCCTTTTGCCGAAATTTTTATCACCTTTTTCCTCTCCATTACTTTTCTCTCTTTTCAATAGCCGAATACCCCTCTTGAAAGTGCCGAAATTCTCTTCTTCTTTTGGGTAGCACTTTGGCTGAATAGTGGAAGGAACATTAATCTCTTTGAATCCTTTGATAAGGTAAGTAATGGCCGAATATCCATCTCCCCTTTTCCTTCTTTTTTTCTGTCGACTTTTACAAGGAAAAGTGCCGATTTCGGCAATGGTTAACTTCTAAACAAGTAGTGACCGATTTCTGCTAGGTACTCAGGGGGAGTAAAGCAGTCGATTCGCAGCCCGATCTCTAGTATTCGATTTTTGGTAAGAAATGGTAAGATCTACTTTAGTTAGTCAGTTGATATTCGTTTAGCCGAAGGCTACTAACTTATTGAGTGCCGATTCATGGAATCAGAAGCAGATTCGGGAGTTTGGTGTTGCGATTAGCATCCAACCGAGGAAAGGTAAGATTTCGGGTTCATAAGGAACCTTCTCTAATAATTTAATTGGGCCGAATAGGCCATAAGACTAACCCATGAATTTGGCCGAATATAGGACAAGTAGATCTGTGGTGACCAACGTTTCTTTTCGAGATTTAGAACATCCAAGGGTGACAGGTGTGTACATACACACGTTATAATCTATTAAATGCGCCGAGTTTTATGTATGCTAACTTGATTTATGTAGCAATGGCTTGAATACCATAACGGTATAAGTGGTGATTCAGGTAAGTACCTGTTAATGTGATTTCGCTATTTTATGCTTTTGGGAAAGCATGACGTGATGATACATATGATAAATCTGTTATTAATTGTTTGGCTATTGTGGGTTGACTGAGTGGAGGGGGCAGTGATAATGTGCCGACGGGCACCAGTGTTTTGGTAACACACTGTGACTACGGTCACCAAAGGTTTGGTACCTCCAGAGGTTTGGTACCTCAAAGCGACTTGTCCCTGTGGTTAACACCACCGTGGGCGGGGCCCCACTTGAGATATGGGATCGTCGCGGTGATTTGGTATCACACGATGGGTTGGCCCCATCAACTGATTCGTGTCTACGGACACCAGTGTTTTGGTAACACATTGTGACTATACGTCACCAGTGGTTTGGCACCACCAGTGGTTTGGTACCACAACGGGGTAGACTGAGGCGTTTGGTTGGCTAGGTTGGGTACATTATCTCGTGCATGTTAATAGTTATATGCTGTGTATGAAGGTGTTTAACACCGGGGGAAGGGTTACATACTGAGTCTTGGTGACTCACCTTCTCCTTTACATTTTTCAGGTGACACGTAGATCGCGGATGTGGAGCCGGGTGGACTCGAGGTGGCCATGCAGTGGATTTAAATTAAATGGACTTTAAATTTAGTTATTTTATTTCATTTTTGGTTAGATTTTATTTTGGGATGTAATAAGGCCTTCTGATACTTTATTTCAATATTTTTCATATGTTGGATACTTGTTTTAAACTATGTTATTAATATTAAATTAAATTCACATGCTTTCCAAATTAGAACGAAAAATGTTTTATCGTGCCATCGGGCACATTTGAAATTTGTATAATAACTTGACTTAAATAAATCTCCACCCTAAATCTAAGTATGGTTTTAGCAAGGTCACTAAAATAAAAGGTTTTCAAAACTTAAAACAGGTTTAAAAAGATTTCAAAGAAAATGTTTTTCTCAGTAGCAACCCAAATTCGGTCGTAATGTTTGGGCCGGGTTTGGGGATGTTACAAATTGGTATCAGAGCCCAGTTCAAAACTCGGCTGTGGGGGCCCATGGCCCAAAAATGTTATGGTAGGCCTTATGGAATAATTTTTGGTTTTTAAGCATCATGGCCCGAGTCTCCGGCACCGATCCGCCCAGGTAAGTACATCTAAACCTCTTTGTGAATTATATTCTGTAGAAGGGTAGGAAGCATGGAACGTAGATAGACTTATAGGAACTTGAACCCTAGGATTAGACTACTCAAACACACAAACCAAACATAAGACTTAAGGAACTTAACCCACCTATGACTTAGTCGGTCGCTGAGGAGTGTGGTAACCCCTGTACGCATGTCTAGGAGTGGATCCGGAAGAGCCTGGTATTTAAGCAGTCCGTATGACTCACCTCTTCGCAGGTATCCTACCTGGTGCGTAGCTTCGGTTCACCCTAACTCAGAGGGCTCAGTGGTGTGGTAACCTCTGTGCACATGTCTAGAAAGGTTCGGTGAGAGCTTGGTATTTAAGCGGTCCGCGTGACCTACCTCCTCTTCACTCGAATCCTACCTGGTGCGTAGCTTTGGTTCACCCTGACCAAGAGGGCTCGGTCATAGGCTAAACACTATGATTAAAACCCGAAAAGGGAATTAGCCATGTTTTCGAAAAAGAATGAAACAACAAAAACCCTAATGTTTTCAAAACTTTTGCAATAAACCCTTCCAAAGCAGAGAACATCACTTTTACAACGTTTTTCTCGAAAACTTGATTTGTGGAAAATTACAAAAATACCCTTAGGGGTAAAATTACCAAAATTCCCCAAACTCATAAAATATCAGTTCAATGGTTTTGCTCAAAAATTTCAATGATTTTACAAATATTCAACAACTTAGCTTTGAAAATCATCAACAAAATATTTTGGTTTTGGAAAATTACGAAAGCGCCCTCAAGTTGCAAAATCACCGAAATGACCCTGGTTTTGGAAATCTTTACAAACATCACTATTTGAAAAGGAACATTTTCGGAAAGAAACCCCTGAGTTTTACAACTGTTAAAAATATCCCTGATTTATTAAAATTACGAAATTGCCCTGAATGACAAATTACCAAAATACCCCTAGTTTCAAAACGATGCCATATCTTTAGATTTCACAAATTTTACAGAAAAAAACATCTAGTTTTGGGAATTTCAACACGACCTACTTTACTAAAGTTTTGAAATTTCTTTTATTACGAAAATACCCTTGTAGAAAAATGACGAAAATACCCCTGGGTTAGAAATGGGCAGAAATGTCCGAAGAGCGAATAGGTATGGAAAGTATTAAGGAATGGATGCATGAACTCCTTTGTGTGAACTAGGATAGAAGACTGAAAACCTTGTTTGCTCGAAAGAATCTCTGATTAAAACTCTATCCATAAAATTCCTTCGCGAATAATAAAGTGGAACAACCGCTAATGCATAAAATTTTTCTTAATCAGATTAAAAGCGCGGTAGATAGAATGAGTTCTAGAGGATGTGGACGCCGTGGACGCGGTAGGGGTAGGATGACGGTGTCTGAACCCGTCAGGTCGGGTCAAGGTTCGGAAAACGAGGTACCACCGCCACCACTACCTCCTACTTTTAGAGCTGAGGAGCGAGGATCGGGTGGTGAGAGTCAGACGCAAGCGGTTTTGCGAGTTTTGGAGATTGTGGTTGGGGCTAGTGGAAACTTGAGTGCTCGAAAATCTGTTCCCGAGCGACTCCGATCTAACGGAGCTAAGGTATTCTGGGGTGTGTCAGGAGTGGCACCCAAAGGCGTGTGAATCTTGGCTAGAAGTCAATTGAAAGGATCATGGATGATCTTGACTTTGACCGAGGAGGAAAAGCTGAAAGGGGCTGTGTCGCTTCTAAAGGATGAAGCGTACCAGTGGTGGCTGACGGTCCGAGATGGAGCCACGGCAGATGATCTGACTTGGGATCATTTCAAAACCGCCTATCAGAAGAAGTATGTGAGCACCCAGCTATACGGATGCTCAGAGGAAAGCCTTTCTAGGGCTAGTGCAAGGAACTAAGTCAGTAGCGGAATATGAGGCGGAGTTCTTGAGGCTGAGTAGGTATGCTAGAGGCATTGTGGCTACTGAACACGAGCGCTGTGTCCACTTTGAGGATGGACTCAGAGATGATTTGAGGTTACTGATTGCCCCACAGTAGGTCCGCGAGTTCTCATCCCTAGTGGAGAAGGCCAAGGTCGCCGAAGGGATCAAGGAGTCTGTGAGGCAAAATTATAGTAAGAATAACCCGAAAAGAGGATTTGGGTCAGCTGGATCGGGTAGTACTAATACTCAGAAACGGGCTAGGCAGAGTGGGCTGAGTCAGGAAGGAAAACCCACGACTACTAATCAGAGGCCGACTCAGTGTAACCGCTGTGGAAAAACCCATTGGGGAGGTTGTTGGACCGGTGGTAGAGGTTGTTTTGAATGTGGGTCTTTGGAGCATCGTGTCAGAGATTGCCCCCGAAAACTAGCTAAGAACCAGCCGGAAGGGCAGAACCGTACACAAGATAGAAATATGGGACCACAGAGGGGTCGTGGTAATGGCAGAGGGAGCAATGGTCCTAACCGAGGTCGTGGAACTCAGGGCAGAGGTTCAGGCAACACAGAGGCTAGGCAGCCTGGCTTAGTCTACGCAGCGAGACGTCGCGAGGAGGGTGACGCACCGGATGTCATAACCGGTACGTTTCTAATTTTTGGTTTTCCTTATGTTGCATTAATTGATGTGGGTTCGACGCACTCGTACATTGCTAGTAGTGTGGTAGGAACTATGGACCTAGACTCCGAGACTACTCCTAGAAAGATGACTGTACTAAGCCCCCTAGGTCACTCTGTGAGTCGCAGATAAACTTTATAGAGACGCACTCTAGAACTCCAAGGGGGTAGTATTTGTGGCTGATCCGATGGAACTACCATTTTGGGAGTTCGATTTGATCCTTGGAATGGACTGGCTGGTTAAGTATCAGGCGAATTTGGATTGCGTGGCTAAGCGCATGGTTCTTAAGACGGCTGAAGGTGAGGAAGTGGTTATGATAGGTGATAGAAGGAATTACCTATCCAATGTAGTGTCTGCCTTGAAGGCGGAGAAGATGGTCAAGAAGGGTTGTAAGGCATATTTGGTTCGAATCTGTGCTTTGGAAGCTAAGGAGTCAGTAGTTGGAAAGGTCCGAACGGTTGGGGAATTCGCAGATGTGTTTCCAGAAGAACTTCCGGGTCTGCCTCCAGATCGGGAAGTTAAATTCGGTATAGACTTGCTACCCGGAACGGCACCTGTGTCTATAGCACCATACCGAATGGCACCAAAGGAATTGGTGGAACTTAAGGCTCAAATTCAGGAGCTTTTGGATAGAGGGTTTATCCGACCAAGCATATCTCTGTGGGGAGCACCGGTGTTATTTGTCAAGAAGAAAGACAGGTCGATGCGGATGTGTATCGACTATCGCCAATTGAACAAGTTAACGATCAAGAACAAGTATCTGTTGCCTAGGATTGACGACTTGTTCGATCAACTGAAGGGTGCCTCTGTGTTTTCGAAGATAGACCTTAGGTCGGGCTATCATCAACTTAAGGTGAAGGAAGTTGATGTTCACAAGACGGCATTCAGAACTCGGTATGGACATTACGAGTTTCTGGTAATGCCATTTGGATTGACCAATGTGCCGGCAGCGTTTATGGACTTGATGAATAGGGTGTTTCGACAGTACTTAGACCAATTTGTCGTGGTGTTCATAGACGACATATTAGTTTATTCTAAGACGGAGGAGGAGCATGACCGGCATTTGCGTATAGTTCTACAAGTGTTGAGGGAGAAGCAATTATATGCCAAATTTAGTAAGTGCAAATTTTGGCTTAGGGAGGTGGCTTTCTTAGGACACGTGGTGTCGGCTGAGGGAATCAGAGTAGACCCTCGCAAGATTGAAGCGGTGTTGGATTGGAAACCGCCTAGGTCGGTGGCTGAAGTACGGAGTTTTCTGGGTTTAGCAGGGTACTATCGGAGATTCGTGGAAGGATTCTCTTTAATCGCAGTGCCGTTAACTAAGTTACTGAGGAAAGGTGTTCCATTTGTATGGACGGAGAAGCAGCAAGAAAGCTTTGATAAGCTAAGGAAAATTCTGACGGAAGCTCCGATTTTGGTACAACCTGAGGCAGGGAAGCTGTTTACCGTTTATTGTGATGCATCCCATACTGGTTTGGGATGTGTGCTGATACAAGAAGGGAAGGTAATAGCCTATGCAACCCGTCAGTTAAGACCGCATGAGGTTAACTACCCGACGCACGATTTGGAGTTAGCAGCAGTTGTCTTCGCTCTAAAGATATGGAGACATTATCTGTACGGGGAGAAGTCGATAGTCTACAAGGATCATAAGAGTTTGAGGTATTTTCTGACCCAGAAGGATCTAAACCTGAGACAACGTCGGTGGATTGAGCTATTAAAGGACTACGATTGTTCAATCGAGTATCATCCAGGCAAGGCCAACGTGGTAGCTGACGCGTTGAGCCGGAAGGTTGTGACGGACTTAAGAGCGATGTTTGCTCGGTTGAGTCTATATGATGATAGAAGTCTCTTGGCGGAACTTCAAGTTAAGCCAACATGGATCGAGGAGGTTAAGGAAAAGCAGTCAGTGGATGAAGGGTTGAATGCTAAGAGGATACAAGTTCAGAATGGTGGATTAGAAGGGTACAATTTGTCTAAGGATGGAGTGTTATGCTTTCAAGGGCGAGCTTGTATGCCAAAGGATGTGGAGTTGAGGCAGAAAATTCTCCAAGATGCACATAGCAGCCCTTACGCTATGCATCCTGGAGGCAGCAAGATGTATAGGGATCTCAGAGAGCAGTTCTGGTGGCTCGGGTTAAAGCGTGAAGTAACAGAGTTTGTTGGTAGGTGTCTGACTTGTCAGCAGGTCAAGGCTGAACATCAGTTACCGTCAGGGTTGCTTCAGCCAGTGAAGATTCCCCAGTGGAAGTGGGAGAGGATCACTATGGATTTCGTCAGTGGGCTACCCTTTACGCCAATAAGAAGGACGCAGTTTGGGTAATAGTAGACCGTCTGACTAAGTCAGCTCACTTCATACCGGTAAGGATGGATTTTTCTCTTCAGAAGCTAGCCAAGCTGTACGTATCGAAGATAGTAAGATTGCATGGTGTTCCAATATCGATCATCTCGGATAGGGATCCCAGATTCACGTCAAGATTCTGGAAAGCGTTGCATCAAGCGTTGGGTACACGGTTGGATTTCAGTACAGCTTTCCATCCACAGTCTGATGGACAATCGGAAAGGGTGATACAGATCTTGGAGGACATGTTAAGAGGATGCGTCTTGGATTTTTGTAGTAGTTGGGAAGACTACCTACCATTAGCAGAGTTCGCCTACAACAACAGCTACCAGGCGAGTGTCCAGATGGCACCATACGAAGCATTGTATGGGCGAAAATGTCGTACTCCGACATGTTGGACGGAATTAGGTGAACGGCATTTTGGGGCGAGTTGGTGATGAGAGGCGAGGATAAGGTCAAGGTGGTTCGGTCTCGTCTTAAGGAAGCATCAGACAGCGTAAATCCTATGCTTTGATTTAAAACGCAAGGAAATGGAGTATCTTTGTAGGAGACAAGGTTTTCCAAGGTGTCGCCTTGGAAGAAGGTGTTGAGATTTGGCCGGAAAGGGAAGCTAAGCCCAAGGTTCATCGGGCCATATACAGTATTGAAGCGAGTAGGACCGGTAGCTTACCAGCTCGAGCTGCCGGCAGAGTTGAGTCAGATACATGACGTTTTTCATGTGTCGATGCTTCGGCGATATCGATCAGATCCATCGCACGTGGTGCCAATAGCAGAGATCGAGGTGAATTCGGATTTATCTTTTGAAGAGGAACCAGTTCAGATCTTAGACCGAGATGTGAAGGTTCTACGTAGGAAGTCAGTGCCCTTGGTGAAGGTGCTATGGCGGAACCATGGTGTGGAAGAAGCTACGTGGGAGCCCGAGGATATGATGCGATAGCAATACCCCCGCCTCTTTTGATCAGGGAATTTCGAGGACGAAATTTATTTTAAGGGGGGTAGAACTGTAACATCCTAAAAATAGGGCTATTTGGAATTAAATTATTTTTCTTATGTATGAACTGCTGTGATATTATTTATGGAATGATAGGGCTTAATTTAAGGCTTTGTGTTGGCTCGGTTTGGTAGAAAATTTCAGTTTTTAACTTTAAAGGCAGGGAACCTTAGCAGAAGGGGGTTATAAGAATAAGTATGGGTTAATTGACACTAAAAATCCCTTGGTAAAGTGGCAAAAATGAGGCCACTTAGGGGATTGCATGTGACGCCACCAAGGAGTAAGGGAGAGCCTTGGTTCGAGTCACAAAAATCCCTCTTTTTGCATTATTGTTAGACGGCACAAGTGGAGAGTTTTTCTCCCTTTAAATTCTTTTTTTTTTAGAGATAATATGAGCATTTTAATTGCTTAATTCTAAGGATAATGGGAGATAAATAAGGATATCACATGGATTATTAGGAGATTATTATTTATTATTAGGGATTAATTCAAATTATTTGAATTAAATCAAATGATTGGTCAGGAGCAATTAGGGGAGATTGCCGAAATTTGAACTCCTTGGTGGAGTAGTGTGGACGGCAAGCTAAGGGGGGTGCCGAATGCTTATAAATACCTCAACCCACCACCTTGCTTTTCTTTTCCATCTCTGCTTGTGAAAATCCTAACCCTTCTCCTTCCTACTTTTCTTTTATTTTCCCATTCTCTCAAACCCCTTTTGCCGAAATTTTTATCACCTTTTTCCTCTTCATTACTTTTCTCTCTTTTCAATTGCCGAATACCCCTCTCGAAAGTGCCGAAATTCTCTTCTTCTTTTGGGTAGCACTTTGGCCGAATAGTGGAAGGAACATTAATCTCTTTGAATCCTTTGATAAGGTAAGTAATGGCCGAATATCCATTTCCCCTTTTCCTTCTTTTTTTCTGTCGACTTTTACAAGGAAAAGTGCCGATTTCGGCAATGGTTAACTTCTAAACAAGTAGTGACCGATTTCTGCTAGGTACTCAGGGGGAGTAAAGCAGTCGATTCGCAGCCCGATCCCTAGTATTCGATTTTTGGTAAGAAACGGTAAGATCTACTTTAGTTAGTCAGTTGATATTCGTTTAGCCGAAGGCTACTAACTTATTGAGTGCCAATTCATGGAATCAAAAGTAGATTCGAGAGTTTGGTGTTGCGATTAGCATCCAACCGAGGAAAGGTAAGATTTCAGGTTCATAAGGAACCCTCTCTAATAATTTAATTGGGCCGAATAGGCCATAAGACTAACCCATGAATTTGGCCGAATATAGGACAAGTAGATGCGTGGTGACCAACGTTTCTTTTCGAGATTTAGAACATCCAGGGTGTGTGGTGTGTACATACACACGTTATAATCTATTAAATGCGCCGAGTTTTATGTATGCTAACTTGATTTATGTAGCAATGGCTTGAATACCATAACAGTATAAGTGGTGATTCAGGTAAGTACCTGTTAATGTGATTTCGCTATTTTATGCTTTTGGGAAGCATGACGTGATGATACATATGATAAATCTGTTATTAATTGTTTGGCTATTGTGGGTTGACTGAGTGGAGGGGGCAGTGATAATGTGCCGACGGGCACCAGTGTTTTGGTAACACACTGTGACTACGGTCACCAGAGGTTTGGTACCTCCAGAGGTTTGGTACCTCAAAGCGACTTGTCCTTGTGGTTAACACCACCGTGGGTTGGCCCCACTTGAGATATGGGATCGTCTGCCAGTGATTTGGTATCTCACGATGGGTTGGCCCCATCAACTGATTCGTGTCTACGGACACCAGTGTTTTGGTAACACATTGTGACTATACGTCACCAGTGGTTTGGCACCACCAGTGGTTTGGTACCACAACGGGGTAGACTGAGGCGTTTGGTTGGCTAGGTTGGGTACATTATCTCGTGCATGTTAATAGTTATATGCTGTGTATGAAGGTGTTTAACACCGGGGGAAGGGTTACATACTGAGTCTTGGTGACTCACCTTCTCCTTTACATTTTTCAGGTGACACGTAGATCGCGGATGTGGAGCCAGGTGGACTCGAGGTGGCCATGCAGTGGATTTAAATTAAATGGACTTTAAATTTAGTTATTTTATTTCATTATTGGTTAGATTTTATTTTGGGATGTAATAAGGCCTTCTGATACTTTATTTCAATATTTTTCATATGTTGGATACTTGTTTTAAACTATGTTATTAATATTAAATTAAATTCACATGCTTTTCAAATTAGAACGAAAAATGTTTTATCGTGCCATCGGGCACATTTGAAATTTGTATAATAACTTGACTTAAATAAATCTCCACCCTAAATCTAAGTATGGTTTTAGCAAGGTCACTAAAATAAAAGGTTTTCAAAACTTAAAACGGGTTTAAAAAGATTTCAAAGAAAATGTTTTTCTCAGTAGCAACCCAAATTCGGTCGTAATGTTTGGGCCGGGTTCGGGGATGTTACATAGGCCCTAAGTGACATCTTTAGGCCACTTTTCCAAGCCTATTTGTGTGTCAAATTTCACAAACTTTTTTCTTTTAAGGCCACCTTGCCTTAATTTCCTCTTTTAAATCTTAAAACTCGACATTTCTAATTCATTTCTAAGTTTCCAAAAATTTTCGTTCGGCTATGTAAACTTGACATTTCCTTACATTTCCAAGTTTCCAGAAATGTTCACTTTCCTCTTTTGAATCATTTCTTTACATTTCCTAGTTTCCAAAAATGTTCACTTTCCATTTTTAAACTTAACATTTCCATACATTTCCAGATTTCCAAAATGTTCACTTTCCTCTTTTGAAACTTAACATTTCTAAATCATTTCCTTACATTTCCAAGTCATTTCCCTACATTTCCAAGACATTTCCTTTCATTTCCAACATTTCTAAAAATGCACTTTCCTTACATTTCCAAGGTTTCTAGAATACACATAACACATTCATATCACAATAGACATGCTATTTCATAAAATTAAGCAAGAGTGCACAAGCCCATTTTCATGTCCATAAACTCCTAAAAATTTTCCTTAAGGCCTCCTTCACCTAACTTCTCCTTTAAAAATAAAATTCCAATACTTTTCCAAGACTTCCTCCTACATCCTTGGATTCTCAAAAACCCTTAAAACATGCTCAACCACACTTAAAGCCTACATTAACACCGGAGTTATGCTCCAAACGCATAACCCCTAATCTAGGATGTTACGAGTTCTACCCTCCTTAAAAATAATTTTCGTCCTGGAAATTCCTAATTAAGGAAGGATCAACCTCCCACTCGGCACGGTGGGCACTTTTGATTTTATAAAACTATCATACTTCCTATGCACAATCTCTAAGTTCACGTCCCTTAGAACTCATTTTCTAACGTCGTCGCGATCCGATTTTAAGTTTTATGAATTAGTCCTTGTTTCACTTGATTACCCCACGAAGAAAATTTATGAAAAGAATTTTAGGAGTGGTTCTTTCGTATTCATTCATGCACACAGTCTTTCATTCATTCATCCATCCATCAAACAATTATGAACTTTCGTTCATTCAGAGAAACGTTGTAGTTTTCGTTGTTGTTGTTTTCCACTACCCATGGGTATTTTCGTAATTTTGTCCTACAGGGGTATTTTCGTAATTTGTCAAAATAAGGTTCCTTGGTGATTTTGTCAATAAGGGTATTTTGGTAATTTTGAAATCCCGGGGCCTTTCGGTAATTTTGAAATTCCAGGGGTATTTTGGTAATTTTTTTTACAAACCAGGGTAAATTTGGAAGTTTAATAATTCAGGGATATTTCAAAATTTGCAAAACTTTGAGGGTTCTTTTTGAGACTTCTATTTTCCAAAACGGTGATGTTGCAAAAATTTTGGAAATCAGGGTCATTTCGGTAATTTTGTAAGTTAGGGGCAATTTCGTAATTTTCCAAAATCAAGATATTTTGATATTTTGCAAATTATGGTTTTTGGACTTGTTATGAAGTAAGGAAATTTTGATAAGAACTGTGGGTATTTTGGGAATTTCATAAACCAAGGGCATTTTTGTAATTTTACCACTAGGGGTATTTTTGTAATTTCATAAATCGAAAATTTTTCAGAATATTTTGTAAAAATAGTTCTCACAAATTGAAAAGGTAATTTTAAGAGTTTTAAAACTAGGGTTTTTATAAAAACACGGCTAGTTCCCTTTCGGGTTTTAATTATCGGGTTTAGCCCGTGAATAAGTCCTCTTGGTTAGGGTGAACCGTAGCTACGCACCAGGTAGGATTCCTGCGAAGAGGAGGTGAGTCACTAGGACTGCTTAAGTACCAGGCTCTTCCGGATCCAATCCTAGACATGCGCACAGGGGTTGCCACACCCTAACTCGGCGACTTAGCCATAGGTTTGTTTAACTAGGCCCTTAAGTCTTATGTAATAGTTGGGGTAAACTAGTCCTAGGGTTCAAGTACTTATTCTCTACTCTACGTTCCATTCCTACCCTTCTACAATTCATAGCATAAATCACACAATAGATAGGGGTACTTACCTGGTGGACTGCGGGTCGGAGACTTAGGTGCCATGCCAAAAAACCTGCTCATCTTCAAAAATACTTTCATAAAACTCATTTGGGCTCGATTTGAAAACGTTTTGGGCCTTAGCCCACAGTAGAGAAGTTTAAAGCTCAAGGCTCGATACTAAATCTGAAACACTCCCAAACCCGGTCCACGAGCCTGAACCGGATCTGGTATGTTCCTCAAGAAAACCAGTTTCAAATTCTTTTGTTACTTAGAGAAAACTTGTGCGATTTTAAAAAAAAAATATTGTTTGGGTTGGGCTTGTGTTGAAACAGACTCGATTTTATTTTGGAAACCCTTTTTAATATTAAGTGATAAAACATTTAGGGTTTAGTTTAAAGAAATTTTTACTTAAACTTTAATGAATAAGGTTCCTAAACATAATAAATAATAATAAATGTAAAATGATTCAACTATGGCCTTATGGCCTTATTACAACAAATAATTTCCAAATAATTCAAGTACTTAAAAACTAATAGTTCCATAAAAATAAAGACTTCATGTTGAGCATGGCCACCACAAGTTCTGCCATCCCGGTCCATCACTGTTCATCACCTGAAACATGGTCCCACAACGGGGTGAGTCAAACAGACTCAATGTGTACACGACACTAAATCATAATAGAATTAGGCATACAAGAGTTACACATTCAAAACATAGAGTACAAGTTATGATGCATTCCCAAACCCAAACCTAATTGTCCATCCGCTACACACCCCGTGCACTGCCGATCCACACAGCGTGGGGACTACTAAGTCGACCCTCCTTCCGCTACACACTAAATTGCAGTCTTAGGTCACCGCATTCGTGGTCTTAAGTCACTACGTTCAGATTACTGTGGTCTTAGGTCACCACTTTTCAGATATCACGGTCTTAGGTCACCGTGTTCGTGGTCTTAGGTCACCACATTCACTTCCCCTTTCAAACAAACCCATATGCCCCATATAATAATAATATGCATAAATATGCCAGAGTTCACATTCTTATCATATTCTCATGTTACTAATAACATTTTTCATATTCCTAGTAGGAGTAGGAAACGTACCTGAGTACTTAGTACCTTAACATGGTACCTTAGCCACTTTCATATTCTTAATAACACATATTTTAATTAAACATGCCATAAAACGTATTATAATATAGTGTGGGGTACACACCTGATTTGCTTAACCACTTCACTGAAATCCCGAAATCTGATCTACTGCCTTAGATCTCAAGTTCCTATAATTGATTAATCACTTACTACCTTAATAAAAAGCCATTCGGCTAAAATTCCAAATCCTAGTAGGATTAGTATTCTTACCTTGTTGCCGATTGGAACACCAACAAATCCTGAAACTGTTCCTTGTTTCCCTAGAAATGTCGAAATCCCTAAAACCTTACGTTAGACTTAATCTTAATCATCAAAACATAAATCAAGGCCTTTGACCGAATATTCACATGTCTTACCTTAATCTTAGAAATCCCGAATACTCCTCCTTTTAGTCGACTACTCTGATAATCCCGAAAGATCCTTCCATATTCGGCAAACATAATATGTATGGGGTTAGATTATCTCTCGGCTAATCTAAAAGAAAAGAATGGAAATCAAACTTGTTCTTACCTTTTAAGAAATCAACAGCACCTATGCTTGAAGCCCTTCCAAGATTCGGCTTTTGAATGGATTGGTAAGAAGAAATAGGAAGAAAAGAAAACTTGAGAATTTTGACAATGGTAGACTATAGATTCGGCTTGACAAAAGTAAAAGAGAAGAGAAGAGAAGAGAGCACTCAGAAATTCGGCAGAGAGAAGAGGAGGAAGAAAAATTGATGAGTAGCCCTATTTTCTCCCTTTTATAGCCGAAACTACTACACAGAATCCCTTTCTTGGCCACCACTCTTCTTTATTGATAAGTTTATCTCCTTAATTTAAAATAATTAGAGAATAATCATTTATTATCTCTTCAAAAATAATCCAAATTAAATCCCTTATTTATCACCTTATTAATCGAATATTTATGAAAATAAAACTCCTCCTTTCTAGAAGGTTTGTGCCGTCCACCTCAGGCTTCTGGAAGCAAAAAAAGAAAATAAAACTTCCTTTATTTGCTTCCCAATTGACTCGAACTCAGGCCCATCACCTTGCATGTGGCGCCATTTCCATAGGTCCTAAGTGACATCTTCAGGCCACTTTTCCAAGCCTGTTTGTGTGTCAAATTTCAGAAACTTTTTTCTTTTAAGGCCACCTTGCCTTAATTTCCTCTTTTAAATCTTAAAACTCGACATTTCTAAGTCATTTCTAAGTTTCCAAAAATTTTCGTTCGGCTCTGTAAACTTGACATTTCCTTACATTTCCAAGTTTCCAGAAATGTTCACTTTCCTCTTTTGAATCATTTCTTTACATTTCCCAGTTTCCAAAAATGTTCACTTTCCATTTTTAAACTTAACATTTCCATACATTTCAGATTTCCAAAATGTTCACTTTCTCTTTTGAAACTTAACATTTCTAAATCATTTCCTTACATTTCCAAGTCATTTCCTACATTTCCAAGACATTTCCTTTCATTTCCAACATTTCTAAAAATGCACTTTCCTTACATTTCCAAGGTTTCTAGAATTCACATAACACATTCATATCACAATAGACATGCTATTTCATAAAATTAAGCAAGAATGCACAAGCCCATTTTCATGTCCATAAACTCCTAAAAATTTTCCTTAAGGCCTCCTTCACCTAACTTCTCCTTTAAAAATAAAATTCCAATACTTTTCCAAGACTTCCTCCTACATCCTTGGATTCTCAAAACCCTTAAAACATGCTCAACCACACTTAAAGCCTACTAACACTTGAGTTATGCTCCAAACGCATAACCCCTAATCTAGGATGTTACAGATTGTGTATGAATTGTGATAATTTATTGACAAAGTAACAAATATACGACCTTGTGAATGACAAATATTGTAGTTTTCAAAGCACCAGTGTGAACCCTGAAGCATCAATGGTATTAAATCCATCATTTGAGACTAAAACTTCTAAGAACTCATGGGCTTTGAACACATTTTCTCTCATGCATATTTGTCTCATGAATAATAAGTTATTCTTAAATTTTCTTCACAATATTTAAAAAATCATAACCCCAAGTTTCTTGATTAAAACTAAACAAAAAAAAACTAATTAATAAGAAAGTTCAGATATTGAAGACAGAGAGCTTAGGTTGTTTTGTTGTACATTTCATTCATATTTCAACATGGTTAAATAAAAACAACTGTTAATTATGACTCCTATTTTAGTCAAATTCAAGAAGTAATCTCCTAGTTGAACTCTGTTTAACTAGTTTCAATCAAACACTGATTAGTTTAGTTTATTTTATTATTATTTGACCTATGGATTTAGCCTATAAATAGGCTCTTTTACAACCTTAAAAAATACACCCATTAGAGATTAGAACTCATAACACATTAAGAGAATTTTGTGTTTACGTTTTGAGGGTTCTTTATTTTCGAGTTTTCGTGGTTTAGTTTTTATCTCCATCTTTTGTACTCTTCATTCTGTTGCTATTATAGTAAAATTATCTTTGCCCGTGGTTTTTTATCCTCTTTGGAGGAGTTTTTCCACGTTAAATTTGTATGTTCAATTTCTCAATTTCTTCTACTATTTCTACTTGTTCGTTGCTTAATCGGGACGATCCTAACAACAACACTAGTTGTTGAGTGTATATGTGTGTGTGAATGTGGAAGGTTTTGGTTTGTTGTTTGTTTCATTATTGAGCTGTGTGTAGGGTTTTCATGGTTCACTCAAATCACATGTTTGATGCAAAAATAAAACTATCAATGGACCTACCTTTTGAAAAATGACATAGATACAATAAACCATAGTTGGAAAATGCATGAACATTAAATTTGAAAAATATGGGGATTTCTCTTGTAACTTTGGAAATATAGTTATACGTTGTGAAAAATAAAGTTTAAAAATTAATTCAAAATAAGATTTATCCCTTAATTAAAAGACTTAGTCAATAGATACAATGAAAGGTTGTTTTAGGAGCCTTGGTGAGTATATTGGCAACTAGGCAATGGCATAGATATGATGAATATCAAGTTCCTTATGATCAACGTATAAAACTAAAAAAGTGAACATCAATAAAATCCCTAATCTTGCTATGCAACAAATGATGATGACAAGGTAGAGTTTCGCTCAAATTATCACAGAATATTTTTGGTGGATTCAAAAGGTATCTAAAGCTATTTGAGTAGATGTTTGACCCGGAGAGTTTCAAAAGTAGCCACAAGAGCACGAAACTCAGCTTCGGTTGAAGATTGTGCAATAATAAATTTTTTTTATGTCCAATTGATTGGAGCGAAACTACAAAATAAAATATAGTCTAATGTGGATACACATTCATCGAGATCACCAGCACAATCACCATCATTTTATATATATATATAGAGATTAGAGTCATAACAATCAAATATTTAAATACTCAGATTTTTTGGTTGTTGCAAGTAACACAATAATTCTCTAGTGTATTCTAAATGGATTGTGTATGAATTGTGATAATTTATTGACAAAGTAACAAATATACGACCTTGTGAATGAAAAATATTGTAGTTTTCCAAGCACCAGTGTGAACCCTGAAGCATCAGTGGTATTGAATCCATATTTGAGACTAAAACTTCTAAGAACTCATGGGCTTTGAACACATTTTCTCTCATGCATATTTGTCTCATGAATAATAAGTTGCTCTTAAATTTTCTTCACAATATTTAAAAAATCATAACCCCAAGTTTCTTGATTAAAACTAAACAAAAAAAAACCAATTAATAAGAAAGTTCAGATATTGAAGACAGAGAGCTTAGGTTGTTTTGTTGTACATTTCATTCATATTTCAACATGGTTAAATAAAAACAACACTAGTTGTTGTGTGTATATGTGTGTGTGAATGTGGAAGGTTTTGGTTTGTTGTTTGTTTCATTATTGAGCTGTGTGTAGGGTTTTCATGATTCATTCAAATCACATGATCAATGGACCTACCTTTTGAAAAATGACATAGATACAATGAACCATAGTTGGAAAATGCATGAACATTAAATTTGAAAAATATGGGGATTTCTCTTGTAACTTTGGAAATATAGTTATACGTTGTGAAAAATAAAGTTTAAAAATTAATTAAAATAAGATTTATCCCTTAATTAAAAGACTTAGTCAATAGATACAATGAAATGTTGTTTTAGGAGCCTTGGTGAGTATATTGGCAACTAGGCAATGGCATAGATATGATGAATATCAAGTTCCTTATGATCAACGTATAAAACTAAAAAAGTGAACATCAATTTTAAAATGCCTAATCTTGCTATGCAACAAATGATGATGACAAGGTAGAGTGTCGCTCAATTTATCACAGAATATTTTAGGTGTATTCAAAATGTATCTAAAGCTATTTGAGCAGATGTTTGACCCGGAGAGTTTCAAAAGTAGCCACAAGAGCACGAAACTCAGCTTCGGTTGAAGCTTGTGCAATAGTAAATTTTTTTATGTCCAACTGATTGTAGTGAAACTACAAAATAAAATATAGTCTTATGTGGATACACATTCATCGAGATCACCAGCACAATCACCATCATTTTATATATGTAGGGATTAGAGTCACAACAATAAAATATTTAAATACTCAGATTTTTTGGTTGTTGCAAGTAACGCAATAATCGTTTGTATACTCTCTAATGTATTCCAAATGGATTGTGTATGAATTGTGATAATTTATTGACAAAGTAACAAATATACGACCTTGTGAATGACAAATATTGTAGTTTTCCAAGCACCATTATGAACCCTGAAGCATCAGTTGTATTAAATCCATCACTTGAGACTAAAACTTCTAAGAACTCATGGGCTTTGTGTTGGAAAATTTGGACATCATATATATAATAAGGATAATTACATGTTATTATCTACTATCATGATAGGTTAGCCCAAATTAAAAGTGATCTAATTTGGTTAGAATTCTATTGGGCTTTTAATTATTAAATAAAGTATGGGATAAATATGGGTAGATACTCTTCTAATCAAATTCTAATTAATGATGGGCTAATTAGAATTTGATTAGAACTAATATACTAAGGTTATAAATATTAGGGTTATGGTCCCCAAATTACATACAAGAGATCTTTTCTAATATCCCATCATTAGGAAATAGAGAGCATATATTCTTTGAATTTCTTGTGTGCTAATTTGGAAGATCAAATCCCCAAGATCCGGCAAGACTTCAAGAAATTCATGGATTCAGGTACGCTTCCGCATTTAGTTTTATTCTTGATTTATTCTTGATGATTTGACATGATAGATCCTGATTTATTAAGTTTTATTTTTAGATTTATTTTACAAATCTAACACTTTGAACACATTTTCTCTCATGCATATTTGTCTCATGAATAATAAGTTGTTCTTAAATTTTATTCACAATATTTAAAAAATCATAACCCCAAGTTTCTTGATTAAAACTAAACAAACAAAACTAATTAATAAGAAAGTTCACATATTGAAGACAGAGAGCTTAGGTTGTTTTGTTGTACATTTCATTCATATTTCAACATGGTTAAACAAAAACATTACTAGTTGTTGAGTGTATATGTCTGTGTGAATGTGAAAGGTTTTGGTTTGTTGTTTGTTTCATTATTGAGTTGTGTGGAGGGTTTTAATGGTTCATTCAAATCACATGTTTAATGCAAAAATAAAACTATCAATGGACCTACCTTTTGCCTCATCGTATTCTAGGTTTTTGTTGGGTCCTCTTTCTACTTTTTTTCATTACCACTCATTCATGTATTTTTCTCTGGTTTGAATAAATTAAAAAATATGAGTAGTCAGTGGGATAGGATTTGATTTCTTTTGAAGCTAAATTGATTGTTAATAAATTATTTTATTTTATTTTATTTTTATTCATTTTCTTTCCATATTTCTCACGTTTCATTAATTGTTTTTATTCATTTTCTTTCTCCCTTCCCATGTTTTGCTCCTCTTCGTTTCTTTTTTGTTCTTTTGTTTTGTGTTCTTTCTCCTGTTGCCATAACTTTCAATTAGGTTTGGTTGTTTTGTCTTTATTTAGTCAGGTTCAGCTCGTAGAGGATTAGTTAGTGGGATAGGAATTGATTTCTTTTGAAGATAAATTGATTGTTAATAAATTAATTAAATTTCTTTTTTCAAAATATCCCATGTTTTCCCTGTTTCAAATCCATTTTGTTTTTATTTTATTTTATTTTTATTCATTTTCTTTCCCTATTTCTCACGTTTCATTATTTGCTTTTATTCATTTTATTTCTCCCTTCCCACGTTTTGCTCCTTTTCGTTTATTTTCTGTTCTTTGTTTTGTGTTCTTTCTCCTGTTGCCATCACTTTCAATTACTTTTGGTTGTTTTGTCTTTGTTTAGTGGGGTTCAGTTCGTGAGATGATTTGTGATCCTCTAGCATCCTAATTTCATGTGATTGCTATCTGTTCGTGGTAAGAGTTTCGAATGTATTTTTGGAAGGTTTTTAAAAAATATTGAAAAGAAATTTTTAAAAAATGTAAAAAAAAAGTTGTAATTCATATAATTGATTGTGAGGTTAAAAGGTAATTCATTCAAAATGATTTTGAATAAATTTAAGACTAGATAATTGAAAAAAAATAAGTAAATATGTTGCTTTTAAATTTAAAAATAAAAATGTAGGTCCCAATTTCTTGCCCGGGCCCAAATAAAATAAATAAAACAAACAATCCAAATGTCTATATACAAAAAGGCCCAAATTAAAGCCCAATGTTAGCCCATAAGACCCAAACCAAACACCTAACCCAAAATCCTAGCCCACTTAACCCTAACCCACAACCATCAACAGAAAACCCTAGGTGCGCCGCACCTAGGTTTGCTGCCCAAGCCTCCCTCGCGCACCGGACGCCACTACCCCAGTACATGCGCTGCTCCATCATGCCACATCAGTGGTATATTTGATCACGTACCTGCAAATAGGCAGAAATAGGTTGTAAAAGTCCGCTATAAAAGCCAATATACGGATTTTGTAAAGGGACGATTAGTAGATACGAGAGCAGTACGAGAGATTTTTTTCACAGAGACAAGAGAAAAATTCGAATCTCGAATACAAACAGAAAGATCTTCGAATAAACACCAGAATATCGAGAGGTTGTTTTTTTTATTTTCTTTTTCTTTTCAGAATTTCTTTTAAAGATTTTTTTTAAACAATATACAGTAAAAAAAAAAAGGGAGAAAATTACCTATTTTCGGATTCAATCGCCAGGGAGAGAGAGGGAAAGAGAAAATTTCTGGGTTTTGAAGAAAAAGAAGGAAAATGAATTTTTTTTTTTAAAAATTTAACTTATATAGAAGGAGTCAAACGGTGTCGTTTCACCCTGGGGCATTTAATGCCACAACGACGTCATTTTGAGATGGGTCGGACTGACCCGACCCGAACCGCCTGGGGTCTACGTGTTTTTTGACTGAGGGTCTATTTGCGCCCTCAGTCCTTCCGTATTTTTTATTTTTTAAATTAACTTTTCCTTTTATTTTAATTTTCCCTTGAGTTTTATTTGAATTCCATTTAGTCCCCCCAGATGCTGTGCGCTTCGGAGGATGTGAATATTGCCCGGTTAGTCCTTCTCTTTTTAGGCGCGTCACATCGAGGTCCTAATTTGATTGTTTCTTTCTTTTTTTTAATTTGGCTTTCAATTTCATTTTCCTCTTAATTTAGTCCCTCCTTCAATTTAACCGCATATTTAGTATTTTTTTATTGTTTATTGTTTATTTTTTTTCCCTTTCCATTTATTATTATTACTATTTATTATTACTATTACTATTGTTTTATTATTATTATTACTATTGTTTACTTTAAATTTTTTTTATTTATTATTATATTTTATTATTATTATATTTATTACTATTATTTTTATTATTATCGCTATTAATTTCAATATTATTACTATTATTTTATTATTAATACTATTTTTATTTTCACTATCACTTTTATTATTATTTTCATTACTATTAATATTATTATTACTACTACTATTATTACTAATTTAGTATCATAATTACTTTTTTTATTATAATTATTATTTTAATATTACTACTACCATATCTTTTTAGTTTTATAATTACTATTATATTCATTACAATTATTACCATTTTTTATTTGTCACTATTTTTTATATATACATATATTATTATTATTATTTATCATTCTCACTATTATTTTTATTATCAACATCATTATTGCTAATTTTATTATTTCTATTTTTTTTACTATTATTATTTATTTATTCTTGTTCCTATTATTTCATGTAGATCGATGATTTTGAATATTATTTTAACATATTTTTATTTATGCTTTTATTTACTTTTTTACCCAAACTCATAAAAAAGGGTTTCACAAAGGTAATATTTTGTGCTTGGAAGTTCAGGAAATCATGCCCTAACGTGCTGGGTTTCGAATTTCTGTTCGTCTAAAGGACTAAATATCCTTTTAAGATTTTGACCGAGTTTTCTCAATTTCAAAAATAAGGCAATATTTCATGTTTGGAAATTTGAGGAATCGTGCCCTAACGTGCTGGGTTTCGGTTTTTTTCGTTTTGGCCAAATAACGGAATACCCTTTTTAAAATTGCAATGCATGAATTTTGGAAGTTATGAAATGATCTTGGTGCCTAGGGTTTGAAATATCGTATCCTAACGTGCTGGATATGATATTTCATTTTTTCGGAACAAGAGAATTTCGATATCCAATTCGAATTATCCAAACATTTTCTAAAGGATTTGTATTTTAACATCTCTTCCAATTTTCGATATTAGGACATTAATCAATCAATAAGGTACCAATTTTGGGTGTTGCGAGGGTGCTAATCCTTCCTCGTGCGTAACCGACTCCCAGACCTATTTTCTTAAAATTCGTAGACCAAAATGTTTTATAAGGTGACCCAATCACACTTCAAAAAAGATTGGTGGCGACTCCATTTTCCTTTTTAAAGTCGGCCACATTTTCTAAACAAAAAAAATGGTTTCGACAAAAAATATTATTAAATTAATCATGAAGCATAGTTGGAAAATGCATGAACATTAAATTCGAAAAATATGGGTACTTCTCTTGTAATTTTGAAAATATAGTTATACTTTGTGAAAAATAAAGAGACTTCTCTTGTAAGTATTTATAATAATTTGTATCTTTATTCGCATCAAGATAGAATGTAAGGCGAGGAAGCAACACTGACAAAGTTTTAAAATGAACATTAGTTAATAGTATCTAATTTCTCAAATTAAATATAATTTAGCACCGTAAGTCAAGTTTTATGAATTTAAATTATAAAAGGCCAAAGAAAAGACCAAGTGACTGATCCACCAAAGTCAAAACAAAAGAAGAGAGGAAAAAACATAAGACAAAGCTAAAACGAGAGAAGAGAGGGGAAATAACATAAGACCCAGCTAAAACCAGAGAGAGAGATTTTGTTTTTACTTTAATTCTTAATTTTGATTTTAATGTTCTTTTTAGACCATGTTGCAATACAAGGACGTAACATGGTTTTGGAAATAAGATTTATCCCCTAACTAAAAGACTTAGTCAATATACATGAAAGGTTGTTTTAGGAGCATTGGTGAGTATATTGGCAACTAGGCCGTGGCATAGATATGATGAACATCAAGTTCCTTACGGCGGTGGATAGCGCCGGAGGCTGGCTGGAAATCGCCCCAAAGGGAGAGAGGGGAGAGCTCCCTTTCTTTGTTTTTTTTTGGAATGAATGGGCAAATGAAAATTTCTAAAAAATTTTGGCTTTTATAGCCTACTAAAACGGCGCCATTTTCGGAAGCCCTCTTAACGCTTAAAACGACGTCGTTTTGGGGGCTGACCCGCGCCTCAACCCGACCCGATACCAGGATCTGCGCGTTTTTGATGGAGGGGCTAATTGCACATTTAGCCCCTCCGCTTTTTTACTGTTTTACAATTAAATTTATTTTATTTTCAATTTTTCTCGATAATTTACCTCGGCTCTCAATTGAGTCACCCCTGAAGCTGTGCGTTTTGGAGGGAGGGAATATTTTCCCTTTTAGTCCCTCCATGTTATTCGCGCATTGCAATGGGATCCCTTTTTCTTTTTTTTTTTCAATTTACCCCGAAACTTCATTTTTAAGTTTAATCTAGTCCTTTCTTTATTTTCTTTTATTATTTTTGTTATTTTGCCATTGTTTTAACATTATTATTTTTATTATTTTTTCATTATTATTATTATTATTACTATTATTTTTTGTTGTTGTCACGATTATTTTTTATTATTATCAATATTATTATTATTATAACTCTTAATTATTATTTCTATTTTCTATTACTATTATTCTTATACTATTATTAGTACTATTATTATTGTTATTATATGTACTATTATTGTTATTTTATCCCATTACTATTATTATTACTGTAATAGGCCAATTTAGCCCGGGCCCATACAAAAAATAATAAACGCAAATAATAAAACAAAGTCCAAGTCCAGTCCAAAATATATCATTTGGCCCGATCGGAATGACCCATTACTTGAAAAGATTGAAGGTCTATCTACAAGCTTGACGTATATGGAAGTACAATCTTCAAGGATATGCAATCTTAGATATGATATGCAAATCTTAGATATGATATGCAATCTTAGAAGATATGGTATGCAATCTTAGAAGATATGGTTTTGTAATATTAGAGATTTAATTTGTAGATACCTTTTAATCTTAACCGTTGATGTAATTGATCTGTACCGTTGGATTTGGGGAGGCTCAACTATAAATAGAGGCCTCTCCCTTCATTGTAAAACACACTTGAGTTTTGAGTAATAAAAATTATTGAGAGCATTCACTCAAATTTCTCTCTTTTGCGTTCTTATTTTCTGTGGCTTGTTCTTATTTTGTTCTTTGCTCATCTTCGCTTCTTATTGTGTTGCTTCTGTTCGAGTTAGATTTTGGTGGAGGAATTTCGTTGAATTCTCATATTGCGGGAGTTAGGTTGACTTATGCGTTTTTTTTAACTTTTTTTTATTTATCCATATCATTTTTATACTTTTTTTTCATTTTTTTAAAAATATTGTTATAATATTCATTAATTGTTTTGAGTATATTATTTACCTTATATTATTATTATTTTTTATACATGAATTTAATCTTGTCAATAAATTTTTTTTCCTTGATTTTTTTTATAGGTTCTTTTAAAATTACTGTTATCTACTCTATATTTTTTATTTTGATTGTTCTTTTTTTTTAAAAAAAATTTTTGAATCCATTATCTTTGTTTACCTTAACATTATTATTATTATTCCTTGTCATTCTTTTACTTAATTGTTTATGTTAGTGCTAATTGTTAATATGACTTGTAATAACTTTTTTTTTTGTAATAACTTAATGTTATTTTTTAATCTTTGTTTAAAAATATCTATCTCATTTAATTACCATATTTTATCCAAAAGTTTTTCTTAAATAAGGCAATATTTTGTGTTTAGAAATTTGGGAAATAGTGCCCTAACGTGCTGGGTTTCGATTTTTCGTTTGAGTAAATAACTAAATATCATTTTAATGAATTTTGTAAATCATGAGATGATGTTGGTTACGAGGGTTTAAAACATCATGTCCTAACGTGCTGGATGGGATGTTTGTATTCTTTCAGAACAAAAGAATCTCAAGTTCAAACTCAAATTGTTCAAGTTTTTAAAGAAATCACGTTTTCAAATCTTTTTGAATTCTCCACATTAGGACAATAACTAATCCATCCGGTACCAATTTTGGGCGTTACGAGGGTGCTAATCCTTCCTTTACGTAACCGGCTCCCGAACCTGTTTTCTCGAATTTCGTAGGCCAAAATCAATGTTTTGAAATAAAATGTTTTATAAGGTGATCCGATCACACCTAAGCAAAAAGGGATTGGTGGCAACTCCATTATCGTTTTTAAAGTCGACCCCCATTTTTAAAATCAAACCTAAAAATGGTTTCGACAGCTTGGCGACTCCACTGGGGACAATAAGAGAGTCAAGCCGTAAAATTGATTATTTTCTGTCCTTTGTCAGAAATTAAAAAATTCGATTTAATTTGAAAATTCGATTTGAAAATTACGATCCTTTTGTTGCATTTGTTTGTGCCATTGCATATGATTTTTTTTGCGCACATTGCATTGCATGACCGTTGTGGTCACATCCTTAAGTGGGAGTGAGAAACTATGCCTTCGTGAGGTTTTCACCTCCGCATGGGCTAGTGGATTGCTTCCGGGATACATCTGTACCTATGTCTTCGTGAAGTTTTCACTTCTGTATCCATAGGGAAACGTATTCTCCTGAACTGAACTCGATCTGTATGAGCCTATAATGGGTGAAGATTGAGGAATCTACTGGTTCAGGTACCTTTTCTTTAGAACTAAACCGCATATAGTGAACCCTAAGAGCCCACCTTCGGTAGAACTATGCCAAACTGTAGTGGACACCCAAATAGATGCCCTATTTTATTATTTATTTCTTTGTGTTAACGTGTTCTCTTTTATTTTGATTGCATTACATTCACATCATAGAAAAGAGGTGTTGTGACAGACCAATTTTGACCCTAATCGGAACGGTGGTTTCGGGACCATGAATCCGAGCCCAATAAATATTTTAACATTATATCTTGTGTCTATTATGGGTGAATTGATGTATGTGAATGTTTTGTAGAAGAATTTAACTGTTTGAGTGTTTAATTGGCAAAAAGGATTAAATTGCTAAGGGAACCAAGGTAGTGAACATGAAATAAAAATGGGCTAAGTGACTTGTTGACCAAGCATAGGGATTTGCATGTCAAATTCCCCATTTTTTTTAGGGGTGGACGGTAAGCATGCAATATAATTACTTATGGTCTTAAAATATTATTTTTAATACATTATTATAATATAAGCATGCTAAGGATATTATGTTTTCCTAAGTATATTATAATTTAAGCATTTTTACTAAAAACATGCTAAAATAAAGTGCTAATACTTTTAAACAAAGAAAAAAGAAAAGAAATTATTTCAATTCTCTTTCTTCATTCATCCCCCACCCGAAAATCCATCTTCAAGAAGAGAAGAAACTCATCTTCTTCATTCGGCTAGTTGCATCTATCTCTAAGGTGAGGTATCAAGCTCCATTTTTTGATGATTTTACATGGTTGTGTTGGTAATCTTATATACTATCGAATTCTTGTGCAAAATTTGAGCTTAAAGCTCCCCTTAGATTCGGCCATGATCTAGTTCTATGACTTTTTCATGTTCAATGAAGACATGTTGGTTATGGTTGGCCTATTCGTTTGTTAAATAGGAAAATGGTTGGGTATTTTAGCTTGATTTTAGTAAGTCTTTTTATATAGTAATTGTTTGCTTTGGATGCTAATAAAATCATGTTAAAATTTTGGGTTTAAGCAAGCTAATATTCGGCCTAAGATGAGCACTCTTGAGCTGATTTTCTTTGTGATTTGATAAATGTTTAGTTTGGATTCAAAAATGACATGAATAGCTTAAGAGACTTAGAAGAATTGAATGACTTGTGGTTTAAAGTATATGGAAGTTATAGGAATTTGTTTGGAATTGAGCATAAAGATGCTCTTATTATTCGGCTGGAATTTGGATGAATAAATTGTGGTTATTTAGCTTGTTGCTTGGTCTTATGTTGAAGAAAATGCATGGGTACATTGAATTAGCAAATTCGGTCATAAGAGAAAATGGAATTGAGCTATTATATTCGGCTATATACATATATATAATGCCGAAAGCATGGAATTAATATGTTTAAATATTACAAATGTCGGGGGAATAATTGGCAAATTATATATTATATGATTTTGCTTTTAAATTGAGTGAAAGTGTGGTTTAATTGGTTTAATTGAACCGAATTAGATCAAGAAAAAAAGGAGAAGAATTTGGAGCGAGGAAAAGCTAAACTAAACGTATAGTTGGAGATTTCGAATCTATCGACTTCTAAGGTAAGTCCTTAAGCTATAGTATATTGAAGAATTATTTACGAATCTATTGTACGATAATGTTTGATAAATTTTAGTAGATATTCATGTTATAGCCGAATGTATATAAGCCTATTAGAATGGTTTTGATTGTTTGATGTAAATAAGCCAAAGTAAATTAAATATGTGATATAGTTATGAAAAGTGTTAGCAATAAACGATTGTATTAATGTGTTTGGGCTTTAAGCCCAGCAGTGCCTAGTGCCGGTGATTTAATTCGAGCTTTTATGCCTAGCGTGCCTTGTGCCGGTGTTACTTATCGGGCTTTACGCCAGCGTGCCTTGTGCCGGTGTTACTTATCGGGCTTTTATGCCTAGCAGGCCTTGTGCCGGTGTTACTTATCGGGCTTTTACGCCTAGCAGGCCTTGTGCCGGTGTTACTTATCGGGCTTTTACGCCTAGCAGGCCTTGTGCCGGTGTTACTTATCGGGCTTTTATGCCTAGCAGGCTTGATGCCGGTGATGTATTTACAAAAGAGAAATCGAATTTTTGTTCAAGACAACTTAAAGCTAATTTATTGAGTATATGGTTCAGGTAAGCATGTAAGGTATGTTATGCTTAATATCACTTGAGTCGAATTAATATTATGAGAATTGTGTTATATGTGTTGAAGTTAATATTGATGGGTGTAATATGATGGAATTCGAGTTAGAATGTGCTATTATGAAACAATTGGTTTTCAAGTATAAGTGCCAAGAAAGGAGATTTTCATGCGATATGTTTATATGAATTTTAATGAAATAATTTCTACCTTACTTGGGTTATTGAATTTCTAGTATTCGGCCTTGTATAAGTAATTTACTTAAGTGCTTATGTGGAATACAATAAGTTGGAAGTTTTAATTTCAATTATTTGTATGTTTTATTATCATGAGATTAGGACTTACTAAGCTAGTAAGCTTACTAGTGTGAAATGTTCTCCTTTGTTTTATAGATTAGGTGCAAGCTACAAGCTCGTCGGGATCGTTCGAAAAGTCGTCCACACTATCAAACTGTTTTGGTACTCTTTCATTTTGGTTTTTCCAAAGAAGGCATGTATAGGAAAGACTTTGTCTAAGTTTGACGGAAACTTTGGTTCATGTATGTAATAGCCATGCGAATATGGCTAAATTTTTAGTCAAGTATGCTTCTTAGGACTTTGGTTATAAATGTTGGTGCTCTTTTAAATCGATGATGTTATGATATTATGCGAATTATTTAGGTATAAGCTAAATTGCGTAAATGGTTAAGATGCATGGATGGTACGAATTATATGTGAGTATATTCGGTTATAAGCTAGTAATCATATCTTGTAAAGAAACAGTCTTTAGTAACAGCAGTGATGTAGTTTTGAAAAATCACTAAAAATAGGATAAGTTGAATTAGAAGGTGAATGAGGTATAGAACCAAAGCTTATTGTGTCTATTTTGATATGAAAGAAATAGAGTAGGCAAAGGAGTTTTATGTTATGAGATATTTAAATTTTAGTGAGACTTGATCTGAATGAATTCGTGAATCCATGTTCTGTCTTGGAAAAATTGTTAAAAATTGTACAAAAATAATTAGGGAACATGGTTTATATGTTTGAAATCCTTGATGAGTCTATTTTTAATAGAAATAAACAAGAACAATATTGAAAATTTGTGCTATGAGATAAATGAGTTTTTGTAATGACAGGTCAGAATCGTCAACAGTGAAAAAGGGGTAACTTTGATGAATAAACTGTACCAATTGGCCACATGAAAAATTCTGGAAAAATTATGGTAAAAGGTTATATGAGTCTGGTTTCAAGGAAAATTTACAGATCTAAATTTTGAGTTTTGTAACTCGAGCTATGGTCAATTTATTCAGCATGATGCAGTTGGACAGCTTTAAAACTTTATGTTCCGAACTTGTAGTCGAGTCTTGTAATGCCACATACTCGACTCCGGCAAAGGTTTCGGGTAAGGGGTGTTACATTTGATTGGTATCAGAGCTTACGGTTTAGTCGATTCTAGGACTACCGTAGCGCGTGTGAGTCTAGCTATACATGCCTTTATTATATGTTGATAGTGTGGTGACTTCTGACAGCCTGAACTCTGTTTTATATAGTAAATGGACACTGATCTTGAAAGAGCCGTAGCTGATGATGTAGAGAGCGTAGCGCCTGACCATGCACACGGATCAGCGCCGGTAGACTCTTGACCTGTTTCGGGTAGCCACGAAGGAGAGACCAAACAAGCCTTTTATCAGATGATGAATGAGTGGTTTGCCCAATTTATTCAAAATAACCCGGCTGTACACCAACCCCCACCCCCGAATAATCCAACTCCGATTCCTTCAACACCCCGATGATAGATCCGATGAGATCTAGTAGGCCCTCAGTTGATAAAATTCAAAAATTTGGGGCCGAAGAATTTAAAGCCAATGATGATGATGACGCAGAGAGAGCCGAAATGTGGCTTGATAACACTATTCGGGTACTTGATGAGCTATCTTGTACTCCGGATGAATGCCTGAAGTGTGCTATATCCTTACTGCGGGACACTGCATATCACTGGTGGAATACACTAGTATCGAGTGGTTCGAAAGAAAAAGTGACACTGGGATTTCTTCCAAAATGAATTTCGTAAGAAGTATATTAGCCAAAGATTCATTGATCAAAAGCGAAAGGAATTCCTTGAAATCAAAACAGGCGAATGACCAGTAATGTAATATGAAAGAAAATTTGTCGCTCAGCAGATATGCTAGAGAGTGTGTTTTTCACTGAAGCTATTATGTGTAAAAGATTTGAAGATGGCCTGAATGAAGATATAAAGATGTTTGTTGGCATTCTTGAAATTCAAGAGTTTGTGACTTTAGTTGAGAGAGCTTGCAAAGCTGAAGAGCTCGGGAAAGAGAAAAGAAAGGCTGAGACAGAAGCTAGAGACATCCGTAAAAGATCTTCGGGTAAGGTATTTCATTCCACAACCAAGAAGTCCAGAGATGACTACAGCCGACATAAAGCTACTACAGATCCACCTAGACGGGATCGACCTCCTATGAGCTCCCGAGCTACCTCGATAGCCAGTGTTGGTAACGTTCCACAGAATAGAGTTAAATGCGAGCACTGTGGGAAATGGCACTTAGGGAGTTGTAGATTTCATGATCGGTCTTGCTATAAATGTGGATCGTTAGATCATTTTATTAGAGAGTGTCCGAGGTTAGCTGAGCAAAATACAGTTCAGAACACTAAGCCGAGCAATATGTCAATGCGAGGTAGACCACCCAGACATTCAGGCAATGTAGGTGGTAGTCAGAAAGGAACGAAGATCACTACAGTTCGATCTGAGGCTAGAGCTCGGCTAGAGCATATCTTTCGCACGAGCCGGGAGGATGCTTCCTCCCCGACGTCATTACTGGTATTTTCACTCTTTATGATACTACTGTAATTGCACTAATCGATCCTGGTTCGACTCATTCTCATGTATGTGAAACTTTAGAATTTGGCAAGACTCTGCTAGTTGAGTCTATCGAGTTTGTGATTCGTGTGTCCAACCCTTTGGGTATATGTGTGCTTGTTAATAAAGTGTGTAGAGGTTGCCCGTTGATGATTCGGGATTATTGCTTTCGGTGATTTAATGTTGTTGCCTTTGACGAATTTGATATAATCTTGGGTATGGGTAGTTAACTTCACATGAGGCGGTAGTGGATTGTAAAAGAAAGCTTATCGATTTGAAATGTAAACGGTGAGACCATCGAAATTAAGTCTGTGACGTAAATGGGTTGCCTCTGATAATATCTTCAATGTTAGCCCGAAAGTATGTGAGAAAAGGGTGTGAAGCTTATTTGGCTTATGTCTTTGGATAATAAAATGTCCAGAAACAAATTGAATCAGACGCTTATATGTGAATACCCCGATGTGTTTCCTAAAGAACTACCGGGTTTACCCTGATTCGAGAGATTGAGTTCGGCATTGAGTTAGTCTTTGAGTGCGGCTCGATTTCGATAGCTCCGTGCACCGAATGGCACCTCTTGAATTAAAAGAATTGAAAGCGCAGATTGCAAGAGTTGTGAGATAGGGCTTCGCGCGACCGAGTTTTTTCTCCGTAGGGTGCACCGATTTTATTTGTGAAAAAGAAAGATGGGACTATGCGAATGTGTATCGACTACCGGTAACTAAATAAGGTAACTATAAAGAATAAGTACACGTTACCTCGAATTGATGATTTATTTGATCAGTTGAAGGGGGCTTGGTGTTTTGAAAATAGATTTGAGATCGAGGATATTATCGATTATGTAGTCGAGAGATTCGGATGTGCCAAAGACTGCATTCCGAACGAGGTACGGACACTATGAGTTTTTAGTTATGCCTTTTGGACTTACTAATGCACCTGCTATTTTTATGGACCTAATGAACCGAATCTTCCGACAGTTTTTAGATCGGTTTGTAGTAGTGTTTATTAATGATATACTGATCTACTCCAAAAATGAAACGGAACATGCTGAGCATTTGAGATTAGTACTACAAACTTTGAGAGATCAACGATTGTATGCAAAGTTCAGTAAGTGTGAGTTCTGGATGAATGAAGTCAACTTCTTGGGTCATGTTGTTTCAGTGTCAGGTATTCGGGTGGATCCAAACAAAATAGCAGCCACACTCGATTGGAAACCACCAAAGAATGTTTCCGAGATCCGAAGTTTCCTAGGCCTTGCGGGATATTATAGACAATTTGTAAAAGGTTTTTTTGTAATAGCTACACCTTTGACGAGACTACTACAGAAAGATGTCAAATTTGAGTGGTCAGAAAGGTGTCAGAAAAGTTTCAAGCAGTTGAAAGCCCTTTTGACCGAAGCCCCAGTGTTAACTCCGCCTGAATCGGGTAAAGAATTTATTATTTTTAGCGATGCTTCCTTGAATGGGTTGGGTTGCGTTTTAATGCAAGAAGGCAAGGTGATAGCCTACGCTTCGAGACAATTGAAGCCGCATGAGAAAAATTATCCAACTCACGATCTGGAGTTAGCAGCCATTGTGTTCGCATTAAAAATTTTGCGTCACTATTTATTCGGCGAAAAATGTCACATTTATTCAGATCACAAAAGTTTAAAATATTTGATGACTCAGAAAGATCTAAACTTGAGACAACGCAGATGGTTAGAATTGCTGAAAGATTATGAATTAGTGATTGACTACCATCCGGGAAAAGCTAATGTTGTTGCGGATATGTTAAGTCGAAAATCATTATTTGCTCTTCGTGCATTGAACGCACAGGTGACTATGTCTGATGATGGTTTGATCATAGCCAAGTTACAAGCAAGACCGATGTTTATTCAGCAGATTTGTGATGCATAGAAAGTTGACAAAAAGTTGATTGCTGTTCGGAGTCAGTGTGGAAGTGGTACAGAATCAGATTTTCAGATTGATGCAAATGATTGTTTAAATTATATAGGCCGATTGTGTGTTCCAAAGAACTCAGATTTGGTATAGATGATCCTGTGTGAGGCCCATAGTGGTCAACTATCGATACACCCGGGTAGCACTAAAATGTATAACGATTTGAAGCAATTCTATTGGTGGCCTGGCATGAAACGAGATATATCCGAGTTTGTTTCTAAGTGCTTAATCTGTCAACAAGTAAAAGCTAAGCATCAGGTACCGTCCGGACTACTTCAACCAATCATGATACCCGAATGGAAATGGGATAGAATTACAATGGATTTTGTATCCGGTCTTCCTATGACACCGAGTAGGAAAGATGCCGTATGGGTTATCGTTGATAGACTGACTAAATCAGCTCATTTTATACCGGTACGTACCGACTATTCACTGGATAAGCTTGCCAAACTGTATGTGTCACAAATTGTAAGGTTGCACGGTGTACCGAGTTCCATTATTTCAGATAGAGACCCGAGATTCACATCGCGGTTTTGGAAGAGATTGCAAGATGCTCTAGGTACTAAACTCCATTTTTAGTACTGACCTTCCATCCGCAAATGCACCGGTCGATCTGAGCGAACTATTTTGATACTTGAGGACATGCTGAGGTGTTGTGTTCTCGAGTTTGAAGGTACGTGGGAACGATACCTACCTTTGATTGAATTTGTTTACAATAATAGCTTCCAATCTAGTATAAAAATGGCGCCTTATGAAGCCTTATATTGCGAAAATGTCGCACACCGTTGTAATCGGGTCGAGCTCGGTGAAAATAAGATACACGGGGTTGATTGGATTAAAGAAAGCAGAAAGAAGGTGGTTCTTATCAGAATAATTTGAAAGTCGCCGGATCGTCAAAAGTCTTATGCCGATCTCAAACGTAAGGACATTGAATTTCAGGTCGGAGATCAGGTGTTTTTAAAAGTCTCTCCGTGGAAGAAAATACTCCGATTTGGTCGGAAGGGCAAGTTGAGTCCGAGATTTATCGGACCGTATGAAATCATCGAGCGTATAGGGCCTGTTGCTTATAGATTGAAATTGCCCCTTGACTTAGAAAAGATACACAATGTATTTCACGTTCGATGCTTCGCAGAATACTGGATCGGACCTGGTCCCATGTGATCACACCGTCACGAGATTGAAATTCGATCCAATTTGACATATGATGAGGAACCGATTCGTATCTTGGCTCGGGAAATGAAGGAGTTGAGAAATAAGAGGATTCCATTAGTGAAAGTATTATGGAATAGGCAATGAGTTGAAGAGGCCACGTGGGAACTCGAGAAGATTCAATGAGGCAACAATATCCGATCTTATTTAACGGTAAGATTTTCGAGGACGAAAATTCTTAAGGGGGAGAGTTGTGATGAGACCAATTTTGACCCTAATCGAACGGTGGTTTCGGGACCATGAATCCGAGCCCAATAAATATTTTAACATTATATCTTGTGTCTATTATGGGTGAATTGATGTATGTGAATGTTTCGTAGAAGAATTTAACCGTTTGAGTGTTTAATTTGCAAAAAGGATTAAATTGCTAAGGAACCAAGGTAGTGAACATGAAATAAAAATGGGCTAAGTGACTTGTTGACTAAACATAGGGATTTGCATGTCAAATTCCCATTTTTTTAGAGAGGGGAATGTAAGCATGCAATATAATAACTTATGGTCTTAAAATATTATTTTTAATACATTATTATAATATAAGCATGCTAAGGATATTATGTTTTCCTAAGTATATTATAAGTTAAGCATTTTACTAAAAACATGCTAAAATAAAGTGCTAATACTTTTAAACAAAGAAAAAAGAAAAGAAATTATTTCAATTCTCTTTCTTCATTCATCCCCCACCCGAAAATCCATCTTCAAGAAGAGAAGAAACTCATCTTCTTCATTCGGCTAGTTGCATGTGTCTCTAAGGTGAGGTATCAAGCTCCATTTTTTGATGATTTTACATGGTTGTGTTGGTAATCTTATATACTATCGAATTCTTGTGCAAAATTTGAGTTTAAAGCTCCCCTTAGATTCGGCCATGATCTAGTTCTATGACTTTTCATGTTCAATGAAGACATGTTGGTTATGGTTGGCCTATTCGTTTGTTAAATAGGAAAATGGGTGGGTATTTTAGCTTGATTTTAGTAAGTCTTTTTATATAGTAATTGTTTGCTTTGGATGCTAATAAAATCATGTTAAAATTTTGGGTTTAAGCAAGCTAATATTCAGCCTAAGATGAGCACTCTTGAGCTGATTTTCTTTGTGATTTGATAAATGTTTAGTTTGGATTCAAAAATGACATGAATAGCTTAAGAGACTTAGAAGAATTGAATGACTTGTGGTTTAAAGTATATGGAAGTTATAGGAATTTGTTTGGAATTGAGCATAGAGATGCTCTTATTATTAACTGGAATTTGGATGAATAAATTGTGGTTATTTAGCTTGTTGCTTGGTCTTATGTTGAAGAAAATGCATGGGTACATTGAATTAGCAAATTCGGTCATAAGAGAAAATGGAATTGAGCTATTATATTCGGCTATATACATATATATAATGCCGAAAGCATGGAATTAATATGTTTAAATATTACAAATGTCGGGGGAATAATAGGCAAATTATATATTATATGATTTTGCTTTTAAATTGAGTGAAAGTGTGGTTTAATTGGTTTAATTGAACCGAATTAGATCAAGAACAAAAGGAGAAGAATTTGGAGCGAGGAAAAGCTAAACTAAACGAATAGTTGGAGATTTCGAATCTATCGACTTCTAAGGTAAGTCCTTAAGCTATAGTATATTGAAGAATTATTTACGAATCTATTGTACGATAATGTTTGATAAATTTTAGTAGATATTCATGCTATAGCCGTATGTATGTAAGCCTATTAGAATGGTTTTGATTGTTTGATGTAAATAAGCCAAAGTAAATTAAATATGTGATATAGTTATGAAAAGTGTTAGCAATAAACGATTGTATTAATGTGTTTCGGGCTTTAAGCCTAGCAGGCCTAGTGCGGTGATTTAATTCGAGCTTTTATGCCTAGCAGTGCCTTGTGCAGTGTTACTTATCGGGCTTTACGCCCAGCGTGCCTTGTGTGGTGTTACTTATCGAGCTTTTATGCCTAGCGGGCCTTGTGCTGTGTTACTTATCGGGCTTTACGCCTAGCGTGCCTTGTGCGGTGTTACTTATCGGGCTTTTACGCCTAGCGTGCCTTGTGCTGGTGTTACTTATCGGGCTTTTATGCCTAGCAGGCTTGATGCCGGTGATGTATTTACAAAAGAGAAATTGAATTTTTGTTCAAGACAACTTAAAGCTAATTTATTGAGTATATGATTCAGGTAAGCATGTAAGGTATGTTATGCTTAATATCACTTGAGTCGAATTAATATTATGAGAATTGTGTTATATGTGTTGAAGTTAATATTGATGGGTGTAATATGATGGAATTCGAGTTAGAATGTGCTATTATGGAACAATTGGTTTTCAAGTATAAATGCCAAGAAAGGAGATTTTCATGCGATATGTTTATATGAATTTTAATGAAATGATTTCTACCTTACTTGGGTTATTGAATTTCTAGTATTCGGCCTTGTATAAGTAATTTACTTAAGTGCTTATGTGGAATACAATAAGTTGGAAGTTTTAATTTCAATTATTTGTATGTTTTATTATCATGAGATTAGGACTTACTAAGCTAGTAAGCTTACTAGTGTGAAATGTTCTCCTTTATTTTATAGATTAGGTGCAAGCTACAAGCTCGTCGGGATCGTTCGGAAAGTCGTCCACACTATCAAACTGTTTTGGTACTCTTTCATTTTGGTTTTTCCAAAGAAGGCATGTATAGGAAAGACTTTGTCTAAGTTTGACGGAAACTTTGGTTCATGTATGTAATAGCCATGCGAATATAGCTAAATTTTTAGTCAAGTATGCTTCTTGGGACTTTGGTTATAAATGTTGGTGCTCTTTTAAATCGATGATGTTATGATATTATGCGAATTATTTAGGTATAAGCTAAATTGCGTAAATGGTTAAGATGCATGGATGGTACGAATTATATGTGAGTATATTCGGTTATAAGCTAGTAATCATATCTTGTAAAGAAACAGTCTTTAGTAACAGCAGTGATGTAGTTTTGAAAAATCACCAAAAATAGGATAAGTTGAATTAGAAGGTGAATGAGGTATAGAACCAAGCTTATTGTGTCTATTTTGATATGAAAGAAATAGAATAGGCAAAGGAGTTTTATGTTATGAGATATTTAAATTTTAGTGAGACTTGATCTGAATGAATTCGTGAATCCATGTTCTGTCTTGGAAAAATTGTTAAAAATTGTAAAAAAATAATTAGGGAGAATGGTTTATATGTTTGAAATCCTTGATGAATCTATTTTTAATATGAATAAACAAGAACATTATTGAAATTTTGTGCTATGAGATAAATGAGTTTTTGTAATGACAGGTCAGAATCGTCAACAGTGAAAAAGGGGTAACTTTGATGAATAAACTGTACCAATTGGACACATGAAAAATTCTGGAAAAATTATGGTAAAAGGTTATATGAGTCTAGTTTCAAGGAAAATTTACGGATCTAAATTTCAAGTTTTGTAACTCGAGTTATGGTCAATTTAGTCAGCATGACGCAGTTGGACAGCTTTAAAACTTTATGTTCCGAACTTGTAGTCGAGTCTTGTAATGCCACATACTCGACTCCGGCAAAGGTTTCAGGTAAGGGGTGTTACAGGTGTTGATTCAAATTTGATTGCTAAATAGAATAGTTTGTCAGGAGAAAATGGATTTCTTGATAAAGTGGATTATAATACGGTCGTCCGAATATGGTCCAAGTAAACACAATAAGAGAAAACTGATAGTCTGTGAAGGAATACAAGACTTTATTGCCCGAGGATTCAAGCTGATAAAGACTATTCAAGAATCACCACGTCTCGACTTTCTTAAAGAGGCTAACGAGCATTATAGAAATAAGTGAGCAGTGAGTCACAGCCTAGATCAAGCAAAAAGGAACTAATGGAGGCATCTATTAGGAGTTTGCAAGGTTCGACCTTTGCGAAGAAGGGGATTGATGTTTTTTTTGGAATATGAGGGCAAGGACGTATATGTAATCCATTTTATGTAAAGAAATTTGTTTTCTAGAAAAAATTTTCTAATAGAATTGAATTCAGAATCAACGTCTTTCTTTCTTTGCATTCATGCATTTTCATTACATCACATAATATGCATTTAAGTCCATAGAGAGAGTTTAATTAGTTGAAATTATAACAGAGAGAAAAGAGAAAGAAGGAAAGAAAAATCTGGAAACTGAACACCGTTACGGTATGCGTGCCAAGACAAAGAAAATGGATCAAAGACTTGAACAAACTCAAAGAGACATGCAAGACCAGATGCAAGAGCAATTAGCAAAGCTCCAACAGGAGATAAGAGACCAAATGGTTGAAGCTCAAAGGAACATGATGGTTCAAATGGCCCAGATGCTGAATGGAGCGATGGAAAAAGGAAAAGGTCCCATGGCTATTACTGGAGAGGGGAGCGAAGGCATTCCCCCGGGTTTTACCCCACCACATGCACAACCTGAAGAATATCCCCAATGGCCATCTGTCACGATTAGGCCTCAACAAGGGCGAGCTGATACTCGACTGCCCATGAACTTCCACGTTGGCTCAGAATCCAACCCAGGAGATAACCAAGCCAATCCTGTTATACCTGATTTGGATATAGTAGAGAGGGAAGGGATAAGAACTAAATCCTCAAGACAGTTAGAGGATCGTTGTAGATGGTAGAAAAAAAGTTCAAAGCTTTGGAAAATACCGATCATCATCATGGTATTGACGCAAAGGACTTGAGTTTGGTTCTAGATTTGGTGCTTCCTCATAAATTTAAGATGCCAGAATTTGAGAAGTACAATGGGACTAGCTGCCATGAAGCTCATATTACTATATTCTAGAGACTGATGACCGGCTACATTAACAATAATCAACTCTTGATTCATTGTTTCCAAGACAATTTGGTGAGGGCAGCGTCTAGGTGGTATAATCAATTCAGCCGTGCTAGGATAAGCTTTTGGAGAGATCTGGCCCAAGCCTTCATGAAGTAATACAATCATGTCACAGACATGATGCCTGACAGAATCACCTTGAAAAACATGGAGAAGAAGTTAAATGAAAGCTTCAGGCAGTATGTGCAAAGATAGAGGGAGGTTGCCATGCAAGTTCAGCCGCCGCTTTCAGAAAAAGAGACCATAATACTTTTCATCAATACTTTAAAAGCCCTATTCATTAACCATATGTTGGGAATCACCACCGTAAGCTTTTCAGATATAGTAATGTCTGGCGAAATGATTGAAAATGCGGTAAAGAGTGGGAGGATAGACACAGGAGAAAGTGCCAAAAGATCAGCCCCAAGAAACAGGGAAAATGAAGTGAGCACCTTGAGTAAGCATCCCAAATCAGTCACCGTAAGCCAGGCAAAGGCTGTAACCACTAACTATCAAGGCTCTTTAAGGCAGAAACCCAACTTAAGGCCAAATACAGAAAAGCTCCAGTTCACACCCATCCTGATGACATATAAGGAACTGTATCAGAATCTTTTTGATGTGCATGTGGTGTCTCCGTCCTACTCGGAACCTGTGCAACCTCCATTCCCAAAATGGTATAATGAGAATGCTTAATGCAAGTACCACGCGAGAAAAACGGGTCATTCAATTGAAAATTGTACTACGTTTAAAAAGTTGGTCGAAAGGTTATCAAAATGGGAATTGTGAAGTTCGACAATTCATCAGAACCTAATCACTTTGACGAGGCAGTAAATGCGATAATTGAAGGAGGATATAAGAAAGTTGTGACTCCTTGAAGAAATCAAAAGCAAAGAGGGAACCTGGGAACTGAGTTTCCAAGCCCTTGTATACTTGGGAGTGTTTTGAATAATGGGACTGTAGAAGAGATCCCTGTATTTTTAGAGTTAACCTAGAGTGATATTAAAAACACGCTTGTTACCTTAAGCCTAGAGGCAATAAGAATCCTTTTGTGAAATAGGCTCGTGTCTGAAATTTTTATTTCAATAAAATGCATCTTTTTGAACAAATATTCTTTTATCCTTTCCATGTATAGATTCTTTTATTTTTGGACTTTCTTTCAATTATTCTTTTATTCATTCATGATCATACAAATAATCATTCTTTGAATCATTTATCTTCCTTCGAACTTACAATAGGTCTCCAGATATCAATAATTTGAGCTACACTGTTACTAACTCAGAGTCTCTTTTCGAGTAAGACATGTGCTTAGAGGGGTCTCAAGACTTTGAAGATGACAGGAATTGTAGCCTATCTTCTGATTTGTTAATAATGGTAGAATAAGATGAAAAGTAGACCTTACTCTACAAAAGGTCAGTAGACATTATGAGAGGTGAAGATTGTATCCTAGCTCACCATAGAGATAAGTAAGACATCATTGAGTTATTTTCAAAAATTCAAATATTTTTTTGCACAATCATATCAAGACACGCTTGGGAAAATCTTAAAATAGGTCCATAAGGGTGTTTAGAGAACATGCTAATGGTTTTACATTAGTCAAGCAAATCATGAGGTTTGAGTGCTGTTAATCTACGGAGAAGGGGATGGTATCAGCTATGCCGTATTTAAGGAGATAAGTTTCATGTGCCTTCTCCAGTTCTTCACAAATTTTCCATATGTGGGCATGGATGTGATGGGGACAATATCGTAAAAAACTTCTAGTCAACATCGATTCATCGTAGTGGTCATCGTCTACTTCATTAGGAGGGTGGAAGTAGCTTCATATGCCAATGTTTCAAAGTCGATAGTCATCAAATTTAATAAAAAAAGAGATCAGGCGCCGACAAAGAATGCCAAAAAGGAAATGTCAAAATTTCGTAGTCTGTTCAAATGTCAGACATCATGTCACAGAGCAACAAAGGCAGCCAAGAAGAATAAAAAACAAAAAAAAAACAAAATAAGGATCATGGGAAATATGACTAAGACTTGTAAATATTGACCTAAAGAAGTTACCATTTACCTTCTGTCTTATTGAACGTCGGTTAGAACCTTCGCTGGGGCAACACATTTCTCATTGGAATAGACACAGTTTTACCAATTGAACCTAATCGAAGAAAAAAGGTTAAAAGCTATCTTACATGGCCAGATGATGCAAGCTTACAACAAAGAGGTTTGTCCTAGAGAATTCTGCGAGGGGAACCTGATCATTCTTTTACAAAAGGATTTCAGAGAAAAGCAGATGCCAAACTGGGAAGGACCTTATGTTGCAGAGGAGGCCTATTTTGGAGGAGTGGTGATATTGAACGAGATGGATTCCAAAGACTAGCCCAATCCGGTGAATTCAGCTTCAGTCAAGAAGTATTCTACCTGAAAAGGGAAAGGCCAAGGTGAAAACCTGCAAAGGGCACCTTGAGTTCAAATTCAAAAAAAAAAAAAAAAAAAGAAAAGAGGAGAGGCCAAGGTGAAAACCCGCAAAGGGCGCTTTGAGACCAAAAGGGTTTTGAGCCGAAAACCCGAGAAGGGCGGCTCAAATTTTTATCAAAGATAGGGCATGGGGTAGTCTTGCTATGCCTGAATTAACAATGAGGAAATATGTTATGTCTAGGGCATCGACAAAGTACTCCGGATCCTCTAAACACGTACTGGGCTCAAAATAATCCTCAAGAAGTTTGTATAGAGAAGCTCAGGCTGCGATATCTGGGGCACCTAGCTTCTATCTTACCAATTTTGAATTTGCTATCTTTGATTACTTTATTCTTTTCAAAGATAAACCTCAATCAATTTTCTTTTATGGCATTGGCTATTTTTACTCTATGCACCTCAGCCAATTCTTTTGGCTTGGTTAGCTTTGATTAACTTGTTTGTTTCGAGCTATACTCCTAATTAATTTTTTTCTCGTCCATTGTTGTGATCTTTTTCAAGCATTTTATATTGAAATAACGATTAATAGACTAATAATACTTTCACAAAAGGAGTTCTGCATATTACTCTGGAAGCTTCTAAATAATATGAGAAATCTGAATCATGACTATTGTTTAGAACTCACTAAGCCTAAGGGTTAGAAACATTGAAAGATGATCATCTCTTTGGATTTTTATTGGATAAGACATTTCGTCTGTGATACCATCTTGACAAATGGCGAGCAATCAACCCAAGTGGAAAATGGGATCATTCTCGGGAAAAGAAAAATGATACCGTGCATTCATGCAAATTTTAGGCACATACATCTGGTCATTACACCTAGGGAATGGTGTAACAGATCGAATTGATCAAATTGATGATACAAATTCCATACCTTTGAGTAGTAATAGGATGGATTGAAGAAATCAAATGTTATTCCCCTGAAGTTGCAGTGGGAGGTACAAACTTTATGTCCCAAAAAGTACAGTGGAAAGGGCTCTAAAATTATAGTGGGGCAAGCTTGCTGAGCCATAATAAGGTTGTTTCTTTGGGTTTTCTGTCAAAGAAACCAGCTGAAAAAGAAAGCATGGTAATGTGTCAGTGATATAACCTTGATGAATTATGAGCAATGACAACCCAAACAAGGGATCATTCTCACACTTCCAATTAGGAGCATTTGATTTATTCCGATCATTGTATCCTAATCGTTGTACAAAAAGAGAAAGAGAGAAGGAGATCATTCTCATGACATTTTGCATTTATGCAAGTGTCATCCCCGATATCATTTAGTTAGGAGCATTAGATTCATTTCGATCATTGCATCCTAATCATTACACATTTAAAAAATAGGATCATTCTTATGACATTTTGCATTCATGCAAATGTCATCCATAATACATTTAGTTAGGAGCATTAGAGTCATCCCGATGATAGCATCCTAATCATTTGGCATAAACATAAGTCTACAGGGTATGTCCCTCAGAGGATGATGTAGCAACATCGGTGAATTCATCAATCCTATCTCCTTGATCAGTAGTGGAATAGGTCGAAGATTGTAAATCTTGTCACTCTAAGCAGCAGTGGGACGAGATCGAATGGAAGATCTCATCTTCCTGAAGTTGTAGGAAGCAGATCAAAGACAATTTCAGCCTTGTCTCCCTGAAGTTACAGCGGAGTATACTGATGACAGAAGATCTCATCTTCCTGAAGTTGCAGGAAGCAGATCAAAGGCATTTTCAGCCTTATCTCCCTCAGGTTGCAGCTGAGTAGACTGAAGATAGAAGATCTCATCTTCTTGAAGTTGTAGGAAGCAGATCAAAGGCATTTTCAGCCTTATCTCCCTGAGGTTGCAGCAGAGTAGACTGAAGATAGAAGATCTCGTCTTCCTGAAGTTGCAGGAAGCAGATCAAAGACACTTTCAGCCTTGTCTCCCTGAAGTTGCAGTGGAGTAGACTGAAGATAGAAGATCTCATCTTCCTAAAGTTGCAGGAAGCAAATCAAAGGCATTTTCAGCCTTATCTCCCCAAGTTTGCAGCGGAGTAGACTGAAGATAGAAGATCTCATCTTCCTGAAGTTGCAACAAGTAGATCAAAGACACTTTCAGCCTTGTCTCCCTCAAGTTGCAGCGGAGTAAACTGAAGACAGCAGATCGTATCTTCCTGAATTTGTAGGAAGCAAATCGAAGATATTAGCTTGCCTCCCTGAAGTTGCAGTGGAGCAGACTGAAGACAACAGATCTTATCTTCCTGAAGTTGCAGGAAGCAGATCGAAGATATTAGCTTGCCTCCCTGAATTTTGGTGGAATGGCAGCATCAAGATAGCGAGAACTTATCTTCCGAAGTTGCAGGAAGCGGATCGAAGATATTAGCCCGCCTCCCGAAGTTGCGATGGAGTAGATCAAGACAAGAGATCTTATCTTCCACGAAGTTGCAGGAAGTAGATCGAAGATACTAACAGCCGCCTCCCGAAGTTGCGTGGCAAGGCATCAAGACAGCAGATCTTATCTTCTTGAAGTTGCAAGAAGCAGATCGAAGATATTAGCCTGCCTCTTTGAAGTTGCAGTGGAGCAGACTGAAGACAGCAGATCTTATCTTCCTGAAGTTGCAGGAAGCAGATCGAAGATATTAGCCTGCCTCTCTGAAGTTGCAGTGGAGCAGACTGAAGACAGCAGATCTTATCTTCTTGAAGTTGCAGGAAGCAGATCGAAGATACTAGTCTCACTTTCCTGAAGTTACAGTAGGATGGATTAAATCTACAAGAGCAGGTCTTATCTCCCTGAAGTTGCAGTAGAATAAGATTAAAGCTACAAATTCAATCTCTTTGAAGTTGCAGTTGGGTTAGAGACTACTTGAAGAAGATGAGGATCATGAAGTTAAGGCTCGGCAAAACCGGGCAAAATTGGTCCTTTTATAGTCTTTGCTCCATTCTCGTTAAACGAAAATGATCAAAGAGGGACAATTGTAATAGGCTAATTTAGCCCAGGCCCATACAAAAAATAATAAATGCAAAATAATAAAACAAAGTCCAAGTCCAGTCCAAAACATATCATTTGGCCTGATCGGAATGACCCATTACTTGAAAAGATTGAAGGTCTATCTACAAGCTTGAAGTATATGAAAGTACAATCTTCAAGGATATGCAATCTTAGATATTATATGCAAATCTTAGATATGATATGCAATCTTAGAAGATATGGTATGCAATCTTAGAAGATATGATTTTGTAATATTAGAGATTTAATTTGTAGATACCGTTTAATCTTAACCGTTGATGTAATTGATCTGTACCGTCGGATTTGGGGAGGCTCAACTATAAATAGAGGCCTCTCCCTTCATTGTAAAACACACTTGACTTTTGAGTAATAAAAATTCTTGAGAGCATTCACTCAAATTTCTCTCTCTTGTGCGTTCTTATTTTCTATGGCTTGCTCCTATTTTGTTCTTCGCTCATCTTTGCTTCTTTTTGAGTTGCTTCCGTTCGAGTTAGATTTTGGTGGAGGAATTTCGTTGAATCCTCATATTGCGGGAGGTAGGTTGACTTATGCGTTTTTTTTAACTTTTTTTTATTTATCCATATCATTTTTATATTTTTTCATTTTTTAAAAAAATTGTTATAATATTCATTAATTGTTTTGAGTATATTATTTACCTTATATTATTATTATTTTTTATACATGAATTTAATCTTGTGAATAAATTTTTTTCCTTGATTTTGTTATAGATTCTTTTAAAATTACTATTATTTACTCTATATTTTTTATTTTGATTGTTCATTTTTAAAAAAAATTTTTGAACCCATTATCTTTGTTTATCTTAACATTATTATTATTGCTTTTCATTCTTTTACTTAATTGTTTATGTTAGTGCTAATTGTTAATATGACCTGTAACTTTAGTAAATTGCACTTTTTTTTGTAATAACTTAATGTTATTTTTTTAATCTTTGTTTAAAAATATCTATCTCATTTAATTACCATATTTTATCCAAATTTTTTTCTTAAATAAGGCAATGTTTTGTGTTTAGAAATTCGAGAAATAGTGCCCTAACGTGCTGGGTTTCGATTTTCCGTTTGACTAAATAACTAAATATCCTTTTAATGAATTTTGTAAATCATGAGATGATGTTGGTTACGAGGGTTTAAAACATCATGTCCTAACGTGCTGGATGTGATGTTTGTATTCTTTCAGAACAAAGGAATCTCAAGTTCCAACTCAAATTGTTCAAGTTTTTAAAGAAATCATGTTTTCAAATCTTTTCGAATCTTCGACAGTAGGACAATAACTAATCAATCCGGTACCAATTTTGAGTGTTACGAGGGTGCTAATCCTTCCTTGTACGTAACCGACTCTCGAACCCGTTTTCTCGAATTTCGTATGCCAAAATCAATGTTTTGAAATAAAATATTATATAAGGTGATCCGGTCACACCTAAGCAAAAAAGGGATTGGTGGCAACTCCATTTTTGTTTTTAAAGTCGACCCCCATTTTTAAAATCAAACCTAAAAATGGTTTCAACAATTACTTTTATAACTACTACTATTATTATTTTCATTTCTATTGTCACTTTTATTATCACTTATTATATTTATTATTATTATTATACTTATTATTATTTTATTATCAAAATCATTATTGTTATTTTCATTATAATAATAATAATTATTATTATTACTACTACTACTCTTATTTTTGGTAATATTATTTGTTTATTAACATTTTTTTATTATTATTGTATTTTTTGTCATGATTATTATTTTATTATTTTATTTTTTTTTATTATTGTACATAGTATTTATTTGTTTATTGATTTATTATTAACTTTTGTTTTTGTTTTTATTTTGTCATCTTTTTTAATTATTATTTTATATAGATTATTCGTTTTAATTTTTATTTATTATTGTAATTCATATTGTTTCCCCCTTTTAACTCTACTATGCATGTGTATTATAATTCGTCCCCCATTTTATTATAAAATCATATCACATTTTATCCGATTTTGAAAATAAGCAATTACCTCGCGTTATAAGATTTGAAAGAAATCATACCCTAACTTACTGGGTTTCAATTTTTCTCATCGAATCTAAAGAACTAATTATTTTTAATTAAAACATAAACTTCAAATCAAAACTTATTCTCAGGAATTCAAAATGTTGTATCCTAACTAATTGGATACGATGTTTTGTGTCTCGAGGTAAGAATTTTCTACAAAATAAAGGTAAGCTTAGTTTCAAAGTCTTGAGATGTTGTATCGGGTGTGATGTTTTATTTCTTTGAGATAGGCAAGTCTTAACTTCCCGTCAAATAAAAGGATCGTATTTTAAAATTTTCAAATTTCTAACATTAGGATGTTATTTTATCAATTAGGTACTAATTTTTGGGCATTATGAGGGTGCTAACCCTTCCTCATATGTAACCGACTCCCGAACCTGTTTTCTCGAATTTTGTAGGCCAAAATTAATGTTTTAAAACATGTTTAATAAGGTGATCCAATCACACCTAAGCATAAAGGGATTGGTGGCGACTCCCGTTTTCATCAATCCCCGTTTTTTTTTCAAATTATAAAAATGGTTTTGACAGCTTGGCGACTCTACTGGGGAAAAGAAGAGAATCAAGCCGTAAAATTGATTATTTAATGTCCTTTGTCGGAAATTTGAAAATTCGATTTGAAAATTCAAAAATTTGATTTGAAAATTACGATCCTTTTGTTGCATATGTTTGTGTCATTGCATATGATTGTTATTTTTCTTGCGCACATTGCATTGCATGATCGTTGTGGTCACACCTTTAAGTGGGAGTGAGAAACTATGCCTTCGTGGGGTTTTCACCTCCTCTTGGGCTATTGGATTGCTTTCGAGATACATCTGTACCTATGTCTTCTTGAGGTTTTCACTTCCGCATGGCCATAGGGAAATGTATTCCCCTGAACCGAACTCGGTCTATATGAGCCTATAATGGTGAGGATCGAGGAATCTACTGGTTCGGGTACCTTAACTTTAGAACTAAACCACACGTAGAAAACATAAGAATCCACCCTAAGTAGAACTATGTCAAACCTTAGTAGTTACCCAGATAGGTGTCTGTTTATTTTACTTACTTTATATTTTATTCTGTGGTACTAACTTGTTGTGTTTTATTTTTTTTGCATGTCATTTCATATTTTAAGAGGTATCGATTCACGATCAGTTTCTAAGTTAGAAAGCTGGTTATGGAGAACGAATTCCTTAATAAAGTGGAAGACAATGCAGTCGTCCGCATATGGTCAGGCCAAAGGCAATTAGAGAAAGGGGATAGTATAGCTAAAGGGTATGTGTCAGAACTACGGGATTTCGCTCGTATCAGTGTCATGCAAAATGAGCTCTAGGAGTTGAAAGGAATATGGACCCAGTGGGATGATGAGGCAAAGCAGCTGTTCTATCGTAGTTATGGCGATCTACCTTACTTGCTCGATGTCAAGGTAGATAAGCATCTGTTCAAGGCTATGACTCAGTTCTGGAACTTTACTTATAGCTGTTTCACTTTCGGGAAAGTAGATTTAGTGCCTACGGTGGAGGAATATACAACCTTGCTTCACTGTTCGAGGATCCAAGTCGACAAAGCTTATTCTAGGGCTGCTAATGTCCCAACTTTTGTGAAGAAGTTAATGAATATCACGGGGATGAGTGAACAGTGGGTTACATCCAGAATTCAAGAGAAAGGTGAGGGTAAATGCATAGCTTGGATGAGTTAGGTGAGGGTAAATGCATACCTTGGGTGAGTTTGAGGGACCTGATTCTAGCACATCCAGATGTAAAGAAGAAGATTGACGTCTTTTCCCTGAGTATTTATGGTTTGGTAATTTTCCCTAAAGCTCTGAGACATGTAGATGAAGCAGTTACTGATATTTTCAATCGACTTGACAAAAGGGTCACACCCGTACCTGCGATCTTAGCCAAGATGTTCAGATCTTTAAATGCATGTCGGAGAGCAGGTGAAGACGGGTTCATTGGATGTGCGCAGTTGTTATTAGTTTGGTTCCACAGTCATTTCTAGAAGGTGGAGAAAGTTTCTTATCAGGTTTTTCTGAGAATTATTCTCCATTAAAAGAAATAGTGGCTATATCAAGAGGAGAAGACGTGTCCGAGGAAAACTGGACGGCGGTCCTTTAAAACCTTCAAGAGGAGGATATCAAGTGGAGGGCTCCTTGGATGATTCCCGACGAAATTCTTTATCAGTGTGGAAACTTCGACTGGGTTCCTTTACTTAAAATTTGGGGAGCTGTTGGATATGCCCCTTTGCTTGTACTAAGGCAATATGGATCAAGACAGTTCGTACCAGCAACAAATGGGCTGGCTTAGTGTGAGTTCTCGTATAAAGGGGAAAACTATAAGAAGAGGGTTAAGGAGATTTCTAGTACTTGGAATCATATTCGTAGGATGAAGAGATTATTCGCAAGCCCAATGACAACTCCATAATACAGTGGGTGGAGGATTAGAAGGATTAATAATAACATCTCTGAGCTAAGTCCAGAAGGTGCCCGATCAAAAGAGGAATGCTTGCAAGTGGTCCCATCAGAGTTAGAGATTATAAAACAAGATTTCGAAAAGATGAGATCAGAGCTTGGGAGGAGGATGGAGAAATTGGAAGAAGAAAAGATGTACCTAAGGTTAGATGTGGATGTTCAGAAATCAGAGGCCGAAAAATTGAGAAAAGGGAAAAAAGGGTCGAGGAAGACCTGGACAACCTAAATACAGAGTATAAGAAGCTGCATCTATCAATGAAAAATATCGGATTAGGGAAGACTTTGAAATAGTGGCAACAAGAGGTTTAAGAGGAAAAGGCCAAAGCTGACCATTGGGAGAGGAAATTCTAAGAGATGTAGATGCAGAACGAGGCCCTAGAAAGGAGTTTGGCAGAGAGCCAAAAGGAGAAATGTGGATTAAAGGCTAAAGTGACTGAACTGGGACGGTCTCTTCACCACTATCAAAGCCGTAATTCTGCAAACTAGCTGAAGTCAAGTCTGAACAGGATTGAGGAAATGAAGGGCAAGATCGAAAAATTAGAATCGACATTGCAGAATTGTGATCTTCAGATCGAGCATCTTGAAGCAAGAGAAGAGCATTGGAAGGAAGAGCTCCACCATTCCCATGACCAAGTTAAAAATCGAGATTATCTCATGGGAGAAACAATAGTCCAGATACGAGACGTAGCTGATCACCTACAGACTTTGGCAGTACAGGCTGATACATTGAGCACGAAGTAAGAGCTACGGTCAGATCATGGTCAAGAGTTAGCCTTGTTGTTTGGGAAAAATCAAAACTTTGGGCCTTAGGGTGAAAGCATATTTGTAATCCATTTTATGTAAAGGATTTTGTTTTCTAATAAAGTTTTTAAAATGAAGTTGAATCTGAATCGATGCCTTCTTGCATTCATGCATTTGTATCACATCACGTCATATGCATTTAAGTCCATAGAGAGAGCCTAATTAGTTGAAATCACAGAAAAAGAGAGAGAGAAGGAAAATCTGGAAACTGAACACCATTACGATACACGTGCCAAAACAAAGAAAATGGATCAAAGACTTGAACAATTCTAGATAGACACGCAAGACCAAATGCAAGAGCAATTGGTAAAGCTCCAACAAGAAATGAGAGACCAAATGTTGGAAGCTCAAAGGAACATGATGGCTCATATGGCTCAGATGTTGAATGGGGCGATAGACAAAGGAAAGGGTCCCATAATTAATGCTGAAGATAATGAGGACTTTCCTTGGGGTTTCACCCAACCGCATATGCAAACACAATCAGAGGAATACCCCGAAGGCTATCTGTCACAATCAGGCCTCAACAAGGGAAAAATGACACTGGAGTGCCCATGAATTTCCAAGTTGGTACAGGATCCAACCCAGGAGATAACCCTGCTAATCCTGTTATCCCTGACTTAGATATAGCAGAAAGGGAGGGGATAAGAAATTAATCTTCAAAGCAGTTAGAAGATCGTTGTAGATGGTTGGAAGAGAAGTTCAAGGCCTTGGAAAATGCTGATAATCACCATAGAATTGATGCTAAAGACTTGAGCTTAGTTCTAGATTTGGTGCTTCCTTATAAGTTCAAAATGCCAAAATTTGAGAAGTACAATGGGACTAGCTGCCTTGAAGCCCACATTACCATGTTCTGTAGACAGATGACCAACTACGTTAATAATGATCAAATCTTGATTCATTGTTTCCAAGATAGCTTGGTAGGGGCAGCATCCAAGTGGTATAATCAACTAAGTCGTGCTAGGATTAATTCATGGAGAGATCTGGCCCAAGCTTTCATAAAGCAATACAATCATGTCACAGACATGTCGCCTGACAGAATCACCTTACAAAACATGGAGAAAAAATTGAATGAAAGTTTCAGGCAATATGCGCAAAGATGGAGGGAAGTTGCCTTACAAGTTCAGCCGCCACTTTTAGAAAAGGAGACCACAATGCTTTTCATCAATACTCTAAAAGCCCCACTCATTAACCATATTTTGGGAAGCGCCACCATAAGCTTTTCAGATATAGTAATGTCTGGCGAGATGATTGAAAATGCGGTAAGGAGTGGGAGAATAGACACGGGAGAAAGTGCCAAAAGATCAGCCCCGAGAAACAAGGAAAATGAAGTGAGTATCTTGAGCATGCATCCCAAATCAGTCATTGTAGGCTAGCCAAAGGCGGTAACCACTAGCTATCGAGGCTCTTCAAGGTAGGAATCCGATTCGAGGCCAAATACAGAAAAGCTCTAGTTCACACCCATCCCGATAACATATAAGGAGCTGTATCAGAATCTTTTTGATGTGCATGGGTGTCTCCGTCCTACTCGGAACCTGTGCAACCTCCGTTCCCAAAATAGTATAATGAGAATGCTCAATACGAGTACCATGCGGGAATAACGGGTCACTCAATTGAAAACTGTACTACGTTTAATAAGTTGGTTGAAAGGTTCATTAAAATAGGACTTGTGAAGTTCAACGTTTCATCAGAACCTGATCACTTTGATGAGGCAGTAAGTGCGATTATTGAAAGAGGAGACAAGAAAGTTGTGACTCCTTGAAAAAGTTAAAAGCGAAGAGGGAACCGAGGAACGAAGTTTCCAAACCCTTGCGTACTTGGGAGTGTTTTGAATAATGGGACTGTGGAAGAGATCCCTATATTTTTAGAGCTAATCTAGAGTAATATTCAAAACACGCTTGTTGCCTTAAGCCTAGAGGTAGTAAGAACCCTTTTTGTGAAATAGGCTTATGTCCGAAATTTTTATTTCAATAAAATGCATCTTTTGGAGCAAAGATTCTTTTATTTTTTTCTATTTCATACTGTACAAACAATTGTTCTTAGTTTTTTTTCTTTTGTTTGTTCTTTAGACTTTCTTTCAAGTATTCTTTCATTCTTCCATCATAACCATACAAATAATCATTCTTTGAATTATTTACCTACAATAGGTTTCCATATATCAACGATGTGAGCAACGCTGCTACTGACTCAGAGTCTCTTTTCGAGTAAGATATGTGTCTAGAGGGATCTCAGGACTTTGAAGATGACAGAGATTGTAACCTATCTTCTGATTTGTTAAGAATGGTAGAACAAGATGAAAAACAAACCCTACTCTACAAAGGGTCAGTGAATATTATGAGTTTAGAAAAGAGGTGAAGATTGTAGCCTAGCTCACCACAGAAATAAGGTGAGACATCATTGAGTTATTTTCAAGAATTCAAAGATGTTTTCACACGATCATACCAGGACATGCCTGGGCTACTAAGACGCGGGTTAAACATGAGGATCGGGCACTGTCGGTCTACCATGGAAGGGGATTGCATCAGTTATGCCGCAAGTACTAAATTGAAGATGACGAGATTTATGTGACTCCATTTTCTTCACAGACTTTTCTATATGTAGCGCATGGATGATATGAGGCAGATCTCGTCAAAAGCTTCTAGTTGACACCGATTTATCTTGGTTGTCATTGATTACTTCACTAAGAGGGTGAATGTTGCTTCATATGCCAATATTGCAAAGTCGACAGTCATCAAATGTCAAAAAAAGAAAAAGAAAAAAGGATCAGGCGCCGGAAAAGAATGCCAGAAAGGATCATGTTTAAGAGTACATAACTGTACAATGTCAAAGTTTACAGTTTGTTCAAAGATTAGGCAGCATATCACAATGCAGCAAAGGTTGCCAAAAGAAAAATACAAAAAGAAAAAAAACAACAAAAAATATGAAAGGTGACCAAGCCTTGTAAAGATTGGCATAAGAAGCTACCATTTACTCTCTATGAGTATCAAAAGTCAACCTAGACTTTCGTTGGGGCAACACTTTTCCCATTGTTTCATGGAATAGAAGTGGTTTTACCCACGAAAATCGAGATTCCTTTGCTCCAAGGTTTGATTGAGTCAAGAATTGGATGAAGTAGAATGTCTCCAGTGAACTTGGCTGAAGAAAAGGGTTTGAAAGTATTCGTCATAGTCAAATGTAGCAAAAATAGACGATGTTGATTTATGTCGAAAATGGTCCACCCAAGGGAATTTCATGATGGGGACCTAACATTGAGGAAGATCCTTCTTATACAAAAGGATTTCAGAGGAAAGATGCCAAACTGGGAAGGACCTTATGTAGTAAAAAAGGGCCTATTCTGGAAGAGCATTGATATTGACCGAGACAGATAGCGAAGACTTGCCCAATTCGGCGAATTCAGGTTCAGTCAAGAAATATTTTACCTGAAAGGGGGAAGGCCAAGGCGAAAACCCGCAAAGGGCACTCTGAGACCAAAAGGGTTTTGTGCCGAAAACCCAAAAAGGGCGGCTCAAATTTTGATCAAGGATAGGGCATGTGGTAGTCTTGCTATGCCTGAATTAACAATGAAGAAGTAGGATACATCTTAGGGCATTGACAAAGTACTTCAGACCTCTAAACACGTATTGAGCTCAAAATGGTCCTCAAGAAGTTTGTACAGAGAAGCTCAGGCTGCGATATCTGGGGCACCTAACTTCTATCTTACCCATTTTGAATTTTCTATCTTTGATTATTGTATTCTTTTTCAAGATACACCCCAATCAATTTTCTTTTATGCCTTTGGCTATCTTTGATTACTTTATTCTTTTCAAGATGCACCTCAATCAATTTTCTTTTATTGCCTAGGTTATCTTTGATTAACTTATTTGTTTCGAGCTATGCTCCTGATTGATTTCTTTCTCGTCTATTGTTGTGATCTTTTTCAAACATTTTATATTGAAATAATAATTAATAGACTAATAATACTTTCATAAAAGTAGTTCCGCATATTACTCTGGAAGCTTCTAAACAATATGAGAATCTGAAATAGGACTATTGTTTAGAACTCACTGACTATTGTTTAGAACTCACTAAGCCTAAGGGTTGGAAACATTGAAAGATGATTATCTCTTCGGATTTTTATTGGATAAGACATTTCGTCGGTGATACCATCTCGATAAATGATGAGCAATTTCAACCCAAGTGTACAAGGGGATCATTATCGGGAAAAAAAAAATGATACCCTGCATTCATATAAATTTCAGGCACATACATCTGGTCATTACACCCAGGGAATGGTGTAATATGTCACAGTCCGATTTTGACCCTAATCAGAATAGTGGTTTTGGGACCACGAATTCGAGTCCAAAAAAATATTTAAATATTATTTTCTGTGTTAATTATATGTGAATTAGTATGTGTGAAAGTTTCGTATAAAAATTTGATTGTTTGTGTGCTTAATTAAATAAAATGACTTAATCGCGTAAAATGTAAAAGTTACAAACTATAGTGTAAAGTGCTTAATTGATAGTGGCTTTTTAATATGGAGTACCTAAAGGGAAAATAGCCCATTTTTAAAGGTAGTGGACGACTAAGGTCACCAATACCCTTAGTTTATATGTGAACATTATTTTAATTAAAAGGTTAATTAGGTAATTTAGTAAAACCATAATATATGTTATCATAAAACATAAAAAAATAAAGCCATTTAGTGTTCATCTTGTTCTTGCCGAATGTAAAGGAAAAGAAAAATAAAATAAAAGGGTGTTAAGGTTCGGCTACTCTCCAACTTGATTCAAGGTTAGTTTTAGCTCGATTTTTGATAATTTCTACGTTTTTGAGATCGTTGCTTAGAAATCTTCAAGACCCATGCTTTAATTTTTGAGTTTGATGAATATTCTGAGTTGAGCCATTATTGATAGCTTGTTGTTTATGTTGTTTAAGGATGAATTATGATAAATATGTGTTAGATTAATAAGTTTTGTCTTTGAATTTTTGATGAAATAAAGTATGTTGGACTAAATTGAAAAAATAAATTTTTGAGGGACTAAAATGTGAAATAAATGAAATGTATGGACTTGTATAAGGACTAGGAATATTCGGCCCTTAAGGTGTATAGTCAAATTTTGTGTATTTTTTATTTTGTGCAAATAGGACTAAATTGTAAAAAGTGTGAAATGTTAAGGGCAAAATGGTAATTTGCCCATTTATGTATTTTTGGACTAAATTGAATGAAAATATATTTGAATGAGCTCAATTTGAACATGTTTAGATCAAGAACCAAAGAAAACAGACTTGGATCAGGGAAAAGCGAAAATAATCGAATAGCCGATTTTCATCGTCCGTCGTTATCCGAGTAAGTCTTTAAGCAATAAAATATTGTAAACTATGTACGTGATAAACTGTAATTATAACATATTTTAGACCCACATTTAATATGCTTTTGGATGATTTATCCTTCAATTTATGTAAAAAGGTGCTCTTAATCCTTTCTTTTCACGTCTTATACCCAGGAAAGTACCCGAGGATGAAAAGAATATAAAACGGGCCCAAAACAGAGTAAATGGGTCATATCACGAAATCTATATGGTTTGGCCCAAATAGCACAAGACCGTGCCTTGATAAGCATCTAGAACACGGCCTCTCCCCCCATTCACACGGCCGTGCCTCATTAAGAAATCCGAACACGGTTTGAAGTCGATCCACACGGGCGTGTGACATGGCCGTGTCCCTGTCGTGGCAAAGAGCAAGTTCATTCGGATTTGGATACTTTAGGGCAAAGAAACCTATTTCAAAAGCCTATATAAACCTCCTAAGTACCAGCTGAAAAGGGGCGTCAAGCTAGGCCAAGAAGCCAAGTCAGAAAGGTCAGATTTGTGGGAATCACTCGAAGTTAGCCAGTTGATCCATCCCAATAAGCCGGAATTCTACTCAAGATGGCGGGTTTCTCCTTCAATTCCTTCAGGGAGTTTTAGGGATTTCTTATGGTTTGTTTTATCTTTTCTCTTGAGATGTTTTCTTTATTTGTTATGAACTAAACCCCTCAGATACCTGAAGGGGATGAAACCTAGATGAATCTTGTTATTGTTTTCTGACTTATATGATAAATACTTAGTTTGTTTTTAATTATGCATGCTTAATCCAAATTTGATGTGCTTAGATGGAGGAGGAATAGGCCCTACTTAAGAGTAGATCAAGCGTAATTAAGCGGAGTTGATCGAACGCCTAGAGATAGGGTTACGAGAATTTGCCAGATTAGGGTGAAACCTAATATGGGAATCCATTGATTGATTTACTGCTATTCTAGGGGGTTATTATAAGAGAATGAGAGTTCCACTAATTAACCTAGGGTTAGACGTTATTCACCTCGAGAGAGGGTTTAATATACGTTAGGGAGTCTTACGGATCAAGCTAAGTAAATAAATCATATGGTTTAGGGTTAATAACAAGTGAAGTCTAGGTGGATTTTTCCTGAGGGTATCGTCGTGATCAATTGAGTTTTTCTTCAAAGTTATTTCCCGATTCATTCTTTTTGTCTTTGAGTCTTTAGCTTAGTGGTCGTCAATTTAGTTAAAGTAACTTCACTTTATTTTAGGCTAAATAATAAAAAGAAAGTTAGTATTAGTACTTTTAGTTCCTTTGGGTTCGACAATCCGGTCTTGCCTAAGCTATACTACTATTCGATAGGTACACTTGCCTTTAATCGTTGTCAGAGTTAGTTTCCAGGTTCGATCATATTCATTATAAATTTTTAAAGCTCTGATTTCAGCGATCAAGTTTTTGGCGCCTTTACCGGGGAACTAAAATGTTAAGAAAGCTCTATTTTTATTACTTTAGCCATTATTCTTTATTTTTCACAATTTATTTTTTATATTTTATCTTTTAGGTCAATTTTTAATTTTTACTGAATTATCTTTCTTTTTCTTTTCCTAGCAGGTACCTCTAGTTATGACTAGAAGGAACCCGACAGGACCTCTGGTATACGACAGTGAAATTGAAGCTACCATTTGTAGGACTCACAGAGAAATCAAGCGAGCCTTAAACTACACAGAGGAAGATCAAGAAAGTAGATCCAATCCTATTGAAGGGATGGACGAGAGTAACCCACCAGCACATGATGTGGGAGAAAATAATGTTCCACGCACAATGTTTGATTATGCAAAACAGCACTTAACAGGAGCGGAATCAAGTATCGTCAGGCGTGCCATAGCTACTAATAATTTTGAATTAAAGCCTAACACAATACAGATGATTCAATAGTTTGTTCAATTTGATGGTTTACAGGATGAAGATCCAAACGCTCATATAGCTAATTTTTTAGAGTTCTGTGATACTTTCAAAATAAATGGTGTTTCTGATGATGCCATACGTCTTCGGTTATTTCCCTTTTCATTAAGAAATAACCCCAAAAAGTGGTTAAATTCGTTACCACGAGGGTCAATCACTACATGGGAAAAATGGCTGAAAAGTTTTTATTGAAATATTTCCGACCAGCCAAAACGGCCAAATTACAGAATGATATCTCTTTTGTTGTGCAGATGGATTTAGAGACATTATATGACGCATGGGAGAGATACAAGGATCTCTTGAGAAGATGTTCACACCATGGTCTACCCTTGTGGCTACAAGTCCAAACATTCTATAATGGTGCAAACCCTTCCACGAGACAATTAATCGATTCAGCAGCAGGTGGAACTCTGAATAATAAAACTCCTGAAGCAGCCTATAAGTTCATTGAAGAGATGTCACTGAATAATTATCAGTGGCAGGTTAACAGGACAAAACCAATAAAATCAGCTGGAGTCTTCAACATCGATGCAATGACCATGCTATCAACACAGATAGAGATGATGAATAAAAAGATTGATAGTTTGTGTTCTTCGCAGGCACATTCAGTCATGTAGTGCGACGCGAGTGGAACCGTGGCGAATCCTGAGTCCCACCCTACCAACCGGAAATAGAGAGCGAACAGATGAACTATGTAGGTAACAATTTCAGATCCAATAATAATCCTTATAGTAATGCTTACAATCCAGGTTGGAGGAACCACCCAAATTTTTCGTGGGGAGGTCAAGGGAATCAAAGGCAACAACCTCCTCAAAATTTCCAAAATCAGCCCTATCCACAAGAGAAGAAACCAACCCTCGGGGAAATGCTGACAAAATTCACAGCCGACATAGAAAAATGTTTCCAAGAAACTGAGAGAACAATTAAAAGCAACGAGAGCCGAATCGGAGAAATTACTAAGTCAGTCAAGGAAGTCACTGGTGCAATCGAACAACTAGCAAAGCTAATGTTAGAACGGCCGCAAGGACTTCTACCCAGTAACACTGAAATTAACCCTAAGGAGCAAATTCAAGCAATCACCGCTCAGGACAGTAATGGGTTAGAGGAATCCGATCCAACACCAGAAACCAAGGTAGACAAAGGTAAAATAGAAGTAACACAAGAAAAGCCACAACCGGTAATCAAGGAGTACCAACCTCGTATACCTTATCCCGAAGAAATGAAAAGAGACGATTTAGAGGAATAGTTCGGTAAGTTTCTTAAACTTTTAAAGAAATTACATATTAACTTACCTCTTCTTGAAGCTCTTTTTTAGAGGCCAGACTCGAGGAAATTTTTAAGACAACTCTTGACAAACAATGCAAATTAGACGAAGAGCCACATGTGGAATTAAACGCAGCATGCTCAGTAATGTTACAGAATAAACTACTGCTGAAGCTAAAAGATCCAGGGAGTTTTACAATTCCATGTTTAATTGGTAGTTTAACTATTAATAATGCGCTAGCAGATTTAGGGGCAAGCATAAATGTCATGCCTTATACATTGTTTAAACGACTAGGTCTAGGGAAGCCCAAACAAACTAGGATGAGCATTCAATTAGCTGATAAAACTGTTAGAATTCCTAGGGGTATTATCGAAGATGTTCTTGTCAAAATCGATAACTTTGTTTTCCCAATAGATTTTGTTGTCTTAGACATGGATGAGGATAATTCAATCCCTTTAATTTTAGGATGACCTTTCTTAGCAACTGCCAAGACTAGAATTGATATTGCCACAGGCGAACTCATACTTTGTGTAGGTAACGAATCAATTAGTCTTCAGGCTCTTGACTCGGCCAGGATTATAATCAACGAAGCCAACGAAGAGAAAAAACAAAGCCTTCGAATCGACAAATAAGAAGAGCAGAAGACACACATCAAAAACAAGCCAAGACAACACGAAGTAAAACTAGAGGAACCCCCTGAAGAGCTCGTAGGAACATCAAATCACTTCAAAATAGGAGACTAGGTGCTATTAGACAAAACCGATTCTAGTATCATCACAGCAGATCTGAATGTAAGCAGGGAAATTCCTCTTAAGGTACACGATATCTTCGCCCACGAAATGGTCGAGGTAAGCAATCCAACATTCGGCACTTTTAACGTAAACACTTCTCGATTTAAACTTTATCAAGAAAATAGAACCATTAGGGAAGATATTCAAACCTTTAAACCTCCCTAAATTTTTCTATTTAAAGAAAAGTCTAGCTTATGACTATAAATGAGCGCTTCTCGGGAGGCAACCTGAGCATTAACATTATTTTCTTTCAATTTTATTTACAGTTTCTTTATTTCCCTTCTTTCTTTTCTCTTAAACTAACCAAAATTACAGAATTGCAAGGTCACACGGTCTTACCCACGACCGTGTTCGTGACCGTGTGGACCACCAGAATCCCCGTACTGACTTTGTGTAACACCCCAAACCCGGCCCATACGTTTCGACCAGATCTGGTATGCTACGGGTTGTACATTGAAAACTTTTTTGTTGGTTTCGGAAATCGTAAGTTAATTATACAATATTTGAATTAATAGGTGACATTTGAAAATAAAACCTTTTATTATTATTATTTTAACTAATTAAACCTTTTGACAAAATTTCATAAGTTGCAAATATTAAAAACTATGTAGTGAAATATAAACCATGGGGCCTTATTACATAAATATTCCCAAAATTAAAAACTTAAAGAAAAGCCGAAATAATCTATAAAGATAAAAAAACTTGATTGCCACTCGAGTCCGTCTCGGCTCCCATGTCCACGATCTACTGCTCATCTGAAAAAGTAGAGAAGATGAAAGGGTGAGTCACCAAGATTAAGTGTATAAATCCCAGACACACTAACCTAAGGCCCACAAACATATCATGAGCCCTGGCCCATACATAAAGGCAACAATCATAATTACATGAAAATAATGAATGATGAATAGCCTAACCCATCCTAGAATTCCATCCTCTACACACCAACTCGTTCCAACCATCACACCTCGGTGATTTCTACAATCAACCCTCCATCCGCTACATACCATAATGGCAGCCGTATTGCCTATTCCTATTAATCAGGGATCATTAAACGTGGCATAGCCACCGATCACTATGTGACCTAACATTTGAATTTGTGGTTTAACCACCGATCACCAAGTGACCTATCATGCACTTCCCCTTCATTATCATAATCCCACCCCATGCATACACACATGAAAAATCGAAAACGTCATACCATCTTTAAAAAGAAACAGGCTTTCATATATTTCGATACACATAGAGATTTCTATGATTACGTACCTGGCATCCTTTGCCTAACCCTTTTACGGTTTTATTCGACTATAGCCCATTAACCAGTGTGTTAGAGATCTACACACCTGATTATCGTTGGAACAAAACTTTCTACGTTGATGCTATCCGTAGTCAACACAGCTGTTATCTACCTAAGGTGTTGTTCAGAGGCTGGTAACAAAACATTAGGTTAAGGCACAACCAACGAGAAGAAAATGATGGATCATCTTAAGGAGAATTAAAAATCTTACCTTGAAATCCCGAAATTAGAGACTAGCGACTTCCGGCTTTTAGATCTAAACGATCAGGTTTCCTTCAAATCCAGGAATGCCGCACAAAATGCAGGAAGAGAGAAAATATTAGCCTCAAACAAACCAAGTGGCCATTTGGCCTTGTCTCCTAAAAACTGAAAGAGATCTTAAGGAATAACAAGAGTCGACACTTACCTTACTAGAGAAGATTCGGCTAGCACTTGAGAGAAGATTCCGGCTTTTATGGAGAAATCAGCACAAGAGGAAAAAGAATGGAAAAGAAAGTGAAGTGAGAGGTTTCGGCTTTTGAAGAAATCAAAAGAAAAGATTGCAGAGAATGGCTAAGGTTTCGGCACAGAGAATGAGAGAAAAGAATAAGGTTCCAAATGCCAGAATTGAAGAGATATCCCCTCTATTTAAAGAAGATTTCGGCACCTACTGCTTAAAATCGAAAATGCCCTTCCTGATAACTAACAACTAATCAAATAGTAGGGAAAATTTCGGCACCCCTTTGCCATAAAGAAACCGATTTCTTCCCTCCTCTAAGTGATGGAATTTCGGCCAACACCTAGCCTTGCAGATAGCTCCTATCTTTTCTCCTTTTATCTTCCATATTATCAACTATAATAACTACATTATCCCATTCACATAAATCCTCCTATTTTTGAGCCTTGTTGCCGTCTACTCCACCTAACCCTAATGCCGAAAATTAGCTAACTTAAATTAAAAGAATTGGGCTCCATGAAACTTAAATTTGGGCCCCTTACTTCCTTGTGTGGCGTCACTTCCTTGCTCCCTAAGTGGCGCTACTGACCACTGGGCCACAAGCCTATTTTGATATTTTAAACACAGATACCACCTTTTAAACCCTATAGTGCCCAAACAAAAATTTAACCAAGGCCTTAACCACATCCTGGCCCTAATTTGGACCCCTAACAGTTAAATTAACACATTAAACCTATCCACACACTAAACGCATAGGCCCATTAATTCAGGTTGTTACAGTTCTACCCCCTTAAAGAAATTTCGGCCTCGAAATTACCTGGTCAGAAAAGATGGGGGTATTGCTGCCGCATCGCTTCCTCTGGTTCCCACGTAGCCTCCATAGATCTATGATTCCTCCATAGCACTTTAACCAACAGAACCATTTTCCTTCGCAATACTTTGACATCACGGACCAGAATTTCCACCGGTTCCTCTTCGAAGGATAGATCAAGTCTTACCTCGATTTCCCCCACAGGCACAACATGAGATGGATCCGAACGATATTGTCTCAACATAGAGACATGAAATACATCGTGAATTTGCCTTAACTACAGAGGTAACTCAAGCTGATAGGCTACTGGTCCCACTCGCTTCAACACCCGGTATGGTTCGATAAATCTGGGACTCAATTTACCTTTCTGTCCAAACCTCAGTACTTTCTTCCACGACGACACCTTCAGGAGTACCTTGTCACCCACTGCAAACTCTATGTCCTTACGCTTTAAATCAGCATAGGACTTCTGTCTGTCTGACGTTTCCTTTAGTCGAGCCCGAATTAACTCAACTTTCTCTTCTGTCTCAGTCACCAACTCCGGACCCAAAATTCGACGTTCCCCTAATTCTGTCCAACAGGTAGGAGTATGACACCTCTGCTTGTACAATGCTTCATAGGGTGCTATCTGAATACTAGACTGGTAGCTGTTGTTGTAAGCAAACTCTACTAATGGTAGGAACTCTTCCCAATTACCTCTGAAATCATTGACACATCCTCTCAACATGTCCTCCAAGATCTGAATTACCCGTTCAGACTGTCTATCGGTCTGAGGGTGAAACGCTGTACTAAAATCCAACCTCGTACCCAACGCTTGATGCAACGCCTTCCAAAATCGTGAGGTGAACCTAGGGTCCCTATCCTATATGATCGATACCGGTACTCCATGCAACCTCACTACCTCCGCTATGTATAGCTTAGCCAACTTTTGCAAAGAGTAACCGACACGTACGGGGATGAAGTGAGTAGACTTCATCAAGCGATCTACAATTACCCAAACTAAATCTTTCTTAGTGGGTGTGAGGGGTAGCCCACTAACAAAGTCCATGGTGATTCTTTCCCACTTCCATTGTGGAATCTTCACCGGCTGCAATAACCCTGATGGTAACTGATGCTCCGCCTTTACCTGCTGACAGGTCAAACACTTACCCACCAATTCAGTTACCTCTTGCTTCAAACCCGGCCACCAGAACTGATATTGCAATTCCCAAAACATCTTACTTCCTCTAGGGTGCATAGCATATGCACCACCATGCGCTTCTTGCAAAATCCTACGCCTCAACTCTGGATCTTTTGGCATGCAAACTCTCTCTCGAAAACATAGCAGTCCTTCCTCATTCTTACTGAATTCTGTTGGCCCATCCTTTGAGATTAGCTGCAACTTCCCATTTAGCAACTCGTCGGTCTGTTGCCTCTCCTTCACCTGACTGACCCAAGAGGGTTTCAATTGAAGTTCAGCTAATAAGCTCCCATCCTCATACAGACTAAGGTGGGCAAACATTGCTCTTAAGTCAGAGACTACTTTACGACTTAAAGCATCCGCCACCATATTAGCCTTACCCGGGTGATACTCGATCTAGCAGACGTAATCCTTTAACAACTCGATCCACCTCCTCTGCCTTAGATTCAACTCCTTCTGAGTCAAAAGGTACTTTAAACTCTTATGATCTGTGTAAATGACAGATTTCTCCCCGTACAAATAATGCCTCCAAATTTTTAAGGCAAACACCACCGCCGCCAATTCCAAGTCATGGGTGGGATAATTTTACTCGTGCGATCTTAACTGCCGAGATGTGTATGCAACAACCTTTCCATCTTGCATCAACACACATCTTAATCCCGTGTGTGAAGCATTACAGTAAATTACAAACTCCTTCCCCGCCTCCGGCTGAATCAACACTAGAGCCTCTGTCAAAATCCTCTTTAACTTTTCGAAACTCTCATGTTGTTTATCAGACCAAACAAATGGAACTCCTTTCCGTAGCATCTTAGTCAACGGTGCCGCAATAAGAGAAAATCCTTCAACAAATCTTCTGTAGTACCCAGCTAAACCAAGAAAACTCCGAATCTCTGCCACAGACCTAAGTGGCTTCTAATCCAACACTACTTCAATCTTTCGAGGGTCAACCCTAATCCCATCTGCCGACACAAAGTGCCTTAGAAATGTAACTTCCCTTAGCCAAAATTCACACTTACTGAATTTGGCATACAACTACTTTTCCCTCAGAATCTGCAAAACTATTCGCAAAGGATCATCATGCTCCTTCTCTGACTTTGAATAAACCAAGATATCATCTATAAACACCACGACACACCGATCTAGGTAGGGTTGGAACACTCGGTTCATCATGTCCATGAACGCTGTTGGTGCGTTGGTCAATCCAAAAGGCATCACCATGAATTCGTAGTGACCATAGCGAGTTCTAAAAGCCGTCTTATGAATATCCGCCTCCTTGACCTTAAGCTGATGGTACCCTGACCTCAGATCTATCTTCGAAAAGACTGAAGCCCCCTTCAACTGATCGAACAAGTCATCGATTCTTGGCAATGGGTACTTGTTCTTGATTGTTAGCTTATTCAACTGGCGATAGTCAATGCACATACGCATTGATCCATCCTTCTTCCTAACAAATAACACCGGCGCTCCCTAAGGCGACACACTTGGTCGAATAAACCTTCCATCCAGCAACTCCTGAATCTGTGCTTTCAATTCCACCAACTCCTTCAGCGCCATTCTATATGCAGCAATAGATACTGGCGCTGTTCCTGGAAGAAGATCGATACCAAACTCCACTTCACGATCTGGGGGTAATCCCGGAAGCTCTTCTGGGAAAACATCAAGAAATTCCTTAACCGTTCTAATGTTTCCAACAGTCAGTTCCTTGGCTTCTAGAGCTCGAACAAACATTAATACTGCCTTGCATCCTTTCCACACCATCCTTTTCGCTCTTAGGGCAGTCACCACATTCGACAGGCAGTTCCCCTTTTCTCCTATCACCAACACTTCATAACCCTCGGGGGTTTTTAACACCATACGCTTGGCTGCACAATCTAGATTAGCTTGATACTTCACAAGCCAATCCATGCCTAAAATTAAATCAAACTCCCCGAACTGTAATTCCATTAGATCCGTTCGGAAGACTATCCCCTGAACTTCTAGAGGTACTTCCCAGTAAAGCTTATTCACTATCACCGAATGTCCTAATGGGCTAACTACAGTCATTTCCTTAGAGGAAATCTCAGAATCTACGCTTAAAATTTCAGACACCCTACTAGCAACATATGAATGCGTCGACCCAATGTCTATCATTGCAGTATAAGGCAACCCAAAAATTAAAAACGTACCGATTATGACATCCAGTACGTCAGCCTCCTCTCGACGTCTGACAGCATAGACCAACCTCGGCTGTCTCGCCTCAGTATTTCTTGCCCCTTGGCCTAGTGCTCCACGAGCCCGACCAGAACCATTACCATCTCTGCCTACACCACGACCTCTCTGTGGCTGCTGACCCCCTCTGCCAAGCTGAGCATTCCCTCGACCCGTAGGCCCTTTACTGTCCCGTTGCTGCGGATAGTTTCTAACTTGGTGGTCCGTAAATCCACACCTAAAACACTTTCCAGTGCCTGCTCAACACTCACCAGTATGGAACTTACCACATCGAGCACACTTTTGTGTCTGGTTAGTAGCAGGTCTCTCCTCCCGTTTCGGCCCATCTGACCTAAGTCTCTTCTGATTATGCCCTGTTGACCCTGACGGTCCAACATTCCTCTTATTCCCACTCCTATCTCTATCCCAATTCAGTTTCTCAGTCCGCTTTACCTCCTTAGCTATCTTAGCCTTTTCCACAAGCACAGTGAATTCCTTCTCCTGCTCTGGGGCTATCAAAACACGCAAATTATCCCTCAACCCATCTTCAAGCCGGACGCAACATTCATGTTCCGTGGCCACCATTCCTCGGGCATATTGGCTAAGGCGTAAGAATTCAGCTTCATACGCAACCACTGACCTACTCCCTTCAACCAGATTCAGAAATGCTCTGCGCTGCGTATCCACATAACTCGATCCAATGTACTTACTCTGAAACGCCAATTTGAGGAGATCCCAGGTGGTACGGTCGGCCACTGTACCATCATTAACTGTAAGCCACCATTGATATGCTTCGTCCCGTAGGAGAGATACAACTCCTTTCAACTTCTCCTCCTCCGTGAAATCCAAATCATCCATTATGTGTTTCACTGCCTCCAACCAATACTCAGCTGAACTCGGGGCTACACCAGAAATTCCCCTAAACACTTCTGCCCCATTGGCTCTAAGTCGCTCTGGCACAGATTTCCGGGCTCCTGTATCCATGCCTCCCCCAGCAACTCTCTCTAAAACCTATAATATTGCCTGAGATACAGTATCATCTCCAGCAGTCTGATCTTGAAATTCCTCCTCCGCACCTGGTGGTACCGGCATCTCGTTCCTAGATCCATGGCCAGATCCCACTGGTTCCGACACCGTCATCCTACCACTACCACGACCACGCGGTGGACGTCCTCGACCCCTTGTACTCATTTTATCGATTCGCGTTTATCTGATTAGAAATTTTATGAATTATTAGTTTTCTTCCACTGATTAACCATGAACAGTCTTATGGATAGTAGTTTTAAGAGTAGTTCATTCAAATTCGAACCTATCTACAGTTTCAGTCTTAAGTTTATCTCCTAATTCTAGAAACCACATACATCCAACCATCACACATCAACATACATATAACATCCATGAACTCACATTCATCACATAAGGGTGTTTTCGTCATTTCACTACACAGAGGTTTTTCCGTAGTTTTTCCCTACAGGGTATTTTCCAAAATAAAGTATCATGGTGATTTTTCTTTGAAGTACTTTAGTACACATTTTTTTAAAACGAGGGTATTTTGGTAATTTCCTCAAAATGGGGTATCTTGGTGGTTTTTTTTTTTTTTTTGAAATAAAGATATTTTGATGTTGTGGTTTTTTTTTTTTGAAGCAGTGGTACTTTGGAAAATTTAATTTCGCAAACCGGGTTACTCTTGTAAATCTAGAGGTTTCCGGGTAAATTTGCAAGACATGGGTATTTTATAAAATTACGGTTGTTTTGGAAATTTTCACAAACTAAGGGTATCTTGGAAATTTTGCCAACTGGGGTATTTTGGTAATTTTCAAAAATTTTGGTAGTTTGGCAATTCTGGAGTATTCTGGAAGTTTTTCACAAATCAAGTGTATTTTTGGAAATTTTACAAAACTTGGGTTTTTTTTTTTTGAAATAGGGTGGCTGGTCCCTTTCGGGTTTTAATTATAAAGTTTGACCTATCAACAAGTCCTCATGACTAAGGTGAACAGTCACTACGCACCAGGTAGGATTCCAGCGAAGAGGAGGTGAGTTACTAGGACTGCTTAAGTACCAAGCTCTCCCTGAATCCAATCCTGGACATGCGTATGCCTGTTGCCGCACCTTAATCTCGCGACTTGCTTACAGGTTTGTTTGGTTGAATTAAATCTTATGAATTTAGGGAGTTGTTTAAACTAAGCCTAAAGTTCATTAATACTATCATACTAGTCTACATCCATAAAGCTCATTAAGCCCAACATGTATATCACAACAGAAGTTAGAATACTTACCTGCGTGATCGGATGCCGGTAGACTCGAAGGCCATATCTTCTTCAAAATTTTTTTTCAAATTCTCATCAACTTTACAAAACATTACTAGGCCCATTTTCACAGCCCGAGTTTTGAATTGGGCTCTGATATCAAAATGTAACACCCCAAACCCGGCCCATACGTTTCGACCAGATCTGGTATGCTACGGGTTGTACATTGAGAACTTTTGCTTTGTTGGTTTCGGAAATCGTAAGTTAATTAGACAATATGTGAATTAATAGGTGACATTCTAAAATAAAACCTTGTATTATTATTATTTTGAATAATTAAACCTTTTGACAAACTTTCATAAGTTGTAAATATTAAAAACTATGTAGTGAAATATAAACCATGGGGCCTTATTGCATAAATATTCCCAAAATTAAAAACTTAAAGAAAAGCCGAAATAATCTATAAAGATAAAAAAAAACTTGATGGCCCCTCGAGTCCGTCTCGGCTCCCATGTCCACGATCTACTGCTCATCTGAAAGAGTAGAGAAAATGAAAGGGTGAGTCACCAAGACTCAGTGTATAGATCCCGAACACACTGACCTAAGGCCCACAAACACATCATGAGCCCTGGCCCATACATAAAGGCAACAATCATAATTACATGAAAATAGTGAATGATGAATAGTCCAACCCATCCAAGAATTCCATCCTCTACACACCAACCCGTACCAACCATCACACCTTGGGGATTTCTAGAATCAACCCTCCATCCGCTACACACCATAACGACAGTTGTACTGCCTATTCCTTTTAATCAAGAACCATTAAACGTGGCATAGCCACCGATCACTATGTGACCTAACATTTGAATTTGTGGTTTAACCACCGATCACCAAGTGACCTATGTAACATCCTAAAATTTGAGTATCATCTTGTTGATTGTGTTAGCTCGGATATGATTTTATTGTGTGCCTAATATAGTCTTGTGAAGGCTTGGAATTATTTGGATTTAAAATAAATTTTTTTTTAGTACGGGAAAATTTAGTGAAGTGAATCAAGTGACCCTGATACTTAAGTTAATTTAAGTGTTTAATGTTAGTATAAGTGAGTTAGTAGTAAAGTGGTGTTGGCGCATTAGTAATTGCATGAGAGAAGAGGTTCGAATCCCATGGATGGCAATATGGTGACTTTTATTTTTGCATGTGTATGGCTTATGTCGGTCAACTCTAATTAAGATAAGGTTGGACTTTATCATTTATGGATAGTAGACTAAGGGAATAAGGCAAGTTATTAGTAAAGGAATGGAATCAAGGTGTTATGGAAGGATAAGGGGACATAAGGCTTGATGTATGGGTGATGTTTTGGAAATTTTTTCATGGTCATTTTGACCATGAATATGGACGGCTTATGGGGCTAGGGGGGATTGGACGAATATTGTATAGGATTAGGGGGAAGATAGTTGGCCAAATTTTTGGAATTTTGTGTATCTTTTTCCCTTTTCTCCAAAATCTTTCTCCTTAGCCGAATTTGTCATGAGCATTAGGTGAAAATTATGTTTTGTTTTGGCTATCATTTTTGACCATATTAGTATTCTCTTTTTCTTATTTTCCTCTCAAGCTTTTCTTTCTTTTGGTACCGAAATATTATTACTTTTGAAGGCATTTTTCCCTTCATTCTTTTTCTTCAAAACCGAATACCCCTCTCCCAAATCCCATCAATTACCGATTCTCTCTAAGCCCATACTTTTCCTTTCTTGTTAAAGCTGAAACTCTCTGGTGCCCATCAAAAGTTGAAAGTTCACTTCATTGCCACCCTCTTGAATCAGTTTCTCCTGTAAGCTCTTTTGCCGATTTCTTGAAGTAGTGATTAATTGCGTCTTGGTCATCTTATTGGTAAGGATCTCTCTAGCCGAACTCTTGTTCTTTTCTTCCTCTAATTGTCTAAAATCAGGGTACTAATCCCATTATTGTTTTAGCCAAAACCTTGAAGGATCTTTCAGGATTTTTGAAGTAGTCGACTACAAGGAAAGATCATCGGGATTTCAAGAATCCAAGGTAAGCTCTATGTGGTATTCGGCCAAAGGGCCATTTATTTGTGATTAAATGTTAGAATGGGATCTAGCATAAACCTATAGGGATTTCGACATCTTCATAGCCAAGAGACTACTTTCGGGATTTAAAATCATAAGGTAAGTATATATGAACATTCGGCCAATGCCATATTTTAGTATTAGTGCCTAACCGATTTCACCTATGGGTATTAGGAAGGAGTGCAATCGGTTTTGGTAGATTTTCGGGATTCAGTGAACTCGCTAAGTAAACCAGGTGAGTAACCCCGCACTATTTCCTGATAGATTTATGGTTCTAATATTATGTGTATGTTAATAATAATATGGAAGTGGCCAAAGGTACCATACAAATGGTACAGAGTACTCAGGTACGTTATTCTCTAAAGTTATGTCAATAATAAGAATATCTGTTATGACACAAATGTGAAAATGTTATGAAAGTGAAATAATGCCTATGGCATGAGATTGCATGATATGTATGATACATGGGGCATATGGGTGATTATATTAAGGGGAAGTGATCTGGTGGTTTTATACCACAATATCTGAATGTGGTGACTTATGTCACGTAATCTGAATGTGATGAGTTATGTCACAAAATTATTATTATGTGGTGGCTATGCCACGAATTTATAAGGGCGATGTGCCAGTCGACTACAGCGACTGCCTTCGATAGTGTGTAGCCGATGGAGGGTCGACTTAGTAGTCCCCACGGTGTGATGGTTGGTACGGGTGATGTGTAGCGGATGGTTTCTAGGTTTGGGTTCGGGATTGCATTATTATATTTAATTACTATATGTATATGTATGGTCTGATATGCCTGAATTGTTCAGACTTAGTGTTGGTTGTTACACATTGAGTCTGTTTGACTCACCCCATTGTGGGATATTTTTTCAGGTGACGCTCAGTGATGGACCGGGTCGGCAGGAGCTTAGTGGTGGCCATGCTCAGCACGAAATTTATTTTATTTAGACTTTCTATTTTTAAGTACTTTGAATTTATTTTGGGTTTTGTTTGTGATGTAATAAGGCCACTAGTATGAACTGTTTATGCATGCATTTTAATTATTTTATTATGGTACGAATTTTTATCAAATTAAACTTTAAGTAACTTTTCTTAAGAATAAATCTTAAAATACTTTTGACTTAATATTTCGCAAATAAAGTTTTATTAAAATCTAGACTTCAAGTCTAGACTTTAAAACCATCCAAAATTTTCCAAACAAGCAAACAAGTTTTGAATCATTTTACTCAAGAAACATACCAGATCCAGTCAAGGCTCGTGGGCCGGGTTTGGGTTGTTTCAACTTGGTATCAGAGCCCAGTTTTAAACTCTCAGCCTTGGGTTTAAAGCCCACAACATTTTCAAAATTAAGCCCAATTAAGATTTTGTGAAAAATTTTGGAAATGAGCAGGTTTTCTGACATGGCACCTAAGTCCCGGACCCGAAGTCCACCAGGTAAGTACCCCTAACTGTTGTATGACTTATTGTATGGTTTGTATGTGGGTATAACGGGAACGTAGATTAGTCTATTAAGTTATTGAACCCTAGGATTAACTTACTCCAACACAGAATTGCATAAAATTTTAAAGCCTAATTAAACAAACCTGTGATTAAGTCGCCGAGTTAGGGTGTGGCAACCATTGTGCGCATGTCTAGGATTGGTTTCGGTGAGAGCTTGGTATTTAAGCAGTCCTAGTGACTCACCTCCTCTCCACTCGAACCCTACCTGGTGCGTATCGACGGTTCACTCTAACCAAGAGGACTTATTCACTGGCTAAACTCCATAATTTAAAACCCGAAAGGGATAGCCATATTTTTATAAAAACCTTTGTTTTAAAAATCATCAAGTTACCCCTTTGATTTGTAAAAAAAAAAAAAAATTGTTATCATACTACCCTCGACTTTTACTAAGATATTTTTTTAAAATATCTGAAACCTCTATTTTGCAAAATTACCAAGATACCTTGATTTAGAAAATTTACTAAATTACCCTTGGTTTACGAAATTACTAAAATAACCCCGGTTTCCAAAATTTTCGCAACACCTTTGATTTGAAAAAAAATTTATCTTTCAAAAATACCCATGAGTTTTTTTTTTTTAAATTTCTGAGTGTCTTTTTAGATTTTTGGAAATTACCCCAATTTATTACCAAAATACCCCTGTAGGACAAATGACGAAAATACCTCTGGGTTAGGAACAGACAAAAATGTTCGAAGAGTGAATGTGTATGGTAGATACTACCAAATGGATGTGTTTCTCTGAACTAGGATAGAAGACTTGAAATTTTGTAATAATCGAAAGAACTACTATTAATCTCTTTTTCAAAAAATTGTTCGCGGATAATCAGTGGAACTAATACTAATGCATAAAATTTCTTAAACCAGATTAAATCACGATCGTAGACATGAATTCTAAGGGATGTGGTCGTAATGTGCAAGGACGTGGTAGAGGCAGAATGGCTGTATCGGAACCTGTTAGGTCTGGTCAAGGGTCCGAAAATGAGGTACCACCACCACCAGCAGCAGCTGTTGGTGTTGAGCAGCAAGATCAGACGGGGGATAATGTTGTATTGCAGGTGGTGCTGCGAGTTCTTAAGATGGTGGTTGGAGCAGGTGGAAGTATGGGAGCTCGAAAATCTGTACCCGAGCGACTCCAAGCCAATGGAGCTGAGGTGTTCCGTGGTGTATCTGGTGTGGCACCCAGTACTGCTGAGTATTGGTTGGAGGCGACCAAACGAATTATGGATAAGCTCGATTTAACTGCTGAGGAGAAGTTGAAAGGAATGGTGTCTCTTCTTCGTGATGAGTCATATCAATGGTGGCACACAGTTCGAGATGGTACTATGGCTGAGGAACTCACTTGGGAGTATGTTAAGACGGCGTATCAGAAGAAGTATGTTGGAACTAGTTATATTGATACGCAGAGAAAGGCATTTCTAGGACTGGTCCAAGGGAACAAGTCCGTAGTGAAGTACGAAGCTGAATTTTTAAGGTTGAGCTGGTATGCTCGAGGAATCGTGGCTATGGAGCATGAACGATGTGTCTGGTTTGAGGACAAACTGAGAGATGATCTGAGGTTATTGATAGCCCCATAGCAAGAGCGGGAATTTACTTTGTTGGTAGAGAAGGCTAAGGTAGCCGAAGGAATCAAGGACTCTGTGAGGCAGAACACTGATCGAAATAGGTAGAAGAGAGGTTTTGGATCAGCAAGATCGTCTAGGAATGTGCAAAAGAGGCCTAGAGTTGGTGGGTTGCGAGGTCAGCAGGCCGCGTCAGGAGGGCAGTATTGTATTTGTGCTCAGTGTGGGAAAATGCACTTAGGGGAGTGTTAGAAGAAAACGGGAGGATGCTTTAAGTGCGGGTCTAAGGATCACATGATTAAGGACTATCCTATGAAACCAGATGGGAATCGACCAGCAGCTCAGGGTGTTAATCAGGCTGGAAGAGGTGGACAGCAGCCTCAGCAGGGTCAAGGTGCGAATGGCCGAGGTAATGGTGCTGGAAGAGGAAGAGGAACCCCGGGCAGAGGTGTTGGTAATACGGAGGCAAGACAGCCAGGTCTGGTGTATGCTGTTCGTCGTAGGGAAGATGGAGACGCACCAGACATCAAAACCGGTACGTTCCTTATATTTGGCAAGCCTTACTTTGCTTTGATTGATATGGGTTCTATCCATTCTTATGTTGCATGTAGAGTAGTTGAAACTCTAGGCATAGCCTCTGAACTATCTGATAGGGAGATGACTGTAGTAGGCCTGCTAGGTCAAACTGTAGTGGTGAATAGGATGTTTCGGAAAGTACCTTTAGAGATTCAAGGAGTAGTATTTCTGGCTGACTTGATGGAATTACCCTTCGGAGAATTCGATCTCATACTTGGCATGGATTGGTTAGTGGAACATCGAGCTGTATTGGATTGTGCAGCTAAGTGAATGTGTAACATCCTGAATTAGGGGTTATTTGTGATTGTATTATTGTGCATATGATTGGATTGCTGTGATGCTATTTGTGGTGTAATAAGATTTAGCTATAGGCCTTGAGTAGGCTCGAGTGGTAGAAAAAATTCACATTAGGCATTAAGAAACAGGGAGCCAAAGTAAATAGGGGTTAGGAGTTTTAAAAAGGGAATATGAGACACAAATAAGGCCTAGGAAAAGTGGCAAGGAGGTGCCACTTAAGTTCTAGAATTGACGCCACCAAGGAGAGCAAGGGAGCCTAGGTTCGAGTAGCAGAATTCCTTTTTCTGCTTTTTATTTTGACGGCAAGGGAGGGGAGAGTAGTGCTCAACTAAAATTCTTTCAGATAAGAGGGATTATATTTGAACAATTTTAAACGGTTGGCCAAGAGTGATTTAGGGAGTTTGCCGAAATCCAGGACTCCTTGTTGAAGAGGAGTAAGTGAATTGGAGACTAAGGAAGGGGGCTAGATGACAATTTCAGCTAGCAAGAATCAAAAGCCGGGAATTCTTTTCTTTTGTTTAAGCACTTAGCCGAAATTCTTTAGACCTAAACCCATTATTTTTTGAACTTTATTCTCTTTTCTTTTTCTCAAGTGAATAGCCGATTCTTCCCTACTCTCTCATCTCCCATCTATTTTTCTTCTTCTTTTCTTCTTTATGCTCAAAACCGAAACCCTCTCTACCCTTCTCTTTGCCAAATCCCCTATCTCCCTTTCCATTATTTCCTTATTATCCTCTAGCCGAATCTACTCCATTCTTTTACCGAAATCTCCTTCCTTCTATTAGATCTACTTTAGCTAAATATTAGGTGGGCATAGATTCTTTTCGAGATTTCTTCTTCAATCGGTTTGTAAGGGGTAAGTGATTGCCGAAACCCCCTCTCATATTTTCTATTTCTCTGTCGACTTATATGAAGGGAAAAGACGAAATCTGGTATTTGTTGATGGTTAGGCTAACTGCTTTTGAAACCGATTTCTTATAAGGTACTTCGGGATTTTGAAGCCGTCGATCTAAGCCTCCATTCTCTGCTAATCGATTTGGTAAGTCTAAGGTAAGGAATTTTCTTTAGTCTACCCATTAGATACTTGGAAAAGCCGAAAGCTAATTGTTGTATGGATCTAAGGTTTGGCCGATTGCAAGGAATCCAGTGTGTGGCTTTGGGATTTGGGTGGGAAACCAAATCAGTTCGAGGTAAGTGCCACAAATGAGCCTTCGAGATTTAGTTATTATAGCCGAATAGGCCTATGTCACTAACTTTGATGTTGGCCGAATATAGGGTCAAAGGATCTAGCGCAGTAGATCGGATCTTCGGGATCTAGGACTCGTGTTAGTAACAGGTGTGTACTTACACACTTCATAACTAATAAATTGTTAATAAACTGTATGTGTTATATCGGATATGTGTAGATCTGGATTGATACCGTAAGGGTATGAGCAAGGATTCGGGTAAGTCCGTTTCGATATGAGCTTGTTATATGATGCATGTTGATGCATGACATATTTAGTATATGTGGTATATGAAAATATGGCCTTTAATAAATTCAGTGTGTTATTATTTAAGCATGGTTGGCATGATTTCTTTTATATGCACATTGTATTATGGTGGGTGATATGAGTGGAGGGGGAAGTGATATCCGTGTCTTTGGACAACAGTGGTTTGGTACCACATTTCGTGACTTTGGGTCACCAGAGGTTTGGCACCTCATAGCGACTCGTCCCAGTGGCTTAGCACAACAGTGGGTTGGCCCCACGGTTGATATTACGGGATTGTCGCCAGTGATTTGGTATTATACGTGGGTTGGCCCCACAAATTATTATTCGTGACTTTGGGTCACTAGTGGTTTGGCACCACAATATTGATGGATATCGTGACTCTGGGTCACCAGTGGTTTGGCACCACCAGTGGTTTGGTACCACACGGGGTAGAAAAAGGAGTTATGGATCGCTAGGTTGGGTGCATGCTATACTTAACTATGATTTGTGTAAGCTGTTGTATTAATTGGGAGAGGGGTTATACATTGAGTCTTGGTGACTCACCTTCTCCCTTAACTTTTTCAGGTGACTCGTAGATCGAGGATGAGGAGCCGAATGGACTCGAGGTGGCCATGCAATGGAAAATTTGGGTTAAATAGACTTTGGTTCATTTTCATTTTATTCTTATTTTATTTGTTCGAGTTGTAATAAGGCCTCCTAAAATTATGCTTTGATTGTTTTACATGCTTTGGATGTAATTTTTAAAACAGGATTAAACTAAATTACTTAATGGCTTTAATACTTTAACCACATGTTTTCCTGAATACAAAGCGCGTTGTTTTTTTTTGTACCATCGGGTACATTGACAAAATTGGTAACAACACGACTTAATCGATTTCCAAATAACAAAGCAAAGTGTTGGTTTTCAAACATACACCTCTTTTCCTACTACCTCAACCCAAGCCACAAATTTTCTCAAAAGTTGAACCGATAAACGGGTTTTTCTCCAAACGTTTTCCTCTGTGACATACTAGATTCGGTCGTAATGTTTGGGCCGGGTTTGGGGTGTTACAGAATGGAACTAAGGACCCCGGAGGATGAGACGATAATTATGATAGGAGAAAGAAGGAACTACTTGTCCAACGTAGTTTCAGCACTAAAGACTGATAAAATGGTTCGAAAAGGATGCGAGGCATTCTTGGCTTTCGTTAGTGTGTTGAATGCAAAAGAAGGGGGAATTAGTGGAGTTAGAACCGTAAGGGAATTTGTGGATGTTTTTCTGGAAGAATTACCTGGAATACCCCCGGATAGGGAGGTGGAGTTCGGAATTGACTTGCTACCTGGTACAGCTCCTGTGTCAATTACACCGTACAGAATAGCACCAAAGGAGTTGGTTGAGCTCAAGGCTCAGATCCAAAAGTTGCTTGATCGTGGGTTTATCCGACCTAGTGTGTCTCCATGGGGAGCACCGGTCTTGTTTGTGAAGAAGAAGGACGAACTATGCGCATATGCATAGATTATCGTCAGTTGAATAAGCTGACCATCAAGAACAAGTACCCTTTGCCTAGGATAGACGACTTGTTCGATCAGCTTAAGGGAGCGGCAGTATTCTCAAAGATAGATCTACGGTCGGGATATCATCAACTTAAGGTGAAGGAAGTGGATTTCCATAAGACAACTTTTTGAACAAGATACGGGCATTATGAGTTCTTAGTAATGCCGTTCGGATTGACGAACGCCCCAGCTGCATTCATGGATATGATGAACCGAGTTTTTCAACCATACTTGGATAGGTTCGTCGTTGTGTTCATCGACGACATTCTGGTGTATTCCAAGTCTGAGGAGGAACATGATGAGCATCTCCGGATAGTGTTGCAAGTGTTAAGGGAGAAGAAGCTCTATGCCAAATTCAGTAAGTGTGAATTTTGGCTGAAAGAAGTTGCGTTCTTAGGACATGTAGTGTCTGCAGAAGGAATAAGGGTGGATCCTAGGAAGATTGAGGCAGTGTTGGATTGGAAACCACCTAAGTCTGTGGCTGAGGTTCGTAGTTTCTTGGGATTGGCAGGCTATTATAGAAGGTTTGTGGAAGGATTCTAGTCGATAACCGCACCTATGACAAAGTTGTTGAGAAAAGAAGTACCTTTTGTATGGACGGATAAGTAACAGGAGAGCTTTGAGAAGCTTAAGAGAGTCTTGACTGAAGCTCCGGTTTTGATTCAACCGGAGGCAGGAAAGGATTTTGTGGTGTATTGTGACGCTTCTTATACTGGATTAGGATGTGTTTTGATGCAAGACGGGAAAATAGTCGCTTATGCGTCTCGACAATTAAGGCCACATGAGGTTAATTATCCGACGCATGATTTGGAGCTGGTGGCTGTGGTCTTTACTCTTAAGGTGTGGAGGCACTATCTTTATGGAGAGAAGTCAGTGATTTACACAGACCACAAGAGTCTTAAGTGTCTGTTGACTCAGAAGGAGTTGAACCTGAGACAGCGAAGGTGGGTAGAGTTATTGAAGGACTATGATTGTTCGATAGAGTATCATTCGAGCAAGGCAAATGTAGTGGCGGATGCCCTAAGTCGGAAAGTAGTGTCAGATCTGAGGGTGACGTTTGCACATCTAAGCTTGTATGATGATGGGAGTCTGCTGGCAGAATTGCAAGTCAAACCAGCATGGTTGAATGAGGTTAAGGAAAGTCAGTTGTTGGATGAGGATCTAAGTACTAAGTTACGGCAGGTACAGAATGGTGAGTTGGAAGATTATGGTATTAATGGCGATAAAGTATTGTGTTTCAAGGGTAAGGTCTGTATGCCGAGGAACGAGGAACTTAGGTAGAGAATTCTTCAAGAATCGCATAGTAGCCCTTATGCTATGCATCCTGGAGGTAGTAAGTTGTATAGAGATCTAAGGGAATAGTTTTGGTGGCCTGGTCTTAAGCGGGAAGTTACAGAGTTTATAGGGAAGTGCTTGACGTGTCAGCAAGTTAAGGCTGAACACCAAGTTCCGTCAGGATTGCTTCTAACAATAAAGATTCTGCAGTGGAAGTGGGAGAGAATCACTATGGACTTCGTTAGTGAGCTTCCCCTTACGCCTACTAAGAAGGACTCAGTATGGGTAGTAGTGGATCGGTTGACAAAGTCCGTGCATTTCATTCCAGTGCGGGTTGACTATTCTCTACAGAAGTTGGCGAAATTGTATGTGGCAGAAATTGTGAGGTTGCATGGAGTGCCGGTGTTGATTATCTCGGATAGGGATCCGAGGTTTACTTCTCGGTTTTGGAAAGCACTACATCAGGCTTTAGGCACCAGATTAGACTTCTGTATGGCATTTCATCCACAGTCGGAGGGTCAGTCTGAACGAGTAATCCAAGTGTTAGAGGATATGCTGAGAGGTTGTGTGATAGAATTCAGAGGAAGTTGGGAAGAATATTTGCCTCTAGCAGAATTTGCGTACAACAACAGCTATCAGGCTAGCATTCGGATGGCACCATATGAAGCGCTGTACGGTCGGAAGTGTCGCACTCCTACGTGTTGGACAGAATTAGGGGAACGTCAAGTTTTGGGTCCAGAGATGGTGGCTGAATCCGAAGAAAAGGTTAAGGTAATTCATGCTCGGTTAAAGGAGGCATCTGACAGACAAAAGTCGTACGCAGATCTTAAGCGGAAAGAAATAGAGTTTGTTGTGGGAGATCAAGTATTTCTTAAAGTGTCGCCTTGGAAAAAGGTGATGAGATTTGGTCGCAAAGGAAAGTTAAGTCCCAGGTTTATAGGACCTTATCGGGTGTTAAAGCGGGTTGGACCAGTGGCATATCAGTTAGAGTTGCCTTCGGAGTTGAAGCAAATGCACGACGTATTCCATGTTTCGATGCTACGACGTTACCGGTCGGATCCATCTCATGTAGTGCTAGTTGAGGAGGTGGAACTAAGACCAGATTTGTCCTACGAGGAGGAGCCGATTCAGATTCTAGAACGGGATGTGAAGGTGTTACGGAGGAAATCAGTTCCTCTCGTCAAAGTGTTATGGCATAATCATGGATCGGAAGAGGCTTCGTAGGAGTCGAAAGAGGCAATGTGACAGCAATACCCTCACTTGTTCTAGCCAGGTAATTTCGAGGACGAAATTTTCTTTTAGGAGGGTAGAGTTGTAACATCCTAAAATTTGAGTATCATCTTGTTGATTGTGTTAGCTCGGATATGATTTTATTGTGTGCCTAATATAGTCTTGTGAAGGCTTGGAATTATTTGGATTTAGAATAAATTTTTTTTTTAGTACGGGAAAATTTAGTGAAGTGAATCAAGTGACCCTGATACTTAAGTTAATTTAAGTGTTTAATGTTAGCATAAGTGAGTTAGTAGTAAAGTGGTGTTGGCGCATGAGTAATTGCATGAGGGAAGAGGTTCAAATCCCATGGATGGCAATAAGGTGACTTTTATTTTTGCATGTGTATGGCTTATGTCAGTCAACGCTAATTAAGATAAGGTTGGACTTTATCATTTATGGATAGTAGACTAAGGGAATAAGGCAAGTTATTAGTTAAGGAATGGAATCAAGGTGTTATGGAAGGATAAGGGGACATAAGGCTTGATGTATGGGTGATGTTTTGGAAATTTTTTCATGGTCATTTTGACCATGAATGTGGAAGGCTTAGGGGGCTAGGGGGGATTGGCCGAATATTGTATGGGATTAGGGGGAAGATAGTTGGCCAAATTTTTGGTATTTTGTACATCTTTTTCCCTTTTCTCCAAAATCTTTCTCCTTAGCCGAATTTGTCATGAGCATTAGGTGAAAATTATGTTTTGTTTTGGCTATCATTTTTGACCATATTGGTATTCTCTTTTTCTTCTTTTCCTCTCAAGCTTTTCTTTCTTTTGGTACCGAAATATTATTACTTTTGAAGGCATTTTTCCCTTCATTGTTTTTCTTCAAAACCGAATACCCCTCTCCCAAATCCCATCAATTGCCGATTCTTTCTAAGCCCATACTTTTCCTTTTCATCCTTGTTAAAGCCGAAACTCTCTGGTGCCCATTAAAAGCCAAAAGTTCACTTCATTGCCACCCCTTTGAATTGATTTCTCCTGCAAGCTCTTTTGCTGATTTCTTGAAGTAGTGATTTATTGCGTCTTAGTCATCTTATTGGTAAGGATCTCTCTAGCCGAACTCTTGTTCTTTTCTTCCTCTAATTATCGAAAATCAGGGTGGTAATCCCATTATTGTTTTAGCCGAAACCTTGAAGGATCTCTCGGGATTTTTGAAGTAGTCGACTACAAGGAAATATCATCGGGATTTCAAGAATCCAAGGTAAGCTCTATGTGGTATTCGGCCAAAGGGCCATTTATTTGTCATTAAATGTTAGAATGGAATCTAGCATAAACCTATAGGGATTTTGACATCTTCATAGCCAAGAGACTACTTTCGGGATTTAAAATCATAAGGTAAGTATATATGAACATTCGGCTAATGCCATATTTTAGTATTAGTGCCTAACCGATTTCACCTATGGGTATTAGGAAGTAGTGCAATCGGTTTTGGTAGATTTTCGGGATTCAGTGAACTCGCTAAGTAAACTAGGTATGTAACCCCGCACTATTTCCTGATAGATTTATGGTTCTAATATTATGTTATGTTAATAATAATATGGAAGTGGCCAACGGTACCAATCAAATGGTACAGAGTACTCAGGTACATTATTCTCTAAAGTTATGTCAATAATAAGAATATCTGTTATGACACAAATGTGAAAATGTTATGAAAGTGAAATAATGCCTATGGCATGAGATTGCATGATATGTATGATATATGGGGCATATGGGTGATTATATTAAGGGGAAGTGATCTGGTGGTTTTATACCACAATATCTGAATGTGGTGACTTATGTCACGTAATCTGAATGTGGTGACTTATGTCACAAAATTATTATTATCTGGTGGCTATGCCACGAATTTATAAGGGTGATGTGCCAGTCGACTGCAGCGACTGCCTTCGATGGTGTGTAGCGGATGGAGGGTCGACTTAGTAGTCCCCACGGTATGATGGTTGGTACGGGTGATGTGTAGCGGATGGTTTCTAGGTTTGGGTTCGAGATTGCATCATTATATTTAATTGCTATATGTATATGTATGGTCTGATATGCCTGAATTGTTGAGACTTAGTGTTGGTTGTTACACATTGAGTCTGTTTGACTCACCCCGTTGTGGGATATTTTTTCAGGTGACGCTCAGTGATGGACCGGGTCGGCAGGAGCTTAGTGGTGGCCATGCTCAGCACGAAATTTATTTTATTTAGACTTTCTATTTTTAAGTACTTTGAATTTATTTTGGGTTTTGTTTTTGATGTAATAAGGCCACTAGTATGAACTGTTTATGCATGCATTTTAATTATTTTATTATGGTACGAATTTTTATCAAATTAAGCTTTAAGTAACTTTTCTTAAGAATAAATCTTAAAATGCTTTTGACTTAATATTTCATAAATAAAGTTTTATTAAAATCTAGACTTCAAGTCTAGACTTCAAAACCATCTAAAATTTTCCAAAGAAGCAAACAAGGTTTGAATCGTCTTACTCAAGGAACATACCAAATCCGGTCAAGGCTCGTGGGCTGGGTTTGGGGTGTTTCAACCTATCATGCACTTCCCCTTCATTATCATAATCCAATCCCATGCATACACACATAAAAAATTGAATACATCATACCATCTTTAAAAAGAAACAGGCTTTCATATATTTTGATACACATAGAGATTTCTATGATTACGTACCTGGCATCCTTTGCCTAACCCTTTTAGGGTTTTATTCGACTATCCACACAGCCACTTTCCGGGTTTTTTAGCCCATAACACATATAAATTACAGTTAACCAGTGTGTTAGAGATCTACACACCTGATTATCGTTGGAATAAAACTTTCTACGTCGATGCTATCCGTAGTCAACACAGCTGTTATCTGCCTAAGGTGTTGTTCAGAGGCTGGTAACAAAACATTAGGTTAAGGCACGACCAACGAAAAGAAAACGATTGATCAGCTTAAGGAGAATTGAAAACCTTACCTTGAAATCCCAAAATTAGAGACTAGCGACTTCCGGCTTTTAGATCTAAACGATCAGGTTTCCTTCAAATCACGGAATGCCGCACAAAATGCAGGAAGAGGGAAAATATTAGTCTCAAACAAACCAAGTGGCCATTCGGCCTTGTCTCCTAAAAACCAAAATAGATCTTAAGGAATAACAAGAGTCGACACTTACCTTACTAGAGAAGATTCGGCTAGCACTTGAGAGAAGATTCCGGCTTTTATGGAGAAATCGACACAAGAGGAAAAAGAATGGAAAAGAAAGTGAAGTGAGAGGTTTCGGCTTTTGAAGAAATCAAAAGAAAAGATTGCAGAGAATGGTTAAGGGTTTCGGCACAGAGAATAAGAGAAAAGAATAGGGTTCCAAATGCCAGAATTGAAGAGATATCCCCTCTATTTAAAGAAGATTTCGGCACCTACTGCTTAAAACCGAAAATGCCCTTCCTCATAACTAACAACTAATCAAATAGTAGGGGAAATTTCGGCACCCCTTTGCCATAAAGAAACCAATTTCTTCCCTCCTCTAGGTGATGGAATTTCGGCCAACACCTAGCCTTGCAGATAGCTCCTATCTTTTCTCCTTTTTATCTTCCATATTATCAACTGTAATATCTACATTATCCCATTCACATAAATCCTCCTATTTTTTAGCCTTGTTGCCGTCCATTCCACTTAACCTTAATGCCGAAAATTAGCTAACTTAAATTAAAAAAATTGGGCTCCGTGAAACTTAAATTTGGGCCCCTTACTCCCTTGTGTGGCATCACTTCCGTGCTCCCTAAATGGCGCTACTGACCACTGGGCCACAAGCTCATTTTGATATTTTAAACATAGATACCACCTTTTAAACCCTATAGTGCCCAAACAAAAATTTAACCAAGGCCTTGACCACATCCTGAGCCCAATTTGGATCCCTAACATTTAAATTAACACATTAAACATATCCACACACTAAATGCATAGGCCCATTCAGGATGTTACACTTTGCAGAGTCCGTGCGAATCAGTCGCAACCACCTTTCGACGTCACAGATCCAACCACTACCTCACGGGCTCCGTAAAAGTGGAATGCCCGTGTCTAGAAACTGTGTGAAGCTACTGACTTACACACCACGGGTAGACCACGCCCCTGCCCTAAGCCCGTGCAACATACTGACTTCAAAGACACGGGCGTGGATGGCTGAAGAACGGGCATGGTGACCTAAACATGCACAGACACACAGCCGTGCGATACAAACGTGTAAATCAACACGCCCTCAGAACACGGGTGTAGGAATACGCCAGATTTGAATTTCTATTTAAACCCCACAGCCCTTCCCCTCTTCCCCATCTGATTTCTTATTTCTTTTCTTTTCTCCCATCTTCCTCTCAGACTTTTTCCTTTTTCTAATAAACCATAGATCCTTGAGCCACCAAACATCATGACAAAGAAACGGAAAAGGCCAACCATAGTCTTCTCAAAGAAGAACGATCAACATGAGTTCATGCCGGCAGCTTCGTCTCAACACCAAGCCAAGGGTCTTTGAGACCAATTAGTTTTTATTTTTCTTTTCTCTTTTGCTTCACTTTCCTACCCTTTGACTATTTTTTGCTTAGTTTAGTACAATTTATTTTAGTTTCTTAGTGTCAGGTTCGTCAGGCTGCTTGGGAATCACGCCGACCACCACGATAACCTCGCCACTTTCGCCACCCCTAGCACCTCCCCAATCTCAGGATTAATTCCCACCTTGCGAACCATCCGTCAATAAGGACTTCTAAGTCCATTAGTATTTTCTTTTCATTTCAATTTTCTTCTTAGTCTCCTTCCCTTTAGCTTGCTTTTCTTTAATTATATATTTAGTTTATTTTTATTATGTTTTAATAACCCCTGGCTAATCCTTTACGAGCTCCCCAATTTCTTCATCTAGCACAAAGCTCGAGAGCCAATACCATCACCATCACGATGCCTCCACCGTTTTTGCCACATCCTCCACAGAACCTACCAAGAATTCAGGGAGTACCTCTCACCCTCACTTTTGCTTTCTATAAAAATAGATATATTATACATATTTGTACATTGAGGGCAATGTACATATTAAGTGTGAGGGGATAAAAATGCCTAACTTTTTGCATGATTCTCAAATTTTGCCAAACTTTTTGCATTACTCTCAAATCCCTGAGGATAAAAGTGGGATAACAGTACCTAACTTTCTTCATTATTCTCAAATCCCTGATTTAGTCTTATTTTTAAGCAAATTTGTCATATTACTAATTAGGATGAAATTTCTGATGATTTATGATTTTTATTGACATGTTCTTGATTAAGTCATTGATAATTGTGCATTGATGATTGAATTTTAAGATACTAGAGAATCAAGCATGATAAGTCTAATTTTCAGGAAATAAAATTTCTGCTAGGTTGTTAACCTAAATTTAAATATTACCTTGAAGTTTGAAATTTACAAGGATGATGTCAAAAACACCCATAATTTTTGTGAGAGTTTTGAGCCTTATAGAGCATATATTCTTTTTCGTGCTCACTTTATTGATTATGAGTGTGTCAACTATGAACTGTTATTCTAGAACTTGCCTTGTTTATACATGTTGAGACCACATTTATAAATTGATATACTGAGATGATAAAGGCACTTAGGTTTTAACCCACTTATTTCACTGAAAAGCCTACTTCCACAATTAACCCCTAGTGAACCCCGTTGATCCTAACAACCCTTTTTTTTACTCAACCGCTATTAACCCAAAACCCCTTTATATTTGTTATCACCATTCCTTTTGACTACCCTTATATCGAGGTTTGATTTGATTAGTTACCTAATATTATTATTTTAGTAATTCAATTTATCGTTTATTACTTAGTTTGTTCTTAAAAAAAATCAAAGCATATTCAGTATTAGTAAAGAGCTTATACAATTAAGAAAAACTCGTATTAGTTGGTTTATTACTTTTCAGTTAATATAATTATTATTTCGATAATTCTTAGGTAGGTACTTGTTAATTCAGTCTCGATATTAACCTTCTAATTTCAGCCTCTATCCACACCTTTAACCCTAGCCCCGTTACAACCCTGACAAAGACCTTTTGATCTATCTATCATCTCATTTTACAATGGTGGAGATTTGATTTTCAGGCAAGCCTATGGGATTAACTTTACAGGTTCGACTTATGAGTAATCTTTTTCCTGAACCTTAAACACTTAAACAGTGATTTGAGTGAATCTTTTGCAAGGATATCAATCCTTGTCGGTTTTGAACCAAAGGTAATTATTCAAATAAGGGGAGACACCTATATTTTCGAAATATAATGCATGACTTATCTTGTTTGAATCTCTAGGATTCTTTGAATTGAATTATCCATGTATAAGTTATCTATGAATTATGATAAGGCATTGTTGATAGGAATTCTAAATTATGGAAAGTTCGTTTTAATTGTAAGTTGAGAATTTTGCTTGAGGACAAGCAAAAGATTAAGTGTGGGGGTATTTGATAAACAGTAATTATAACATATTTTAGACCCACATTTAATATGCTTTTGGATGATTTATCCCTCAATTTATGTAAAAAGGTGCTCTTAATCCTTTCTTTTCATGTCTTATACCCAAGAAAGCACCCAAGGATAAAAACAACGTAAAACGGGCCCAAAACGGAGTAAATGGGCCATATCATGAAATCCACACGACCTGGCCCAAATAGCACACAGCGGTGCCTTGACGAGCATCTAGAACACAGCCTCTCCCCCGATTCACACGGTCGTGCCTCATTAAGAAATTCGAACACGATTCGAAGTTGATCCACACGCCCGTGTTCCTGTCGTGGCAAAGAGCAATTTCATTCGAATTTGGATACTTTGCGGAAAAGAAACTGTAACACCCCAAACCCGACCCAAACATTACGACCGAATTTGGTTTGTTACAGAGAAAAATATTTTGAAAAAAAAACCCTTTTTAGCCGATTCCATTTAAGGTAAAAGATATTGTATTGCTTTAAAACCCTTGTATTGTATGAAGAAAACCACACTTAGTTTCGTTTAAATATTTATTAAGTCAGGTTGTTATAGATTTCAAATGTACCCGATGGCACAATAAAACATTTCCCGCTTAATTTTGGGAAAACATGTGGACCCACTTTTTCACTACATGGCCATCTCGAGTCCATCCGGCTCCTCATCCGCGATCTACGAGTCACCTGAAAAATGTTAAAGGAGAAGGTGAGTCACCAAGACTCAATGTGTAACCCTTCCCCCGGTTTAGTGCAACATCATACACAATTTATAACTAAATGTAACATGCACTAAGTTTAATATGCACCCAACCTAGCCATCCATTACACCTTTCTCTACCCCGTGTGGTACCAAACCACTAGTGGTGCCAAACCACTGGTGACTTAAAGTCACGAAATCCGTCGTATTGTGGTGCCAAACCACTGGTGGGGCCAACCCACGTGTGATACCAAATCACTAGCGTCAACCCCATAATGTAAACTGTGGGGCCAACCCACTATGGTACTAAGCCACTAGGACGAGACGCTATGAGGTGCCAAAGCTCTGGAGGTGCCAAACCTCTGGTGACCGTAGTCACGAAATGTGGTACCAAACCACTGGTGTCCGTCGACACGAATATCACTACCCCCTCCACTCGTTTAATCCCACATCAATCAATGATATGTATTTAACAAATATCATGCCAATAGGTTTATTTAACAACATCCAACAGATTTATCATCAGCCATATATTATAAGCCACATATACCAAATATGTCATGCTTCCCAAAAGCATCATAAGAAAGCTCATGACAACAAGGACTTACCTGAATCCTTGCTTATACCATGATGGTATTACATCCGAATCTATACAATCCGACTAAGCATACATATAACACTTAGCACATTAAATAGTTATAAAGTGTGTATGTACACACCTGTTACCAATGATAGCCCTAAATCCCCGAAGAGTCAATCGGCCACACTAGATCTCCTTGCCCTAACGCCTTTGAGTACTAACTACAGTACACGGTACGCGAATCTGCTTTACATCCCTACAATCGGCAATCATTAGTAGCCACAACAATAGGCTTCGGCTTTCAAATACCAACTAAATGATTTACCAATATAGATCCTTATCACCACTTACCAAGACTGATTGCTAACAAATGGAGGCTTCACGTGACTGTTTCCAAAATCCCGGAGTACCTTTTCACACCAATTGAAAAGAAACCCAAAGAGATTCTACTCCACTCTTAGTATTCGGCCACAAGAGTCTAATAGGAGAGGGAAGGTTTTGGCAACAAGATTTCAAGAAAGGAAGAAAATGAAAGTATGAGAAAAAGAGAGTAACTAGTTTCGGCTATGAGAAAAAGAGAGTAACTAGTTTCGGCTATGCATAAATAAAAAAGAACAAGAGAGAAATAGAGGGTATATGGTTCGGCCAATAGGTCAAGAAGAAGAAGCAAAAGAAATAAAAGCTTGAGAACCCAAAGAGCATTCGGCTTCCAATGAAAATTAAGATAGAATAAAGCAAATTTCGGCAAGGTATAGGTTGCTTGGGGTTTTCGGTTTCAAGGAAGAAAAATGAGAGAACTCACCTTGAAAATTCGGCTAGGTGCACTAGACTAAAGCTGACCGAATATGCACCAAAAATGCCTAAGAACATTCGGCACTTCCCCCCTTGAAGACTCCAAAATTCGGCCACTTCTATCTTTTTATCAACTCCCAAATACAACTCCTATTCTATCTCTTGACACCTATTCAATCATAATTAAAAAAAACACATCAATTATCTCCTCATCTATTTTTTATCACCTCTTCAAAATAAAAATAAAATAAACTAATATTTATCCCCCACTCCAGCCGAATTCTAACTAAAAAAAAATGCTTAAGCTTATCCTTATCTTCCAATTGCCCATGTACCGCCCAATTTCCATCTTCTCTCTTGCGCCAAGATGACATGAAAAAAATAAAACCAACTGCTGCTGTATATTTGGTTCGAACACAGGACCTGGTGGAGGCAATGCGCATGACCCTCTTAAACGCCCCCTGCCACTCTTCCCAATTGACTTTCATGTCATAAAACCCCATCATTTAATTTTAAAGCCTTCCTACTTAAGCCCATCACCGCATATATAAAAATAAAACGCAAAACGCTGCTCCAGCCATTCGAACCTGCACCCATCTTCACCTCCAACTCCTAAGTGGCGCATGAAAGCCATTTTGCCAATGAGTTCTTTGTGCTAAGCTTCACCCGAAATTTTACTTAACCCCTAACTCACCTAGCTCCCTTCTTTAAAACACTTAGAAAGAAATTTTTAGTTCTAAGTCAGGCCTAGCTCGGGGTTATTTTTAGACCCTAAAACATGCCAAATGATCCTAGTATTTAATTCTTCAAGCACACACACATGGGAGATTAATTAAATTTTAGACAACCCCTAATTCAGGATGTTACAGTTCTACCCCCTTAAAAATAATTTCGTCCTCGAAATTACTTACTAACGAATATTCGTACATCTTAACTCACCGTACTACGCTTATGCTGCGCACTCTGATCTTAATAAAACTATCTTACTTCCTAAGCACAATTTTTAAGTTCACAACCAAGGTTTCATGCACTTCACTAGCAATACAAGAAATAAAGATTCCAGATAGTCAAAGCAATTAAGGGTATTCCAGAAATAAGGAACGTATCCGTTGTCATATCCGGCACATCTTCCTCCTCACCACGGCCAACTGCATAAACCAACCTTGGTTGCCTCGCCTCTGCACCTTCAGTACCTCGACCACGCCTGCTACCATTATCATTACCTCTACATCTCTGTGGTGGTCCTTCATTTCTAACCTGAGCACGGTTCTGACCCTCTGGCTGATTCTTAGCTAACTTCTTAGGACAATCCCTTACACGGTGATCCAACGATCCACACTCAAAGCACCCTCTACTTCCAGCCAAACATTCTCCCGAGTGGGATTTCCCGCATCTAGCACACTGAGGTGGCCACTGAGCAGGCTTTGTGGCTCTTTCTGGTTCCCCAAATCTAGCCCTCTTCTGCACATTACTGCTCGATCTAGACGATCCAAAGCCTCTCTTCTGTTTGTTCCTTTCGTGGTTCTGTCTCACGGACTCCTTGACCCCTTCGGCTACCTTAGCTTTTTCTACCATAACAGCAAACTCATGCTCCTGCTGTGGAGCAATCAGCAATCTCAGTTCATCTCTCAGACCATCCTCGAATCGAACACACCGCTCATGTTCAGTAGCCACGATGCCTCTAGCATATCGACTCAGCCTTAAGAACTCTGCTTCATATTCTGACACAGACTTATTTCCTTGTACCAACCCCAGAAAAGCTTTCCTCTGCGCATCAGTGTAGCTGGTGCCTACATACTTCTTCTGATAAGCAGCTTTGAAGTACTCCCAAGTAAGATCATCTGCTGTAGCGCCATCCCGAACCGTGAGCCACCACTGATATGACTCATCCTTTAGAAGCGACACCCCTCGTTTTAGGTTCTCCTCATTTGTCAGATTGAGATCGTCCATGATTCTCTCAGTCGATTCTAACCAATATTCTGCCGCACTGGGTGCCACGCCCGACACACCCCGGAATACCTCAGCTCCGTTGGATCAGAGTCGCTCGGGTACAGACTTCTGAGCTCCCATACCTCCACTTGCCCCAGCCACCATCTCAATGACTCGTAATACAGCTTGCGATACTGCCTCACCCCCTGTCTGATCCTGTTCTTCAGCTCCAAAAGTTAGGGGTGGTGGTGGCGGTACCTCATTCTCCGACCCCTGACCCGACCTAACGGGTTCTGACACGGTCATCCTGCCCCTACTGCGTCCACGACGGCCACGTCCTCTAGAGCTCATTCTAACTATTGCGCTTTAATCTGATTAAGAAATTTTTATGGATTAGTACGTGTTTCACTTTGATTATCCGCGAAGAAATTTTATGAAAAAAGTTTGATAGAGATTCTTTCGATCAATCAAAGTTTTAAGTCTTCTACCCTAGTTCACACAGAAGAGCACATCCATTCCCTAATACCTTTCATACACATTCACTCTTTGGGCATTTCTGTCCGTTTCTATCCCAGGGATATTTTCGTCATTTTCCTACAGGGGTATTTTTGTAATAAATCAAAGAAATTTTAAAACTTTAATAAATCAGGACACTTGGAAATTTCCAAAACTGGAGGGTATTTCTGAAAATTTGTCAATTTAAAGGTGCAGTAGATTTTGGAACCCAGGGGTATTTTGGTAATTTTGTCAATCAGAGGTAATTTTGTAAATTTCGAAAGTCAGGGTATTATTTTGAAATACAGAATTTTGGATACTTTTGCAAGGTAAGAGAATTTTGTTGAAATCGGGGTAATACGGTAATTTTGGAAACCATGGGCATTTTCTTAATTTTGCCACTAGGGGCATTTTAGTAATTTTGTAAGTCGGAAATATTTTGAAAATTTTTCAAAAATAAATTTTTGCTATTATTTAAAAGAGTATTTTAATGGTTTTAAAAACTAAAACTTTCATAAAACATGGCTAATCCCTTTCGGGTTTTAGTTATTGGTTTAGCTTTATGACCGAGTCCTCTTGGTTGGGGTGTGAACAGAAACGCACTGCAGGAATCCATGAAGAGGAAGCGAGTCACGAGGACCGCTTAAGTACCAAGCTCTTAGGATCCAATCCTAGACATGCGCGCTGTGAGGTTACCACACCCTAACTCGGCGACCTGGTCTTAGGTTTGTTCAATTAGGCACTTAGAGTCTTATGTCTTTTGTTGGAGTACACTAGTCCTAAAGTTCAAACACCTATCATACTGTCTACGTTCCATACCTACCCTTCTACAAATAATAAATCACACAGAAGTTAGAGGTACTTACTTAGGTGGATTGGTGCCGGAGACTCGGTGCCATACTGTTCAAAACCAAAAATATTTCACAAAGGCCTACCAAAACATTTTTGGGCCTTGGGCCCCCACAGCCGAACTTTGAACTGGGCTCTGATACCAATTTTTAACACCTCAAACCCGGCCTGAAAATTACGACCGAATTTGGTTTATTACAAAGAAAAATATTTTGAAAAAAAACTATTTTTAGCCGATTCCATTTAAGGTAAAAGATATTGTATTGTTTTAAAACCCTTGTATTGTATGAAGAAAACCACACTTAGTTTCATTTAAATATTTATTAAGTCAGGTTGTTACAGATTTCAAATGTACACGATGGCACAATAAAACATTTCCCGCTTAATTTTGGGAAAACATGTGTACCCACTTTAATATCATTAAGTAGTTAAACAGATTAACCAAAACATGTAAAAATAACCAAAGTAAAGTATTAGGAGGCCTTATTACAACTTGAACAAAATAAAGTCCACAATAAACTAAAATAAATCAAAGTTCATTAAATCCACGTTTTCACTACATGGCCACCTCGAGTCCATCCGGCTCCTCATCCGCGATCTACGAGTCACCTGAAAAATGTTAAAGGAGAAGGTGAGTCACCAAGACTCAATGTGTAACCCTTCCCCCGGTTTAGTGCAACATCATACACAATTTATAACTAAATGTAACATGCATTAAGTTTAATATGCACCCAACCTAGCCATCCATTACACCTTTCTCTACCCCGTGTGGTACCAAACCACTGGTGGTGCCAAACCACTGGTGACTTAAAGTCACGAAATCCGTCGTATTGTGGTGCCAAACCACTGGTGGGGCCAACCCGCGTGTGATACCAAATCACTAGCGTCAACCCCATAATGTAAACCGTGGGGCCAACCCACTGTGGTACTAAGCCACTAGGACGAGACGCTATGAGGTGCCAAAGCTCTGGAGGTGCCAAACCTCTGGTGACCGTAGTCACGAAATGTGGTACCAAACCACTGGTGTCCGTCGACACGAATATCACTACCCCCTCCACTCGTTTAATCCCACATCAATTAATGATATGTATTTAACAAATATCATGCCAATAGGTTTATTTAACAACATCCAATAGATTTATCATCAGCCATATATTATAAGCCACATATACCAAATATGTCATGCTTCCCAAAAGCATCATAAGAAAGCTCATGACAACAAGGACTTACCTGAATCCTTGCTTATACCATGATGGTATTACATCCGAATCTACACAATCCGATTAAGCATACATATAACACTTAGCACATTAAATAGTTATAAAGTGTGTATGTACACACCTGTTACCAACGATAGCCCTAAATCCCTGAAGAGTCAATCGGCCACACTAGATCTCCTTGCCCTAACGCCTTTGAGTACTAACTACAGCACACGGTACGCGAATCTGCTTTACTTCCCTACAATCGGCAATCATTAGTAGCCACAACAATAGCCTTCGGCTTTCAAATACCAACTAAATGATTTACCAAAATAGATCCTTATCACCACTTACCAAGACTGATTGCTAACAAATGGAGGCTTCACGTGACTATTTCCAAAATCCCGGAGTACCTTTTCACACCGATTGAAAAGAAACCCAAAGAGATTCTACTCCACTCTTAGTATTCGGCCACAAGAGTCTAATAAGAGAGGGAAGGTTTTGGCAACAAGATTTCAAGAAAAGAAGAAAATGAAAGTATGAGAAAAAGAGAGTAACTAGTTTCGGCTATGAGAAAAAGAGAGTAACTAGTTTCGGCTATGCATAAATGAAAAAGAACAAGAGAGAAATAGAGGGTATATGGTTCGGCCAATAGGTCAAGAAGAAGAAGCAAAAGAAATAAAAGCTTGAGAACCCAAAGAGCATTCGGCTACCAATGAAAATTAAGATAGAATAAAGCAAATTTCGGCAAGGTATAGGTTGCTTGGGGTTTTCGGTTTCAAGGAAGAAAAATGAGAGAACTCACCTTGAAAATTCGGCTAGGTGCACTAGACTAAAGCTGACCGAATATGCACCAAAAATGCCTAAGAACATTCGGCACTTCCCCCTTTGAAGACTCCAAAATTCAGCCACTTCTATCTTTTTATCAACTCCCAAATACAACTCCTATTCTATCTCTTGACACCTATTCAAAGATAATTAAAAAAAACACATCAATTATCTCCTCATCTATTTTTTATCACCTCTTCAAAATAAAAATAAAATAAACTAATATTTATCCCCCACTCCAGCCGAATTCTAACTCAAAAAAAAAATGCTTAAGCTTATCCTTATCTTCCAATTGCCCATGTGCCGTCCAATTTCCATCTTCTCTCTTGGTTCCAGCATGAAAAAAAATAAAACCAATCACATCTTGTATATTTGGTTCGAACACGGGACACAGTGGAGGCAAAATCACACACCCTCTTAAACGCCCCCTGCCACTCTTCCCAATTGACTTTCATGTCATAAAACCCCATCATTTAATTTTAAAGCCTTCCTACTTAATCGCATCATCGCATATATAAAAATAAAAAGCAAAACGCTGCTCCAGCCATTCGACCCTGCGCCCATCTTCACCTCCAACTCCTAAGTGGCGCATGAAAGCCACTTTGCCAATGAGTTCTTTGTGCTAAGCTTCACCCGAAATTTTACTTAACCCCTAACTCACCTAGCTCCCTTCTTTAAAACACTTAGAAAGAAATTTTTAGTTCTAAGTCAGGCCTAGCTCGGGGTTATTTCTAGACCCTAAAACATGCCAAATGATCCTAGTATTTAATTCTTCAAGCACACACACATGGGAAATTAATTAAATTTTAGACAACCCCTAATTCAGGATGTTACAGAAACCTATTTCAAAACCTATATAAACCCCCTAAGTACCAGCTGAAAAGGGGCGTCAAGCTAGGCCAAGGAGCCAAGCTAGAAAGGTTAGATTTGTGGGAATCACTCGAAGTTAGCCAGTTGATCCATCCCAAGAAGCCGAAATTCTACTCAAGACGGCGGATTTCTCCTTCAATTCCTTCAGGGAGTTTTAGGGATTTCTTATGTTTTGTTTTATCTTTTCTCTTGAGATGTTTTCTTTATTTATTATGAACTAAATCCTTCAGATACCTGAAGGGGATGAAACCTAGATGAATCTTGTTATTGTTTTCTGAATTATATGATAAATACTTAGTTTGTTCTTAATTATGCATGCTTAATCCAAATTCGATGTGCTTAGGTGGAGGAGGAATAGACCCTGCTTAAGAGAAGATCAAGCATAATTAAGCGGAGTTGATCGAACACCTAGAGATAGGGTTACGAGATTTTATCGGATTAGGGTGAAACCTAATATGGGAATCCATTGATCGATTTACTGCTATTCTAGGGGGTTATTATAAGAGAACGAGAGTTCCACTAATTAACCTAGGGTTAAACGTTATTCGTCTTGGGAGAGGGTTTAATATACCTTAGGGAGTCTTACGGATCAAGCTAAGTAAATAAATCATATGGTTTAGGGTTAATAACAAGTGAAGTCTAGGTGGATTCCTCCTTAGGGTATCGTCGTGATCAATTGAGTTTTTCTTCAAAGTTATTTCTCGATTAGTTCTTTTTGTCTTTGAGTCTTTAGCTTAGTGGTCATCAATTTAGTTAAAGTAACTTCACTTTATTTTAGGCTAAATAAAAAAAGAAAGTTAGTATTAGTACTTTTAGTTCCTTCGGGTTTGATAATCCGGTCTTGCCTAAGCTATACTACTGTTCGATAGGTACAATTGCCTTTAATCGTTATCAAAGTTAGTTTCCAGGTTCGATCATATTCATTATAAATTTTTAAAGCTTTGATTTTAGCGATCAGTACCTAACCTAGTATATGCTGATTTGGAAATTTTATATCTAAATTATTGGATAGCTGAATGGGGTTAAAACTAAGATTTAATGTGTTTAAGTTGTTTGATTGAGATATGATATTTGAATGCTCGTTCAAAAATTACGAAGTGTATAAAGGATACGATATATGAATTATTTTTGTGAGACAGCTTAAAAGTATCGTTATTCAGGCTGTGAGCCTAGCAAGCCTTGGGCTGGTAAATTTAATCGGGTTTTGTGCCTAGCAGGCTTATTGTCGGTGATTGAATATCAAACCTTGGGTCTAGCAAGCCTAGTGCCGATGTGTGTGTTTCAGGTTTATGCCTAGCAGGTTTTATACCAGTGATCTAATTTCAACTTATAAATTATAAGGCTTCTTAATTATGTGATCATTGAGCAAGTAAGTTGATAAAATGAGTTTGTATACTCGGCCAAACAGGTATGTGAACATGAGATATCTTAATTGAACTTGTATATTCGGCCAAATGGGTAAGTGCACATGTGATGTTTATTAAGCAAGTATGTGAAAAAATGTTCTTGTATATTCAGCCTTCTTGATATGTGGATAAAATGATATAATATACATGTATACATGTGATGTTTAATGGATATATATATTCGGTTATATGTGATTAGTATATAAATGGTATTTACTTATTCGGTTGTATATATGAACATATTGAACTATATGTATGTGGTAATATGAGTAGGTTATTAAGAGATGATATTTTATATTTTAAACCTTTTGCTAAATTGGTAAGTTTGTATATTTAAAGTAAGATAGTGATAAATGTTATGCTATGTAAGGATAATAGCATTCGACCATGATAGTCTATTTGTGCTAAGTTATTATTTCAATGTCATAAAGTGATTAGTTTAAAATGTTTGAATGTTCAATTGATTTGTTAAACTTGCTTAAGACTTACTAAGCTAAGTTAGCTTACTTTGTGTGTTTTGTTATTCTGTTTTATAGATTCGATTTTAAGTTACGAGCTTGGGGATCGTCATCGAAGCCATCCACACTATCGGCTTATTTTGGTACTTTAAAAGTTTGGATTTTGAACTTAAGGCATGTATAGGCTAGCTTAATACTTGGATGATGTTTTGTTGATGTAAATATAAGCCATGCGAAAATGGCTTGATTTAAATACTAATGACCTAATGTTTAAATGGTCTTAATCGTAGTATGTGAGTGTGTCATGCTTGGATTATGAATTCGGTTGTGATTTCATTCCATGTTAAGTTGACATATATGCATATATGTGTTGGTATAAAGTATTTGATAATGTTTTATAATTAGTGCCTTTAGAAATAGACATATATGTGTCTGAATAAGTTTGGATTATGAATTGATAAATACTTACGATTAAGGTAAATTAAAATGAAACATGAATCAATTTTGGAGATCATTTATAATGTATATGGTATATTCGGCTAGGTGATGAGATTTTATGTTATGTACTTGGATTGACATAATTAGACATGGCTTACATATGTACATGTATATAAAGTTCAGATTTATGTGTTTTGGACTATGGGAGATATATTTGGTATGGTTGATTTGATTATGTTCTTATAGATGATTTGATCTATAATTTGTTTGGACGAGTGTAATTAGTATGTCTTAAATTCAATTAAATAAAGTTTATGCAAAAACATATTTATGTTAGCTTTGGTAATTGATAATTTGTTTTAGTAAAGTAGTTATAAGCAAGTTCATATTCGGCTAATGTATTTTAAGTGACCAAATGAATAGTAAATTTTTTATTTGATGAAAAATACTTATATGTGAATTTGGCTAAATGGATTTAAGATATGTCTGTTGATATTTAAGCATGCTATGAAAGTACATTACTCATGAATAGTTAATAATTGATATGACCTGTGCTATGCATGGTAATGCATTGTAATCCTAATCCGGCGATGGCTATGGGTTAAGGGTGTTACATTTGATTGGTATCAGAGCTTACGGTTTAGTCAATTCTCGGACTATTGTAGCATGTGTGAGTCTAGTTATACATGCCTTAATTTATAATGCGATAGTGTGATGACTTCTGATTTCTGAAATGTGTTTTTATATAGTAAATGGATTCCGATAGAGCCGTAACTGATGATGTCGAGAGCGTAGCGCCTAATCCCGCGCATGTGTCACTACCGGTAGAATCTTGACCTGTCTCGAGTAGCCATGAAGGGGAGGCTAAGCAAGCCTTCTATCAAATGATGAACGACTGGTTTACTCAATATATCCGGACTAATCCGGCTGTACAACAACCTCCACCCCCGAATAATCCATCTCCGATACCTATGGTACCTCCGATGATAGATCCGATAAGATATAATAGGCCTCCTATAGATAAAATTAGAAAACACGGGGCCGAAGAATTTAAAGCTAATGATGATGATGATGATGCGGAACGAGCTAAGCTGTGGCTTGATAATACTATCCGTGTGTTCGATGAGCTATCATGTACTCCGGATGACTGCTTAAAATGTGCTATATCCTTATTACGAGACACCGCATATCATTGGTGGAATACACTAGTATTGGTGGTTCCAAAAGAGAAAGTGACCTGGGAATTTTTTCAGATTGAGTTCTGTAAGAAATACATCAGCCAAAGATTTATCGATAAAAAATGCAAAGAATTTCTGGAATTGAAACAGGGTTGTATGGCCGTAACTGAGTATGAATAGAAATTTGTGAGATTAAGCCGATATGCTCGTGAATGTGTTTCAACCAAAGAAATCATGTGTAATAGATTTGAAGATGGTTTGAATGAAGACATTAAGTTACTGGTTGGCATACTTGAGATTAAAGAATTCGTAGTACTTGTTAAACGAGCTTGTAAAGCCGAAGAGCTTGGAAAAGAGAAAAGAAAAGCTGAATTTGAAGCCAGAGACTTCCGTAAAAGATCATTGAGTAAGACTTTTCACTCGGTATCAAAGAAGCTCAGAGATGATTCTAGTCAACATAAAACTGCTTCAGACTTTTCTAGACGAGACTGAGACCGACCTCTTGTGGGTTCTTGAGCCACATTGATTGCTAGTTTTGGTGTGTTCAGCAGAACAGGGTTGAGTGCAAGCACTGTGAAAAATGGCATTCTGGGAGTTGTAGATTGCATGATTGGTCTTGTTTTAAATGTGGATCAATGGATCATTTTATCTGGGAGTGCCCAATGTTAGCCGAGCAAAATATTGTTCAGAATGCGAGACCGAGCAACATGTCAGTGCAAGGTAGACCACCTAGGTATTCGGGTATTTTAGGTGGCAGTCAGAGAGGAACAAAAGATACAGCGGTTCGATCTGAAGCTCGTGCACCTACTAAAGCATATGCTATACACGCCCATGAGGTTGCTTCTTCCCTAGATGTTATTACCGATATTTTTACTCTTTATGATACTAGTGTTATTGCGTTGATTGATCCTGGTTCGACTCATTCTTATGTGTGTGAAACATTAGTATCCAGTAAGACTCTACCTGTTGAGTCTACTGAGTTTGTGATTCGGGTATCAAATCCCCTAGGTCAGTGCCTTCTGGTTGGCAAAGTGTGTAAAAATTGCCCGTTGATGATTAGAGATTCATGTTTTCCAGCCGATCTGATGCTGTTGCCTTTTGATGAATTTGATATAATTTTAGGTATGGATTGGTTGACTTTGCACGATGCTATTGTTAATTGCAAAAGAAAGACCATTGATTCGAGATGTCAGTACAGTGAAATTATTCAGATCGAATCCAATGATCTGAATGGGTTACAAGCAGTAATATCTTCAATGCTAGCTCAGAAATATGTGAGAAAAGGTTATGAAGCTTACTTTGCTTATGTGCTTGATAGTAAAGTGACTGAAAAGAAGATAGAATCTGTACCAGTTCTCTGCGAGTATCCAGATGTGTTTCCTAAAGAATTACTAGGTTTGCCACCTGTTCGAGAGGTAGAGTTTGGTATTGAATTAGTACCGGGGATGACTACGATTTCGATAGCTCTGTACTGGATGGCACCTACTAAATTAAAAGAGTTAAAAACACAGTTGCAAGAGTTAACAGACCGGGGTTTTGCACGACCGAGTTTCTCTCCTTGGGGTGCACCAGTTCTATTTGTGAAAAAGAAAGATGGAACTATGCGAATGTGTATTGATTACCAACAGTTAAATAAGGTAACTATAAAGAATAAATACCCATTGCAATAGATTAACGACTTGTTTGATTAGCTGAAATGGGCTTCAGTGTTTTCAAAGATAGATTTGAGGTCGGGTTATTATCAGTTGCAAGTCAAAGATTCTGATGTGCCAAAGACTGCTTTCTGGACGAGGTACGAACACTACGAGTTTTTGGTTATGCCTTTCGGACTTACTAACGCACCTGCTGTTTTTATGGATTTGATGAATTGGATTTTTAGACAGTATTTGGATTGGTTTGTTGTAGTGTTTATAGATGATATTCTGATCTACTCCAAAGATGATACCGAGCATGCCGAGCATCTGAGACTTGTGCTACAAATTTTACGAGATAAATATTGTATGCAAAGTTTAGTAAGTGTGAGTTCCGGTTACGTGAAGTAAGTTTTCTGGGCCATGTTGTTTCAGCATCAGGTATTCGGATTGATCCGAATAAAGTATCGACTATACTTGATTGGAAACCACCAAAAAATATGTCTGAAATTCGAAGCTTTCTGGGGCTCGCTGGTTACTACAGACGATTTGTGAAAGGTTTTTCTATGATAGCTACACCGTTGACAAAGCTATTACAGAAAGATGTTAAGTTCGAGTGGTTGGAAAAGTGTCAAAAAAGTTTTGATTAGTTGAAAGCTCTTTTGACCGAAGCTCCAGTGCTTGAATCAGGTAAAGAATTCGTTATTTATAGTGATGCATCTTTAAATGGTTTGGGTTGTGTTTTGATGCAAGAAGGAAAAGTCATAGCTTATGCCTCGAGACAGTTGAAGCCATACGAAAGAAACTATCCAACACATGATTCAGAACTAGCAGCCATTGTGTTTGAGTTGAAAATTTGGCGTCATTATCTGTTTGGTGAGAAATGTCATGTTTATTCAGATCACAAAAGCCTGAAGTATTTGATGACTCAGAAAGATTTGAATTTGAGACAACGCCAATGGTTAGAGCTGTTGAAAGATTATGAGCTGGTAATTGAGTACCATCCGGGAAAAGCAAATGTTGTTGCGGATGCTTTAAGTAGAAAGTCATTATTTACTTTACGTGCAATGAACGTGCATATGGTTATGTCTAACAATGGTTCAATAGTAGCCGAATTAAAAGTGAAACCGTTGTTTATTCAACAAATTGGTGATGCCTAGAAAGTTGATAAAGATTTGTTGGCAAAACGATCTCAGTGTGAAAGTAATATTGAGTCAGAATTTCGAATTAATGAGAATGATTGCTTGAAGTTCAAAGATCGAATATGTGTTCCAAGGAATTCAGATTTGATTCAGATGATTTTAAATGAAGCTCATAGTAGCCGATTGTCTGTACATCCGGGTAGCACAAAAATGTATAATGATCTGAAACAGTTCTATTAGTGGTCTGGTATAAAATGAGACATATCTGAATTTGTTTCGAAGTGCTTAGTTTGTCAACAAGCAAAAGCCGAACATCAGGTACCTTCTGGGTTGCTTCAATCGATCATGATACCAGAATGGAAATGGGACAGAATCACTATGGATTTTGTATCAGGTTTACATATGACACCGAGCAAGAAAGATGCAATTTGGGTTATTATGGATAGATTGACCAAATCAGCTCACTTTGTTCCAGTTCCTACAGATTATTCGCTCGATAAGCTTGCTGACTTGTATGTATCTCAAATTGTGAGATTATATGGTGTGCCTATTTCTATTGTTTCAGACAGAGACCCGAGATTCATGTCACAATTTTGGAAGAAATTACAGGATGCTCTAGGTACGAAACTTCACTTTAGCATAGCTATTCATTCGCAGACAGATGGTTAGTCTGAACTAATCACACAGATACTTGAGGATATGTTGAGATGTTACATCCTCAAGTTTGAAGCTACGTGGTAACGATACTTACCTCTGATTGAATTTGCTTATAATTGGACCGAGCTCAGTGAAAATAAGATACACAGGGTTGACTTGATCAAAGAAACTGAACAGAAAGTGGCAGTGATCCGTGATAGTTTGAAAGCTGCATCAAATCGTCAAAAGTCATACGCGGATTTGAAACGTAAAGACATTGAGTTTCAGATCAGAGATCGAGTATATTTGAAAGTTTCACCATAGAAGAAGGTACTTAGATTCAGATGTAAAGGCAAGTTGAGTCCGAGATTCAATTGGATCGTATGAAATCACAGAGCGTATCGTGCCAGTTGCTTATAGATTGCAGTTACCACCAGAGCTAGAAAAGATTCATAATGTCTTTCATTTTTCGATGCTTCGTAGATATCGATCTGATCCTTCACATGTGATCTATCCGACAAAAGTTGAGATTCAGCCTGATATGACCTACGAGGAAGAACCGACTTGTATTTTGGCTCGTAAGAAAAAAGAATTGTGAAATAAGAAAATTTCGCTAGTTAAGGTACTGTGGCAAAAGCACGGAGTTGAAGAAGCAACTTGGGAGTTAGAAGATACAATGATAGAGCGTTATCCAAACCTATTTACTGGTAAGATTTTCGGGGACGAAAATCCCTAAGGGGGGAGCTTTAATAGTCCAATTTTGACCCTAATTGGAACAGTGATTTTGGGACCACGAATCTGAGTCCAAAAAATATTTAAATATTATTTTCTGTGTTAATTATATGTGAATTAGTATGTGTGAAAGTTTCGTATAAAAATTTGATTGTTTGTGTGCTTAATTAAATAAAAGGACTTAATCGTGTAAAATGTAAAAGTTACAAACTATAGTGTAAAGTGCTTAATTGATAGTGGCTTTTTAATATGGAGTACCTAAAGGGAAAATAGCCTATTTTTAAAGGTAGTGGACGGCTAAGTCACTAATACCCTTAGTTTATATGTGAACATTATTTTAATTAAAAGGTTAATTAGGTAATCTAGTAAAAAAACATAATATATGTTATCATAAAACATAAAAAAATAAAGCCATTTAGTGTTCATCTTGTTCTTGCCGAATGTAAAGGAAAAGAAAAAGAAAATAAAAGGGTTTTAAGGTTCATCTACTCTCCAACCCGATTCAATGTGAGTTTTAGCTCGGTTTTTGATAATTTCTACGTTTTTGAGATCATTGCTTAGAAATCTTCAAGACCCATACTTTAATTTTTGAGTTTGATGAATATTTTGAGTTGAGCCATTGTTGATAGCTTGTTGTTTATGTTTCTTAAGGATGAATTATGATAAATATGTGTTAGATTAATAAGTTTTGTCTTTGAATTTTTGATGAAATAGAGTATGTTGGACTAAATTGCAAAAATAAATTTTTGAGGGACTAAAATGTGAAATAAATGAAATGTATGGACTTCTATGAGGACTAGGAATATTCGGCCCTTAAGGTGTATAGTCAAATTTTGTGTATTTTGTGTTTTGTGCAAATAGGACTAAATTGTAAAAAGTGTGAAATGTTAGGGGCAAAATGGTAATTTACCCATTTACGTATTTTTGGACTAAATTGAATGAAAATATATTTGAATGAGCTTAATTTGAATATGTTTAGATCAAGAACCAAAGAAAACGAACTTGGATCGGGGAAAAGTGAAAATAATCAAATAACCGGTTTTCATCGTTCGTCGATATCCGAGGTAAGTCTTTAAGCAATAAAATATTGTAAACTATGTACGTAACCTAGTATATGCTGATTTGGAAATTTTATATCTAAATTATTGGATAGCTGAATGTGGTTAAAACTAAGATTTTATATCTAAATATTGTAAACCATGTCATAAAGTGATTAGTTGAAAATGTTTGAATGTTCAATTAATTTGTTATACTTGCTTAAGACTTACTAAGCTAAGTTAGCTTACTCTGTGTGTTTTGTTATTCTGTTTTGTAGATTCGGTTGTAAGTTACGAGCTCGAGGATCGTCATCGAAGCCACCCACACTATCGACTTATTTTGGTACTTTAAAAGTTTGGATTTTGAACTTAAGGCATGGATAGGCTAGCTTAATACTTGGATGATGTTTTGTTGATGCAAATATAAGCCATGCAAAAATGGCTTGATTTAAATACTAATGACCTAATGTTTAAATGGTTTTAATCGTAGTATGTGAGTATGTCATGCTTGGATTATGAATTCGGTTGTGATTTAAGCCCATGCTAAGTTGACATATATGCATATATGTTTTGGTATAAAGTATTTGATAATGTTTTATAATTAGTGCCTTTAGAAAATAGACATATGTGTGTTTGAATAAGCTTGGGTTATGAATTGATAAAGACTTACAATTAAGGTAAATTAAAATGAAACATGAATCAATTTTGGAGATCATTTATAATGTATATGGTATATTCGGCTAGGTGATGAGATTTTATGTTATGTACTTAGATTGGCATAATTGGACATGGCTTACATATGTACATGTATATAAAGTTCAAATTTATGTGTTTTGGACTATGGGAGATATATTTGGTATGGTTGATTTGATTATGTTCTTATAGATGATTTGATCTATAATTTGTTTGGACGAGTGTAATTAGTATATCTTGAATTTAGTTAAACAAGTGTAATTAGTATATCTTGAATTTAGTTAAACAAAGTTTATGCAAAAACATATTTATGTTAGCTTTGGTAATTGATATTTGTTTTAGTAAAGTAGTTATAAGCAAGTTCATATTCGGCTAATGTATTTTAAGTGACCAAATGAATAGTAAATTTTTTATTTGATGAAAAATACTTATATGTGAATTTGGCTAAATGGGTTTAAGATATGTCTGTTGATGTTTAAGTATGCTATGAAAGTACATTACTCATAATGTATTCGATTATGTCTATATGAACAGTTAATAATTGATATGACCTGTGCTATGCATGGTAATGCCTTGTAACCCTAATCCGACGATGGTATGGGTTAAGGGTGTTGCATAACAGATCAAATTGATTAAAGATGATACAAATTCTATACCTCTGAGTGGTAACAGATTGGATGGAAAAAACCAAATGTTATTCCCCTGAAGTTGCAGTGGGAGGTACAAACCTTATGTCCCAAGGTTCAAGTGGAGTGGACTCGGAATTACCAAGGGGCAAATTATTTGAGCATAATATGATTGATGCTTCATGAGGAACGAAGATGAAACCTTGACGAATAAATGAGTGATGACACTTGAAATAGGAATCGTTCTCATAACATTTTTGTATTTATATATCATAGCATGTCTAAATAGGAGCATTTGACTCATTTCGATCGAAGCATCCTAATTATTAGGCATAAGCATATACCCATTCTACAGGTTATGTCCCCAAGAGGACAATGTAGTAGAGTAGATCAAATATACCAATCTTATCTCCCTGAAGTTGTAGTGGAGCAGACTAAAAATAGCAGATCTTGCCTTTCTGAAGTTGCAGTGAAGCAGATTGATGACATCAGCCTGATCTCCCTGAAGTTGCAGTGGAGGAGACTGAAGATAGTAGATTAGCATTCCTAAAGTTGCAGTGAAGCAAATCAAAGAGATCAGCTTGATCTCCCTGAAGTTGCAGTGGAGCAGATTGAAGATAGCAGATCTGGCATTCCTGAAGTTGCAGTGAAGCAGAGATCTTGCCTTTCTGAAGTTGCAGTGAAGCAGATTGATGACATCACTGATCTCCTGAAGTTGCAAAGTGGAGGAGAGGCGAAGATAGCGATTAGCATTCCTAAAGTTGCGGTGAAGCAAATCAAAGAGATCGCCTTGATCTCCCGAAGTTGCTGATGGGAGCGATTGAAGATAGCAGATCGGCATTCACGAAGTTGCGATGAAGCGATCGAAGACATCACCTGATCTCCCCTGAAATTCTGATGAAAGCGATGAAGATAGCAGATCTGGCATTCTTGAAGTTGCAGTGAAGCAGATCAAAGACATCAGCTTGATCTCCCTGAAGTTGTAGTGGAGCAGACTGATAATAGCGATCGGCATTCCCGGTTCTGATGAAGCGGATCAAAGACATCGGCCTAATCTCCCCGAAGTTGCGAGTGGAGCGATGAAGATAGCGATCGGCATTCCTGAAGCTTGATGAAGTAGATCGAAGACATCGGCTTGATCTCCCGAAGTTTCTTTGTAGAGTAGGCCCGAAGATAGCAGATCTGGCACTCCTGAAGTTGCAGTGAAGCAGATCAAAGATATCAGATCTTGTCTCCCTGAGTTTGCAGTGGAGCAGATTGAAGATAACAGATCTTGTCTTCCTAAAGTTGCAGGAAGCAGATCGAAGACATCATATCTTGTCTTCCTGAGTTTGCAATGGAGCATATTGAAGATAGCAGATCTGGCATTCCTAAAGTTGCAGGAAGCAGGTCGAAGACATCAGATCTTGTCTCCCTGAGTTTGGAGTGGAGCAGATTGAAGATAGCAGATCTAGCATTCCTGAAGTTGTAGGAAGCAGATCGAAGACATCAGATCTTGTCTTTCTGAGTTTGCATTGAAGCAGATCAAAAACATCAGTCTTGTCTATCTAAGTTTGCGGTGGAGCAGACTAAAAATAGTAGATTTGGCATTCCTGAAGTTGCAGGAAACAGATAAAAGACAGTAGATCTGGCTTTCCTGAAGTTGCAATGAAGCAGATCAAAGACATCAGCCTTGCCTCCCTGAGTTTATAGTAGAGGAAGCCAAAAGACAACAGATCTTGTCTTCCTGAGTTTGTAGTAAAGTAGGTTGACGATACTAGTCTGGTCTTCCTGAAGTTGAAGTGAAGCAGATCGAAGATAGCAAATCTTGTCTTCCTGAAGTTGCAGTGAAGCAGATAAAAGATACTAGCTTATCTCCCTGAAGATATAGCCATTTGACAAAACCGGGCGAAATGGGACCTTTTATCGTCTTTGCTCTATTCTCTTTACACGATAATGAGCAAAGAGGGGCAGATGTAGTAGCCCATTATTGCCCGGGCCCATGCAAATAAAACCATACAGACCAAAAAAATCAAAAATAAATAAAAAATAAAACCCAATGTCCAATTACAGTCCCATTACAGCCAATGGCCCAAACACTAAAACAAGCCCAATACTAACCCATTACCCGTAGCCCAAATACACCCAAAACAGACCTAACCCACCTAAAAGAAACCTAATCTAGCCCAATAGCAGAATCGGCCCAAGTGGCCCAAGTGATTTACAGACGCAGGAAACCCTAGGTTTCCACTGTACCGCAAGCCCCAAACACCAGCCACCAGTCGCGCCGCATTCCTCGCCGTCGACCTGCAAAAAAGGAAAGAACACAACCAAAAATGGCAAGAAATGTATGGACAGAATTTGTATTTTATTTTTTTTTATTATAAAAACCCAGCATAATGGGTACACACGAATATACAGACAGATTCAGAGAATACAAAAATACAAAAAAAACAACCAAATCAGCAAAGGTCTTGTTTTATTTTTATTTTTATTTTTTTCTTTTCTCTTTTCATTTTCGAATATTGTTTTCTATATTTTGTTTTTTGGAAACCATATATATATTATATATAAAATACATTTATAAAAAAAAAAAGAAAAAAACTTACATTTTTTAAATTTCGGCCACCGTGTAAGGTGGCCGGCAACAGCAGACGGCGGCGGATCGTGCCGGATGCTGGCTGGAAATCATCCCAAAGGGAGAGAGGGGATAGCTCCCTTTTTTTTTTTTGGAATGAATGGGCAAATGAAATTTTCTAAAAAATTTTGGCTTTTATAGCCTATTAAAATGGCGCTGTTTTGGGCAGCCCCCTTGACGCCTAAAACGGCGTCGCTTTGGGGGCTGACCCGCGCCTTGACCTGACCCAGTCCCAGGATCCGCGCGTTTTTGTTGGAGGGGCTAATTACACATTTAGCCCCTCCGCTTTTTTACTGTTTTACAATTAAATTTATTTTATTTTCAATTTTTCTCGATAATTTACCTTGGCTCGCAATTGGGTCATCCCTGAAGTTGTGCGTTTTGGAGGGAGGGAATATTTTTCCCTTTTGGTCCCTCCATGTTATTCGCGCATTGCAATGGGATCCCTTTTTCTTTTTTCTTTTGTTTTCAATTTACCCCGAAACTTCATTTTTAAATTTAATTTGGTCCTTTCTTTATTTTCTTTTATTATTTTTGTTATTTTGCCATTGTTTTAACATTATTATTTTTATTATTTCTTCATTATTATTATTATTACTATTATTTTTTGTTGTTATCACGATTATTTATTATTATTATCAACATTATTATTATTAAAACTCTTAATTATTATTTCTATTTTCTATTACTATTATTCTTACTATTATTTTTACTACTATTATTAGTACTATTATTATTATATGTACTATTATTATTGTTATTATATGTAGTATTATTGTTATTTTATCCCCTTACTATTATTACTTTTATAAAGAAAAGGTCCGACAGAGCTGCGCCTTCGAAGGGCCAGGGCCTAGAAATGGAACTCTTCGGGATGCTAAAGTAAAGAGTCGGTCTTTTCCCTCTACTCGATCGATTTGAAGAAGAGCTAGCCGATCGTAAGCTATCAACATATCTAGGAATAACCTTTATCGAGTCGCATCGAGAAAGAGTTAAAAGATCTCTTTGTCGTTACGCCCCTTTGATTCTTTTTTTTTCGGGTGTGGGATCTTTACCATCTAGCCATTGAAAGCGTCTAGTTAAGCCTTTTTTATTATTGTATTTTTTTTGTCATTATTATTTTTTTATTTTTTTATTTTTTATTATTGTACATAGTATCTATTTGTTTATTGATTTATTATTAACTTTTGTTTTTGTTTTGTCATCTTTTTTAATTATTATTTTATATAGATTATTCGTTTTAATTTTTATTTATTATTGTAATTCATATTGTTTCCCTCGTTTCACTCTATTATGCATATGTATTTTAATTCGTCCCCCATTTTATTATAAAATCATATCACATTTTATCCGATTTTGAAAATAAGCAATTACTTCGCGTTCTAAGATTTGAAAGAAATCATACCCTAACTTACTGGGTTTTTTATTTTTCTCATCGAATCTAAAGAACTAATTATTTTTAATTAAAACATAAACTTCAAATCAAAACTTATTCTCGGGAATTCAAAATGTTGTATCCTAACTAATTGGATATGATGTTTTGTGTCTCGAGGTAAGAATTTTCTACAAAATAAAGGTAAGCTTAGTTTCAAAGTCTTGAGATGTTGTATCCTAACTTATTAGGTGTGATGTTTTATTTCTTTGAGATAGGCGAGTCTTAACTTCCTTTCAAATAAAAGGATCGTATTTTAAAATTTTCAAATTTCCAACATTAGGTAGTGATTTTATCAATTAGGTACCAATTTTTGGGCGTTATGAGGGTGCTAACCCTTCCTCATACGTAACCGACTCCCAAACCTATTTTTTTGAATTTTGTAGGCCAAAATTAATGTTTTAAAACTTGTTTTATAAGGTGATCCAATCACACCTAAGCAAAAAGGGATTGGTGGCAACTCCCGTTTTTGTCGATCCCTATTTTTTTCAAATTCTAAAAATGGTTTCAACAACAAAATCATATCTTCTAAGATTGCATACCATATCTTCTAAGATTGCATATCATATCTAACATTTGCATATCATGTCTAAGATTGCATATCCTTGAAGATTATGTTTCCATATACGTCAAGCTTGTAGATGGACCTTCAATCGTTTCAAGTAATGGGCCATTCCAATCAGGCCAAATGATATATTTTGGACTGGACTTGGACTTTGTTTTGTTATTTTGGGTTTATTATTTTTGTATGGGCCCGAGCTAAATTGGCCTATTACAGTTGCCCCTCTTTGCTCATTGTCGTGTAACGATAATAAAGCAAAGACTATAAAAGGACAAATTTTGCTTGATCTTTCCTACTCTTAACTTCTTGATCCTCATCTTCTTCAAGTAGTCTCTAACCCAACTGCAACTTCAAAGAGCTTGAATCTGTAGCTTTAATCTTATTCTCGCAACCAGGAGATAAGACCTGCTCTTGTAGATTTAATCCATCCTACTGTAACTTCAGGAAAGTGAGACTAGTATCTTTGATCTTGCTTCACTGCAATATGCAGGAAGACAAGATCTGCTATTTTCAGTCTGCTCCGCTGCAAACTTAGGGAGGCAAGCTAATATCTTCGATCTGCTTCCTGCAACTTCAAGAAGATGAGATCTGTTGTCTTCAGTCTGCTTCGATGTAACTTCAGGGTGCAGGCTAATATCTTTGATCTGCTTCCTGCAACTTTAGGAAGATAAGATCTGCTATCTTCAGTTTGCTACGCTGCAAACTCAGGGAGACAGGCTAATATTTTCGATCTACTTCCTGCAACTTCAAGAAGATAAGATTTGTTGTCTTCAGTTTGCTCCGCTACAACTTTAGGGAGGCAGGCTAATATCTTCGATCTGCTTCCTGCAACTTCAGGAAGATAAGATCTGCTATCTCCAGTCTATTCCGCTGCAAACTTAGGGAGGTAGGCTAATATCTTCGACCTGCTTCCTACAACTTCAGGAAGATAAGATCTACTGACTTCAGTCTGCTCTGCTGTAACTTCAGGGAGGCAGGCTAATATCTTTGATCTGCTTCCTACAACTTTAGAAAGATAAGATCTCTCATCTTGATGCGCTCATTTTGTAACTCGAGTGGAGGCAAAGCTAATATCTTCGATTTGCTTCCTGCAACTTTAGGAAGATAAGATTTGCTGTCTTTAGTCTGCTCCGCTGCAACTTCAAGGAGGCAGGCTAATATCTTTGATCTGCTTCTTGCAACTTCAGGAAGATAAGATCTGCTGTCTTCAATCTGCTCCGCTGCAACTTCAGGAAGGCAGGCTAATATATTTGATCTGCTTTTTGCAACTTCAGGAAGATAAGATCTACTGTCTTCAGCTTGCTCCGCTGCAAACTCAGGGAGGTAAGCGAAAAGCTTCAATCTACCCTACTATATTGTCCTATAGAGGACATAACCTGTAGAATGGGTATATGCTTATGTCAAATGATTAAGATGCCCTAATCGAAATGAATCAAATGCTCCTAATTAGACGCGCTATGATATATGAATGCAAAAATGTTATGAGCATGATTCCTACTTAAGGTGTCATCACTCATTTGTTCTTCATCCTCGTTCCTCTCGAAGTATCAATCATATTCTGCTCAAATAATTTGCCCTATAGTAATTCTGAGTCCACTCCACTTGAACCTTGGGACATAAAGTTTGTACCTCCCACTACAACTTCAGGGGAATAACATTTGGTTTCTTCCATCCATCCTGTTACCACTCAGAGGTATAGAATTTGTATCATCTTCAATCAATTTGATTTGTTACACCATTCCCTGGGTGCAGGGTATCAGTTTTCTTTTTCTGAGAATGATCCCCTTTTACACTTGGGTTGACATTGCTCGTCATTTGTCGAGATGGTATCACTGACGAAATGTCTTATCCAAATCAAATCCGAAGAGATAATCATCTTTCAATATTTCCAACCTTTAGGCTCGGTGAGTTCTAATAATAGTCCTGTTTCAGATTCTCGTATTATTTAGAAACTTCCAGAGTAATATGCGAAAATCCTTTTATGAAAGTATTATTAGTCCATTAATCATTATTTCAACATAAAATGCTTGAAAAATATCACAATAATGGACAAGAAGGAAATTAATCAGGAGCATAGCTCGAAGCAAATAAGTTAATCATAGATAACCAAGGCAATAAAAGAAAATTGATTGGGGTGTATTTTGAAAAGAATAAAGTAATCAAAGATAGCTAAGGCCATAAAAGAAAATTGATTGGGGTGTATCTTGAAAAGAATAAAGTAATCAAAGATAACAAATTCAAAATGGGTAAGATAGAAGCTAGGTGCCCTAGATATCGCAGCCTAAGCTTCTATGTACAAACTTCTTGAGGATCATTTTGAGTTTAATACGTGTTTAGAGGATCCGGAGTACTTTGTCAATGCCCCAAGATGTAGCATACTTTCTCAATGTTAATTCAGGCATAGCAAGACTACCACATGCCCTATCTTTGATCAAAATTTGAGCCGCTATTTTCTGGTTTTTGGCTCAAAACCCCTTTGGTCTCAAAGCGCCTTTTGCATATTTTCGCCTTGCCCTCTGCTTTTTTTTTTTTTGAATTTGATCTTAAGGTACCCTTTGCAGGTTTTCACCTCGGCCTTTCCCCTTTTAGGTAAAATATTTCTTGACTAAACTTGAATTCACCGAATTGGGCAAGTCTTCACCGTCCGTCTCGGTCAATATCAATGCTCCTCTAAAATAGGCTCTTTTTTACTACGTAAGGTCCTTTCCAGTTTGGCATCTGCTTTCCTCTGAAATCTTTTTGTGTAAGAAAGATTTTTTTCAACATCAGGTTCCCCTCGTTGAATTTTCTAGGATGAACTTCTTTGTCGTAAGCTTGCATTATTTGACTGTGATGGATAACTTTTAACCTTTTCTTTGATTAGGTTCAATTGGCAAAAACGCTTCCATTCTATAAACCAATGGGTAAGATGTTTCCTCGGCAAAGGTCCTGGACAACGTTCGATAATCATAGAGGATAAATGGTAACTTCTTTATGCCAATCTTTACAAGTCTCGGTCATCTTTCCTACAATCCTTGTTTTGTTTTTTGTTTTTTTCTTTTTGGCTGCCTTTGTTGCTCTATGATATGGCATCTGATCTTTGAACAGACTACAAACTTTTGACATTGTCCTTTTTGGCATTCTTTGTCGGCGCCTAATCTTTTTTTTTTTTTTACTTCTGACCTTGTAAAATTGACATGTGAAGCTACTTTCTCCTTCTTAGTGAAGTAATGGATGACCACCAAGATAAATCGATGTATACTAGAAATTTTGCCGAGATTGGCCTGCTCCACATAGAGAAAGTCTGTGAAGAAATTAATGAGGCATATGAATCTTGTCTCCTTAAATACGGCATAACTGATGCCATCCCTTCTATGTAAATTAGCAGTACCCAAACCTCATGATTAGCTTGGCTATTGTAAAACCATTAGCATGTGTCCTTCTAACATCCTTATGGACCTCCTTTAAGATTTCAATTTATCCACGTCTCAGTAGCCCAGGCATGTCCTGATATGATCGTGCAAAAACATCTTTGAATTCTTGAAAATAACTCAATGATGTCTCGCCTTATTTCTGTGGTGAGCTAGGCTACAAACTTCACCTATTTTCTAGGCTCATAATATCCACTGACCCTTTGTAGAGTATGGTCTATTTTTTATCTTGTTCTACCATTCTTAACAAATCAGAAGATAGGTTATAATCTCTGTCATCTTTAAAGTCCTGAGATCCCTCTAGACACATATCTTACTTGAAAGGAGACTCTGAGTCAGTAGCAACGTTGCTCACATCGTTGATATCTGGAGACCTATTGTAGGTTCGAAGGAAGATTCCAAAGAATAAATGATTCAAAGAATGATTATTTGTATGGTCATGAATGAAGAATGAAAGAATACTTGAAAGAAAGTCCAAAGAATAAACAAAAGGAAAAAAAACTAAGAACAATTGTATGTATAGTACGAAATGGAAAAAATAAAAGAATATTTGCTCAAAAAGATACATTTTATTGAAATAAAAATTCCGGACACAAGCCTATTTCACAAAAGGGTTCTTATTGCCTCTAGGCTTAAGGCAACAAGCGTGTTTTAAATATAGACCAGCTCTAAAAATGCAGGGATATCTTCCACAGTCCCATTGTTCAAAACACTCCCAAGTATGCAAGGGCTTGGAAACTTAGTTCCCTGGTTTCCTCTTCGCTTTTGACTTCTTCAAGGAGTCGCAACTTTCTTGTCTCATTCTTCAATTATCGCATTTACTGCCTCGTTAAAGATCAGGTTCTGATGAAACGTCGAACTTCACAATTCCCATTTTAATGAACCTTTCGACCAACTTTTTAAATGTAGTACAGTTTTCAATTGAGTGACCCGTTATTCCAGCGTGGTACTTGCGTTGGGCATTCTTATTATACCATTTTGGGAACAGAGGTTGCACGGGTTCTGAGTAAAACAGAGACACCACATGCGCATCAAACAAATTCTGATACAGCTTGTAACACCCCAAACCCGATCCAAACACTACAACCAAATCTGGCGTGCCACGGGAAAGAAAACATTTTGGAAACCGATTTGTCGACTTGCTTTAGAAAGAAAAACTGATGTAAGGTTTTAGAGAAAATGTCGATGTATTTTGTATCTTGTAAAACATGTTAAAACTTGGTTTGGAAAACTTAGTTGTCGTATTGTTACTCCGTCTTAATTACTTAATCAGGATATAATTCAGAAAACAAGGATTTGTTTAAGTTTTGACAACAACCAAATTATAGATTAACAAGCATGCCTAATTTAAACGTTAAGAAACAACTAAATAAATTGTCCCGAAGTAATACTTAAGCGGCCTTATTACAAAATTGAAAACCCAATTTAAAAAAACAACTAAGTCCATAGGGAAACTTTAAAATCAAACGATGCTGAGCATGGCCACCTCGAGTCCACTCCGGCTCCATATCCACGATCTAAGTCTGATCTGCAAAATATAACGGAAGGGGTGAGTCACCTAGACTCAGTGTATAAATCCCTATCCCAAGAGAAATTATGCTCTTACACAAATTCATATACGAATATGCTTGTTAGGCAACCCATCAACCTAGATATCCATCCGTGTCTCCCAAATCTACCCTTTGTGGTACCAAACCACTGGTGTTGCCAAACCACTGGTAACCGAAGTTACAAAAAGAAATAACATATGTGGTACCAAACCACTTGTGGTCCCAAACCACTAAGACTTAGTTACAATTTTATAATATGTGGGGCCAACCCGCTGTGTGATACCAAATCACTGGTGACAGTCTGATAGATCATACTTCCCCCTCCTCTCATCGCCCATAACTCAGAGTTATGCTAACAATATCATTATGATCATGCTTAACATACAAAATTATGTATACAGGATATCATGCATTCATAGATCACAATCAGCGCAAGAATTTATAACAACTTACCCGGCATCCTCGCTTTCACCCACAAGGGTAATCTAATATTCATAGCCGACACTCCGGCTTTTAACAATACATAACATTTAACATTATAAGTAATGAAAGTGTGTAAGAGTTACACACCTGGTTCTCGTACCAACGCTTTCACTGCTTCTACGCTACTGTCACTCGAGACTACCACTATAGGCCTACGATCTACTTCTAAAGTTGGCCCACACCCGGATGGCCAATCACGCACTCCTGACACAGATCGCTTCTTGTATTTTGGTGTTGGGTTTATATATCCAACCCCTCCTACTGCTTGACTGTTACTAGTGTCCGTAACAACTCCTTGGTCATTAAACTGAATGTAAACGGTGAGATCTAATTAATTAAATACTTAAAATGCAACCTTACCTAAACTGTTGAATCCCGAAAGTCTTCAAGAAAACATCACCACCAATCTACCTATATTCAGCCAACACCAATATATCAACCAATCCCTTATTCGCAACCAATCGAGTACCATATAACATTCGGCCAAAGGGCAAAGAACAAGAAAGGGCCATTCGGCCGAACCTACCAACCTACCTTCGGCTTTCCACAAATCGGCAATACAGGGCACAGCAAGACAGGATTCGGCTTCTAGGGGCAGAGAGTGAAATTGACAGGCCTTAGAACAAATGATTCGGGTTACATCTTAATGAAAAGAAAGAGAAAAACTGCAAAAAACCTTGGAAAACTTACCAAACTAAAGAGGAGTATTCGACTTATGGTGCACCTTCGGGAAAAATCCACCCTTGTAGATTCGGCTATGGGAGAGGAAGATGAAGACCAGGGTATTCGGCTTTGGAAGAAAAGAATGAAAAGAAGAATGTATTGGAGAGTTACGGCAAAGAAAAGAATTTGAGAGAATAGGAGAAGAGAATTTTTGGCTAGAAGAGTAAGTGAGAAAGAAAGAAAAGAAACAAACGGAAAGGATGAACACTAGGCTTCAAAATTTCGGCAATACACAAGCACACACACAGAGTTGGAGTTTCAGCCAACTCTCTCCCTCCTGATAGCCTTTATCTCACCTGATAGCTTAATCATTATCTTACCTATAGAAGAGACCACCTTAAAACCAACTCTCCCCTCCTAATTATCAGCTTTTTATCATCAAAATAAAAGAAATAAAACTCCTAAAATGTAGCCTAAGTGCCGTCCACCCCTTCTCCTCTTGGGGTGCCGAACCTAGACCCACAAATTTGGGCCCCAAGTGGCCACACTAGGCCCAAACTCCTCCCCCTTGTGACACCACCTTCATGCCCACTTAAAGCACCTCCAACTTTTCGGCCACAAGCCCATCTTGCTACCAAACATAATAATTTAAATTAAATTACTACTAGCACTATTTTTAATCAATTTAACCCAGATTTAAGCCCAAGCCTGAACCCAATACACACCTCAAAGCCTCAAATTACCAACTTAGCCATGCAATCTACCAAATGCACAGACCCACTAAATCAGGATATTATAGTTCTACCCTCTTAAAATAAATTTCAACCTCGAAATTTACCTGGTTGAAAAAGTTTAGGGTATTGCTACCGCATTATATCCTCTAGTTCCCACGTCGCTTCTTCTGATCCATGATTCCACCATAATACCTTCACCAAAGGGACCGATTTCCTATGCAAAACCTTAACATCTCGATCTAGGATCTGCACTGGTTCCTCCTCAAAAGATAAGTCTGGATTCACCTCAATCTCCTCCGCTGGTACAACATGTGACGGATCTGAGCGATAGCGTCTAAGCATGGACACATGAAACACGTCATGGATTTGACTTAACTCTAGTGGCAACTCGAGCTGATAAGCCACTGGTCCTACTCGCTTCAATACCCGATAAGGTCTGATAAATCTAGGGCTCAACTTGCCTTTCCTACCAAATCTCAGAACCTTCTTCCATGGCGACACCTTCAAGAAGACCCTATCACCTTCTGCGAACTCTATATCCTTCCGTTTCAGATTGACATAAGACTTCTGCCTGTCCAAAGCCTATTTCAAACGAGCTCGAATCACCTTCACTTTATCTTCTGTCTCAGCAACCAACTCTGGACCCAATAACTACCGTTCCCTCAACTTCGTCCAACATGTAGGGGTACGACACTTCCGACCATATAACGCCTCGTATGGTGTCATCTGAATACTTGCTTGATAGCTATTGCTGTACACGAATTCTGCTAACGGTAAAAATTCCTCCCAACTGCCCTTGAAATCCAAGACATATCCCCTTAGCATATCTTCCAAAACTTGAATCACCCTCTCCGACTGTCCATCAGACTGGGGATGGAACGCCGTACTAAAATCCAACCTTGTACCCAATGCCTGATGCAAAGCTTTCCAGAACCTTGACGTAAATCTAGGGTCTCTGTCTAAAATAATTGACACTGGCACCCCGTGCAACCTCACAATCTCTGATATATATATACCTTGCTAACTTCTGAAGAGAATAATCTATAGTACAGGTATGAAATGAGCAGACTTCGTTAGACGGTCCACAATCACCCAAACTGAATCCTTCTTGGTAGGCGTAAGGGGTAGCCCACTCACGAAATCCATTGTAATCCTTTCCCACTTCCATTGTGGAATCTTTATTGGTTGCAACAATCCCGAGGGTAACTGATGATCAGCTTTGACCTGCTGACACGTCAGACACTTACCCACAAACTCATTTATCTCACGCTTAAGGCCCGGCCAGCAAAATTGCTCCCTCAAATCCTGGTACATCTTACTACCTCTCGGATGCATAGCATAGGGACTGCTATGTGCCTCCTGCAAAATTTTCTGCCTTAACTCCATATCCTTAGGCATACACACCTTTCCTTGAAAACACAACACTTCATCGCTGCTCAAGCTATACCCCTCCAATCCATCATTCTGCACTTGCAAACATCGTGCTCTCAAAACTTCATCCACCAACTGTTTCTCATTAACCTGCTCTACCGACGTCAGCTTCACCTGCAACTCCGCTAACAGGCTTCCATCATCATACAGGCTAAGGTGAGCAAACATGGCTCTTAAATCTGCCACCACCTTACGGCTCAAGGCATCCGCTACCACATTAGCCTTTCCCGGGTGGTACTCAATCAAGCAGTCATAGTCCTTTAATAATTCCACCCACCTTCGTTGCCTCAAATTCAGTTCCTTCTGAGTCAACAGATACTTCAAGCTCTTATGGTCTATGTAGATCACTGACTTCTCTCCGTACAAATAATGCCTCCATACCTTCAAAGCGAAGACCACTGCAGCCAACTCCAGATCATGCATCAGATAGTTAACTTTATGCGGTCTCAACTGCCGAGACGCATAAGCAACAACCTTTCCCTCTTGCATCAATACACAACCTAACCCCGTATGGGAAGTGTCACAATACACCACAAAATCTTTCCCTGCCACAGGCTGAATTAAGACCGGAACCTCAGTCAAAACCCTTTTCAGCTTCTCAAAACTCTCTTGCTGCTTATCCGTCCATACAAAAGGTACCTCCTTCCTCAACAAATTTGTCACAAGTGTCGCTATCGAAGAAAACCCTTCCACAAATCTCCTATAGTAGCCTGCTAACCCCAAGAAACTGTGAATCTTCGCCACCGACTTAGGTGGTTTCCAATCCAATACTGCCTCAATCTTCTAAGGATCCACTCTTATCCCTTCCGCAGATACCACATGACCCAGAAAAGTAACTTCCTTCAACCAAAACTCACACTTACTAAACTTGGCGTATAATTGCTTTTCCCTTACAATCTACAACACTACCCGCAAATGTGCGTCGTGTTCCTCTTCTAACCTCGAGTACACCAGAATATCATCTATAAATACTACGACAAACCGATCCAAGTACAGCTGAAATACCCGGTTCATCATATCCATAAACGCTGCTGGTGCGTTCGTCAACCCGAACAGCATTACTAGAAATTCATAGTGCCCGTATCGAGTACAAAATGCTGTCTTATGGATATCCGCCTCCTTTACCTTAAGTTGGTGATACCCCGACCTCAAATCTATCTTGGAAAAGACCGATGCTCCCTTAAGCTGGTCGAACAAGCCATCTATCCTAGGCAACGGATGCTTGTTCTTAATTGTCAATTTATTCAACTGACGGTAGTCTATGTACATTCGCATCAACCCGTCCTTTTTCTTAACAAAGAGCACAGGCGCTCCCCAAGGTGATACACTTGGCCGAATGAAACCTCGATCCAACAACTCCTAAATCTCCACTTTTAACTCCACCAATTCCTTTGGCGCCATCCTATATGGAGCAATGGATACTGGCACTGTTTCTGGTAGGAGATCTATACCGAACTCCACTTCACGATTTGGAGACAAACTCGAAAGCTCTTCCAAAAAAACAACAACAAACTCTTTTACCGTCCGAACACTTCCTATAGCCGATTCCTTACCTTCCAAAGCACAAATATAAACTACAAACGCCTCACATCCTTTCTTTACCATCTTTTTTGCCTTCAGTGCGGACACCATATTAGATAGGTAATTCCTTCTCTCCCCTATCATCACCACTTCTTCACCCTCAACTGACTTTAGCACCATGCGCTTAGCTACACAGTCCAGCTCTGCCTGGTACTTTACCAACCAATCCATTCCTAAGATTAAATCGAACTCCCCTAAGGGTAGTTCTATCAAATCCGCTTGAAACACAACCCCTTGAAGTTCTAGTGGTACATCTCTATACAGTCTGTCTACCACCACAGAGTGTCCTAGAGGGCTAACTACTGTCATCCTCCTAGCAGCAGTCTCACTAACTAAGTTTAAAGTTTCCACTATACTACTAGCAACATATGAGTGTGTCGAACCAACATCAATCAAAGCAGTATAGGACAACCCAGAAATTAAAAATGTACCGGTTATAACGTCCGATGCATCGCCCTCCTCTCGACGCTTGGCTGCATAGACCAACCCAAGCTGTCTAGCATCAGCACCTCCAGTACCTTGGCCAGGTGCTCCTCGGCCTCGCCCGTTACCATTACCACCCCTAGCTGCACCCCGACCCCTCTGTGGCTGCTGACCATCCCTCCTGAATTGACCACGTCCTTGACCCTCAGCTTGAGTCCTAGCTAACTTCTGCGGACAATCCCTTACCCGGTGCTCCATTGACCCACACTCAAAGCACCCTCTATTACCAGCCCAACACTCTCCCGAATGAGATTTCCCACATCAAGCACACTGGGGTGGCCACTGAGCAGCAGTAGGCTTTGCGGCTCTATCCGGTCCACCAAATCTAGCCAGCAGACTCTGATGGCCCAAAACTCATTTTATCCTTACTATTGTCCTGGTTTCGCCTCTCGGTTCGCTTCATCTCCTCAGCTATTTTGGCCTTTTCCATGAGAACGGCAAATTCCCTTTCACGCTGAAGTGCAATCAACACCCGCAGCTCATCTCTTAGCCCATCCTCGAACCTAAGACAACACTCATGTTCCGTAGCCACCATACCCCGAGCATACCTACTCAACCTCAAAAATTTAGCCTCGTACTCAGGTACAAACTTATTCCCCTAAACCAAGTTCAGGAACGCCCTACATTGCACATCAATATAACCAGCTCCCATATACTTCCTCTGATAGACTACCTTAAAATAATCCCAGGTGATATCATCGGCCACTGCACCATCCCTGACTGTGAGCCACCATTGATACGACTCATCCCGGAGAAGAGACACTATCCCCTTTAACTTCTTCTCAGACGAGAAGTCTGAATCATCCATTATACATTCGGTCGCCTCTAACCAATACTCAGCCGTGTTGGGAACCACCCGTAAACTCGAAACACTTCGTTAAACACCCGAGTCCCGTTGGCGAGTCACTCATTTTCTGATTCGCGGGCTCCGCACGCGCTGCTCGACAACTCTTTCCAAAACTCGCAGTAACGCCTGGGATACCGCATTGTTACCACCAGTCTGATCCTGGAACTCAGCTTCCACCGCCGGCAGATCTGGCAGCACATTTCCAGACCCATGGCCAAACCCTGCTGGCTCTGACAAGGCCATCCTACCCCTACCACGGCCACGCGGCGGACGTCCACAACCTCTTGTACTCATGCTTCTTGTTCGCGTTTATCTGGTTAATAATTTTATGAATTATTAATTCTGTTCACTATTTATCCACGAATAATTTTATGGAAGATAGTTTTATAAGTGATTCTTTCAAATTCCAATCTATCTAAAGTTTCAGTTCCAGGTTTATCCCCTAGTTCTAAGTACATTCACCACACAAACAACATCCATAGACCACTTTCAACATGTAGAGGTATTTCTGTCATTCAACTACCCGGGGGTATTTTCATAATTTTCCAAATAAAGTTTCGGGTGATTTTTCAAAATAAGGGTATTTTGGTAATTTTGGTGAAGTAGGGGTATTATGGTAATTTTGCAACTCGGGGGTATCTTGGTAATTTTGTAAATCAAGGGTAGTTTGGTAATTTACAAACCGAGGGTACTTTGGTCTTTTTCCAAATTCAGGGTAGTTTTCACAAATCAAGGGGTAATTTGATAATTTTAAAACTAGGGTTTTTACAAAACAGTGTGGCTGGTCCCTTTCGGGTTTTAATTATTGGGTTTAGCCTGTGAACAAGTCCTCATGGTTAGGGTGAACAGTCACTACGCACCAGGTAGGGTTCGAGCGAAAAGGAGGTGAGTCACTAGGACTGCTTAAATACCAAGCTCTTCCTGAATCCAATCCTAGACATGCGCATGGCGGTTGCCACACCTTAACTGGGTGACTTACTCACAGGTTTGTTTGATTCGGCTTAAGACTTATGTAATTAAGAAGTTATGTAAACTAGTCATATGGTCCACCAGAACTATCATGCTCAACTACGTCTATGTCTAGAAGCCCATCAAGCCCAACATAAATATATCACATCAAAGGTTAGGGTACTTACCTGGGTGGATCGGTGCCGGAGACTCAGGTGCCATGCTTTCCGAAAAAATAATCATTTCCCAAACTTTTAAAACATATTTTGGGCCTTAATCCCACAACCGAGCTTTTGAACCTGGCTCTGATACCAAAATGTAACACCCCAAACCCGGTCCAAACACTACAATCTAATTTGGCGTACCACGGGAAAGAAAATGTTTTGGAAACCGATTTGTCGACTTGCTTTAGAAAGAAAAATTGATGTAACATTTTAGAGAAAACGTCGATGTATTTTGTATCGTGTAAAACATGTTAAAACTTGGTTTGGAAAACTTAGTTGTCGTATTGTTACTCCGTCTTAATTACTTAATCAGGATATAATTCAGAAAACAAGTATTTGTTTAAGTTTTGAAAACAATCAAATTATAGATTAACAAGCATGCCTAATTTAAACGTTAAGAAACAACTAAATAAATTATCCCGAAGTAATACTTAAGCGGCCTTATTACAAAATTGAAAACCCAATTTAAAGAAAACAACTAAGTCCATAGGGAAACTTTAAAATCAAACGATGCTAAGCATGGCCACCTCGAGTCCACTCCGGCTCCATATCCACGATCTAAGTCTGATCTGCAAAATATAACGGAAGGGGTGAGTCACCTAGACTCAGTGTATAAATCCCCATCCCAAGAGAAATTATGCTCTTACACAAATTCATATACGAATATGCATGTTATGCAACCCATCAACCTAGATATCCATCCGTGTCTCCGAAATCTACCCATTGTGGTACCAAACCACTGGTGATGCCAAACCACTGGTAACCGAAGTTACAAAAAAAAAAAATAACATATGTGGTACCAAACCACTGGTGGTCCCAAACCACTGAGACTTAGTCACAATTTTCTAATATGTGGGGCCAACCCGCTATGTGATGCCAAATCACTGGTGACAGTCTGATAGATCATACTTCCCCCTCCTCTCATCACCCATAACGCAGAGTTATGCTAACAATATCAGTATGATCATGCTTAACATACAAAATTATGTATACAGGATATCATGCATTCATAGATCACAATCAGCGCAAGAAATTATAACAACTTACCCGGCATCCTCGATTTAACCCACAAGGGTAATCTAATATTCATTGCCGACACTCTGGCTTTTAACCACACATAACATTTAACATATTAAGAAATGAAAGTGTGTAAGAGTTACACACCTGGTTCTCGTACCAACGCTTTCACTGCTTCTACGCTACTATCACTTGAGACTACCACTATAAGCCTACGATCTACTTCTGAAGCCGGCCCACACTCGGATGGCCAATCACGCACTCCTGACACATATCGCTTCTTGTATTTGGCGTTGGGTTTATAGATCCAACCCCTCCTACTGCTTGACTATTACTAGTGTCCATAACAACTCCTTGGTCATTAAACCAAATGTAAACGGTGAGATTTAATTAATTAAATACTTAAAACGCAACCTTACCTAAACTGTCGAATCCCTAAAGTCTTCAAGAAAATGTCACCACCAATCTACCTACATTCGGTCAACACCAATATATCAACCAATCCCTTATTTGCAACCAATCGAGTACCGTATAACATTCTGCCAAAGGGGAAAGAATAAGAGAGGGCCATTAGGCCGAACCTACCAACCAACAAGAAAGGGCCATTAGGCCGAACCTACCAACCTACCTTTGGCTTTCCATAAATCGGCAATACAGGGCACAGCAAGGCAGGATTCAACTTCTAGGGGCAGAGAGTGAAATCCACAGGCCTTAGAACAAATGATTCGGGTTAGATCTTAATGAAAAGAAAGAGAAAAACCGCGAAAAACCTTGGAAAACTTACCAAACTAAAGAGGAGTGTTCGACTTATGGTGCACCTTTAGGAAAAATCCACCTTGTAGATTCGGCTATGGGAGAGGAAGATGAAGACCAGGGTATTCGGCTTTGGAAGCAAAGAATGAAAAGAAGAATGTGTTGGAGAGTTGCGGCAAAGAAAATAATTTAGGAGAATAGGAGAAGAGAATTTTCGGCTAGAAGAGTAAGTGAGAAAGAAAGAAAAGAAACAAATGGAAAAGATGAACACTAGGTTTCAAAATTTCGGCAATACATAAGCACACACACAGAGTTGGAGTTTCAGCCAACTCTCTCCCTCCTGATAGCCTTTATCTCACCTGATAGCTTAATCATTATCTTACCTATAGAAAAGACCACCTTAAAACCAACTCTCCCCTCCTAATTATCAGCTTTTTATCATCAATATAAAAGATATAAAACTCCAAAAATGTAGCCTAAGTGCCGTCCACCCCTTCCCCTCTTGGGGTGCCGAACCTAGACCCACAAATTTGGGCCTCAAGTGACCACACTAGGCCCAAACTCCTCCCCCTTGTGACGCCACCTTCATGCCCACTTAAAGCACCTCCAACTTTTGGGCCACAAGCCCATCTTGCTACCAAACATAATAATTTAAATTAAATTACTACTAGCACTATTTTTAATCAATTTAACCCAGATTTAAGCCCAAGCCTGAGCCCAATACACACCTCAAAGCCTCAAATTACCAACTTAGCCATGCAACCTACCAAATGCACAGACCCACCAAATCAGGATATTACGCAGCTCATTGTATGTCATCGGGATGGGTGTGAACTGGAGCCTTTCTGCATTTGGCCTCAAGTTAGATTCCTACTTTGAAGAGCCTTGATAGCTAGTGGTTACAGCCATCAATAGGCCTACGGTGACTGATTTGGGATGCATGCTCAGGATACTCACTTTATTTTCTTGTTTCTTAGGGCTGATCTTTTGGCGCTTTCTCCCGTGTCTATCCTCCCACTCCTTACCGCTTTTTCAATCATCTCACTGGACATTACTATATTTGAAAAGCTTATGGTGGCACTTCCCAACATATGGTTAATGAATGGGGCTTTTAGAGTATTGATGAAAAGCATCATGGTTTCCTTTTCTAAAAACGGCGGCTGAATTTGCATGGCAACTTCCCTCCATCTTTGTGGATAATGCCTGAAGCTTTCATTTGATTTCTTCTCCATGTTTTGGAAAGTGATTCTGTCAGGCGTCATGTCTGTCACATGATTGAATAGTTTCATAAATGCTTTTACTAGGTCTTCCCAGGAATTAATCCTAGTACGACTCAATTGGTTGTACCACTTGGACGCCGCCCCCACCAAGCTATCTTGGAAACAATGGATCAACAATTGATCATTATTAATATACCCAGTCATCCATCTACAGAACATGGTAATATAGGCTTCAAGACAGCTAATCCCATTGTACTTCTCAAATTCTGGCATTTTGAACTTGTGAGGAAGCACCAAATATGGAACCAAGCTCAAGTCTTTAGCATCAATTCCATGGTGATTATCAGTGTTTTCCAACGCCTTGAACTTTTCTTGTAACCATCTATAACGGTCCTCTAACTACCTTGGTAATTCAATTCTTGTTCCTTCTCTTTCCTCTATATCTAAATCAAGGATAATAGGATTAGCAGGGTTATCTCCTGGGTTAGATCCTGAGCCAACTTGGAAATTCATGGGCACCCCACTATCAGCTTGACCTTGTTGAGGCCTAATTGTAACAGATGGCCTTCAAGGATATGCTTCAGGTTGTGTTTGTGCATGCGGTGGGGTAAAACCCAGAGGATAATCCTTATTATCTTCTCTAGCATTAGTCATGGGGCATTTTCCCTTGTCCATTGCCCCATTCAGTAGCTGAGTCATTTGAGCCACCATATTCCTTTAGGCTTCCATCATTTGTTCCCTCATATCTTGTTGGATCTTTGCCAACTGCTCTTGCAGCTGGTCTGACATGTCTCTCTGAAACTGTTTGAGTCTTTGATCCATATTTTTTTTGTCTTAGCATGAGTACCGTAACGATGTTTAGTTTCTAGATTAACTTTCTCTCTTTCTCTCTTTTTTTGAAATAACTTCAACTAATTAGGGTCCTATGGATTTTAATGCATATGATGCGATGTAATGCAAATGCATAAAATGAATGCAAAAAGAAAGAGAGATGTTGATTCTGAATTCAATTCCATTAGAACAACTTTCCTAGAAAATAAATTCCTTTACATAAAACAGATATTTATACGGCCTTTCCCTCATATTCCAAGCGAAGACATTGATTCCTTTCTTCTTATCTAAATATTAAGGTCCAATCTCGCGAACTTTCTAATAAATGTCTCTACTAGCTCTTTTTACTTGATCTGGGCCGCGACTCACTGCTCACTTATTTCCACAATGCTCGTTAGCCTCTTCAAGAAAGCCAAGATGTATCCCAGAAACTTATGGCCATGTGGGAGTGAAAACCTCACGAAGACATAGGTACAAATGTATCCCGAAAGCAATCCACTAGCCCATGCGGAGGTGAAAACCTCACAAAGGCATAGTTTCTCACTCCCACTTAAAGGTACGACCATAACGGTCATGCAATGCAATGTGTGCAAGAAAATAAAAATCATATGCAATGACACAAACAAATGCAACAAAAGGATCATAATTTTCAAATCAAATTTTCAAATTTTCGACAAAGGACAGAAAATAACCAATTTTACGGCTTGACTTTCTTATCGTCCCCAGTGGAGTAGCCAAGCTGTCGAAACCATTTTTATATTTTGAAAAAAAAAATGGGGATCGACTTTTAAAAAAAAAATGGAGTCGCCACCAATCTTTTTTTGAGGTGTGATCTGGTCACCTTGAAATTGATTATTTTAATAAAAAAACATTTTTATTTATTAAAAAATGATTTTGGTCTATGAAATTCGAGAAAACGGGTTCGGGATTCAGTTATGCACGAGGAAGGATTAGCACCCTCGTAATGCCCAAAATTGGTACCTAATTGATTAATTAATGTCTTAATGTCAAAATTTTGAGAAGATTTTAAAATACGATCCTTATTATTTTAAAAAAAATGTTTGAATAAATTGAAATGCATGTTAAGACCCTTTTGTCCAGAAGTAATAAAATATCACATCCAGTACGTTAGGACACGACATTTTAAATCCTCGAAACTAAGCTTGTCTTTTGATTTTCAAAACTCATGCATTTAAATTTTAGAAGGATATTCAATTAGTTGGGGTCAAGTGAAAAAATCAGAACCCAGTAAGTTAGGACACAATTTCTCAAAATTCCAAGCATAGAATATTGTCTATACTTTTTAGAAATCCTTACCTCAAGATAACAAGATGTCATATCCAATGAGTTAGGACACAACACCTCGAATTCCAGAGAATAAGCTTTTATTTGAAACTCATATGTTTTGATTTGAAATGGGTGCTCGATTACTTAGATTCAACGATGAAAATTGGAACCCAGTAAGTTAGGGCACAAACTTCTCGAAGCTCTCAAATACGAGCATTTAGGGGAAAATTATTGCAATATTATAACAACATATAAATAAAAACTTTGATAAAAAACTACAATATTAAAATACAAATAAACAATTTATAAAACACATAATGGCAATTATTTAAATACTAACATCAATAATCAAAGACCAAATAAGTTATACACAAATCATCCTAAAAATAAATGTTATATAAAATAGATAGTAATATATAAAAATTTGCAATTGATAATATATGGAAAAAAATTAAAGCAAATAATCAAACAATTTAAAATGGATGATTTATAAAACGAGTTTTTTTTAAATAAACATGTGTGACACTAAAAACAAATAAAGTATATAATTAATGGAAGAAAATAAAAGAATGATAAGAATGGTTAAATGAATGAACAATATGTAAATAAGAAAGTTAACGAATAAATAAATGAATAAAAATAAAAAGAATAATTAATAATTAAGCAATTAAATGGATAAATAAAAAAATTAGAAAAAATGAAATTCCAACTCACAATATGAGGATTCAACGAAATTCCACCACCGAAATCCAACTCAAACGAGAGCATCTCAAAACGAAACGAAGATGAACGAATAACAAAATAAAAAACAAGCCCCAGAAAATAAGAACACAAGAGAGAGAGAGAGATCTGCGTGAATGCTCTCAAGAATTTTTATTGCTAAAAAAACTCAAGTCCTCTACAATGAAGGGAGAGGCCTCTATTTATAGTTGAGCCTCCCCAAATCCAACGGGTGCAAATCAATTACATCAACGGCTAATATTAAAAGGTATCTACAAATTAAATCTCTAACATTACAAAATCATATCTTCTAAGATTGCATACCATATCTTCTAGGATTGCATATCATATGTAACACCCCAAAATTGGGCTTAGTAGAATTGGGCCCATTGGGCCTTGGGTGTAGGAGTGTTTAAAATTTTTGAGAACAAGAGAACGGAATTATTTCAAGTTGGACTTATTAGGAAGGTGATTTTAGAAAAGTACGGGGTTCTAGAAAGTTCCGGGTTCAAATTGGGCCTTAGCAAAATTTTTATGTTTAAGTACTTCAAGGAGAGAAGGTTAGTGGCATCAAGACTTAAGGAAATAAGTGTGCATTTTCTAGCACAAGGAGTTTGTTGGTAAAGGTGGAAAGTGGTCTGAGGTTTGAATCCCATCTTGTAACATCCTGAATAATTGGGTTTGTGCATTTTATGTGTTTGAATGCTTAAAATATTAAATTGGGAGTTTAAGATACAAATGGGGCTCAAATTGGGTTGAGGCCTTGTTTTAAATATTTTATTTAGACACTCTAGGGGCTTAAATTAAAGTTTAGTAGTTTAAGTGACATATTGGGCTTGTGGCCCACCAACTAGGGGCCCAGTAAAGGCGAGCTATAGTGGCGTCACCTGTGCATGAGGAAGGCCCAAATTTTGGCAGCTTAAAGCCCAAGATTTAGGGCTAAAATTCAGCAATTACATGAGCAAGGGGGCGGCACAAGGCTAAATTTTAGGGATTTTATGTGTGTGGATAATAAGCAGATAAAAGCTATTTTTAAGGAGATAAAAGATCAAAGATAGGAGCCATCTTTAAGTGTTTAATGTTAGCCGAAACTTTGAGGAATTTAAAAAGATAGGGGCATTCGGTTTTGGCTTAAGGTGTATGTGCCGAATTTTGCTATTCATTCTTCTCTTTTCTGCCGAAATCTCTACTAAAGCTCTCATATTTTTCTCTGCCGAAATTTCTCCCCTATTCTTTCTCTCTTCTCTTCTTCTTCAGTTAGCCGAATCTTCAAGCCTCTTCTTGCTCTCTTTTCTCTTTTCTTTCTAGCCGAAACCATATCAGTTCATCCCTCCGGGATTTTCATAAAAAGCCGAAATCAGTAAGATTTCACCTCCTGAAGTTGCCGAATCTTCTTTAATGGAGTCTACTTGTGCCGAAATCTGAAGGAAACAATAGGTAAGTGTTGATTTCGGGATTTCAATGTTCTTTCGGCTTTTCAAAGTCCTTAGCCGAATGGCTATTAAAAACTAATCTCTTATTTCACTCTTATTTTCGGCATTTTGGGATCTGAAGAGGAGTCAATCGTGAAGATCTCTAAGTCATAAATTCAGTAATACTCGAATCAAGGTATTTCCGGGATTTCAAGGTAAGAAAGCCTATTGATTTTAGTATGTAAAAACGGATAGAACACTAACCATGGCCGATTATAGGAGACGGCCTATTTTTCATATCTTTCCGGCTTTTTGAGCAAGTTGTAGATCGGTTAAGCAAGAGTACCGACACTAATCAGGTGTGTAATTCTCCACACCATCTAGATCTGTTTGATTAATATTTAATTATAAGTCTTGTATGTCTTGATAAATGTCGAAATCCCGGCATAATGACGGAAACCCAAAGAGGGTAAAAGCAAATCACCAGGTTAGTAAATGTTCTGATTAAATGATACAAGAATAATTGATTTTATGTGCTTGGATGGGTTAGGTTTGATGAAAGGAGGAAGTTATATGTTGTAGCAGTTTTTACCGTGAACTGTTGTAGCGGTTCCTTATCGTGATCTGTTGTAGCGGATTTTGCCGTGATCTGTTGTAGTGGCTACGGCCATGATCTGATGATGAGCAGCACTACTGCCATCAAGGCGTGTAGCGGTGTGGGTTGATTGTAGAAATCCCCAATGGTGTGAATGGCTGGTACGGGGGTGTATAGCGGATGGACACCTAGGATATGGGTTGGGCTTTGCATATTATTTTTGTTATGTATATTTTTATTATTCTGTTTTATGGGGCTAAAGCCCAAATCTAATGGTGCATGAGGGTTGCACACTGAGTCTCGCGACTCACCCTTTTATTTTAACTATCTCAGGTGACATTTAGGGCATCGGACCGGGCTGGAGAGGAAAGCAAGGTGGCCATGCAACAGAGCTTGGAGGATTCAGTAAAAAGACTTAGTTTAATATTTGATTTTCATTTAATTAATGGGTTCAAATTTTCTTGTAATAAGGCCATGGGCCACTAGATTACCATTTATGTTTTGGGATTTTGTTGGGCTTTTATCTTAAATTTTATGTTTTCAATTAAGTTAAGACTTGTATGAAATTTCAGTTTCCATTTAAAATCCAGCAAGATAATTTATAACTTAATATTTTATTCTTTAATAAATTCTTAAGCTTTCGGAATAAAGGTGTAAACCTAGTAATTGTTTTCCAAAATGCAACATGTTTTGTAAAATCTCTTAAGTGACATACCAGATCCGGTTGTAGCGTTTGGGACGGGTTTAGGGTGTTACACATCTATTACAAACTTTTTGATTAATTTTTGTGCTATTCATCCCAAGTGTCGGTCAAGGCTTTAATAAGGTAAGGAAGACTTTTTAATTTGGGAAAGATGACTAAGGATTATGGTAAGGAGGAAGATAGGGGATAATGAAGGAAAGAATCAAAAGAAAAAGAAAAGATAAGAGAACATGTTAGCTTATAGTGTGGAAGGTGTTTTGGAAAGACTCTTATTTGGTCAATGTTCATCTTTTGGTAAAGATGATACATGGTTTGGAAGGGGTTTTGGGGGTAGCCGAATTTTGCATTAGTGTTTTGGCAAAATTTTGTTGCTTGTTAAGCCTAATTCCTTTTTGCATTCTTTTGTGTTCTTTTCTCCAATTTCTTCTTTTCCCTTGCCGAAACTCTAAAGCCAACTTTGTACACCATTTTCTCTTGTTTTTGGCCGAAACTCCAAGGCTCCCTTTCTCCATCTTTTCATTTCTTTTCACAAAAAATTCTTCAACCTTTCTTCCTTCTCCTTTAATCCATATTTTCAAAGTTGAATCTTGATCATCTCTTCTTCTCCATCTTGCAAGTTGAACATTTTTTCTTTGATTAAATCAGGTAAGTGTTTTTATTTAAATCTTTTCATTTTCCTCCTTAGTCAAATGAGTATCCCTCATTATTTGGTTATTTCATATTGTTCTAAACCGAAATGGTGTTTTCCATACTCCCTCATATCGTAATCGTTAACATCAGTTGCAGTAAAGGAGCGTGTGGTGGTAGTTAGAAGGCGGGGTTGAATATCAGGACTCTGTAGAGGGAGATCACGTGTGGTAAGTGATTCAAGTGTAAGTAATACGAAGAGTGGTTCTTAAGGAAATCCAAATAAGGTGTGTAATCCCATACACTTCCGAATGTATGTTTGAAGTGGTGTGTAATCTCATAACTGTCTGAAAGTTTGCATGAAATTTTCTATGGTTCGGTCGAAATAACGAAGAAAACCGAAAACAGGTATCCGTAACCACTCGGGTATGCATATGTTCGTAGTGGTAACCATATTTTGCAAAGAAATAGTTTGGTCAGCAGCTATGACATGATTTTGAAAAATCACGAAAAATAGGAGAAAGGGAATTAGAAAGTGAATAAGATATCAAATTAAAGCTTACTATGTTTATTTTTATATGAAAGAAACAAAGGAGGAAAAGGAATTTTATATTCTGAGATATTTTAATTTTAGTGAGACTAGTTCTGATTGACTTTGTGGTTCCTTGATCTGTCTTGGAAAAATCTTATAAAATTGTACAAAGTGAATTATGAGTTATAATTTATATGTATAGATTCCTTAGTGAGCCTATTTTTAATAGAAATAAGTGGAAGAAGCATATGAAAACTGTACAGTGATATATTTGAATTTTGGATAAGATAGGTCAGAATCATTGGATATTAAAACAAGGGAAACTTTAAGGAATAAACTGTACCAAATGACTGAGCCAAAAATTCTGAAAAAATTATAGTAAAAAGATATATGAGTCTAGTTTCAAGGAAAATTTACGGATCTAAATTTTGAGTTTCATAACGTGAGTTATAGTCAATTTAGTTAGTGTGACGCAGATGGACAGTTTCAATTTTATGCCCCACATTAGTAGTTAAGTCTAGGTTACAGAATTACCAAAATACCCTTGGAGGGTAAATTACCGAAATACCCCTGGGATTGCGAGATTACTGAATTACCCTTAGTGGGTAAAATTACCGAATTACGAAAATACCCTTATGGGCCGAATTACGAAAATGCCCCTAATGGGCCGAATTACAAAAATGCCCTTAATGACCCGTTTTATCAAAATGCCTTAACGGGCCGAATTGCATAAATGCCTTTAAAGTGCCGATTTACAAAAATGCGATTATAGGCCAAATTACAAAAATGCCCCTATGGGCCGATTTGATAGATTGCTCTAGTGGACCGAGTTACAATGTGTTATAATGGGTCGATTCTTCGTAATAAATTATTGGATTGATAATTGTCATTTATATATGTGAATATTATGTTTTATTATTTATGTTGCATTTGCATATTTTGCATGGAATGGGGAAAAATGATAAAGAAAAGAAGTATGGTCTGGTGGCTCTGCCACATTTTGATTCTGTTGGCTCTGCCACAAATTTTGATAATGGCTATGTGCCAATTTAAATATGGCTTTGTGCCATAGTGATTAAGGCTGTGTGCCGATTATATTACCGTTTATGATATTCTGGTGGCTCTGCCACAAATTTTGATAATGGCTATGTGCCAATTTAAATATGCCTTTGTGCCATAGTGATTAAGGCTGTGTGCCGATTATATTACCGTTTATGATATTCCGGTGGCTCTGCCACATATTTTGATAATGGCTATGTGCCAATTTAAATATGGCTTTGTGCCATAGTGATTAAGGCTGTGTGCCGATTATATCATCGTTTATGATATTCTGGTGGCTCAGCCACAATTATTATAGATGGCCACTCTCCTGCGAATTATTATTATAAATGGCATTTTGCCTGCGATTGGTGTGTTGGCGGGGTGGGTTGACTTGATCCCCACAAGTGTGCTGGATGGTACGGGTGGTGTGTAGCGGATGGATTATTAGGTTGGTTTGGGAATGGCATTACATTCATATTATATATCTGATACATTATATTGTAAAAAAGGGCTTAGGCCCAAGTTTTTGCTAAACGGGTTCAAACCCAGTGGATGACGGTAAGGGGATTATACACTGAGTTCTTGTAACTTACCCCCCTTTTTCTTAATCCTTGTAGGTAATGCTTAGTGACAAGGACTTGGGGCCGTGGACGACTCGGTGGGGGCCATACTTCTGGAATGTTATTTTCGGACTTCAGTAAACTTCTTTTCCGTTTTATTTAGCTGCTTTTACTATTTTGGGTTTTTAAGTTGTAATAAGGCCTCTGAACATTTTTTTTATTTTTGCTTTATGGTTGGGATGTTTTTATTATTTTTCTTAAATTGTTTAAAAAGGAAATTTTCTAAAAACTTAAATAATGATTTCCAAAATTGATTAATAAATGGATTTCATAACAAACTTTTACAAATAAATTAACACGGAAATTCTCTTTCAAATTTTCAACGTTATTTTCAAAAGTCATGGTTTTAAAATTCACTACCTCGATTTTCAACTCATCAATCAATCTTTGAAAAATAGCTGTACTGTATCAAATATTTACATACAAAACTTGTTTACTTAAACACAACCAAGTAACGCCTATTTTAGAAAGAATCACATGATGTTTTACGTTTTTTTCATGGTTTTAAAGTTCAAAAGTTCGGTTTTCGTTACATCAATCAACTTCTCGAAATTTGTATTTTATCGAATAGTTATAAATCAAACTTGCTTTCTTAATTATATTATATTAATTTTATTTTTTAGTTCATTCATAAGTCCTCAAAACATTTTCTTCGTGTGACATACCAAATCCGCTTGTAACGCATGGGCTGGGTTTGGGGTGTTACATCATATCTAAGATTTGCATATTATATTTAAGATTGCATATCCTTGAAGATTATGTTTCCATATACGTCAAGCTTGTAGATAGACCTTCAATCTTTTCAAGTAATGGGCCATTCCGATCGGGCCAAATGATATATTTTGGACTGGACTTGGACTTTGTTTTATTATTTTGGGTTTATTATTTTTGTATGGGCCTGGGCTAAATTGGCCTATTACACAAAACCCATACCAAAACTAGCTTGATTCATTAGCTATAATTCACATATAAAACCCAATTCAATGTTCATCCGAATTCACCATTTGTAAACATCTTAGAACACATAGATGTCATATGCCTTAATCAAGCATTTAACCAACCATCAAGACCTAAGTGTATTAAACTTATACAAGCATATAAAGCATATATACACCACCTAACATTAACCATTTGTGTATCTCAAATCCATACCAAAATATGCAAACTCACAAGGCAATTTGTACCTCAAACATAAATCATTAATAAGCCATACAAAATAACCAAATAAATACTTAAAACATGCCAAACCATATGGCCAAATATGCTTTCCATAGTAAATCAAAATAACCATAGCCTATACATGCCATATAACCAAGTCACAATGTATATAAATATCGAAATCATTAGCTAGATAGTGTGATGGTGTAACAGCCAGATTTAGACCCTAGTCAGAATAGTTGTTTTAAGACCACAAATCTGAGGTCAGAATAATATTTTAATGTTATTTTTGGTGTTGATTATATGTGATATAGTCTGTGTAAAAATTCTGTGTGGTAATTTTATCGATTGTGTGCCGAATTAAGAGAAAGGACTTAATCGCGTAAAGTGTAAAATGATGTGTGCTGATTGTTAAGTGTTTAATTGTGATTGTCTTTATAATGTGGAGGCCTTATGTAGCAATTAAGCCATTATATAGTTAGTGGATGGTTAAATGACTAAATAACCAAAATGTTTATTTGTTTTATACGATTAATAAATGGACAAAATGGGAAATGAGTAATTAAGTTATTATTCATAAAATAAAAGGCTAAAATAATCCAATTAGTGAATGTTCATCCACCGAAAATTGAGAGTAAAAGAAGGGTTTTAAGCTTTGAGAATTTCGACCCTTGTTCATCTTGATTCAAGACCAAGAAAGGAGAGGTTGAGATCGAGATCGAGGTAAAGACAAAGTGCTCGATTAATCGACCGTATCGGTATTTCGACGTCTGAGGTAAGTTTGGACATAATATTTGTATATAGCTATGTTTAAATGTTATGAAATAAATGGTATAATAATATTGAAATGTGAATGTTATGTGAGGGCTCGAGATATGTGGCACTAAGTGTGCGCATTCGGAAATGTGACCGAGATGATTAGCACTGTGTGTGCGAAATAATATAAGCTTTGGCTTTGTGGTTGGCACTGTGTGCGATACTGATTTAAGATTGGTTTGATATGGATGCACTGATTGTGTGATGTTAAGTAAGCTTCGGCATACTGTTTGGGCACTAAGTGTGCGATTGAATCAAAAAAGGAGGATAGTTGATCGGAATGAAATAGTGAGTATTGAATAGCATATGTAAACGATAACTAAGTGTTGGCTAAAGTACGCTCAAAACTTATGTGGTTGATAAAACTATGAATGTGTTTATGGAAGGGTTAATTGAACATATTAGTTTTGGATGCTATGATATATGTGATTGCAAATTAATCTATGTAATGGCATGTTTTGGTATAATGTATTATGTTACGAACTTATTAAGCTTTTGAAAGCTTACTGTGTGATTGTTTCTCTGTTTACAGTGTCAGTAAAGCTAGCTCGGATTCAGGAATCGTCAGCATCTTAATCACACTATTTGCAATCTATTTTGGTACTTTTGGAAAGATGTATATAGTTGAAATATGGCATGTATAGGCTAAAAGTTATGATATATCTTGAAATGTTTAACCCTTGCCATGTGATTTGGCTTGGAAGTTGAATGATGTAAAATTGATGAATGAGCTATGAATGTGGTATATTTCATGATCTTGTTGATTGTGAAAAATGTGATTAGAAGATGAATTTTGGTACGGATTATATGATGCTTGAATTACATATGCGTTGAGATGTATAATTGTCACTTTGAATGGACTTAGTTGTGATGATAATGAGCATGGAAGTAGATGGTATAGTTGGTGGATAAATAATGCATGAAATGGTGTGTTTGAATGCATTTAGAAGTATGAATTGGCATTTCTTTGAAGCTTGTTGGTAGACCCTTGTATGGGTGGCAAATTGCCTTGTAAATGGCCTATTTTGCATATTTGGTTAAGGGACACGGGCGTGTACCTCTACCGTGTGGTTCAAGGACCACCTTGAAGTGTGTCTGGACAGGTTACACAACCGTGGCACACGGACGTGCCTGGTGACCATGTGACCAAGTCAGTAGCTAGCATATTATCACACAACCATGGCACACGGGCGTGTTTAGTGGCCGTGGGGATAAGTCAGTATGCATGCCCTGTTTTGACATGGCCTGGACACATGAGTGTGTCTAGTAACCGTGTAAGGCATACGGCCTGACTGCACGGGCATGTGACCTCAATAGTTTTGAGGATTGCTTGAATTTTTGAAAACTTTCATAAGTGTACAGTTTTGTCTTGGCCTCTTTCCAACACGTGTTTAAGGTCTCGAAGACCTAGACAAGAGACTATATGCTCGTATTTGAATAAGTTTAATTGATGATTGACTTTGTGTCGTGAAATGAATGTGAAATGTTCAGATTGTTCGGTAATGCTTCCTAACCCTATTCTGATGACGGTTTTAGGTTAGGGTGTTACATCCCATACACTATAAAACATAGAAAAAAAATAACACCAAGTAAGTTATAAGCTTAGTAAGCTCGTAATATAATAACTCATGTTACTAAATAACCACATTACAAACAATTGTATCAAGTCATAATAAAGCTCATTTGATTTTACAATTCTACCTCATATTCGTGCACATGATTAAACAAGATTTCCACGAGTTTATTCATTTCAAAGCTCGTATGACTCTTAAACTTTTTATCACTTTATTCTCATTTACAAATACATAAGGAACAATATATAACTTTATTTGATCCATTATTCATCACATTTCTTTAGCCGAAAGAATCATGTAAATTATCATTAAATAATTGTAATTCTCACCCAATGTGCCATATATAATTAACACAATCATTGCTCATATCACACATATCATTCAATCCATACCTCACTATAGCCAAATAAACACATTTTGGCATAAAATATAATTATGCACTAATAATTCTCATTTCATATTCATGATACACTATGAAATCATTAAATTACCTTCATTTAACTCTCAAATAGGTTCTGAACGTACCTGTTTTGCTTAATTCAATTGAACTTTCATTCTTGTATTAAATTTGCGTGATGAACCATTCAGAACTATTAAGGATACTCAGAAGTCTTGTATATCACATACAATGCCATTTCCCAGATATGGTCTTACATGTTATCATATATCAATGTCAATAGCCCAGCTATGGTCTTACACGAATCATATATCGATGCCAATGTCCCAGACATGGTCTTACACGAAATCACATAATGATGCCAATGTCCCAAACATGGTCTTACACGTAATCATATATCGATGCCCGAGACATGGTCTTACAAGTAATCACGTATATCGATGCCATATCCCAGATATGGTCTTACACAAAGTCTTATATGGTCTTATACGAAATCATGTAATGCCATGGTCCAACCATGGTCTTTTCGCCAATTTGTCTTTTGTTACGAAACGATTGTGTTCGATCCTGCATTTTTTACTTATTTCAAACATTTAATTTAAGCTCCACAATTAAATAAATTATATGAATACATTCATACTATCATTCATCAATTACATAAATATACATTGAAGTTCGATTATACGAACTTACCTCGATTGCTAAAACAATGGAACGGATCGACTGGTCCGATACTTTATCTTTTCCCCAATCTAGATACGTATTTCACTTTTCTTAACCTAAATATAATCAAAATCAGCTTATTTACCTAAATATAATCAAAATCAGCTTATTTAATTATCTCTCTATTCAATTTAATCCAAAATTTACTTTAAAGCATATTTACACTTTTGCCCTATAATTTCACATTTTTACAATTTAGTCCTTATCACATAAAATCACAATTTCATGAAATTAAACACAAACCCAAGCTAGCTGAATTTTCCATATATCACTAGCGGCTCATATTTTCAATTTATTTCACATTTAACCACTAAATTTCCACATTTCACCATTTAATCCCTAATTGACATTTTTATCAAAAATCACTTTATAGAAGATGAAAATCTAACATCAAATATTCATATTTCATCAAAAAATATAAAAGATATCAAGTATTCAACAATGAAAATTCACAAATTCTTTAACTGTTTTAAAACGGAGCTACGGGTTAGCTAGATTACAAAGCAACGATCTCAAAAACGTAGAAATTATTAAAAATCGAGTAAAAACCACTCACCAATTTGTCTTCAAAGTTTGGCTAAATAAAAAGCTCTCCCATGGCTGATTTTAGGTTGAAATTTTGGTGAATATGGATAGTGGAAGAAGATGACACAATTTGTTTCATTTAATTTAACATATAATGCTTTTTTACTTATTTAACCTTTAATAACCTTAATAACTACACCAAATACCACTCCACTGACATCCAATATCTCAATATGGGCTAGTTATCATATAAGGACCTTCAATTTAAAATTCTATAGCTATTAGACACCTTTAGCATATAGAACATAACTTTCGCACTTTACACAATTTAGTCCTTTTTATCAAATTAAGCACCCAATTGATAAAATTTCTTCACGAAATTTTTACACAATTATAATATCATACCGTAGATATTAAAATAATAATAAAATAAATTTTTTAACTTCAGATTTGTGGTCCCAAAATCACTGTTCTGACTAGACCCATAAATCGGGCTGTTACAATTACGAATTGATACTTAACCCGAACTAGCACACAAGACTTACCTATGACACGAACAGACCTGAATACGATTTGGCATCCAAATGAAACTTCAATAAACACCCCTTACTCCTGTACCTCAAAAATATAGCAATCAAACTCTTTCTTACACTCTCCTTCCCTTCGCCAAAACCGAAATAGAAACCTCAACAACGTTAGGAATTCACAAGTTATTGGTATTGTAGCATTACTTACCAGAGCCAAGTGAAAAATACCAAGATGACGAGAACAAGTTATAGCCCTAGCCAGCAAAAGAAGTAAAATCGCAGGAAGAACAAAAAGAAGGATGGCAGAGAACGAAGAACAAATGTTAGTAGATTTTTTTTTTGAAAAAGAATAAAATTAAAATTAAAACTAGATTAAGCCCTTAATCCCTTGATTTACTCTCCCACTTAACCACTACATCCAACTACTCAGAATCCAACTCTCTCAAGACTCTAACCAGGGAACCGAGCAAAAATAAAACTCCTTCGCTCACGCAGGGATTAGAACACCTGACCTCCAACACACCAACACCCTTACCACTTGAACCAGCAGGCTCATTCTAATGTGGATTTACAGAAAATTAAATATAAACCCATTGAACAAAGATAAGACTTTATTCCAAAAATAACAAAATTTTTCAAAGCTAAGGCTTGAACTGGGAGCTCTCACACACACCCAGAACACTTAACCACTAAAGCAGATACACACTTGTGTCAAAATTATACAGAAACAAAAATAAATATTTTGGGGCATTATACCAATTGTGTATGTGACACCCCAAACTCGATCGAAACGGGCCGATCCAAATCCGAAGCGATCCATTAGCCACCGAAGTGACTCTCCAGTACAAAACCACCCTAAAACACACACCAAGCTTATAACACCTCAATTCTAACTAATAATTGTCTAACCTTATTCTGGAAACGATTTCTTGATGGTCACTTAACTAACTATAAATACGACAAAGGCAAGTGTAACTATCAAACAATAGTATAGCCACGACGAGTAAAGATATCGTATCCACGAGGACTAAAAGTATTAGTAATTACCGTTTTCTTATTATTTAGTTGACAAATTGGAGTGAAGTGTTTTAATCTAAAATTACTAAACTAATTTAACTAAGAATGTAATAAAGAATAAATCAAGGAAATAATCAACTATTAACCAATGAGAGAGACAATACCCAGGAAAGAATCCACCTAGACTTTACCTATTATTATGAATCTGAATTAAACGATTTATTCACTTGGTGTCTTAATCCGTAGAAATCCCTAAATTATGTTAATATCTCTTTTGAGAGTAAGAACAACTGACTCTAGGTTGATTAATTGAAATATCTTCCTAATTAAAACCCTTATCGTTGCATTAGCTTGATCTTATTTATAAATAAAACGACCTAGAACTTAAAGTTCTGATTAAGTTGCACTCATTTAAACCCTGAGGCGCAGCCTCTAAGGGTGCCCCTCTATATACATGATACAACTACGACACCATTCGCGTAGACTTGGCGGTATTTGGCTTGGTCCCTCTATGATTCTTGAATCATCCCTTAACCTACATTTAGAGTAGTACAAAAGTAAGTCCGGATGAACTTAGTGAGGTTCAATACAACCGTACTCCTAGAAGATTCTTAATTTGATGAGTAGATAAGAATTAATGCATAAAGATAAACCTTTTTAAGTAACTTAGGATATTCCTGAGATTAGACATGGCGATAGTGACACCCTTACATGTTCTGAACGAGCCGTCAGCGAACATTATTGATAAGTGTAATCGTAATCATACTTTTCAAAACACCCATTTTTATAGGGCTTGATCTCATCTAGCTTCAACTTAGACTTCCACGTTTGCCTTATTGATTTGATTCATCATAGAGTAACCATATATGTGAATACCCATATTGACGATAGTTTTTTGCGGACTAACAGATAACTCGCTATAACTACTGACTTTCTACCTAGATCCCCTCATTTCACACTGAGCTCAATTTAAATCTGATAGTTTATTCCTAATAATGAATCTTTTGACATAACGTCTGCATGAATTCCTCTTTAAGGAAGACCCGTTTACTGATGCCTTTATTGGTGACCTTGGATATGGAACAGAGGCGGTGGGTGGGCACCCCACTTTCTTGGCGAACTCATACCTACCAGATAATCCTATAGACTCTCCCTTTTCAATCCATTCTACTAAGATTGTAACACCCCAAACCAGGCCCAAATGCTACAACCAGATCTGGTATGCTACGGGGTTTACGTTAAACTTCACTCAAATGATTTTTTTGGAAATTCAGTTTCTTTATTTAAGTGTTCGTTAAATAAGTGATACTGGAAGAAAACCTTTGCTCTTTCTTTGAACATGTTTGGAAAACCCATTTTATTACTTCTTGTAGATAAGTCTTTGAACATAATTTTTTTTAAAAAAAAGAATGAAAACAATAAATATTGTAAAATGATAACCTAGGCTATGGGCTTTATTACATAAACATTCCCAAAATTTAAAACTTAAAGAAAGAAAAACCGGAAATAGTTTAGAAAATAAAAAGGCTTGATGGCCCTTTGAGTCCGCCTCGGCTCTCATGCCCACGATCTACTGCTCACCTGAAAGCTTTAGGAAAATAAAGGGGTGAGTCACCAAGACTCAATGTGTAAATCCCGAAAACACATAAAAGCTTGAGGCCCACAAACACATTATGGGCCTTAGCCCATACACAATGGCAACAAAATATGCAACATGGCCCAACCCAAACCTAATAATCCATCCTCTACACACCAGCCCGTACCAGCCAACACACCTCGGGGATTTCTACAATCAACCCACCAACAGTTACACACCATATCGACAGTCATGCTGCCTATTCCTAACATTCAGGAATAAATTCAACGTGGCTTAGCCACCGATTACTATTGTGACCTAATTTATAATTCGTGGTTTAACCACCGATCACCAAGTGACCTATTACATGCTCTTCCCCTTCATCACATTTATCCCACCCCATGCATACATCCATCCAGAATCAAAATAACATGTAACCTAACAGATCACAGACTAGCACATACATCGATACACATAGAGAAGTTTCTATGATTACGTACCCGGCATCCCTGGCCTACCCTTTTCGGGTAATACGACTGTCCATACAGCCTTTTTTTTGCTTTTAGCCCATAACATATATTTATTATAGATTAATTAGTGTGTTAGAGATCTACACACCTGATTACAATCAAGACGAGACCTTCTATGTCTACACGATCAGAAGCCGATACGACTGCTAACTGCCTAAGATTTTATTCTGAAGCCGGTCCACAACCCGGTGGCCAATCCTAAACTGCTGACACCACTCATTTCTTAAACTTAGGGATTGGTTTAACCAATCCAATCCCCTCCTTCGCCTGATCGATATTTGATTCCATTAAAAGACCTTATCAGTTGCTACCATCACAATATATGGTTGTTAATCCATATCATATAGCTAAGATTATAAATACGATGAACGAACCTAACGGAAATCTAAAGAGAACCCCTTACCTTGAAATCTCGAAAGAAGATTGAGACTCAGAGACTAGTAGTTTCTGGCTTTTAGATCTAAACGATCTACTTCGATTCTCGACGTCGCCCAACAAGAAAACATCAAACCATTAATCAAACGTCAACCTTACCAATCCCAATAGCCTTTCAGCTTTAACTTCCAAAAATCGAAAGAGAAAGAAAAAGAACAGGAGAAATCGGCACTTACCTTAACACAGAGAATTTGGCAACTCCTAGGGAATTTCGGCTTTTGAGAAGATCAAACAGAAAAGATGATCTCAAGAGATCTATGAAGATTCAGCTTTGATGAAAAAATCGGCAAAGAGAAGGGAATAGACAAGGGTATTCGGCTATGGAGATGAAAGCAGAGAAAATAATGGAATTACAGCTTTTGCATAAAAATGGAGATGAGAGAATAGGATTTAGGGATTTCGGTTTAAGCAAAGAATGAGAGAAAAGAATGAGAGGAAAAACCCAAATGCCAAAATTGAAGAAGAGAATAGAAAAATATAACCCTAATACCGAAAATATAAAGATATTCCCCCTTTCTTAACCTAAATTTTGGCACCTACCCCCCCTAAAAACAGAAAATGCCTCTTTTTAAAACTAAAACTAAGCTACTATTCAAAGGGAATTTCGACACCCTTTGCCCATACCAAAATTGATTCCCCCTCCCCCTTGGAGTTTGAAATTCGGCCACCACTGTGACCAACAGATAAATCCTAAATTTTCTCCCTTATCTTCATCTGATCACTCATCCTTAAGTGACATGGATAACACCACCACTTCCTTCCTTTATATGCCACATTATCAGTCATTTTATCCATATTATCCAAACAAATAAATCCTATTTTAAAGCACCCTAGCCGACTCCAACTCTGCTCATTTAAATACCGAAAATTAACTAACTTTAATTAAAATAACTGGGCTTCATACGACTCGAACCTGAGCCTCCTCAATTGACGCCACCTCCCTGCTCTCTAAGCGACGCCACTTTGCCACTGGGCCACAAGCCCATTTGTGTCTTAAAACACATATAACATCTCTTAAGCCATATCCTAACAGGCTTTCCACTAGAGTGTCCAAACAGAAAATTTGATTAAGGCCTCGGCCCAATCCTGAGCTCAATCTGAACCCCTTAAATACTCTAATTAACACATTAAACGTATCACCCATCAAAATGCAAAGGCCCATTAATTCAGGATGTTACAAAGATGCTCCCAATATTAGTTAGTCTCCTTTTCAGACTATCTCTTCCTAATACTGACTTGGCGACCTTCTACCTCTGCTAGTCCCTTATAGACTATCCCAAGCCAGAAAGTCCTGATGGACATATTCTTTCTTTGAAAATCCCTAGTAGACTTTATCGATCATTCAGCTATGGGCTGGCACTCACTTCTACGTGGTCCTTTAGCGGACTTCCCATTTTTCAGGCTACCTTTTTATCGATTATCAATTAAGATTTCAACTACGACAATCCATTTTATATTTGTATAGCCAATGATGGTTCTACATCAACTCAGGCAGACTCTTAATGGTGAATACCAGATTCGCCAATACATTAAAAGAATTTCTCCTACCTGTGTTAGGACGTTTCTATCAGTTCTACTTATCATCGCATTTTGGCAGATTCCCTTATTATCCCATTTGCCCACGTCTCAAACTTGGCATGATAATTTTGTCATATTACTCATCGCGCGAGTCATACAGTGATTATTCCTTTTATGTCATAGCAGGCTTACTGGTTCACTGTCCTGATAGACTTCATATGTTTTCATAGCCCAACTATGGTCTTATGTAATATGATGTCATGTTTACTATCCTGGTGGACTTTATATATTGCCATCGCCCAACTATAGTCTTTCACTATATGATGTCATGTTTAATATCCTTGCGGATTTCATATGTTGCTATAGCCCAACTATGGTCTTACATAATATGATAGCATGTTTTCCCAAAAACCTTTCTTTCTGAAGAATCAGTAAACCTCTTTTGAGGTGTCGTCATGAAGGACCAGTCGATAACTGTCGTTACGATGTCACTCTATAGAGTTGATAGACCATCATCATAGTTTCGTTCTAGTAAGCTAGTGGATACCATTCTACGATGCCACCAAACTCCCTTGAATCCTTATTTTAGTTTGCCCATTCTTCCAATATGCGAAATTTCCCTATCTTCAACTAACTTGTCATTTGCTACCCTCTATACATCGTATTTTTATATAAGCATACATAGCATGCATATAATTTCAATCAATACTATTTATTTACAATGTCATAGAGTACACCAACATTTCACCAATACATGACCATATTAGTTTAACAGACATTTTCTGAATCCTCATATTTACGCAGACCAATGTATGCACATTATTTCCATACAATCTCAAACCATTCTCGAAAGCAGCCATAGACTTGGACTGAACTGAGTGCAGATCATACAAGCAATACAACAATAATAAAGCACCCAAACATAGAGTATAAAAATTCACCCTACTTCCTTTGTCCTCTCCAGCTTAGCTTGTCCAAATGCTAGAGCCTCCTTCCTCCTGGCAACTAAGTATGACAAACCATTTATTAGTTAAACCAAAGGTGTTCAAACTTTAAAACCCAAAACCCATTATACAGGAACTTATCAGGAATCTGTACTTCTCTTTTTCTCTAGATCACGAGTACAGAAAGGCTTGGAAATTATATACATGTGAGGGGATTTGATAGAGTGGATATTAAGGTTCTTGAGTTCAAATCCCATCATAGTCAATTTGACCCGTCCTATGTCCATGGTGGCCATATATATGGCTAGGAAAGGTATTTCTAAGAGTATAGAAATATCAAGATAATCCTTGAAGTTAAGCATGATAAAGTCAACTAGAAAAATGAATTGTTTAACCCTCACTAACATATTTTCAAGGAATCCCTTGGGACGTAGTAAAGATCAACCGACTAATTGCAAGGTGATTTTCTTTTTGTAACATCCTGAAATGGTGGGGCTTCACATTTAATGTGCTGCGATGTTTATGTTATGTTTGATGTGCTAGTTAGGGTGTTTAAGGGGTCAAGAATGGGCTCAGGGATTGGGCCGAGGCCGTAATCGAACTTTCTGTTTGGACAATCTAGTGAAAAAGCCAGTTAGGATAGGGCTTAAAAGATGTTATCTGTGTTTTAAGACACAAATGGGCTTGTGGCCCAGTGGCAAAGTGGCCCCACTTAGAGAGCAATGAGGTGGCGTCAACTGAGGAGGTCCAAGGTTTGAGTCGCATTACCCGCTTATTTTGAATGTTTTGGCGTCAAAGGAGATGAGAGTTGGGGGTGGCTAGGATGCTTGAAATTAGGAGATTAATAGAATGGATAATGTGGCTGACAAAGTGACTGATAAAAGGGAAGAAGAGGTGGTGTTATCCATGCCATTTGAGGATGAGTGATCAGATGAAGATAAGGGAGAAAATTTAGGAATTATCTGCTGATCACAGTGGTGGCCGAAATTCCAACACTGAGGGGGAGGAGGAATCGGTTTTGGTATACTCAAGGGGTGCCAAAATTTCCCTTGATTAATAGCTTAGTTTTACTTTAAAAGGGGCATTTTTGGGTTTTAGGTAGTAGGTGCCGAAATTGTGTTTAAGTGAGGGGAATATCTTTTTATTTTTGGCATTAGGGTTTTATTTTCCCATTCTCTTCTTCAATTTCGGCATTTGGGTTTTTCCTCCCATTCTTCTCTCATTATCTGCTTAAGCCGAAACCCCTAATCCCATTCTTTCATCTCTACTTTTATGCTAAAGTCGAATTTCCATAGCCTTTGTCTCTACATCTTTCTTCTTTATCTCCTCTAAAAGCCGAAAACTCCTAAGTCCCACCTATAATTCTTTTGTTTATTTTTGGCTCTTTTCTTCCCTGATATTGCCGAATTTCTTCTTCTGTGGTGCTTGTGCCGATTTCTCTTAGGTGTGATTTGAATCCTTTGTGTTCAGGTAAGGGGCGATTTCTCCTATGTTCTTCTTTTCTTTTTCAGTTTTTGGTGGCCAAAGCCGAAAGGCTGATGAGCGTGACAAAGGTATCTTTTGAGTAACGTTTTGACTGTTATTGTGTTCTCATCTTGGGGCGACGTTTCGGGAATCGAAGTAGACCGAATCATCTAGATTTCAAAAGCCGAAAATTGCTAGTCTCTAAGTCCCATATCTCCTTTCGAGATTTCAAGTTAAGGGGTTCTCTTTAGATTTTCGTTAAGTTCGTTTATCGTAATTGTGATCTTAACCCTATAATATCGATTAACCAACCATATGTTGTGATGGTAGCAACTGATAAGGTCTTTTGATGGAATCACATGTCGATCAGGCAAAGGAGGGGATTGGATCTGTAAACTCAATCCCTAAGTTTAAGAAATGAGCGGTGTCAGCGGTTCGGGATTGGCCACTGAGTTGTGGACCAGCTTCAGAACAAAATCGTAGGCAGTTAGCAGTCGTATCGGCTACTGATAGAGTCGACATAGAAAGTCACGTCTTGACTGTAATCAAGTGTGTAGATCTCTATCACACTAATTAATCTGTATTATGTATGTTATGGGCTAAAAACCGAAAAGAGGCTGTATGGACAGTCATATTACCCGGAAAGGGTAGGCAAGGGATGCCAGGTACGCAATCATAGAACCTTCTCTATGTGTATCGATGTATGTGATAGTCTGTGTACTTTTAGGTAGTATTTTGTTTTGATTCTGCATGGATGTTTGCATGGAATGGGGTTAATATGATGAAGGGGAAGATCATGTTAATAGGTCACTTGGTGATTGGTGGTCAAACCACGAATTGTAAAGTTAGGTCACAATAGTGATCGGTGGCTAAGCTGCGTTAAATTTATTCCTGATTGTTAGGAATAGGCAGCATGATTGTCGATATGGTGTGTAGCGGTTGGTGGGTTGATTGTAGAAATCCTCGAGGTGTGTTGGCTGGTACGGGCTGGTGTGTAGAGGATGGACTTTTAGGTTGGGTTGGGCCATGTAGCATGTAAATATTCTGTTGTCATTATGTATGGGCCAAGGCCCATAATGTGTTTGTGGGCCTTGAGCCTTTTATGTGTTTTCAGGATTTGCACACTGAGTCTTGGTGACTCACCCTTTATGGTGAGCAGTAGATCGTGGATATGGGAGCCGAGGCGGACTCGAGGGGCCATCAAGTCTTAAATTTTCATAAACTATTTCCGATTTTCTCTTAAGTTTCAATGTTGGGATTATTTATGTAATAAGGCCTCCGTAGTTTAGGTTATCGATTTATATGTGTTAATGTTTATATTTTAAATTTATTTTCAAAGACTTAATTATTATAAGTAATGAGATGGGAATTTCAAACACGCTTAACGTAAAGAATCGTTTTAAAAAAAAACTAAGTTAACGAATATTTGCTTAATCGAACCGAGATTTCCAAAACCAACAAAGTCAGGTTTTCAACACAACACGTCATCGAAGAGTTTTTCAAATAGGATACGTGCTTTCTTTAAAGCAAATAAAGAACTTTGATTTTAACATTTCAACCCGTAGCATGCCAGATCCGGTCGTAGCGTTTGGGCCGGGTTTGTGGTGTTACAGTTTTCCTTAAGCTCTCCCAAGCCTGACCTCCTATAAATTGACAATGGCTTGATGTTAATACTGGCTTCTAGGTCACACAGGGTGTTCCTAAAACTCACTGTACCTATCTCAATTAGGATGTTAAATTTACTAGGATCCTTTAGTTTTGGGGACTTCTCTAGACACTACTGCGCTACATTCTTCGTTAACTATAATTCGCTCTCCTCTCCCTATTTTCCTCTGACAAAACATAACATCCTTAAGGAATTTGGCATATTTGGGCATCTTTTCAAGGAGTTCTAACAAGAGGAGGTTCACATTCAAGGCTTTAAACATCTTGAGGAAGTCTATGAACTCATCATCATCTCTTTGCTTTTTCTCTTCCAAACGGCTTGGAAACGGTATGGGCTTTGGTCTCAGTGGTGATGGTGGAACAGTTCTATCCTCGATTTCAAATCATGTGGGCTCAATCTAAGGTTTTTCCTTCTCAACTACCCATCTTTAACAATAGAAGTCCAGGTGCTATTGTCCTTCTCACTCACTTCCATCTCCCCACAATTTGGTCGGGTAGGTTCCTTAACCATAGCCCCAGATCTAAGAGTGATCGCCTTGGCATGATCCTTTCCTTCCCTCTTCTGATTAGGTTTAGTATTATTGGGTATGCTAAAGGCTAAATTATTTTGCAACAGTTGCAGAACTTGGTCTAATTGACTACGGATTTGGTGCACATCGACAACAAGGGTCACTGCTATAGTCTGGTTTTCTCTCTTGATCTTGGGGTGCCCTAAAAGGTAGCAAAGGTTGATATGGTGCGTTGGGCTTAAGAGGTTTAAGGTTTTGGTTTCCTTGATTTAAATGCCTCTCTCGATATTCTCCCCACCTAAGGTTAGGATGATCATGCCACCCGAGGTTATAGGTGTTGGAGTAAGGGTTATATCCTATATTCCCTAAAAAAATAGCCTCTATATGGTTTCTTTCATCATTGTGCCTTGCATTAAAATTTGGTTAGATTGGGTTGGTTTTGGACACTTGCGTAACATCAACATAAAGTACACCCAAGCTTCATATAATAACTCACTTTTTAATTTTTTAAAATTCATAATTTTCATCCAAAGTTTCATCGTCCTGTTTGGTCAGAAATATTTTGCCAAATATTTGCTCGCTAGGTCATCCTAAGTGTTGATTGAATCTACTGGTTGCAAATATACCCACATAAAAGCATCGTCAATAAGAGAGAAAGGGGATAAACGAAGATGAATAGTTCATTAGATACCCGGTTATACTTGAAAATATGACAAATGGCTAGCAACCGCTTAAGGTTTTGATTTAGATCCCCATTAATAGAACTTCAAAATTGAAGGTACGATTGTATCATTTGGATAATTTTTGGTTTAATTTTGAAGTTGTTAGCATTAATCGTCAGGCGATTATTGCTTACTCGAACGGATCTAAGTTGGGCATTGATAAGTTCAAAAAGTAACATATTTTAACCTCGTCCTTAGTGCATTTTTGGGTGATTATTCAATGTTAATTATAAATTTTATGCTCATAGTGCTTTAAATTCTTGTTTTTATGCTTAATAGAGCACTTTGGATCAAAAGGAGTGAAAATCGGAAAATCAGAGCAAGTTACAGGAGCCATACAGCCTACCACACGATCATGTGGTAGGTCGTGTCGATTTCACAAATTTGTACATGAAACTGTAGAGAATAATTAGAGGAGGAATAAACCTTATTTAAGAGTAGATCTCGCGTAATTGTGTTGAGTTGCATGTAATCCTAGAAATAGGATGACATAAATCTATCGGATTAGAGTCAAATCTAATAGGGGAATCCATAGCACGAGTTAATGCAATAATAGAGGTTTTAATCATACAAAAATTTCAATTAATCAACCTAAAGTCAGTTACTCTTACTCTCGAAAGAGACATTAGCATAATTTAGGGATTTCTATGGATTAAGATACTAAGTAAAGAAATGCGTAATTTAGATTGATAATGACAGATGAAATGTAGGTGAATTCTTTCTTGTGTATTGTTTCACTTCTTGGTTTTTAGTCGATTATTTTCCTAAATTTTTCTTTTTGTATTCGTTAGTAATTAATTTAGTTGATTTTAGTTTTTAATCAATCACTTGATTTACTTGGTTAAATCATAAAAAGATAGTAATTACTAATACTTTTAGTCTTCGTGGGAACAATATCTTTGCTCACTGTAGCTACACTACTAATTGATAGGTGCACATGCCTTGGTCAATTTTTTTGTTAGTTTTACGACGCATTCAAGTTTTTGGCGTTCTTGCTGGGAACTAGAATATTAGGAAAAGTTTAGTTCTATTAATTTAGCCATTTTTTATTTTAATTTTAACACTTTGTTTTTAATTTAATTTTTACATTATAATTTTTTTCTTTTGTTTGATTTTGACGGGTTCTTTTGGTTTATGACTAGAGGTAACCCACTGAAACCATTAATTTTTTATAGTGAGATAAAAAAAACTGCTCTAAAAAATCGAAAAGAAGTTAGAGAAGCAAGACAAGGTTAACAGATTTTAATAGACAATCAAGAGGAAAAGGATATTACTATGGAGATGGATGATAATCCAAATAATCAACAACTTCCTACACTTTTTGCTCCTCGGGATATGTATGACTATCTAAGCCCATTCTGATTGGGGTTGAATTGAGTATTGTCAGACCGACTATTGCTACAAATAATTTTGAGATTATGTCAAACTTAATTCAGATTGTGCAGCAATATGTTCCATTTTATGGGTTGTAAGATGAAGATTCGAATACTCATTTAGCTAACTTTCTAGAGATCTATGACACTTTTAAGATTAATGGCATTATTGATGATGCCATATGCTTACGGTTGTTCCCATACTCTTTAAGGAGTAAGAAAAAATAGTGGTTGGATTCACTTCCACGGGGTTCCATCACGACTTGGGCTGAAATGACTAAGAATTTTTTGTTGAGATATTTGCCACCGGCTAAAATAGGTAAGTTGAGAAATGTCATCTCTTCTTTTGTTCAATTTGACATTGAGACACTTTATGATACATTGGATAGATTTAAGGATTTGTTAAGATAGTGTCCTCAACATGGACTACCTTTGTGGCTCTAAGTTCAAACTTTTTACAATGGTTCGAACACTTTGACTAGACAGATGATTGATGCAGTAGCTGGCGGAACATTGAATAACAAAAATCCTTAGGCAACCCAAGATTTTATTGACGAGATAGCACTGAATAATTATCAGTGGCAAGTTACGAGAGTAAAACCTACCAAGGCAGTTGGATTTTTGGATATTGATGCAGCTTCTATGTTAACAAATTAAATTGAAGCTCTTGGTAAGAAAATTGATGGTTCAAAATTTTCTAAGCAGGTGAATTCAATAATGCAATGTGATACGACTGGAGCAAGGCTGATTAATTTGAAATGTTTGCCCTTCAAGTCTAACATGGAGCATGAACAAGTCGACTTTATGGGTAACAATTCTAGACCTTAGAATAACCATTATAGCAATAACTATAATCTAGGATGAAGGAATCATTCGGATTTTTCTTGGGGTGGTAAAGGAAATCAAATGTCACAACCCCTCTAGGTTTTCAGCAACCTTATTAGCTAGAGAAGAAGCTGAATCTAGAAGTGATGTTAATAAAATTTATTTCAGTGTCAAAAACTAGATTCCAAAACACTGAAATGGATTTGAGGAACCAGTAGGCATCTATTCAGGGACTTGAGAATCAGATTAGTCAGCTTGCTAAATTCGTTTCAAAGAGACAACAAGTTAGTTTATCGAGTAACACTGAAACCAACCTAAAATAGCAAGTCCATACAATCACTGTATGAAATGGGAATATGTTAGTCGAGCCTGAAAATAAGTTGAAATTATATGCTAATAAGAAAAATTATGGGGTTAAGAAAAGCAATAAAGAGCATAAGCTATTGGTCAGATAATACAAACCACCAATTCTATATCTGGCAAAAGTGAAGAAAGACCGCATGAAAAAACAATATGGTAAATTTCTTAACTTTAAAAAAATTACATATTAACTTACCTTTTGTTGAAGCCCTTTCGTAGATGCCAAAGTATATAAAATTTTTAAAAGGGCTATTAATGAATAAAAGGAACTTAGACGACCTATCTAGTGTGGAGCTCAATGAGGAGTCTTCGGTCATTCTCCAGAACAAACTACTCACCTTGTTTTATTGGTAGCTTAAATTTAAAAAAAAATTTGGTTAATTTGGGTGTTAGTATAAATTTAATACCTTATAAAATGTTCAAGTAACTTGGTCTCAAGGAACCAAAACCCACTAGGATAAGTATCCAATTAGCTGATAGATCTATTAAATATCCTAAGGGCATTATTGAATATGTACTTGTGAAAGTAGATAAATTCATATTCCCTATTGATTTTTTTATAATTGACATGAATAAGGATATTGAGATACCCATTATCTTGGGTCGACCCCTTTTAGCCACTGCTAGAACTATTATTAATGTGGGTAATGGTGAACTTGTATTGCGAGTAGGTGATGAAGAGGTTACTCTTCAAGCACATGATGTTGTGAGAGTTTCTAATGAGCGAGATGCTATTAATGTTAGTAATCATACAGCTCGACATTCTTTGCAAGAAATCACTCATGAATATGTGTTAAAACCATATCTTTTTAAAAGTGATAAAAATCAAGGGACGAGTGGAGAACGAATGGTGCAGGTTGATAGATTAGATGAATGGCCAACAAAGGTTGATGAGAACCCAAAAGCGCATAAAAAAATAAAAAAGCAATACCATGGTGTGCATGTAAAGAGGATGAACCAAATTAGAGTTGTAGACAAAGTTCTGTTGAACAATTTAGATCTATGAATGTTCCCCTGTGGAGCTTAAGTCAAGATGGTCGAATCCATTTGTGGTACAGAACATATTCTCAAACAAAACCTTTGAGGTAGCACACCCTGATTACAACACATTCAAGGTAAATTCCCATTGTCTCAAACTTTATTTTGGTGTTTATATTGATAACGAGAGAAAGGAGCTCGACTCCAAAATCCGGCTTAATCGTGAGTTTAAAAAGGGAAGTCGAGCTTAGACATTAAATAAATGCTCTTGGGAGGCAACTCGAGTGTGTGTTTTATTTTATTTTATTTTAATTATGTTGCATGCTTAGTACACTTATTTTTTTTATTATTTAAAATATTCAAAAAAATTGAAAAAAAAGTGGTCTACATGGTCTGAGGTAGACCACACAGCCTAGACATACGAGCGTGTCATAGACCGTGTGACTACTAGAGCTAATTTTTCAAAAAGAACATTTTGGCACACACGGTCCAAGTGGATTCACACGGTCTGGTGACATGGCTGTGTGAGCCACACGCCCATGTACACAGTCGTGAGAGAAGCGAATGACAATAGCACACAGTCTAGGTGATGACACACGACCTAGCAACACGACTATGTGGAACACACGACTTAGACACACGAGCGTGTCATGTGAACATTGGAGAAATGTTGTAATGTAGTATAATAGACCACACAACCTCAGAGAGATACACGGCCGTGTGGCTCACAAGGCCTGGCACATGGATGTGTACCCTCTTTTCGTACTTAAGGGTTTTCATTTTGTTTTTATAATGACCCAATTTTCTTAATTTCGGCTTTTGCAAATTTGTTACACAAATATCTGTCTGCTTCAGTGGTTATGATAAACCGTAATTATAACATATTTTAGACCCACATTTAATATGCTTTTAGATGATTTAAGACTCAATTTATGTAAAAAGGTGCTCTTAATCCTTTCTTTTCATGTCTTTGTAACATCCTAAAATTTGGAATTTTATGTGTTGCATTGTTTTTGGTGCTGAGCTTGTTAAATTATTAATTATGTATGTTTAGGAGGTCTTGAGAAGGCTCGGGATTTATTTGGACCTAGTAAAAACTTTTGGCATTTATCACTTTAAGGAGATAGAGTAAGTGTCCTTATAGCATATGGGAATAAATGAGTAAATAGCTAGCATAATTGAGCATTTGGTAAAAAGGTAGTGGCGCCATATGATGGACTTGAAGGGAAAGGGTTTGAATCACTTTGTTTGCAAATTTTGACTAATATTTTTGCACTCTTTCATTAAGTGTCGGCCAAGCATGTAATTATGGCAAGGTGGACTTTTATTTTTATGGCAAGATGGCTAAAGAGATTAGGAAAGAATGAAGGTGAGGAAAGAAATCAAGAAAAAGGGGAAAGTAAGGGGAACAAGTGGCATTTTTCAAGGAAGATGTTATGGAAAGTATGGGTGGCAAATTGTTGACCATTTTAGCTATGTATGTGGATGGTTTTTGGGGCTTAAGGGGCATAGCTGAATTTTTGTTAGTGTTGGTAAGGCTTTAGTGTTAGTTTTGGACAATTCCATTAGCATCAAGTGTGTTTTTTTTCTCTTCTCAAATTCTTTCCTCCTAGCCGAATTTGGTCTTGGTAATTGGTGAAAGTTTTAGTTTTGTTTTTGGCCAAAATTCATTTATGCAACATTGGTGTCATTTTTTTTTCTCTCAAAATTTTCCTTCTTACCGATTCTTCAAACCATTGGTGAATTTATTCTCATCTTTTCTTCTTTTGTTGCCGAATGTACCCAAATCTATGAGACCAAAGTTTGTTCACTCATCACCTTTTTGAAAACCGAAATTAGTGAACACCCATCTTTTCCTTTGCATTAGCTGATTCTTTTCTATTAGCCTTCTTCTCCATTCTCGCGTGTTGAATGTTTTTCCTTGGTTAAATCGGGCAAGGGCTTCATTTTACTCTTTTAATTTTCTTTTTCCTTCCTAACCGAATGTATGATTATTATTATTCGATTATACTCACTTTGTTCAAACCGAAATGGAGTTTCTCCATACCCCTCTTATCTTTATTGATACCTTTTTTATAGTGGAATAGTGGAAAGGTCGAATCGATTACTTTTGATTCATCTATAGCCATAAATCAATCGATGAAGATCGGGATTATCATCTTTAAGTGGCTAAATCGTTCGATCCATCGTCAAGTGACTATACAATTTTAATGGTAAGTCAACCTCCCTTCTTAATCAAACGTTCATATCAACGTAATATTAGTTTTTGACTAATATTTGTTTTCGATGGAGGCAAGCCATATCGTTTCGAAAGGAAAGTCGAGTGGAGATCGCAAAAGGAGCAGATTAACAATTCCTACTCCTAAATTCAAGCGAAGGGTTGTATTGGCGATACGAGACTTTCTTCCGGGTTGTGGACCCTTATCCGGTGAAAATCAACTATTCGAGGTCGTTCGCTATTCTGAGGCATCAGCGATTCAAGATTTTCCACCAGGTTGTGAACCGTTAACCGGGGAAAATCGACAAATCGTAGTTGTTCGCAATTCCGAGGGTAAAATCTTAGATCATTTGTTTTAGAGTAGATTTATTAAATCGCGTACATTGTCTAATCGAGCGTTATAATATTTTAGGTGTCGACGATCAAGAAAGCGTAGTGCTTACCGTAATTAGGTGTGTAATCTCACACCATGTTTCATGGGTTAAAGACTTATATCGTGTTAGTGGTAAATCACTTAACTAAATCGTATTTCGGTGAAATCAGGAAAAATGGCTTAGATAGCATTAGTGTGGTAAAATTTTGAAATCGGTATTAAGACCATGAAAATTACGAAAAATACCCTTAATGGACCGATTGATAAATTGTTATATGGGCCGATTGATAAATTGCTATATGGGCCGATTGATAATTTGCTATATGGGCTGTTTGATATTTGCTATATGGGCCGTTTGATATTTACTATATGGGCCGATTGATATTTGCTATATGGGTCGATTGATAATTTTCTATATGGGTCGTTTGATATTTGCTATATGGGTCGTTTGATGTTTGCTATATGGGCCGTTTGATATTTGCTATGTGGGCCTTTGATATTTACTATATGGGTCGATTTGAAATAAATTGCGAATGGGCCAAGATAATATTTTGTTTAATTGGCGAACTTGATAAATTGTTATAATGGGCCATAATTTTTGTAAGAAAAATCTGAATAATTTGTTGTAAATGGTTATGCATTAAGTACATGATTTGCATGGGATGGGATAATGATGAAGAGAAGTTCTGGTAGCTCTGCTACATAAATCTGATGGCTCTGCCACAAATCTGAAAAATGGCAATGCCATGTAAATTTCATTAATAATCGGTGGCTTGTCCACAAATTTGATATAAATGGCTTAATGCCTACGTTTGGTGTGTTGGCGGGGTGGGTTGACTAAAGATCACCCACAGTTGTGTTGGTTGGTACGGGTGGTGTGTAGCGGATGGAATACTAGGCTTGTTTTGGGACTTGCATTTCATATTCATGTCATATTCATTACATTATTGTATATGGGCTTAGGACCAAATTTTTGCTTAATGGATTTGGCCCTGTGGACAACGGTAAGTGGGTTACACACTGAGTTCTAGTAACTCACCCCCATTTTCCTTATCCCTTTCATGTAATGATCAGTGATGGAGACTTAGGCCGTGAATGACTCGGTGGAGGCCATACTTCAGAACGGTTAAATTTTGAATTTTGGATTTCTTTTAATACTTTTAATTACTTGGCTATTTTGAATTAAGGATGTAATAAGGCCTCTGGATTAATTTTTGATTTTGTTTATTATTGATGAATTTATAAACTGCTTGAAGTGTTTTAATTGAGATTTTAATTTCTAAAAACTTAAATAATCATTTTATTCAAAAATGAATGTACAAAAAGGATTTCATAAAAATTTTCATTTTTTCAACTCGGAAATTTACTCGTAAAATTTTCATCAACTCTTTTTGAACTAAAATATATTTTTTTAATCCTTATAAAATTTACTCGAACTGTTAACGATTTTCAAAATTTCGATTTATAAGATTTTACATCTCAAATTGTCGATTTATCAATCAAATCTATTTTAATACTTCGTCTAAATTTTGTAATCTGTTTTACTTGATTTTTTTTAGACTTAGTGGTTTTTCACATGTGACATGTCAGATCTGGCCTTAACGCATGGGCCGGGTTTGAGGTGTTGCAGTCTTATACCTAGGAAAGCACCCGAGGATGAAAAGAATGTAAAACGGGCCCAAAACAAAGTAAATGGGCCATATCACGAGATTCACACAGCCTGGCCCAAAGATCACACGATCGTGCCTTATTGAGCATCTAGAACACGGTTTCTCCCCTGATTCACATGGTCGTGCCTCATTAAGAAGTCCAAACACGGTTTGAAGTCGATCCACACGGGCGTGTGACATGGCCGTGTCCCTATCGTGGCAAAGAGCAATTTCATTCGGATTTGGATACTTTGGGGCAAAGAAACCTATTTCAAAAGCCTATAAAAACCCCTAAGTGCCAGCTGAAAAGGGGCGTCGAGCTAGGCTAAGAAGCCAAGCCAGAAAGGTCAGAGTTGTGGGAATCGCTTGAAGATAGCCAGTTGATCTATCCCAAGAAGCCGGAATTATACTCAAGACGGCAGATCTCTCCTTCAAATCCTTCAGGGAGTTTTAGGGATTTCTTATGTTTTGTTTTATCTTTTCTCTAGAGATGTTTTCTTATTTAGATATGAACTAAACCCTTCAGATACCTGAAGGGGATGAAACCTATGATGAATCTTGTTATTTAATTATTGAATTATATGATAATTACTTAGTTTGTTCTTAATTATGCATGCTTAATCCCAGATCTGATGTGCTTAGATAGAGGAGGAATAGACCCTACTTAAGAGAAGATCTAGCATAATTAAGCGGAGTTGATCGAACGCCTAGAGAGAGGGTTACGAGATTTTGCTGGATTAGGGTGAAACCTAATATGGGAGTCCATAGATCGATTTACTGCTATTCTAGGGGGTTATTATAAGAGAACGAGAGTTCCACTAATTAACCTAGGGTTAGACGTTATTCGCTTCGAGAGAGGGTTTAATATACGTTAGGGAGTCCTATGGATCAAGTTAAGTAAATAAATCATATGGTTTAAGGTTAATAACAAGTGAAGTCTAGGTGGATTCTTCTTGAGGGTATCGTAGTGATCAATTGAATTTTTCTTCAAGTTATTTCCCGATTCGTTCTTCTTGTCTTTGAGTCTTTAGCTTAGTAGTCGTCAATTTAATTAAAGTAACTTCACTTTAATTTAGGCTAAATAATAAAAAGAAAATTAGTATTAATACTTTTAGTTCCTGTGGGTTCGACAATCCAGTCTTGCCTAAGCTATATTACTGTTCGATAGGTACACTTGCCTTTAATCGTTGTCAGAGTTAGTTTCCAGGTTCGATCATATTTATTACAAATTTTAAAGCTCTGATTTCAGCAATCAAGTTATTGGCGCCGTTGCCGGGGAACTAAAATACTAAGAAAACTCTATTTTTATTACTTTAGCCATTATTATTTATTTTTGGCAATCTACATTTTATTTTTTAGGTTAATTTTCAATTTTTTCTGAATTTTCTTTTTTCTTTTCCTAGCAGGTACCTCTAGTTTATGACTAGAAGGAACCCAACAGGACCTTTGTTATATGATAGTGAAATTGAAGCTACCATTCGTAGGACTCACAAAGAAATCAGGCGAGCCCTAAATTACACAGAAGAAGATCAAGAAGGTAGATCCAATACCACTGAAGGGATGGACGAGAATAACCCACAACCATGAGATGTGGGAGAAAACAATGCTCCACACATAATGTTTAATTATGCGAAACTGCACATAACAGGAGCGGAATCAAGTATTGTTAGGCCTGCTATAGCTGCTCATAATTTTGAATTAAAACCTAACACAATACAGATGATTCAACAGTTTGTTCAATTTGATGGTTTGCAGGACGAATATCCAAACGCTCATATAGCTAATTTTTTAGAGTTCTGTGATACTTTCAAAATAAATGGTGTTTCTGATGATAACATACATCTTCGGTTATTCCCTTTTTCTTTAAGGAATAAGGCCAAACAGTGGTTGAATTCGTTACCACAAGGGTCAATCACCACATGGGAGCAAATGACCAAAAAGTTTCTATTAAAATATTTCCCACCGGCCAAAACGGCCAAATTACGGAATGATATCTCTTCCTTTGTGTAGATGGATTTAGAGACATTCTACGACGCATGGGAGAGATACAAGGATCTCTTGAAAAGGTGTCCACACCACGGCTTACCTTTGCAGCTCCAAGCCCAAACCTTTTACAACGGTGTGAATCCATCAACGAGACAATTAATCGATTCATCCGCCGGTGGAACCTTGAACAACAGAACTCCTGAGGCAGCCTACGAGTTTATTAAAGAGATGTCACTGAATAACTATCAGTGGCAAGTTAATAGAACAAGGCCAACAAAATCAGCCGAAGTCTACAACCTGATGCAGTAACCATGCTATCAAATCAGGTAGAATTAATGAATAAAAAGCTTGATAGTTTGTGTTCTTCATAGGTACATCCAGTCATGCAGTGCGACGCAAGTGGAACCGTGGTAAATCCTGAGTACCCACCCTACCAACCGGAAACAGAGAGCGAGCAGATAAACTATGTAGGTAACAATTTCAGATCCAATAATAATCCTTATAGTAATACTTACAATCCAGGTTGGAGGAACCAGCCAAATTTTTCGTGGGGAGGTCAAGGAAATCAAGGAAATCAAAGGTAACAACCTTCTCAAAACTTCCAAAATCATCCCTATCCACAAGAGAAGAAACCAACCCTCGAGGAGATGCTGACAAAATTCACGGCAGACACAGAAAAAGGTTTCCAAGAAATTGAGAGAACAATTAAAAGCAACGAGTGCCAAATCGGAGAAATTACTAAGTCAGTCAAGGAAGTTACTAGTGCAGTCGAACAACTCGCAAAGCTAATGTCAGAATGACCATAAGGACGTCTACCCAGTATCACTGAAGTTAACCCTGAGGAGCAAATTCAAGCCATCACAGCTCAGGACAGTAAAAGGTTAGAGGAATCCAATCCAACACCAAAAACCAAGGTAGGCAAAGGTAAAATAGAGGTAACACAAGAAAAGCCACAACCGGTAATCAAAGAGTACCAACCTCGTATGCCTTATCCCGAAGTAATGAAAAAAGACAATTCAGAGGAACAGTTTGGTAAGTTTCTTAAACTTTTAAAAAAATTACATATTAGCTTACCTCTTCTTGAAGCTCTTTTTCAGATGCCAGACTCGAGAAAATTTTTAAGACAGCTCTTGACAAACAAACGCAAATTAGACGAAGAGCCACATGTGGAATTAAACGCAGCATGCTCAGCAATGTTACAAAATAAACTACTGCAGAAGCTAAAAGATCCAGGAAGTTTTACAATTCCATGTTTAATTGGTAGTTTAACTGTAATATCCTGGATTATAGCTTATGCGTTATTGCTTAAATGTATGAGATAGCATGCTAAGTGTACTTGAATGTGTTTTATGAATTTTGTGAACCTTAGTGTGTAGGTGAATGTCTTAAAAATTATTTGATTTTAAAGTTTAAAAGAGGAAGCTAAGTTTGATAAGACCTTAAGAGAAATAGTAGAGGAAGTATGACATAAAAATGGGCTTGTTAAAGTGGCTGCAAGGCGCCACTTAAGGCCTAGTAAGTGACGTCACAAGCATGGGAGAAGGGCTTGAGTTTGAATCACATGGGAAGCAAAAAGGGAGTGTTTATTTTTGTAGCAAGGAGTGACAGAGGTGGACGGCATAGGGACTTTGTTAGATGAGGATTAGACTTGGTTAAATCCTTTTAAAATTTCGGCTAAGCTAAAGATAATTGTTGTTTAATTAAATTATTTTGTATGGGTGGATAAGAGATAAAGTAGGAGAAAAAAATGAGGGATATGATAAGAGAAGATATAGTGGCCGGCCAAGAGACTCTCTTAAGGTAATTTTCGGCCAAGTTTAGTAAGGGGATAGCCGAATTTCATAAAGCACTTTTGGTCTCTCTTTTGTTTGTTTTTTTCTCTCCAAACCATCACATTTCTCTTCTTTTTCTTTTATTCTAGTCGAAATATTCTTCTCCCTAATTCACCAATGCCGATTTGCTCTAAGTCTCATACACTCTCTTCTCTTCTCCTTTTTGATTCTCTAAAAGCCGAATCTCAAGGTACCCTAGCCGATTTCTTCATAGCTTCAAAAGCCGAAATCTGTTGATTAACATCTAGCCATAGCCGAATTTCTCTGTGGATTCAAGTGAAGGTGCCGTCGACTACAGTATCAAGGGTAAGATCAATTGTTATTTGATTTTCAATCTCTCTTTTAGCAGAAATCTAGTAACTAATCTCAATATTACTCTTTGGCCGAAACCATGAAGGATTCTTTCGGGATTTTCATTGTAGCCGACTTCTAGGGGGAGTATCCGGGATTTCAAAATCATAGGTAAGTAAAGTGTGGTTAGGCCAAAGGCCATTTTATTGTGATTAAATGTTAGAATTGGATCTAACATATGCCATAGTGATTTTGACAGAGACCAAGGCCAAGTGACTATTTTCGGGATTTAGATCCACAAGGTAAGTGCATGTGATATTCGGCCAAGACCCTCTTTAGTGACTTAGATCTGTTTCTTATTCGTTCAAAAGCCGAAAACTAACCTTCAAAGTGATTTAGTGCTAGCCGATTGCAAGGAAGAAATATCACAAAGTTTCGGGATTTGATTAGTAATCAAATCGGTAGCAAGGTAAGAATTTAAGTTATGAAAAATCCTTAGGGATTTGATTATTTGGCCGAATGGCCTTTAGCTAAAATGTTTAGTGTTGGCCGAATGTAGGAACTTGAGATCTAGAGGATTAGATCGGGAATTTAGGGATTTCAGTGAAACGATAGTACCAGATGTGTACCCCACACTAATTCTTAACAGATTTATGGTTATGTTTTAATAAATGTGTTAATAAGAATGTGTAAGATGTGGCTAAGAGTACCATGCAATGTTACAAAGTACTCAGGTACTAACTTACTACTACTGTAGTTATGATAGCATGAATATCTGTGAGGACACATATGTGAATATTGATAAGAATGTGAAATAAAGAATAAGGCAAGCTTATTGCATGATTTGCATGATGTGGGGCATATGGGTGATATGTTAAGGGGAAGTGATCTGGTGGTTTATACCACAATATCTGAATGTGGTGACTTATGTCACGAAATCTGAATGTGGTGACTTATGTCACAAAATATTATCTGGTGGCTATGCCGCAAAATATATAAGGGCGATGAGCACGTCGTCTGTAGCGACTGCCTTCGATGGTGTGTAGCGGATGGAGGGTCGACTTAGTAGTCCCCACGGTGTGATGGTTGGTACGGGTGATATGTAGCGGACGGTATCTAGGTTTAGGTTCGGGTTTGCATCATTATGTTCAATTGCTATATGTATATATGTATGATCTGATATGCCTGAATCGTTAGGACTTAGTGTTGGTTGTTACACACTGAGTCTGTTTGACTCACCCCGTTGTGGGATATTTTTCAGGTGACGCTCAGTAGATGGACCGGGTCGGCAGGAGCTTAGGGGTGGCCATGCTCAGCTCAGAATTTATTTTATTTTGGACTTTCTGAATTTAAGTATTTTGGATTTATTTAGGGTTTTGTTTTCGATGTAATAGGGCCATTGTTATGAACTGTCTTATGCATGCATCCTTTATTTTTTTAGTATGATACGATTTTTATTAAATTGGAATTTAAGCAACTTTTCTTAAAAATAAACTTTTAAATGTTTTAACACCTAATGAAAACGATTTTCAATTAATGCTAAACCTTAAAAACTCGGCAGTACTTTTAACTTATGGTTTACGAGTACGAAAATAAAGTTTTACCAAAACCTAGACTTTTCAATTCGAATCCAACCCAAAACAAATTTTCTTCAAAAACACCCAAATTTTCCAAAGTAACAAATAAGTATTTGCAACGTTTTACTCGAGGAACATACCAGATCCGGTCGAGTCTCGTGGGCCGGGTTTGGGGTGTTTCAGTTTGGTATCAGAGCCCAGTTTTAAAACTCTCGGCCTTGGGTTTAAAGCCCACAACTTTTTAAATTGAGCCCAAATAATTTTTATGAAAATCTTTTTGGAATTGAGTAGGTTTTTCTGGCATGGCACCTAAGTCTTCGACCCGAAGTCCAACCAGGTAAGTACCCCTATCTATTGTGTGATTTATAGTATGATTTGTAGAAGGGTATAAATGGAACGTAGATTAGTATATTAAGTACTTGAACTATAGGACTAGTTTACCCCAACAATTACAGAAAACTTTAATGCCTAATTAAACAACCCTGTGACTAAGACGTCGAGTTAGGGTGTGGTAACCATTGTGCGCATGTCTACGATTGGTTTCGGTGGGAGCTTGGTATTTAAGTAGTCCTAGTGACTCACCTCCTCTCCACTCAAATCCTACCTGGTCCGTAGTGACGGTTCACCCTAACCAAGAGGATTTATTCACGGGCTAAACCCAATAACTAAAACCCGAAAGGGACTAGCCGTATTTTTTTTATAAAAACCCTAGTTTTTAAATCCTCAAATTACCTTTTGATTTGTAAAAACTATTCTATAAAATTTTTCTGAAAAATTCCCGATTTACAAAATTACCTAAATACCCCTGGTTGAAAAATTACAAAAATGCCCTAGGTTTCTAAAATTACCATACTACACTCGATTTTAATAAAATTTTCTTACTTTGCAAAAGTATCCAAAAACCCTATTTTGCAAAAATTCAAGATACCTTGATTGGGAAAATTTACCAAATTACCCCTGATTTATGAAATTACCAAAATAACCCCGATTTCCAAAATTTCTGCAACATCTTTGATTTGGGAAAAATTTCCAAAATACCCCCGAGTTTGAAAATTTCAGAGTGCCTTGACTTATTAATATTTTCCCAATGGACCTCGATTTAGTACCAAAATACCCCTATAGGACAAATGACGAAAATACCCCTGGGATAGGAACAGACAAAAATGTTCGAATGATGAATGTGTGGGTGATAGATACTATTGAATGTGTGTATTTCTCTGAATTAGGGTAGGAAACTTGAAACAAAAACTCTGAATGATCGAAAGAACTACTATTAAGCTCTTTTCATAAAACTGTTCTCGGATAAATAGTGGAACAAATACTAATACATAAAATTTCTTAAATAAGATTAAAGAGCGATCATAGAAATGAGCTCTAGGGGACGTGGTCGTAATGTGCGAGGACGTGGTAGAGGCAGAATGACCGTATCGGAACCCGTTAGGTAGGGTCAAGGGTCTGAAAATGAGGTACCACCACCCCCACCACCAGTTGTGGGTGCTGAACAGTACGATCAGACGGGGGATGATGCAGTATCACAGGCGGCGCCGCGGGTTCTCGAGATGGTGGCTGGAGCAAGTGGAAATATGGGAGCTTGAAAATCTGTACCCGAGCGACTCTGAGCCAATGGAGCTAAGGTGTTCCGTGGTATATCTGGTGTGGCACCCAGTGCTGCTGAGTATTGGTTGGAGGCGACAGAGCGAATTATGGATGAGTTGGATCTGACGGCTGAGGAGAAAGTGAAAGGAATGGTGTCGCTTCTTTGCGATGAGTCATATCAATGGTGGCTCATAGTTCGGGATGGTGCTACGGCTGAGGAACTCACTTAGGAGTATGTTAAGGCGGCATACCAAAAGAAGTATGTTGGTACTCATTATATAGATGCGCAGAGGAAGGCATTTCTAGGGCTGGTTCAAGGGAATAAGTCCGTGGCGGAGTACGAGGCTGAATTCCTAAGATTAAGCCGGTATGCTCGAGGAGTTGTGGCTACGGAGCATGAGCGGTGTGTCCAGTTTGAGAACAGACTAAGGGATGATCTGAGGTTATTGATAGCTCCGCAACAAGAGCGGGAGTTTGCTGTGTTGGTAGAGAAGGCTAAGGTAGCTGAAGGAATTAAGGACTCTGTGGGGCAGAACATGGATCGGAATAAGCAGAAGAGAGGATTTGGACCGTTAGGGTCTTCTGAGAATATTCAAAAGAGGCCTAGAGTTGATGGGCCGTGAGGTCAGCAGGCTGCGACAGGAGGGCAGTATCGTACCTATGACCAGTGTGGAAAGAAGCACCTAGGAGAGTGTTGGAAGAAGACAGGAGGATGTTTCAAGTGTGGGTCCAAGGATCATATGATTAAGGACTGTCCTATGAAACCGGATGGGAATCGACCAGCAGCTCAGGTTTTAATCAGGCTGGAAGAGACAGACAGCAGCCTCAGCGAGGGCGTGGTCCGAATGGTAGAGGAAATGGTGCTGGAAGAGGACGTGGAACACCTGGCAGAGGTGCTGGTAATACAGAGGCAAGACAGCCGGGCTTGGTATATGCAGTTCGCCGGAGAGAGGATGGAGACGCACCGGACGTCATAACCGGTACGTTCCTTATATTTGGCAAGCCTTACTTTACTTTGATTGATGTTGGCTCTACCCATTCCTATGTTGCATGTAGAGTAGTTGAAACTCTAGGCATAGCCTCTGAACTATCTGATAGAGAGATGACTGTAGTAAGCCCGCTAGGTCAAACTGTAGTGGTGAATAAGATGTTTCGGAAATTACCTTTAGAGATTCAAGGTGCAGTATTCCCTGCCGACTTAATGGAACTACTTTTTGGAGAATTCGATCTCATACTTGGCATGGACTGGCTAGTGGAGCATTGAGCTATATTAGATTGTGCAGCTAGGCAAATGGAGTTAAGGACCCCAGAGGATGAGGAAGTAGTTATGATAGGAGAAAGAAGAAACTACTTGTCTAACGTAGTTTCAGCAATAAAGGCGGATAAGATGATTCGGAAAGGGTGCAAGGCATTTTTGGCCTTTGTTTATGCGTTGGATATAAAAGAAGGGGGAGTTAGTGGAGTTAGAACCGTAATAGAGTTTTTGGATGTTTTTTCGGAAGAATTACCTGGAATACCCCCGGATAGGGAGGTGGAGTTTGGAATTGATTTGCTACCTAGTACAGCTCCTGTGTCAATCGCCCCATACAGAATGGCACCAAAGGAGTTGGTTGAGCTCAATGCTCAGATTCAGGAGTTACTCGATCGTGGGTTTATTCGACCCAGTGTGTCTCCATGGGGAGCACCGGTCTTGTTCGTGAAGAAGAAGGACGAAACTATGCGTATGTGCATAGATTATCGTCAGTTGAATAAGCTAACTATCAAGAACAAGTATCCTTTGCCAAGGATAGACGACTTGTTCGATCAGCTTAAGGGGGCAGCAGTATTCTCGAAGATAGATCTAAGGTCTGGATATCATCATCTCAAGGTGAAGGAAGTGGATATCCATAAAATAGCTTTCCAGACAAGATATGGGCATTTTGAGTTCGTAGTAATGCCGTTCGGTTTGACGAACGCCCCAGCTGCATTCATGGATATGATGAACCGGGTTTTTCAACCTTACTTGGATCGGTTCGTCGTTGTGTTCATTGACGACATCCTAGTGTACTCCAAGTCTGAGGCGGAACATGATGAGCATCTTCGGATAGTGTTGCAAGTGTTAAGAGAGAAGAAGCTCTATGCCAAATTCAGCAAGTGTGAATTTTGGCATAAGGAAGTTGCGTTCTTAGGACATGTGGTGTCTGCAGAAGGAATAAGGGTGGATCCTAAAAAGATTGAGGCGGTGTTAGATTGGAAACCACCTAAGTCTGTGGCGGAGGTTCGTAGTTTCTTGGATTGGCAGGTTACTACAGAAGGTTCGTAGAAGGATTCTCATCGATAGCCGCACCTTTGACAAAGTTGTTGAGGAAGGAAGTACCTTTCGTATGGACGGATAAGCAACAGGAGAGCTTTGAGAAGCTTAAGAGGGTCTTGACTGAAGCTCGGATTTTGATTCAACCTGAGGCAGGAAAGGATTTTGTGGTGTACTGTGATGCTTCTCACACGGGACTAGGATGTGTTTTGATGCAAGACGAGAAAGTAGTCGCTTATGCGTCTCGACAATTAAGGCTACATGAGGTTAACTACCCGATGCATGATTTGGAATTAGTGGCAGTGGTCTTTGCTCTCAAGGTATGGAGGCATTATCTTTATGGAGAAAAGTCAGTGATCTACACAGACCACAAGAGTCTTAAGTATCTGTTGACTCAGAAGGAGTTGAACCTGAGACAGTTAAGGTGGGTTAAATTATTGAAGGACTACGATTGTTCAATAGAGTATCACCCGGGCAAGGCAAATGTAGTGGCGGATGCCCTAAGTCGGAAAGTTGTGTCGGATCTGAGGGCAATGTTTGCACATCTGAGCTTGTATGATAATGGGAGTCTGCTGGCAGAGCTGCAAGTTAAGCCGACGTGGTTGAAGGAAGTGAAAGAGGGACAGTTGGTTCATGATGATCTAAGTACTAAGCTATGGCAAGTGCAGAGTGGGGAGTTAGAAGATTATGGTATTAATGACGAGGGAGTATTGTGTTTCAAGGGTAAGGTCTGTATGCCGAAGAACGAAGAACTTAGACGGAGGATTCTTCAGGAATCGCATAGTAGCCCTTATGCTATGCATCCTAGAGGTAGTAAGTTGTACCGAGATCTAAGGGAACAGTTTTGGTGGCCTAGTCTTAAGAAGGAAGTTACCGAATTCGTAAGGAAGTGCTTAACGTGTCAGCAAGTTAAGGCTGAACACCAAGTTCCGTCAGGGTTGCTTCAGCCAATAAAGATTCCGCAGTGGAAGTGGGAGAGAATTACCATGGACTTCATTAGTGGGCTTCCCCTTACGCCTACTAAGAAGGATTCGGTATGGGTGATAGTGGATCGGTTGACAAAGTCCGCACATTTCATTCCAGTGTGGGTTGATTATTCTTTGCAAAAGTTGGCAAAGTTATATGTGGCGGAAATTGTAAGGTTGCATGGAGTTCCGATATCGATCATTTCGGATAGGGATCCAAGGTTTACTTCTTGGTTTTAGAAAGCACTACATCAGGCTTTAGGCACCAGATTAGACTTCAGTACGGCTTTTCATCCACAGTCGGACGGTCAGTCTGAATAAGTAATTCAAGTTGGGAAAAATATTTGCCTTTAGCGGAATTTGCATACAACAACAGCTATCAAGCTAGTATTCGGATGGCACCGTATGAAGCGCTGTATGGACGGAAGTGTCGCACTCCTACATGCTGGACGGAGTTAGAGGAACGTCGAGTTTTGGGTCCAGAGTTAGTGGCAAAATCCGAAGAGAAGGTTGAGGTAATTCGGGCACGGTTAAAGGAAGCATCTGATAGGCAAAAGTCGTACGCGGATCTCAAGCGAAAGGAAATAGAATTTGATGTAGGAGATCAAGTGTTTCTTAAAGTATCGCCTTGGAAGAGGATGATGAAATTTGGTCGAAAAGGGAAGTTAAGTCCAAGGTTTATAGGACCATATCGGGTATTGAAGCGACTTGGACCAGTGACATACCAGTTAGAGTTGCCACCGGAGTTGAAGCAGATGCACGACGTATTCCATGTTTCCATGCTACGTCATTATCGATCGGATCCATCTCATGTAGTACCGGTTAAGGAGGTGGAGCTAAGGCCAGATTTGTCCTACGAGGAGGAGCCGATTCAGATTTTGGAAGGAGATGTGAAAGTGTTACGGAGGAAGTCAGTTCCTCTAATCAAAGTGTTATGGCGTAATCATAGAACGAAAGAAGCATCGTGGGAGCCAGAAGAGGCAACGTGACAGCAATACCCTCACTTATTTCAGCCAGGTAATTTAGGGGTCGAAATTATTTTAAGGGGGCAGAACTGCAATATCCTGGATTATAGCTTATGCGTTATTGCTTAAATGTATGAAATAGCATGCTAAGTGTACTTGAATGTGTTTTATGAATTTTGTGAACCTTAGTGTGTAGGTGAATGTCTTAAAAATTATTTGATTTTAAAGTTTAAAAGAGGAAGCTAAGTCTGATAAGGCCTTAAGAGAAATAGTAGAGGAAGTATGACATAAAAATGGGCTTGTTAAAATGGCTGCAAGGCGCCACTTAAGGCCTAGTAAGTGACGTCACAAGCATGGCAGAAGGGCTTGAGTTTGAATCAAATGGGAAGCAAAAAGGGAGTGTTTATTTTTGCAGCAAGGAGTGACAAAGGTGGACGGCATAGGGACTTTGTTAGATGAGGATTAGACTTGGTTAAATCCTTTTAAAATTTTGGCTAAGCTAAAGATAATTGTTGTTTAATTAAATTATTTTGTATGGGTGGATAAGAGATAAAGTAGGAGAAAAAAATGAGGGATATGATAAGAAAAGATATAGTGGCCAGCCAAGGGACTCACTTAAGGTAATTTTCGGCCAAGTTTAGTAAGGGGATAGTCGAATTTCATAAAGCACTTTTGGTCTCTCTTTCGTTTGTTTTTTTCTCTCTAAACCATCACCTTTCTCTTCTTTTTCTTTTATTCTAGCCGAAATATTCTTCTCCCTAATTCACCATTGCCGATTTTCTCTAAGTCTCATACACTCTCTTCTCTTCTCCTTTTTGATTCTCCAAAAGCCGAATCTCAAGGTACCCTAGCCGATTTCTTCTTAGCTTCAAAAGCTGAAATCTGTTGATTAACATCTAGCCATAGCCGAATTTCTCTGTGGATTCAAGTGAAGGTGCCGTTGACTACAGTATCAAGGGTAAGATCAATTGTTATTTGATTTTCAATCTCTCTTTTAGCCGAAATCTAGGAACTAATCTCAATATTACTCTTTGGCCGAAACCATGAAGGATTCTTTCGGGATTTTCATTGTAGCCGCCTTCTAGGGGGAGTATCCGGGATTTCAAAATCAAAGGTAAGTAAAGTGTGGTTAGGCCGAAGGCCATTTTATTGTGATTAAATGTTAGAATTGGATCTAACATATGCCATAGTGATTTCGACAGAGACCAAGGCCAAGTGACTATTTTAGGGATCTAGATCCACAAGGTAAGTGCATGTGATATTCGGCCAAGGCCCTCTTTAGTGACTTAGATCTGTTTCTTATTCGTTCAAAAGCCAAAAACTAACCTGCGAAGTTATTTAGTGCTAGCCGATTGCAAGGAAGGGATATCACAAAGTTTCGGGATTTGATTAGTAATCAAATCGACAGCAAGGTAAGAATTTAAGTTATGAAAATCCTTCGGGATTTGATTATTTGGCCGAATGGCCTTTAGCTAAAATGTTTAGTGTTGGCCGAATGTAGGAACTTGAGATCTAGAGGATTAGATCGGGAATTTCGGGATTTCAGTGAAACGATAGTACCAGGTGTGTACCCCACACTAATTCTTAATAGATTTATGGATATGTTTTAATAAATGTGTTAATAAGAATGTGTAAGATGTGGCTAAGAGTACCATGCAATGGTACAAAGTGCTCAGGTACGTAACTTACTACTACTGTAGATATGATACCATGAATATCTGTTAGGACACATATGTGAATATTGATAAGAATGTGAAATAAAGAATAAGGCAAGTTTATTGCATGATTTGCATGACATGGGGCATATGGGTGATATGTTAAAGGGAAGTGATTTGGTGGTTTATACCATAATATCTGAATGTGGTGATTTATATCACGAAATTTGAATGTGGTGACTTATGTCACAAAATATTATCTGGTGGCTATGCCACAAAATATATAAGGGCGATGAGCACGTCGTCTGCAGCGACTGCCTTCGATGGTGTGCAGCGGATGGAGGGTTGACTTAGTAGTCCCCACGGTGTGATGGTTGGTACGGGTGATATGTAGCGGACGGTATCTAGGTTTGGGTTCGGGTTTGCATCATTATGTTTAATTGCTATATGTATATATGTATGATCTGATATGCCTGAATCGTTAGGACTTAGTGTTGGTTGTTACACACTGAGTCTGTTTGACTCACCCCGATGTGGGATATTTTTCAGGTGACGCTCAGTAGATGGACCGGGTCGGCAGGAGCTTAGGGGTGGCCATGCTCAGCTCAGAATTTATTTTATTTTGGACTTTTTGAATTTAAGTATTTTGGATTTATTTCGGGTTTTGTTTTTGATGTAATAGGGCCATTGTTATGAATTGCCTTATGCATGCATCCTTTATTATTTTAGTATGATACGATTTTTATTAAATTGGAATTTAAGCAACTTTTCTTAAAAATAAACTTTTAAATGTTTTGACACCTAATCAAAATGATTTTCAATTAATGCTAAACCTTAAAAACTCGGCAATACTTTTAACTTATGGTTAAAGAGTACGAAAATAAAGTTTTACCAAAACCTAGACTTTTCAATTCGAATCCAACCCAAAACAAATTTTCTTCAAAAACACCCAAATTTTCCAAAGTAACAAATAAGTATTTGTAACATTTTACTCGAGGAACATATCGGATCCAGTCGAGTCTCGTGGGCCAGCTTTGGGGTGTTTCATTAACTATTGATAATGCGCTAGCTAATTTAGGGGCAAGCATAAATGTCATGCCTTATACATTGTTTAAACGACTAGGTCTAAGGAAGCCCAAACAAACTAGGATGAGCATTCAATTAGCTGATAAAACTGTTAGAATTCCTAGGGGCATTATCAAAGATGTTCTTGTCAAAATCGATAAATTTGTTTTCCCAGTAGATTTTGTTGTCTTAGACATGGATAAGGATAATTCAATCCCCTTAATTTTAGGAAAACCTTTCCCAGCAACTACCAAGACTAAAATTGATGTTGCCACAGGCGAACTCATACTTTGTGTAGGTGAAGAATCAATCAGTCTTCAAGCCCTTGACTCAGCCAGGATAACAATCAATGAAGGTAAGAAAGTCAATATAGTCAATAATCAATTTGTGCAACCTTCTTTTTAGGAACTTGTAACACCCCAAACCCGGCCCATACGTTTTGACCAGATCTGGTATGCTACGGGTTGAACGTTAAAATCTTTTGCTAAGTTGGTTTTGGAAATCGTAAGTTAATTAGAAAACATTTGAATAAATAAGTGACATTGAAAAGAAACCTTGTATTATTATTATTAGGGATAAATAAACCCCTGACATAAATTCATAAGTTGCAAATATTAAAAAAAAAACTACTTAGGCGAATATAAACTATGGGGCCTTATTACCTAAATTTTCCCAAAATAAAACTTAAAGGAAAAACCGAAAATAATCTATAAAAATAAAAACTTGATAGCCCCTCGAGTCTGTCTCGGCTCCCATGTCCACGATCTACTGCTCATTTGAAAAGTTAGGGAAAAATAATAGGGTGAGTCACCAAGACTCAGTGTGTAAATCCCGAAAACACATAAAAGGCTTGGGCTCGCAAACACATTATGAGCCCTGGCCCATACACAATGGCAACAATCATAATCACATGACAGATAATAAATGATGCAAAGACCAACCCATCCTACAATTCCATTCTCTACACACCAACCCGTACCAACCATCACACCTTGGGGATTTTTACAATCAACCCTCTATCCGCTACAAACCAAAACGATAACCGTGCTGCCTATTCCTATCAATCAGGAATTTTAACGTGGGTTTTCTACCACCGATCACCAAGTGACCTAACATTTCATTTCGTGGGTTTTCTACCACCGGTCACCAAGTGACCTAACATTTCATTTCGTGGGTTTTCTACCACCGGTCACCATGTGATCTAACATTTCATTAGGTGGGTTTTCTACCACCGATCACCATGTGATCTAACATTTCATTAGGTGGGATTTCTACCACCGATCACCATGTGATCTAACATTTCATTAGGTGGGTTTTCTACCACCGATTACCATGTGACCAATCATGCTCTTCCCTTTTTCATATCAAACCTATCCCATGCATACATTCATGCAAAATCAAACAATCTACTACCTAAGAGATTACAGTCTTTCGCATACATCGATACACATAGAGAAGTTCTATGATTACGTACCTGGCATTCCTTGCCTAACCCTTTTTGGGTTTCATTCGACTGTCTACACAACCCCTTTTCGGCTTTTTAGCCCATAACATAAACATACATATATTCATACAGATTATTAGTGTTAGAGATCTACACACGACTGTTCATACAGCCTCATTTTCCGGCTTTTCAGCCCCTAACAGGTATAATACAAAACAAAACTTATGTGATAAGGATCTACACACCTGATTACCGTTATAATGAGACCCTCTAAGTCGACGCTATCCGTAGCCAACACCACCGCTATCTACCTTGAAATCCTAAAAAGAGATATAAAATTAATTAGGGACTAGTGTTTTCGGCTTTTAGATCTAAGAGATCTACTTACTAGAGAAGATTCGGCTACTCCTAGAGGATTCCGACATTTTTGCAAAAATCAGGAAAAGAAGATGATTCGCAGAAATCTATAGAGATTCAGCTTTTAGAAGAAAGAAGAGAAGAGAATAATGGAGTTTTTGGCTTTTATAAGAAAGAAGAGAATGATGGAGTTTTCGGCTTTTAGAAGAAAGAAGAGAATAATGGAGTTTTCGGCTTTTAGAAGGAAGAAGAGAATAATGGAGTTTTCGGCTTTTAGAAGAAAGAAGAGAATAATGGAGTTTTCGGCTTTTAGAAGAAAGAAGAGAGTAATGGAGTTTTCGGCTTTTAGAAGAAAGAAGAGAATAATGGAGTTTTCAGCTTTTAGAAGAAAGAAGAGAATAATGGAGTTTTCGACTTTTAGGAGAAAGAAGAGAAAAGAATAATGGGGTTTTCGGCTTTTAGAAGAAAGAAGAGAAAATAATAATAGAGTTTTCGGCTTTTAGAAGAAAGAAGAGAAAGAAAAGGTGGAAACCCTAATTGTCGCAAAATAAAGAAGAGAACCCTCCCTATTTATAGAAATTTCGGCTAACTCCTAGCCTTGTAGATAGCTCATATCTTTTCTCCTTTTATCTTCAATATTTTCAACTATAATATCTACATTATCTTATTCATATAAATCCTCCTATTTTTGAGCCTTGTTGCCATCCACTCCACCTAACCCAAATGCCGAAAATTAGCTAACTTAAACTAAAAGAATTGGGCTCCATGAAACTTAAATTTGGGCCCCTTATTCCCTTATGTGGCGTCACCTCCTTGCTCCCTAAGTGGCGCCACTGACCACTGGGCAACAAGCCTATTTTGATGTTTTAAACACAGACACTACCTTTTAAACCCTATAATGCCCAAACAGATAATTTTAACCAAGGCCTCTGCCTAAGCCTGAGCCCAATTTGGACCCCTAACACTTAAATTAACTCATTACACATGTTCACCCATTAAACGCATAGGCCCAAAAATTTAGGATGTTACAGAACCAACGCAGCCTGATCCCGATCCCATACCATGCCCCATCAAAGAAATAACTCACGAGGAACAAGGGATTCAAATGAGTGATCTAGACGAGTGGAAAACACACTTCAAAGAAAAACTAGGGATACACGAAGAAGAACCAGAACCACACAAAGTGAAACCAAAGGAACCACCAGAAGAGCTGGTAGGAACATCGAATCACTTCAAAATAGGAGACCAAGTACTGTTAGACAAAATAGACCCGCACATCACCACAGTAGATCTGAACACGAAGAAGGAAATCCCTACTGAGGTACAAAATATCTTCCCTCACGAAGTAGTCGAGGTAAGCGAGTCAACATTCGGCACCTCTCAGGTAAACGCTTCTCGACTTTAACTTTATCAAGAAAATAGAACCATAAGTATGAGGGAAGATATTCAAACCTTTAAACCTTCCTAAATTTTTTGATCTCAATGAAAGTCTAGCTTAAGACTATAAACGAGCACTTATCGGGAGGCAACCTGAACACTAACATTATTTCCTTTCAATTTTATTTTCAGTTTCTTCATTCCCCTTCTCTCTTTTCTTGTAAACTAACCAAAAGTACAGAATTTCAAAGCGACACGGCCTTACACACGGCCGTGTCCGTGAGCGTGTGGACCACCAAATCCCCGTACTAACTTCATAGATTCCGTGCGAATCAGTCCCAACCAACCTTCGATGTCACGGATCCAACCACTACCCCACGGGCTCCGTAAAAGTGGCACGCTTGTGTGCAGCTACTAACTTGAACACCACAGGCACAACACGCCTGTGCCGCCCAATCGTGCCTACATACTGACTTTTGAAACACGAACGTGGTTGGCTGCAAAAACGGGCATGGCAAGATAGCACGCCAGGACACACGGCCCTGTAAATTGACACGCCCTCAGAACACAGGCGTGGGAATGCGCCAGATTTGAAATCCTATTTAAACCCCACAGCCCTTCTCCTTCTCCTTCTCTCCATCTTCTTCCTTCCCTCTTTTTCCTTCAAAATTTTTCTCCTTCCCTTAGAAAAAAGTCTCTAGCACTCTTAAGCCACACCGAAATCATGATAAAGAAGCGTAAAAGGCCAAACTCCCCAAAGGAGAATGATTTACATGAGTTCATGTCGGCAGCTTCATCCAAATAACAAGCCAAGAGCATATGAGGCTATCTAATTTTTATTTCATTCTTATCTTTTGCATTTCCTTCTCTTTGACAATCTTATGCTTAATGTAGTTTAATATATTGTAGTTTCTTAATATTAGGTTCACAAGGCTGCTTGGGAATCACGCCACTTCTGCCACCACCAGCACCACCTTCGCCTTAGAAGTCACACCCACCTCACGAACCATCTACCAATAAGGATTCTCAAGCCCTTTTATCTTCTAGCCTTAGTTTATTTTCCTTCTTAGTCTCTTTTTCTTTATCTTTCTTATCTTTATCTATATATTTAGTTTATTTTAAATATGTCTTAATAAATCCTGGCTAATCCTTCACGAGCTCCCCAATTTCTTCATCTAGCACAGAGCTCGCCCCACCAACAAGACGGCATCGGCCACGTATTTCCCACATCCTCCAAATTATCAATAATTCAGGGATTATTCTTTCCCCTTCTCTTTTGATTTATCCCGTAAATATTATTATCTATCTTTCTACATTGAGGGCAATGTGCATCTTAATTGTGGGGGGTAAAAATACCTAACTTTTTGCATGATTCTCAAATCCCTAAATTTTGTCTTGTTTTTAAGTAAATTTTTCATATTACTAATTAAGATGAAATTTTTTATAATTTATGATTTTATTGACATGTTATTGATTAAGTCATTGATAATTGTGCATTAATAATTGAATTTTAAGATACTAAAGAATCTAGCATGATAAGTCTAATTTTCAGAATTAAATTCTCATTAGGTTGTTAACCTAAATTTAAATATTACCTTGAAGTTTGAAATTTACAAGGATGATGTCAAAAACACCCATAATTTTTGTGAGATTTTTGAGCCTTATAGAGCATATATTCTTTTTCGTGCTCACTTTATTGATTATGAGTGTGTCAACTATGAATTGTTATTATAGAACTTGCCTCGTTTATACATATTGAGACCACATATATGATTTGATATACTGAGATGATAAAGGCATCTAGGTTTTAACCCACTTACTCCACTAAAAAGGCTACCTCCATAATTAACCTTTAGTGAACCTCGTTGATTCTAACAACCCTTTTTATTGACTCAACCGCTAATATTAACCCTTTGTATTTGTTATCACCATTCTTTTTGAATACCCTTATATCGAGGTTTGATTTGATTAGTTACCTAATATTATTATTTTAGTAATTCAATTTATCGTTTATTACTTTAGTTTGTTCTTAAAAAAATTTACTATATATATACAGTATCAGTAAAGAGCTTATATAGTTAAAGTCAAATAATCAAAAGAAAAGCTCGTATTAGTTGATTTATTACTTTTCAGTTAATATTATTTCGATAACTCTTAGGAAGTTACTTGTCAATTCAGTCTCGATATTAACCTTCTAATTTCAGCCTTTATCCACACCTTTAACCCTAGCCCCGATACAACCCTGACAAAGACCTTTTGATTTGTCTATCATCTCATTTTACAGTGGTGGAGATTTGATTTTCAGGCAAGCCTATGGGATTAACTTATCAGGTTCGACTTATGAGTGATCTTTTTCCTAAACCTTAAACACTCAGAGAGTGATTTGAGTGTGAATCTTTTGCGAGGATATCAACCCTTGTCGGTTTTGAACCAAAGGTAATTATTTAGATAAGGGGAGACACCTATGTTTTCATACTACAAATGTATGACTTATCTTGTTTAAATCTTTAGGACTCTTTGAGTTGAATTATCCATGTATAAATTATCTATGAATTATGATGAGGCATTGTTGATAGAAATTGTGAATTTGGAAAGTTCGTTTTAATTGTAAGTTGAGAATTTTGCTTGAGGACAGGCAAAAGCTTAAGTGTGGGGGTATTTGATAAACCGTAATTATAACATATTTTAGACTCACATTTAATATGCTTTTGGATGATTTAAGCCTCAATTTATGTAAAAAGGTGCTCTTAATCCTTTCTTTTCATGTCTTATACCCAGGAAAGCACTCGAGGATGAAAAGAACGTAAAACGGACCCAAAAAGAAGTAAATGGGCCATATCACGAGATTTACACTACCTGGCCTAAAGATCACATGACCGTGCCTTGTTGAGCATCTAGAACACAGTCTCTCCCCCGATTCACACGGTCGTGCCTCATTAAGAAATCCAAACACGATTTGAAGTCGACCCACACAGGCGTGTGACATGGCCGTGTCCCTGTCATGGCAAAGAGCAATTTCATTCGGATTTGGATACTTTGGGGCAAAGAAACCTATTTCAAAAGCTTATATAAACCCCCCTAAGTACCAGCTGAAAAGGGGCATCGAGCTAGGCTAAGAAGCCAAGCTAGAAAGGTCAGAGTTGTGGGAATCGCTCGAAGATAGCCAGTTGATCCATCCCAATAAGCCGGAATTATTCTCAAGACGGCGAATCTCTTCTTCAATTCCTTCAGGGAGTTTTAGGGATTTCTTATGTTTTGCTTTATCTTTTCTCTTGAGATGTTTTCTTATTTAGATATGAACTAAACCCTTCAGATACCTGAAGGGGGTGAAACCTATGATGAATCTTGTTATTTAATTATTGAATTATATGATAATTATTTAGTTTGTTCTTAATTATGCATGCTTAATCCCAAATTTGATGTGCTTAGGTGGAGGAGGAATAGGCCTTGCTTAAGAGAAGATCTAGTGTAATTAAGTAGAGTTGATCGAACGCCTAGAGATAGGGTTACGAGATTTTGCCGGATTAGGGTGAAACCCAATAGGGGAGTCCGTAGATCGACTTACTGCTATTCTAGGGGGTTATTATAAGAGAATGAGAATTCCACAAATTAACCTTGGGTTAGACGTTATTCACTTCGAGAGGCGGTTTAATATACGTTAGGGAGTCCTACGGATCAAAGTAAGAAAATAAATCATATGGTTTAGGGTTAATACCAAGTGAAGTCTAGGTGGATTCTTCCTGAGGGTATCGTAGTAATCAATTGAGTTTTTCTTCAAGTTATTTCCCGATTCATTCTTTTTGTCTTTGAGTCTTTAGCTTAGTAGTCGTCAATTTAATTAAAGTAACTTCACTTTAATTTAGGCTAAATAATAAAAAGAAAGTTAGTATTAATACTTTTAGTTCCTGTGGGTTCGACAATCCGGTCTTACCTAAGCTATACTACTGTTCGATAGGTACACTTGCCTTTAATCGTTGTCAGAGTTAGTTTCCAGGTTCGATCATATTTATTACAAATTTTAAAGCTCTGATTTGAGCGATCAGGTTATGTGTTCTGGGAGTGTTTGAGAAGTCTTGGGTTCAAGACTTGACTTGAACAGAACTTAATGTTTCTTAATGACTAAAGCCTTACTCTTATACAGTCGGCTTAAGTTTTATTGTGTGTTGTATGCCAATAGAATGGGCCTGCTGGTCTAGTGGTTAAGTGGTGTGTTGGGGTGCTAAAGGTCTTATGTTCAAATCCCTATTCGTGAAAGGGAATTGATTTATTTTGCTGCAAGTGGCGTGTAGGAGTTTGAGAGGGAGTGAAATGCTGATAGTGGGGAGAAAATTAAGGAGAATGGATGGGGGAGTTATCAGAATCTGATCAGTTGGTTTGGTTTGGAAAATTTGGCTATCTCCCTCTCCCTCTCAATTTCGTTTTTCTCCTTCTTTCTGTTCAATTTTCTTTCTCAAAAACCCCTGCCAAAATTTTTGTTTCTTCCCCTTTCTCGTTTATGTAATTTCATCCCCATCAATGTACCTTTTGACTCCGTATGTTCTGGTAAGTGAAGTTTTGCTCTTTAACTTACGTTTTTTTCCAACTTTGATTTTGTAACACCCCTTACCCGTATTCTACATTGGAACCGGGCACGAGGTATTACTGCGCTTAACTCACTTGGTCATGCAACTTTGAAGCACAAAATTTCTCATTTACAATCAAAACATTCTCCTAAAGGGCCTACTGGGCCTTAAACATGCATACAGAGGGTTTTGGAATCCAACCGGGAATTTTTGTGCACTTAAATTTTTTTGTCTAAACAAGGGCCACACGCCCGTGTGAAATGGGACACGCCCGTGTGGGTAGGCCGTGTGGTCACACACGCCCATGTCCCTAACCCGTGTGAGATTTATTTTCACTTTGAACCTACAAGGGTTTTCACACGGCCTAACACACGCCCATGTTCTTGGCCCGTGTGTAAAAACCTGGGTATTCTGTTTGTGACATCAGCTATAACATCCCGAAATTGGGCCTAGTAGGATTGGGCCCAATGGGCCTTAGGATTAGTAGCGTTTAAAATTTTTGGAGAACAAGAGATCGGCTTAAATGCAAGTTGGACCTTTTAAATAAGTGATTTTGGAAGGTTAGAGGGCTTCTATGAAGTCCCGGGATCAAACTTTGGCTTTAAGGAAATTTTCATTTTAGGTGAAAAAAACCCTGGAAGTTGGCAGGTAGGCCTTAAGAATAAAATATGGAGAAAAATGACACAAGTGGAGTGTGTGGTTTAGTGGCAAAGTGACGCCACATAAGAGACAAGGGGGTTGACGCCACAAGGGAGGAAGGAGGTCCAAGGTTCAAGTCTTGGCTTTTGCATTTTGGTTTTCTTTTTACTTGGACCTTGGAATTTGGCTATAGATTTATATTTAGTTGCGCATGATTTAAGACACAAGAGGAGCTTGTGGCCAAGTGGTTAGGGACGTGGATTATGCTACAGGGGAGCCTGGGTTTGAATCTCATGAGAAGCAAGGAAGTATTTATTTTGCGGATTGGACGGCAAGAGTTTCAGTTGAATTTAAACTCTACTGACGAAGGGATCCCACATCGGAAAGATACAAAGAAGGAAGGTGAAGAGCTAGCTATATAAAGAGCATTCCAGGAGGAGAGTTAACATACCTTGGCAGGCGTTGGGCATAGGAGCTTTCGGAGCGCGGTTTAGCAGCTTCAGAATTCCTATCAGGTTTGTAACTCTCTCTACTCTAGTTGTAGAGCGGCTAATGCTGAAGTATCGGTCACGGCAATAGTAGCCACACGAGTGTGCGAGCGCACGTGTGGGGCTTCGACGCAATAGTTGAGGCCATCAATAGTAATCTTGTGGGTTGAGGCTGCTTAGGGCCTCGATGGGCCCGTGGGCCCAATTGAATAAATTGTATGATGATGTAGTATATAGTGAACTAGACTAGATGGAACTTATATACGTGGCTAGATTTGTGTTAGGTGGGCCACACGAGCGTGTGGGCCCGAATGGGCCAAAATCAGGTTTTAGGCCCAATAGTCCGGTAAAGACCGAAAATGGTAATCGAGCCGCTCGGGGTGACATTTGGGCCTTTGGGAAAGGCCATTGCAGGTGCAAAATTACTGATATACCCTTGGAAGGGTAAAGTACCCAAATACCCCCTGAAAGATAAATTACGGAAATACCCTTGGTGGGTATATTACGAAAATACCCTTGGTAGGTAAAATTACAGTTATACCCTTAGAGGTTGATTAGCTTGATTATGTTGTTTTATGTCTATCTGATTATGATGGTACTTCATGTTATTCTTATATTTGATATATGTTTTGCATACATGACATACTGCATACACGAATTATTATGTTTGCATGGGGTTGGGGATATGATATGAAAGGGGAAGCGTTCTGGTGGTTCTGCCACAATCTGTTGTAGTGGCTCTGCCACGATCTGTTGTAGTGGCTCTGCCATGATCTGTTCTGGTGACTATGTCACGTTTCTGATGATGAGCAGCTAACTGCAGTATGACTACCATCGATGGTGTGTAGTGGTGAGGGTTGATTGTAGAAATCCCCATTGGTGTGATTGTCGGGTACGGGTGGTGTGTAGCGGATGGAAACTTAGGCTGGGATTAGGTTTTGCATCATTTGGCATGTGTTATCTGCTATACTCTGATGTTAGGGCTACAGCCCGATTCGATTTATGTGGGCTTTAAACAAGTATGTTATTGTGAGGGCTAAGGCCCAATCTACTTCTGTAGGCTTAGGCCCAGTTATCACTCGTAAGGGGAATTACAAACTGAGTTTTCGTAAACTCACCCCTTCTTTTTAAATGTTTTAGGTAATCCCTAGTCGCGGATTTGGGAGCTGAGGCGGACTTGTGGTGGCCATGCAATGTTTTCTCGTAAACTCGTTTCTTTTATTTGGGCTTATTTTTATTTGGGTTTTGTTATGTAATAAGGCCACTATGACTTTAATTTTGATATTTTATTTGGTTTAGCTTTTAATTTGATTACTGCCTATTATTATTAAATGTTCAATACGGGAATTTCCTAAACCCTTAATAACCGTTTTCCAAAATGTTAACAAAAGGATAACAAGCGAATAAATATTTAAACTCGAAATTTTTAACAAACGCGGAGTTTTTCAACAACCCTTTTATGTGGCATGCCAGATCTGATCGTAACGTTTAGGCCGGGTTTGGGGTGTTACATCAGCAACCTCATAAGCGGCACACGGCCTAGGCACTTGCCCGTGTGGCTAGCCCGTAGTCGGCAATGACTTGAAACACTAACATGCAGAGGACACACGGCCTCATCACACACCTATGGGACTGCCCGTTTGCCTCACACGGCCTAGACACACACCCGTGTGCCTACCTGTTTGGACATGAACAAGGCTATTTTCCAAGCTCTTTTTGTCACCCTAGCTCACACAACATGATCCCATACAATAAATCACCAAGTAAGTCAATTTTTGCAACAAGCACTTCCTTAAATAACCTCCTATTTTCATAGATTAATCATAATAAGCCATCAACTATGGCAATATACAAAAGAGTTCATCTTTAAGGGAGCCAATACACACTTGGCCAAAATAACAAAACAATTCACCTAGTCCAGCCCCTATAAATGCCATACTTAAAATACTAATTCTAGATATACCATGATGATCTGATAGTGTGGGTGATCTTCCAATTATCTTCGTATCCCGACCCAGCTCTTTGACACTATAGAACAAGGAAAAGAAAGGGAGTAAGCTTTAAGCTTAGTAAGTTTACATTTAAACAATAAGCATTACAATATATGCTAATCAATAAATAGCATCATGCACTAAGCAAGAATAATCCACATTCCATAGTCATGCTTACTCATTTCATCTCTTAGCACATTCCAACCATATAACTAGCAAAATGCTCACATTTAATAGCATACATTCCCTACACTTATCACCACAAAGCCACATGAAACAAACACTTCAACAATTTCTCAATCAACCTTCCTAGTAATACCAAACACTCGGGGGTTCCGCACTTAGCCCACCATTAATTTTTGATAGGGTGGTATCGCACATAGCCCACCATCGAGAATATTTACGGTGGTATTGCACATAGCCCACCAAATGACATTATAAATGATGGTATCGCACACAGCCCATCGTGAATAAGTAATAAGGTGGTATCGCACATAGCCCATCAACAAGAATTATTAAGGTGGTATTGCACACAGCCCACCATTAATTAATACGAGTAATATTCCACACTTACATATCTATTTCAACATTCATACGAAAATTATTCATTATCTACCAAATTCAATCCACTTGAATCATATATGTTCTCAATCATACAATGCACCAATAAGTAACAACATGTGTATTTAAGATGCATCATTTACACATAAACTTACCTCGGTGCAAAATGTGTTAAGTTGCGGTTTAATCCGAAACCTTGCCTTTTCCCCGGTCAAGGTTAATTCCATGCTCTTCTTGATCTATAAGAACAAAATTCACTCATTCAATCATTTTATGATTATCATACACCATAATATCTTCTTAGGCAAAAACAACCATTTTCCCATTGTACTATGGCAAAATTACAATTTTTCCCCTAGGCTCATAAATCATTTTTCATCACATTTTTTCTTTAAACAAGCCTAGCTGAACATTTATTCCTCTTACAACTACTCACAAATCCAACTATTTCATGCATTTACAACTTAGTCCCATTTAGGTGTTTTGGTGACAACACCTTTCACAAATGTTTCTCATCTCCCTAACATTTATTTTCTCCCATAAAAACTCAGAAAACAATATAAACTCTCTCATGGAAAGTCCCTAGACTTTCAACCATATTGCAAATTGATAATACTCTAGAATAACGTATTTTTATGTATTAATTATGTATTTATTCTGAGTATGATCCTGCTAATTTGAGCTATTTATGATATTTTATCTTGTAAGGACCAAAATGGAGGCAAAAGCGAAATTAAGGGCCAAAAGCGTGAAATTAAAGATAAAATGGGTCAATGTGTGACACAGGGAAAAGTTGGTGCCAAAAGTGCAAGCATGGAGGACACAAGGGTTGAAATGCAAAAAAGAAGAGTTTTTATTCTATTAGACTCGATTTTGATTATATTTGGATCATTATTAGGGATTATTTAATTTTAGGATTTTATCTTTATTTATTTTTAATTAAATGTATTTATCTTCTGGGAGTTTAAGTAGGATTAGACTATCTCTCCTAGCACTATAAATAGGGGGTAAGGTGACTCAAATTAATGTTATTTCTTCTTTTTCTGAAAAACACTCTCTCCCCAAAAGTCTTTTGTTCTTTCCATAATTCCTTTTAATAAAATCTCCATTTTTATTATATATTTATTTTCTTTTCCACCCCAACCATGAGCCATTAAAAACCTATCTAGCCAAAGGTTGCCGAAAACCCCAAAAAAGGGTTCTTGAGGTTTAGAATCCGTACTTAGCCTTCTCAACAGGGTATTCATCGTTTCTCCACATTACAGGGCTGACGCTTTCGTCCATGTCCCTTAAAAAGTAATCTTTTCAACATGTACAAGGAACGACCGCTTTGTATATTTTGAGAAGGTTGCACAATCGGTTCGTTAGCTTACTGCGTCAGAGGTTGGCAAGCCCAAGAGACAAAATGGCGTGGGATTCGCCATTGAGAAACGTTGATCTAGCATAAGATGATCCCACAAGAGCGATTGTTGGCTAGAGCCAGGTTCCACCAAATCAAAGTCTAAATCCTTGGAGCTGGTGGCCGTAGGCATCCTCTTCCACTATAACTGACTTATTCAGTTTGAGAAGGATCATCTAAAAGCCATGGATTGAACCCAAGACAAATCGAGTGTAACACCCCCAAACCCGGCCCATGCGTTTCGACCAGATCTGGTATGCTACGAGTTGCACATTAAAAACTTTTGCCTTGTTGGTTTTGGAAGTCATAAGTTATTCAGACATTATTTGAATAAATAAATGACATTTTAATAATAAAATCCTTGGTATTATTATTAAGTTTAAACCTTGACATAAATTCATAAGTTGCAGAACATTGAAAACTACTTAGTTGAATAAAAACTACGGGACCTTATTACATAAATATTCCCAAAATAAAATGAAATAAAACTTAAAGAAAACTGAAATAATTTGTAGAAATAAAAGACTCAGGGTATAAAACTCGAAACACACAACGATCTGAGCCCACAAACACATTATGGGCCCCGGCCCATACATAAAGGCAACAATCATGTTTATATATCAAATAATAAATGATTAATAACCCAACCCATCCTAGGTTTCCATCCTCTACACACCAACCTGTACCAACCATCACACCTTGGGGATTTCTACAATCAACCCTCCATCCACTACACATCATAACGACAGCCGTACTGCCTATTCCTGTTATTCAGGAATCATTAAACGTGGCATAGCCACCGATCACTATGTGACCTAACATTTACATTTGTGGGATTTCTACCACCGATCACCAAGTGATCTATCATGCACTTCCCCTTCAATATCATAATCCCATCCCATGCATACACACATAAAGAAAACATCATGCAGGCTTACATATATTTCGATACACATAGGGAGTTCTATGTTTACGTACCAAGCATCCTTGCCTACCTCTTTTAGGGTTCCATTTGACTGTCTATACAACCTCTTTTCGGCTTTTTAGCCCATATCATACATATATAGACATACATATAGGATTACTAGTGTGTTAGAGATCTACACACCTGATTACCGATAAAACGATGCTTTCTATGTCGACACTATCCGTAGTCGACACAACTGCTATCTGCCTAAGGTGTTGTTCAAAAGCCGGTCCACAACCTAGTGGCCAATCTCGAACGGCAGATACCGCTTGTTTCTTAAACATAGGGATTCTCTCTTTTGCCTGATCCATATTTAATTCCATCACAAGTCCTTGTCAGAACTACTATCACAATATTTGATCATTAATCCTCATCATAAAGTTAAGATCTTGTATACTATGAATGAATCTAGTAAAAATCTAGGGAAAATCTCCTTACCTTAAAATCTTGAAATTGGAGACTAGCGATTTTCGGCTTTTAAATCTAGACGACCAAGTTTCCTTCAAATCCCGGAATGCCGCCCAACATAGAACCATTAAACTATTAGCTTTTCGGCTTTTGCCTTTTAGAAACTGAAATAAAACGTGAGAAACTAACAGAAGTCGACAGTTACCTTAACACAGGGGATTCGGCTAGCACTAGAGAGAGAAGATTCAGCAATGCCAAAGAAAAAGATTTAAATGCCGGAAGAATAGAACTAACTCACAAATAGGATAAATAGAGAAAAACTATGGAGATTTCAACTTTTTAGAGAAATCGATACAAGAGGAAAAGAATGGAAAAGAGAGTGAAAGGAGAGGTTTTGGCTTTTGAAGAAATTAAAGAAAGAAATTGTAGAGGAAGAGGCTAAGAATTTTGGCACAAAGAGTGAAGAGAAAATTAGGGTTTAAATGCCAGAATCAAGGAGCTATCCCCCCTATTTATAGAAATTTCGGTACCTACTGCTTAAAACCAAAAATGCCCTTCCTGATAAATAAATTTAAGCTAATAAAAAAGGAAAATTCGGCACGCCTTTTCCATGAAGTGGCCGAATTCTTCACTCCTCTAGGTGATGGAATTTTGGTCATCACCTAGCCTTGCAGATAGCTCCTATCTTTTCTCTTTTTTATCTTCTATATTATTACTTATAAAATCCATATGAATCCTCCTATTTTTGAGCCTTGTTGCCATCCACTTCACCTAACCCTAATGCCGAATTTAGCTAACTTAAATTAAAAGATTTGGGCTCTATGAGACTTAAATTTTGGGCCCCTTACACCCTTGTTGTGGCGTCACCCCTTGCTCCTTTTTAAGTGACGAAAATGGCCCAAAAATATGGGCTCCTTGCGGCCAAAACTTGGGCCCCTTTAACTGTTAGTGACGCCACCTTCTAACTCCCTTGCAGCGCCACCTATTGTTGGGCCCAAGCCCACGTTAGTATTTTAAACACAATTACCACCTTTTAACTCTATAATGCCCAATCAGATAATTTAACCAAGGCCTTTACCTAGTCCTGAGCCCAATTTGGACCCCTATCACTTAAATTAACATATTAAACATATCCTTACACTAAATGCACAGGCCCATAAATTTAGGATGTTACAGTTCTACCCCCTTAAAGAAATTTCGTCCTCGAAATTACCTAATCAGAAAAGATGAGGGTATTTTTGCCGCATTGCTTCCTCTGGTTCCCACGTAGCCTCCTCCGAACCATGATTCCACCAGAACACCTTAACCAATGGAACCGTTTTCCTTCACAACACCTTGACATCACGATACAAAATTTCCACTGGTTCCTCTTCGAAGGATAGATCAGGTCTTACCTCGATTTCCTCCACAGGCACAACATGAGTCAGATCCGAACGGTAACGTCTTAGCATGGAGACGTGAAATACATCGTGAATTTGACTTATCTCTGGAGGTAACTCCAGCTGGTAGGCTACTGGTCCTACTCGCTTCAACACCGGATATGGTCCGATAAATCTGGGACTTAATTTACCCTTTCGACCAAACCTTAGTACCTTTTTCCATGGCGACACCTTTAAGAATACTTTATCACCCACTGCAAACTCTATGTCCTTACTCTTTAAATTAGCATAGGACTTTTGTCTATCCGATGCCTCCTTCAGTCGAACCTGAATCAATTCAACCTTCTCTTCTATCTCGATCACCAACTCTAGACCCAAAATCTGACGTTCCCCTAGTTCTGTCCAACAGGTAGGAGTACGACACCTCCGCCCGTACAAAGCTTCATAGGGCGCCATCTGAATACTAGACTGATAGCTGTTGTTGTAAGCAAACTCTGCCAATGGTAGGAACTCTTCCTAACTACCTCTGAAATCAATGACACATCCTCTCAACATGTCCTCCAAGATCTGGATCACCATTTCCGATCGTCCATTAGTCGAGGAGGAAACTGTTATCTTGAAATCCAACCGTACAGCCAACGCTTGATGCAACGCCTTCCAAAATCGTGAAGTGAACCTAGGGTCCCTATCTGATATGATCGAAACCGGTACTCAATGCAACCTCACCACCTCCGCTATGTATAACTTCTGTAGGGGATAGTCAACACGTACGAGTATGAAGTGTGCAGACTTCGCCAAGGAATCAACAACTACCCAAACCGCATCTTTCTTAGTGAGCGTGAGGGGAAGCCCATTAACAAAGTCCATGATGATTCTTTCCCACTTCCATTGTGGAATCTTCACTGGCTGCAATAATCCTGATGGTAACTGATGTTCTGCCTTGACCTGCTAACAGGTCAAACACTTACCCACCAATTCAGTTACTTCTTTCTTCAACCCTGGCCACCAGAACTGATCTCGCAAATCCCGAAACATCTTACTTCCTTCAAGGTGCATAGCGTATGCACCACCATGCGCCTCATGCAAAATCTTACGCCTCAACTCCGGATCTTTTGGCATGCAAACTCTCCCCCGAAAACATAATAATCCTTCCTCATTCATACTGAATTCTGCTGGCCCATCCTCTGAGATTAGCTGTAATTTCCCCTTTAGCAACACATCGGTCTGTTGCCTCTCCTTCACCTTATTGATCCAAAAGGGTTTCATTTGAAGTTCAGCTAACAAACTTCCATCCTCATACAAACTAAGGTGAGCAAACATTGCTCTCAATTCAGATATTACTTTACGACTTAGAGCATCCGCCACTATATTAGCCTTACCAGGGTGATATTCGATCGAGCAGTCATAATCCTTTAGCAACCCGATCCACCTTCTCTGCCTTAGATTCAACTCCTTCTGAGTCAAAAGATATTTTAAGCTCTTATGATCTGTGTAAATGACAGATTTCTCCTCATACAAATAATGCCTCCAAATTTTTAGGGCAAACACCACTGCCGCCAATTCCAAATCATGGGTGGGATAATTCGATTCATGCGGTCTTAACTGCCGAGATGCATATGCAACCACCTTTCCCTCTTGCATCAACACACATCCTAATCCTGCGTGTGACGCATCACAGTAAATTACGAACTCCTTCCCTGCCTCCGACTGAATCAACACCGGAGCCTCCGTCAAAAATCTCTTTAACTTTTTGAAACTCTCCTGCTGCTTATCAGACCAAACAAACGGAACTCCTTTCCGTAGCAACTTAGTCAAAGGTGTCGCAATCGAAGAAAATCCTTCAACAAACCTATGGTAATACCCAGCTAAGCCAAGAAAACTCCTAATCTCAGCCACAGACCTAGGTGGCTTCTAATCCAACACCGCTTTAATCTTTCGAGGGTCAACCCTAATCCCTTCTGCCGACACAACGTGCCCTAAAAATGTAACTTCCCTTAGCCAAAATTCACACTTACTGAATTTGGCATACAACTGCTTCTCCCTTAGAATCTGCAAAACTAGTCGCAGATGAGCATCATGCTCCTCCTCTGACTTCGAGTAATCCAAGATATCGTCTATAAACACCACGACACACCGGTCTAGGTAGGGTTGGAACACCCGGTTCATCATGTCCATGAACGCTGCTGGTGCATTGGTCAATCCAAATGGCATCACCATAAACTCATAGTGACCATAGCGAATCTTAAAAGCCGTCTTATGAATATCTGCCTCCTTGACCCTAAGCTGATGGTACCCTGACCTCAGATCTATCTTTGAAAAGATTGAGGCTCCCTTCAACTGATCGAACAAGTCATCGATCCTTGGCATCTGGTACTTATTCTTGATTGTTAGCTTATTCAACTGGCGATAATCGATGCACATACGCATTGATCCATCCTTCTTCTTAACAAATAACACCGGCGCTCCCCAAGGTGACACACTCGGTCGAATAAACCCTCTATCCAGCAACTCCTGAATATGCGCTTTCAACTCCACCAACTCCTTCAGCGCCATCCTATACGAAGCAATAGATATCGGCGCTATTCCCGGAAGAAGATCGATACCAAACTCCACTTCACGATCTGAGGGTAATCCCGGAAGCTCTTCAGGGAAATCATCAAGAAATTCCTTTACTGTCCTGACGTCCCCAACCATCAGGTCCTTGGCTTCCAGAGCCCGAACAAACAATAAAACTGCCTCGCACCCTTTTCTCACCATCCTTTCTACTCTTAGGGCAGTCATTACATTCGACAGACAGTTCCCTTTTTCTCCTATCACCAACACTTCATCACCTTCGGGGGTTTTTAACACCATACGCTTGGTTGCACAATCTAAATTAGCTTGATACTTCACGAGCCAATCCATGCTTAAAATTAAATCAAACTCCCCGAACGGTAATTCCATTAGATCCGTTTGGAAAACCATCCCCTGAACTTCTAGAGGTACTTCCCGATAGAGTTTATCCACTACTACAGATTGTCCTAATTGGCTAACTACAGTCATTGCCCTAGGAGTAATTTCAGATTCTAACTGTAAAGTTCCAGATACGTTACTAGCTACATACGAATATGTCGACCCAATGTCAATCAATGTAGTGTAAGGCAAGCCAAAAATTAAAAACGTATCGGTTATGATATTCAGTGCGTCAGCCTCCTTCCGACGTCTGACAGCATAGACCAACCCCGGCTGTCTTGCCTCAGTGTTTCCTGCCCCTTGACCTGGTGCTCCACGACCCCGACTAGCACCATTTCCACCTCTGGCTGCACCGCACCTCTTTGTGGCTACTGATCTCCTCTGCCAAGCTGAGCATTCCCTCGACCCATGGTCCCTTCACCGTCCCATTGCTGCAGACAGTTTCTAACTTGGTGGTCCGTAGATCCACACCTAAAGCACTTTCCACTGCCTGCTCAACACTCACCGGCATGAAATTCACCATATCATGCACACTTTGGTGTCTGGTTAGCAGCAGCAAGTTTCTCTTCCTGTTTCGGTCCATCAGACCTGGGCCTTTTCTGAGTACGCCCAGCTGCTCCTAACGACCCAAAATTCCTCTTACTTCCATCCCTATCTCTATCCCAATTTAATTTCTCGGTCCACTTTACCTCCTCGGCTATCTTAGCCTTTTCCACTAAGACGGCAAATTCCCTCTCCCACTGTAGGGCTATCAAAACACGCAAATCATCCCTCAGGCCATCTTCGAACCTAACACAATTTTCATGCTCCGTATCTACCATCCTCGAGCATAACGGCTAAGGCGTAAGAATTCAGCTTCGTACGCAGCCACTGACCTACTCCCTTGAACCAGATTCAAAAATGCTCTGTGTTGCGCATCCACATAACTCGATCCAATGTACTTATTCTGAAATGTCGTTTTAAAGAGATCCTAGGTGATACGGTCAGCCACTGTACCATCCTTAACCGTAAGCCACCATTGATATGCTTCATCCCACAGGAAGGATACAACTCCTTTCAACTTCTCCTCCTCCGTGAAATCCAAATCATCCATTATGCGTTCTACCACCTCCAACCAATACTCAGCTGAACTTGGGGCTACACCAGAAATTCCCTTAAACACTTCTGCCCCATTGGCCCTAAGCCGCTCCGGCACAGATTTTCGGGTTCCTGTGCCCATACCAGCCCCAGCAACCCTCTCTAAAACCCTTAACATCGCTTGAGATATCGCATCATCTCCAGCAGTTTGATCCTGAAATTCCTCCTCCGCAGCTGGTGGAACTGGCATCTCGTTCCCAGATCCATGGCCAGATCCTACTGGCTCAGACAAGGTTATCCTACCCCTACCGCGTCTACGCGGCGGACGTCCTCGACCCCTTGTACTCATTCTTTCGATTGACGGTTATCTGATTAGAAATTTTATGAATTATTAGTTTTCTTCCACTGATTAACCACGAACAATCTTATGAATAGTAGTTTTAAGAGCAGTTCTTTCAAATTCACAATTACATTCACAATTCAGTCTCAAGTTCGTATCTTCTAATTCTAGGAAGCACATACATTCAATCATCAACATACACATAACATCCATGAACTTACATTCATCATGTAAGGGTATTTTCGTTGTTTCACTACCCAGGGGTATTTTCATAATTTATCCTATAGGGGTATTTTCGTAATTTTCCAAAATAGGGTTCCTTGGTGATTTTGTAAAATAAGGGTATTTTGGCAATTTTGCAATCCAGGGTATTTTGGTAATTTTAGAATCTGGGGGTATTTGGTAATTTTGAAATCCAAAGGTATTTCAGTAATTTCGAAATCAAAGGGTATTTCGATAACTTAGAAATCTGGGGGTATTTTGGTCATTTTGCACATCAAAGGTAATTTGGTAATTTTACAAACCAGGGATATTTTGATGTTGTTGTTGTTTTTTTTTTTTTAAACAGGGGTATGTTGAAAATCTCGTTTCATAAACCAGGTTACTCTTGTAAACATGAAGTTTTCGGATAAATTTTCAAAACATAGGTATTTTATAGATTTATGATTGGAAATTTTCACAAATCAAGTGTATTTTGAAAATTTTACAAAACCTGGGGGGGGTTTTTTGAAATAGGGTGGCCAGTCCCTTTCCGGTTTTAATTATAAGGTTTAGCCCATCAACAAGTCCTCGTAGCTAGGGTAAACAGTCACTACGCACCAGGTAGGATCCTAGCGAAGAGGAGGTGAGTCATTAGGACTGCTTAAGTACCAAGCTCTTCCTGAATCCAATCCTAGACATGCGTATGCCTGTTGCCACACCCTAACCCATCGACTCGTTCACGTGTTTGTTTATTTGAATTAAATCTTATGGATTTAGAGAGTGATTTAAACTCAACCTAAAGTCCATCAATGTCTAATATTCTAGCCTACGTCCCTCAAGCCCATTAAGCCCACATGTATATCACAACAAGAGTTTAGAATACTTACCTGCGTGGATCGGGTGCCTGTAGACTCGAAGGCCATATCTTAAACCAAAACATTTTTTTCTCAAACTTACATCATTTCACAAAACATTGCTAAGCCCATTTCACAGCCCGAGTTTTGAACTGGGCTCTGATACCAAATTGAAACACCCCCAAACCCGGCCCATGCGTTTCGACCAGATCTGGTATGCTACGAGTTGTACATTAAAAACTTTTGCCTTGTTGGTTTTGGAAGTCATAAGTTATTCAGATATTATTTGAAAAAATAAATGACATTTTAAAAATAAAATCCTTTGTATTATTATTATTAAGTTTAAACCTTGACATAAATTCATAAGTTGCAGAACATTGAAAACTACTTAGTTGAATAAAAACTACAGGGCCTTATTACATAAATATTCCCAGAATAAAATGAAATAAAACTTAAAGAAAACTGAAATAATTTGTAGAAATAAAAACTTGATGGCCAATCGAGTCCTTCTCGGCTCCCATGTCCACGATCTACTGCTCATCTGAAAGAGTAGTGAAAAAAAGGAAAGTGTGAGTCACGAAGACTCAGTGTATAAATCTCGAAACACACAACGACCTGAGCCCACAAACACATTATGGGCCCTGGCCCATACATAAAGGCAACAATCATGTTTGTACATCAAATAATAAATGATTAATAACCTAACCCATCCTAGGTTTCCATCCTCTACACACCAACCCGTACCAACCATCACACCTTGGGGATTTCTACAATCAACCCTCCATCCACTACACACCATAACGACAGTCGTACTGCCTATTCCTGTTATTCAGGAATCATTAAACGTGGCATAGTCGTCGATCACTATGTGGCCTAACATTTACATTTGTGGGATTTCTACCACCGATCACCAAGTGACCTATCATGCACTTCCCCTTCAATATCATAATCCCACCCCATGCATACACACATAAAGAAAACATCATGCAGGCTTACATATATTTCGATACACATAGGGAGTTCTCTGTTTACGTATCCGGCATCCTTGCCTACCCCTTTTAGGGTTCCATTCGACTGTCTATACAGCCTCTTTTCGGCTTTTTAGCCCATATCATATATATATATAGACATACATACAGGATTAATAGTGTGTTAGAGATCTATACACCTGATTACCGATAAAACGATGATTTCTATGTCGACACTATCCGTAGTCGACACAACTGCTATCTGCCTAAGGTGTTGTTCAGAAGCCGGTCCACAACCTAGTGGCCAATCTCGAACGACAAATACCGCTCATTTCTTAAACTTAGGGATTCTCTCTTTTGCCTGATCCATATTTAATTCCATCACAAGTCATTGTCAGAACTACTATCCCAATATATGATCGTTAATCCTCATCATAAAGTTAAGATCTTGTATACTATGAACGACTCTAGTAAAAATCTAGGGAAAATCTCCTTCCCTTAAAATCCCAAAATTGGAGACTAGCGATTTTCGGCTTTTAGATCTAGACGACCAAGTTTCCTTCAAATCCCGGAATGCCGCCCAACATAGAACCATTAAACTATTAGCTTTTCGGCTTTTGCCTTTCAGAAACCGAAATAAAACGTGAGAAACTAACAGAAGTCGACACTTACCTTAACACAGGGGATTCGGCTAGCACTAGAGAGAGAAGATTCGACAATGCCGAAGAAAAAGATTTAAATGCCGGAAGAATAGAACTAACTCACAAATGGGATAAATAGAGAATAACTATGGAGATTTTAGCTTTTTAGAGAAATTAGCATAAGAGGAAAAGAATGAAAAAGAGAGTGAAAGGAGAGGTTTCGGCTTTTGAAGAAATTAAAGAAAGAAATTGTAGAGGAAGAGGCTAAGAATTTCGGCACAAAGAGTGAAGAGAAAATTAGGATTTAAATGCCAGAATCAAGGAGCTGTCCCCCCTATTTATAGAAATTTTGGCACCTACTGCTTAAAATCGAAAATGCCCTTTCTGATAATTAAAATTTAATCTAATAAAAAGGGAAAATTCGGCACCCCTTTTCATTGAAGTAGCCGAATTCTTCACTCCTCTGGGTGATGGAATTTTGGCCATCACCTAGCCTTGCAGATAGCTCCTATCTTTTCTCCTTTTTACTTCTATATTATTACTTATAAACTCCATATAAATCCTCCTATTTTTGAGCCTTGTTGCCATCCACTTCACCTAACCCTAATGCCGAATTTAGCTAACTTAAATTAAAAGATTTAGGCTCTATGAGACTTAAATTTTGGGCCCCTTACATCCTTGTTGTGGCGTCACCCCTTGTCCCTTTTAAGTGACGAAAATGGCCTAAAAACATGGGCTCCTTGAGGCCAAAACTTGGGCCCCTTTAACTGTTAGTGACACCACCTTCTAACTCCCTTGCAGCGCTACCTATTGTTGGGCCACAAGCCCACGTTGGTATTTTAAACATAATTACCACCTTTTAACTATATAATGCCCAATCAGATAATTTAACCAAGGCCTTTGCCTAGTCCTGAGCCCAATTTGGACCACTATCACTTAAATTAATATATTAAACATATCCTTACACTAAATGCATAGGCCCATAAATTTAGGATGTTACATCGAGGCAGCTGGAGGCTGGAATCTCCTCAAAAGAATTTCCTTATCTCAACTCTATTTCTTATTTTTAATTTTCGTAATTCCAATTCGACTTCTCAATTCTGGTTTTATTTATTTTCGTTTCCAGATCAAAACTTTTAATTGTTATTTTTATTTTTTTCAGGAACGCAGATTTTCTTGGGCACGATTCTGCCCAGGATTTCGAGAAACAAGCATTCGTATAATCTGGTCCCTGAGGATTCGACCCTACTTCCCCTTTACTGTTCTTTTTCATTGTTTTGTAGGGAATAGGATATTTTTGGTGCTTTGAACGATGCATCACAAATTAGTCCCCTCATTAGCTAGCTTAAGTATTGGGGTTTCCAAAAGTAAAAAAATTATCAATTGAAACCATCAAAACCACTTACTTGTAAGAAGATAGGTTGGCTGATAATTTTGAGCTCTAAATCCTTTACTTCTCTTCAATTTTCATTGGAGAAGAAACTTGAATAGTGAAAGATGATAGTTCTTCCTTTTATCATATTTTATTAATTTTTTATCACCTAATTTCCCCCAAATTTGACCAAAATTTAATGCTCTTGTCTCCCTAGTCTATATGTCCAACCAACACACTTCTAATGGCCTAATTTCAATTTAAGGACCTACTTTGTGATATCCTTTAACTATTAGACACCTCTAGCTTGAAATTTGAAACTTTTGCACTTTATGTGATTTAGTCCTTTTTCGCAATTAAGCCTTCAATCGCTAAAATTAAAGGACCAAAATTCTCATGCATCATTATAAACATGTTATAACACATAAAATAATATGAAAATAATTTTTCTCAACCTCGAATTAGTGGTCCCAAAACCACTATTCTGACTAGCCCAAAAATCGGGCTGTTACAGATTTGGGGGGTTTGAAGTTTGGCAGCAGCATCTTGCGTGGATTAAGGGTCTTATCGTGTTTTTGGGTAATCAACTATTTCAAGGTGTTTGGGTAAGCTTTTCTTTACTTAAGGGATGCGTTTCTCGTTTTGGATTCGATTTTAGTTCGATTGAGTAAATGGTAATTGAGTGAAATTGGTTAATTATAGGTTCTGGAGTGTTTGGGGTTCGATTCAGCCTCAAACCGTAATAGGTGTGTACCCAAATTGCAAGAAAATGCATTTTCAGCAAAAGCTAAAAACCTTTTTGTCGACGCCATACGGCCATGTGGTAGGCCATGTGGTAGGCTGTGACCTACAACACGGTTGTGTGATCAACGAGTCAGGCCGTGCGCAGGCGACACGATCGTGTGATGGCCATATCAGACCGTGTGCGAGACATAGGCTCAACCTATTGGGCCATGTGGGCCACACGAGCGTGTGGACCCACACGGGTGAACCACACAGGCATGTGGGATTCTGGGCCAAGCCATGTAGTCCACACTACCAAGGCCAATTTGGGCTGTGTGGGCCACACGGGCGTGGGAGCCCATTTTTCTAAAATTATCTATAAGCTTGCACGGGTTGCCCAAGTCGACTTGAAACACCCCACACCCGACCCACGAGCCTGAACCGGATCTGGTATGTTCCTTAAGAAAATCGGCTTCAAATTCTTTTGTTACTTAGAAAATTTTTGTGGATTTTTAGAAAGATATTGGTTTTGGGTTGGGCTTAGGTTGGAAACCCATTTATTTAATTTAGAAAACATTTAATTTTGGTGACAAAATAATTTAGGGTTTATTTCTAAAATAAATTTAATTAAACTTAGTCAAAAATAATTCATAACGTAATAATCGAAAATAAAAGCGAGGAAATAACACCCTCCAACTTGGGCCTTATGGCCTTATTACATCATTCAAACTCAAAGGTAAAATTGAAAATACTAAAATTGAGTAAAGTCCAAATTCTAATAAATTCTTCAAGTGATGCATGGCCACCTTTAGCTCCTGCAGACCCGGTCGATTCATATCGCTCATTTCTGAAAAATAGTCCCACAAAGGGTGAGTCAACAGACTCAATGTGTACACAAACTAACAATCAACATTCAGGCATACATATTCATATCAAAGCATATTCAAATCAAATAATGATGCAACCCAACCCAAGCCTATTTGTCCATCCGCTACACACCACCCGTGCATTCGCCAATTACACCGTGGGGACTACTAAGTCAACCCTCCATCCGCTACACACCATCGAAGGCGATCACGCATTTGCGCGATCGGCGTGCTCATCGCCCACTTACGTTGTGTCATTAGACACTATATTCAAATAATGTAACCGGTTACCATATTCACGCAATGGGGCCGTAGCCACCATATTTCGTTGGTGAGGCCGAAACCAACACCTTCGTTGGTGAGACCGAAGTCAACACCTTCGTTGGTGAGACCGAAGTCAACACCTTCACTTTCTTCCTTCACATATATCCCAAATGCCCCAATTATTTTATAACATATTCCACATACTTAATTTTCATTCATGTTACTAATCACATGTTCAAAGTATATCACATTCATAATCCTATCAAAAGTAGGAAACATACCTGGGTACTCCTTACCACATTTGTGGTACTTAACTACATTCACATACTGATACATATTCATATATTTAATAATTACCACGTAATTTATTGAAGGTTAGTAAGGGTACACACCTGATTTGCTTAACAGATTCCTTGAAATCCCGAAGAATGATCTACAGATTTAGATCAGGTTCCTACATTTGATTAATCACTTACTATTTTAATAAAAACCATTCGGCCATAAATCCAAATCCTAGTAGGATTAGTATACTTAAAACTTACCTTGAAATTCTCAAATCCCGAAATCCTTGTATCCCTCTGTCGAAATCCCTATAACTACCTGTTAGATCAATTTCTAACATTTATTCACAACAATTAACCCTTAGCCGAATGTTAAATATGACTTACCTTAGATTCTTAAATCCCAAAATTCACCGAATAACTAGGGAACACGCGGCCTATGGTGTACCTTCGGGAAAAGAACTTCTCCTTCCTTGTAGTCGACACTTAGTAAATCCGGAAGATCTCTTGACATGTGATATTAAGGGTATTAGAATCTTAATTTCGACAGCCTCAAAAGAAATAGAATGAGAATCTAACCTAATCTTACCCTTACTTGAAGAAATCGATTGCATCTTCACTTCAACCTTAAGAGATTCGGCTATGGCCTTGATCTTAGCAAGCTTTCGGCTTTTGGAATATTGAGAGGAGAAGAATGAAGAAGAAAAGAAAAGAGAAAAAGAGAATAATGGTAGAGAAAATTCGGCAGAGAGAATAGGAGAAATTTTAGAGAATTTCGGCAGAGGTTTTCTTGAAGAGAAAAGAATGAATGAAGAATAGCCTTACTCTTCCTTTTATAGCCAGAATTACTAGCTAGAGTCCTTTACTTGGCCACCACTCTTCTATTTTGATAACTTTATCCTTTAATAAATAAAAGAGTTTAATCCAATATTTATCTCTTCTAAATAATCCAATTTAAAAATCCTTTATACACCTTTTTAATCGAATATTTATGAAAATAAAACACCTCTCTTTTTAAACACATGTGCCGTCCACCTCAGTCTTCTGGAAGCAAAATTAAAACCTTCATTTAATTGCTTCCCTTGTGACTCAAACCCAGGCCCATGCCTCTTGCACATGGCACCATTTCCATAGGCCCTAAGTGCCATCTTTCAGCCACTTTTCCTAGCCCAGTTTGTGTGTCAAATCTTACCATCTTTTTCTTTTAAGGCCCTTAGCCTTAATCTCCTATTTAAAACTTTAAAACTTGACATTTCTAAGTCATTTCTAAGTTTCCTAAAATTTTCGATCGGCTCTGTAAACTTGCCATTTTCTTACATTTCCAAGTTTCGTAAATGTTCACTTTCCATTTTTGAATCATTTCCTTACATTTCCTAGTTTCCATAAATGTTCACTTTCCTCTTTATTCCTTTACATTTTCAGGACATTTCCCTACATTTCCAAGACAAGACATTTCCTTACATTTCCTTGCATTTCCTTACATTTTCATACATTTCCTCACATTTCCTTACATTTCCTTACATTTCCATACATTTCCATACATTTCCTTACATTTCCTTACATTTTCTTACATTTCCCTACATTGCCTTACATTTCCATACATTTCCACACATTTCCACACATTTCCATACACTTCCATACATTTCCATATATTTCCTTACATTTCCATACATTTCCTTACATTTCCTTACATTTCCATATTTCCTTACATTTCCATACATTTCATTATTTCTAGAATTCACATAACACATTCATAATTCATAAAACATGCCATTTTACCACATGGTTCCTTGTGTCATGCTTCACACGGAGTTTCTTTTAAAGCCTCATTTACCTAGCTCCCATTTTTACTTAAAAACCAATAATTTTCCAAAGCTTTCTTCTTCCATCCTAGAAGTCTAAAAACCCTTAATACACTTCCAAACACTGCCAAAACCTACTAACTCATGAATTATGCACAAACGCATAACCCCTAATCTAGGATGTTACACGACTGTAGACCTACTGTAGGGTTGGTAAGCGTTACTTGGACCCCTATCAATGTGATCTGATTATATGGTGTCTGATTGAGCATGATATTTGTACAAAACTGTATGTATGATCTGTTATTTGCATATTTGCATGTCATGTATTGTATGTTGCATTTAATTGGGGGTGGGTTGATGTTATTGGAGGAAGTATCTGAAAGGCCATTAAGCCCGATTATCTGGCAGCTCAGCTGCAATTATCTGATTATGTGCCGCATTTCGGTACAGTATGGTGTGTAGGGATGGGTGGGTTGATTTTATGCCCACATGGAGTGTAGGGTTGGACGGAGTTGGTGTGTAGAGGCTGGTGGGTAGGACTCTATTATTCTATTATGTTCTGCATATTATATCTGAGATTGGCTAAGGCCCTAGTATACATCTGATTCTGTATCTGATTGGGCTAAGGTCCATACTGATTCTGTAATGGGCTCAGACCCGAACTGAAAATGTATAATTGTTTTCTGATATTATGCTGTGTGCACGTTTTCTGTGGGGATTACACACTGAGTTTGCAAAAACTCACCCCTTTTCTGTTTAATCTGTTCAGGTAATCCCCAGCACTAGGTAGATCAGTGCAGCTGAGGACTCGACGGTGACCACCATTACTGAGCTGCTTTATTACAACTTTGAGTTTTACATGATTTTTGGGTAAATATTCTATATTGACGGGGCTTTGGACTATTCGGTTTTAAATTTGGGACTTTATACTATTTTATGGATTTTTTTAGACTGCAACTCAACAGAACATGGTTTTTCCCAAAAACTAAGGTTTTTGTAAATAGAAACAATTTTTCCTTCAATTATTTGGTTACAAAAGCTTCCGCTTTAAAGACAAGTTTTAAGGCAAATCAACTGGCACTTGTTCTTCCGAAGTAAATAAAAGCTAATTGACTATAATGGTTTTAACTCGACAATCTCATCTTCAAATCTCATTTCATGTGACATCGCCAGATCTGGCCATAACGTCTAGGCCAGGTCTGGGGTGTTACAGTTTTCCTTCACCCCACACTCAACCACTCACCCTCTCTTTTTGTTTATTTTATTTATTGTTTTATTTGTTTTATTATTACTATTAGTAGTAGTATTATTATTTCTAATTTTATTCTACTAAGTTGGTTATTAAAATAGCATTAGATTTTTTGTTATTTTATTTTGAATTCTTTATATTTTATTTAGTTTTATGTTTTATTTATTTTTCTTTTTCTTTTTTTCTATTTGTACTTTTATTTTATTTGTTAGTTGTTTTTATTTTATTTTTCAGACTTATATAATTGTTTATTTTATTATGCATTTTATTTTTATTATTTTGTCGACTGTTTTTTCTATTTTGTTATATCTTTATCTTATTTTATTTTTGCCTATTTTCTTATTAGTGTGCTCGGAACCATGTACTTAATTTAGGCTCTCCTACAATTCCGGATTTTATTATTCCGATGAAATCATCCAAATTTAAGGCAGTTTCAGTTGTCTTCCTCCCTTATGATATTGTTTTTATTGGTTTTTATTTGTTTGTACCTTGAGGGCAATGTACATCTTAAGTGTGGGGAGGATTTTATATGCTTATGCGATATAGTCTCTGAATTATTGTTTGTGTTTAAGTAATTTTCTCACACCTACCATTAAAGTTATTTTTTTTTTAATTTGGAGTTTTTATTGATTTTGTTGGGGAATAATTTGTGGATTTTTTTGCATTGTGTATTTATAGTTTAAGACACAAAAGTGTCAAACATGATAAGTTGTTCTTTCAAAAATTATTGTTTTTGGTTGTCTTCTTGAACTAAAGAATTATTTTGAAATTTTAAATTTGCAAGTTTGACATCAAAACTATACTTTTTTGTGAGCTTTTTGAGCCTATAGAGCATATAATTTTTTCATGCTCATTTTATTTTTGGTTGAGTATGTCAACTTGATTTGTTATTTTAGAACTTATTTCGATTATACATGTCGAGACCACATTATTGATTTGATATATTGAGATTATAGAGGCACTTAGGATTTAACCCGTTAAACATTAAAACATCTTACCTGTTGTATTATCCCTTAGTAAACTCATTGATCCTAACACATTTTTTTAACAATCATTCATGTTAACCTAAAACCACATTAATGTTGTAAAATTATCCTTTTTATTGATTCCCTTTTTGTTGAATATTCGATTTGGTTAGTTGCTTAACTATGTTTCATCATTTGCATTGTTGAATTTTCTCTTTGTTCTCAAAAAAAGAAAAAAAATTGATTGAGATTGAATTGCTAGTCTCATATTATGTATAAAAGCTCATATTCACTCTTTATTTCTTATTGATGTAAATTCTTTTAATTCAACAATTGATTTTTTTCTCGTTTGGTAACTTATCAACTCGATTTTCAAGTGTAACCAACTTTTCTGACATTTTTCCATACCCTTAATGTAACACCCCAAACCCGGCCTAGACGTTATGGTCGAATTTGGCGTGTCACATTGAAGTGTCTTTCGAAAATTGGACTTGTTGGTAAAAATTCATTTCTAAGTTTAAAAACCCCTTTATTATTATTTAACAAATCATCTAGTCAAAGCATTTGCCTTATTATATGCTATTGTTATAGTAGGTTGATTTAAAATTGCGAAAGCTTTTGAAAAATCTAATGTTTAAATTTCGTGTCTTTGAATACGATAATTATTTTGAAAATTCGTCTTCTCCTAAACTAGCAGTTTAAAATAAGTAAACAAAACCCCCAATTAAAAATTTAAACAAGCATAAATGGCCTTATTACATAAACAAAACCCAACACAAACTCTAAATTCAAATAAAAGCAAGTGTAGAACAGCTGCAGTTATGTGGCCACCTTCGAGTCCCACACAGCACCAAATTGCCTATGGCTGAGATTACCTGTATAGTAAAAAGGAAAGGGTGAGTTTACAAAAAACTTATTGTGTAATTCCCTATTAGTCAGTCAGTATACAACATGCGAGATGGTTTGGGCACGAGCCATCCATCCGATAATGATGCGGTGGGTCTTAGCCCAACACAGTAACAGTGTGGGTCTTAGCCCAATACCATATCAGTACAGTGCAATGATGCAACCCATCCCTAATCCAACCAACACACCACTCCGTACCACCAACACACCATGTGGGGATAAAATCGACCCACCCAGCCAACACACCAATATCGTAGCAAAGCTACGATATGATATTGCAAAGAAAGCTACGAAGATATGATATGTGGCAAAGCCACTAGTACAGTATACTTCCTCCATAACAGTATCCCAACCCCATGCAATATGTCATGTCATAAATCATACGTATATGCAGAATGTCATACTCAGTAGCAGTCATATACAAATCATGAACACATCAGTCTACCTACCTTTAAGGGTATAACGGTCATTTCCATCTATTAGAGGTAAAATAGTCATTTCACCCCTTAGGGGTATTTTGGTCATTTTACCTACTTTAGGGTCTCGGTGCAGATATCGACCTCTCGGGAGGTCTGCAATCCCCTCAAGTGACTCCGGTAACCTAAATGGTCATAACAGTGTAAATAGGCCCAAGGCCCATTACTCAGCCCAAGTGGGCCCATACGCTTGTACGGCCCGTTCAACCCAGATTTTGTCACGGCTATGAGACCTACGTAGCACAGTCCAGTATTTTCCACAAATCGTGGATTTCATCCGTGTAGGGCCCACGAGCCTATTGAGCCCACAACGCCCCTTTTCGACCCAACGTGGCCCATGACGGCCTAAGCCCATGAGATCGCTCATGGCGGCATCTACAGTCAAACACCATGTTTCGTGGGCTCAGATTACCACACGAGCGATCGCACGCCCATGTGGCCTCAAACGTCGTGTTTTCCAGCTTTTTAATTTTTGTCGATTTGTAGTTAAGGCGGTATGATTACACACTTGATTGTGAAAACGCACCAAGATTCACGAGCACCAAAACCTACATTCATACAAGGCTTTCCATTAGTCGTTGAACAATAGGGTTAATCCCCTCCTTTTACACCCTTAACTAAAACTAAAATTAACACTTGCCTCGATTGAAAAATGTGGCTTAGCCCACTTATACCACTAGTGAAGGTTAACTACAATCTTTTTGACAGATATCTGCATTACAAACGGATTTTATTAACCATGATTGTTTATTCATGTTTATACCACTTAAAAAATCGCAAAAAGTATTCGGCCTACACTTTAGAATGCTAGCCTACATACTTACCTTTGAACGAGTGATAAGAGAAAGGTTTCGATGAATTTAATCTCATCTGAAACTCTTCCACTCCTCAAGGAATTTGAACCTTTACAAAATAGTTGTCAAGCCGAAAAAAAAATTGAATAGATGAAGAGGGAGAGAAAAGCAATATTCGACAAACAATTGACCAAAAAGGGGTAGAGGAAGAAGAGCAAATCAAAAGAAAAATGCAACACGAAACTACTCAACACTATTTGGTCAAGGTTTGGGAAAGTAGAGGAGAGAAAAGAACCAACAAAGAGAAGAGGGGAAGAGAAAAGAGGATTCGGCAGAGGAGAGAACTAAAGAGTTATTGGGCCAAACAAAAAAAGGTAATTAAAGGGAAGAGCAGAAAAAGAAAACGAACAAACCCGAGAGGTACTCAAAGTCTTAGCCAAAATTTGGCACCAAAAGCAAAAAGCTGAAAAGAATGCTGATCGAAACCGAAGCAGATAGAGAGAAAACAACCCAAAACCCCCTAAAACTGGTTATTTGAGTGCCTAGTGACCAAATTTTGCACAAACACTTCCTCTCAATCAAACTCCTTGATTTTCTCCTAGTATCTCTCCCCTTATCCCTCCTTGAATTACGCCACTAGTTTCTCCTCAACTTCCCCAACAACTCCATTCAACTTCTATTCAAACTCCCCTTAACTGTGTTATAATCCAACTCTACTACCTACATAGCTCAAGCAGTAAAATAAATACTCCATTGTGCAACCCAGGATTTGAACCTTAGACCTCACAGTTACACAACACGCCACCTTGCCACTAGACCACAAGATCTTTTTGTGTCATAAAACAAGCACTATTATTGATAGGGCCTATATGCCAGTGTCTAGATTCATTTAAGAGCAAAACTAAAAATTCTGCAAAAGCCAAGACTTGAACCTAGGCTTCTCAAACACTCCCATACACACCCAAATACTTAGCCATTAAAGCAAACAAGCAATTTGTGTCATATCATGAAAAAAATTAAAGACATAAATTTTTAGGGCTTTACACTTAACTTAGGCCCCATTACAACCTTATAAAGACCTCTTGATTGGTGTGTCATCCTATTCTATAGTGGTGGAGATTTTATTTTCAAGCAAGAATATGGTAATAATATTTCTCATTTGACTATTGAGTGCACATTACCTGAACCTTAAACACTGTAAGTGCTTTCAGTAAATCTTAGTGAGGGTGTTAATTCTTGTTGAGTTTGGATTTCAGGTAATTATTGAGATAGGAGAGATGCCTATGTTTTTTTGTGCTTTAAAATTTTCTGCTTAAATTGCTTTTATTCTTTAGTGTCATTTTACTTTGAATTTTCAACGCATGATTATCTTTGGATTATCTTAGGACATTATTGGTGAAAAGAATAAATTAAGGAAAGTTTAATTGAATATGGGTTGAAAATTTTGCTTGAATACAACCAAACACTTAAGTGTGGGGATATTTGATAAGTGTCAATAGTGACATATTTTAACCTCATTCTTAGTGCATTTTTGGGTGATTATTTGATGTTAATTGTAAATGTTATGCTTCTAGTGCTTTAAATTCATTTTCTATGCTTAATAGATCAATTGGGATCAAAATTACCAAAAAACGAGCAAAAACCAAAATATCAAAGCAAGCTACAAGAGCCACATAGGCTAACCCATTCCACACAGTCTACCCACACGGCTGTACAACCCACATAGCCTACCACACGGCCATGTGGTAGGCCGTGTCAATTTTGTAAAATTGCACCCTAAACTATGGGAAATTGTATATATATTTAGGATTTTTAGGCATTCTAAGACATATATATGATAAAAATAAGAAGATAGGAGTGAGCCATCATAGAATACTCAAGAAAACAACTCGAAAAACACCATTAAAATCGATTCTGAAGCAGATTTCCTTCAAGATTGAAGATTCCTAGTTGATTTCTTAGGATATTATTATGAGTTTCTTTATTTCTTTCAGTTATACTGTTTCTTGGTTGTTTTTGTCTACAAGCATGAACTAATTTTCTAAATACCTAGAGGAGATTAACCCTATGATGGATTCAATCTTTTGATTTTTATTTTACGTAATAAATACTTAGTACTTAGTTTATTGTTCTTCATTATGGGTGTTTTTGTTTAATATTTCTAGATTAGTGATCCATGTTCCACGTGCTTAAATCAGAGGAGGAATAGGCCTTATTTAAGAGTAGATCTTACGTAATTGAGTGGAGTTACATGTAATCCTAGAAATAGGACAACATAAATCTACTAGATTATAGTCAAACCTAATAAGGGAATCCATAACATGAGTTAATGCGATAATAGGGGTTTTAATTAGAAACAAATTTTAATTAATCAACCTAGAGTCAATTGCTCTTACTCTTGAAAGAGATATTAGCATAATTTAGGGATTTCTACGGATCAAGATACTATGTAAAGAAATGCGTAATTTAGATTCATAATGACGGATGAAATCTAGGTGAATTATTTACTATATATTGTTTCACTTCTTGGTTTTTACTCGATTATTTTCCTTAATTGTTCCTTATCGTGTTCCGTAGTATTTAGTTAATTTTAATTTTTAATCAACCACTCAATTTATTAGGTTAAATAATAGAAAGACAGTAATTACTAGTACTTCTAGTCTTCTTGGGAACGATATATTTGTTCACTGTAGCTATACTATTGATTGATAGGTGCACTTGCATTAGTTAAATTTTTAGTTAGTTTCGCAACGCAATCAGGCATCGCATAGTCGCACAAAGTTTTTTGCTCCATGTATAGTTGTGGTGGTTGTCGAATTTCTCCTTGTGAATTTTCGGTATGTTGCTCTCTCGGTGGTAGTGGTGTGTCTCTCAGATGTTGCACCCTCCTTGCATGTTTGATGATACATTTTAGTACTGGCTCAAATGGTAAGACACCATTACCAGTTCGAGTCATACAATGTTCCTACAAGCACGAGGGATTGAACAAAATTAATTAAGCTTGGAAACAAAATAAAAACAAATAGAAAATAAGGTCGTATCTATAGATCATATTTTTGCTACTTAGCTCTACTTAAATGTGTACACTAAAAATTACTCAATCTTACACCGTCTTCCTCAACAATGGTGCCAACAACTTGATGGATGCGCGCATGGACATTAAAACAATGAATTTATATAATAATTTTTAAAGCTCGATTTTACTGCAAACGTACAGTGTCAGTTGTAATATTTATAGTTCCGATGGAACGTGAAGTATTCCAAGGGGTCGAACCCAAAGGAAGAGGCAATTGAGCAAGAACTAGCATACACAATAAAGTCTAAGTGGCTACTAATACGATTTTATAGTACGACATGTAACATCCCGAAATTGGGCCTAGTAGAATTGGGTTTATTGGGCCCGAGCATAGAAACCTTTTAGAATTTTTGAGAATATGTGAATGGCATAATTATGAGTTGGACTTAGTGGGTAAGTTAATTTGGAAGCTTACGGGGCTTCTATGAAGTCCCGGGTTCGAGTTGGAGCCTTAGTAAATTTTTGTGTTTGAGCACTTAAAGGGGGAGAAGGCAAGTGGCATCAAGACTTAAGGTAATAAGTGAGTAATTTGCTAGCATAAATGAGCATATTGTAAAGAGGATGTGGCGTCACATGAAGGGGCTTTAGGGAAGGGGTTCGAATCCCATCTATTGAATTTTTGATTAATTTTTGTGCTTCATTTTCCATGTGTCGGTCATGGCTTTATTATGGAAAAGGAGACTTTTTTTTTAGTGATGGAAAGATGGCTAAGGAATATGGTAAGGAGGAAGACTAGGGAAAAAGAGGGAAAGGAATCAAAGAAAGGGATAAGAGAAGGGGACATGTTGGCCAAACATTAGGAGTTGCCTAGGATAGAATTTTGGTCAACACTCATCTTTTTGGTAAAGATGAATACACGGTTTTGGTTAGGAAGGAGGGAGAGCCGAATTTTTCTTTGGTCATTTTGCAAAGCTTTGTGCATGATAAGGTTTTGGTTCTTTTAGCATTTTGGGTACTCTTCTTTGCCAACACCTTTTTCCCTTTTGTTTTGGCCTAAACACCTAGTGCATTTTTATCATCTTACTCCTTTGTTTTGCCTTAACCCTCAATTCATTTTTGGTTCATCTTCTCTAGTTGGCCGAAACTAACAAGCTCTCTTTCTCCATCTTTTCTTTTTCACTATTTCTTCAACCTTTCTCCCTTTCTCTTAAATCGATTTTACATAGAGGCCGAATCATCCTTGTTCTTTTTCTCCAATAGCTGAAACACATAACACTATATCCCTTTTTCTTTTATTTTTCTTTTGGGTGTTGGACACTCTCTTTTCCTTGGCCAGATCGGTAGAGTGTTAGCTTACACTCTTGTCATCTTTCTAGGCTTTGGCTTTCAGAAGAGGGTTGGTAAGTAGAATCTCGAAGTACTTTATCAGAGGGCCAATCGATCACCTAGCCCTCGTAATAAGAGACTCGGATTGTTGGTAAGTGATATAGATTGTTAATCAATTACAATACTTGGTTGAAGTTGTAAATTGGGCTTTGGACTAATTGTTTACCAATTGTACCCTTAGGTGCCGCGGAGAGTATCGTGTTACGGATTCCGAATAAGGTGTGTAATCCCTTACCCTTCCGAATGTATGTTTGAAATGGTGTGTAATCTCATATCTCTCTGAAAGTTTGCATGAAATGTTCTGTGATTTGGTCGAAATACCTAAGAAAACTGAAAACCGGCATCTGTAACCACTCGGGTGTGTGTATATTCGTAGTGGTAACCATATTTTGCAATGAAACAGTTTGGTTAGCAGCAGTGACGTGATTTTGAAAAATCATGAAAAATAGGATAAAAGGAAATTAGAAAATGAATAAGATATCAAATTAATTCTTACTGTGTCTATTATTTTATGAAAGAAACAGAGGAGGAAGAGGAATTTTATATTTTGTGATATTTTAATTTTAGTGAGACTAGTTCTGATTGACTTTGTGGTTCCCTGTTCTGTCTTGAAAAAATCGTATAAAAATGTACAAAGTGAATTATGAGTTATAATTTATATTTATAGATTCCTTAGTGAGCCTATTTTCAATAGAAATAAGTGGGAGAAGCATATGAAAACTGTACAGTGAGATATTTGAATTTTGGGTAAGAGAGGTCAGAATCTTTGGATAGTGAAACAAGGGAAACTTTAAGGAATAAACTGTTCTAAATGGTTAAGCCAAAAATTCTGGAAAACTTGTAGTAAGAAGATATATGAGTTTAGTTTCAAGTAAAATTTACAGATTTAAATTTTGAGTTTCTAACTCGAGTTATAGACAATTTAGTCAGTATGATGCAAGTGGACAGTTTAAATTTTGTGCCTCACATTAGTAGTTAAGTCTAGGTTGCGGAATTACCAAAATACCCTTGGAGGGTAAATTACCAAAATACTCCTAGGTTGTGAGATTACCAAATTGCCCTTAGTGGGTAAAATTATCGAGTTACGGAAATGCTCCTAATGGGCCGAATTACCAAAATGCCCCTATGGGCTGATTTACTAAAATGCCCCTATGGGTCGAATTGCTAGAATGCTTTAGTGGGCCGAATTACAAAGTTCTATAATTGGCCGATTTAGCGTAATAAATTACTGTTATACCCTTATGGGTTTATTGGCATGATTGTGTGTATTTTGTCTATATGGTTATGATGGTAAATTATTTCATACATCATTATGATATGTGCTTTGCATACATGACATTCTGCTTGGGATTGGGATATTGATGATCAGAGGAAGTATATTCTGGTGGCTCTGCCACATATTCTGGTGGCTCTGCCACAATCTGTATAGTGGCTACGCCACACATAATTATGACTCTGGTTGCTTAGCCACAAATTTTATAAATGGCATCTTGCTTGCAATTGGTGTGTTTGGCGGGGTGAGTTGACTTGATCCACACAGGTGTGATGGGATGGTACGGGTGGTGTGTAGCAGATGGATAACTAGGATGGGTTGGGTTGCATACGTTCATACATTTCATTTTAAGATTGTTACGTTAATGGGCTTAGGCCCAAGATATTGCTATATGGGTTCAGGCCCAGTGGATGACGGTAAGGGGTTCAGGCCCAGTGGATGACGGTAAGGGGATTATACACTGAGTTCTTGTAACTCACTCCCCCTTTTTCTTAACCCTTATAGGTAATGCTCTATGATGTGGACTTGGGCCATGGATGACTCGGTGGAGGCCATACTTCAGCAATGGTGTTTTGAACTTTAGATTTCTACTTCCGTTTGCTTTATTACTTTTACTGTAACACCCAAACCCGGTCAAAACTCTACAACCGGATCTGGCGTGCCACGACAAAGAAAATGCTTTTGAAACTGATTTGTCGTCTTGCTTTAGAAAGAAAACTGATGTAAGATTTAAGCGAAAACGTCGATGTATTTTGTATCGTATAAAACGTGTTACACTTGGTTTGGAAAACTTAGTTGTTAAGTTGTTACTCCGTATTAATTACTTAATCAGGGTATAATTCAGAAAACAAGTATTTGTCTAAGTTTTGAAAACAACCAAATTATAGATTAACAAGCATGCCTAGTTTAAACATTAAGAAACAACTAAATAAAACATCCCAAAAATAAAGGTTAGGCGGCCTTATTACAACGCTGAAATCCCAAATTAAAGGAAATAACTAAGTCCGAAAAGAAAACATTGAAATAAGTAAATACTGAGCATGGCCACCTTGAGTCCACTCTGGCTCCATATCCACGATCTAAGTCTGATCTGCAAAATGTAACGGAAAGGGGTGAGTCACCGAGACTCAGTGTATAAATCCCTATCCCAAGAGAAAATATGCTCTTACACAAATTCATACAATAATATGCAAGTCATGCAACCCATCCAACCTAAGTATCCATCCATGTCTCCTAAATCTACCCCTGGTGGTACCAAACCACTGGTGGTGCCAAACCACTGGTAACCGAAATTACAAAAATAACATATGTGGTACCAAACCACTAGTGGTGCCAAACCACTGAGACTTAGTCACAATTTTATAATATGTGGGGCCAACCCACTCTGTGATACCAAATCACTGGTGACAGTCTGCTAGATCATACTCCCCCTCCTCTCATCACCCATAACGCAGAGTTATGCTAACAATATCAGTATGATCATGCTTAACATACAAAATTATGTGTACAGGATATCATGCATTCATAGATCACAATCAGCGCAAGAAATTATAACAACTTACTTGGCATCCTCGCTTTTACCCATAAGGGTAAACTTAATATTCACAGCCGACACCCCGGCTTTTAACAACACATAACATTTAACATATTAAGTGATGAAAGTGTGTAAGAGTTACACACCTAGTTTTCGTACTAACACTTTTACTGCTTCTACGCTACGGTCACTCGCGACTACCACTATAGGCCCACACCCCAAAGGCCAATCTCGCACTCCTGATACTGATCGTTTCTTGTACTTTGGCATTGAATTTCCAAATGCAATCTCTTCTGCTTGACTATTATTCGAGTCCATAATAATCCCTTAATCACTAAACCATTTAAACGATGAGATCTAATTACTCAAACAATTATAACACTAAAACGCAACCTTACCTAAACTGTCGAATCCCGAAAGTCTTCAAGAAAATGTCACCACCAATCTACCTACATTCGGCCAACACCAAAACATCAAACCAACCGATAACCACAACCCATCTATCACATGATGCCATTCGGTCAAAAAGAAAAGAACAAGAAAGGGCCATTCGGCCGAACCTACCATCAACCACCTACCTTCGGCTTTTCCACAAATCGGCACAGGGGACTTTTAATGAGATAGATTCGGCTTCTAGGGGTAGAGAGTGAAATCGATAGGACCTTTGAACAACCGATTTAGATTAGAACCTGATAAAAATAGAGGAATCGCTGAGGAAAGAAATCCCGAAACTCACCAGATTACTAAGGAGTATGCGGCTTATGGTGCACCTTTGGGAAAATTAAATCACCCTTGTAGATTTGGCTATGGAGGAAGATGATGGGGACTAGGGTATTCGGCTTTTAAAAGTATGATGGAGAGGAGAAAAGTGACAGGGAGTTTCAGCCAAAAGAGAAAATAAGAAGAGAATTTCGGCTTTGAGAGAACAGATGAAAAAGTAAGAAAGAAAAATTGGAAAAGGATGATACTAGCCACCCAAATTTCGGCAATACATACATATGCACAGAGTTGGAGTTTCGGCCAACTCTCCCCTCTCCTGATAGCCTTTATCCCTTATCTTATCCATCTATCATCACATCCCTTATCTTACCTCTCTTAATTATCAGCTTTTATCACTTAAAAATAAAAGAAAAAACTCCTAAAATGTAGCCTAATTGCCGTCCACCCCCTTTCCCTTCTCAGTGCCAAAATTTGACCCATCCATTTGGGCCCCAAGCGGCCACACTAGGCCCAAACTCCTCCCCCTTGTGACGCCACCTTAATGCTCATCTAAAGCACTTCAAATTTTTGGGCCACAAGCCCAATTTGCTACTAACCATAATAATTTAAATTAAATTACTACTAACACTATTTTTAATCATTTTAACCCAGATTTTAAGCCCAAGCCTGAGCCCAATACACGCCTTAAAGCCTTAGCCTACTAACTTAGCCATGCAACATACCAAATGCATAGACCCACAAAATCAGCATATTACAGTTATACCCTCTTAAAATAAATTTCGTCCTCGAAATTTACCTGGTCAGAAAAGTTGAGGGTATTGCTGTCGCATAATATCCTCCGGCTCCCATGTCGCTTCCTCCGATCCATGGTTCCGCCATAATACCTTTACCAAAGGAACAGATTTCCTACGCAAGATCTTAACATCCCGGTCTAAGATCTGCACTGGTTCCTCCTCAAAAGACAAGTCTGGGCTCACCTCAATCTCCCCTACTGGCACAACATGAGACAGATCCGAGCGATAGCGTCTAAGCATGGAAACATGAAATACATTGTGGATTTGACCCAACTCTGTTGGCAACTTGAGCTGGTACGCCACTGGTCCTACTTGCTTCAACACCCGATAGGGCCCAATAAATCTAGGGCTTAACTTGCCTTTCCTACCGTACCTCAGAACCTTCTTCCACGGTGACACCTTCAAGAAAACTTTGTCACCTTCAGCAAACTCTATGTCCTTCGGTTTAAGCTCGGCATAAGACTTCTGCCTGTCCGAAGCTTCTTTCAAACGAACTCTAAACACCTTCACCTTATCCTCTGTCTCAGTAACCAGCTCCGGACCCAATAACTGCCGCTCCCCCAACTCCGTCCAACACGTAGGGTACGACACTTCCGACCATACAACGCCTCGTATGGTGCCATCTGAATGCTTGCCTGATGGCTATTGTTGTACGCGAATTCCGCCAATGGTAAGAATTCTTCCCAACTGCCCTTGAAATCCAAGACACATCCCCTTAGCATGTCCTCCAAGACTTGAATCACCCTCTCCGACTGTCCATCTGACTAGGGATGGAATGCTGTACTAAAATCCAACCTTGTACCCAATGCCTGATGCAAAGCCTTCTAGAACCTTGACGTAAATCTAGGGTCTCTGTCTGAAATAATCAACACTAGCACTCCGTGCAACCTTACAATTTCTGCTATATGTAGTTTTACCAACTTCTGAAGAGAATAATCCTTACGCACAGGTATGAAATGAGCTGACTTCGTCAAACGGTCCACAATTACCCAAACTGAATCCTTCTTGGTCGGCGTAAGAGGTAGCCCACTCACAAATCCATTGTAATCCTTTCCCACATCCATTGTGGAATCTTAATTGGTTGCAACAATCCCGAGGGTAACTGATGTTCAGCCTTGACTTGCTGACACGTCAGACACTTACCCACAAACTCTGTCACCTCACGCTTAAGGCCCGACCACCAAAACTGCTCCCGCAAATCCGGGTACATCTTACTACCTCCTGGATGCATAGCATATGGACTGCTATGTGCCTCCTGCAAAATCTTCTGCCTTAACTCTACATCCTTAGGTATACACATTTTTCCCTGAAAACATAACACTCCATCGCTGCTTAGACTATACCCCTCCAATCCACCACTCTGCACTTGCAAACAACGAGCACTTAAAACTTCATCTACCAGCTGTTTCTCCTTAACCTCGTCAATCCATGTTGGCTTCACTTGCAATTCCGCTAACAAGCCTCCATCCTCATACAGACTAAGGTGAGCAAACATGGCTCTTAAATCTGCCACTACCTTGCAGCTCAAGGCATCCGCCACCACGTTAGCCTTTCCCGGGTGGTACTCAATCGAGCAGTCATAGTCTTTTAACAGCTCAATCCACCGTCTCTGCCTCAAATTTAACTCCTTCTGCGTGAGAAGGTACTTCAGACTCTTGTGATCCGTATATACTACAGATTCTCTCCATATAAATAATGCCTCTAAATTTTTAGGGCAAAAACCACTACAGCCAATTCCAGATCATGCGTCAGGTAGTTCATTTCGTGAGGTCTTAACTGTCGAGAAGCATACGCTACTACCTTCCCCTCCTACATCAGCACACATCCCAATCCTGTATGGGATGCATCACAATAAACCGTAAATTCTTTTTCAGCTTCCGGTTGAATCAATACCAGAGCTTCCGTCAAAATCCTCTTTAGCTTCTCAAAACTTTCCTGTTGCTTGTCTGACAACACGAATGGAACCCCTTTCCTCAGCAACTTCGTCAATGGTGCTGCAATCAGAGAAAACCCTTCCACAAACCTCCGGTAATATCCTGCTAGCCCCAGAAAACTCTGAATCTCTGCCACAAACTTCGGTAGCTTCCAGTCTAAAACTGCCTCAACCTTCCGAGGGTCCACTCTAATTCCCTCAGCTGACACCACATGCCCCAAGAAAGTAACCTCCTTCAGCCAGAACTCGCACTTACTAAACTTGGCATATAAACCTTTTTCCCTAAGAATCTGCAACACCACTCGCAAATGTGCGTCATGCTCCTTATCCGATTTTGAGTACACCAGAATATCGTCGATAAATACTACGACGAACCGATCCAAGTACGGCTGAAACACCCGGTTCATCATATCCATAAATGCTGCCGGTGCATTCGTCAATCCAAATGGCATAACCAAGAATTCATAGTGCCTATATCGAGTACGAAACGCAGTCTTATGGATATCTGCCTCCTTTACCTTAAGTTGGTGATACCCCGACCTTAAATCTATCTTGGAAAAGACCGATGCTCCCTTAAGCTGGTCGAGCAAGTCATCTATCCTTGGCAAAAGATACTTGTTCCTAATCGTCAATTTATTCAACTGACGGTAATCTATGCACATTCGCATCAACCCGTCCTTCTTCTTAACAAAGAGTATCGGTGCTCCCCACGGAGACACACTTGGCTGGATAATACCCTGATCCAGCAACTCCTGAATCTGCGCTTTCAACTCCACCAATTCTTTTGGCACCATCCTATATGGAGCAATGGACACTGGTGCTGTTCCCGGTAAAAGATCTATATCGAACTTCACTTCACGATCCGAGGGTAAACCCGGGAGCTCTTCCAGAAACACATCAATAAACTCTTTCACCGTTCGAACACCTCTTATGGCTGGTTCCTTACTTTCCAAAGCACTAACGTAGACTACATACGCTTCACATCCTTTCTTTACCATCTTTTCTGCCTTCAGCGTGGACACTACATTAGGTAGGTAATTCCTTCTCTCTCCTATCATCACCACCTCTTCACCTTCAACCAATTTTAGCACCATGCGCTTAGCTGCACAGTCCAGTTCTGCTTGGTACCTTACCAACCAATCCATTCCTAGGATTAAATCGAACTTCCCAAAGGGTAGTTCCATCAAATCCGCTTGAAACACGACCCCTTAAAGTTCTAGGGGTACTTCCCTATACAGTTTATCCACCACTATAGAGTGTCCTAGAGGGATAACTACCGTCATCTTCCTAGCAGCAGTCTCACTAACTTAGTTCAAAGTTCCCACTATACTACTAGCAACATATGAGTGTGTTGAACCAACATCAATTAAAGCAATGTAAGGCAACCCAAAAATTATAAACGTACAGGTTATAACATCCGGTGTGTCACCCTCCTCTCGATGTTTGGCTGCATAGACCAACCTAGGTTGTCTAGCATCAGCACCTCCAACACCTCGGCCAGGTGCTCCTCGGCCTCGCCCGTTACCATTACCATTACCACCCCTAGCTACACCTCGACCCCTCTGTGGTTGCTGACCATCCCTCCCGAATTGACCGCGTCCTTGACCCCCAGCTTGAGTCCTAGCTAACTTCCGCGGACAATCCCTTACCCGGTGCTCCATTAACCTGTACTCAAAGCACCCTCTATTACCAGCCAAACACTCTTCCGAATGGGACTTCCCGCATCTAGCACACTGAGGTGGCCACTGAGCAGCAGCAGGCTTTGCGGCTCTATCCGGTCCACCAAATCTAGCCCTCTTCTGTGAACTCCCAGCAGACCCTGATGGCCCAAAACTCCTTTTATCCTTACTTCTATCCTGATTCCGCCCCTCAGTTCGCTTCACCTCCTTAGCTACCTCAGCCTTTTCCACGAGAACGGCAAATTCCCTTTCACACTGAGGTGCAATTAACACCCGCAGCTCATCTCTTAACCCGTCCTCGAACCTAACACAGCGCTCATGTTCTGTAGCCACCATACCCTGAGCATACCTACTCAACTTCAAGAATTCAGCTTCGTACTTGGGTACCAACTTATTGCCCTGAACCAAGTTCAAGAACGCCCTACGTTGTGCATCAGTATACCCAGCTCCCACATACTTCCTCTGATAGGCTGCCTTAAAATAATCCTAGGTGATGTCATCGGCCACTGCACCATCCCTAACCGTGAGCCACCACTGATACGACTCATCCCAGAGGAGAGACACTATCCCCTTTAACTTCTCCTCAGCCGAGAAGTCCAAATCATCCATTATACGTTCGGTCACCTCTAACTAGTACTCAGCCGTGTTGGGAGCCACTCCAGAAACTCCCCTAAACATTTTTGCTCCGTTAGCCTGGAGTCACTCAACCACGGGTTTTCGGGCTCCTGCACCCCGTGCCTACCTCGGTAACTCGTTCCAAAACTCGCAGATCTGACCGAGATATCGTTATCGTTACCATCCACCGATCCTAAAACTCGCCTTCACACCGGCAGATCTGGCATCACATTTCCGGATCCATGGCCAGCCCTGCTGGCTCTGACAAGGTCATCCTACCCCTACCACAGCCACGCGGCAGACGCCCACGACCTCATGTACTCATGCTTCTCGTTCGCATTTATCTGGTTAAGAGTTTTATGAATTATTAATTCTGTTCACGTTTTATCCACGAACAATTTAATGAGAAAAAGTTTTGAAAGTGATTCTTTCGCATGCGAATCTATCTTAAAGTTTCAGTTCCAGAATTATCTCATAGTTCTAAGTAATACACCACACCAACAACATCCACAGACCACATTCAACGTGTAGGGGTATTTTTGTCATTTTTCTACCTGAGGTATTTTCGTAATTTTAACCTACAGGGGTATTTTCATAAATTTCAAAATATGGTCTCGGGTGATTTTGTGAAATAAGGGTATTTTGGTAATTTTGCGAAGCAGGGGTAATTTGGTAATTTTGCAACTCGAGGGTATTTCGGTAATTTTGTAAGTCAGGGGTAATTTAGTAATTGTACAAACCAGGGGTACCTTGGTCATTTTTTTCAAATCTAAGGTAGTTTTTACAAATCTAGGGGTGATTTCAAAACTAGGGTTTTTACAAAACAGTGTGGCTGGTCCCTTTCGGGTCTTATTTATAAGATTCAGCCCACGAACAAGTCCTCTCGGTCAGGGTGAATAGTCACTACGCACCAGGTAGGATTCTAGTAAAAAGGAGGTGAGTCACTAGGACTGCTTAAATACCAAGCTTTCTCTGAATCCATTCCTAGACATGCATATGCCTATTGCCACACCCTGTCATAGCTAAAGTGAACAATCACTATGCACCAGGTAAGATTCCAGTGAAGAGGAGGTGAGTCACTGGACTGCTTAAATACCAAGCTCTTCCGGATCTACTCTTAGACATGCATTGCTTGTTGCCACACCTTAGTCTTGTGACTTGTTTACAGGTTTTGTTTAATGAAGTTAAGTCTTATGGATTTGAAGAGTGGTTTGTCTAAGCCTAGAGTCCATGAGTACTATCATGCTTAACTACGCCTAAAGCCCACAAAGCCCAACACATATATCACAACAAAAGTTAGGGTACTTACCTGGGTGGATCAGTGCCGGAGACTCAGGTGCCATGCTTCCCGAAAGAAAAATAATCATTTCTCAAACTTTTAAAACATATTTTGGGCCCTAAGCCCACAACCGAGCCTTTGAACCTGGCTCTGATACCAAAATATAACACCCCAAACCCGGTCAAAATGTTACAACCGGATCTGGAGTGCCACGGCAAAAAAAATGCTTTTGAAACCGATTTGTCGTCTTGCTTTAGAAAGAAACCCGATGTAAGATTTAAGCGACAACGTCGATGTATTTTGTATTGTATAAAATGTGTTACACTTGGTTTGGAAACTTAGTTGTTAAGTTGTTACTCCGTATTAATTACTTAATCAGGGTATAATTCAGAAAACAAGTATTTGTCTAACTTTTGAAAACAACCTAATTATAGATTAACAAGCATGCCTAGTTTAAACGTTAGGAAACAACTAAATAAAATATCCCAAAAATAAAGGTTAGGCGGCTTTATTACAACGTTGAAATCCCAAATTAAAGGAAATAACTAAGTCTGAAAAGAAAACTTTGAAATAAATAAATGCTGAGCATGGCCACATTGAGTCCACTCCGACTCCATATCCACGATCTAAGTCTGATCTGCAAAATGAAACAGAAAGGGGTGAGTCACCGAGAATCAGTGTATAAATCCCTATCCCAAGAGAAAATATGCTCTTACACAAATTCATACAATAATATGCAAGTCATGCAACCCATCCAACCTAAGTATCCATCCATGTCTCCCAAATCTACCCCTGGTGGTACCAAACCACTGGTGGTGCCAAAACACTGGTAACCGAAGTTACAAAAATAACATATGTGGTACCAAACCACTAGTGGTGCCAAACCACTGAGACTTAGTCACAATTTTATAATATGTGGGGCCAACCCACTCGGTGATACCATATCACTGGTGACAGTCTGATAGATCATACTCCCCCTCCTCTCATCACCCATGATGCAGAGTTATGCTAACAATATCAGTATGATCATGCTTAACATACAAAATTATGTGTACAGGATATCTTGCATTCATAGATCACAATCATCGCAAGAAATTATAACAACTTACCCGGCATCCTCGCTTTTACCCACAAGGGTAAACTTAATATTCACAGCCGACACTCCGGCTTTTAACAACACATAACATTTAACATATTAAGTGATGAAAGTGTGTAAGAGTTACACATCTGGTTTTTGTACTAACACTTTTACTGCTTCTAGGCTACGGTCACTCGCGACTACCACTATCGGCCCATGATCTACTTCCGATGTCGGCCCACACCCCAAAGGCCAATCTTGCACCCCCGATACTGGTCGTTTCTAGTACTTTGGCGTTAAATTTCCAAATCCAACCTCTTCTGCTTGACTGTTATTCGAGTCCATAATAATCCCTTAATCACTAAACCATTTAAACGATGAGATCTAATTACTCAAACAATTATAACACTAAAACACAACCTTATCTAAACTGTCGAATCCCGAAAGTCTTCAAGAAAACGTCACCACCAGTCTACCTACATTCAGCCAACACCAAAACATCAAACCAACCGATAACCACAACCCATCTATCACCTGATGCCATTCGGTCAAAAAGAAAAGAACATGAAAGGGCCATTCGGCTGAACCTACCATCAACCACCTACCTTCGGTTTTTCCACAAATCAGCACAGGGGACTTTTAATAAGATAAATTCGGCTTCTAAGGGTAGAGAGTGAAATCAATAGGACCTTTGAACAACCGATTCAGATTAGAACCTGATAAAAATAGAGGAATCGCTGAGGAAAGAAATCCCGAAACTCACCAGATTACTAAGGAGTATGCGGCTTATGGTGCACCTTTGGCAAAATTAAACCACCCTTGTAGATTCGGCTATGGTGGAAGATGATGGGGACTAGGGTATTCGGTTTTTAGAAGTATGATGGAGAGGAGAAAAGTGACAGGGAGTTTTGGCGAGAAGAGAAAATAAGAAGAGAATTTCGGCTTTGAGAGAACAGATGAAAAAATGAGAAAGAAAAATTGGAAAAGGATGATACTAGCCACCCAAATTTCGGCAATACATACATATGCACAGAGTTAGAGTTTCGGCCAACTCTCCCCTCTCCTGATAGCCTTTATCCCTTATCTTATACATCTATCATCACATCCCTTATCTTACCTCTCTTAATTATCAGCTTTTATCACTTAAAAATAAAAGAATAAACTCCTAAAATGTAGCCTAATTGCCATCCACCCCCTTTCCCTTCTCAGTGCATAGACCCTCAAAATCAGGATATTACATTTACTATTTTGGGTTTTTAAGTTGTAATAAGGCCTCTGGACTATTTTTATTTTTGCTTTATGGTTGGGATGTTTTTACTGTTTTTCTTAAACTGTTAAAAAAGGAAATTTTCTAAAAAGTTAAATAATGGTTTCCAAAATTGATTAATAAGTGGATTTTATAGCAAACTTTCACAAATGATTTAACTCGGATTTTCTTTCAAAATTATCTACGACATTTTCAAATGTCACGATTTTAAAGCTCACTACCTCGATTTTCAACTCATCAAACGATCTTTCAAAAATAGCTGTATTTTATTAAATATTTACATACAAAATTTGTTTACTTACAACACAACTAAGTAACGCCTATTTTAGTAAGAATCACATGATGTTTTACGTTTTCTTCATGGTTTTAAAGTTCAAAAGTTTGATTTCCGTTACATCAATCAACTTCTCGAAATTTGTATTTTATCGAATAGTTATAAATCAAACTTGCTTTCTTAACTATATTATATTAATTTCATTCTTTAGTTCATTCATAAGTTCTCAAAACATTTTCTTCGTGTGACATACCAAATCCGCTCATAACGCATGGGCCGGGTCTGGGGTGTTACACGATAATTCATATGTAACATCCTAAATGTGGGTCTGCACATTTATATGATAGTTTAATATGTTAAATTGAGATTTTAAGGATCGGGCTGATATTTTTTTTATATATATTTGGATTAGGGTTTAAATTAGTGCTCTGGGTATTTTAAAGTGATATATATTGGGCTTCAAAATTTGGGTTAGGTGGCTAATAAATGGTGCTAGCTCATAATTTAAGTAGATAGTTAATTAAGTGACAAGCTGGGCTTGTGGCCCAAAGAGTTGAGGAGCTTTAAGTGGGTATAAGGTGGCGTCATAAGGGGGAGGAGTTTGGGCCAAGTGAGGGCTACTTAGAGCCCAAGTTTTGGGTCAAAAATTCGGCACTTAGGAGCCTTAGGGGTGGACGGCACACTAGCTACAAAATAGGGATTTTAATTCTTTTATTTTCTTGATAAATTGGAAGATAATGAAGAGAAAGATGAGGGCTATTTTCGAGGAGATAAGGGATTAAGATAACAAGAAAGATAAAAGCTATCAGATGACAGTAGATTTGGCCGAAAATCCAACTCTGGGAGGGGGAGTGTATTGCCGAAATCTATATAAGCCAAATGTTCATCCTTTCTTTCAATTTTTCTCTCTTCTTCCTCACCTAGCCGAATTTCTCTTCTTCTTTTCTCTCAAAACCTTTTCTTTGCCGCAACTCTCCAAACACAGCTTACTTTCCCATCTTCTCTTCTCAAACCCGAATCTACAAGTGAATTTTCTGTTTCTCGAAGGTGCACCATAAGCCGTATACTCCTCTTTAATCCGGTGAGTTTCGGGATTTCTCCTTTTTCTGTGATTCCTTTATTTTTATCAAGCTCCTAATTCAAATAATTATTTCCAAGGCCCTGTCGATTATACTCTTTATCCCTTGAAGCTGAATCTGTTCCATTAAAGCTGATTTGGTGGAAAAGCCAAAGGTAGGTGGTGGTAGGTTTGGCCGAATGGCCTTCCATGATTCTTTTTGCTTTGGCCGAATATTAATCGGGTTAAGTTGGTTGTGTGTATCAGTTGGTTTGATATTTGTTTTGATGGTGGCCGAATATAGGTAGGGAGGTGACGTTTCTTAGTGATTTTTGGGATTCGACAAATAAGGCTCTACATTAAGGATAATAGATTTTCGCGATAACAGGTGTGTAATACTTCCCCACCATCTAGATCTAATCATAAAATGCATGATCATAAGATTTATATGTTTTGATAATTGCCAACATCTCGGTTTATTGATGAAAGCCCAAGGAGGGTAAAAGCGGATCACCAGGTTAGTAAATAATCTGTTTAAATGTTATAAGTAAAATGCTTGTATGTGTTTGCATGGGTTGGGTTGATGAAAGGAGGAAGTTATATGTTATATGTGTAGCGGTTTATACCGTGATCTGATGTAGCGGCTAATGCTGTGAACTATTATACGGGCTTCGGGCATTATATGTTATAAGGGCTTCAGCAATCATATGTGGATGAGCAGCATGATTGCCATCTTGGTGTGTAGCGGTGTGGGTCGATTGTAGAAATCCCCAATGGTGTGAATGGCTGGTACGGGGGCGTGTAGCGGATGGAAACCTAGGCAAACAGGTTGGGCCTTGCATATTATTTGTTATTAATTTTTATTATGAGTATTAAACTGTTTATTTTGTTTAATGGGCCTAAGGCCCAAAATCTAGTGGTGCATGAGGGTTGCACACTGAATCTCGCGACTCACCCTTTTAATTAACATTTCAGGTGATACCTAGTGCTTCGGACCGGGCTGGAAAGCAACATAAGGTGGCCATGCAGAAGAATATGTAGAATTGGCAAAAAGGAGACTCAAGTTATTATTTTATATTTTTAATTAATGGATTCTAAATCTCGTTGTAATAAGGCCATGGGCCACTAGTTTATGTTTTGTTTTGTTTTGGGCTTTAATTACTTTTAGTTATTTAAATTCTTATTGAACCAATGCATGTATTTAAATTTGGGTTTTTAATTCATAAAGGCATATTTTATTTAAACTATCAACTATTAAATTTTTTTTAATAAAAGGATAAACTTTAGAAATATATATGGGCTTTTCCAAAAATACGACATGTTTGATAAAATTTTTCTTAGTGACATACCAGATCCGGTTGTAGTGTTTGGGTCGGGTTTGGGGTGTTACAAATTGGTATCAGAGCCCGGTTCAAAACTCGGCTTTGGGGTTTTGGGGCTCAAAACATTTTCTGAAAATGGGCTTTTGAAAAATATATTTTTTAAGGATAACAGGTCTGTTAGCTCAGCATGGCACCTGCGTCTCTGGCCCAAGTCCGTTAGGTAGGTACTCCGAACCATTGTGTGATATTTATATATGTGGGCTTAGTGGGCCTAGTGGGACGTAGACTAAGTTAGAATTAGAACTTGATGGACTTTAGGCTTAGCACAAACTACTTCTTAAAAATTCATAAAACTTAATTTCACTGAACAAACCTTTTAACGAGCCGTAAGGCTAGGGTGTGGTAACCGTCATACGCATGTCCAGGAAGGATCCGGAAGAGCCTGGTATTTAAGCAGTCTTAGTGACTCACCTCCTATTCGCTGGAATCCTACCTGGTGCGTAGTGGCTGTTCACCTTAGCCAAGTTAGGGTGTGGCAATGGGCATACGCATGTCTAGGAGTGGATTCAGGGAGAGCTTGGTATTTAAGCAGTCCTAGCGACTCACCTCCTCTTCACTAGAATCCTACCTGGTGCGTAGTGCGAGGACTGGTTGATGGGCTAGACCCTATGACTAAAACCCGAAAGGGACCGACCACCTTATTTTGAAAAAAAAAAATTTTAAATGAATTTGATTTGTGAAAATTTCCAATCAATCATGAACTTATAAAATACCTATGTTTTGAAAATTTACCCGAAAATCTCACATTTACAAGAATAACCCGGACCATGAAACTAGATTTTACCAAAAGTACCCCGGTTTAAAAAAAAAACAACAAACAACATCAGAGTTTGAAAATTACCAAACTACTCTTGTTTGGCAAAATGACCAAAATACCCCTAGTGGGTAAAATTACCGAAATACCCCCGAATTTCAAAATTACCAAAATAACCCCGGATTTCTAAAATTTCTAAAATACCCCCAAATTTCAAAATTTTCAAAATACCCCAAATTTCCAAAATTACCGAAATACCCCCGGGATTGTAAAATTACCAAAACACCCCTATTTCACAAAATCACCAAGGACCCTATTTTGAAAAATTACGAAAATACCCCTGTAGGATAAAATTACGAAAATACCCCTGGGTAGTGGAAAACAACAACAATGACAACAACAACACTTTTTTATAATGAAAGTGAGTTCATGAATGTTAATGATTGAATGTATGAACTTGAGCCTGTATTGTGAGTGTGAATTCAAAAGAACTACTTTTAAAAAACTATTATCTATAAAACTGTTCGCGATAAATCAGTGGAAAGAATTAATGATTCATAAAATTCTTAATCAGATAAACACAACTCGGAAGAATGAGTACAAAGGGTTGAGGACGTCCGCCGCGTGGACGCGGTAGGGGTAAGATGACCTTGTCTGAGCTAGTAGGGTCTGGCCACGGGTTAGGAAATGAACTGCCAGATCCTCCAGCTGTGGAGGGAGAGTTGCGAGATCAGGCGATCGGAGATGATGCTGTATCTCAGGCGATGTTGCGAGTCCTTGAGAGAGTTGCTGGAGTAGGCATGGACACAGGAGCCCGGAAATCTGTGCCGGAGCGGCTTAAGGCCAATAGGGCAGAAGTGTTTAGGGAGTTTCGGTGTAGCCCTCTAACACACCGAGTGATCTTGGATGGAAGTGACTGAGCGCATAATGGATGACTTAGACTTTACGGTAGAGGAAAAGTTGAAAGGGGTCGTGTCTCTCCTCTGAGACGAGGCTTACCAGTGGTGGCTCACGGTGAAAGAAGGTACTGCCATAAACGAATTGACTGGGACTTCTTTAGGGAGTCATTTCAGGGGAAGTATGTCGGGGCCAGCTATATAGATGCCCAAAGGAAGGCATTCCTGAACTTGGTACAGGGAAGTAAGTCTGTGGCCGAATATGAGGCCGAGTTTTTACGCTTGAGCCGTTACGCTCGGGGAATGGTAGCAACGGAGTATGAACATTGTGTTCGGTTCGAGGATGGGCTGCGAAATGAGTTAAGGGTTCTGATAGCACCGCAGCGAGAAAGAGTTTTTGCTGTTTTGGTAGATAATGTTAAAATAGCTAAGGAAGTGAAATGGGTTGAGAGACAAGAAAGGGATAAGGATCGGGGTAAGAATAAGGGGAGTTTTGGGTCATCAAGAGCATCAGGGAATTCTCAGAAGAGGCCTAGTGCTGATGGGCCAGTTCGTGCTCTGACAAGTCAAAACCAAGTATTTTCTACATGTGGGAGGACGCATTATGGGGAGTGCAGAATAAAAACAGGTGGATGCTTTAAGTGTGGATCCACAGAACATCTGATTAAGGACTGTCCCCAGATGGATTGGGGGCAGCCAGCGGGCCGAGGTGCTGATCAAGTGAAGAGAGGTGATCAGCATGGACCAAGGGGTCGGGGTGCAGGTAGAGGAGGAAATGGGGCTGGTCGTGGTCGTGGAGCACCTGGTAGAGGTGCCAGTAATATAGATGCAAGGCAACCAGGTCTAGTTTATGCAGTTCGTCGACAAAAAGATGGTGATGCACTGGATGTCATAATCGGTACGTTTCTTATAGCTGACAGTTGTTTCCTTGCTTTGATTGATATTGGGTCAACCCACTCCTATGTTGCATGTTCGATATCTGAGACCTTAAGTATAGAATCTGAAACAACTACTAGGAAGATGACTGTGGTTAGTCCCCTAGGACAATCTAGGGTAGTAGACAAGCTGTTTAAGGATGTACCTTTAGAGACTCAAGGGGTAGTGTTTCCAGCAGACTTAATGGAATTGCCATTCGGAGAGTTCGATCTTATCCTAGGAATGGATTGGTTGTCAAAGCATTGTGCTAAGTTGGATTGTGGGACTAGGAGCATGGTGTTAAGTACCCCCGAAAGGCGGGGAGGTGGTTGTGTTAGGAGAAAGAAGGAACTATTTGTCCAACGTAGTGTCACCTTGAAAGCTGTTAAGATGATTCGAAAGGGATGTAACGCCTTTTTAGCTTTTATTAGTGCTTTGGATGCTAAAGAGGTGACTGTCGACGAGGTTCGAACAGTCAAGGATTTTGCAGACGTCTTTCCGGAGGAGTTGCCAGGATTACCCCCGGATCGCGAGGTGGAGTTTGGAATAGAACTACTCCCGGGTACGGTTCCAGTATCTATTGCCCCTTATCGAATGGCACCGAAGGAGCTGGTAGAGCTCAAGGCTCAGATCCAGGAGTTACTGGATCGAGGATTCATCCAACCGAGTGTGTCTTCATGGGGAGCGCCGGTTCTATTCGTGAAAAAGAAGGACGGATCCATGCGTATGTGCATGGACTATCGTCAACTGAATAAGTTGACGATTAAGAATAAGTACCCATTACCAAGAATCGACAATTTGTTCGATCAGCTTAAAGGAGCTTCGGTCTTTTCTAAGATTGATCTAAGGTCGGGATATCATCAGTTAAAGGCGAAGGAAGGAGACATTCATAAGATGGCTTTTCGAACACACTACCGTCATTATGAGTTTTTGGTAATGCCGTTCGATTTGACGAACGCGCCAGGAGCATTTATGGATACGATGAACCGGGTGTTTCAGCCATACCTTGATCGGTTCGTCATAGTATTTATCGATGATATATTGGTTTATTCCAAGTCTGAGGAGGAGCATGATGCGCAACTTTGAGTGGTGTTACAAATTTTGAGGGAAAAGCAGCTGTACGCAAAGTTCAGTAAGTGTGAGTTCTGGCTGAAGGATGTGACTTTTCTAGGGCATGTGGTTTTCGCAGAGGGGATTAGGGTGGACCCTTTAAAAATCGAAGCTGTGTTAAATTGGAAATCGCCGAAGTCTGTGGCCGAAATTTGAAGTTTCTTAGGATTAGCGGGATATTATCGAAGGTTCGTTGAGGGGTTCTCCTCAATCGCGGCACCATTAACTAAGTTATTGAGGAAGGGAGTATCTTTTGTATGGACTGACAAACAACAGGAGAGCTTTGAGAGACTGAAGAGAATTCTGACAGAAGCACTGGTGTTAATTTAGCCAGAGGCGGGAAAAGAATTTACCGTCTATTGTGATGCGTCACACACAAGGTTAGGGTGTATGGTGATGAAAGATGGGAAATTTGTGGCATACGCATCTCGACAGTTGAGACCACATGAGTTGAACTACTCTACGCATGATTTGGAATTGGCGGTAGTAGTGTTTGCTCTGAAGATTTGGAGGCACTACCTGTACGGGGAAAAGTCAGTAATTTACACCGACCATAAAAGTTTGAAGTATCTCCTTACTCAGAAGGAGTTGAATTTATGACAACGTAGGTGGATCGAGCTCTTGAAGGACTATGATTGCTCGATTGAATACCATCCCGGTAAGGCCAATGTGGTGGCGGGTGCGTTGAGTAGGAAGATGATAACAGACCTAAGGGCGATGTTCGCTCATCTTAGTTTGTATAAGGATGGTAGTTTGGTAACTGAGCTACAAGTAAGACCTATGTGGACAAGTCTAATCAAGGAGAAGCAACTTTTGGATGATGTTTTAAGTACTCGAATTCAAAAAGTGCAGGAAGGTGAAGTGGGGGACTATAGTCTGAACAATGATGGAGTTTTGTGTTTCCGTGGGAAGGTTTGTATGCCAAAAGATGAAGAGCTAAGGCAGATGATTCTTCGAGAATCGCATAGTAGCCCCTATGCTATGCATCCTGGAGGAGTTAAGATGTATCGGGATTTGCGAGACCAGTTCTGGTGGTCAGGTTTAAAGCGAGAAGTTACAGAATATGTGGGGAAGTGCTTGACGTGTCAGCAAGTCAAAGCTAAACACCAGTTGCCTTCAGGGTTGTTGCAACCGGTGCAGATTCCCCAATAGAAATGGGAAAGAATTACGATGGATTTCGTTAGTGGGTTACCCCTCATGCCCACTAAGAAAGATTCAATTTGGGTAATTGTGGATCGGTTGACGAAGTCTGCTCACTTCATACCGATTCTAGTGGATTTCTCACTACAAAAGTTGGCTAAGTTGTACGTGGCTGAGGTTGTAAGATTACATGGTGTACCTATGTCGATTATATCGGATAGGGACCCTAGGTTCACGTCATGATTTTGGAAGGCTCTTCATTAGGCAATGGGAACAAGGTTAGACTTCAGTACCGCTTTTTACCCACAGACTGATGGTCAGTCTAAGAGGGTAATTCAGATCTTGGAGGTTATGCTAAGGGGTTGCATCATCGATTTTAGGGGTAGTTGGGAGGAGCATTTACCCTTGGCTGAATTCGCGTACAATAATAACTATCAAGCTAGTATGCAAATGGCGCTGTATGAAGCATTATCTGGAAGGATATGTCGTACTCCAACTTCTTGGACGGAGTTGGGTGAACGTCAGGTACTGGGTTCAGAGCTAGTTTCAGAAACGGAGGAAAAAGTTAAGTTAATACGGACTCGATTAAAGGAAGCGTCTGATCGACAGAAATCTTATGCGGATCTAAAGCGGAAGGAGGTGGAATTCGCAGTAGGAGACCAAGTCTTCTTGAAGGTATCTCTGTGGAAGAAAGTAATGAGGTTTGGTCGAAAGGGTAAGCTAAGTCCCAGGTTTATTGGGCCTTTTAGGGTGTTAGAACGTGTGGGGCCAGTGGCCTATTGTTTGGAGTTGCCTTCAGAGTTGGAGCAGATACATGACGTGTTCCATGTTTCGATGCTGAGATGTTATCGATCTGATCCATCGTACATAGTGCCAGTGGAAGAGATAGAAGTAAGCCCAGATTTGTCTTTTGAGGAGCAGCCAGTGCAAATCCTAGATCGAGACGTAAAAGTGTTGAGAAGAAAGTCCGTTCCTTTGGTTAAAGTTTTGTGGAGAAACCACGGCGTAGAAGATGCGACGTGGGAACTGGAGGATGTTATGCGATAACAGTATCCCCATCTTTTCTGATCAGGTAAATTTCGAGGCCGAAATTTATTTGAAGGGGGTAGAACTGTAACATCCTAAATGTGGGCCTGCGCATTTATATGATAGTTTAATATGTTAAATTGAGATTTTAAGGATCGGGCTGATATTTTTTTTATATATATTTGGATTAGGGTTTAAATTAGTGCACTGGGTATTTTAAAGTGATATATATTGGGCTTTAAAATTTGGGTTAGGTGGCTAATAAATGGTGTTAGCTCATAATTTAAGTAGATAGTTAATTAAGTGACAAGCTGGGCTTGTAGCCCAAAGAGTTGGGGAGCTTTAAGTGGGCATAAGGTGGCGTCATAAGGGGGGACGAGTTTGGGCCAAGTGAGGGCTACTTAGAGCCCAAGTTTGGGTCAAAAATTCAGCACTTAGGAGCCTTAGGGGTGGACAGCACACTAGCTACAAAATAGGGATTTTAATTCTTTTATTTTCTTGATAAATAGGAAGATAATGAAGAGAAAGATAAGGGCTATTTTCGAGGAGATAAGGGATTAAGATAACAAGAAAGATAAAAGCTATCAGATGACAGCAAAGTTGGCCAAAAATCCAACTCTGGGAGGAGGAGTGTATTGCCGAAATCTATATAAGCCAAGTGCTCATCCTTTCTTTCAATTTTTCTCTCTTCTTCCTCACCTAGCCGAATTTCTCTTCTTCTTTTCTCTCAAAACCTTTTCTTTGCCGCAACTCTCCAAACACAGTTTACTTTCCCCTCTTCTCTTCTCAAAGCTGAATCTATAAGTGAAATCTCTATTTCCCGAAGGTGCACCGTAAACCGTATACTCCTCTTTAATCCGGCGAGTTTCGGGATTTCTCCTTTTTCTGTGATTCCTTTATTTTTATGAAGCTCCTAATTCAAATCATTATTTCCAAGGCCCTGTCGATTATACTCTTTATCCCTTGAAGCCGAATCTGTTCCATTAAAGCCGATTTGGTGGAAAAGCCGAAGGTAGGTGGTGGTAGGTTTGGCCGAATGGCCTTCCATGATTCTTTTTGCTTTGGCTGAATATTAATTGGGTTAGGTTGGTTGTGTGTATCAGTTGGTTTGATATTTGTTTTGATGGTGGCCGATTATAGATAGGGAGGTGACGTTTCTTAGGGATTTTCGGGATTCGACAAATAAGGCTCTACATTAAGGATAATAGATTTTCGCGATAACAGGTGTGTAATACTTCCCCACCATCTAGATCTAATCATAAAATGCATGATCATAAAATTTATATGTTTTGATAATTGCCAACATCTCGATTTATTGATGAAAGCCCAAGGAGGGTAAAAGCGGATCACCAGGTTAGTAAATAATCTGTTTAAATGTTATAAGTAAAATGCTTGTATGTGTTTGCATGGGTTGGGTTGATAAAAGGAGGAAGTTATACGTTATATGTGTAGCGATTTATACCGTGATCTGATGTAGCGGCTAATGCCGTGAACTGTTATACGGGCTTCAGCCATAATATGTTATAAGGGCTTCGGCAATCATATGTGGATGAGCAGCATGACTGCCATCTTGGCGTGTAGCGGTGTGGGTCGATTGTAGAAATCCCCAATGGTGTGAATGGCTGGTACGGGGGCGTGTAGCGGATAGAAACCTAGGCAAACGAGTTGGGCCTTGCATATTATTTGTTATTAATTTTTATTATGAGTATTAAACTGTTTATTTCGTTTAATGGGCCTAAGGCCCAAAATCTAGTTGTGCATGAGATTTGTACACTAAGTCTCGCGACTCACCCTTTTAATTAACATTTCAGGTGATACCTAGTGCTTTGGACCGGGCTGGAGAGCAACACAAGTTGGCCATGCAGAAGAATATGTAGAATTGGCAAAAAGGAGACTCAAGTTATTATTTTATATTTTTAATTAATGGATTCTAAATCTCGTTGTAATAAGGCCATGGGCCATTAGTTTATGTTTTGTTTTGTTTTGGGCTTTAATTACTTTTAGTTATTTAAATTCTTATTGAACCAATGCATGTATTTAAATTTGGGTATTTAATTCATAAAGGCATATTTTATTTAAACTATCAACTATTAAATTTTTTTTGAATAAAAGGATAAACTTTAGAAATATATATGGGCTTTTCCGAAAATACGACATGTTTGATAAAATTTTTCTTAGTGACATACCAGATCCAGTTGTAGTGTTTGGGCCGGGTTTGGGGTGTTACATCATAAAAGATTATTTTGTAAGAAAATTAAATATTCTACCCTAAAGACTAAATTGCATGAAATATAAAACTAGAGGGAATATCCAATATATAACTAATATGGGTTGGTTGACTTTGATGTAGTTCACCAAATCTCAGGCTCGGGACATAAATCGCTTAAATTACTATGTTGCTCCATTTTATCTTAGATCTCAATTTTACCGACTTAGACGAATTAGGTCCAGTTTATCTTTTGATCTCGCTAGTTAGTCTGGGACTAATGAACGGGTACGCGATTAGATTACCTCCCGGCCTCACTTTATCTTGATATTCTCTTAGGGGCGTCACTACCTAAGTTCTTAGTTCTATTCAAATTATACCAATTACTTACGCTTTAGTCCTTTCCAAAGATTTTAGTTTATCAATATCTCCATCAACCATCCTCCTCAAAGATTTAGCTACTCATGCTCAAAGCGAAAAAAATAAACATAACAATGGAAAACATGGCAGTCATGAAAGTAAAGTCTAAGAAAAAAAAAAGATAAGATTTTTATGCAAGAAATCATAAATAACATGGAACCAACAGCATTTAGCAAGAAAATCTATGGCAAAAAAACATAAAAGGAGTAAGTTGAAATACATTAAACTAAAGTTTAAAGAGTCTTGAAAACAAAGTACAAGGACTGGAAATATAAATAAATCTTAGCTACAGTGTTAACTAACTTAACTAACATTAAAAACATCAAGAATAAGAAGTAAAATCAGAAAAATAAACTTTAATCTAATATAGAAGAAGAGAAAAATAAAAACAATAAAAAAGTGCAGAGAAAACTAAAGAAAACCTAGATAAAACTTAAAGAACACTAAATCTAAAACTAAGCTAATGTGTATGTCTCTCCTCCTCAATAATTTTTGGCTATTTTGAAGTGTGCTCTAATGAATTTTTTATGCTAAAAATTCACTTACACTGGCCTTGTGTGATTGGTGGGCTGGGTAGACAAGGTTTGCCATTTTTGTCCAAGTTTGTCTCCTTGGTGAAGGCTATATCACGATACCCAGAAGAGGATATCGTGATATCACGGGCATAATAGAAACTTGAGGACTTCCTTGGGAGGTGGATATCGTAATAGCCAAAGGGAATATCACAATACCACTGAAGGGTCTCCTTAGTCTTCTACACTGTCGGAGGTATCATGATTCGAGGGGTTGGATATCGCAATATCTCGGGCAGAATAGAAACTTGGGGTCTTTCTTGGGAGTTGGATATCGCGATAGCCAAAGGGGATATCACGATACCATTGAAGGGTCTCATTGGTCTTCACATTATTAGAGGTATCGCGATTTGAGGGGTTGGATTTCGCGATATCTCAGGCATAATAGAAACTTGGGGTCTTCCTTGGGAGATGGATATCGTGATACCCAAAAGGGATATCATGATACCATTGAAAGGTCTCCTTGGTCTTCTACACTGTCAGAGGTATCGCGATTCTAGGGGTTGGATATCGCGATACCCTGCCCTAGATGTTGTTCTCACTTGTTTTCAGCCTCCAACACGTCCCTACAGCACTCAAACACACGTTAGGCCTCCAAATGACACTATCGGCCAATTTAGGTAAAAAAACAAGACATTTTCACTTATTATCCAAAGAGATGAAAATAATGAAAAACTGTGCTAAAAAACTCTATTTTGCTAGAGAAAAAACTCCTCAAGTGTGTTAGAAAAAGCCTAATTTGTCACATCGTTTTGTGACAGATCAATTATTTATTTATAATTAATTATTATTAATTATATTTATATAAAGTTATTAGTATTTATTTATAAGTCTTCCATTATTATTTTCTATTTAATAATGAGGTATCATATTATTATTCACCGATAAAGTATAAGATTTATATACTAACAATGCATCAAATATTCTCCCATATATTTTTAAAATTTTTTAAATTTTGATAGCTTAAATTTTTTTATTCAATCACCTACAACTCTCTTCCTAACATTTGCTTGATGCCTTCTCAACTCTCTCGCTTTTCACATTGGTTTGAAGACCGAGCTTGGGCCTAAGTTAGTTCTCTTCCTTTTAATTTTTTTCATACACAACAAATTATTTTTTAACTAAGAAAAAAAATGTTTTAATGTTCCACTCAAACTCGTTTACCTAAATTAATTAAACAAACAAAGGATAAATCTTAAAATTATACATGAACTTTAATTTAATGTGTAATTGTATACATAAATTTAATTTGATGTAATTATATATGCAAAACTCTAATTGTGATTCAAATTTATACTTGAAATTAACATTAATTTTGATTTAATCATACACATTTAAAAAAATAAATACATCAGTTTATTATTATATTGGATAAATATAATTATTTATATATGCAATATAAAAACATAAAATGATGTTATATCAATAATTGTGTTAATGATTTACAAAAATTGGAACAAATCAAAATTTCATATATAAAATTACACAAAATCAAATTTTATATATACAATTATACATTAAACCATAATTCCTGCATAATTTTAGAATTTATCCTAACAAACAAGCTTAAAACAAATGTGTGATTTCTTTATATATTGTCAAACCAATAATATTTAAAATTGATTTATTTCAATATAAATCTTAGATGGAAAAGGTCTCAACAAAATAATAATTAATAATTAAAATTCATTTATTTCAATATGAATTTTACATGGAAAGAGAGGGTGCCCAGGTGTGGTGCTTGGAAGCTCAACGACTACGATGTTGTTTGTCAGGCTTTTGCAAGTATTTGATTGGAGCATCTCGGCTAATCAGACAACCATTGATCTTAGTCAAGACAAGGGAGTCATTTCTTAAAAATAAAATAAAATAAGTGACTTTGCTATAATTTTAACTTGGTTGTTCAATTACGTATTTAGTCACATGATTGAACAAATGATGAAATAGAAATGAATGTAGAGAAAGTAAGAAGAGTCTTTGTACACAACTGTTTATTAAAGTAATTCAGAAATGGTAATACTTTGTAAAGCTCTGTTCAGATTCATATTCGACAATTTTTTAGATTATTTATTGATTTAAGCCTAATCTAATTGAATTTTACATGAACACATCATGTCAGACAAATTTTTATTTAAATTGAATTAGTGCAATAAATATACAAAATATCTCATAAATTGAGTCTCCACACAAAAAGTACAAAACTGTCGTTAATTGAATTAAAAAGACATACTATTAAAAATATAAAAATTAATAAAGGCACCAAAAAAGGAATAACATAATGAAATAATTAAAATACAAAACTAAAGAAAACATTAAAATAGCACAGATACTCTAATGCATCAATACATGCATAAAACTAATTATTAGTAAGTAAAAATATATTAATTTAAAATAATTTAAATACATTAAAAGAACTTAAATATATTAATATATACACAAAACAAATATTTATACCAGTGTTTATATTATTTTTTATGTGTATTAAAAATTAGTATATAACTTGTACATGTAATAATTACTTATATATATAGATATTTGAATCCTTTTTATGAATACATAAAATTTATATAATTTTTAATACAAATTAATTATAAAAAAAATATGAACACTAATATAAATATTTCTCTCTTTTTTCTCCCTCACAATTATATTAATTATATACAATACTAAAGAAGAAATATGAAGTTACTAATTCCAAACTATTCCTTCACTCCAGCCATAATTTTTTATTCCTTCTACCATTACATTTTTATTTATTTATTAAGAAACATTATTTTATTTATTATTAATTAATTATTAATTATTTTTGGTATGGGAGAATTCCTTTTATTTTTACCAAAATTTATTTTGGTTTTTCTTCAACTAGTTAAATTCTATTTTTAGTTTTTCAATTAAACTCTAATTAACCTAGAGTTGTTGTTATCATATATGCTACGAATTCCAGTCTATAAATACACCTTAGTTACTCTAGGTTTTACATAACAAAATATTTAAATTGAGAGAATTTTGCTATTTTTTTCAATGGGTTTTTCTTGTGGGGCGTTGGGTTTTTTCTTTAATTCTTTCCATCTTTTGTACTCTCCCTTATTATAGTAAAATCCCTTTTTGCCTGTTGTTTTTTATCCTCTTTTGAGGAGTTTTTTCATGTAAATTTTGTGTGTTCTATCTTTACAATTCTTATTATTTTTTCACTTTGTTCGTTGTTTAATTTCGTTGTTTAAACAGGTAATTCTCCCAATTTACTGGTATCAGAGCTAACTTGATTTCCGCAATCAACCTGTTCAAAGATGGCAGCGTCAAGGTTTGATATTGAGAAGTTTGATGAAATTGTAAAATTTCAGTTTGTGGTAAGTTTAGATGACCACAATACTATTCAAAACGGTCTAAAAAAGGTCGTTACAGGGAAAAAGCCCACAGATATGAATCAGTCAGAATGGGAAGAGCTCGATGAAAAGGCTCTATCTGCTATTCTATTATGCCTTACAAATAATGTGTTACAGGAGATTTTGAAGGAGAAAAAAGTGTCTGTGTTATGGAGGAAATTGGACGTTTTATATATGACGAAATCTCTTGCCAACAAGTTAGTATTAAAACAACATCTCTACACGTTCAGAATGACTGAAGGTGAGTCTATTAGAACTCATATTAGTGAGTTTTTTACCCTTCTTAATGACTAAAAGAACTTGAAGCAAGATTAGTGATGAGGATCAAGCTTTATTGTTGTCATGCACTTTACTCTTTTCTTATAAAACTTTCATGGAAACTCTGATTTATCAAAGAGATCATCTCTTGTTCAAGGGTGTGAAGGGGAATCTTCTAAGTAAGGCTAAACTTGATAATGAGTTAGGCCCAAATAAAAAATCAAATGGGCAAGCCTCAGTTCTAGTTGCAAGAGGCAAACAACAAACAGGAAAGACATATCGAAACAAGTCTAAAGTAAGGTCTAAATTCAGAAATCGTGAAAAATATTGTGGCTATTATAAAAAGGAAGGCTACAATAAGGTAGAATGTTGGAAACGTCAAAATAAAATCAAAAGGGATGCCAAAAACGACGAGAAAGATAAGTAGAAAGCTAAAGTTTTTGATGCTAGTGCAACCGAGGACAAAGGTGATGATTTTTTGTTGGTGTCAATGTGGGAAAGCTCTCATCAAACTTCCGAATCGATCTTAGATGCAGGGTGCTCCTATCACATTTGTCCCAACATGAACTGGTTCTCCACATACAATTCAGTTGAAGTTGTGCTAATAGGGAATAACTCTCCATGTAAAATATATGAAATTAGAACAATACAAATTAAGATGCACAACAGAACTATTCGGACACTGTTAAATGTCAAGTATGTTCTTGATTTAAAGAAATATCTTATCTCATTAAGAATTTTGAATTATAACGGTTACAGTATTGTCATTTAGTAAAATGGCTTAAAAGTTTCTCATGGGGCTTTTGTTATGATGAGAGGACAGAAAAAGAGCAACCTATATGTTCTACAAAGGACAACGTTTGCTGGTGCAATTGTGATTACCGAAGAAAAGCTGAAATAGCCACCACGTCATAATAAGAATCAACCTGACGTCGCGACAACACAGCGAGACACTTTCTCCACCGATTCCGATTCAACCAAACTTTGGCACATGCGACTAGGTTATATGAGTAAGAAAGGTAAGACAATCTTGTGCAATAGAGGTCTTCTCAAAGACACTGGAGTTGGTAAGTTAGGTTTCTGCGAGCATTGAGTTTTCGGGAAACAAACAAACTCAAGTCAATTTTGATGCAGCAGTGCATAGAACAAAAGGGATTTTGTATTACATTCATTTTGATTTATGGGGTCCTTCTTTTTACATCTCAAAAGGAGATAATAAATATTTCCTAAGTTTTATTGATGATCAATTCCAAAAAGTTTGGGTTTATTTCTTTAAACAGAAAAGCAAAGTCTTTGGAATCTTCAAACAATGGAAAACACTGTTAGAAAACCAAACCAGAAAATTAGTGAAACGGTTAAGAATGGATAACGATCTTGAGTTCTGTTCATTAGAGTTTAATGATTTTAATGAACGAGAAATGAATCGAAAGACATCAAATGATTGTTGGAACTTCATAGCAGAATGGAGTTGCAAAAAGAATGAACAAACCTTGCTGGAAAAGGCTTGATGCATGCTTTCTAATGTAGGCTTAGGGAAGGAATTTTGGGTTGAAGTTGTAAACCTGGCAAGTTAATTGGTAAATCAATCTTTTCATCGAGCATTGAACGATAAATTTCTAGAGGAGATATAGTCAGGTAATCTTCCTAATTATTCTAATCTTAGAAGTTTTGGCTGTCCTGCTTATGCTAAAGTTAGCCAAGGAAAGATTGAACCAAGGGTCGTTAAATGCATCTTTCTAGGATACTCTACCGGTACAAAAGGTTTTAAGTTGTGGTGTTTAGAATCCAGGAAAATAATTATTAGCAGAGATGTTACGTTTGATGAATCTATCATGTTTTGATTAGAAAAGGGGACTTTTACTTTTAAAGACACAACAAATCAAAGTGTCGCGAGTAAGGTGGAGTCAAAAGCTAAAACAGGGGGCGACGTCCAGATGAGAAAATGCCCAACTTTGCAACAATGCTACGAATAGAGGTCTCGTCCCGACTAATAGTCACAGGACATCGCGACAACACAATAAAATTCTGATTCTTGCATGCTTGAAGTTGTTTCGGATCTGTTTGAGGCTCTATTTGACCCTCAGGTATCCTCACCATCTTAGTTAAATAATTATAAGTTGGCTCGTGATAGGAAAACATGATAAATCCGACCACCACGGAAATATTGTAAAGGAAACCTAGTGGCTTATGCTCTAAGTGTTCCCGAGAGCATTGATTCAACCGATCATTCGTGTTATTATGAGGCAGTTCAAGCTTCCGATTCTAGCAAATGGCTCGTTGCAATGGAAGAAGAGATGGAGTCACTTCAAAAAAATAGAGTTGGAGTCTAGTTAAACCACCTATCAGTAAAAGAATCATTGGTTGCAGATGGAGGTTTAGAAATGAGGAAGGTTAATGTCCTAACGACACTAGGTACAAGGCAAGATTGGTTGCAAAGGGCTATAGCCAAGTGGAGGGAGTTGGTTTTCATGATGTTTTCTGTAACATCCCCTTTTTTTTAGTGGTGTCGGGGATAGTGGTTTTGGGACCACAATTCCGGCTAGTAAGTCAGTGCTTTTTATTTAATATTTATAGGAAATCTAAAATGTTGTATTATAGTTTGATTCAGAAATTTTAGCATTTAATTAGGTAATTAAGTAAAACGGACTAAAGTGTAAAAGTTGTAAAAGTTAATGGTTATTAGTTAAAAATATTAAATGGTTAAAGTAATTAGAATCTATAGACTTAAATGGTAATTATACCATGAAGATAGTTAATGGACGGTTATAGGCTTGAAATGGTTAAAATTGATGTTAATTGGTAAGGGTAATAAGTAAACAAATAATGAAAATATAACAAAAGAAGAAAAAAGGCAATTATCATCATCTTTGTTAGTTTGCCGAAAATTAAAGAAGAAAAACATCTATATTTTGAGCTTCAACATTCAGCCACTTGGAGGGCTTGCATATAAGTGAATTTTAATTTTGTTTTTAGTAAATTTTACGTGTATCTATGTCTTGCTAACCCGGGTGTTAATTCATTAAATTATAAAATGTTTTGACTTGTGTTATTATTGAATTTATGAGAGTTTTGAAGTTGTATAATGGTCTTGCGAGCTTGATATTTAAACAATATTAATTTGTGACGTAGTTGTCGGTGATTTTGATGATTAGAGATTTAAATGTTAAACTTGTAAAAGTTTATGGAATTTTGTGAAATTGTGAAATTTATGAGTTGATATAGAATTATAGTAATTTTTGGTTAGATGAGAATTTGGCTTATGGATGTTAATTGATTAACTTTTGAGGAAAGGATTAAATTGCATAAAAGTTAATTGTTGGGGGTAAATGAGAAAAAAATTAAAATTTAAGAGTGAAAGGTTTGAATTTAAGTAATGTATGGTGTTGAATTAGTTAATTGAACTAATTTATTATGTTTAGATCAAATATTAAAATAATAAAAATCTAAACTCTTTAATCTAGTGATATTTAAAAATATCAAAAGATAAAATATTAAAAAATAAAATATTTTCGTAATGAAAAACTAAAAGTATTTTTGTTATAAATAAATCTCAAAGCTTTCGATAGTTTTTTGAAACAAATTTTTTACCACAAATTGACTTTCTAGATTTAATTTTGCACCTAATAAAAAATTAAATAAAAATTTTAAAATTAGTGGCATTTGATTCAAGAATCACTACAATAAATTAAATTTTTAGCGGTGTTTGGACCGAAAATGCTGCGAAGATATATTATTAGTGTCGTTTTTCTATAAACGCCTCAAAAGGTAGCAATAGCGGCGTTTTTCCCGTAAACGCAGTGAATTTACTTACTTTTTATTGAAATGACGCCGTTTTCACAAAGAAATCAAAGATCATTTTTCTTCTTCGATATCATCTCCCACGAGTTACTTGCTTTCTTTCTCAGTCTGTTGATCCCTTTTCTTTCTTTCTCAGTCTGCTTTCTTTATTCGATAACCTTTTTCTTTGCTCTATATCATCTCCCACGATATCATCTCCCATCCACATTATTTGATTTCCTGAAACCCTAAACATCCACTATGCCCCCTTTCCTCAGAGTCTGTAACTGAGCAACCGACTCCTAGCCATTTTACCCAATAGTCAGCTCACTCGCCAGCCTTCGTGAGTCTTAGGAAAATTTTTCTTTTTTTTTCCATTCTACGTTTTTGTTATTTCTGTTTGTTTCTCGAGAAAAATAAAAAAAAAGTCGAGCGTTTTCATCTGTTCTTTGCTTTTTTTATTGTATATATAAGATTGTAGATTTGTTTACTTAACTGATAGAATTGAAATCAACTAGAAAATCAAGTGGATAAATATTCGGATTCTTGTATTGTTTTAGGATTTTGGTGAAAATCGACTGTGCAATATCAAAATTTGTTTACAAAACCAGGGAGTGTTACAGGTGAGAAATTGAATGATTATTTAATTTATTTTTATCTACAAATTAATTTTGTGTTATGAACTAAGTAGTTTTGTGAATTTGTATTTTAGGATTTCGAGCACTATTGTTACTCCCTTTAGGAAGGCTTTCTTGCTTAGTTTCTCATTTATTTTATCTTATTTTATTTCATTTCCATATGATCTGGTAACAAGCTAGTAATGAATCTTAGTTATCTTCATTATCTGATTTTGATGGGAAAAAGGAATGATAAGCAGGTTTTATTTCATTTCTCATCTCGTTTGTTCTTGCATTTAGAAGTCCTTCATTTTCTAATTTTGTCTCTATTAGCTCAATTTTTATTATTTCATTTAACAATTATTTTTATTATTTCATTTAACAAAATCGTGTCCCTTTTCTTTCTCAGTTTTTTTTGCAGACCTTGTTCTTCTATTTTAGCTGCTCTTGACATTGAGAAGATAGTTTTTTGGTGTGTTTGCTTAGCTTCAATCCACATTGTCTTAGGTAATTAAGACGGTTTTGCTTCCTTTCTTTCTTTGTTTTTAATTTTCTTATTGGGTTTTTATTTTTGTGCTTTTCTTCAATCTCGTTATCTATTGTAATTTATTTTCTCTTTTCTTCTAAATTCTGGGTTTTCATTGATGTTTCAGTTAAGTACATTGTGTTAATATGCTGGTTGGGTGCTTAGAAAATTGGGGTAATAGGAACATAAGTGTTTGATTTACTAATTTTTTTTTTAGTAGCACTGTTTCTTTTTCTTTTTTCCTTTTTCTTGCAAATTCTTGATTGATTCCTGAGATATGATGTAACCGAATCTTTGTTTAGTATTTTATAATTTAAACAACTTTTTTAAAAATTTAATTTGTGGTTCGTCCCTACGAGAATCTAATTCATGCTTTTTATCCTCGAGTGTTGAGTATTGAAATGTATTTGAAAATTAGAATTTTAAGGTTAAGTAATGGTACAAGTTTCATGGAGTAGTCTGACATAAGTAGAATCTTGTGTCATCCTCACTCTTTTTGTTATTCTTCAAACAAAAATTAGTAATTTATTAATGTTTGATTTTGGTTTATCTTGTGGAACAAGCATATGTGGTGATAGCTTTGGTGTAACTAGTTTTTAGTTCACTTATTTAGTTTCTTATGTGATTAACATAAGGACATATAGATATGTTTGTGAATTTTTTTATTGTTTCGTTAGTCCTGTATTTCTTTTGTTTATTTCCTTGATTTGATTTCTTGGTGGACAATCATTTTTTAAATTTTTTTAATTTTTACTTACCGAAACTCAGATATGCTTTTAAGCTATTAGGGGCTTCCCATGTATAAATATGTGCTTTACAATGGTGTTTAGCCTATATCAGTGTAGACAATCATTTTCCCTTGTTGACTAAGGCTAGTATAGTTGAGTTTTTACATTAGCAAGTTCTTGATATAGAGCACGGTTTTGTAGGGCAGTTACTGAGCTCCAAATTTTCTATTTCTTTCTCTTTTTTTATCAGACCGGATTAAGCAGGCCAAAGTTTGTAAATGCAATAGCAGTGAATTTCACCCTTATATTTAAAACTGTTGCTTTCTCTTCGTTTGATATTTGAGGCTTGAAAATATTACGATATGCTAAATACCCCACATTTTTTTCAATAGGTTGTTTAGTTGTAAACCTTTTTTGCATGCTTTGTCATTTCATGAAATTGAAGATGAGTGACAACATTTACATTGAGCATTCTATTGTCTTTCTTTGGATATGCTACTTCCAAACTGTTAAAGCCTTCATTGTTATATACTTGCAAATTGTTTGCCTGAATGTTTTGGGTACCATTTCAAATAAACTTATAGCAGGTTTTAATTTGTTTAACCTGTATGCTCGTGGAGTATGTATGTGATCTCTTTTGCTCCTTAGGATTGCAATGGCATGCTATTTCATATTGATTACTTTTAACTAGGGCTTCCTCTTGGCTAGATAATATAAAGAGTCTTTTCTCAGTCCCTGTCTATGTCATCTGCGGGCTACTATTTTGTACTTGTAAATTATAAAAAAGGATATTGCTTGGCTCATCTCTATATAGATGATCCTTTTTTTTACCATGAATTTAATTATTTCCCTTACTGCAGGCTATTATTTATGTAATTTTTATTATAAATGTATTTCAGAAACATTATAATTTGTTTTGCACTTATCATGTATCATTTCAAATTACGAAGTAAATAAATGAATGATCCAAATAAAACAAAATAATCAATTTAAATGTTATTTATATGGTTAATTTTAGTATTTACAAAATAAAAAATGGAAAGAAATAAACAAAATAAATAACAAAATAAATAAACAAAAGAAATAACAAATGAAGAGACGGCGAAGTTCTACAAGTTACTTAATGAAATGAATGAAAAACTTTATGAGGGATCAAAATTTTCAAAATTGTCCTTCTACATTCTTCTTTTTCACTTAAAATGTTTGGGAGGGTGGACCAGAAACTCTTTTACACTACTGTTAGAGTTTTTGAGAGATATGTTTCTATTTACAAAAATCCTTGATTCATGCAAAGATATGAAGAAACTGATAAAGGATTTATGAAGAAACTGATAAAGGATTTAGGCAATGGGTACGACAAAATTCATAATTGCCCAAATGACTCCATGTTTATTGGGGTGATTGAAAAAACCAATAGTCTTGTCATGTTTGCGGTAAATCTCGTTGGATAAATAGGAATGAAGAAGATGTGAATGAGGATGAAGGCGAGGCACAGTCAAGAAAGAAGCCAGTAAAGATTTTGCGATATTTTCCACTAATACCAAGGCTTCAAAGGACTTTCATGTCGTCAAAAACAACCGAGTCTATAAGGTGGCATCATGATCAATGAACCAATGATGGAGTATAAGGCATCCTGAAGATTCTTTAGCTTGAAAATCATTTGAAAGTAAAATTCCAAGATTTGCAAACGATGTAAAATTCCAAGCTTTGCAAACGATCCTCGAAATGTGAGGCTCGAGCTAGCATCTGATAGATTTAATCCTTTTAAAATCTTGAGTACTTTATATAGTACTTGGCCTGTAATGCTTGTTCCTTACAATTTTCCTCCGTGGATTTGTATGAAGCAATTTTCTTTTATCTTATCTATGATTATCCTTGGAGAGAAAGGTCCTGGGAATGATATTGACATTTATATGCAGTCACTTATTGAAGAGTTGCAGCAGTTATGGGCAGGTGTTGAAACATACGATGTCTTAAGAAAGGAGAACTTTTATTTACGTGCAGCTTTGTTGTGGGCTATTAATGATTTCCCAGCTTATGTCAATTTATCTGGTTCGAGCACCAAAGGATGTTATGCTTGTCCTTATTGTGTTACGCAAACATGTTCGAAGTGGTTATATAATGGGAATAAGTTCTCTTATATGGGGCATCGTCGGTGGTTAGATGAAAATCATAGATTTAGATTTCAAATGACTTTATTTGATGGTACTGAAGAGTTTAAAGAAGCTCCTGTATAGACCATTAGATTTGAAATCTTATTCATGTTAAAAGATATCAATTTCAGTTATGGGAATATGAATAAACCACCCAACACCCAAACAAAGAGAAGACCGAGGGAGGCGTATGTTGGTGATGTTGACCGGTAGAGTGATGATGAATCTGATGAAGAGGATGATCCTAATGAGGCAGACTTGTGGAAAAAAAAAAGAAGTATTTTTTTGAGTTGCCTTATTGGGAGCGTCACATTTTGCGACATAATCTTGATGTCATGCGTATTGAAAAGAATGTTTGCGATAACATCATTGGGACAATTCTGAATGTCAATAGAAAATCGAAAAACAATCTTCAAAGTCAACTTGTTCTAGTTGACATGGGAATTCGGCGTGATCTTTATCCCCAATTACTTCCGAATGGAAAATCTCGATTGTCGCCTTCTATTTTCACAATGTTGAAGAAAGAAAAAGAAGTGTTTTGCACGATGTTGAAGGATATAAAGGTCCTAGATGCGTATGCATAAAATATATCTCAATGTATGAGTCTTAAAGATCGAAGACTATATTTCCTAAAATCACATGATTATCACATCTTGATGCAAGATTTACTGCCAGTTGCTTTACAGTGTTGTATGTCAAAAAAAGGTAACGTCTTGTATAATTAAACTATTCAATATAATGAAAGCTATTTGTGGCAAAGTTTTGATTGTTGAAGAACTTGAGAAAGTACAAGATTGAGCTGCCTTGACTTTATGCAACTTGGATAAGATCTTTCAACCTTCGTTCTTCACTATTATGGTGCACTTACTAATCCGTCTCCCTCATGAAGCAACACTTGGTGGACCGATTTTCTATCAATGGATGTATCCTATAGAGAGGTGCTAATTTATTTGTAAAGTTTTCATTCATTCATGAATATACCTTTAATTACAACTTTTGATAATGTTGTATATCGTGTTTAGGTTCCTATGAAAATTGAAGTCTTATTGTCATAACAAGTGTTATCCGGAAGGATCAATTGCTGAAGGTTACTTAGCAGAGGAGTGTTGTAACACCCCAAACCCGGCCTACGAGCCACAGCCGAATTTAGGATGCCACTGCGGAAAACGTTTGAAAAATATTTTGACTTAGAGTGAAAACATAAAAAAAAAATAATTGTCTTTAATAAAACATTGGATATTTAAAAATTCCGAAATAATTTTAAGCTGTTACAAATTCCCGAATTAAAAACTTTAGTATATATATATTTAATATCACTTGATTATCAAAATCATTTCCAACTTTAGCTTAATAATAACATAACCTCAAAACCATAAATAAAGTCTCCAAATAGTTTAAGTGGCCCTTATTACAATAAATAATCATTCGAAAATATTGATAATATAAAATGCATAAATTAAGTGAAAACATCTTTTGCATGGGCCACCTTGTATCCACTCCAACCCGGTCCAAGCTTTATGCATCACCTGTAAGGTTTGAGAAAAAAATTGGGTGAGTCACATAGACTCAGTGTGTAATTATTTCACATGTCCCCACATATGGGCTTGGCCCATATCCACACAGTCCACATACAAAATTATGCAAAATGAAGCCCAACCCATCCTAGTTCCATCCATTACACCTACCTCGGCACTTTGCGCGCCCAAGGCCGTGGCTAATCCACCGATCACCTAAGTGATCCCACATATCTCACCTTGGCGGACTTGCGCGCCAAGGTCGTGGCTAAGCCACCGATCACATAAGTGATCCCACATATCAATTAATCCACAGTGATGCACACAGCTATCAACCGCCGAGATGGGCACCTAGCCAACACCTCCCTTGATGAAGCACATAGCTAACATCAAGCGCTAATGTAGCACAAGGCTAACATTAGACCACTACATAAATATGTACACCCTTTCCTTCGATTTTCACATCCCAAGTCCCATGCATATATGTGTACCATGTCAGATTAACATTTAGAGTAAATATTCATTACATGCTCACCACAAATATCACACATATATCATAGGCAAAATAGAGCACTGACCTGATTAATTGATTACCCACTACGGGTATCCACCTTCTTAGCCATTATTTCCGGCTAACATACACACACATATATATTTATATATCAATATACACAAATAACAGGAGAATAGTGCGATAACTACACACCTGCTTTGGCACAATCAATCAAATCCCGAAACCCACGTCTAACGATTTGCACTCCTACGATTGTTGAACTCCTTCCTACACAACCTAAGTTAGAATCGGCTTTAAGTAATAATCCATAAGAATGGCCCTTGACCGAATGCTAGACTTACTTACCTTGAAGAATCGAATTCAAAAGACTCCCCTATGCGAGCACTTCACACTTTAAAACGAAACTAAGAGCAAGAGATCGATGGTATCACCCTCAGAGAATCGACTTCAAGTCCCAAAGAGAAAGATTTCGGCACTTGAATGGTGAAGAGAGAGAGATCACGCCAAAGTGGAGGGAGTTGAATGCTAAGAGGATTCGGCTATGGTGTTTCTTAAAATTTCAAGCAAAGACAAGAGAGAAAGAGGCTATAGGGTTCGGCCAAGCCTTACCAATGGTGATGACATACTCGGCTATCAAAAGGAAAAGAAGGAGTTTGGGAAAGGAGATAGATTCGGCCAAACTAGCAAATAGAGAGAAAAAGAAAACGCTAGTGGCCTTAATGATCTTTGAAGTTTCGAACACAAAACAAAGAGAAGGGAAACCGAAACTAAATGGCTTATGCACAAAAACGGCACTTTGATGGCATTAGGATTTCAGCACCACACTAGAGAAAGAAGAATAAACCCGAAAAGAAAACACCTAAACTCCTTAAGAGAAATTCGGCTACTCCCCTCTACTCACAAAACTGAAATGGTCATCAAAGAAATCCCCTTTGGCCATCCAACTCACATATTCATCACAAATCCCACAATTTCCTCTTTATTTCCTCCTAATCTTATTCCTTCCAAAAAATTCAGTAACTCCCCTAGTCCATGAAACCATCCATGTTCATGGACAAAATGCTATAGAAGAGTTTCCAAAACAACACTCCATAATCCATGCCTTTTGTCCCCTCATTATACCATAATTCCTTGATACCATACCATAAATAAGTACTTGCCTTATTCCTTAGTCTACTATCCATAAATAACAAAGTCCATCCTTACCATAAATAAAATTTGACCAACACATGCCATACAAAAATTAAAAGTCACCTTAATGTCATCCATGGGATTCGAACCTAAGACCATTAATACACTCCACACTCCACTTGCCACTTTACCAATTGACTCATTGTGATTAAAACCTCAAACTAATTTTCTTAAGGCCAATTTTGCTTAGCTCCCCTTCTAAGACTAAAAATCTAATATTTTTCTAAGGCATTCCCTTACATTCTAAAATTATAAAAACCCTTAAAACATATCCAAACACACACTAAGCCCACTATCACTTGAATTATGCATAAACGCATAACCCCTAAATCTAGGATATTACAAGTGTATGGCTTTCTACTCTAAATATTTAGAAGATGTTGAAATAAGACTAAATAGACCAAGTAGAAATGTTGGGCTTACTGATCATAACTTACCTGAAACTTATTCATTTTGAAGTTATGGACAACCAATCGGAAAAGTTGAAATTGCACACTTAGATGATAGATCTTGGGTACAAGCACATCGATATGTTCTATTTCACCACGATTCAATTGAACCATTACGCAAATAAGTTTTAGAATTTGATAAATTTTCATCTTTTTCATTTGTTTATCTTCTAATCAAGCAATCCACTTTTTAACACAGTGAGTACAAACAAGTCTTGAGATCTCATTCACGTTCCCGAATATTACAACATCGAAAAATTCATAAGTTATCCATAGAATCTTTTCATGAATGGTTAGGGCAGACGGTATGCAACTGAAGCTTTCAATGACAAATAATAATATTTTCGTATAACATTATTGTCATAGCCCAATTTTGGCCGGGCCTACAAGCCCATTTTACACCATTAAACCAAACCCGAATGACCCACAAACCCTAGCCCAAAACAAAATCAAGAAAACCCTAATTTTTCCTAAACCTGCTGTTGTTGTTGTCTCGCCGCTCGACCATCGCCACGCCCGCAAAGACCGCCATGTCACGCCCATCGCCTCAAGTTGCACCTGCAAGAGAAAACACGCAAGCAAGTGGCAATAAATAGATTAAAAAATTGTAAAAAGATGGCGATATAAAGCCATCGAAAATCAATGTAAAAAGGGGACTTTTCAGAAGAAAAAAGAGGAAATACGAAATATCATAAATCAAAAGAGAGCAGATCCTTTTTGAAGGTGACTATCGATTTTCTTGACTTTCTTTCCAATTTGATTTTTATTTTTGATACAAAAAAGGGAGAATAAAGGAAGATACTTACTTTTAGATATGGTCTCCGTCGATTGGCTTGTCCAAACAGGGCTAACGATCTCCTCTCTCAGACGCGTTGGGCGCCGGATGGTGGTGGTTCGACGACGGCGTGATTTGGGTTAAAATCCTAGCAGGAGAAGAAACGAAAATGGGGAGGGGTTTCTCTGTTCGTTTCGAAGAAAGAAAATGAAATGAAAAAGATTAAAGGGGGTTGTGGCTGCTGTAAGGGATTTTTAGGGTTACAAATTTGTTTTTTTCAGAAAAATAAAGAGGGTTTTATAAGTTTTGGACAAAACGGCACCGTTTCGTGGTAGGAGTTACTGCGCATGACCCTTGAAAGGGATATTTGCGCAAATGATCCCTCTCCTTCACAGCCCCGCGCGATTAAGCCCTATTTTGTGTCTTTTGATTCTTTTAAATTTGGCCCTCAGGTTTTATTTTGTTTTTTGATTTGGTCCCTAAAGCTGCCAACTGGATATGCGCATGGGGAATCTAGGGGTTATTGACCATTTTAGTCCCTCTTGGCTGTTTTCGCATGCGATTTAATCCCCCCTCTTTATTTTATTTCAAATTTACCCCAAGTATTCCGTTTTGTTCATTTTTAGTCATTTCTAATTACTTTGGTTATTTTATTATTAAATTCACTAACCTTATTATTATTATTATTACTACTTTATTATTATTAGTTTTATTACTTTGTTATTATTAGTTTTTTTATTATTATCTTTACACATTTTATTTTAATTATAGTTACCATTATTATTTTAATATATTATTATAATTGTTAAATATTATTCTCAACGTTATTTTTTACTATTTTATTTATCACATTTATTTTTACCAGTATTATTATTTTACTTTATTTCTAATATTACTACATTATATTTGTTTTATGCGTTATTATTATGTTTCTTATTTATTATCGTTATTATTATTATTATTATTAGTGTTGTTATAATTATTGTTATATTATACTATTACTTTCCTAAAAAACCAATCTATGTATTAAATCGTTAGTATATATTAAACTTTATATCATATAAGTTTTGCTATTCATATAAGTATTATTATATAATGTATGTACTTATTCCCCAATATATTATACTATTGTTATCATAATACGTTTACCACCATCATATATCTTATATGTTATATCATTATTATAGTTATCATATTATCCTTTTTATATATAGCGTGTATATTATATTATTATTACTATATCTCTTGCATGTCTACGTCTTGTCATTTATTCGTTAAATACTATCATTCGTATTCTCTTTGCCTATTATTCTTGCTATCTTTTGTTTTCGCATCTTATATCGTTAATATCATTACCATTATTTTATTTCCTCTTTCTATAGTATTATCATCATTTGCTTCTCACTATTAGTCTTACTAACATTTTACTGTTGTCTTAGAATCATTATTATCATATCATATTATCATCATTATCATGTTGTTATTATTATCATTTCATCGTTATTTCTACTACCGTTACTATACGTAATATTCTTAATCTATTATATGTCCTCCTTATTTGTACGTATGTATGCGTATATGTCTTTTATTTATTCTTTTCGTGTATAAAATCGTGTTTTTCACACTTTTACGCTAATTTTTCTCAATGCCTCAGTTTTAAAACAACCAAATATTTCGTATGAGAGATTCGGGAAGACCGAGCCCTAACTTACTGGGTTTCGATTTCCTCGTTTAAACTAAACAACGAAATATCCCCTTTAAAATCACAATACAAGTTTCAAATAAAACATTTGTTCTCGGGAATTCAAAATGTTGCGCCCTAACTGTAACATCCTAGATTAGGGGTTATGCGTTTGGAGCATAACCCAAGTGCTAGTGGGTTTTAAGGGTATTTGGAGATGTTTTAAGAGTTTTTAGAACTTTAGAATGAAGGTGAAAGCTTTGGAAAAAATTTTGGATTTAAGTGTAAAAAGAGGAAATCAGGCTGAGGAGGCCTTAAGAATAATTTGTGGGCGTTTTGGGTCATGAAAGGGGGCTTGGTAAAGTGGCTTAAGGACGCCACTTAAGGCCTTGGAATGACACCAACAAGGGTCTGGAGTTCGAGTCTTGAGGGCAGCATGGGAGTGTTTTATTTTTGTATTTTGCGTCAAGAAGGGAGGTTGGACTGAAGATGGCTTTAAGGAAATATGCAGTGGTATTTGGACATAAAACAGGCCTTGGTAAAGTGGCTGCAAGGCGCCACTTAAGGGCCTGGAGGTGACGCCTGGCGCAGGTCTTTGGTTCGAGTTGCAGAGGAAGCGAATGGGATTTTATTTTTATGCGTCAAGTAGGAGCTTGGCTTGGGAGGTCTTAAAAGAATTTGTGGCGGGTTTATGTCATAAAAACCGCAACGGCAGAGTGGCTTGGAGCGCTATATGCGGCTTGCGGCAACAAGGGCCTTGGTTCGAATCCCGTTGGCAGCATGGGGCGTGTTTTTATTTTGCTTTGGCGTTAGGACAAGGGGGATCTTGGGAAAGAGGTGTTAAAAGAAGTTCAGGTGAATTATAACACAATCGGCGCCTTAAGCAAAGTGGACGGCGTTACACTGCTAGTTAAGGGTTCCAACAGTCCGGGTTCAAGGCGTGGGAGCAGCAGTTGGGTGTTTTAATTTTGGCTTTTGGCGCCAAGAGAGAAGAAAGCATTGGACATCAATTGGACTTTTAATTGAAATAGGATTAAGCTTTTTATCCTCTTAAAATTCAACTGGAGTAAGGATAATTGTTGGATTTATTTTTGTTATTTGTTTATTTTAAATAGGTAGAGATAATGGTTGTATTATTTATTTTAGATAATAGAGGAGTTATTTTATTTAGTTTAAATGTGGAGATAAGAGATAAAGAGGAGATAGAGTTTTATTTTATTTTATTTATTGTGAATATGTGTTCAAGATTTATTATAGGAGAAGGAAGTGGAATTTGAGAGGAGGTAGGAGTACCGAATTTGAGTAGTATAAATAGGGGTGACCATCCTTTAGCTATTCCTTTCTTCATTTTTATTTTCCTTGGCCGAAAGTTGTTCCTCTAATTCTCTTTTTGAGCCGAATTGCTTCTCACTTCTTCTCCCTATTCTTTCTCTTTTCTTCAACTTTAATTCTCCATCTTTTCTTATATGGCCAAATACCCCATTTGCCATTAGTGCCATAGCCGAACCTAGTAGCTTCTCTTTGTTTGAAACTCTAAAGAAACACCATCACTACCTTGATTCTCAAAAGCAGAAGATCAAGCGTTTTCTCTCTTTTGTCGAATACACTCTCTCTTGCACTTCAACGGGTGATTGTGGTAAGTATTTTCTGTCCTAGCAATCTGTTATAGGTTCTCTTCCATTTGTGTGCCAAAAGCAAGTGTTTAAAGCCTTGGTTTTGGTTTGGCCGAGTCTAATAATTGTTTAATAGGGATTTCGACAATCCAAGAGCAAGAAAGTAGGCAAATAGCCGTAGTGTCGCTTAGCGATAGCATCGGGATCAAAAGCGTAGTTCTTCAAGTAATCAGGTGTGTGATTAACCCACCGTTTTCCAGGTTTTTGCTATAATTGCATGTGTGATTTATGTGCTAACCAAGTCGCGATGCTTGATTATGTGGTAATTACCTAAAAAGGGTATATCGATATTCGAGTTAGTATTATCCGTTGATAAGAATGTGAAAGTGCCGATGTGAATGTGACTATGCCTATGGAAATATGATTGATTGCCTTAATAACATGTGCATGCATTTATTATTATGCCGTTATTACATGTGCATGTGCATGGGGTGGGATATGAAAGAAGGTACGGGTGTACTTCGAGTACGTGGTTTGATGTTAGCCTTGAGCTACATCGTGGATTGACGTTGACTGCGGTCACGTTGTGGATTAATTGCGATTTAGTTCGCGTGGTTTGATGAGTAGCTGTGTGCCTCATAGTGGTTGATATCGGCTATGTGCCATATCGTGGTTGATGAGTGACTATGTGTCCCATCGTGGTTTTGGTGTTAGCTACGGCTACATCGTGGATTGGCGCTCACTGAGGTCGCTTTATGGATTATTGTGCTTAATTGCACGTGGACGGCATTGATTGCCTTTTGGAGTGAAAAGGAGGGGGTGATTTGTTAATCCCCTGGTGTGTGGTAGGCTGGATAAGGGGGTGTGTAGCGGATGGACCCTAGGTTTGGGTTGGACTTCATAATTGCATGATTTTGTATGTGAATCAGAGTGGAAATGGGCTAAGCCTAGTATGTGGAAATTATGTGGTTAATTACCCTGTTACCTGATAAGTGATTTGAATATGGGCCAAGCCCACAATGTGATAATATGTGAATATGATAATTGTTATTTAATATATGGGTTATTATATGGTTTGACATGTGGGTGGAATTCAGTGGTTTAATTACACACTGAGTCTGTATGACTCACCCAATTTTTATCAACATCACAGGTGATGCTTGGACCGGGTTTGGAGTGGATACAAAGGTGGCCATGCAGAAGCAGATTTTTATGCAGCAAGATATTTTTAATTAATTAAGTATTTATATTTTCAGTACTTTGATTATTCAATTATTGTAATAAGGCCCCTAAAAGTATTTAAAGTTTGTTTAAGTGTTTTTCATTAAGTTTATTATTATGCATTGACAATTGCAATATCATTTGCAAACGATTTTATTTAAATCTATATATAATAAAGTTTTAATCCAGATTTTTTTTTATAAACTCCACACTTTACTTAAGATTTTAAAAGGTCACCGTTTTACAAACTCAACAAAATTTCATGTTTTCACTCATAAGTCAAAATCTTTCAAACGTTTTTCTGCAGTGGCATTTCAAATTCGGTTGTATCGAATGGGCCGGGTTTGGGGTGTTACACTAACTCACTGGACATAACATATAGATACTTCGAGATAAGTTCTTTTAAAATGAAGGCAATATTCCTAATTTGGATCTTCGAGAAAGCGAGCCCTAACTTACTGGGTTCTGATTTTTCGTTTGACAAATGACGGGAGATCTTCTTCAAATATAAAACTAAGTTTTAAAAGGCGGGCTTAGTTTCGGGAGTCTAAAGTATTCCGCCCTAACTTACTGGACATGATGCTTTATCTCTTCGAAACTAAGAGAGTCTTAACGTCCCTTTCAATTTTTTTAAGTTTTGAAAATAAAAGTATCTATTTTCAAATCATTTCTAAGTTTTCAACAATAGGACATCGATCAATCAGTTTGGTACCAATTTTGGGCGTGTCAAGGGTGCTAATCCTTCCTCGCACGTAATTCACTTCCGAACCCATTTTTTCAACTTTTCGTAGATCAAAAGCATCGTTTTAATAAATCAAGGCGTTTTATTAAAACAAGGGTGATCCGATCACACCCAAATAAAGATCGGTGGCGACTCCCTTCCTTTTCATTTTCAAAAATCGAGTCAACCGTGTCGTTTACTGTTTTATCAAAAAAATGGTTACGACAATTATAATTAATCAATTTACTTTCAATTCAATAGGTTTGGAGTGGAAAGGACGTCAATGAAGAAGTTAAATGGCTTTCCCAAGGTCCGAATAGAGTAGTAAAGAGATATAATACCTTCCTCATTAATGAATTCAGGTTTCATACACAATCTCGTAAAAGATTGAGGAGGACTCAAAATTGTGGAATAGTTGTTAATTCTTCAATTACAAGTTATGGTATTGCTAGGTACAGTAATTCTGTTGAGGGAAATGTGGAGTATTACAAACTTCTTATTGAAATTATTGAGTTGGATTACTATGGCAAACGGAAGGTTGTTTTATTTTGATGTGATTGGGCTGATGTTAATACTGCTCGCAGAATTAAAAAAGATCAATTTGGTTTTACAATGGTGACCTTCTCTCGATTAATTCACACTAGGCAACAATTGATAGACGAGCCATATGTATTTTCTTCTCAAGTCAAACAAGTTTTTTACTCAAAAGATCCAACTGATGAGGGTTGGTACGTTCTCCTCCGTAACACCCTAAAGACTTGTTTGACATGGGCAATGGAAGTAGAGATGACATCGACGAAAGATCAGAAACTTTGCCTTTTCTAGAACAAAACTTAAATGAAACTATCCCTAGTAATAGTACACAATTTCAATTGGTTCACTAGGATGTGGATGAAGATATTTACGAATCATGATGTAGTAAGATTTTACGATTTTTTAATTATATGTAATATTATAATTTAAATCTTGATCTTGCTAAATATTTTAACTATTTTATATGTACTATTATTGTTGTAATTAATTACTAATATTTCAACTATTTTATGTGTATTTTAGATAATATGCTTAGAAGAAGATTGCAAGATCTAAGTATTATTCAAAATCCTCCAAATTCGGAAGAAAGAAATAGTGAACAAAAGACTGCTATTGGATCTTCGAATGTTCCGATTACAGCTGACGAACCTGTAGAAATTCAAAGTAATGTTAACTTTAATTAACATGCATGTTGACTTTTATTATTGATTTTTTGTTTCAAATTCTTATATTATCATATACCATTTTTTTAGTTGAAAGTGGTGGGAGGTGCAAAACTCAAAGACGTACGCTATTAAAAGAATTATACGATCTAAATTTTGTCGAGCGTGTCAAAGTAGCTAGAAACAGTCATGGTGAGCCTATTGGATCAGAAGCTCAACTTTTAGCAGGATACATGGGCATTATAGCACGAAATGTCAATCTGTTGCCAATCAACTACGAGTCATGGCATCATATGCCTGATAGTAATAAAAATCAAGCTTTCAATAATATTAAGGTAATAACGTGAATGTAATTTATTATACTTTGGTTTACATTTATATTTACTTTCTAAACTTGTCTTATTTGCAGGAGAGATTTACTTTAGTGGTCTCGGATAATTTTGTGAAGAAGGCATTAGGAAGGAAATGGAGAGACCATAAAAGTACTTTAAAGAAGGAATATTTTAAGAAAAATATAAGCCTCGAAGAGAAATTGCAAGATGTCCCGCCGAGAATGCTGAGATACCAATGGGAAGATGTAGTTAGATTTTGGAATTCAAAGAAAGGAGCGGTATGTAATACTTCCAAACTCTTATAATTATTTCGATTTATAGTATTTACTATATACGTAATAATAATTTCATAATGTAGGATTGTGAGCAGTTGGAACTACAAGTAGGAAAAACAAAAATTCACGCACACAGCTAGGTCGAAAAGTTTTACTTGTCTAGCTGATGACAAGGTATTTTGAATTTATTAATTGTGTCAAATATTAATTACTTTATACTAAATAATATTTTTCCTACTATACTGTAGGAACTGTCGTCTGATCAAAAAGTTGGACGCCTTCAACTTTTTGACATTACACATAGAAAGAAAGATGGATCTTCTATGACTACTGATGCTGTAAAAATTATGGTATATTTACTTAATAAAATTTGAATTATTTTAAATATTTATCATGTTTAATTATAATTGTTTAATTTGTTGTTTGTAATGCAAATAATGCCAAGTTATGTTGCATTTTTTTATTATATATTTCGTTCCTAACTCCTTGATTGATTTATTAGGAGAAACTAATGGATAAAAGGGTGAAGTATAAAGCGATCGCTTCAAGTGATAGTTCTGTTAATCTGGACGACATTGATAACAGAATTATTACTGAAGTTTTGGGTCTTGAAAGGTATGGTCAGGTTTGATTTCAAGGATCTTTTGTTAACCCAACTCAATATTTTGGATCCAGTTCACAGCAGTACATGCCTTTGGCAAATCAAGATCAAGCTGAAGTTCAGAGGTTAAGAGACTAGATGGCTCAAATGCAAACGAGCACAGTTAAGAAAATTGCTCAACTTAAAACAGCATCGAGAGAAGCAGAGGCTCAAAGAAAATATGATGAACTCCAGCTACAACTTAAAGCGGAGGCAGGGGCGAGGGAAGCAGAGGCAACAAGAAAATATGGCAAACTCCAGCTGTAGCTTCATAATATGATGAAGATGTTTCAGCAGTCGCAGAATCCGCCATCTTAGACTTTTGTTTTCTTATTGTGAGAATATCTTAACTATATAACTTTTGAATATAATATATTTTGTTATTTCATTTATAAATTTAGATTATATACATATTTCTTTCATGATAGTATCATTTAGATTTAAAGTTTTTGGTTGGATTTGATGTTATAGAAAATTATGTTGAAAATTCGGGTTCTCTGTGAATTAAAATGGTTTGGTAAAATCTATTAAAGTTAGTGGCGTTTTCCTACAAACGCCACTAAAGAACATGACCTTAGTGAAAGGTCATGTTCTTTAGCGGCATTTTATGGGAAGTTCCGCTAAAGGTCATGCTCTTTAGCGACTTTTTTTATGAGAAGCACCGCTAAAGGTCATGTTCTATAGTGGCATTTTCCCATATAAACACTGGAAAATTTAGTGGCATTATCTATAGCGATGTTCTTTGCGGTATTTATCAAAACACTGCAAATTGTTTTAGCGGCGCTTATAAGGGCCAAAAAATGCCGCTAAAAACCTGTTTTGCTGTAGTGAATTATTCAAATTTAAGCCCAATAAACATGTAAATTGGGCATATTATTGGGTAAACTACACCTAAACTATTAGTAAGTTTATATTTTAGTCACCAATTTCAAAAAGTTGTAAAATGATCACTCAACTATTTGAAAGTTTTTATTTAAGTCACGTAACTATTCAGAAGTATTTATTTAAGTCACTTGTTTATTAAAAAAATGGTCCTATTAGCAATCTCCAAATGCCGATTGGTACAATGGATCAGTACCTAATAATGAGTAGAAGAACATACTTTAAATCCATATCAATCTATGATCAGTTCTTAAAATCAAAAAAGAAAGTTGTTTGGATTTTGATTTTCAACTTCGTGACGTTAAAGCTATTTCATGAAAATAAATTTGAATTGTAGAAGAGAAGGGGAAAAAGAGCTTTTAGTTGATGCAAGCGTGAATAGAGAAGGTTATACAAAAACGATTTTAGCAACCCAATGACTTGAACCTTTCAATTAGTTTAGTGAATATTTTATAATGTTTTAGAACCAATTACCAAAACTTCTACTTATTCATATATTAATGACTTTCAGTATAGTTTACCCATTTTTATTAATGGGAAAACAATACATAAGAAGGTGCGTAAGTGAGTACACCCCATACCAACACCAAAATAAGCTACAACAGGAAATGCATTGTAACATCTGGAAATTTTAGTATTATTTGTGTTGGCTCGGGTATGAATTTTGTGTGTTAGCATAGTCTTGTGAAGGCTTGATTTATTTAGGAAGCTAGAATAAATTTTAGTATGGTTCATTTAATGAAGTGGATTAGGTGAGTTTGACACTTAAGTTAATTTAAGTGTTAATTAAAGCATATGAGGAGTAAGTGGCAAGTTAGTTAAGGAGCTTGAAAAGTGGCTTGAGGTTAGAGGTTCGAGTAGCATGTGTAGTATTTTGAAGACTTTATTTTTATGTTCTAGCATTGATGGACGGTCAAACCTTATTCATGATAGGTTGGACTATTTCTTTTGGTAAGTTGAATTTTTGTTTAAGAAAAGCATGATGTTGGGGATAATAATCTTGAAGTTATGGTATTATGAGGGGACAAAAGGCATGGAATATGGAGAATGTTTTGGAAACTCTTTTATGGTCTTTAGTGCATGTATGTGGACGGTATGGGTGTCTAGGGGGGTGGCCGAATGTTGTTAGGTGGTTTGGGGGGGAATAGTTGGCCAACTTTTGCATCTTGTGCACCTTTTGGCATATTTTCTCTTCCTCTCCAAACAAATCCCTCCTTGGTCGAATGTGTCTTGTGCATTTTGGTGCATTTTGCTTTTGTTTTTAGCCTCATTTTGTTGAAACAAAAATGCTATTTCCTTTCTTTCATCTTTGCTTTTGAAACCAAAAGTTCATTTTGTCATTTTGTGCACTTTTCTTTTTGGCAAACAAGGAGTTGGCCGAATCTCTCAACCCCATTTTCTCTCTTATTCTTTTTCTTCCTTTTGGCCGAATCTCTTTCTTCTCCAAACTCATTTTTCTTTCTTCCATTGTTGCTAAAAATCGAATTCTCTCTCTCTTTTTATCTTCTCTTCTACTTTCGTATTTCATATCCTATTAGACTCAAATCAATTGTTTTCTTCTCTCATAACCAAATAGCCGAATCTTCTACTTTTTTTTGTATTGCTTTGGCCGAATATCATCAAGGGTAGGCACTCATTTTGGAATTTCTTCAATCGGTTTTAGGGAAAGGGTAAGTGTTCATGAACGATTTTTCCTTCATTTCTTTCTCTTTTCTATGTCGTTTTCTTGTGGACAAAGGCCGAACCTATGGGCATTTGTTGCAAGGTTCTAACCATTTTTAGGATTCGATTATTCAATTAGGCTCATTGGGATTTCGGAAGCAAACGGTTTAAGCCATTCCATTAGCAACCGAACTTGGTAAGTCAAGTGGTAAGGATTTTATATTCTTAAAGTTGGTTGAGAAAGCCTAAGGTTATTTCGATTAAGATATGATGTTGGCCAAATGGCCTTTGTTTAAAATATTGTGATTTGGCCGATTGTAGGATAAGTGATCTAGTGTGGTAGATCGGATCTTCGGACGTTAGTATTTGCTTTTGGTGAAAGGTGTGTATCTTACACACTTTATAACTTGGTTTATATATATGTATATTTGTGTGTTAAATAACGATTCATGTTGCTAAAGTGGAAAATGATGAGAACTTGATATGATACCATGATGGTATGAATGAGGATTCGGGTAAGTCGTTTCTATATGTTGTTGATATATGTGGATTGAAATCATGATCTACGATTTTTGATATTCTCATTATGTGATTTATATCAAAGTATATTGACATGATTTGTCTATCTATTACATTGGTATGGGCAATATGAGAGGAGGGGGAAGATTGATATTGTATCTTCGGACACCGGAGGTTTGGTACCTCCAGTGATTTGGTATCACATTCGTGTCTTCGGACACCAAAGGTTTGGGACCTCATAGCGACTCGTCCCTGTGGATTAATTTCACCGTGGGTTGGCCCCACTTTTGAGATATGGGATTGTCGCTAGTGATTTGGTATCACACGTGGGTTGGCCCCACAACTTGATGATTCGTGACTTCGGTCACCAGTGGTTTGGCACCACCAGTGATTTGGTATCACATTCGTGTCTTTGGGACACCAGAGGTTTGGCACCTCATAGCGACTTGTCCCTGTGGTTTAACACCACCGTGGGTTGGCCCCACTTTTGAGATATGGGATCGTCGCCAGTGATTTGGTATCACACGTGGGTTGGCCCCACAGATGGATTATTTGTGACTACGGTCACCAATGATTTGGTATCACATTTGTGTCTTTGAGACACCAGTGGTTTGGCACCACCAATGGTTTGGTACCACACGGGGTAGAAAAGGAGTTGTGGATGGCTAGGTTGGGTGCATTATACATATATATTGTCTTGTTATAATTTGTGTAAGTATGTGGCATTTACCCGGAAGAGGGAATATGCACTGAGTCTTGGTGACTCACCTTCTCCCTTATATTTTCAGGTGATTCGTGAGATCGCGGATATGGAGCCGGATGAACTCGTGGAGGCCATGCAATAAAAGTTGGTTATTATGAACTTCCATTGGGGTATTTTATTTTAATTTGGTTCTCAGGATTTGTAATAAGGCCTCTTTAATTATGTTTTTGGGATTATTTCTATGTTTTGGATTTTATTTAAATATGGCTACAAATTATATGATTGAATTAATGGTATGTGTACAAAGTTTTTCTAAGCTACACAACGCGATGGTTTTTAAAACGTTACCATCGGGTAACATAAATCATTTAACAACTTAAGTGTTTTCGATAATTTAAATGATTTTCAAATATTAAATTTCTACATTCAAATGCAAATGGTTTTCGAAGTACTAATTCGGATTTTTCTTAAAAGATATAAATGTTTTCTAATTTATGATTTATTCACTTATTTTAAAGTTTTATGTAATTTCAAAGTAAATTTTTAGTTTTAACTTATTAAACATGTATTTTCTACAAATGTAGAATTTCAAAGAGTTTTTCACAAAAATTTAATGGTTAATTCGACTCTTTCAAAAATATTTTCCTCAGTGACATACCAAATTCGGTCATGGCGTATTGACCGGGTTTGGGGTGTTACATGCATATTATGGATAAAAACAATTTCATTAGAACCAAGCCACAAGTAGGTCTCCCTTGTCAACCCCCATCTTCGTCAAGGAGTTAATCACTGTATTTCACTTTCAGTTTGAAAAGAGTAGACATGGGGTGGCAATCGTGGCTTTGCAACAGCAAGCAGCGGTTTAGGTAGAAAGGGAACTCCCCTTCCATGACATAGATCAATAGTTTACAGGTTAGTCGGGATGCTCCAATCGAATCCTTGCAATAGCCTCGTAAACATCATGATAGTCATCGAGCTTCCAAGCAGCACTCCGGGGCACCCTATCCTTCCTCTACTAAATGTAAACAACCACAAATCTGGCTTTGCAAGCACCACTTCGCCTTTATTACAGTCCTAGAGGTGACGTTCTAACTTGATCTCGCATGGCTTGTCCTAAACTTTAGGGTTTTGACCAAGCCCAACCCGACTAAAGGTTAGTTTAACAATGTGTTTGAAAAGTAAAAAAAGTGTTGTAGAAAAATACTTTTGAAAAGTTTGTTTTAAGATTGAAGTGTTTAGCATTGCTGTCAAAAAGTGTTTTTGACAAATAAAATGTCTATTTTAAATATTTTATTATCAAGTAACAAATATGTGTAATAGGCCAATTTTGGCTTGGCCCGATTAACCCAAAAATTAAAATAAAATAAATAAAAAAACCCAATTAATAATAGTCCAAATTTAACAGTCCAAAATAAACACAAACAGACCCAATACAAGCCCAATTCAAACCCTAGCCCAAATCAGCCCAAAAATTAAAACAAAGTAGAAAAAAAGAAAACCCTAGGAAGCCCTAGCCGCTGCCGCCACGCCTCCGTACACTGCCACATCCACACGCCTCCGTACACCGCCACATTCACTCCGTACCTACAAAAAAGGACATATGGATAGCAAATAGAGAACAACAAAAAAGAAAAAAAAAAACGTTGTATTTTATTTCATTTTTTCGATTTCGGCTATAAAAATCGAAGGGAATCACTGTATTTTTTTACACACACAGATACGAAATATCAATAGAATACAGAGCAAAAAAAAAAAAAAATCAAAAGACATATCAAAGAGCAAAGGTTCTCCCTTTTTTCTTTTTTTTTTCTTTATTTCATTCTTTTCGAAATAGTTTGTGTATACATAAAATGATTTTTTTTTTTTACTATACATATGTTTTAAAATATAGTATACCAAAAAAAAAAAGAGAAAAAAATTACCTTTTCTTTAGCTCATTGCGGTGCAGTACATGACAGCAGCAGCATCAGTAGTAGCCGATGACCGGACCTATGGCCGAAAATCAGAAGGAGAGATGGGTTTTGAGAGGTTTTTTTCTTTTTTTTTTTTTTGAGGAAAAAAATGAAGAACTTAAATACTACATCGAAACGGTGCCGTTTTGCACCAGGGCCATAAGCCCCAAAACGGCGCCGTTTAGGCTTCAGCCCGCGCGCGCGACCCGACCCGCAAGGAGGATCCGCGTGTTTTTAATAATTAGGTTATTTACCCTTTCAGTCCTTCCGTATTTTTTATTTGTTTTAATTTTTTTTTCCTTTTACTATTTTTGTTCTTATTTCTAAATTTGACCGCAGAATTTGTTGCGTGTTTCAAATTAGCCCCTGGCCTATTAATGCGCTGGGGACACGTGGCCAGGGATTGGGTTTTTTGCCCATTTGGTCCTCGCGTGTTTTCGCGCTTGTCATATTAGTCCCATTCTTCTTTTATTTTTTTTATTTTTGTCCCCAAAACTTTTGTTTTTAGCTCAATTTCGTCCATTTTGTTATTTTTTTCTATTTTACTATTAAATTAACTAATTTAATATTATTATTACTATTATTATATTCCTTTTTACTTGTTATTATTATTAGTATTTGGTTATTAACTTATTTATTTATTTTATCATTTCTTTCATTATTATCATTTATTTATTATTAATTTAAGAAAAATCCTTATTTTATTTTTGTCATTACTTTTATCATTTTATCTATTATTTATTCTCTATTTATATTTTTCTATATACTTTCAAACTCTATACTATTTATTATTATTATTATTATTATTATTATTATTATTATTATTATTATTATTATTATTATTATTATTATTATTGTCGAAACCATTTTTAGTTTGAAAAACGGGCTGACTTTAAAATATAAAAAATGGAGTCGCCACCAATCTTTTTCTGGAAGTGTGATTGGGCCACTTTTGAAAATGTTTTGGTCTACGAATTTTTAGAAAACAAGTTCGGGAGTCGGTTACGCACGAGGAAGGATTAGCACCCTCGTGATGCCCAAAATTGGTACCTAATTGATTGATTAACGTCCGAAAAATTGAAAGATTTTAAAATGTGATTTTTTTAAAAGGAAAAAACTTGAACAAAATATGAGTAATCAGACCCTCTCATCTCGAGGAAGTAAAATGTCATGCCCAGTGAGTTAGGGTACGGCATTTCAAATCCCCAAAATTGAGCTTGTCTTTTAACTTTCAAAATTGATGTGTTCAAATCTAAGAAGGATACTCGGTTATTTGGGATCTATTGAAAAATTGGAACCCAGTAAGTTAGGGCTCGATTTCCCGAAGTGCCAAACACGGAACATTGCCTTTGTTTTTTTTTTTTTTTTGAAATCCTTATCTTGAAATAACAAAACGTCCCATCCAGTAAGTTAGGACACGGCGATCTTGAATCTTCGAGAGTAAGTTTTATTTTTTTTAGAAAAAAGTAATGGGTTCTTTAGACTCTTAAAGAGAAATCGAAACCCAGTAAGTTAGGGTACAACTCCTTTTGAACCTTAGAACACGGAAAATTTGATTATCTTAAAACGAAAACTATGATGTATTGAATAAAATATGATATGATCTTAAAAAAAATGTAAAACAAATTACTATGTTAGTTTACACGACAACATTACGATGGTCGAATGTGAATGACAATAAAATAGCAGATATGTTAATAATAAATAATAAAACAACAACATATAATGATGGTGAACGCAGGGAAAAATGATTATAGTAATAGTATATATAAAAAAATGGTAATAAAATAATAAAAACAATTATAGTAATAATCATAAATATAATAATAATAATAGGAAAATTCATTTTAAAAAAACTATGGCTATAATAATAATAATAGAATAATAATGATGATGAACAAAATAAAAACAATAAGAAAATAAGAAAATAATATTAATATAATAATAGTAATAAAAGAAAATAAAAATATTTGACAATAATAAAATAATGGATATAACCATAAAGAAATAGAGTAAACCAGTATATACATATATAAAATAATAGCATAAATATAATAATAATACATATAAAAAGTAGTAGAAATATATTAAAGAATTAATTTAATGGTAAAATAATTGAAAAAGGACTAAATTGGATCTAAAACAGAAAATTTGGGGCCAAATTTAAAATAAAAGAAGGTAAATGGGCCCAATGGTAATGCGCTGAAAATATGCGGGGGTGAAAAGGGAAATATCCCTCGCCCATCTTACGCTGCGTTTTATCATGGATTAAAATGAGAGCAAAGTAAAATCATTGGGGCACATTCAGAAAAATAAAAAAAATGCAAAGGGATGCAATCGAAACGGGGGCACAACAGGGAGGACCTATCGTGAAAATTACCCATTTTGGGTAAATGCGCGCGGGCCCCCCATGAACATACAGTGTCGTTTTAATATTGGGTTTAAAACCCCTTTTGTTTTGCAACCCCCATTTGATTTCAGAAAGAAAGAAAGTTCTTTCATTTTCTCTTCTGTTTCAACATTCAAAAAACAAACAGAACCCCCCCTAAAATTCCCAAATGCATTTCATGTTCCCTCTACCAGGGCAAGCCCTTCTTCACCGCAAGCCCTCCGTGCACACCAACAATGGCGGCCGGAGGAATCAAGGTACGTTTCCTACTTTATTTTTATAAAATCTGATCTATATATATTATAATTTTGAAGGATGGAATGTAATAAAAATAGAAAACAACGATATTCGAAAACAATGTAATCAGGAAAAAATAAAGAGGAAAAAAAAATAAGAGTAAACCTTCACTGATTCAATTTGTTTCGGATTAATTTGTGTATTCTCTGTGCTCTTTTATTTGTATTCTTTTGTGTAAATCATAAAAAAAAATCCCATTTACATTCATTTATTCCCCTTTTATAGCCCACAGAACAAAGAATCCCACCCCAACTACAACTGTTGCTTCCTGTTTTGAAGGTTCCAACATTGGAGGCGTAGAGGCGCACGATGCGGAGCCACTGGAGACATGCGATTTGGGGAGATTTTCGTGGGTATTGGCGGTGCGAAGATGCATCTGCTACCCTAGGGTTTACTAACTTTGCAAATTATTTTTGGCTGTTTGGGCTGTTAGCTTAATTGGGCCTCAATATTACCTTGATGGACTGTTGGATTTTGTTTTATTGGGTCTGGGCAAGAAATTGGGCCTTACAACTGCCCCTCTTTGCTTATTATCGTGTAATGAGAATAGAGCAAAGACTTGAATAGGACCAATTGTGCCTATCTTGCCTAGTCTCGGTGCTTCTTGATGCCTCCTTTCTTTGGGTAGCCTCGCTTTAACCCCTGCATCTTTAGGGGTGTAGGAGTTTTGTTTCAATCTGCTCCACTACTGCACAGTGAAGATAAGATCTATATTTTCAGCCTGCTCCACTCCTGCTCAGTGGAGATAAGGCTATACACTTTCAGCCTGTCACCCTACTATTTGGGGAATTTAGGCTTATTGTGTTCGATCTGCTCTACTCCTGCTCAGTAGAGATAAGATCTGCATTCTTTAGCCTACTCCACTCCTGCTCAGTGGAGATAAGGCTATAATCCTCAGTCTGCTCCATTGCCGATACATAGAGATAAGACTTGCTGCTTTTGATCTGCTTCACTCCTGCTCAGTGAAGATAAGATCTGCTTTCTTTCAGCCTGTTACCCTACTGCTTAGGGAATTAAGGCTTCATCTTCGATCTGCTCTACTCCTGCTCAGTAGAGATAAGATCTACATTCTTCGATCTGCTCCACTCCTGCTCAGTGGAGATAAGATCTGTGGCTTAAATCTGCTCTATTGCCGATACATGGAGATATGACTTGCAATTTTCAATCTGTTCTACTCCTGCTCAGTAGAGATAAGATCTGCATTCTTTAGCCTGCTCCACTCCTACTCAGTGGAGATAAGGCTATAATCTTTAGTCTGCTCAATTGCCGATACATGGAGATAAGACTTGCTACTTTCGATCTGCTTCACTCCTACTCAGTGAAGATAAGATCTACTTTCTTTCAGCCTACTCCACTCCTGCTTAGTGGAGATAAGGCCAGTGGACTAAATCTGATCCATTGCCGATACATGGAGATAAGATTCATTTTTTTTTTATCTGTCCCACTCCTGCTCAGTGGGGATAGGATCTGTTTCTTCAGCCTGTTACCCTACTACTTAGGGAATTAAGGCTTTATCTTCGATCTGCTCTACTCCTGCTCAGTAGAGATAAGATCTGATGTTTTTGATCTGCTCTACTCCTACTCAGTAGAGATAAGATCTGTATCTTCAGTCTGCTCCATTGCCGATACATGGAGATAAGACTTGCTATCTTCGATCTGCTTCACTCCTGCTTAGTGAAGATAAGATCGACTTTTTCTGTGATTCCCATCAATTTCCTTTGGAGAACTTACCTGTAGAATTGATTTTATGGGATCTATGCTTATGCCAAATGATTAGGATGTTATGAAAAATGCTCCTAACCATATATTATGAATGTCATGAATGGATGCAAAATGCCATCATATTGATCCATTTTTTAGCTCTTAGGGTTATCAGTGCTTGCTGTTTATTACATTCCTAATGTGTGCCTTCTTTGTTCAACTAATACTTCTAACAGAAAACCTAAAAATGTTGTCACTGCTTAGACCACTATCTCAGGGGTTCCGAGCCCTTTTAAACCTGGTAAGTTCTAAATAATTGTCCTGTTTCAGATCCTTGCATTATTTAGAGACTTTCAGGGTAATATGCAGAACTTCTTTTGTAAGAGTATCATTAGTTCATTAATCATTATCTCAATAAGAAATGCTTGAAGAAGATTATGAAGATGAATGAAATTGAAATTTATTCAGGACAAAACCCGTGCAGAATGAATTGAACAAAAGTAGCAAATTTTGCCAAAGTACAAAACGAATAAAGGTGGAATTGGTGCCCCAAATATCGCAGCCTGAACTTTTCTGTACGAACTTCTTGAAGACCACTATAAGCTCAACATATATCTAGGAGACCTACAGCACTTCGCCAATGCCTCGAATATGTAGTGTATCTCCTCATTGTTAATTTAAGTATAGGGTGGCTACCGTATGCCCCATTTCTCCAAAACGTTTGAATCGCCCTTTTTGGGTTTTCAACTCAAAGCCCCTTTAGTCTCAAAGTGCCCTTTGCAGGTTTTCACCTTGGCGTCTCCGTCTTTTTTTTTTTTTGAACTCATGACGCCCTTTGTAAGTTTTCATCTTGGCCTACTTTCAAGCGAAGTACTTCTTGACTGAGTCCACATTAATTGGATTTGGCAGACTTTTACCGTCCATCTCGGCTAGTATCAAAGCTCCTCCAGAAAAAGCCTTCTTCATAACATAAGGTCCTTCCCAATTAGGCATCCACTTTCCCCTGAAGTCCTTTTGCATAGGGATGATCTATTTCAACACCAAGTCTCCCTCATGGAACACTCTGGGGCGAACCTTCTTGTTGTAAGCCCGCATCATTCGCCTCAGGTACATTTGCCCATGACGGATGGCTCTCAACCTTTTCTCCTCAATTAAATTCAGCTGATCATATCGAGACTGCACCCATTCCGCTTTATCTAACTTCAGTTCTGACAAATCACGGAGAGAAGGAATTTCAACTTCGATGGGCAAGACTGCTTCTATCCTATAAACTAATGAGAAAGGTGTTGCCCCGGTGGAAGTTCTGACTGATGTTCGATAGGCGTAGAGGGTGAGTGGTAATCTTTCATGCCAATCCTTGTAAGTCTCAGCTATTTTCCCCACAATTTTCTTGATATTTTTATTAGCTGCCTCAACTGCGCCATTCATTTTCAGGCGATAAGGCGACGAGTTATGGTGCTTAATGTTGAATTGACTGCAGACTTCCGCTATCGCGCTGTTGTTTAAGTTCAAAACATTGTCAGATACAATCCTTTCCGGCATACCGTAGCGACATATGATCTCTTTCTTCAAGAACCTGCTAACTGCCATTTTCGTAACATTGGCATATGAAGCTGCCTCCACCCATTTGGTGAAGTAATCAATGACCACGAAGATGAATCGATGTCCATTAGAAGCCTTCGGTGAGATTAGCCCAATGACGTCCATGCCCCACATTGAGAAAGGCCACAGAGAAGTCATAACATGAAGAGGTGAAGGAGGCACATGGATCTTGTCTCCATAAATTTGACATTTATGGCACTTCTTGGCATAACGGATGCAGTCTCCCTCCATCGTGGACCAGTAATACCCGAATCTCATTATTTGCCTGGCCATTGTAAATCCATTGGCATGCATTCCGCAAACCCCTTCATGGACTTCTTCAAGGATTTTCTTAGCCTCCACAGCATCGACGCATCTTAGCAACACTTGATCCCTCCTCTTTTTATATAGGATCTCTCTATCTAAGATGTTGTCAGTGGCAAGTCTTCTCAATGTTCTCTTATCATTTTCAGTTACTTGATCGGGATATTCACGGCTCTTCACATATCGCCGAATATCACTATACCAAGGGTGATCATCTCTCTCCTTCTCTTCGTCAATATTGTAGCAGTGTGCTGGAGTCTCGCAGATGCTCATTTGAATGGGTTTCATACCTTCTTGGTCATTTATTCTGATCATAGAAGCTAGTGTGGCCAAGGCGTCAGCCATCTAATTTTCATCCCGCGGGAGGTAAAAGAATGTGATATCATCAAACTCCTCGATTAGTTCCAGAACTAACTTTCGATAACTGATCAACTTGGGATCCCTTGTCTCCCATTCCCCTTTAAGCTGATATATTACCAACGCGGAGTCTCTATATACTTCTAGCAACTTAACTTTGTGGTCTATGGCAGCTCGGATTCCTATGATACATACTTCGTATTCTGCCATATTGTTTGTGCAATCGAAGTCCAACTTGCAAGTGAATGGATAATGTTCTCCCCTTGGGGATACCAAGACTGCCCTAACTCCATTACCAACGGCGTTTGACGCTCCGTCAAAGCTCAACTTCCAAGGATGATTTTCTAGGGTATTTTCTTCATTTGTCGCTATAAATGTAATATCCCGAAATAGGGGTTGTGTGTTTGGAGAATAACTCGAGTGTTAGTGGGCCTTAAGAGTGGTTTTGTTGTGTTTTTGAAGTTCCTAAAGCTCGAGGATAAAAAGGGAGTGTTTTGGAATTTTTTTTTTGAAAATTGAGGGTTAAAAGAGGAAAATATGGATGAAGACCTTAAGTAAAAATTTTGGAAGGTTTTGGACATGAAAGTCTAGGTAGTAAAGTGGCTTCCGTGTGCCACTTAAGGTTTAGCGCCAAGCATGGTCGGGGTTCGAGTAGCATGGGGCGCATAAGCATTTTATTTTGCAAGTTGGTATTACATTAAAGAAGGCTTTAAAAGAAATCGGAGCAAAATTAAGTCACAAAAAGGCTCCTGGGCGAGGTGGCTTGGACGCTTGTAGCAAGGAGGCTTCAAGAGGTCATGCGTTCGAGTCACGATTGTAGCGCATGAGCATTCTATTTTGCTTTTAGCACTAAAGCTTACGGAGCCAGCGAAAGTGAGGCTTAAAAGAAATTTCGATGAGATATTGTCGTGAAAGTCAAGTTGGTAAGGGTGAGGCGTGGTGAGGGTCAAGTTTTCAGACTGGGGTTCGAAACCCAGGAGCAGCACTTGGTTTTCTTTTTATGCCGGTGTGGGAAGGGCCTGCATGGCCCATGCACGCATGCAGCGTTGGGAGGGGGGTTGCTTCTCTTTATTATTTTATTTTATTTGTTATGGGCTGGTCATTTTATTTTATTGAAGAAGGAAGGATTATTATTATTTTATGATGTATAGGAAATGGTGAGGTATGGGTTATGTTTTATTAGTTTATTTTTTTGTTAATGATGGCAAGTAGATTAAACAATGGAAATTGATATTTGAAATTAGCAAAAGAGAGAGAGAGCTTTGACCGGGGAAATGAAGCATGCTTTGGGGAAACTTGGCCGGCCTTGGTTTTGGAAAAAGAAAGTAGCATGGTCGGCTTGAAGGTTGCACAAGCATGGCCGAATTTCATGCTTAGTTTTTCTTTCATTCCAATTTTTGTCTTGACCGGAAATGAGAAGGAGCATGGCTGAAATGCATACAATTTGTTGTTTCTTTCTTTGCTCTTGAAGCTTAGCCGAATGTAGAACTCCTTAGGCTGCTCTTCTTTTCTTCCTATAGTGTGCATGGCCGAATTTCTTGAAATGGTTTAACATTTCTTTGCTTTGAGCATGGTCGGTTTTGTAGTACGCTAAGTAGGTGTGCCGAAATTTTTGCCTTAGTGTTTCGACCTTCTTCCTCTTTGTTTGGTGACCAAAACTTCAAAAAAATAAAATTTAATTAATTAAGGGCCATTGTATTTTATTTTCTTCCTATTTGCTAGCTTAGCTAAATACAACCATTATTTGAAAGGTTAACCGAAGCCATTCCACCTTTAGACACCATTGCCGAATCTCTCAGGGATCAAAGGGACTTTTGGGTGCTAACTTTTCAAACGGTTTTGAAGGTGTGTCGACTACATTTTTGTGACCTCTTTGATTGTTTTGGTAAGTATTTCTCTAAGTGATCGGTTTGGGCTCTTATTCTTTAGTATGCCAAAATCAGTATTTGGCCTTGGTATTTGGGAATTGGCCGAACCTTATTAAGGCCTTGATTTCATGTTTTGTTCTTGTGTAGTCAAAGGAGATAGCATTAAAGGAGTAAAGGTTTCTCTGGATTGGATCTGACAAGGTAAGGAAGTATGTCCTTCACCATAGACTATATTTTGGGTTTTGATAATAACCAAAAGTTTGACCTTGGTTCTAGGGGTGGCCGAATATAATAAGGCTATAATGATATGCTCTGTTTGTGTGTAGCTAGTGTTAAGGAGCACAAATAACTCTTTCGGGAATTGAAGTGCTCAAGCAATAGGACAAGTTCGGGATTTTAGTTGATATTAGATTCGATAAATCGAATCTCGCTTATAGTCAAAAAGTGTAGTTATCGACCTTTGTACTCTTGTTTGCTATTTGATATATGTGTTGTATGTGTTATTTTATGTAAATATATATGTTATGTATGTTAGCCGAAATAAAGGTTAAGAGTGTGGATACCCAAGGTGGGTGATCAAAAAAAAAATTAGGTTAGTAGTTTTGGTACTAATCTTTCAGTGATTTGCTGTAATGAATGACTAATGATGAATGTATAAAAATGTGATGACGTATGATGTATATTATTTTAAGTAATATGTTACCATGATACATATATTTATGCATGGACTTGCAATGTGATTATTGGAAGAAAGGATGTTCGATATGTGTGTAGTCTAATGCTAGCCTCGTGCTACATTAGTGTTTGATGTTAGTTAAGTGCTTTATCAAGGGAAGTGTTGGATAAGTGCCCATCTCGGCGGTCGATAGCTGTGTGCATCACCATGGATTGAAAAATATGTGGGATCCCTATGGGATCGGTGGCTTAGACACGACCTTAAGAAATAAGTGTGCCAAAGAAAGATATGTGGATCACTTTGTGGATTGGACTCCATAATTGTATATTCATAATTGTATGTTCGTAATTGTATATTCAAAATTTCATATTCATCGTTGTATATTTATGCATATGGTTTGTGTGGATATGGGATAAGCCCATATCTGAGGACATGTGTATTAACTATGCACTGAGTCTTGGTGACTCACTCAATTTTCTTAACCCTTTCAGGTGGCGCGTAAAGCTTGGACCGGGTCGAAGTGGATACAAAGGTGGCCATGCAAAAGTGGATTTTCATGCAAAGGAATCTCTTATTTAATGAATTGAGTATTTATATTTTCCGTATTTTGATTAAGAAGGCCCCCTAAAGTATTTCAGTTCATTTATTAAGTATCGTTATTATTATGCCCTATCATGAATGGACGATTTAAAGGTTGAATTCAAATGGTTTTGTTTCTCAAGTAAAGCTTGAACCCGATATTTTTAATAACAAACTTCGATTTTTACTTAGAATGTTACAAGTTACGAAAATCTTTTATTAAAAGACCTAAACTTTCTACGGTTTTTACTATTAAGTAGGAATATTTTTGAAAGTGTTCCGCAGTGGCATTCCAAATTCGGTCGACGTGAATGGGCCGGGTTTGGGGTGTTACAATAAACATCAAATCTTCGTTAGCAAAATCGAAGTTCAAGGGCTCGTAATCGTCTAGCCCTCTGTTGGCTAAAAAATCCGCTATCGTACTCCCTTTCACAGCCTTCTGATTCACATAGACTATGTAGAATTTAGAGAGTAAAATTTGCCATCGGGCCATTCTTTCATTCAAGGCGGTTGGCTCCATCATGTACTTAAGAGGGTCTAGTTCTGAGATTAACCAAGTCGTATGGTATAACATGTACTGCCTTAACCTCCAAGTTGTCTAGACCAAAGCACAACATAATTTCTCAATTGGCGAGTATCTCATTTCACACTCAGTAAATTTCTTGCTGAGGTAATATATCACCTTTTCCTTCCTCCCTGTCTCATCGTGTTGGCCGAGTACACATCACATTGAATTATCAAACACCGTCAAATACAAAATCAATGGTCTATTAGGACTGGGAGGTATTAACACTGGGGTATTGGACAAATATTGTTTAATCTTGTCAAATGCCTTCTGGCATTCATCGTCCCAAATGCCTGGATCATGCTTCTTAAGAAGACGGAATATTGGATCACATTTCTCAGCCAATTGCGAAATAAACCGAGCGATGTAATTCAATCTTCCTAGAAAACCTCAGACTTCCTTCTGAGTGCGTGGCAGAGGCAATTTTTGGATGGCCTTGATTTTATCTGGATCTACTTCGATTCCTTTTCCACTGACCATGAAACCAAGTAACTTCCCTGATCGAGCCCCAAAAGTACACTTGGCTGGATTGAGCTTCAGCTGAAATTTTCTCAATCTCAAGAACAGTTTCCTCAAAACTTGCACATGCTCCCATTCTGTTCGAGACTTTGCGATCAAATCGTCGACATAGACCTCGATCTCCTTGTGCATCATGTCATGAAACAAGGTTACCATAGCCCTTTGGTATGTTGCTCTCGCGTTCTTTAACCCAAATGGCATCACTTGGTAACAAAAAGTCCCCTATAAGGTTATGAAGGTGGTCTTTACTATGTCTTCAGGATGCATCTTTATTTGATTGTATCCCGAGAAATCGTCCATGAAGGAGAAAATTGAAAACCCCGCCGTGTTATCCACCAGAGTATCGATGTGAGGCAGTAGGAAGTTGTCTTTCGGGCTGGCCTTGTTTAGGTCTCTATAATCGACGCATATCCGCACTTTTCCATCCTTTTTAGGAACAAGGACAATGTTGGCTACCCATTCTAAGTAATTCACCACTCGTAAGAACCCAGCATCAAATTGCTTCTTAACTTCTTCCCTTATCTTCACCGCGACATCGGGTCTCCTCCTTCAGAGCTTCTGTTGGACCGGCTTGCAATCTTTCTTTATGGGGATACGGTGTACCGCAATATCAGTGCTCAACCCAGGCATGTCCTGATATGACCACGCGAAGACATCCTTGAACTCTAACAGAATTTTAATGAGGTCCTGCCTTGTTTCCTTGGTGATGAGGGTTCCAATTTTCACCTCTTTCCCTTCCTCCAAAGTCACATTCTCAATTGTCTCTTTGTAAGGCAGAATCAGCTTTTCTTCCGGCTCTACCATCCTTAACAGATCTGGGGATACACTACAATCTCCGTCATCTGCAAAATCCTGAGGTCCCTCTAGGCACATGTCTTGCTCATCAGGAAAATCTGAGTCCGTAACAGCATTGTTCATGAAATCGATATCTGGGGACTTATAGTAGGTATGAAAGAATATTCAATGAAAATGAATTTAAGAATGACTTATTTATGTTATGATTATGAATGGAACGGAAAAGAAATAAAAGAATGATTGCACAGTATGAAAGAAAAAATGCATTTCTTATTGAAAATAACAATGCTTGAACATGAGCCTATTTCACAAAGATTCCTGTTGTTCCTAGGCTTGAAACAACAAGTGTGTTTTGAACATTACTCTGTTTTAGTCCTAAAAACTATAGGAATTTCTTTCGTAGTCCAGTTGCCCAAAACAATTCCAAGCTCGTAGGGGCGAATACCCTCCAAGTTTCCTCTCCTTGAACTTTCTTCAGACACAACATTGATGTTCAAAGCTCCCATCATATCCTCAGTTATTTCCCTATTCACGTTCTCCAGTCCTAAATGGATAATTCCTCTCGCTACGAATGTATTAGATATATGGGGAAAAATCATTGAACCCCACTCGATCTCTGCACCATTCAGTCGTGCCCTTCGTCTTTCACGTTTCCTTTCCAGCTCCTCCTTTCTCTGTCCGGCATCTGGCCTATACCCTAAACCAAAGCGATCATGTTTGTCAACCAATCCTGGCACTCTAACCGGGCCCTAAAGGTATTTTCCGAGTCCCCTTCCAGGCAATGCTTTTTTTCCAATTATCAGCTGTAGGTCCATCCTTGTGGCTTCAGAGATTTTTGGCACCGGGACCTTGCCCCTTTCACTGATGAAAGTCGCATTTATGAACTCTAGTGATCTGAAGGCACACTCTATTGCCTCAGTATCATTCTCTATATACGACGCATTGCTAGTAACGGATGTGATGATGTCCTCCTCCGCATTTATGGTTATCAATCGGCCCTCTGTCACCAACTTCAACTTTTGGTGCAACGATGATGGTACAGCTCCCGCTGAGTGGATCCACGGCCTCCTTAATAAACAATTATAAGAAGTCTTGATGTCCATCACGAGGAAATCTACCTCGTACGTGTTTGGCCCAATTAGGAGGGGTATCTCAATCCTCCCCATCACTTTTCTCTCGGTGTCGTCGAATGCTCTCACTATATTTTGGCATGTTTTAATGTGAGAGCTGTTTATAGGTAACCTGTTCAGTGTTGACAGGGGCAAGATATTCAGTCGGCCCGTTGTCGATTAATACCCCCGGTAATGTATACCCTTTGCATCGGGTAGTGATGTGTAAAGCTTTGGTAGATCCCATGCCACCTGGTGGAATTTCATTGTCACTGAAAGAGATGAAATTGTCTGCACTTATGTTATTAACAAGGCGGTCTAGCTTATTTACTGAAATGTCTTCAGCGACATATGTTTCGTTCAACACCTTCATCAGCGCGCTAAGGTGTACATCTAAGTTTAAGAGTAAGGCCATTACTGATATGCGTGCCGGCTGCTGGCGTAATTGTTCCACAACACTGTACTCACTATGTTTCAGGAACTTCAAAAACTCTCCAGCCTCATTCTCTGTTACTGGTTCATTAACCAGTGGCCTTATCTTCTCGTCTCCCCTTCTCATTATAGAGGACTTAGCTTCTAAGTTGGGTGTGCTGGCCAAAATCTCCTTCCCGGAAACTGTCACAGTGCAATTGTAATTCCAAGGTACCCTATTATCATCTTTATAAGGAAAAGTCACGGTTTTTCTGATTACAACCTACGATGTATCCTTATAAGGAGAAGTCGCGGGTCTTCTGATTATAACCTTTGGTGTATCCCTATGAGGAGAAGTCACGGGTTTTTTAATTTCGACCCTCGGTGCCATTTTCACTCCTACCTTATCAACCCTTGGCCGTGTGATAATCACTATTGGGTGATTGACTTTAGGGATCCTTTCTGCAAACTCACCCTCTGTGGTGCATGCATCCTCCTCTTCGGAAAAGTCAAAGAACTCCAGCTCTTTATTATCCATTAACCCTTGTACTAAGGCTCTGAATTCGTTGCATTGCTGGATCTCATGGCCTTCCTTGCCATGGAACTCATAGTAGTTCCTTGAATCTTGAGATCTGTTCACATTCTCTTGCAGAACTAACCCCATTTTCTACATTACTTTCCAAACTTCCCTCAATGGGGTTCTGACTTCAGCAACTTCCTGTTTGGTTCTCCTTCCCCTGTTCTCAACTATCGCGTTTACCCCATTATCAGTATGACTGGGTAACGAATTTCCCCTACCAGGTGGGTCATTGAAGTCTACCACCCCAGTCTTAATAAGTCTCTCGACTAGTCTTTTGAATGAAGTACAGTTCTCTATCAAGTGACCTACTACATCCGCATGGTACTCACACTGAGCGTTTGTGTCATACCACTTAGGATATGGAGGTTGTAGCGGCTTCAAGTAAAACGGGGATATGACGTGCGCATCGAATAAAGTTTTATACAGCTCCTTATACGTTACAGGTATAGGAGTAAACTGAAACTTCTCGATCTTCTGCCTCGTGTTGGGCTCTTGTCTTGATGGGGCCTGCTGGCCCACGGTTACTGCTCTCGGTTGATTAACGGTAATGGGTCTGGGATAACCCGAGCTTACATTACTCACTTCATTCTCCCTTTTTCTGGGAGCCGTTTTTCTCATGCTCTCTCCAGCTTCAATTTTCCCACACCTTATCGCGTTCTCTATCATTTCGCCAGACATCACTATGTCTGTGAAACTCTTAGTCGTGCTCCCCAACATATGATTGATGAAAGGTGCTTTCAAGGTATTTATGAAGAGCATGGTCATTTCTTTTTCCAATAGCGGTGGCTGGACCTGTGTAGCGACCTCCTTCCACCTTTAGGCGTACTTTCTGAAACTCTCGCCTGACTTCTTCTCCATGTTTTGTAGCGTGATTCTGTCAAGCGCTACAGTCACATGGCCGTAATGCTTCATGAAGGCATGTGCCAAATCTTTCCATTATTTGATTTGAGTACAACTGAGCTGATTATACCACTTTGCTGTAGCTCCAATCAGACTATCCTGGAAACAATGGATCAACAACTGGTCGTTGTTGACATATTCCGTCATTATCCGACAAAACATAGTAATATGGGCCTCAGGGCAGCTGGTCCCGTTGTACTTTTCAAACTCCGGCATCTTGAACTTTGGAGGAAGTACCAGATTTGGGACTAGACTCAACTTCCTAGCATCCACTTCACACTGGTAATCAGCACTTTCCAATGCTTTAAACTTCTCCTCTAGCCATTTGCATCGATCCTCGAACTCTTTTAGGAGCTCCGCTTTTAGTTTTTCCTCCTCTGCTGAGTCATCCAAATCAGGGACCATTGGTTTTGTCAGGTTGCCTCCAGGGTTGGAGCTCGAGCCTACAGGGAAATTTACCGGCGCCTGGGTATCAGATTGATACTGGGGTCTGATATTGACAGACACTCTCGGTGGTTGTGCTTGAGAATTTTTCGGGGCTAAGCTTAAAGGATAAGCAGAATTTTCATTTTCAGCTTCGGCATCGCCCATAGGGCCCTTTCCTTTATCTTGCCCTCCAGACAACAAATGCGTTATCTGGCTCATCATGCTCCTCTAGGACTCCAGAATTTGATCCCTCATGTCCTACTGGATCTTAGCCAACTGTTCCTGCAGTTGGTCTTGCATTTCCTTCTGCATCTGTTCTAACTTTTCCATCCTTTGATCCATTGCTTTCATTTATTTCCGAGTGTAATAGCGGTGTTCTAGGATAACTATAATATAACCTCTAGTTAATAGGGTTGTATTATGATATCTAATGCAAATGATGTGATGCAATGCAAATGCATGAAATGCAATGCAAATGAATGAATGCAAAAATAAGAGGAGTCGATTCTGATTCAATTTCATTTAGAATACTTATTGAAAAAAACAAAATCCTTTTCATAAAACAGAGTCACATATACAACCTAGCCTTCATGCCCAAAGTTTTAGCTTTCTCAAAAAACGAAGCTAACTCTTGACCCCGGTCCGACTTCGACTCATATACTATACTTAACACATCAGCCTGAACCGTCAAGGTTTGTAAATGATCAGCCACTTCCCGTATCTGAGCCATAGCTTCGCCCATAAGGTAGTCCCTTTCTCTGACCTGGTTTTGAGATCCTTGAAGTTGTTCTTTCCATCGCTGGTTATCTGCCTCTAATAGTTGGATCCAGAGCTCCCTATTTTGTAGCACCACTTCAAGCTCTACCACCTTCCCTTTCAACTCTTCAATCTGGCTTAGGCTTGATTCCAACTTCACCGTAGAGTTGCGACTTCGATATAATGCCCTCTCTAGTTCTGCTACTCGAGATCTTAACATCTCATTTTCATTTTGACTCTAACCCACAGTCTTTTTCAGAGTATCCTTTTGTGCTTGAGCCTCATGAAACCTCCTCTTCCACTGATCGACCTGAGTCCTCTCCTCTTGAATTTCTTGACGCCATTGTTCTGAGGTTTTACCCAACCCCGCAGTCCTTATTGACGAATGCAATTTTTTATAGTCAATCTTCAAACTGTCCAAATCTTCTTTGGCTTTCCTCTTCTCTTTCCTCAGTTTCTCTGCCTCTGATTTTTAGATGTCGATATCGAACCTCAAGTGCACTTTTTCTTCTTCTAATTGTTCTATCATTTTTCCTAACTCCGAATTTTTACTTTTGAAGTCTTGTTTCAGGATTTCCAACTCAGAAGGGATTACTTGTAGGTATTCCTGTATCGGTCGAGCACCATCTTGTGTCAGTCTGGGGATATTATCATTGATTCTTCTACTTCGCCAAGCATTATATTCGAGGGTCATCATGGGACCTACAGCAACTCTTTTCATCCGGCGAGTCTGATTCCAAGCAGTGGAAATTTGTTTAACCCTTTTCTTGCACTTATCTCCTCCATACGTAAATTCACACTGAGCTAGCCCATGCGTCATCGGTATAAATTGCCTTGATCTGTATTGCCTTAGCACAAGCAAAGGAGCATACCCAACAGCTCCCCAGATTCCTAACAGAGGGACCCAATCAAAACTCCCACATCGATAAAGAATTTCGTTGGGAATCAACCAGGGAGCTCTCTATTCAACGTCCTCCTCTAGTAAATTCTGAAGAAGCGCAATCCAGTTTTCTTCTGATATGTCATTTCTTCTGGGTGTGACCGCTAACTCCTTTAACGGAGAGTAATTCTTGAAAAAAACTGACAGGAAACCTTATCCATCTTCCAGAAATGGCTATGGAACCAAACCAATAATAAATGTGCACATCCTATAAATCTGCCTTCACCTGCCCTTCGACAAGCGTTCAAAGATCTGAATGTTTCAGCAAGGATTGCAGGAACAGGTGTGACCCCTTTGTCAAGTCGGTCGAAGAGATCCGAGACCGCTTCATCTACATACCTTAATGCCCTGAGGAAAACCATCAAACCGTAGATGCTAAAAGTAAAAACATCAACTCTCTTCTTCCATCAGGATGCACCAGAATCAAATCTTTTAAAATCCTCCACGAGATGCATTTATACTCACCCTTTTGCTTGACCCTCGCTATAATCCACTGCTCACTCATCCTTGTAATATTCATTAACCTTTTCAAAAAGGCTGGGACACAAGCGGCTCTAGAATAGGCCTTGTCAACTTAGATCCTCGGGCAATGAAGTCAAGCGGTATATTCTTCGACGGTGGGTACCAAATCTACCCGCCCAAAGGTAAAACAACTATAGGCAGGATTGCAATACTGAGTGAGGGCCCGGAATAACTGCTCGTCCACCTTGATGTCCAGTAAGTAAGGCAAATCCCCGTAATTACCATAGAACAACTGCTTAGCCTCTTCATCCCATTGGTCCCATATCTCTTTTAATTCCCGAAGATTATTTTGTGTCACACTAATGCGGGTGCAGTTACATCACTCTGATGTATATCCCTAGACTATACTATCCCTTTTCTTAAGTTGTGTTTGCTCCGACCATATTTGGACAGTCGCATTATCCTCTACTTTATCAAGGAACCCGTTCTCCATAATAAGCCTTCTAATATAGTAACCGAATGTGAACCGACCTCTTTGAAATGAAATGACATGCAATAAAAAACGCAACAAGTCAGTATCATGTAGTAAAAAATGGGGCATGCGGGAAAATAATACATTACCTATCTGGGCTATTGCTAGGGTTTGGGCACAGCTCTACCTAGGGTAAGCTCCTAGGGCTCTCTATATGTCGTTTGGCTCTAAAGCAAGGGTACCTGAACCAGCAGATTCCTCAATCTTCACCCATTATAGGCTCATACAAACCGAGTTCAGTTCAGGGGAGTACATTTCCCTATGGCTGCACGGAGGTGAAAACCTCACGAAGACATAGGTACGGATGTACCCCGAAGGCGATCCACTAACCTGCACGAAAGTGAAAACCTCACGAAGGAGTAGCTTCTCACTTTCACTTAAAGGTGTGACCACACGATCATGCAACATGATGCAAATGTATCCTAGCCACTTAAAACGAAAAAGCACATATGCAATAGGAACAAATCAAAATCAGATTTTAATTTTCAATAAAAGGACATTAATCAATCAATTCTACGACTTGACTCTCTTATTGGTCCTAGTGGAGTCTCCAAGCTGTCGAAACCATTTTTAGTTTGAAAAACGGGCCGACTTTAAAATATGAAAAATGGAGTCGCCACCAATCTTTTTCTGGAAGTGTGATTGGGCCACTTTTGAAAATGTTTTGGTCTACGAATTTTTAGAAAACAAGTTCGAGAGTCGGTTACGCACAAGGAAGGATTAGCACCCTCGTGACGCCCAAAATTGGTACCTAATTGATTGATTAACGTCCGAAAATTTGAAAGATTTTAAAATGTGATTTTTTTAAAAGGAAAAACTTGAACAAAATATGAGTAACCAGACCCTCTCATCTCGAGGAAGTAAAATGTCACGTCCAGTGAGTTAGGGTACAACATTTCAAATCCCCAAAATTGAGCTTGTCTTTTAACTTTCAAAATTGATGTTTTCAAATCTAAGAAGGATACTCGGTTATTTGGGATCTACTGAAAAATCGGAACCCAGTAAGTTAGGGCTCGATTTCCCGAAGTGCCAAACACGGAACATTGCCTTTGTTTTTTTTTTTTTGAAATCCTTATCTCGAAATAACAAAACGCCCCATCCAGTAAGTTAGGACACGATGATCTTGAATCTTCGAAAGTAAGTTTTATTTTTTTTAGAAAAAAGTAATGGGTTCTTTAGACTCGGAAAGAGAAATCGAAACCCAGTAAGTTAGGGTACGACTCCTTTTGAACCTTAGAACATGGAAAATTTGATTATCTTAAAACGAAAACTATGATGTATTGAATAAACTATGATATGATCTTAAAAAAAATGTAAAAAAAATTACTATGTTAGTTTACACGACAACATCAGGATGATCGAATGTGAATGACAATAAAAAGCAGATATGATAATAATAAATAATAAAACAACAACATATAATGATGGTGAACGCAGGGAAAAATGATTATAGTAATAGTATATATAAAAAAATGGTAATAAAATAATAAAAACAATTATAGTAATAATCATAAATATAATAATAATACGAAAATTCATTTAAAAAAAACTATGGCGATAATAATAATAATAGAATAATGATGATGATGAACAAAATAAAAATAATAAGAAAATAAGAAAATAATATTAATATAATAATAATAATAAATGAAAATAAAAATATTTGACAATAATAAAATAATGGATATAACCATAAAGAAATAGAGTAAACCAGTATATACATATATAAAATAATAGTATAAATATAATAATAATACATATAAAAAGTAGTAGAAATATATTAAAGAATTAATTTAATGGTAAAATGGTAAAATAATTGAAAAAGGACTAAATTGGATCTAAAACAGAAAATTTGGGGCCAAATTTAAAATAAAAGAAGGTAAATGGGCCCAATCATAATGCGCTAAAAATATGCGGGGGTGAAAAGGGAAATATCCCTCGCCCATCTTACGCTGCGTTTTATCATGGATTAAAATGAGAGCAAAGTAAAATTATTGGGGCACGTTCAGAAAAATAAAAAAAAATGCAAAGGGATGCAATCGAAACAGGGGCACAACAGGGAGGACCTATCGTGAAAATTACCCATTTTGGGTAAATGCGCGCGGGCCCCCCATGAACATACAGCGCCGTTTTAATATAGGGTTTAAAACCCCTTTTGCTTTGCAACCCCCATTTGATTTCAGAAAGAAAGAAAGTTCTTTCATTTTCTCTTTTGCTTCAACATTCAAAAAACAAACAGAACCCCCCCCCAAAATTCCCAAATGCATTTCATGTTCCCTCTACCAGGGCAAGCCCTTCATCAACGTAAGACCTCCGTGCACACCAACAATGGCGGCCGGAGGAATCAAGGTACGTTTCCTACTTTATTTTTAAAAATCTGATCTATATATATTATAATTTTGAAGGATGGAATGTAATAAAAATAGAAAACAACAATATTTGAAAACAATGTAATCAGGAAAAAATAAAGAGGAAAAAAAAATAAGAGTAAACCTTCACTGATTCAATTTGTTTCGGATTAATTTGTGTATTCTCTATGCTCTTTTTTTTTTTATTCTTCTGTGTAAATCGTAAAAAAAATCCCCATTTACATTAGTTTATTCCCCTTTTATAGCCCTATAACAGCCCAAAAACGACCCTAATCGGAAAGGTAGTTTCGGGACCATGAATCCGAGCTAGAAAATAATTATTATATTTTATTTTATATATTTGATATATGTTTAAGCATGTGTTAGAACATCATTAGGTAAATTGTTTGCTTTTAGATTCGAATTAAGAAAGAGGACCAAATTGTTGAAGTGGTAAATGTAGCTTTTATTGAAGTATGGGGGTTTAATTGAATTGCATTCATGTTGATGTGGATTTGCATGTCAATTAATACTAAAACAAGGTGGTGGACGGCATAATGATGAAACTACTTATTATATTATTATTTTTTATGGTAGTGGAATGATATTAGTAAACAAAATTGATGAGATAATAATAAAATATAGAAAAGAGAAACATAAAGAAATTAGCTAAGTTGGGGGGGATTCATCTCTTACCTTGGTCTCTCAACTAGCCGAAATAGGGAGGAAGAAAATTAAGAAGCTTGAAACTCCATTTTCGGTTCTTGCATGCTTAAACAAGGTGAGTATTTGATAGTATTTTTTTTTTAAGTTTTTGCATTTTTGAACTCCATTCCATGAGTAGAATCAAAACCATGTTAAAATTTTTCCTTTTAATGCATGCCATAGAATCGGCCATTGTTGAATAAGCTATGAATCTTTATGCTTGATGAATAAATATTGAATATATGTTTGGGATTCATATGTTATGAGCAGGAAGTGTGAATGGGATGGAGTTTGGTAATTTAAAATTATGAAAATAAATAGTTGAGGTACTTAATTGCTAAATAAATAAATTGTAGGGACTTAGATAAACATGGGGAGTGTTCGGCCCTAAAGGACTATGTCCAAATTTTGTATAAATTGTGTCATATGCAATAGGGATTGAATTGTAAAAATTTCGAATGATAGGGGTAAATTGGTAATTTGTTCATTGATGTGATTTTTTTTAAATTGAATGAAAAGTGTGTTAATTGAGCTTAAATTTAAATCCATTAGATAAAGTACAAAAGGAGAAGGATTCGGATCGGGGAAAAACAAAAGTAAATGAATAGTCGGAAGCTAAATTCTTCGACTTTCGAGGTAAGTTTAAGCAATTGGGTTAAATCTAATTTTATTTTATAAATTAGACTTTTGTTAAGAAGAGATAGGTATGTTAAATTATATAATGCCGAATGTCTTATTATGTTTGTTTGGAATTGGCCGAATGAGGGGTTGTTTATAATTTGGGCACACTTGCATAAAAAGGACACTTTGATATTGATAAGGTAATATAAATATGTGAGATATTAAATTAAAATGTGATTAATTTCTTCTATGAATCGATTGGATGCATGCCAAAAGCTTGGCCGAATGTGCTATGATATTGGATAGAGAATATTAATAACATATTTTGGTGCATGTAATTGTGTGCGATACGTTATGGAAAGTCGGCACTGTGTGTGCAAATAATTAAAGTAACAACACTGTGTGTGCGATACGTTACGAAAAGTCGGCACTGTGTGTGCGAATAATTAAAGTAACGGCACTGTGTGTGCTATACGTTACGGAAAGTCAGCATTCTGTGTGCTATATGTTACCAAAAGTCAGCACTGTGTGTGAGAGATTGTAACCGAGTACTGTGTGAGCGAGATCGGTTGATGGGGCACTGTGTGTGCGAGATTGAAACCAAGCACTGTGTGTGCAAGATTGGTTGTTTGAGCATTATATGTGCAAATGGATATACCGAGCACTGTGTGTGCGAATTCGGTTATATGGCAATATGTTACTTGAGTTGCATGGTGTGTGCAGATTTATGAAGCATACAGTAGTAGAAACAAATAAAAGGAGACATCTGAGAAATGGTAAATAGGTAATAGAGTATGACAAATGAATAGCTTAATGCTAAAGGTAAGTTGATGGTTACATGATAGTACAGTATTGATATGTTACAATTAACTGTTGAGTTTGTTGGAATGAAAGATGATATGATCATATTTGATTTCGAGACTTGTTGGATTAATGAATGAAGATTGGAAACATGCTATTTGTATTATATTGAAGTATTCATTGATATTTAAGTCAAAATGGCTTAATTAGAATAACAATTGTACTTAGATCTTTTCTTATTAATGCTTAAACTTACTAAGCTATGATAGCTTATGGTGTGTGTCATTGTGATTATTTTATAGACCGCAAAGGCTAGCTCGAGCTCGGGGATCTCTGTTGAAGTCAAATACACTATCACTGAAACACCCCAAACCCGGCCCACGAGCTTTGACAAGATTTGGTATGTTCCTCAAGTAAACCGGTTCAAAGTTCTTTTGTTATTTTGGGAAAATAGTTTGTTTTGAAAGAAATATTGTTTTGGGTTGGGCTCGAGTAGAAAACAAAATCGTTTTATAATGAAAACCCTTTTAAATTTTAAGTGATAAAACATATAGAATACATTTAAAGTAAATTACTTAATCTTTAGCTTAATAAAAATTTCGTAACATAATAAATAAAAACAGAAATAAAATAGTGCACTATGGCCTTATGGCCTTATTACATCAAGTAAATCCAAATAATTCGGAGTACTTAAAAATTAATAGTCCATAAAAATAAAAACTTCATGTTGAGCATGGCCACCACAAGTTCCGCCGTCCCGGCCCACATCGCTCATCACACCAAACATGGTCCTCAACGGGGTGAGTCAACAGACTCAATGTGTACACAACACTAAATCATAATAGAATCAGTCATAACAAATATTACACATTCATATCATAGCATACAAATTATGATGCATTCCCAAACCCAAACCTAATAAGCCATCCGCTACACTCCCCCGTACCAACCTGTACACCGTGGGGACTACTAAGTCGACCCTCCTTCCGCTACACTCCATATCGCGTCTTAGGTCATCGCATTTGTGGTCTTAGGTCACCACATTCAGATATCGTGGTCTTAGGTCACCACATTGGGACATCATCGTGGTCTTAGGTCACCACATTCAGATACCACGGTCTTAGGTCACCGTGTTCGTGGTCTTAGGTCACCATATTCACTTCCCCTTTCAATAACCCATATGCCCCATTTTGTAATATGCATTAATATGCCAAAGTTCACATTCTTATTCTCATGTTACAAATAACATATTTCATATTCCTAGTAGGAGTAAAAACGCATTCACGAGTACTTTGTACCACATTATGGTACCTTAGCCATATTCACATTCTTAATATCACATATATTAATTAAAATAGCCATAAAACTTATTAAGAATTAGTGTGGGGTACACACCTGATTAGCTTAACGAATTTCTTGAAATCCCAAAAAACCGATCTATCGCTTTAGATCATAAATCCCTACATTTGGCCACATTTAGTATTTTAGGAAAAAGCCTATCCCGCTAATTTAATCAAATCCCGAAGGATTATCGTATCCACTTTCTTACCTTGCCGCCGATTTGATAATTAATCAAATCCTGGAAACTTGTATTCTTCCACTTTGAAATCGGCTAATCACTAGATCCCTTGAATCGGTTAGTTTTCGGCTTCCATTTCCTTCCATTTCCAAGTCATTTCCTTACATTTCCAAGTTTCCAAAAATGTTCACCATACATTCATAACACATAAGACATGCCATTTCGTATAATTAAATCAAAAATGCATAGGCCCATTTTCAGGATGTTACAGTTCTACCCTCCTTAAAAATAATTTCGTCCTCAAAATTACTTACTAACGAACAATCGTACATCTTAACTCACCGCATTACGCTTATGCTACGCACTCTGATCTTAATAGAACCATCATACTTCCTAGGCACAATCTCTAAGTTCACGTCCCCTAGAATACATTTCTAACGCCGCGATTTAATCTGATTAAAAAGTTTTACGCATCAGAATTTTGTTCCACTTCTTAACCGCGAACAAATTTATGAAATAAAGATATTTAGACGTAGTTCTTTCGATCACACAAAGTTTCAGTTTAAGTTCACTACTCTAATTCAGAGAATCACATTCACATTCATCAACAGAGATACCTTCATTCCTCAATAGAGGCACATTCATTCATCAACATAGACATATTTATTCAGTGGTATCTACCACCCACATTCACTATTCGAACACTCTTTGCCTTATTCCTATCCCAGGGGTATTTTCGTAATTTGTCCTACAGAGGTATTTTCGTAATTTTTCAAAATAAGGTTCCTTGGTAATTTTGTCAGTAAGGGTATTTTGGTAATTTTGTGTTCCCGGGGCATTTTTTGGAAATTCTGAAATCCAAGGACAATTCGGTAATTTTGAAACTCAGGGGTATTTTGGTAATAAACCAGGGTGAATTTGTAAAGTTTAATAGTTCAGGGGTATTTCAAAATTTACAAACCTGTGAGGGTTCTTTTTGTGAATTTGCTTTCTATTTTGGTGAATTGCAAAAATTTTGGAAGTTAGGGTCATTTTGGTAATTTTGTAAGTTAGGGGCAATTTTGTAATTTTTCCAAAATCAAGGTATTTTTGATAATTTGCAAATTAGGGTTTTTGGACTTGTTATGAAGTAAGGAAATTTTGATAAGAACTGTGGGTATTTTGGGAACTTCATAAACCAAGGGCATTTTTGTAATTTTACCACTAGGGGCATTTTTGTAATTTTATAAATCGAAAATTTTTTCAGAAAATTTTGTGAAAATAGTTCTCACAAATTTAAAAGAGTAACTTTAATAGTTTTAAAACTAGGGTTTTCATAAAAACACGGCTAGTTCCCTTTCGGGTTTTAGTTATTGTGTTTAGCCTATGATCGAGTCCTCTTGGTTAGAGTGAACCGAAGCTACGCACCAGGTAGGATTCCAGCGAAGAGGAGGTGAGTCACTCTGATCGCTTAAGTACTGTGCTCTTAGGATCCAATCCTAGACATGCGCACAGGGGTTTACACACCCTAACTCGGCGACTTAGCCATAGGGTTGTTTAGTTAGGCACTTAAGTCTTATGTAAGTGTTGGGGAAAACTAATCCTAGGGTTCAAGTACTTATCATGCTAATCTATGTTCCATTCCATTTCTACCCTTCTACAGATCATACAATAAATCACACAATGGATAGGGGTACTTACCTGGTGGACTGCGGGTCGGAGACTTGGGTGCCATGCCAGAAAACCTGCTTATTTTCAGAAATACTTCCATAAAAACTCATTTGGCTCAATTGGAAAACGTTTTGGGCCTTAGCCCACAGGCCGAGAGTTTTAAAACTGGGCTATGATACCAAACTGAAACACCCCAAACCCGGCCCACGAGCTTTGACTAGATTTGGTATGTTCCTCAAGTAAACCGGTTCAAAGTTCTTTTATTACTTTGGGAAAATAGTATGTTTTGAAAGAAATATTGTTTTAGGTTGGGCTCGAGTAGAATACAAAATCGTTTTATAATGAAAACCCTTTTAAATTTTAGGTGATAAAACATATAGAATACATTTAAAGTAAATTACTTAATCTTTAGCTTAATAAAAATTTCGTAACATAATAAATAAAAACAGAAATAAAATAGTGCACTATGGCCTTATGGCCTTATTACATCAAATAAATCCAAATAATTCGGAGTACTTAAAAATTAATAGTCCATAAAAATAAAAACTTCATGTTGAGCATGGCCACCACAAGTTCTCGCCGTCCCGGCCCATTCTGTTCATCACCAAACATGGTCCTCAACGGGGTGAGTCAATGACTCAATGTGTACACAACACTAAATCATAATAGAATCGGGCATAACAAATATTACACATTCATATCATAGCATACAAATTATGATGCATTCCCAAACCCAAACCTAATAAGCCATCCGCTACACTCCCCGTACCAACCTGCACAATCGTGGGGACTACTAAGTCGACCCTCTCCTTCTCGCTACACTCCATATCGCGGTCTTAGGTCACCGCATTTGTGGTCTTAGGTCACCACATTCAGATATCATCGGTCTTAGGTCACCGCATTCAGACATCGTGGTCTTAGGTCACCCCATTCAGATACCACGGTCTTAGGTCACCGTGTTCGTGGTCTTAGGTCACCACATTCACTTCCCCTTTCAATAACCCATATGCCTCATTTTGTAATATGCATTAATATGCCAAAGTTCACATTCTTATTCTCATGTTACAAACAACATATTTCATATTCCTAGTAGGAGTAAAAAACGTACCTGAGTACTTTGTACCACATTATGGTACCTTAGCCTTATTCACATTCTTAATATCACATATATTAATTAAACATAGCCATAAAACTTATTAAGAATTAGTGTGGGGTACACACCTGATTAGCTTAACGAATTCCTTGAAATCCCGAAAAACCGATCTATCGCTTTAGATCCTAAATCCCTACATTTGGGCACATTTAGTATTTTAGGAAAAAGCCTATTCGGCTAATTTAATCAAATCCCGAAGGATTATCGTATCCACTTTCTTACCTTGCCGCCGATTTGATAATTAATCAAATCCTGGAAACTTGTATTCTTCCACTTTGAAATCGGGTAATCACTAGATCCCTTGAATCGGTTAGTTTTCGGCTTAAAACACATAAAAATAGATCTAACTACTAAAATAGGCCTTGGCCGAATATTCATAGTCACTTACCTTAAGGATCTTAAATCCCGAAATTATCCCTTGGTTATAGCTTCTGTCGAAATCCCTAAAACCACATGTTAGATCAACTTCTAACCTTTAATCACAATCAATGGCCCTTGGCCGAATGTCAGATATGACTTACCTTGATGGTCAAATCCCCAGGATCTTTTCCTTTATAGTCGACTATGGCAAAAATCCCGAAAGAATCCTTCCAAATTTCGGCAAATAAGAATATTGATGGGATTAGTCCTAGATTTCGACAAATCTAAAAGAAAAGAATAGAAATCAAAACTTGTTCTGGCCCTTTCTTGAAGAAATCGATAGCACCTATGCTTGAAGCGCCTCAAAGATTCGGCTTTTGATGGATTGGAAAGAAAAGAAATTGGCTAATGGTGATATCTTGAATTTTCGGCTTTGGCTAACAAAAAGAAGAAGAACAAATGCTCTAGGAAATTCGGCAGAGAGAAGGGTTGAGAGAAAGAATGATGAATGGCCCTCTTTTCCTTATATAGTCGAATTTACTAACTTAGAATCCCTTACTTGGCCATCACTCTTCTATTTTGATAGCTTTATCTCTTTAATTATCTCTAAAAATAAAAGATAATTTAGCAACTATCATTACTTAGCCGAAATTATTAAACTCAAAGTCCCTTACTTGGCCATCACTTCTCCCTTATTTTCCTAATTAAAGAATAATTCCTCATTTATCTCTTGAAAATAATCTAAAATAAATCCATTATTTATCCCTTATTTATCCACTATTTATCTCTTAAAAATAAAAGAATAAAGTCTCCTAAATTATAGCCTTGTGCCGTCCCCTTGCTATTTCTCTGCTGCAAAATAAAACTTTTATTTTGCTTCCCCTGTGACTCGAACCTTAGCCCAATACCCCAAAGTATGTGGCGCCATTTCTGAGGCCCTAAGTGGCATCTTCAAGCCACTTTTCCAAGCCCGTTTGTGTGTCATATTTCACATACATTTTCTCTTAAGGCCACCTTGCTTCATGTCCTCTTTTAAACTTTAAACTTGACATTTCTAAAGCATTTCCTTACATTTCTAAGACATTTCTTACATTTCCAAGACATTTCCTTACATTTTCAAGACAAGACATTTCCTTACATTTCAAGTCATTTCCTTACATTTCCAAGTCATTTCCTTACATTTCAAGACAAGACATTTCCTTCCATTTCCAAGTCATTTCTTACATTTCAAGATAAGACATTTCCTTCCATTTCAAGTCATTTCCTTACATTTCCAAGACAAGACATTTCCTTACATTTCCAAGTCATTTCCTTACATTTCCAAGACAAGACATTTCCTTCCATTTCCAAGTCATTTCCTTACATTTCCAAGTTTCCAAAAATGTTCACCATACATTCATAACACATAAGACATGCCATTTCGTATAATTAAATCAATACATAGGCCCATTTTCAGGATGTTACTGTTCTACCCTCCTTAAAAATAATTTCGTCCTCGAAATTACTTACTAAAGAATAATCGTACATCTTAACTCACCGCATTACGCCTCTAATCTTAATAGAACCATCATACTTCCTAGGCACAATCTCTAAGTTCACGTCCCCTAGAACACATTTCTAACGCCGCGATTTAATCTGATTAAAAAGTTTTACGCATCAGAATTTTGTTCAACTTATTAACCGCGAACAATTTTATGAAATAAAGATATTTAGACATAGTTCTTTCGATCACACAAAGTTTCAGTTTAAGTTCACTACTCTAATTCAGAGAATCACATTCACATTCATCAACAGAGACACCTTCATTCCTCAATAGAGGCACATTCATTCATCAACATAGACATATTTATTCAGTGGTATCTACCATCCACATTCACTATTCGAACACTCTTTGCCTTATTCCTATCCCAGGGGTATTTTCGTAATTTGTCCTACAGAGGTATTTTCGTAATTTTTCAAAATAAGGTTCCTTGGTAATTTTGTCAGTAAGGGTATTTTGGTAATTTTATGTTCTCGGGGTATTTTTGGAAATTCTGAAATCCAAGGGCAATTCGGTAATTTTGAAACTTAGGGGTATTTTGGTAATAAACCAGGGTGAATTTGTAAAGTTTAATAATTCAGGGGTATTTCAAAATTTACAAACCTGTGAGGGTTCTTTTTGTGAATTTGCTTTCTATTTTGGTGAATTGCAAAAATTTTGGAAGTTAGGGTCATTTTGGTAATTTTGTAAGTTAGGGGTAATTTCGTAATTTTTCCAAAATCAAGGTATTTTTGATAATTTGCAAATTAGGGTTTTTGGACTTGTTATGAAGTAAGGAAATTTTGATAAGAACTGTGGGTATTTTGGGAATTTCATAAACCAAGGGCATTTTTGTAATTTTACCACTAGGGGCATTTTGTAATTTTATAAATCGAAAATTTTTTCGGAAAATTTTGTGAAAATAGTTCTCACAAATTTAAAAGAGTAACTTTAATAGTTTTAAAACTAGGGTTTTCATAAAAACACGGCTAGTTCCCTTTCGGGTTTTAGTTATTGTGTTTAGCCTATGATCGAGTCCTCTTGGTTAGAGTGAACCGAAGCTACGCACCATGTAGGATTCCAGCGAAGAGGAGGTGAGTCACTCTGGATCGCTTAAGTACCTGTGCTCTTCCGGATCCAATCCTAGACATGCGCGATTGTGGGTTACCACACCCTAACTCGGCGACTTAGCCATAGGGTTGTTTAGTTAGGCACTTAAATCTTATGTAAGTGTTGGGAAAACTAATCCTAGGGTTCAAGTACTTATCATGCTAATCTACGTTCCATTCCATTTCTACCCTTCTACAGATCATACAATAAATCACACAATGGATAGGGTACTTACCGGTGGATCATGGTCTGAGACTTTGGTGCCATGCCGAAAACTCGCTTATTTTCGAAATACTTCCATAAAAACTCATTTGGCTCAATTGGAAAACGTTTTGGGCCTTAGCCTGTGCCGAGAGTTTTAAAACTGGGCTCTGATACCAAACTGAAACACCCCAAACCCGGCCCACGAGCTTTGACTAGATTTGGTATGTTCCTCAAGTAAACCGGTTCAAAGTTCTTTTGTTGCTTTTGGAAAATAGTATGTTTTGAAAGAAATATTGTTTTAGGTTGGGCTCGAGTAGAAAACAAAATCGTTTTATAATGAAAACCCTTTTAAATTTTAGGTGATAAAACATATAGAATACATTTAAAGTAAATTACTTAATCTTTAGCTTAATAAAAATTTCGTAACATAATAAATAAAAACAGAAATAAAATAGTGCACTATGGCCTTATGACCTTATTACATCAAATAAATCCAAATAATTCGGAGTACTTAAAAATTAATAGTCCATAAAAATAAAAACTTCATGTTGAGCATGGCCACCACAAGTTCTGCCGTCCCAGTCCATTACTGTTCATCACCTGAAACATGGTCCCTCAACGGGGTGAGTCAACAGACTCAATGTGTACACAACACTAAATCATAATAGAATCAGGCATAACAAATATTACACATTCATATCATAGCATACAAATTATGATGCATTCCCCAACCCAAACCTAATAAGCCATCCGCTACACTCCCCGCACTCAACCTGCATACACCGTGGGGACTACTAAGTCGACTCTCCTTCCGCTACACTCCATATCGCGGTCTTAGGTCACCGCATTTGTGGTCTTAGGTCACCACATTCGAGATATCGCGGTCTTAGGTCACCGATTCAGACATTGTGGTCTTAGGTCACCCCATTCAGATACCACGGTCTTAGGTCACCGTGTTCGTGGTCTTAGGTCACCACATTCACTTCCCTTTCAATAACCCATATGCCTCATTTTGTAATATGCATTAATATGCCAAAGTTCACATTCTTATTCTCATGTTACAAATAACATATTTCATATTCCTAGTAGGAGTAAAAAACGTACCTGAGTACTTTGTACCACATTATGGTACCTTAGCCTTATTCACATTCTTAATATCACATATATTAATTAAACATAGCCATAAAACTTATTAAGAATTAGTGTGGGGTACACACCTGATTAGCTTAACGAATTCCTTGAAATCCCGAAAAACCGATCTATCGCTTTAGATCCTAAATCCCTACATTTGGGCACATTTAGTATTTTAGGAAAAAGCCTATTCGGCTAATTTAATCAAATCCCGAAGGATTATCGTATCCACTTTCTTACCTTGCCACCGATTTGATAATTAATCAAATCCTGGAAACTTGTATTCTTCCACTTTGAAATTGGCTAATCACTAGATCCCTTGAATCGGTTAGTTTTCGGCTTAAAACACATAAAAATAGATCTAACTACTAAAATAGGCCTTGGCCGAATATTCATAGTCACTTACCTTAAGGATCTTAAATCCCGAAATTATCCCTTGGTTATAGCTTCTGTCGAAATCCCTAAAACCACATGTTAGATCAACTTCTAACCTTTAATCACAATCAATGGCCCTTGGCCGAATGTCAGATATGACTTACCTTGATGGTCAAATCCCGAAGATCTTTTCCTTTATAGTCGACTATGGCAAAAATCCTGAAAGAATCCTTCCAAATTTCGGCAAATGAGAATATTGATGGGATTAGTCCTAGATTTCGACAAATCTAAAAGAAAAGAATAGAAATCAAAGAATAAAGGCTCCTAAATTATAGCGTTGTGCCGTCCCTTGCTGCTACTCTCTGCTGCAAAATAAAACTTTTTATTTTGCTTCCCCTGCAGCTCGAACCTTGGCCCAATACGCCAGTATGTGGCGCCATTTCCTGAGGCCCTAAGTGGCATCTTCAGGCCACTTTTCCAAGCCCGTTTGTGTGTCATATTTTACATGCATTTTCTCTTAAGGCCACCTTGCTTCATGTCCCTCTTTTAAACTTTAAACTTGACATTTCTAAAGCATTTTTTTACATTTCTAAGACATTTCCTTACATTTCCAAGACAAGACATTTCCTTACATTTCCAGGTCATTTCCTTACATTTCCAAGTCATTTCCTTACATTTCCAAGACAAGACATTTCCTTCCATTTCCAAGTCATTTCCTTACATTTCCAAGACAAGACGTTTCCTTCCATTTCCAAGTCATTTCCTTACATTTCCAAGACAAGACATTTCCTTACATTTCCAAGTCATTTCCTTACATTTCCAAGACAAGACATTTCCTTCCATTTCCAAGTCATTTCCTTACATTTCCAAGTTTCCAAAAATGTTCACCATACATTTATAACACATAAGACATGCCATTTCGTATAATTAAATCAAAAATGCATAGGCCCATTTTCAGGATGTTACAATCACCAAACTTTGGTATCTTATAAGTTACAACTCTTTTGAATTCGTGGCATGTATAGGCTAGGTCTCTTTAGTTTATTTTGGATGGTACGAATTTGTATATAAGCCACGCGAAAATGGCTATACATCTATGCTTTTCTGTTTCAGTATAGTTTAGCCATGTTTGAATCTAATATAAGCCTATTTTGAAAATTTATTCAATACTATACTATGTGCGATAGTTGAATACATAAACTTGATATTAGATAGGGTCTATAATGCATTGGCCGATAATTATTCATATGTTATATGCATGTGTATGATTTGTAATATTGGTAACAGTGTTAAAAATGTAGATATTTGGTGGTGATATAATATATGTTATATTAAAGGTTTACTTTAATGATATATGTGTATGCTAATTTGAGATTTTAGAAATGGATCGAATATGGTATGTGTATATATATATATGATATTTGAGATGGTGATGATTTGTTTTGATATGTCTATATGAACGCATCAATGTGATTAAATATAGATGATATATATATTGCACCTTGTGCATGCGCATACCATAGGTGATATAGTAAAGAGAAATAAAAATTAATGTGTATTATTCGTAGGCATTTGACAATGGTTTGTTTTTGTATGGAGTTTTAAATTATTTCATTGAGTGCTTAAACATGTTCGGCTAAGTGTCACAAATGGTTAAACCAATGATGAATTAATGAGATATGGTGTATTTACAATATATATATATATAGTGAACAATGTCGAATGGGATAAAACACTTATGCGATAAACAAATGGTTTTGAGCTTCGTATTTGTGGTTTGAATGAATGTGGGATGAGATATATGTTTAATAATGTTTTAAATATGTATGTTTAGTGGATAGTAGATGTTTTCATTAAATGATTAATTGCCAAATATCTATTCGAACCTTATATTATACATGGCTATATGAGTAGTGATTTGCTTATTGATATGCATTTTACTAAGTATTGTTTCTGATAGAGTGTATTAACTTCTATTGGTTCAGTAATGCCCATAACCCTAATCCGATGACAGATATGGGTTAAAGGTGTTACATTTGATTACTATCAGAGCTACGGTTTAGTCGATTCTTGGACTAACGTAGCACGTGAGAGTCTAGCTATACATGCCATAATTTACAATGTGATAGTGTGATGACTTCTGACAATGAAATGTATTTATTTCTTTTATATAGTAATGGATCCGGATCCCGAGCAAGCATTAGTTGATGATGTCGAGAGTGTGGCGCCTGCTCCCGCGCAAGAGACTGCGTCGGAAGAATCTCGACCTGCTGCGAGTGGTCAAGATGAGAGGGTAAAGCAGGCCTTCCATAATATGATGAGCGATTGGTTTAGTCATTACTTACCAACCACTCCGGCTGTTCAACCACCCCTGAATCCGAATGTTCCACCTGTAATACCAAATGTACCTTCTGTTGCCAATTCTGAGCGAGTAACTAAACCTCTTGTTTATTGTATACGAAAGCACGGAGCTCAAGAATTTAGAGCTGAGGACGGTGATGATGCAGAGCGAGCTGAATTTTGGCTCGATAATTCTGTCTGTGTCTTTGATGAGTTGTCTTGCACACCCGATGAGTGTTTGAAGTGTGCCATATCATTATTACGTGATTCTGCCTACTACTGGTGGAATACTCTTGTGTCAGTTGTTCCGATGGAGAGAGTAACCTGGGATTTCTTTCAGACAGAATTTCGTAAAAAGTACATAAGTCAGCGATTCATAGATTCCAAGCGTAAAGAATTTCTTGAGCTCAAACAGGGCCGTATGACTGTGTCTGAATAGGAACGCAAGTTTGTGTGACTTAGTCGCTACGCTCGTGAATGTGTATCCTCTGAGACTGCTATGTGCCGGAGATTTGAGGATGGTTTGAATGAAGATATTAAACTTTTGGTTGGCATTCTTGAGATTAACGAGTTTGTTGTGCTAGTTGAAAGAGCTTGTAAAGCGGAAGAACTAGGGAAAGAAAAACAGAAAGCTGAAGTTGAATCTAAAGATTTCCGAAAGAGACCCGCCGGTGGATTTTCACAGATGACAATAAAGAAGTTCAAGAATGATGGTAGTTGATCCAAAACTAATACCAGGATTTCTATTCAAGCTACATCAGTGGCTAGTGTCGATAATGCTCGATCGAGCAAACCTGAATGTCAACAGTGCGGTAGACGATATTTTGAAGAGTGCTGGGGAAAATCTTTTAATCGCACTTGTTACCAGTGTGGTTCACAAAGTCACTTTGTTCGGGATTGTCCAAAGACTATTAAGAAGGGCACTACTCAGAGCGCGAGACCGAGCAGCACCACAGCTAGAGGTAGACCAGCTCGTAGTGGGGGAGGTAGGAGTGGTGCACAGAGAGGGACTTCAGATGCGATTATTCGATCAGATACCCGTGTACTAGATAGAGCTTATGCCATCCGTTCTAGACATGAGGCCTCATCTCCGGACGTTATTACTGGTATTTTCACTCTCTTTGATACTAATGTAACTGCTTTGATTGATCCCGGCTCAACTCATTCGTATGTGCGTAAAACATTAGTATCGAGTGAAGACTTCACCGTTGAGTCTCATCGAGTTTGTAATCGGGTTTCAAACCCTTTGGGTCGTTGTGTGTTGATTGATAAAGTGTGCAAGAATTGTCCTTTAATGATTCGAGACATGTGTTTTCCGGCCGATCTGATGTTATTACCTTTCGATGAATTCGAGATCATTCTCGGTATGGATTGGTTGACTGTTCATGATGTGGTAGTGAATTGCAGACGAAAGACTATTGAGTTGAGAGGTCAGAATAACAAGATCGTACGTTAGAGTCTGCAGATTTGAATGGGCTATCGGCAGTGATATCCTCGATGTTGGCTCGGCAGTATTTGAGAAAGGGTTGTGAAGCTTACCTTGCTTACGTGATTGATAGTAAAGTGACCGAAAAGAAGATTGAATCAGTACTAGTTGTGTGTGAGTATCGGGATGTATTTCTGGAGGAATTATCGGGATTGCCACATGTTCGGGAAGTAGAGTTTGGGATTGAGTTAGTGCCAAGGACAACTCTGATCTCAGTAACTCTGTATAGAATGGCACCGACCGAATTAAAAGAGTTAAAAGCGCAGTTGCAAGAATTGACGGACAGAGGTTTTGCCCGACTGAGTTTCTCTCCCCGGGGGCGCCCGTTTTATTTGTGAAAAAGAAAGACGGAACATTGAGAATGTGCATTAACTATCGACAGCTTAATAAGGTGACCATAAAGAACAAATACCCATTGCCACGTATCGATGATTTATTCGATCAACTTAAAGGAGCGTCAATGTTCTCAAAAATTGATTTGAGGTCAGGATATTATCAGCTGGGAGTTCGGGAAACAGATGTACCAAAGACTGCTTTTCGGACAAGATACAGTCATTATGAGTTTTTGGTGATGCCATTTGGGCTCACTAATGCCCCTGCGATTTTCATGGATCTGATGAATCGAGTCTTCAGACCTACTTAGATCGGTTTGTAGTTGTATTTATAGATGATATACTGATCTACTCCCGAGATGAAACCGAGCATGCTAAGCATCTGAGACTAGTGCTACAGATTTTGCGTGAAAAACAATTATACGGGAAGTTCAGCAAATGTGAGTTTTGGTTGAATGAAGTTAGCTTTTCGGGGCACGTCATTTCTGCATCAGGTATTCGAGTTGACCCGAGTAAAATTTTGGCTATACTTGATTGGAAGTCTCCGCGGAATGTTACTGAGGTTCGTAGCTTTCTGGAACTTACCGGATATTATAGACGCTTTGTGAAAGGGTTTTCTATGATAGCATCACCGATGACAAAGTTATTACAGAAAGATGTTAAATTCGAATGGTCAGAAAGGTGTCAGATGAGTTTCGATCAGCTAAAAACTTTGTTGACGGAAGCCCCGGTACTTGTACACCAGAGTCGGGTAAAGAATTTATTGTCTTTAGTGATGCATCATTGAATGGACTCAGTTGTGTATTGTTACAGGAGGGTAGATTTGTAGCCTATGCTTCGTGGCAGTTGAAACCGTACGAGAGGAATTATCCGACTCATGACCTCGAATTGGCCGCTATAGTCTTTGCTTTGAAGGTATGGTGTCACTATCTTTTCGGTGAGAAATGCCATATCTATTTGGATCATAAAAGTCTGAAATATTTAATGACTCAAAAGGACTTGAATTTGAGGCAGCGACGATGGTTGGAACTATTAAAAGATTACGATCTTATAATTGATTATCAGCCGGGAAAGGCTAACGTGGTTGCAGATACACTTAGTCGAAAATCGTTAATTGCTTTAAGAGAGATGAATACGGATATAGCTATTAATGATGATGGTGTGATCGTTGCTGAGTTGAAGGTGAGACAAATGTTTGAGCAGCAGATTCGAGAAGCTCAAGAAGTTGATGATGCTTTAAAAGCAAAGAAAGATCATTGTGGTTTGAGTGCGGATCCAGATTTTCAGATAGATGCCGAAGGATGTTTGCGGTTCAAGAATCGGATTTGTGTACTGAAGAACCCTGAGTTAATTAGAGAGATTTGTAATGAAGCGCATAATAGTAGATTGTCAATTCATCCGGGTAGCACGAAGATGTATAATGATCTGAAATAGTATTATTGGTGGCATGGTATGAAGCGAGACATCTCAGACTATGTGTCAAAGTGTTTAGTGTGCCAACAAGTTAAAGCTGAACATCAGGTACCATCAAGGCTTCTTCAACCGATTATGATACCTGAATGGAAGTGGGAGCGAATCACTATGGACTTTGTGTCAAGATTACCGTTGACGCTGAGTAAGAAAGATTCAATCTGGGCTATTGTTGATAGATTGACGAAATCAGCTCATTTTATTCCGGTACGTATGGATTTCTCACTTGATAAGTTGGCTGAATTGTACGTATCGCAGATTGTACGGTTACACAAAGTACCTATCTCTATTGTTTCGGATAGAGATCCGAGGTTCACATCGCGGTTTTGGAAGAAACTGCAAGATGCTTTAGGTACCAAGTTACATTTTAGTATACAGCTTTCCACCCTCAGTCGGACGGTCAGTCTGAGCGAGTTATTCAAGTACTCGAGGATATGTTGAGATGTTGCGTTCTTGAGTTTGAGGGTACGTGGGAACGATACTTGCCTTTGATTGAATTTGCGTATAATAATAGCTTTCAATCTATCATCAAAATGGCACCCTACGAAGCATTGTACGGTCGTAAATATCGTACACCCTTGTACTGGACTGAACTCGGGGAAAACAAGATGCACGGGGTTGATTTGATTAAGGAAACCGAACAGAAAGTGGCAGTAATTCATGATAGCTTGAAAGCGGCATCGGATCGTCAAAAGTCTTACGCAGATCTGAAGCGTAAGGACATTGAATTTCAGATTAGAGATCGAGTATTCTTGAAAGTATCACCGTGGAAGAAGATACTCAGATTTGGTCGCAAAGGAAAACTAAGTCCGAGGTTTATTGGGCTCTATGAAGTTATAGAACGTATCGGGCCGGTTGCGTACAGATTGAGGATACCTTCTGAGTTAGACAAGATTCATAATGTTTTTCATGTGTCGATGCTTCGACGCTATAGATCAGACCCTTCTCATGTAATTAGTCCAACCGAGATTGAAATTCAGCCTGATCTGACTTACGAGGAAGAATCGATTCGTATTTTAGACCGTGAAGTAAAAGAGTTACGAAATAAGAAGATATCGTTGGTCAACGTGATGTGGCATAAACACAGGATAGAGGAGGCAACTTGGGAAATTGAAGAATCAATGAAAGAACGTTATCCTCACCTATTTGCGGGTAATATTTTCGAGGACGAAAATTTCTTTAGGGGGGAGAGTTGTAACAGCCCAAAAACGACCCTAATCAGAAAGGTGGTTTCGGGACCACGAATCCGAGCTAGAAAATAATTATTATATTTTATTTTATATCTTTGATATATGTTTAAGCATGTGTTAGAACATCATTAGGTAAATTGTTTGCTTTTAGATTCGAATTAAGAAAGAGGACCGAATTGTTGAAGTGGTAAATGTAGCTTTTATTGAAGTATGGGGGTTTAATTGAATTGCATTCATGTTGGTGTGGATTTGCATGTCAATTAATCCTAAAACAAGGTGGTGGACAGCATAATGATGAAACTACTTATTATATTTTTTTATGTTAGTGGAATGATATTAGTAAACAAAATTGATGAGATAATAATAAAATATAGAAAAGAGAAACATAAAGAAATTAGCTAAGTGGGGGGGGATTCATCTCTTACCTTGGTCTCTTAACTAGCCAAAATAGGGAGGAAGAAAATTAAGAAGCTTGAAACTCCATTTTTGATTCTTGCATGCTTAAACAAGGTGAGTATTTGATAGTATTTTTTTTTTAAAGTTTTTGCATTTTTGAACTCCATTCCATGAGTAGAATCGAAACCATGTTAAAATTTTAGCTTTTAATGCATGCCATAGAATCGGCCATTGTTGAATAAGCTATGAATCTTTATGCTTGATGAATAAATATTGAATATATGTTTGGGAGTCATATGTTATGAGTAGGAAGTGTGAATGGGATGGAGTTTGGTAATTTAAAATTATGAAAATAAATAGTTGAGGTACTTAATTGCTAAATAAATAAATTGTAGGGACTTAGATAAACATGGGGAGTGTTCGGCCCTAAAGGACTATGTTCAAATTTTGTATAAATTGTGTCATATGCAATAGGGATTGATTTGTAAAAATTTTGAATGATAGGGGTAAATTGGTAATTTGTTCATTGATGTGATTTTTGATTAAATTGAATGAAAAATGTGTTAATTGAGCTTAAATTTAAATCCATTAGATAAAGTACAAAAGGAGAAGGATTCGGATCGAGGAAAAACAAAAGTAAACGAATAGACGGAAGCTAAATTCATCGACTTTCGAGGTAAGTTTAAGCAATTGGGTTAAATCTAATTTTATTTTATAAATTAGACTTTTGTTAAGAAGAGATAGGTATGTTAAATTATATAATGCCGAATGTCTTATTATGTTTGTTTGGAATTGGCCGAATGAGGGGTTGTTTATAATTTGGGTACAATTGCATAAAAAGGACACTTTGATATTGATAAGGTAATATAAATATGTGAGATATTAAATTAAAATGTGATTAATTTCTTTTATGAATCGGTTGGATGTATGACAAAAGCTTGGCCGAATGTGCTATCATATTGGATAGAGAATATTAATGACATATTTTGGTGCATGTAATTGTGTGCGATACGTTATGGAAAGTCGGCGCTGTGTGTGCGATACGCTACGGAAAGTCGGCGCTGTGTGTGTGAAGAATTAAAGTAACGGCACTGTGTGTGAGATACGTTACGGAAAGTCAGCACTGTGTGTGCGAGATTGTAACCGAGCACTGTGTGAGTGAGATCGGTTGATAGGGCACTGTGTGCGAGATTGGTTGTTTAAGCATTATATGTGCAAATGGATATACCGAGCACTGTGTGTGCGAATTCGGTTATATGGCAATATGCTACTTGAGTTGCACGGTGTGTGCAGATTTATGAAACGTACAGTAGTAGAAACAAATAAAAGGAGACATCCGAGAAATGGTAAATAGGTAATAGAGTATGACAAATGAATAGCTTAATGCTAAAGGTAAGTTGATGGTTACATGATCGTACAGTATTGATATGTCACAATTAACTGTTGAGTTTGTTGGAATGAAAGATGATATGATCATATTTGATTTCGAGACTTGTTGGATTAATGAATGAAGATTGGAAACATGCTATTTGTATTATATTGAAGTATTCATTGATATTTAAGTCAAAATGACTTAATTAGAATAACAATTGTACTTAGATCTTTTCTTATTAATGCTTAAACTTACTAAGCTATGATAGCTTATGGTGTGTGTCATTGTGATTATTTTATAGACCGCAAATGCTAGCTCGAGCTCGGGGATCTCTGTTGAAGTCAAATACACTATTACCAAACTTTGGTATCTTATAAGTTACAACTCTTTTGAATTCATGGCATGTATAGGCTAGGTCTTTTTAGTTTATTTTGGATGGTACGAATTTGTATATAAGCCACGCGAAAATGGCTATACATCTATGCTTTTGTGTTTCAGTATAGTTTAGCCATGTTTGAATCTAATATAAGCCTATTTTGAAAATTTATTCAATACTATACTATGTGCGATAGTTGAATACATAAACTTGATGTTAGATAGGGTCTATAATGCATTTTGGCCGATAATTATTCATACGTTATATGCATGTGTATGATTTGTAATATTGGTAACAGTGTTAAAAATGTAGATATGTGGTGGTGATATAATATATGTTATATTAAAGGTTTACTTTAATGATATATGCGTTTGCTAATTTGAGATTTTAGAAATGGATCGAATATGGTATGTGTGTATATATGATATTTGGGATGGTGATGATTTGTTTTGATATGTCTATATGAACGCATCAATGTGATTAAATATAGATGATATATAATTGCACCTTGTGCATGCGCATACCATAGGTGATATAGTAAAGAGAAATAAAAATTGATGTGTATTATTCGTAGGCATTTGACAATGGTTTGTTTTTGCATGGAGTTTTAAATTATTTCATTGAGTGCTTAAACATGTTCGGCTAAGTGTCACAAATGGTTAAACCAATGATGTATTAATGAGATAAGGTATATTTATAATATATATATATATATAGTGAACAATGCCGAATGGGATAAGACGCTTATGCGATAAACAAATGGTTTTGAGCTTCGTATTTGTGGTTTGAACGAATGTGGGATGAGATATATGTTTAATAATATTTTAAAGATGTATGTTTAGTGGATAGTAGATGTTTTCATTAAATGATTAATTGCCAAATATCTATTCGAACATTATATTATACATGGCTATATGAGTAGTGATTTGCTTATTGATATGCATTTTACTAAGTATTATTTCTGATAGAATGCATTAATTTCTATTGGTTCAGTAATGCCCGTAACCCTAATCCGGTGACAGATATGGGTTAAGGGTGTTACAAGCCCACAGAACAAAGAATCCCACCCCAACTACAACTGCTGCTTCCTGTTTTGAAGGTTCCAACATTGGAGGCGTAGAGGCGCACGATGCGGAGCCACTAGAGACGCGCGATTTGGGGAGATTGTCGTGGGTATTGGCGGCGCGAAGATGCATCTGCTACCCTAGGGTTTACTGACTTTGCAAATTGTTTTTGGCTGTTTGGGCTGTTAGCTTAATTGGGCCCCAATATTACCTTGATGGACTGTTGGATTTTGTTTTATTGGGTCTGGGCAAGAAATTGGGCCTTACAAATTATTATTATTATTATTATTATTATTATTATTATTATTATTATTATTATTATTTGTATTTGAATTGATGTACATAATATTTATTTACTGGTTTGTTACTATAGTTTTTAGTTTTAAATTTTCTTTAGTTTTTTTTTCTTCCTTTTTAATTAGCTTGTCCCATAAATTTTTATTAATGTAAAAAATCTTTGTCCCATAAAATTTTTTATTAAGTAATTTTTCGTAATTCGAGATTCGAGAAATCGTACCCTAACTTACTGAGTTTCGATTTTTTTCGTCGAGTCTAAAGAACTAATTATTTTTAAAATCAAAGCATATAAGTTAAATAAAAGCTTATTCTCAAGAATTCAAAAATATTGTGTCCTAACTCACTGGATGTGACATTTTGTTATCTTGAGGTAAGAATTTCTAAAAATAAAGGCAATATTCTGTATTTGGAATTTTGAGAAATTGTGCCCTAACTTACTGGGTTTCGATTTTTCATTTAACCCAAATAACTGAATATCCTTCTTAAACTTAAGTGTATGAGTTTTAAAAGTCAAAAGACAAGTTCAGTTTCGAGGATTTGAATTGTCGTATCCTAACTCACTGGGCTTGATATTTTACTTCTTCGAAATAAGAGGGTCTTAGCATCCAATTCGATTTATTCAAGTTTTCTTTAAAATAAAGAAGATCGTATTTTAAAATCTTTTCAAGATTTCGACGTTAAGACATAAATTAATCAATTAGGTACCAATTTTGGGCGCTACGAGGGTGCTAATCCTTCCTCGTGCGTAACCGACTCCCGAACCCGTTTTCTTGAATTTTGTAGGCCAAAATCATTGTTTTAATAAATCAAAATGTTTTAATGATCAATCTCAAGGTGATCCGATCACACCTCAAAAAAAGGATTGGTGGTGACTCCATTTTCATTTTCAAAGTCGACCCGGTTTTTTTAAAAAAAAAATAGTTTCGACAATATGCATTTAAATAATATTCAAATTAATTAATATTATTAAATTTTAGGAAGAATATAAAAAATAATTTATTATAACTTGTTTTATATTTTAATATATGAAATATAAATTTAATTAGAATATATAAACTATATTTTAAATATTTAAATAAAACCATTAAATATTTGTAATTAGATACTAACATAATTGTATTATTTTTAACAAAATACTCTTTTATTTTTAATTAATAATTTTAACACATTTGTAATTAAGTATCAAGAAAAAAATCGAAAGTATTATACCAAAAGTACTTTTGAGGAGGAAAAGTTAAAAATTTTAACTTCTCTTTTTCAAAATTATTTTTCAAAAGTGCTTTTAAAAAAATAAAAAATTTCATTAAAAAACAATTTATTTAACAAAGTAAAAAAAAAAAAAAGTGTTTTTCAAGTAAAAATAATTAAAAAACCCTAACTATCACATGGTTACCCTTAGGGATGAAGTAGTCGCTCACTGTCGTATCAATCACGGACACGTGAGGAGGGCTAAATGGTACAATGGGATGGAGTCTAAAGGCTTCTCTGGCGCATGCCTTAATATAGTTAAGTTGTGGGAAATCAGATTCTTGTACTAACCTATCTTTTCCAACCACAGTATCTAATTCTTCTTTAGCCTTTTTTAGCATTTTTGGATTATTCGACATCTCTGCAAATGCCCATTCTAAGGCATTTGATGGATTATCCACTGCTGCAATCATAATTTCCTGAAAATTAAGTTGAAAAAAAAGAGATTATCAATATATAGGGGTGATTTTCTATGATAACCCGTGTATATTATATCATATTTATGTTATTTTCATGTCTTAGTAATCCATTTTTAGTAAAAGTTTAACATGATGGTGGCTTATATTTTGTTCAAAAAAATTAGAGAAAAGGAAATGTTGGATATTTGATGAAGGAATGTATTGAGATAGACAGTAGTACAACATAGAAGTATATGGATTATAAAAATTTTAATTTTTTATTGTCTTATATCAGTTTACATGAAGATCTATATTTAAATAAGTTGAAAATAATAATAAAATATTATAAGTTGACAAATCTTAGAACTTGATTAATTAAACTTATCTCTTGGTTAGTTATTTTCAATCTAACCAACAATCAAAAATATTTTATAAATTATTATTATTATTTCACTGTAAGTTCGCAACTTACAAAATAAGAAGCTCACAGGTGTGGGTTACCCTGACGGAGCTCGCACCCGATCTCACAGGTTTGGTGAGATCTCGCTATTAGAGCTCGCTCGTAATTTTTGGTGAGCTTGCAATTTTGTAAAGTTCCCACATTTGATGGATTCACAGTCTTGAGCTCATAATCTTGATAAGCTCGCAATTGTGCAAATTGAGTTCCCCAATGCATCTATCGTCATTTCGCAACAGGAAAGACGTACTTTAACTTGAGCTCTGATCTCGTCCGCTACAGTAGTGGGGATCATCATCATCAGTCAAAGAAACCAAAACATCAAGCAAGTCTTGAGGTTCATGTTTCTTGCCATCTCTCCATTGTTGAATCCTGTCTTCAATAATGGGATTGTTATATTTCTCTAGAACACTAGTTGCGTCCTCCACGATTTTCTCATGCCCCTCCAGGTCGAGGCCAATCAAAAATGGCAAGTAATCGGATATACAAAAGGAATAAAGATGAATGACACAAGCGAAAATGGCGTCGACGTATTCTTCTTCCTCAAAACCGGGTCCACCATCTGCTTTCCCTTCTCCCAAGTATCTTCGATTAAAGATCAACTTCCTCGTCACCTTGCAACAATAGTGTTGGGCAATCAGTCTTAAGTCTACAAGGCAGCCTTCATCACCATTTTTCCATTGGTTAAGTACGTAACGCACGAGGTTATCAGCTTCTTCAACTCTTTTCTCATGAAGCCATCGATGTCTTTCCTGTGAAAGCATCTCCCCAACCATAACTCTCTTCATTTTTCTCCACTGATCTCCTAAGGGTGAAAAAATAGTAGTTAAGTGCCCTTTTGAGAGGACATCAGTGGCCATGTTAAGGGGTCTTGAAGCAAAACTAGCATCCTGTTTTCTCAAGAATTGGAGACTGATTTCAGTACAAGTGACGGGAATCACATGAACGTTTCCTAGACGAATACAAGCAATTTCGGTTTTCATTTCTTTCATGACACTGTATCTAATGAGACACCGAAGTTTTCTTCTTGTTTATGATAAATTCAGGGAGGTTTCCAACAACATGCCAAGGTTTAGGGCCTGGCGGAAAGATCGGGCTGCTTAGGTTTGTGGGCATTGGGCTGCCATTTAAGCTTAAAGAGGTAACACAAAGCAACAGTGATGAAAACAACTAAGGTGGAGAAGCTTAGCATTGTTGTAAAAGGAGCCGATGAACATAGAATAACAGATTTCCATGGTCATTTGAAAATAAAGACCAAGGAGGATACCCATATTAGATTTCCCTCGCAATATATATACACATATATGGATATAATTGTGTAACACCCCCTACCCGTATTCGTTGTCAGAATAAGGTACGGGGCATTACCGGAGTTTACAATTTTTTTTTTTTTGAAACCGAAACCATTCTAATTCAACATATTTTCAAAATAAAATTCATGCATATTTATAAAATAACTTCAACACATAAGCCATATCAGTGGCTAACCTTATATTCATTTCATATTAACGTTTATTTTATTAGCTTATACATGCCATTCATTTCCAAACTAAAGTTTCTTTAAATACCGAAATACTGGGGTTGATAGTGTGATGAGTCTCCCACCGATCCGACCTCCGAGCTCTTAACACTACAAAACAGGGAAAAAGGAAATAGGGTAAGCACTTTGTGCTTAGTAAGCCCATGTAACAAGAATTATACTTACCTAGTATAATCAATACAAGCAATAAACATTCGTATACTCACTCAATGCATTATTTCCCTAGTATTCACAAACTCAACATCCAAGTTAGTCCATTAATTTTCATCTATCAATAGTATACACGCCATGATTGATGAGCTCATCAATGTCATGATTTCCATTTCCTTGTTATTTTTCCATATTTATCCCGTTGAATTACTCGGAATTTCAATGGATTTTCAGAGGTACACTTTAGTGTACAAATCCGGGTCCGTCAATTCATATTCATGTGCGCACATTTTCATTTCAGAGAGCACACTCCCGCGAACCTCATCTTTACAAATGGGATTACGATCGAGCTAAATCTGTAATATAAACTCATAGAGTATTGTCGGGATTACAGTCGAGCTAAATCACCTGCAACGACAATTACTCTAATGAGCTTGGATCCAATTACCAGTCCGAGGCTAAATTGAGACCTAATTCGGATTACCCGTCGGGCAAATCCATTTTCCACATATTCTTCGGGAGGGCTATATCAGGATAGGATCACCCGTCCGGGCTAGATCCTTTTTCACTGTCAATTCCTTTTCAGAGATCCATCGAATTTTCCTTTCATTCAACCGGGATTTCTTTCCCCTTTTTATCAAACATATCAATGTTTCATCAAATTTCATACAATGGACATTCAAATCATATTCATATCAATAACATACATTTCAAACATTTAAGAATATAATTCAAGTTACACGAATTTACCTCGATACTAGTTCGTTTATAAAATCTACTAATCCGGGACTTTTTCATTTCCTCGATCTAGCTTTGTATTTGAGTTTTCCGGATCTAAATAAATAAATTCAATCATCAATTCAATACATTTCATGTTCACATGTAGCATTTTCTATAATTCTATTATTATTTTTAGTTCATTCAAAACTGTCTACTTGAGTCACCAGTCACTAAATTATTTATTTCTCGAGCTACAGAGCTCCAAATGAAGAACCGTTAATTTTCCCTGAAACTAGACCCACATATCTTCTTCCCTAGACCCACATATCTTCTTCCCATAACATTTTCAGAATTTTTGGTATGGCCAATCAATACCAAATTATTCTTAATGTTTCCCCTGTTTTATTGTTTGACTGTTCTGACCTCTCTTCACTACGAATCAAATTACTATTCGTACAGAATTCATATGACCTTCTTATTTATTTCATTTGAAAATAGACTCATTCAGGATTCTAAACATATAAAGTTAAGCCCCCAATTATTTTTCTCCAATTTTTTATGATTTTGCAAAGTCAGAACAGGGGATCCCGAAATCCCTCTGAACCAGTCTTACAAAAATATAAATATCTCAAATTACAGAATTCCTTTGCTTTCCATGTTTCTTTCATATGAAAATAGACTCAATAAGCGTTAATTTCCTATCTCATTCAACTTCTAATTCCACTTCTACGATTTTTAGTGATTTTTCAAATTTACTCTACTGCTGCTGTCCAAAACAGTATTGTTATAGCTTATTTTACAATTAAATCATTTACCCAATTCTAACTTCAAATTCTTTCAATTAAACCACTAATTCATCATTTTATTCATCATATGCTATATTCAAAAACTCTAAAACTTCAAAAATTTCAACTTAAATTCATCAAAACTTTGTTCTAAAACTTATAAAGCATCAAAATTAAAAGAAAAGGACTAAATTAACTTACCAAATTAAACTCCAAGCTTTAAAAACTATATTATCCCCTTTTTTCTTTCTTTTCTCTTCTTCTTTCTCCCTTCACGTTTGCTCTCTGTTTCTTCCTTTGTTTTTATCCCTTTTGTTTCTTTTCTCCTTTCTTTATATATATATATAATAATATAATAATATAATAATATAATAATAAACTAAAAATCTCATATTTTTCTTCACTAAACCGCCCCATCTTTACAAAATGGCATAATTGCCATTTTGGTCCTTCATAATTTCTTTTAATCTATAATTCAACTTTTACTTTCATTTCAATTTAGTCCTTTTCATTTAATTACCTACCCAAACGTTAAAATTTTCTAACGAAAGTTTAATACCACATTACTAACATTTTATAAATATTTATAAAAATATTTCCTATCATATAAAGACTCATGCAAACATATTGAAATAAATTTCTATTTAAATCGGATTTATGGTTGCGAAACCATTATTCCGATAATCTTGAATTTAGGCCATTACAACTCTCCCCCCCTTTTAAGGATTTTCGTCCTCGAAAATCTTACCAGTAAAGAGGTTTGGATATTGTTTCCTTATTGCCTCCTCCGGTTCCCATGTCGCTTCCTCGATCCCGTGTTTTTGCCACAATACCTTCACCAAATTTATTTTTTTATTTCTAAGCTCCTTTGTTTCCCGTGCCAATATCTTGATCGGTTCTTCATCAGTAACTCATATCGGTTGAATCTCCACTTACATCGGAGAAATAACATGTGAAGGATCGACCGATATCGTCGTAGCATAGACACATGAAAAACATTATGGATTCTATCAAGTTCGGTGGTAATGCCAACCGATAAGCGATGGTCCAATTCTTTCTATGATCTCATATGGCCCGATAAATCTTGGACTCAATTTACCTTTTCGACCGAACCGGAGACCTTTCTTCCAAGGAGACACTTTCAGAAATACCTTGTCACCGACACGAAATTCAATCTCTTTTCGTTTAAGATCGGCATATGATTTTTGGCGATCGGAAAGTCGCTTTTAAACTATCCCGAATAACCTTCACTTTTTTCTTCTGTTTCCGAATTAAATCAACCCCATGTATCTTCTTTTCACCTTTGAGCTCTGTCCAATACAATGGTGTTCTACATTTTCTACCATACAAAGCTTCATATGGAGCCATTTTAATCTTTGGGAGATAATCATTATTGTAAGCAAATTCAATCAAAGGTAGATACCTCTCCCAATTACCTTTAAACTCTAGTGTACAACATCGAAGCATATCTTCCAATACTTGTATTACACGCTCAGATTGGCCATGCAATGCGAGGATGAAATGCGAGACTAAAATACAACCGAGTACCCAAAGCTTCTTGCAATTTATCCCGAAACGAGGCGTAAATCGGGATCTCTATCTCGATATAATGGAGATAGGCACTCCATGTAGCTCGACAATCTTAGATATGTACAATTCAGCCGGTTTATCTAAAGAATAATCCATACGCATCTGAATAAAGTGTGCGACTTTGTCAATCGGTCAACAATCACCCAAATAGCATCTTTTTTCTCGGAGACAACGGTAACCCGATACAAAATCCATAGTGATTCTTTTCCCATTTCCATTCGGTATAGTAATTGGTGAAGTAACTTGGAAGGTACCTAATGTTCTGCTTTGACTGTTGACATATCAAACATCTTGATACAAACTCGAGAAATATCACGTTTCATACCGCCACACGGTACATCTTTTTCAAATCATTATACATTTTATTACTTCCGGATGTACGGACATAGTACCACTTTGTGAGCCTCGTGTAAAATCTTACGTATGAGCTCACAATTCTTGGGTACACATACCCTACCTCGAATAATAAACAATCATCAACCCCAATTTGAAATTGAGAATCGACTGCACGACTCACATTGTACCCGTTTAACTTTGTAACTTCTCATCATTCTTCCGAGCTTCACATATTTCTTTGTAGAAATGTCGGTTTAGCTCTCAATTCAGCTATGATTGAACCATCATTAGTCCACTCGAACTTTACATCTTTCTGCAATAATCGAGTCATCGGAGAAGCTATCATAGAGAATCCTTGTACAAATCTCCGATAATAACCAGCTAAACCCAAGAAACTTCTAACTTCAGATACAGTCTTCGGTGGACTCCAATTGACAATAGCTGAGATTTTACTTGGATCTACCCTGATGCCTTCAGCAGATACAATATGTCCAAGAAAACCCACTTTTCGAAGCCAAAATTCACATTCTTGAATTTAGCATATAACTGTTTCTCTCGCAGAATTTGCAACACAATTCTCAAATGTTCTGTGTGTTCTTCTTCATCTCGAGAATAAACCAAAATATCATCAATAAATACTACCACAAATCTGTCTAAGTACGGTCTGAATATTCAATTCATCAGATCCATAAATACTGCAGGTGCATTAGTCAACCCAAACGGCATAACCAGAAACTCATAATGTCCGTACCTGGTTCTGAAAGCTGTTTTTGGCACATCTGACTCCTTTACTCGTAACTGATAGTAGCCCGATCGGAGATCAATCTTTGAAAATATAGTAGCACCTTTCAACTGATCAAACAAATCATCAATCCGGGGCAATGGATACTTATTCTTTATAGTTACCTTATTGAGTTGTCGATAGTCAATACACAATCTCAAAGACCCATCTTTTTTTTTCACAAATAGAACCGGAGCACCCCAAGGTGAATGACTCGGTCGGACAAAACCTCTACCAACAAGTTCTGTGAATCGTGTCTTTAATTCCTTTAATTCTGTAGGAGCCATTCGGTACGGAGCTATGGAAATCGGAGTAGTTCCCGGAATCAAATCTATAGAAAATTCCACTTCTCTTTCTGGTGGCAACCCTGGTAACTCTTCTGGAAACACATCAGAAAATTCGCATACCACTGGCACTGCTTGAATCTTCGACTCAGATACCTTGGTATCTAATACATAAGCAAGAAAAGCATCATACCCCTTTTTGACATACCTCTGAGCAGTAATAACTGAAATCACATCAGATAATCCCTCTGTCTGATCGGATTTAACCCGAAGTAATTCACCATTCTGACACTTCAACACAATATATTTCTGTTTACAGTTTACTACTGCATCATGCTGAGTTAACCAATCCATGCCCAATATCACATCAAACTCATCAAATGGCAGTAACATCAAATCAGCCAGGAAACAATAACCTCTTACCATCAGTGGACAATTTTTACAAATTTTATCCACTAAAATAGATTGGCCAAAGGGGTTCGAGACTTTAACAAACAAATTCGATGAGGTTCAACAAATAAATCTTTTACGCATGCAAGTTTTACACATATATATGAATGCGTAGAACCGGGATCAATCAATGCAGTAATATCAGTCTCAAGTAAAGAAAATGTACCAGTAATAACATCGGGTGCTGAGGCATCTTCTCTTGTACGCATGACATATGTCCTAGGAGGTGCTCATGTCTCAGGCCTACTTGCAGTATCTTTTGTAGCTCCTCGGCTACCACTAACATTACCGGATGGTCGAGATGGTCTACTCCTCAAAGATGGATTACTTGGCTTCGATATATATTCAGCTTCTTTTTCACTTCTTTCTGGACAATCTCTGAGGAAATGGTCAAAAGAACCACATCGGTAACAAGCCCCAATCGACATTCACCAAAATGAGCTTTATTACAATACTGGCATCTCGGCTTAGGGGTACTAACACTGCTAACACTGGTCACTGATGGAGTGGAAGATCTTGAATTAGTGCGCTGTGAACCTCGCACTCTATCCGAATACCCAGTGGTTGAGGTAGAACGATCCTGGTACTTCTTCAATTTCTTTGGAGCAGAAAACTGAAATTTTCCCATTGGTCTTTTACTAAAAATTCGAGCTTCCCTCTCAGCCTGTTTCTTTTCTTTGCTCCATTCTTTTGCTTTATAAGCTCGTTCTGCTAGTGTAGCAAACTCTCGAATTTCAAGAATTCCAACAAGTAGCTTAATTTCTTCATTCAACCCTTCTTCAAATCGTTTGCACATTTCAACCATTGTACCATTCTCGAGCATATTTACTCAACCGAACAAATTCTCTTTCATACTCAGATACTGATCTATTGCCCTGTTTCAGCTCAAGAAATTCTTTTCTTTTCTGATCAAGGAATCTCTGGCTGATATATTTCTTTTTGAACTAGGTCTGGAAGAATTCCCATGTAATTTCTTCTTTGGAACAATCAAGCTTTAGTATTCCACCAATGATAAGTCGTGTCTTTTAGCGTTGAAACGGCACATTTCAAACATTCTTCTGGTGTGCAAGATAATTCCCCAAAACCCGAGTAGTATTTTCTAACCAAAATTTAGCTCGTTCGGGATCATCATCAACTGCTGCTCGAAATTCTTTGGCCCCATATTTTCGGATTTTATCAACAGGAGCTTTTCCTTTTCTGACAGATTCAGTACCTATACCCTGTGGAATCTCGGGAACCGGTGGAGGAACAGGAGGGGGAGCTTGAGTTTCTTTTGACTTTGTAGGGTTAGTTCTTATATATTGGGTAAACCATTCATTCATCATTTGAAAGAAGGCTATTTTTGCCTCCTCCCTTGACCCTCTATACCGGGCCTTCTACTGCTAGTTTCTTCTCTTTGTATTGAAGCCAGGAGCATGACTCCCAGCTTCCTCAGATTGAGCTCGGTCAGATGACATTACTATAAGGAAAACACAATTTAAGCGGTCAGGAGATATCACACTATAAAAAAAAATAATTTAAATGGCATGTATAGCTAATCCGTATTCACTATATCGGTCCTAGAACCGACTAAACCGTAGCTCTGATACCAACAAATGTAACACCCCCTACCCGTATTCGTTGTCAGAATAAGGTACGGGCATTCTGGAGTTTACAATTTTTTTGAAACCGAAACCATTCTAATTCAACATATTTTCAAAATAAAATTCATGCATATTTATAAAATAACTTCAACACATAAGCCATATCAGTGGCTAACCTTATATTCATTTCATATTAACATTTATTTTATTAGCTTATACATGCCATTGATTTCCAAACTAAAGTTTCTTTAAATAGAAATTTGGGGTTGATAGTGTGATGAGTCTCCCACCGATCCGACCTCAGAGCTCTTAACACTACAAAACAGAAAAAGGAAATAGGGTAAGCACTTTGTGCTTAGTAAGCCCATGTAACAAGAATTATACTTACCTAGTATAATCAATACAAGCAATAAACATCCGTATACTCACTCAATGCATTATTTCCCTAGTATTCACAAACTCAACATCCAAGTTAGTCCATTAATTTTCATCTATCAATAGTATACACGCCATGATTGATGAGCTCATCAATGTCATGATTTCCATTTCCTTGTTATTTTTCCATATTTATCCCGTTGAATTACTCGAATTTCAATGGATTTTCAGAGGTACACTTTAGTGTACAAATCCGGGTCCGTCAATTCATATTCATGTGCGCACATTTTCATTTCAGAGAGCACACTCCCACGAACCTCATCTTTACAGCGGGATTACCAGTCCAGGCTAAATCCCCTGTAATATAAACTCATAGAGTATTGTCGGGATTACCAGTCCAAAGCTAAATCCGCAAGCGACAATTACTCTAATGAGCTTGGATCTGAAATTACAGTCAGGCTAAATTGGACCTAATTCGGATTACACTGTCCAGGAGCTAAATCCATTTTCCACATATTCTTGGGAGGGCTATATCGGGATAGGATCACCCGTCCAAGCTAGATCCTTTTTCACCGTCAATTCCTTTTCAGAGATCCATCGAATTTTCCTTTCATTCAACCGGGATTTCTTTCCCCTTTTTATCAAATATATCAATGTTTCATCAAATTTCATACAATGGACATTCAAATCATATTCATATCAATAACATACATTTCAAACATTTAAGAATATAATTCAAGTTACACGAACTTACCTCGATACTAGTTCGTTTATAAAATCTACTAATCCGGGACTTTTTCCTTTCCTCGATCTAGCCTTGTATTTGAGTTTTCCGGATCTAAATAAATAAATTCAATCATCAATTCAATACATTTCATGTTCACATGTAGCATTTTCTATAATTTTATTATTATTTTTTAGTTCATTCAAAACTGTCTACTTGAGTCACAGTCACTAAATTATTTATTTCTCGAACTACAGAGCTCCAAATGAAGAACCGTTAATTTTCCCTGAAACTAGACCCACATATCTTCTTCCCATAACATTTTTAGAATTTTTGGTATGGAAAATCAATACCAGATTATTCTTAAAGTTTCCCCTGTTTTACTGTTTGACTGTTCTGACCTTTCTTCACTTCAAATCAAATTACTATTCGTACAGAATTCATATGACATTCTTATTTATTTCATTTGAAAATAGACTCATTCAGGATTCTAAAAATATAAAGTTAAGCCCCCAATTATTTTTCTTTAATTTTTTATGATTTTGCAAAGTCAGAACAGGGGATCCCGAAATCCCTCTGAACCAGTCTTACAAAAATATAAATATCTCAAATTACAGAATTCCTTTGCTTTCCATGTTTCTTTCATATGAAAATAGACTCAATAAGCGTTAATTTCATATCTCATTCAACTTCTAATTCCACTTCTACGATTTTTAGTGATTTTTCAAATTTACTCTACTGCTGCTGTCCAAAACAGTTTTGTTATAGCTTATTTTACAATTAAATCATTTACCCAATTCTAACTTCAAATTCTTTCAATTAAACCACTAATTCATCATTTCATTCATCATATGCTATATTCAAAAACTCTAAAACTTCAAAAATTTCAACTTAAATTCATCAAAACTTTGTTCTAAAACTTATAAAGCATCAAAATTAAAAGAAAAGGACTAAATTAACTTACCAAATTAAACTCCAAGCATTAAAAACTATATTATCCCCTTTTTTCTTTCTTTTCTCTTCTTCTTTCTCCCTTCACGTTTGCTCTCTGTTTCTTCCTTTGTTTTTATCCCTTTTGTTTCTTTTCTCCTTTCTTTATATATATATATATAATAATATAATAATATAATAATAAACTAAAAATCTCAGATTTTTCTTCACTAAACCGCCTCATCTTTACAAAATGGCATAATTGCCATTTTGGTCCTTCATAATTTCTTTTAATCTATAATTCAACTTTTACTTTCATTTCAATTTAGTCCTTTTCATTTAATTACCTACCCAAACGTTAAAATTTTCTAACGAAAGTTTAATACCACATTACTAACATTTTATAAATATTTATAAAAATATTTCCTATCATATAAAGACTCATGCAAACATATTGAAATAAATTTCTATTTAAATCGAATTTATGGTTGCGAAACCATTATTCCGATAATCTTGAATTTAGGCCATTACAAATTGTCTTATTTATGTAACATGATTAAAACTTTTATTAAACATTCGTGGAGTTCAAATCATGTTAATTTTATCTTTACCTTTTGATACAGGCACACCCGGGGCACCACCAATTTTTAAATTTATGGAGCAACTCAATATTCAAACTTCAATCCTCTTGAGCTCAGATTCTTGCCTTTGCCTGCTTAGATTGTCAAGTTCTTCTCTAAGAAGACGAACGACATTTGCTTGCTTATATTCCCAGTGTTTTACAATGTATACTAACTGAGACGAGCCCTTGTCTGTATAATTAGTTAGCTCTATAAGATGTTGGAAAATCAACTATAGTTGGCTCCCCCACAATTGTTACCTCTTCTAACATATCTTGGTCATCTCTTGGCTTTTCTACATTAAACTGCTTCCCAGCTTCATGCTCAATTAGCTTGATTCGCACCTTTCTTCAAGCTGATTTAGTCGTGTTAGCTTAGTTCAGCTTGATTCGGCATTCAACTAGCCCAATGCCTTTTGGTGAACATGAAGAGACAAAGTTGCCAGGTGCCTTTTGGTGAACATGAGGAGACAAAGTTGCAAGGTGCCTTTTGGTGAACATGAAGGGACAAGGTTGTTGGTGCCCTTTCAAAAAACCTAAGGGTTAAGGGACAAGGTTACTAGTGTCTTTTCAAAAACTTAAAGGTTAAAAGGTTGTTAGGTGCCTCTTCAAAAACTCAAGGGTTAAGGGTTAAAGGTTACTGGTGCCCTTTCAAAAACTTAAGGGTTAAGAGGCAATATTAGAAGACTATTTGGCTAGCCTTTGTTCAGCCTATAAAAAGGCTATGTAATTCTCATTTAAAGAAATTCAGACTTTAAGAAAATTTTATGAACTTTTGTTCATTTGAGTGAGTTTATCTCCTCTTCATTTTCGTACAAGTTTCATTAGACTTATCAAGCTTGCTTGTGGCATCTTCGACTTGTTTGAACTTATCACCAAATTCCCTTTTGGTGTGGCGTTCATCAACCTATTTTCATCTTTCCACCTTAAACATTATAGAATCCGGGTGACACTCTTTAGTGTTGAATCGATTCTTGTTTAAGTTCTTTTATCCACCTCCATCCAATTATCATATTTATTTATTTTATTATTTTTTTAATTTATCAAACCGAACCAACTCCTATTTATTTACTTAAAGCTTTCGTAAACTCATTTATATTTTCCGAATTATTTTCCAAAGGCTTGATCCCTCCTCGTAGACGATTGGGCAGCTCATATACGTTTCGACTCACCTCGAGCTGGTTCGTATCACCTTTAATATAAAAAAAAACTTATATAATAATTATTCATAAAAGTGTATAGGAAGCAAGCATTGTACTCGTAAAGCATGAAATTCACCAGTCTTTTTATTTTATTTTTGTGTACAAAAATTATTTTTATTTAGTTGAAATTTGATGTGTACATTGTCCACATAAACATATCATTCATATTTAAGTTACTTCAAATGTATGGGTACAGGCCTAAATTTTCCCGGGGCCCAAACCAACAACAACAAAATAAAAAATAACAGTCCAATAAATCAACCCAAATCACTAGCACAACTAAACCTAGCCCAATAAGCCCAAAACTTAAAGCTAAGTCAGAAAATCGAAACCCTAGCTGCTCCCTAGCGCCACAGCCTCTCCTTGGTGTCGTACCGCCCCCATGTGCTGCCATCGGCGTGCACAACGCCTCACGACCATCAAAACAGACGAAAACAGAAACCAACAGAGCAGGAAATAGTAAAGGCAAACAGAGAAAAAGAACAGAAAAGGAAAAACAACAATAGATATACTATTTTATTTGGCTATATAAGCCCAGCAATATTATGTATTTTGAGGGGGGAGGATTAACAGAGAAACTCGAAATACAAACAAGGAAAAAGCAGTTTGAAACGCAAAATATCTGTAACACCCTGAATTAGGGGTTATTTGTAATTTAAATAAATTCCATGTGGGCTTTAAGAATTAAATTCTATGATTTATTTGGCATGTTCTAGGGTCTAGAATTAAACCCGAGCTAGGCCTGACCTAGTGTTAATTTTTTTTTTAGTACCTAAAAGGAGGGAGTTAGGTGAGATAGGGCTTAAATAAAAATTTGGGCGAACTATGGCACAAAGAGCGCCTTGGTAAAGTGGCTCCCATGCGCCACTTAAGGGCTGGAAGTAACGCCAGCAAGGGCCTGGGTTCAATGCACGGTAGCAGCAAGTGGCATTTTATTTTTGGGTGTTGGCATTAAAAGGAAGGGGCTGAGTTAAGGAGGGCTTTAAAGAAATTTCGGCCAAGGGTTGAGCATGAAAGTCCAGGTGGTTGGAGTGGCTTGGGGCGCCATTTAAGGGTGTTGGCACGAAGGTCTTGGGTTCGAAACGCAAGGGACGCAAGGAGTTTTATTTTTTTTGGGCTTTGGCGTTGAAGGAGTAAGGGCCAGGAAGAAGGCTTATAATTAAAAGGTGAGGGCTTTATGCCATGAAAGTCCAAAGGGAAGAGTGGCTTAAGGCGTGAAAGGGGGGGTTGCTGCTTGAGGTCACTGGTTCAAGCCAGCATAGCAGCAGTTTGCATTTTTATTTTATTTTGGGGTGATGGGTTTAAGTAGGGAGGCTTTAAAAATAAATGTTGTGGTGTTATGACATGAAAGTCTAATGGGAGAAGTGGCTAAGGACATTGGAAGAGAGGGCTGGGGCGTGAGGTCGGTGGTTCGATTCAAAGAAGCAACACTTTGGTTTTTCCCTTTTTGCTGCTGGCGTGACAAGGTGAGTTGGCCTGCACATGGTTCTTTGTTTAGCATTTGGCTGGAAGAGTTTGTTAGGCACATGGTTTCTTTTATTTATTATTTATTTGATAAGATAAAAAGGGATAATATTAGCATTATTATTAGATTATTATGGGATTATTATTTAATTATTATTAGAGGTATTCAAATTATTTTGAATTAAGTCAAATATGTGGTCAAGAGCAAATTAAGGAATTGGTGGAATTTTAAACTCTTGGTTGGGGTAGAGTGGACGGCAAGGATATTAGGAGAGTGCTGAATTTCTTCAATTGGTTTCCTTCTCTTTTCTTTTACTATTAGTGAAATTCCCAATCTCTTCCATATTTGATTTTTCTTTTATTTTCCCTTAATGAAACTCCTATTCCACTTTTTCTTCAACCTCTCTTTTTCCACTCAAACCGAATCTTAAGCAACCATAGTCGATTTTTCCTCTTTTCTTTTTGATTGCATTAGCCAAGAATCTACCCCCCTTGGTGTGCCGATTTTCCTTCTCCTATTTGGTGTAGTTTGGCCGAATATTAGACAAGGGGGAGGGCTTTACTTTAATCAATTGGAAAGGGCTCCGGGATTTGTGAAGTATTCAGTCTCCATTCGTTAGCAATCGAACGTGGTAAGTGGTGGTAAGGATCTATTTTAGTAAGTAATTTATTTGGTATTGAGTAGATAGGGCCGAATAGGCCTTTGGTATTAACACTGACAATTGGCCGAATGTAGGGTCAAGATTTAGCATCGTAGATTGGCTTTTCGAGATCTAGGAATTACGATAGTAACAGGTGTGTAAGATCTCTATACACACTTTATTAATTTACATGACATTATTGTTTGCCTTAAATCTTTTGGTTGTGGTTAGCTTGTGGCATAATCATGGAATTCGGGTAAGTCCCCTAACTTGTAATTTTTAAATATTTGCATGCCATCACATGATGTTTAATACTATGACGAGATATATGAAATTTGATGTATAAGCATGTGATGGTGGGATTGATGAGAGGAGGGGGATGAATTATGGACTGTCATCAGTGGTTTTGACCACAAGATGGGTTGGCCCCATCAGACTATTTGTGACCTATGGTCATCAGTGGTTTTGACCACAACGATCGATTATTTGCGACTAAGTCCCAGTTGTTTGGTACCACCAGTGGTTTTGACCACATTTGATATATTGTGACCTATGGTCATCAGTGGTTTTGACCACACGATGGGTTGGCCCCATCATTTAATCTGTGACTTTAAGTCATCAGTGGTTTTGACCACACGGGGTAGAAAAGGAGTATGGATGGCTAGTTGGGTTGCATGAGCATGTTTATTAATGAATTGTGTATGAGATGTATTTTCCGAGTGGGGGATTTACACACTGAGTCTCGGTGACTCACCCCTTCCCTTAACATTTTGCAGATGGGTAGATCGCGGAGATGGAGCTGGATGGACTCGAGGTGGCCATGCAGTGGAAATTTTAATTAGACGAACTTGGACTTTGTTTTATTTTATTTAATGTTGGTTTATTTTAATTAAGTTGTAATAAGGCCTCCTAGATATGTTTTTATTATTTTATGTTTGGGATAATTTGTTTAAACTATTCTTTAATATTACATTAAGTACACGTGGTTTCTAAAATTTTAAATCGCAAAAATGTTTTATCTTGCCATCGGGCACACCTGAATCGGTAACAATCTGGCTTAATAAATATTTTTAAAATAAACCTAAGTATGGATTTTATACACCTCAAATGTTTCAAACAAAATAACCATCTTTTACCAAAAAGATAATTCGACTTAAAAGGATTTTCAAAGATGTTTTCTCTGTAGCACACCAAGAGACTTGAAAATGCAAGGTTTTCGACAAAACTTAAAACGATTTTTAAAAGATTTCAAAAAATGTTTTCTCGGTAGCAACCCAAGTTCGGTCGTAATGTTTGGGCCGGGTTTGGGGTGTTTCAATATCAAAGGTGCTTCATTTTATTTTATTTTTTATTTTTCGAAAGAAACAAAATAAAAAAGCAATAAAAAACTTACCTTCTTTCCACCTTCGGTTCATTGTTAAAGGTTATTGCCGAACCCCGGACACCTCGAAACCCCTTGGGTTTCCGATAAGGGTACGAGAGGTGAAACCACGAGACCGAAAACCCTTCTTTTTGTTTTCTATTTTCTCTTTTCCTTTCCATTTTTTTGAGGACTCGAAAGATACCTAAAATCGGGTTCGAAAAAGGCTCAAAAGCCTGCTTTTGGGCGTCTCGGACCGCCGTAAATGGCGGAGCTGCGGCGAAAGACACGGCCCAACCCTAGATCGGGGAAACAAAGCAGAGAGAGATTTTTAAACTTTTTTTGTTTTTTTAGAGAAAAAAATATCTTTTTAAAAAATAAAATGGTTTAAATAGCCTTTGTGAAACGGTGTCGTTTCACTTAGGCTTTAGAAACGAAAATCGGCGTCGTTTTACCCCAAAGATCCGGAGGCTGACCCGAGACCCGACCCGCGGGCTGAGGATCCGTGCGTTTTTGGAAGAAAGGGTTATTTACCCTTTCAGCCTTTCCGCCTTTTTTGGCTGTTCTATTTTAGTCCTATTTCTATTTTCTTAATTGGGCACCCATATTTTTCTTCTGTCTCAATTTGGTCCCCTTTGAAACGCAGCGCATAAAGGCTAGGGATATTTTCCCATTCGATCCTCTTTGTTCCACGCGCGTTTCATTTTGGTTCTCCATTCTTTTCTTTTATTTATTTATAATTTATCCTTTCGATTTTATTTTAATTTCGATTTCGTCATTGATTTGATTAATTTCAACCCCCTTTATATAATGTGTTTATATTTACATTTATTTTTGTTTATTTATCCATTTGTTTTATTATTTATTTATATTTTTGTTATATTAGAATTTTCATTTTCATCTTATGTTATATTTATCTATTATTCATACTTATTATATTCGTTTGTTTATTTATTTATTTACTTTTAATTATTTAAATTCAATATTACATATATTTATGTTACTTTTGTGTTATTATTTACATACTTGAGTTATTTATTTGCTTTACCTATTTATTTATTCATTTATTTCTTAATGTTTGATGTTATTCTTATTTATTTATTTATTTTATTATTATTTGTTTGTTAATATATTATTTATTATTAATGTTTGATGTTATTCTTATTTATTTATTTATTTTATTATTATTTGTTTGTTAATATATTATTTATTATTTCTATTAATACTACTATTATTTCTTTTATATTTCTATTCTTATTTTTGTTACTATTATTATTATTAATATTATTACTCTTATTTATTTATTTTTACTATTATTATTTATTTGTTAACATATTTTCATTATAATTTATTATTATTGTATTTTTTTTTGTTACCATTATTATTATTTTATTATCTTTAATCTATTGTACATAATATTTGTTTGTTTATTGAGTTAAAATTGTCTTTCCCTCGTGTTATTCATTTATTGTTTAAAATTTGTTACATTTAATTTGTGTTAATTTGCTTGGTATCTCTTTTAAAATTGTCTTTTAATTTATTGGTTTTGTTAATGTTGATAATGTATGGTCATTGTATGTACCCTAATTTGGTTTCTCGGTATTTATATATGTTGATTTTTCATTCGTATAATATTATTGTCATGTATTACTACTATTCATGCTTGTTATTGCGTCATGATTCAAATTCCCACTTTCACCCGATATTGATTATCTTTTAACAAGATAAACAAATATATTTTTGAGTCCATTAGTAAAAGCTTTCAAAATAAGGCAATATTCTATGATTGGAAATTCGAGAAATCGTGCCCTAACGTGCTGGGTTTTGGTTTTTCGTTTGGCCAAATAATCGAATACCCTTTTGATATTTTCAATGCATGAACTTTGGAAATCATGAGAGGATCTTGGCATCGAGGGTTTGAAACGTCATATCCTATTGTGCTGGATGTGATATTTTATTCCTTCGAAACAAAAGAATCTCAATATCCAATTCGAGTTATTTAAAATTTTTTAAAAACGGAATTGTATTCTAAAATCGTTTCAAATTTTTGACATTAGGACATCAATTAATCAATTTGGTACCAATTTTGGGCGTTGCGAGGGTGCTACTCCTTCCTTGCATGTAATCGACTTTCGAACTTGTTTTCTTAGATTTCGTAAACCAAAATTATTGTTTTAATAGATCTAAAATGTTTTATTATAATAATCCATCTCAAGGTAACCCGATCACACCTTAAATAAAGGATCGATGGCGACTCCATTTGTCATTTTAAAGTCGATCCCCATTTTTGAAACTTGAAAACAATGGTTTCGACAGCTTGGCGACTCCACTGGGGACTGGTTGAGAGTCAGGCCATAGATTGATTAATTTTTGTCCTTTCGATTGAAAATTTGGAAAATTGTTTTGAAAAATCATGTTTCTTTTGATGCATTTGTTGGTGCTATGATTGCAATAATGTTGAGTCCCATAAAATAGTTTGGCATTGCACTGCATGACCGTTGTGGTTGCACCTTTTAAGTGAGAGTGAGAAACTATGCGTTCGTGAGGTTTTCACCTCCTCATGGGCTAGTGGACTGCTTCCGGGATACATTCGTACCTATGTCTTCCTGAGGGTTTCACCTCCACATGGCCATAAGGGAAATGTATTCCCCTGAACCGAACTTGATCCATATGATCCTAAAATGGGTGAGGATTGAGGAATCTGCTGGTTCAGGTACCCTCCCTTTAGAACTAAGCTACATATAGCAAGCCTTAAGAGCCCACCCTAGGTAGAGCCACTCTGAACCCCTAGTGGTTATCCGGATAGGTACTCTATTTTGTTTATTTCTCCTGTGCTAACATGTTTTCTTTTGTTTTGATTGCATTTCATTTTCATCATAGAAAGGAGATGTTGAGTCACATTCGATTGCTGAATAGAAAAGCTTGTCATGGAGAATGGATTTTTTGATAAAGTGGAATATAATATAGATGTTCAAATAGGGTCCAAGTAAACAACAAGAGAAGGTTGATAGTCCATAAAGGAATACACGACTTTACTTTATTGCCTGAGGATTCAAGCCAACAAAGATTATTCAAGAGTCGTCATGTCTTAAAGGAGCTGATGAGCGTCGCGGGGATAAGTGGGCAATAGGCTGCAGTCCGGATTGATTGGAAAGGAGATAATAGAGACATCTTGGAAAATTCACAATATTTGACCATAACATCCGGATATGAAGAAAAGGATCGGTATCTTCGCTTGGAATATCAGGGTAAGGCCGTATATGTAATTTGTTTTATGTAAAGAAATTTATTTTCTAGAAAAGTTGTTCTAATGGAATTGAATCCAGAATCAACGCCTCTCTTTCTTTTTGCATTCATCTCATGCATTTGCATCACATTGCATCACATGCATTAAATTTCACGAAGAGGCCCTGATTAAAACAAAATTATTTCAGAGTTAATCTGGAAACTAACAAGAGCCAACCCATCAAGCATCGTTACAGCATTCGCGCCAAATCTAGATTAAAGAGTCAAAGATTAGAAAGGTTAGAGCAAATGCAAAAAGAAATGCAAGACCAGTTGCAAGCGTAACTACAAAAGCAGTTAGCGAAGGTGCAACAGGAGATGAGGGATCAAATCTTGGAATCCCAAAGAAGCATGGTGAATCAATTAGCGCAGTTGCTAGCTGGAGAACGAGAGAAGGGGAAAGGTATTGCCGTCAACTTAGGAGATGATAATGAAGATCCCACCTACCCCCCGGGTTTTACCCCAATAAACGACCAGACCCGACCAAACGCGTATCCACAAGTGATACCCGTCACTATCAGACCCCAACAATATCAGGCCGGTACCTCGGCACCAATAAATTACCCGACAGGCTCAGGTTCCAATCTGGGGGATAACCTAACCCATCCTATAGTTCCTGATCTAGACGAAATGGCAAAAATAAAAAAAAGCAATGGTGGCATTGCCAAAACAACTCGAAGATCGGTACAGGCGGTTAGAGGAAAAACTCAGAGCAATGGAGAATGTTGATTACCATTGCGGCATAGACGCCAAGGATCTGAGTTTGGTCCCAGTTCTAGTACTCCCGTCGAAATTCAAGACTCTGGAATTTGAAAAGTATAATGGGACTACCTGCCCTGAAGCTCACATCACTATGCTCTGTCGAAAGATGACAGGATATGTTAATAATGATCAACTATTGATCCACTGCTTCCAAGATAGTCTAATCGGGTCAGCAGCCAAATGGTACAATCAGCTGAGTCATGCCCAAGTTCATTCATGGAAAGACTTAGCACAGGATTTTATGAAGCAGTATAGTCATGTGGCAGACATGACACCCGATAGGCTTACACTGCAAAATATGGAGAAGAAGCAAAGTGAGAGCTTTAGGCAATATGCCCAAAGATGGAGAGAGGTGGCAACGCAAGTCCAGCCACTTCTTCTGGAAAAAGAAACGACGATGCTTTTCATCAATACTCTGAAAGCCCCGTCATTAACTATATGTTGGGAAGCGCTACCATGAGCTTCTCAGATATAGTTATGTCCGGCGAAATGATTGAAAACGCCATAAGGAGTGGGAAGATAGACGCAAGGGAAAGTACTAAGAGGTCAACCTCGAAGAAAAATGAAGATGAAGTAGATAACGTGAGTGTATTTAGTAAAGGGTATCCCAAGCCAATCACTATGGGCCAGCCGGGGGCCCGTTATCAAGGCCCTTCAAGGAAAGAATCCAACTCGAGGCTGAACTCAGAAAAACTCCAGTTCACTCCTATCCTTGTGACGTAGAGGGAGTTGTACCAAAATTTGTTTGATACCCGTGTGGTATCTCCGTTCTACACAGAACCTATGCAACCTCCATTTCCCAAATGGTACGACGCGAACGCCCAATGCAAGTACCACGCAGGGACCACGGGGCACTCGATAGAAAACTGCACCACTTTCAAAAAATTAATTGAAAGGCTCATCCGAATGGGCATTGTGAAATTTGAGAATCCGTCTGGTGTAGAAAATCTGTTACCCACCTTCGGTTTGTTGTTAAAGGTTATTGCTGAACCCTGGACACCTCGAAACCCGTTGGGTTTCCGATGAGGGTCCGAGAGGTGAAACCACGCCACTGAAAACCCTTCTTTTCGTTTCCTAGTTTCTCTTTTCCTTTCCATTTTTTTGAGGACTCACAAGATACCCAAAATCGGGTTCGAAAAAGGCTCAAAAGCCTGCTTTTGGGCGTCTTGGACCGCCGTACATGGCGGAGCCGCAGCAGAGCCACGACGAAAAGACAGCCAAACCCTAGATCGGGGAAACAAAGTAAAGAGAGATTTTTAAGCTTTTTTTTTGTTTTTTTAGAGAAAGAAAAAAATATATTTTAAAAAAATAAAATGGTTTAAATAGCCTTCACATAGGCTTTAAAAACGAAAAACGGCGTTATTTTACCCCAAAGATTCGGAGGCCGAACCGAGACCCGACCCGCTGGCTGAGGATCCGCACGTTTTTGGAAGAAAAGGTTATTTACCCTTTCGGCCCTTTTGCCTTTTTGGGTTGTTCTATTTTAGTCATTTTTCTGTTTTTAAATTGGGCACACATATTTTTCTTCTGTCTCAATTTGGTCCCCTTTCAAACGCAACGCATAAAGGCCAGGGATATTTGCCCATTCGATCCTCTTTGTTTCACGTGCGTTTCATTTTGGTTCTCCATTCAGCCATTTTCTTTTATTTATTTATAATTTATCCTTTTGATTTTATTTTAATTTCGATTTCGTCATTGATTATTGATTAATTTCAACCCCCTTTATATAATGTGTTTATATTTACATTTATTTTTGTTTATTTATCCATTTGTTTTATTATTTATTTATATTTTTGTTATATTAGAATTTTCATTTTCATCTTATGTTATATTTATCTATTATTCATACTTATTATATTCGTTTGTTTATTTATTTATTTACCTTTAATTATTTAAATTCAATGTTACATATATTTATGTTACTTTTTTGTTATTATTTACATACTTAAGTTATTTATTTGCTTTACCTATTTATTTATTCATTTATTTCTTAATGTTTGATGTTATTCTTATTTATTTATTTATTTTATTATTATTATTTGTTTGTTAATATATTATTTATTATTTCTATTAATACTACTATTATTTTTTTAATATTTCTATTCTTATTTTTTGTTTCTATTATTATTATTATTATTATTACTCTTATTTATTTATTTTTACTATTATTATTTATTTGTTAACATATTTTCATTATAATTTATTATTATTGTATTTTTTTGGTTACCATTATTATATTTTATTATCTTTAAACTATTGTACATAATATTTATTTGTTTATTGAGTTAAAATTGTCTTTCCCTCGTGTTATTCATTTATTGTTTAAAATTTGTTACATTTAATTTGTGTTAATTTGCTTGGTATCTCTTTTAAAATTGTCTTTTAATTTATTGGTTTTGATTGTTAATGTTGATAATGTATGGTCATTGTATGTACCCTAATTTGGTTTCTCGGTATTTATATATGTTGATTTTTCATTCGTATAATATTATTGTCATGTATTACTACTATTCATGCTTGTTATTGCGTCATGATTCAAATTCCCACTTTCACCCGATATTGATTATCTTTTAACAAGATAAACAAATATATTTTTGAGTCCATTTTATAATCGCTTAGTAAAAGCTTTCAAAATAAGGCAATATTCTATGATTGGAAATTCGAGAAATCGTGCCCGAACGTGCTGGGTTTCGGTTTTTCGTTTGGCCAAATAATCGAATACCTTTTTGATATTTTCAATGCATGAACTTTGGAAATCAGGAGAGGATCTTGGCATCGAGGGTTTGAAACGTCATATCCTATCGTGCTGGATGTGATATTTTCTTCCTTCGGAACAAAAGAATCTCAATATCCAATTCGAGTTATTTAAAATTTTTTAAAAACGGAATTGTATTCTAAAATCGTTTCAAATTTTTGACATTAGGACATCAATTAATCAATTTGGTACCAATTTTGGGCGTTGCGAGGGTGCTAATCCTTCCTCGCACGTAACCGACTTCTGAACCTGTTTTCTTAGATTTCGTAGACCAAAATTATTGTTTTAATAGATCTAAAATGTTTTATTAAAATAATCCATCTCAAGGTGACCCGATCACACCTTAAACAAAGGATCGGTGGCGACTCCATTTGTCATTTTAATGTCGATCCCCGTTTTTCAAACTCAAAAAAAATGGTTTCGACAGTATGTTTTTACAAATAAAAAATAATTAATTGAATTTATTTGTGAAATATTATAATAAGGTGTTAATGTTTTTTAATAAAACGCCATTATATTTTATGGTTAATTGGAAGTACGATATATATAAACCCTTGAATAAAAGATACAAAATATATATTAATGTATATATAAGTTCTCCCTAAAAAAAGAAATTGTATATATGAGTTAGGTTTAGACATTATTGGTTGAAAAAACATAATTAAAAATTAATATTATATTATTCTTTATCAAATAAACTAAATATATTTAATAAGTAATTTTAAATTGTATAAATATGTTTTATAACTTAAATCCAATACTTATTCTTTTCAATATATAATTTTTCAGTTGACAAAACAGAACATTAAAGATCTTAGGTCTTAATTTAAAGGAATATTTTTTTATTATAACTTGAAGAATAATTAATTGGGAAATAAGTAATTAGAACAAATCCACAATATGAGATCATCATAAGCTTTAATTTTTCCTTTTCTTGAAAAATAGTAAACACTGTGCTCGTAATGTTTCCAACCCCTTCTTAGTAAACAAAGCCCGGCAAAATAAAACAACTATGAAATTATATATAATGAAGGACTGATCCGCTTAACTTTCATATAAAATTAATCAAACACTTAAGGAATTAGTATAGATTTAAATCCAGGAGTTCCTTATAGAACAAATTTAGTTGTTTGTTGTCTACACAACAAAAATAGTATAGACAATTAATCAATGAAATTAAAACCAAAATATCAACTTAATTCTAGAGAAAGTTCCCCTTATTAAAAGATGGACATATTTATTAAATGACATCTTTTATTTTTTCATTGGAATTGAATGTTTTCTAAAATTTGATCTTTTGAATCACTTTTAACTTTAGTTCGTGTCTAGAAATGATGTGCTTATGTGATTTAATGCAGGAAGTGAGGTCATCAACCATTTGTTGCCTAAAACCTACATGGATGATCTTGGTTCTTGTAAAAGTGGGCATTTCATCGATTTCTTGAATAGGTTCTTCTTCAAGATATTCCTCCTCCACATCATCAAATTGCTCCCTAGGCTTATCATGTTTTCTCTCAAGCAATTTGTGAGCTTAATGGCTCAAACCAACCCGGGAATATACTTTAACAGAACTTGGTAGATGAGGGAAGGAAATGACAAAAGACACCTTTTGTGGACTCTTTCAGCATGTTTTAAAATTTCTTCATAAACCATGAGTCTTAGGTCAAATTCTACCACTTCAACTACGTTTCTAAGCAGAGCAACAACCTTCTTGCTTATTGCATCTCTCTGACTATTGGGAAGCCAATTTCTAGGGGCAATGACATAGAAAGCAACATAAGTTGTAGACAAAGAAGAGGCATGAATGTTACCTTCGGCAAGCCAAAAAAGATTAACATTATTCTTGATGATTGTAGCAATTTGATTTAGGGATTCATCCAACTTTACCACATTCTGGAAATAACAGCCCACCACTTTCCTTATTGCCTCAAGGCTAAACTTATACCACAATCTTTTAATGATGAAAGGATTTGTGGTACAGACTCAATGAAGGTAAAAAAAGAGCTAAACAATTTTGCAACTACTCAATGAACATGTATTTATACACTTTATTTCTTAACTGTTGTATAACAACTTAACTGCAAATTTGTTGTAACATCCCAAATTCTAGGGTTAGAAGTTTTGTGTTTTATGGTTAGGGTCAAATAGAAGGGTGTGCTATTGTGTTGTGATGGGCGATTAAGTGGCAGAATGGGCTTATTGGTCTAGTGGTTGAGTGAGTGTTACTGTACCCCTAGGTTTGGGTTTGAGTCTGTGTGTGCATTTTGGAGAAATATTTTTATTTGGTTTTGTTTAGTTAAATAGTGGTTTTGTTTTAAGTTAAAATATTTAACAATTTATATTTATATTTATATGTATATTTATTATTATTTTTTTCTTTTCTGGCTGGACGTTCTCTTCTTCTTTGTTTTCTTGGTTTATTTTCTTTTTGGGGTTCTTGCTTCTTTTCTCTTTGAAAACAGTTTTGTTGGCGGACATTGGAGAATTTCGTTCCTCTGTCGTCAAGTCAGTGTCTGGACGTATTTGGTCGCAAATCAGGTGTGGGTTTTGAAACTTTCCTATTTAATATGTGAATTGTAAGTTTGATTTTGGTGGAATGAGGTAATCTTTGTGCCTTTCAGAAATTGGTTGTCGAAGTTCAGTAGTACTATTGAATGGCATAGAAATCTGTTCTAGTTGGTGTGTTTCTGAATCTCATCGATTGAGTGTCAACTTAGTGACCAAAAAATTCGATTTTCAAGCTGTTTGTGGGTGGTTTCGTGACCACACGGGTATGTGCCCCCACACGGCTGTGAACATTTAGGCATCAGGGTATTTTGGAAAATTTTGGTGTCACACGACCGTGTGGCCAATTTGGGGATTTTAGTCAATTTCTACATGGCCGTGACCCTAGGGCACACGGGCGTGTGTGTTTGGGAATTAGGGATTTGGTGATTTGGTGCCGCATGGCCGTGAGGCTAATTTGAAAATTTAAGGATCCTACACGGGCTTGTGTTTTAGACACACGGTCATGTTTGGTGGGCACACAGCCGTGTAAGACCCTCACACGGCCGTGTCTACCATGTACTCTATTTTAGAACAGTGGACAGAGAGTTACACAGCCTGTTCGCACGACCATGCCCCTGGCTCACACAACCGTGTGCCTCCTTCCACATGGGCATTTTTTGTAACACCCATTGCTCGTATTCAACACCGGAACCGAGTATGAGGCATTACCTATCTCACTTGAACATACAACTTTGCGCTGTAAAATTTCATTATAACTTTAAACTTCCCCCTTTTCAGTCAACATATCCACATTGTGGACCTACGATACCTCAAACATACTTTTGGAAAGTTACGGAATTAAACCGGAAACTTTTATGCACTTAGAAAAAATTTTCCTAAACAAGGGTCACACGCTCGTGTTGCTCAAGGGACACGTCCGTGTCACTGACCCGTGTCCCTCACACGGCCTCAACACGCCCGTGTGCCAAAACTTTGGCATTCTGTTTATGACGTCATCACTTCACTAAGGTCACACGACCGTGTCCCGTGTGTTGATTTAAATTCCTAACACCAGGTGTAGACTTCACACGGCCTAGGCACACACCCATGTCCATGGTCGTGCCTCCCACACGGCTGAGACACACGGCTGTGTCTCTGCCCGTGTGTTTACTACTGAGCATATTGACTTACAATTTTAGCATGTAAGGGGACACATAGCCTGATCACACACCCATGAAATTGACCGTGTGTCACACACGGCCTAGACACACACCTGTGTGCCTACCCGTGTGGACAAGAACAAGGCTATTTGCCAAGCTCTCTCTATCACCCTAACTCACACAACATAAATCCATTTAGCCATTCACCAAGCAATCCAATTATGCAACATACACTTTTATGAATAACCTCATTTCTTTCATAAAATTAACAATAATGAGCCATCATCTATGGCTATATACAAAAAAGTTTGTCTTTACAGGAGCCAACATACACTTGGCTTAAGCAACAAAACATTTCTCCTAGTCTAGCCCCTATACATGCCATACTCTAAATGCTAGTTCTAGATATACCGAGATGAGATGATAGTGTGGGTGATATTCTAGTTAACCGTATATCCCGAGCCGGCTCTTTGACACTATAGAAGAAGGAAAAAGAAAGAGAGTAAGCTTTAAGCTTAGTAAGTTTACATGTAAAAAATAAGCACTACAATATATGCTAATCAATAAATAGCATTATGCACTAAGCAAGAACGATCCACATTCCCTAGTCATGCTTACTCATTTCATCTCTTACCACATTCTAACCATATAACAAGCAAAATGCTCACATTTAATAGCATACATTCCCTGCACTTATCACCACAAAGCCACATGTAACAAACACTTAAACAATTTCTCAATGAACCATTGAAATAATACCAAACACTCGGTGGTTTCGCACATAGCCCACCATTAAACTATATTAGGGTGGTATCACACATAGCCTACCAACAAGAATATTTAAGGTGGTATCGCACATAGCCCACCAAATGATAATATAAACGATGGTATCGCACACAGCCCATCGTGAATGAATAGCAAGGTGGTATCGCACTTAGCCCATCATTAAAAGTATTTACGGTGGTATCACACATAGCCCACCTTTAATCTTTAATTAGACTTACACGGGAATTACTCAATATCTATCGAATTCACATCATCTCAATCATGAATAATTTCATTCATACAATGCACCATCTATAAACAGCATGCATACTCGAAATGAGTAGTTTACACATAAACTTAACTCAGTGCAAAATATGTTAATCGACAGTTTAGTCCGTAACCTCGCCTTTTCCTCGGTCAAGGTTGTTTCCACGCTCTTCTTGATCTATAATAGTGAAATTCACTAATTCAATCACTTTATAAATAATAATACAACAAAATCTATACTTAGAAAAAAATGACCATTTTGCTCTTACACTTTGGCAGAATTATGATTTCACCCCTGGGCTCGTAAATCATTTTTCATTACATTTTCTTATTGAACAAGCCTAGCTGAACATTTATGTCTCTTACAACTACTCACAAATCTAACTATTTCATGTATTTATTACCAAATTACAACATTTACAACTTAGTCCCATTTAGGTGTTTTCATGACAACACCCTTCACAAAAGTTGTTTCTCATCTCCCTAACATTCATTTTCTTCCATTAAAAACTCAGCTAAAAACATAAATACTCTCAAGAAAAATCCCTAAACTTTCAACCATATTGCAAATTAGCCCTCTCATTAGCTAGCTTAAGCTTAGGGGTTCCAAAAGTACAGAAATTATCAAATAAAACCAACAAAATCACTTACTTGCAAGGAGATAGCTTGGCTGAAAGTTTGGTCTCTAAAATCCCCTATTTTCCCTTCAATTTTTGGTGGAGGAAGAAAGATGAATAGTGAAAGATGATATCTCATCTTTTTATCTTATTTGTTCATTATTACTCACCTAATGTCACCAAATTTGACCAAAAATTTAATGCCCTTGTCTCTCTAGCCTCTATGGCCGGCCAACATCTCCCAATTGGCCTAATTGCACATTAAGGACCTCCAATTAATATTTTGTGGCTATTAGACACCTCTACCATGTATAATGGAACTTTATCACTTTATGCGATTTAGTCATCTTTCACAATTAAACATACAAATGCTAAAATTAAAGCACCAAAATTTTCATATAGCCATATGTTAATGCCATAACACATAAAATAATACCAAAATAATTTTCCTCAACCTCGGATTAGTGGTCTCGAGACCACTGTTCCGAGTAGCCCCAAAATTAGGCTGTTACAATTCTCCCCTCCTTTAGAGATTTTCGTCCTCGAAAATCTTACCTGTAAAGAGATTTGGATATTGTTCTCTCATGGTTTCTTCTGGTTCCCACGTAGCTTCTTCCACACCGTGTTTTTTCCATAACACTTTTACTAAAGCTATGCTCTTACTATTCAATTGTTTAACCTCCCGAGCCAATATCTTAATTGGCTCCTCTTCATACGTCATGTCCGATTGTATCTCAATTTCCGTCTAAAGGATCGCATATGAAGAATCAGAACGATATCATCGCAACATTGATACATGAAACACGTTGTGTATTTTCTCCAACTCTACTGGCAAAGCCAACCTATATGCCACTGGCCCAATCCTTTCGGTAATATCATACGACCCTATAAATCGTGGACTCAATTTACCTTTTCTACCAAATCTCAATATTTTCTTCCACGGAGATACTTTCAGAAATACTTTATCGCCCACTTGAAACTCGATTTCTTTCCTTTTTAAATCCACATACAACTTTTGCCGATCTGAAGCAGTTTTCAAACGATCACGGATCACTTTCACCTTCTCTTTGGTCTCTTTAACTAGATCAACCCCATGAATTTGTTTCTCACTAAGTTCAGTCCAATACAAGGGAGTCCGACACTTACGACCGTATAAAGCTTCGTACGATGCCATCCCTATACTCGACTGATAACTGTTGTTGTAGACAAACTCAACCAAAGGTAGGTATCTTTCCCAACTACCTTCGAACTCTAGCATACAGCATCGGAGCATATCCTCAAGAACTTGAATTATCCTTTCAGATTGGCCATTAGTTTGGGGATGGAACGCAGTACTAAAATTCAACCTTGTGCCAAAGCTTCCTGCAGCTTCTTCCAAAATCTAGAAGTAAATCTCGGATCTCTATCCGAGACTATAGATATAGGCACCCCATGAAGTCTCACTACCTCAGCAATATACAGCTCAGCCAGCTTATCAAGCGAATAATCTACTCGCACCAGTATAAAGTGAGCTGACTTCGTCAGTCTATCAACAACAACCCATACATCGTCTTTCTTTCTCGGAGTCATAGGCAATCCCGTTATGAAATCCATCGTGATATGATCCCACTTCCACTCGGGAACCATCACCGGTTGTAGTAATCCCGAAGGTACTTGGTGTTCGACTTTCACCTGTTGACATATCAAACATTTTATAACAAATTCAGAGATATCTCTTTTCATACCTGGCCACTAGTAAAACTTATTCAGATCATTGTACATTTTCATGCTGCCCGGATGCACCGACAAGTAACCACTGTGTGCTTTATGCAAAATGTTTTGGATCAACTCATCATCTTTAGGTACACAAATCCTGTCACGAAACAGCAAACAACCATCTGAACTCACCCGAAATTTAGAACAATTTCCCAATTCGCACTGAGTTCTCTTAGCTTGCAGCTCGCTATCATTCTTTTGAGCTTCAAATATCTGTTGAATAAATAACGGTTTAGCTATTATCTCGGCCAATATAACTCCATCATCAGACAATGCTAAGTTCGTACTCATAGTTCTCAAAGCATACGAGGATTTTCTGTTCAAGGCATCCGCGACTACATTCGCTTTTCCTGCATGGTAATCGATTATTAGCTCATAATCCTTCAATAATTCGAGTCATAATCGTTGTCATAAATTCAAATCTTTTTGGTCCATCAAGAATTTTAGACTTTATGGTCAGTGAAGATTCGACACTTCTCACCATATAGATAATGACGCCAAATCTTCAAAGCGAAAACAATTGCAGCCAACTCTAAATTATAAGTCGGATAATTCTTCTCATGCGGTTTTAGCCACCTCGAGGCGTAAGCGACTACCTTACCCTCTTGTATCAACACACAGCCAAGACAATTAAATAATTCATCACTGTAAACCACAAATTCTTTCCCCGACTCAGCTTGTACTAAAACTGGTGCCTCAGTCAACAATAGTTTCAATCTCTCGAAACTCTGTTGACATTTCTCAGTCCATTCAAACTTAACATCCTTATGCAATAGTTTCATCACTGGGGTAGCAATCATGGAGAACCCCTTCATAAACTATCTGTCGTACCCTGCTAAACCCAAAAAGCTTCTAACTTCCGATACATTTCTTGGCAGTTTCCATTCTACTATAGTCGAGATCTTACTCGAGTCAACTCTAATACCACCACCTGACAATATGTGTCCTAGAAATCCAACCTCTCGAAGCCAAAACTCGCTCTTGCTGAATTTAGCATACAACTGCTTGTCTCTTAAGGTCTGCAAAATAATTCTCAGATGTTCTGCATGCTCACTCTCATCCCGGGAATAAATTAATATATCGTCAATAAAAATAACTACAAATTTATACAAATACGATTGGAAGACATGGTTCATTAGATCCATGAAAACCGCAGGAGCATTTGTTAGACTAAATGGCATGACGAGAAACTCATAATGGCCATACCTCGTCCGAAAAGCAATTTTCGGCACATCTTGTTCCTTATCCCTCAACTGGTAATAGTCAGACCTTAGGTCTATCTTGGAGAACACCGTTGCTCCCTTCATTTGGTCAAATAAATCATCTATACTTGGTAAAGGATACTTATTCTTCACTGTCACTTTGTTGAACTGTCTATAATCTATGCATAATCTCATCGACCCATCTTTCTTCTTTACAAAAAGTATCGGAGCACCCACGGTGAAAAGCTCGGTCTTGCAAAACCTTGTCTGTTAACTCTTGCAACTGAGCTTTCAATTCTTTCAACTTCAATGGTGCCATTTTATACGGAGCAACCGAAATAGGTGCCGTACCCGGAACTAACTCAATCCCAAACTCTACCTCCCTAACTAGGGGTAATCTGGGTAACTCTTCCGGGAATACATCTGGATACTAACATACCACTGAAACTAATTCAATCTTTACCTCTGATTCTTGAACATTTAACACAAAGGCGAGATAGGACTCATATCCCTTCCTCAAATATCTCATAGCTACCATAGATGAAATTATCACAGGCAAACTATCTGACCTACCTGATTCAACCTGAAAAAATCTCTATTTTCACATTTCAATTCAATAAATTTATTACCACAGTTCACTAAAACACTATGAGTAGTCAACCAATCCATACCAAGAATCAAGTCAAACTCATCAAACGGCAACAACATAAGATTTGCCGGAAAACAATGACCTCTAATTATCAAAGGACAATTTCTACATGTAACACCCCAAACCCGGCCCAAATACTACAGCCAGATCTGGCATGTCACTAAAAAGATTTTATAAAAGATGTCGCAATTTCGGGAAATATTTTTCAGGTTTAAATATTAATACCGAAAAAATTAATAATTTATTAATTCATATAAGATGTAAATTTCATAAAATGCCTTGGTGAGTTAAAAAAAACTGAATTTATTACCTGCCATAACTTAACTAAAGGAAAAATTTAAACGTCTAACAATAATAAAAGCCCAAAATAAATCCTGAATAAAAATCAAGCTAGTGGCCCATGGCCTTATTACAATGGAATTTAAAACCCATTAATTAAAGATATTAAGAATAAAACTTCTAAGTAAAGTCTTCTGCTGGATTTAATTACCCTCTCGCATGGCCACCTCGCGCTCCCCTCCAGCCCGGTCCGATGCACTAAGTGCTACCTGAAATTGTTAAATAATAGGGTAAGTCGCGAGACTCAGTGTGCAACCCTCGTGCACCATTAGATTTTGGGCCTTAGCCTCACAGAATATATAACAGAATATAATATAACAAAAATTATTCAAAGCCCAACCCAAGTCCTAGGTTTCCATCCGCTACACGTCACCCTTACCTGCCAGTCACGCCATTGGGGATTTCTACAATCAACCCACGCTGCTACACACCATTGATGAGCGATTATCTTCGCTCATCATCGCCGAGTTAATGACAGAGTCACCAGGCTAAAATGGCAAAAGCCACCAGAAACAGAGTTGTGACAGAGTCACCAGGCTAAAATGGCAAAAGCCACCAGAAACAGAGTTGTAACAGAGTCACCAGGCTGAAATGGCATTAGCCACCAGAACAGGTCACGGTAGGAGCCGCTACAACAGAACACTTCCCCTTTCAAGAAACCCAACCCCATACAATTAGAAAACAACATACTTATCACATATGTCATCTTAACAGGAACATTCACTTAGGAATGACAGAGATCACTAACCTGGTGATTCGCTTTTACCTTCATTAGGTTTCAATCATTATGCCGGGATTTCAGCATTTATCAGAATATAACAGATTAATAAACATATTTTAACAGGCAATCTAAATGGTGTGAAAGTGTTACACACCTGGTTACCGTTAGGACGACACTCTCTATGTCGACACTATTAGAAGCTGCTAAAACTACTATCTGTCTAAGATTTTGTTCAGATGCCGGTCCACAACCTACTGGCCAATCCCGAACTGCTGACACCGCTCGTTTTTTTAAACTTAGGGATTCTCTCATTTGCCTGATCCATATTTAATTCCATCACAAATCCTTATCAGAGCTACTATCACAATATTTAATCGTTAATCCTCATTATACAGTTAAGATCTTGTATCCAATGAACAAATCTAATAGAAATCTAGGGAAATCTTCTTACCTTAAAATCTCGAAATTGGAGACTAATGATTTTCGGCTTTTAGATCTAGTCAACCAATTTTCCTTCAAATCCCGGAATGTCGCCCAACATAGAACCATTAAACTATTAGCTTTTTCGGCTTTTGCCTTTCAAAAACCGGAATAGAATATGAGAAACTAGCAGAAGTTGACACTTACCTTAACACAGGGATTTCGGCTAGCACTAGAAAGAGGATTCGGCAATGCCAAAGTAATAGATTTTAAATGTTGGAAGAATAGATTTAACTCACAAATAGGATGAATAAAGAAAAACTATAGAGATTTCGGCTTTTTAGAGAAATCGGCACAATGGAAAGAAGAATAGAGAAAAGGTTTCGGCTTTTGAAGAAATTGAAGAAGAGAAATTGGAGAGGAAGAGGCTAGGGATTTTCGGCACAAGGAATGAGGAGAGAATTAGGGTTTTAAGTGTCAGAATCAAGGAGCTACCCCCCTATTTATAAGATTTTCGGCACCTCCTGTATAAAACCGAAAACGCCCTTCCTAATTAATAAAAATTCAAGCTAAATAAAAGGGAAAATTTGACACCCCTTTGCCATGCAGTAGCCGATTTCTTTACTCCTCTCAGTGGTGGATTTTCGGCCATCACTCTCCTTGTAGATAGGCTCCTATCTTTTCTCCTTTTTATCTTTTATATTATCAATTATAAAATCAGAATATATCTTCCTAATTTTAAGCCTTGTAGCCGTCCACCTCATTAAGTCTTAATGCCAAAATTTAACTCACTTAAATTAAAAGATTTGGGCTTCATTAAACCTAAATTTTGGGCCCCTAACTCCTTGTGTGTGGCGTCACCTTCTAATTCCCTTACAGTGCCACCTTTTGTTGGGCCACAAGCCCACGTTGGTATTTTAAACATAATTACCACTATTTTAACTCTATAATGCCCAATCTAATAATTTATCCAAGGCCTTTACCTAATTCTGAGCCCAATTTGGACCCCTATTACTTAAATTAACATATTAAACATATTCATCCATTAAACGCATAGGCCCAAAAATTCAGGATGTTACACTACACACCTGTCAACTAGCACATGTTTGCCTAACGGGTTCGACACCTTTACTACAAATTTCGTAGACTCAACAATCATACTCATACTATATGCCAATCTAATGAAAAGGTACGAATGGGTAGACCTCGGATTAATAAAAGCAATAACAAAGGTATCATGAAGAGAAAAAGTACCTGTTATCACATCGAGAGATGATGCCTTTTTGTGAGTGCGAATGGCATAAGTCCTTGCAGGTGCTTGACCCTCCAATCTCACAGTAGAATATCGAGGCGCTCATCTACTACTAGTCCATCCTCCTGGGTTCTTTTGTGATCTACCCCTCGAAGATACATTGCTTGGTCTTATCTCTTGCTTTCTTTCCTTGTCATCCCTCTTAGGGCAATTCCAAATGAAATGATAGGGCGAACCACACTTGTAACAGTTTCGGTTATTGCCCCAACACTCCCAAGTGTGTTGCCTTCCACAATTTGGACACTCCGGTTCGGACTTTGGATTGCCCACACTTGCCATCGAGGTAGTTTGGACTCTCGAGCCCGAGTATGTATTACCTCGATCTCGATGTGAATATCCAACTGATGCAGTAGTCTGAAGGTTTATCTCATTGGAATTCTTTGATTGAGCTTGGTATGACTTATTCATTGGTCTTTTTCTTGCATCTCGGGCCTCGCTCATGGCTTTCCTCTTTCCCTTATTCAATTCCTCGACCTTTCATGCCTTGTCAACCAACACCACAAATTCTTTTAACTCCAAAATCCCAACTAGAAGCCTGATATCCTCATTCAGCCCATCTTCAAACCTTTTACACAAGATAGCTTCTGTAAACATACATTCTTGAGCATACATGTTGAGCCTAACAAATTCGCACCCATATTCTGCCACAATCATTCTTCCTTGCTTTAATTCAAGGAATTCTTTTTGTTTCTGGTCCACAAACCTCTGACTTATATACTTCTTTCGGAACTCTTCCAAAAAGAAGTCCCATGTTACCCTCTCTCTTGGAACCACCGAAGTTAACGTCTTCCACCAACGATAGGCCGAGTCCCTTAGCAATGACACGACGCATTTCAAGCTCTCCTCAGATGTACAGAAAAGTTCATCAAATACTCGTATTGAGTTCTCAAGCCAGAACTCCGCCCCCTCGGGGTCATCATCTATATTAGCTCTGAATTCCTCAGCCCTTTGCTTCCGAATCTTATCTACCGGGGGCTTGGTCATCCTCACTACATCTATACCTTGAAGAGCTACAGGAATTGGCTGAGGTATAGGAGGGGGTAAAGGAGGTTGAACATTTGGGCTTGCTCGTACATACTCCGTGTACTAATTACCCATCATTTGGAGAAAGGCTTCTTGAGCCCTTTCTCCTTGACCCATAGTCTCGGGTCTACTCTCTACAGGCGGTCCCTTGTGTGGGACCCGACGCGTTACTAGCAGCGCCATCAGCAGCCGCTCTATCGAGATCCATTTATTATATAAAAATAAAGTTTAGAATTGTCAGAAGTCACTATATTATCAATATACGTTTATCGCATGTATAGCTAGACTCATACATACGCTACGGTAGTCCGAGAACAGGCTAAACTATAGCTTTGATACCACTAAATGTAATAACCCTTGCCCGTATTCAACACCAGAACCGGGTATCAGGCATTATCGGACTTATCTCACTTGAACATACAACTTTGGGCTGTAAAATTTCATTCTAACTTTAAACTTCCCCTTTTTCAGTCAACTTATCCATATTGTGGACCTACGAGACCTCAAATATACTTTCGGAAAGTTACAGAATTAAATCGAAAACTTTTATGCACTTAGAAAAATTTTGCCTAAACAAGGGTCACACGCCCGTGTTGCTCAAGGGACACGCCCGTGTTGCTCAAGGGACACGCCCGTGTTGCTCAAGGGACACGCCCGTGTGCCCCTGAGACATGCTCGTGTTCTCTACCTGTGGTCGACATGACTTATTTCACATGGTGAGACACACGCCCATGCCCCTCACACGGCCTCGACACGCCCGTGTCTTAGCCCGTGTACCAAAACCTTGGCATTCTATGTATGATGTCATCACTTCATTAAGGTCACACGGCTAAGGCACACGCACATGTCCTTAAATCGTGGGTCGATTTAAATTCCTAACATCAGGTGCAGACTTCACACGGCCTGGGCACACGCCCATATCCATGGCCGTGCCTCCCACACGACTGAGACACACACCCGTGTCTCTGCCCGTGTGTTTACTATTAAGCATACTAACTTGCAATTATAGCATGGAAGGGGACACACGACCTGATCACACACCCATGAAATTGACCGTGTGTCATACACAGCCTAGACACACATCCGTGTGCCTACCCATGTGGACAAGAACAAGGCTATTTACCAAGCTCTCTCTACCACCCTAACTCACACAACATAAATCAATTTAGCCATTTACCAAGCAACCTAATTATGCAACATACAATTTCATGAAAAACCTCATTTCATTCATAAAATTAACATTAATGAGCCATCATCTATGGCTATATACAAAAGAGTTTGTCTTTACAGGAGCCAACATACACTTGGCCTAAACAACAACACATTTCTCCTAGTCTAGCCCCTATACATGCCATACTCAAAATGCTAGTACTAGATATACCGAGATGAGCTGATAGTGTGGGTGATCTTCTGGTTAACATTATATCCTGATTCGGCTCTTTGACATTATAGAACAAGGAAAAAGAAAGGGAGTAAGCTTTAAGCTTAGTAAGTTTACATGTAAATAATAAGCACTACAATATATGCTAATCAATAAATAGCATTATGCACTAAGCAAGAACAATCCACATTCCCTAGTCATAAGCAAGAACAATCCACATTCCCTAGTCATGCTTACTCATATCATCTCTTACCACATTTTAACCATATAACAAGCAAAATGCTCACATTTAGTATCATACATTCCCGACACTTATCACCACAAAGCCACATGAAACAAACACTTAAACAATTTCTCAATGAACACTCGGTCGTTTCCCACATAGCCCACTATTAAACTATATTAGGGTGAAATCACACATAGCCCACCAACAAGAATATTTATGGTGGTATCGCACATAGCCCACCAACAAGAATATTTAAGGCGGTATCGCGCATAGCCTACCAAATGATAATATAAATGATGGTATCACACACATCCCATCGTGAATGAATAGCAAGGTGGTATCGCACTTAGCCCACCATTAAAAGTATTTACGGTGGTATCTCACATAGCCCACCATTAATCTTTAATTAGACTTACACGGGAATTACTCAGTATCTATTGAATTCAATTCATCTTAATCATGAATAAGTTCATTCATACAATGCACCATCTATAAACAACATGCATACTCGGATGAGTAGTTTACACATAAACTTACCTCGGTGCAAAATGTGTTAATCGATGGTTGAGCCCGCAACCTTACCTTTTCCTCGGTCAAGGTTGTTTTCATGCTCTTCTTGATATATAATAGTGAAATTCACTCATTCAATCACTTTATAAATCATAATACAACAATATCTATACTTAGGCAAAAATGAGCATTTTGCCCTTACACTTTGGCAAAGTTACGAATTTTCCCCTAGGCTCGTTAATCATTTTTCATGATATTTTCTTATTGAACAAGCCTAGCTGAACATTTATTTCTCTTACAACTACTCACAAATCCAACTATTTCATGTATTTATTACCAAATTACAATATTTACAACTTAGTCCCATTTATGTGTCTTCATGACAACACCCTTCACAAAAGTTATTTCTCATCTCCCTAACATTCATTTTCTTCCATAAAAACTCAGCTAACAACATAAATACTCTCATTAAAAATCCCTAAACTTTCAACCATATTGCAAATTAGTCCCCTCATTAGCTAGCTTAAGCTTTGAGGGTTCCAAAAGTACAAAAATTATCAAATAAAACCACCAAAACCACTTACTTGCAAGGAGATAGCTTGGCTGAAAGTTTGGTCTCTAAAATATCCTATTTTCCCTTTAATTTTTTGTGGAGGAAGAAAGATGAATAGTGAAAGATGATATCTCATCTTTTTATCTTATGTTATTCATTATTACTCACCTAATGTCACCAAATTTGACCAAAAATTTAATGCCCTTGTCTCCCTAGCCTCTATGGCCGGCCAACAGCTTTCAATTGGCCTAATTGCACATTAAGGACCTCTAATTAATATTTTATGGCTATTAGACACCTCTACCTTGTATAATGGAACTTTCACACTTTATGCGATTTAGTCTTCTTTCACAATTAAACATACAATTGCTAAAATTAAAGCACCAAAATTTTCATATAGCCATATATTAATGCCATAACACATAAAATAATACCAAAATAATTTTCCTCAACCTCGGATTAGTGGTCCTGAGACCACTGTTCTGACTAGCCTCAAAATCGCGTTGTTACATTTAGACCCCCACATGGCCTAGGTTTTTCCACATGGGCAGAGCACACGGCTGTGTGGTCCTAAGTCACCTATTTTAGTTCTATGTATGTTTTTTATTTGAAAATTTGTCTGGATGTTTCGATTTGTGGCTAGGAATTAGTGAGGGTAGTTAAGACTCTGATCTGGGCTTGGCTTATGAAACAGTATGGTCCATTCAAACTTTACATCTTTTTATAACAGTCTCGTCATTGGGGTCACTATCATGGAAAACCAATTAATGAACCGCCAATAATAGCCAACTAGGCCCAGAAAACTTCTAACCTCAGAACATTTTTTGGCGGTTTCCAATCAACAATAGCTGTAATCTTACTTGGGTCTACTCAGACTCCATCTCCCGAGACAATGTGTCCTAGAAATCCAACTTCCTTGAGCCAAAATTAACTTTTGCTGAACTTAGCGTACAACTAATTGTCCCGCAAAATCTGTAAAACTGTCCCTAAGTGCTTGGCATGCTCACTCCCATCACGGGAGTAGATCAGTATATCATCGATAAAGACAATGACAAATTTGTCCAAGTATGGTTGAAAAATGCGATTCATCAGGTCCATAAAAACGATAGGGACATTCGTTTGACAAAAAGGCATGACCAAAAATTCATAGTGGCCATACCTCATCTGAAATGCAGTTTTCGGCACATCTGTGTCTTTTACTCTTAACTGATAGTACCCAGACCTTAAGTCTATCTTGGAAAATATTGTGGCTCCCTTCAATTGATCAAATAGATCATCAATTCTCGGCAACGAGTACTTGTTCTTCACAGTTACCTTGTTAAGTTGCCAATAGTCTATGCATAATCTCATGGAACTATCTTTCTTCTTCACAAATAATACGGGAGCTCCTCACGGGGAAAAACTCGGTCTTGCGAAGCCTCCATCCGTTAGCTCTTGCAAGTGTGCTTTCAATTCTTTTAGCTCGGTTGGATCCATTCTATATAAAGCAATAGAAATGGGGGCAGTGCCTGGAGCTAACTCAATCCCAAATTCAATCTCTCTAACCGGAGGTAACGCTGGCAATTCTTCTGAGAAAACATCTGGATACTCGCATACTATGGGTACCGGCTCAATTCTCAACTCAGTCTCTTTAGCATTCATCACAAGGGAAAGGTAAGCTTTGTACCCTTTTCTTAAATACCTCTGAACTGACATGTGAGAGATCACTACTGGCGATCTGTCTTGCTCATCTGATTCAACATGAAGAGTGTCCCTATTCTCACATTTCAACTCAATAAACTTCTTTCCAGAACTCACAATTACATCATGTGTAACTAACCAATCCATCCCAAGGATGACATCAAACGCATCAAACGGTAATAACATAAGATCAACTGGAAAACAGTGACCCCTAATCATCAAAGGGCAACCTTTGCATACTCTATCAACCAATACATACTTGCCTAGGGGATTAGACACTCTTATTACAACTTCTGTAGACTCTATAGGCATTCTGATGCTAGAGACTAATTTCATGCATATGTATGAGTTGGTAGATCCCAGATCAATTAATGCTATAACACGAGTATTATAGAGAGAAAATGTACCCGTGATTACGTTAGGGGAAGATGCCTCTTCACGAGCACGAATGACATATGTTCTCACCGGTGCTCTACCCTCGACTATTGCAGTCTGCTTTCTAGATGGATTCTTGATACTCATTCCATTTCTCAGGTTTCTTTGCGGTCTTCCTCTAGTAGCACTTCCTTGTCTTGCATTCTGAGACTTCTCTTTCTCACCCACCCCGGGGTAATCTCTAGTAAAATGGTCTAAGAACCCACATTTGAAACAAGCCTTCTCGTTTGCTCGGCATTCACCAGAATGATGCCTGCCACACTGCGGGCATTCCTTCTACTCGGTCAAACGTTGTCCACACTAGCAACCGATGTGGTATGCGCTTTAGACCCCGAGAATTGTTTGCCCTTACTTTAGTTTGAAAACTCGGCTGAAGTGGCTGGTCGAGTAGTGAAATCTCTCGATTTCTTAGATAAGGATTGGAGTGAGTTATTCAGTTGTCTTTTCCTCGAGTCACGAGACTCAATCTTAGCTCTTCTTTTCTCTTTAGCAAACTCTTCGGCTTTACAAGCTCTATCTACCAACACTACAAATTCTTTTAGGTCGAGGACTTCAATATATTAACGGATATCATCATTTAGCCCATCCTCAAATCTCTTGCACATGATAGCCTCGGTTGACACGCACTCTCGGGCATACTTATTAAGCCTTACGAACTCGCGTTCGTATTCAGTCACAGTCATTCGACCTTTCTTTAACTCCAAGAACTCCTTTCTCTTCTGGTCAATGAATCTCTGGCTGATATACTTCTTCCAAAATTCCTTTTGGAAGAATTCCCAGCTAACTCTCTCCCTTGGTACCACCGACACAAGGGTATTCCACCACTGATAGGCCGAATCTCTCAAGAGAGATACCACACATTTTATGCATTCTTCAGGCGTGCATGATAACTTATCGAATACCCTGATGGTATTCTCGAGCCAAAATTCCACTCTCTCTAGATCATCATCCTTACTAGCCCGAAATTCCTCGGCTCCTAGTTTCCGGATCTTATCGACCGGAGGCCTTTCCCTTCTCACTACCTCAACCACTTAAGGAGCTATAGGAGCGGGTTGAGGAATAGGTAGGGGTGGAGGGGGTTAAGCATTAGGATTTGCTCGAATGTACTCAGTGTACCAATTACTCATCATATGGAGGAAGGCTTTTCGGGCCGCTTCTCCCTAACCCATGGTCTCGGGTCCACTATCTACTGGCATGGTCCCTTGCGCGAGAGCCGGTGCATTACTTGCAGTATCATCAGCTACAGTTCGGTCAGGATCAGGGTGCATTTACTATATAAAAACACAATTCCAACCGTTAGGAGTCGTCACACTATCATTACACAATTACTCTTACGTATGGCATGTATAACTAGACTCATAATTACGCTACGTTAGTCCTAAAATCGACTAAACAATAGCTCTAATACCAATAAATGTAACTCCCCTTACCCGTGTTTGAAGCCAGAACCAGATATGACTCATTACTTAACTTAACTTGCTTAAACATAACACATCGGGCTATAAACTTTTTGCTGCAGCTTAGAAACTTTCCATTTAAAATCATAACCTACTCATCCTGGTCGTATGAGGCCCTGAACATACTTCCGGGAGGTTTCAGAATTAAACCAAGAACTTTTAAGTGCTTAGAAAATTTTGTCCAAACAGGGACCACACGCTCGTGTTGTTCAAGGGACACGCCCATGTGCCCTTGAAACATGCCCGTGTTCTTCACTCGTGGTCGACACTGACTTATTTTGCACGGCCAGACACACACCCATGTCCCTGGCCCGTGTCCCTCATACGGCCTCAACACGCCCGTGTCTTAGCCCGTGTGCCAAAACCTTGGCATTCTGTTTATGACATCATCACTTTACTAAGGTCACACGGCCAAGGCACACGCCCCTGTCCTTAGGTCGTGTGTCGAGTTAAATTCCTAACTTCAGGTGTAGACTTCACACGGCCAGGGAACACGCCTATGTCTAAGGCCGTACCACCCACACGGTCGTGTCTCTGCTCGTGTGTTTACTATTGAGCATACTAACTTGTAAACCTAGCTCACAAGGGGACACACAGCCGATCAACACGTCCATAGGGCTGACCATGTATCACACACGGCTCAGACACATGCTCGTGTGTCTACCCATGTGGACATTAAAAAGGCTATATTCCAAGCCAAATGCCACCCTACATAGCAACCATACTTATACTAACTCAAATAAAGCATCCACACAGGCATAAACTTCATGATTCATCATCAATGAATATATATATATATAAGAACTAGTCAAGTATTGGCCCAACTTTAATGACCATTTACAAAATGAATTGAAACAACCATAGTAGCCAACACATTTGGCTTGTAAATATGACATAACCAAAACATTCAAGTCCTATACATATCATACTCAAAATAAGTCTAATTTGGCTATACCCAAAAAGTGGTCAATAGTGTGATCTCCAACTCTGACGTCTGCAAATTCTCGAGCTAACTGTGCAATACTACAAGGACAAGGGCAATGAAAGGGGTAAGCATAAAGCTGAGTAAGTTTGCATGGGAATAAATAGCAACAATAAGCTCACGATAAAATCAATCCATGGCATTAATTAACCATAAACAAAGTTATAGGCTTCTTGCCATACTTACTCATACTTGCCCTTATTTAGCACATACCATGCCACATATCGTAAATGCTTCTTCGTGAATTACTCACGGGTACTTGTGTCAGCTCAATCACATAGCTTTAATAAAATTTTCGTTTCTATTTCTAAGCTAATCTATTCATCCCGATAAATCACTAGGGATGCTCAAAGATGCATATTCATAATCATTAGCATAAACATGAAACCAATTCCACATCCCAGATGTGGTCTTACATGAAACCAATGCCACATCCCAGATGTGGTCTTACATAGGGTCACCTCTGGTTGTCGATGCCATATTCCGGATATGGTCTTATACGGAACCTCACCTCAAGTATCGATGCCATATCCCGGATACAGTCTTATATGATTCTCATACTTAATACCGAAGCCATATCCCGGATATGGTCTTATACGGGATCTTAGTTTGGTGCCGAGGCCATGTCCTGGACATGGTCTTACACGGGACCTTATCCATCTCATGTCTTGAAGATAGTATTCTCACACTTATTATAGTCCAACCGGGATTTCAACATATAAACTTTTATCATCTTTCTCATTCAATAACAATATTCAATTTCATAAAATATCATGTATCATTATAACATCAACCATTCTCAAACGTGCTAGTATAAATGTTGAATTTATCACATACAAACTTACCTCGTTTTCAAAATAGGCTAAATTGTCGGTCTAGTCCGATATTTTGTTCTTTCCCTGTTCGAGGTTTATTCTTGGCTCTTCTTGCTCTATAATAGCAAGTTAGCTCATTTTAATCATCACATTAATAAAAGCATTTCAATAATCATGCTTTGGTAAATTTACTATTTTGCCCTTAGACTTTAGTAAAATGACCATTTTACCCCTAGGCTCGAAAATCAATTCTAATCAAATTTCTACCTTCAACAGGCCTAGGGAACATTTATTTCTCTTATAGCTATCATCAAAACCCAACATTTCACACATTTACAACAAATTTTGCAACCTTTACAAAAATGTTCATTTAGGTGTTTTCATGGCAACACCTTTCACACAAGTTGTTCATCTAACAAATAAGATTCATTTTCTTTCATAAAAATGTAGAAAACAACTTAAAATATCACATAGAAAATCTCTAAACTTTTCACCAAATTGCAAGATAGTCCCCTCTTTAGAAAGCTTAAGCTTTAGAGGTCCCAAAAGTACAACTATCATCAAGAAAAACCATTAATACCCCTATTTTTCTTGCTATTTTCGGTGGAGGAAGATGGAGAGAAAAGATGATATCTTTTCTTTCTTTATTTTATTAATACAAGTCAATTTAGTCACCAACTTTTACCAATTTTGACCAATTTGTCAATTTTTTTCTCCTATGGCCGTCCACTCTAATCTTAGGGGTCTAATTGCACTTTAAAGACCCTAAATTAATATTTTATGGCTATTAAGCACCTTTAGCTTATAAAATAGAACTTTCACACTTTATGCGATTTGGTCCTTTTTCGCGATTAAGCTTGAAATCGTTAAAATTAAAGCACCAAAATTTTCATGCACTTATATAATCATGCTCTAACTCATAAAATAACATGAAAATAATTTTCTCTAACCCCAGATTAGTGATCCAGAGATCACTGTTCTGACTAGCCCCTAAATCGAGCTGTTACACTACATATACGCCAACCCTGCTGCGTATTATTATTATCTGAGTGGCTTAGTCTACATACATGGTGTGTAGGGTTGGATGGAACTTACGAGGTCCTATGTGGTGTGTTTGGTTGGATGAGCTTAAATAGCTCTTTTGGGTTGTGATTGGGGGACGGAGAGGTGTTTTGGCTAGATGGGTGGGTTTTAATATTTGACTGCATTCATACGCATCTGGATGTGAGTTCCTTGTCCATGATCTATCTATATGTTATAAAAATTATGTTTGATCTTACGTGCATTATGGTGATAGCATCATGACATTTCGGATTGTGATGAAAAGTGTGTTTGAATCGACTATTGACGAGTTTATCTATTGGATATTCTGCGTGTGATCTGTTATGTGTAACTGTTACGTTTGTTTGGGAAGTTAGTTTTGATTTTACCTTCTATTTTGGTGTATCTCTACAAATACACTATGTTGATGAACTACTATTCGGATTTTTGGTCTATAAGTCCGTTGTTTTTCACCCTTTTAAATTTACACTGAGCTCATGCAGCTCACCCCCTTAGTGTTTCCCCTTGTAGGTACGCTCGATTTCGGTAGCTGGACTCGGTATGTGGAGGTCTCGAAAGCGTCACGTTTTCTTTTAAAAATAAAAACAAGCTTTTAAGGTGTTTTCTGTAAATTTGAAATGTTAATAATCGATTTTGGAGTATAAAATTTGTTCTAAACACTATGGTATAAATTTTGGGTTTTACGCATGTAAGCATTATTTGGATTGAATTTTTTTTCAATAACAGAAATTTGATAACTGAGAATTTTTACGCAACTAAAATTTTTCCTTCGATCATTTCGGTGATCAATGTGACCTTTGGAATTCGGTGTAAACTTCTAGGCCGGGTTTTGGGGTGTTACATTTGTTAATAACAGAAATCAAGAATGTAACTACTTTAACTACTTAATTCATGCACTCTAATATTCACCCATCTACTCAACTTTTGAAACCCGTAGAAGCTATCGAAGTTTACAAAACAAGCAATGGTTTAGTAAGAACGTTTGCTACGTGGTCACAAGCAGGAACTTCTTTGATGATAAGAGACTCATCGACAACTTTCTAACGAACAAAAAACAAATCAAGTTTGACATGTTTAAATTTCGAATGTAAAATCAGATTAGCTGCAACTACCACAGCACTTGAATTATCACACCATATTGTTAGTGTATCAATAGATTGATATTGAAGTTTACATAACAAAGACGTTAGCCAAGTAACATCTGCAAACGCAGCCGCCAATCCTCAGTACTTTGCCTTAGTTGTAGATCGAGACACAACCTGTTGCTTTTTAGAGCACCAAGATACATGATTATCACCAGAATAGATACAATACCCCGTAGTTGATCATCGATCATCAAAATCTAATCTCTAATTAGCATCAGCACATCCAACTAACGACAATCTCTCAGACGGTTTTACAAACAAGCCATAGTCAACCGTACCACATAAATAGCGTAAAATTCATTTGAGTGCCACAAAATGAACATTTTTTGAAGCATGCATGAACTGAAAGATACGATTTACAACATATACAATATCAGGCCGAATAAGAACGACATACTATAACGCACTGGCAAGACTATGATATTTGCTAGGATTTTCAATCGGAGTACCCATAGTCTTAGATAAAAGGGAAGAACCAACCATAGGTGTAGGGACAGTCTTAGTAGGAGCTATATGACCATGATCAAACATGTCAATAATGTACTTACATTGACACAGGTGAAGGGCTCTATTAGCCAGACGAGTGACCTCAACACCCAAAAAATAATAAAGATCCCCCCATGTCTTTGAGAGAAAATTCAGAGTGAAATTGTTCAACAAACACATCAATAGCTTGAGTTGAGTTCCCTGTAATAATGATATCATCAACATATACTAACACATACATACGAGCCATATCAGTAGCAAGTATAAACAAGGAAGCATCAGATTTCGACCTCACAAAACCTACAGAAAGAAAATAGGATTTCAACTTATCAAACCATGCGTTTGGAGCTTGTCGTAGCCCATACAACGCGTTCATCAATCGAAAAAAAAAGAGGTTGCCCATTGGCATTATGTTGAACATATTCGGGGGGTTGTTGTGTAATAGCTCATTTTTAGTGAACTCAGAACAGTGGTTTTGGGACCAAAAATTCAATGTCGAAATAAATATGTTATTAATATTTTAATGTCTGCAGCATGTTAGTGGTGTTGTATAAAAAGTTCATTAAGAAATTAATAAAAAGGACTAAATTGCATAAGGTGCAAATTTGAGTTCTATAAGTAAAAAGTGTCAAATTGTTATGAAATTGGAATATAAGTGGCCTTAAATGGTAATTAGACCATTAATATAATTAGTGGGCAAAGATGGACATCTTTTTAATGGTTTTAAAGGTTTTTACTTAAGGTTAATTTGGTAAATTAATAAAATATCATCAAATAAAACAAGTGAAAGAAAGATATGATCTTTCGTTCTTTCTTCTTCAACTGAAATTAGCACCTAAGGAAGTCATTAAAGACCTTCCAAGGTTTGGCCATAGTCCTTCTATGCATGTAAGTGCATTTTTGTTATGTTTTTAATGATTTTTATGTTTTTGGGGTCGTTGTAGCTTAATCTACTAGCTCGAGGACTAATTTGTAAAATTGTAAAAAGTATAGGGTTTTACCATGAATTTAGATTAGTTGTTTTTTATGTTTGATGGATGAAAATGAATGTTTGATGATAGTTGAATAACTTTTGTAAAGGGAATTTTGATGAATTCGCCAATTGGGGATTAAATTGAAAATTTAGAAAATTATTCATGATGAAATTGTGAAATAAATGAAATGTAGGGCTTGTGAGGGGCCTAAATAAGATTCGGCTATAGTGGGTTGGTACCAAATTGCATGAATTTCATTTTATAAGCTTAATGACTAAATTGTAATGAATTCAAAATTATATGGGCAAAAGCATAAATTTTCCAAAATATGATTTTTGGATTTAATTGAATAGAATGAAATTTGAATGAATTAATTTAATTATTTAGATAAATAAAAGCAACGTACGGAATTAGATCGGGGAAAAGAAAAAGTGTAGGATTAGTCGATCGTATTTCTTTAGTTATGATCGAGGTAAGTTCCTACATTTAATTAAAGTTGTATTATGTTTTTATGGTATTACGTCTCTACGGAAAAATCCAACGAAGTTTCAGCGACTTTTAGGTCCTGTTTGAACTTTAGGAATATATAGGATACAAATGACATGTCATTAGGGGTTATCGTGTTTCGGGCGTTGGTCTTGTACGTCCTACTGGTGGCTGAGTTTTTGGCATGTGTTGCAGTTACTTGACAGCTTGTGTGAGCAGTACCACGTAACTACGTCCTAACTGACAGCTTGTGTGAGCAAACCCACTTATGGCTCGAGGGAGAGTATTTATATAAGATAAGAGAAAGTAATGGCTTTGACCATATGTTAGCACATAGTGTGCGAGATTCTCGCGTATATGATATTATTCTAGTGGTTCAATAGGTTTACAAAAGGGAAAGATCGACAGATATTTCAATAAGTAATGCTATGAAAGTATGACATAGGTATGAAATAATGATGCTTTAAATATGCTTAGCCATATTCATAAAAGTATGAATGCTTATAAGTTATGTGCATAAAAGCTATTATGTTTTGCAATGAGTTGCTGAGTTTTGTGGTTATCTAACTTGAAAGGTTGTTTTTGCTTAGGCTTGTGCCAAGCTATGTTGGATTATCTCATAAATTGCTTTTAAGCTTATGTATATTGAAATGGTAAGCTTTGTTTATGAATTACGAACTTACTAAGCATTATATGCTTACTTCGTGTTATTTCTCTTATTTTTCTTTTTAGATAATCGAAAGCTCATTCGGTTTGGAAGCTTGTCAGAGATCCATCACACTATCCATCGGCTATATCGATAGATTTTGATGATTTTGAGTCATGGTTATAACGGCATGTGTAGGTGTCTTTGTTTGATGAATTTAGCTATTATGTGTGGCTTGTATATATGTTATTTTGGTTAATGATATAGTTGATATGATATCATGTGTATAGATGGTATTTAAAGTGGTTGTCATTTTGGCATCTAAGTACTTAATGATTGTAGTTGAATGAATGAACATTAAGGTATGCTATGAGATATTGTTTGGTATGATATAGATAGTACCTTGAAGTGTTAATGATTAGTTTTTGTAGCCTTGGATGTATATTGGCATTTGGTATAGTTATTAAGATTAATGGTATATGTGGAAATGGTCATAATGGTATTTGTTGTACATGTAATTGGTATATGAACATTATGGAAAATGTGGAATTGAAGTTGTTCAATTGGTGGTTTGAATTATGAATGAATTTGGTTGGTGTTTAGTCAAGTTTGATTGTTGAGTTTAAGGTGCCATTTTGGCATATTGGTTGAATGGTTAGTTTCTATGATGTTCTACCTTGTCTATGCATATATTAAGTGCCATTTGAATGCATGAAAATAGGTACATTTGGTTTGTGCAAGTGGCTAGTTTTTGGGTGAGAAAAATGGCTTAAAAATGGCCTATTTTTTGTCCACACAGGCGTGTGTCCCAGCCGTGTGGGACACACGGCCGTGTGTCCCCTGTAGCTTATTAAAGGTTGCAAGTTAGGCAGTTACACGGGCCAGCACACGACCTGGCATACGGGCGTGTGAGGCCATTTCGAGGGATACATGGCCCAGCACACGGGCATGTGGCTTGGCCGTGTGACCCAAGTCAGAGAGTTACACGGGCACGGACACGGGCTGAGACAAGACCGTGTGCCCCTACTTCGAATGTCCACACGGCCTGAGACACGGGCGTGTCTCTCAGTCGTGTGACCCCTGCAGTTTCAAAATTTTCATCTTTTCCTGAAAAATTCTAAATATTTTTGATTTAGTCCCGACTCGTTTCTAATTTCTTTTTAGGACCTTGAGGGCTCGTAAAAGGGACTATTTAAATGAGTTTGAATAGCATTTCTATGTTTCATGTTGTGTTTTATATACGGTGAATAAATGTTCGTTGTATGATGTTATCTTCCGGTAATGCTCTGTTGCCTAATATGGCGACGGATACGAGCTAGTACATGTATTGGTATCAGAGTTACGGTTTAGCCAATTCTTAGACTGAACGTAGCGTATGCGAGTCTAAAAATACATGTCATTATACAACATGTGATAGTGTGATAACTACACCTATAAATACAATAAACATATAAATTAGGCATATTATCAAGTAAACTGCACCTAATGTTACTAAACTATTAGTAAGTTTATGTTTTAGTTACTCAAATTTAAAAAGTTAAAAAAAATTGTCATTGAACTATTTGAAAGTTTCATTTAAGTCACATAACTATTTGGAAGTTTTTATTTAACTCACTTGATTTTTTTTTTAAAAAAAAGGTCTTACTAGCAATCTCCAGACAGTGATTCAACAATTAGTACAATAGATCAATACACATCGATGAGTAAAAGAATATACATTAAATCAATATCGATCTATGATCAATTTTGAAAATCAAAAAAGAAAGTTATTTAATTTTAAGTCATAAAAAAATAATTTTAACAGCCCAATAACTTAAGACTTACAAACAGTTCAATGACTATTTAATTTCCCGTGAGAATTTTTATTAATGAGAAAACTATACATAAGAAGGTACGTAAATGAGTACATATTATGGATAAACACCGAAATAAGCTACAACAGGAAATACATATTATGGATAAAAACAATTTCATTAGAACCAAGCCACAAACAGGTCTCCCTTGTCAACCCCCATCTTCGTCACGGAGTTAATCACTGTATTTCACTTTCAGTTGAAAAAGAGTAGACATGGGGTGGCAATCGTGGCTTTGCAACAGCAATCAGTGGTTTAGCCAGAAAGGGAACTCCCCTTCCTGGACAAAGATCAATGGTTCCCTCGTTAGTCGGGATGCTCCAATCGAATCCTTGCAATAGCCTCGCAAACATCATAGTAGTCATCGAGCTTCCAAGCAGCACTCCGGGGCACCCTCTCCTTCCTCTACCGAATGTAAACAACCGCAAATCTGGCTCTTCAAGCACAACTTCTACGCCTTTATTACGATCCTGGAGGTGACGTTCTGGCTTGAACTTGCCTGGCTGGTTCCAAACTTTAGGGTTTCGACCAAGCCCAACCCGACTAACTATCACATGGCTACCCTTAGGGATGAAGTAGTCGCCCACTGTTGTATCAGTCACGGACACGTGAGGAGGGCTAAATGGTGCAACGGGATGGAGTCTAAAGGCTTCTCTGGCGCATGCCTTGATATAGTTAAGTTGTGGGAAATCAGATTCTTGTACTAACCTATCTTTTCCAACCACATTATCTAATTCGTCTCTGGCTTTCCGTAGGGTCTCTGGTTTATTTAACATCTCCGCAAGTGCCCATTCTAAGTTATTTGATGGATTATCCACTGCTGCAATCATAATTTCCTGAAAATTAAGTTGAAAAAAAAAAAGATTATCAATATATAGGGGTGATTTTCTATGATAACACGTGTATGTTATATCATATTTATGTTATTTTCATGTCTTAGTAATCCATTTTTAATAAAGTTTCTTAGTAATCCATTTTTAATAAAGTTTAACATGTTGGTGGCTTATATTTTGTTCAAAACAATTAGAGAGAAGGAAAGACGTACATTAACTTGAGCTTTGATCTCGTCCGCTGACAGTAGTGGGATACCATTGTCATCAGTCAAAGAAACCAAAACATCAAGCAAGTCTTGAGGTTCATGTTTCTTGCCATCTCTCCATTGTTGAATCCTGTCTTCAATAATGGGATTGTTATATTTCTCTAGAACACTAGTTGCGTCCTCCACGATTTTCTCATGTCCCTCCAGGTCGAGGCCTCTCAAAAATGGAAAGTAATCGGATATACAAAAGGAATAAAGATGAATGACTAAAGCGAAAATGGCGTGGACGTATTCTTCTTCCTCAAAACCAGGTCCACCATCTGCTTTCCCTTCTCCCAAGTATCTCCTATTAAAGATCAACTTCCTCGTCACATTGCAACAATAGTGTTGGGCAACCAGTCTTATGTCTACAAGGCCGCCTTCATCACCATTTTTGCATTGGTTAAGTACGTAACGCACAAGGTTATCAGCTTCTTCAACTCTTTTCTCGTGAAGCCATTGATGTCTGCCCTTTGAAAGCATCTCGCTGACCATAACTCTCTTCATTTTTATCCACTGATCTCCTAAGGGTGAAAAAATAGCGGTTAAGTGCCCTTTTGAGAGGACATCAGTGGCCATGGTAAGGGGTCTTGAAGCAAAACTAGCATCCTGTTTTCTCAAGAATTGGAGACTGATTTCAGTACAAGTAACGGGAATCACATGAACTTTTCCGAGACGAATACAAGCAATTTCGGTGTTCATTTCTTTCATGAAACTGTGTATCCAATGAGACACCGAAGTTTTGTTCTTGTTTATGATGAATTCAGGGAGGTTTCCCACAATAGGCCAAGATTTAGGGCCTGGCGGAAGAGAGGGCTGCTTAGGCTTTTGGGCATTGCGCTGCCATTGAAGCTTAAAGAGGTAACACAAAGCAAAAGTGATGAAAACAAGTAAGGTGGAGAAGCTTAGCATTGTTTTAAAAGGAGCGATGAACATAGAGTAACAGATTTCCATGGCAATTTGAAAATGAAGAACAAGGAAGATACCCATATTAGATTTCCCTGGCAATATATATATACATACATATACATATATCCAATTTCATTTTTTTTAATTTTATTTAATTTTAACTCTTTATTTAACTTTTAATTTTTTAGTACTTAAATTTACTTTTTTTTTTTATTCGGTAGGTATTTTGAAGTTGGATTTTCTTGTATGAAATTTAATTCTTAGATTTTAGAAAAATTGTTAGGTAGGCCTTTCCCACCACATAAGCAGTGGATGCCACATAAGACTATTTTTACATGTTATTTGATGACTAAAAAATTTAAAATAAATTTAAAATTTTTGTTTTCTCCTTCAACCATTCTTATCTCTAGACAACGAAAATAGAGAAAAGAGAGTTAAAACCTTGTTTTTAATAATACTAAATGAAAAGAAAGTTTCATCCATGCATCCTTTAGTTACAATCTTTTTTATTATAATGAAATTTTGATAGAAATTATTTTTTAATTTGTAATCGAAATTCAGAAAGAAACAAAATCTCATTTCGTTATTTGCTTATATTGAAGTGTTAGTGTAATGAACAACAAGCAACAGGTTTAGCTGAAACTTGAGCAGCAAGCCTTGTGACTTGCAGAAGAAACAAAAGCAAAGAAACAAACAGAAAAGAAAGCAAAGCTAAGAACTATGAAGCATATGGAAGAAAACTTCATAAGATTTCATTCAAAATGAACAATGGCATAATGCCAATACAAATACAAGTTGGTGGCTGGTAATTACAAGTCAAAGATTACCTAAACTTTCACCTAACACCACTAAATACATAGAAACTTGTTGAATTAACTTGTAAACATAGTGTAATAACCTATTTTGCCCTGGCCCATACAAAGTCCAAAAATAGAAAATAAAACAATTTTAAAATAAAATACAGTCCAATTTACAAGCAGCCCAAATTAAAATAGGCCCGAGTGGCCCAAGTGACTAAACAAGTCAGAAGCCTAGGGTTTCTGAAACCCTAGGCGCCGCAGCTCCCACCTCGGTCGTGCCGCAATCAGCGCGCGGATAGCGCTCCTCACCGCCCCATCTTCGCCGTTCACTTGCAAAAGGAAAGAAAAAATGACAGAAATAGCAAGTATCTTTGTATTTATTTTTTATTTTCGGGGCTATAAAAACCCTAGTACAATCTGTAAAAACACACACAATACACAGAGAATGTAAGAAAAATAAAAGAGCAGAGGTGATTTCCGATTATTCCATTTCATTTTTTTTATTCGTACAATCTATTTTATTATGCAAATACCACTAAAAATAAAAAGAACGAGTTTACCTTTCGATTTGCGCTAAAAAACGGAGTTTTTTGACTTTTCAGCCGCCATGTGTGGTGGCGTGTGCAGCGGTCTATCATCAGAGCCAGGGCCGGAGAATGAAAGAGAGAGAGAGCTTTTTTTTGAAGCTTTTTTTTTTTTTTTTTTGAGATGGCTATAAAATGTTTTTTTAACAGATTTTTGGTTTATATAGGCCAGTGAAACGACGTCGTTTCCGCCGTTGACCCGACCCTGGGAGGATCCGCGCGTTTTTGTTAAAGGGTCTAATTGCCCTTAAGCCCTTCCGCATTATTGAAAGTTTATAATCATGTCCAATTTACATCTTTCTTTATTTCCAATTTGGCCCAGAATTATGGCCTTTGTTTCAATTCGATCCCTAAGGCCATTTTAAAGGTAGGTGATCGAACGGCGCCATTTAGGAGACAGAGCACAGTTGCCCAATAAGTCCCTATAGTTTGGCGTGCGTTCCAGCATCATCCTTTTTAAAATTTTACTTCAGTTTTTTATTCTAATTTGATTCTTGTTTCTTTGATTTTTAATTCTTTCTATTTTCATTTTTATTCTTATTTTTAATTATTTTAGTATTATATATGTATTAAATTATTACTATTTATTATTTATACTAGGTTATTTTATTAAGTTCAATATTATTTATATATTATATATCATTTTAAAATTTGTATATTAGTTATTATATTATATATTTTTTAAAATAATTTGGTATATTATATATTATTATATTATATTATATATAACATTTAAATTGTTTTATCCTTAAAATTGTATAAAATTTGGTATATTGTATAAAATATATTGTGTATATTGTTTATTTTTAAATATGTAGTTTTTATGCATATATGTATTAGATTATTGTATTATAAACACATTTTTATTTAAAGTTATATATTATTTATTTATTTAAAAATGTATCTTAGTTATTTTCTCATGAAAATATATTATCCTTTTTTAGAATTTGCCATATTGTTTTTTATTATTATAGTATTTTTTTACATACATTATGCACCTTATTTTTATATATACATTTAATCTTGTGTAAAATTTTCATGTTTATTCCTTAATTTCTTTTTTAAAATAAATTATTTTATTTTCTACTTTCTATCTTTTATTTGATCATTCATATTTTTAAGAATAAATTTGTAACCTTTATTTACCTTAGTATAATTGTTATATTGCTTGCATTATTTGCATTATTCGTTATATTATTATTTTCACTTAGTAAAATTTTCTTTGAAATTTATGTTTGGTAATGTACTAATGCCACATTTCTTTCAAAGTTTTTCTTAAACAAGGCAATATTTTGTGTTTAGGAATTTGGGAAATAGTGCCCTAACGTGCTGGGTTTTGATTTTCTGTTTGACTAAATAACTAAATATCATTTTAATGAATTTGGTAAATCATGAGATGATTTTGGTTACGAGGGTTTAAAACATCATGTCCTAACGTGTTGGATGTGATGTTTGTATTCTTTCAGAACAAAGGAATATCAATTTCCAACTTAAATTGTTCAAGTTTTTAAAGAAATCATGTCTTCAAATCTTTTCGAATTTTAGACATTAGGACAATAACTAATCAATCTGGTACCAATTTTGGGCGTTAACGAGGGTGCTAATCCTTCTCGTACATAACCAACTCCAGAACCTGTTTTCTTAAATTTCGTAGGCCAAAATCAATGTTTTAAAATAACGTTTTATAAGGTGATCCGATCACACCTAAGCAAAAAAGAATTGGTGGCGACTCCATTTTTCGTTTTCAAAGTTGATCCCTGTTTTTCAAAAGAAAACTTAAAAAGGGTTTCGACAGCTTGGCGACTTCACTGGGGATAATAATAGAGTCAAGCCGTAAAATTGATTACTTTTTGTCCTTTTGTCAAAAGTTGAAATGAAAAATCATGATTATTTTGCATTTGATTATGTTATGATTGTTGTGGTTGGTCTTTGCTTTTGCATATCATTGCATGACCGTTGTGGTTACACCTTTAAGTGGGAGTGAGAAACTATGCCTTTGTGAGGTTTTCACCTCTTCATGGGCTAGTGGATTGCTTCCGGGATACATCCGTACCTATGTCTTCGTGAGATTTTCATCTCCGCATGGCCATAGGGAAATATATCCCCTTGAACTGAACTTGATCCATATGAGCCTATAATGGGTGAGGATCGAGGAATCTGCTGGTTCAGGTACCCTTTTCTTTAGAACCAAAAACACATATAGTGAACCCTAAGAGCTCGCCTTAGGTAGAACTATGTTAACCCATGGTAGTTACCCATATAGGAGCTTGTTTATTTTTTGCTTTCTTTGAATTATATCTTGTATACATGACTCTAACTAGTTTTATTTTGTTATCATTGCATGTCATTCAATATTTAAAAAGGTGTTGATTCAAGTTCGATTTCTAAATTAGAGAGTTTTGTTATGGAGAATGAATTTCTTGATAAAGTGGAGAACAACGCTACCGTCCGTACATGGTCAGAGAAAACCCAATTAGAAAAAGGAGATAGTGTCATTGAGGGACATACATCAGAGTTGTGGGACTTCACTCACATCAGTGCAGCACAGAATGAGCTTTAGGAATTGAAAGATATTTGGGCCCATTGGGATGACGAGACTAAGCCGCTGTTCTACCATAATTATGATGATTTACCCTACTTGCTTGACGTCAAGGTGGACAAGCATCTGTTTCGGGCTATGGCTTAGTTTTGGAACCCTGCCTATAATTGTTTTACTTTTAGGAAGGTGGATTTGGTACGTACTATGGAGGAGTATATGACCTTGCTTCGTTGTCCAAGGATTCGAGTCAACAAAGCTTATTTTAGGGCTGCTAGTACCCCAGCTTTGGTGAAGAAATTAATGAATATTATTGGGATGGGTGAGCAGTGGGTTGCAGCTCGGATCCAACAAAAAGGTGATGGTAAATGCATTCCTTGGGCGAGTTTGAGAGATCTGATATTAGCACACCCAGACGTAAAAAGGAAAGTAGATGTCTTGGCCTTAAGTATTTATGGTTTAGTTATCTTCCCTAAAGCTTTAAGGTATATAGAAAGCAGTCACTGATTTATTTGATCGACTTGGAAAATAGGTCACACCTGTACCTGCAATTCTAGTCGAGACATTCAGATCCTTGAGTGCATGTCGGAGGGCTGGTGAAGGTAGATTTATTAGATGCGCACAGTTACTGTTGGTTTGGTTCCATAGTCATTTTTGGAGGGCTGACAAGGTTCCTTATCGAGTGTTATTTGAAAGTCATTCCCCTTTAAAGGAGGCCACAGCTACACCAAGGAGGGATGATATATCAGAGGAAAGGTGGATGGAAATTCTTCAAAACCTCTGAGAGGAAGATGTTGAGTGGAGAGCCCCATGGATGGTTCCCGACGAGGTCCTCTATTGGTGTGGAAATTTTGATTGGGTAACTCTGCCTGGAATCTGGGGAGCTGTTGGATATGCACTGTTGCTCGTACTAAGGCAATACAAAGCAAGGCAGTTCATACCGGTAACACATGGGTTAGCTTAAAGTTAATCTCATATAAGGGGGATAATTATAAGAAAAAGATTCGAGAGATTTCTAAGGCTTGGAGCGGGCTTGCTGTATTAAAATTTTGACTGTAGATTCGAAGACAACCCTGGAATACAAGGGGTGGTTGAGCAAAAGAATCAATGATAACATCCTTGGGCCAAGTTTAGAGGGTGCTGGATCGATGGAGGAGTACTTACGAGCGGTCCCATCAGAGTTAGAGATTATAAAGCAAGATTTCGAAAGGAAGAGTTTAGAGCTCAGAAAGAGGATAGAGAAATTGGAAGAGGAAAAAATACACCTGAGATTAGACGTGGAAGTTCAGAAATTGGAGACTGAAAAATTACGAAAAGAGAAGAGGAAGATTGAGGAAGATCGAGATAGTTTGAAGATAGAATATAAGAAGATACATCTGTTGATGAAAAATACTGGATTGGGGAAGACTTCGAAACAGTGGCAACAAGAGATTCGAGAGGAAAAAGTCAAAGTCGACCGATGGAAGACGAAGTTTCAAGAAGTTCAAGCGAGAAACGTAGCCTTAGATAAGAGTCTGGCAGAAAGTCAGAATGAAAAGAGTGAATTAAAGGCTAGAATGGCTGAACTTGGAAGATCTCTTCATCAGCATCGAAGTCGTAGTTCAGCGATTGAATTAAAGGAAAGCCTAAACAAAATTAAAGAAATGAAGAAGATCAAAAAATTAGAATCGGCATTACAAAACTGTGAACTCTGGGTCGAGTTTCTTGAAGCAAGAGTAGGGCATTGGAAAAGAGAGCTTCACCATTCTCAGGATCAAGTTAGGAATAGGGATTACCTCATGGGTGAGGCCATAGTCCAAATTCGACAAGTAGCTAATCATTTACAAGCTTTGGCAGTGCAGGCTGATATGCTAAGCGTAAAGTATGAGCTAGAATCAGATAGAGGTCAAGAGTTAGCTTCGTTGTTTAGAAGGGTTAAAACTTTGGGCATTAGGGTGAAAGCGTACTTGTAATTCGTTTTGTGTAAAGAATTTTATTTTCTAAATAAAGTTTTCTAAATGAAACTGAATCCGAATCGATATCTTTTTTGCATTCATGCATTTGCATTACATCACATCATATGCATTTAAATCCATAGAAGGACACTAATTAGTTGAAGTTATCATAGAGTGAGAGAGAGAGAGAGAGAGAAGGAAAAGTTAATCTAGAAACTAAACACCGTTACGGTACACGCGCCAAGACAAAAAAATAAGGATCAAAGACTTGAACAATTCCAAAGAGACATGCAAGATCAGATGCAAGAGCAATTGGTAAAGCTCCAACAAGAGATGAAAGACCAAATGTTGGAAGCCCAAAGAAATATGATGGCTCAAATGGCTCAGCTATTGAACAGGGCGATGGACAAAGGAAAAGGTCCCATGACTAATACTGGAGAAGATGATGAGGACTTTCCTCCGGGTTTTACCCCACTACATGCACAAACAAAACCTGAGGTGTATCTCTGAAGGCCATCTGTCACGATTAGGCCTCAATAAGGGCAACAAATGATACTGGAGTGCCCATGAACTTCCAAGTTGGCACAGGATCCAACCCAGGAGATAACCCTGCTAATCTTGTTATCCCTGATTTAGATATAGCAGAGAGGGAAGGGGCAAGAATTGAATCCTCAAGGTAGTTAGAGGATCGTTGTAGATGGTTGGAAGAAATATTCAAGGCCTTAGAAAATGCTGATAATCACCATGGAATTGATGCTAAAGACTTGAGCTTGGTTCTAGATTTGGTGCTTTCTCATAAGTTTAAAATGCCAGAATTCGAGAAGTACAATGGGACTAGCTGCCCTAAAGCCCACATTACTATGTTTTGTAGACGGATGATCGACTATGTTAATAATGATCAACTCTTGATTCATTGTTTCTAAGATAGTTTGGTGGGAGCAGTGTCCAGATGGTATAATCAACTGAGCCGTGCTAGGATTAGTTCCTGGAGGGACCTAGCCCAAGCTTTTATGAAGCGATACAATCATGTCACAGACATGACACCAGACAGAATCACTTTACAGAATATGGAGAAGAAGTCAAATGAAAGCTTCAGGCAGTATGCGCAAAGATGGACGGAGGTTGCCATGCGAGTTCAGCCATCGCTCCTAGAAAAGGAAACTACAATACTTTTTACCAATACCTTGAAGGCCCCATTCATTACTCACATGATAGGAAGTACCACCAAGAGCTTTTCGGATATAGTGATGGCGGGAGAAATGACTGAAAATACCATAAGGGGTGGCAAGATTGAAGTAGGGGAAACCACCAAAAGGTCTGCTCCAAGGAAAAAGGAGAATTAGGTGAATAATACGAGTACATAAAACAAAGGGTACTCAAAGGCAATTACTGTTAGCCAGTCAAAAGTAATTACTACTGGGCAACAAGGGTCGGTAAGACAGGAATCGGGCATAAGGCAAAACTCTGAAAAGCTCTAATTTACGCCAATCCCAATGACGTATAAGGAGCTATATCAAAGTTTATTTGACACACACGTAGTGTCCCCATATTATCTAAAATCATCACAGCCCCCATATCCGAAATGGTATGATTCAAACGCTCAATGTGACTACCATGCGGGAATACGGGGCATTCAATAGAAAGCTGCACTGCCTTCAAAAAGGTATTCGAGAGACTCATCAAGATGGGGATTGTGAAGTTTGACGATACACCTAGTGCGGAGAATCCATTACCTAACCATGGAGATAAGGGGATAAATGTGATTGGTGAAAATATCGTGAGAAGGATCAATGAGGATATTGCGGAGGTAAAAACCCCGTTGAGAATGGTCTGGAGAGAAATGGTAAGAAGAGGATTGATATTATCAGAATTTGTGGAAGGGTGTGAAGGAGTAAGGGACTACTGTGAGTTCCACAAAGCAGAAAGGCATGAGAACCAAGAATGCGCTGAGTCCAGGGTATTAGTGCAAAGCCCTATGGACAATAAGGAATTGGAATTTTATGAAAAAGGCTCAAAGGGAGGAAACATATGCGCAACAGAAGAAGAGTTGACAAAGCAAAAAGTCAATTACCCGAGGATCATCATCTCCCGACCAAGAAGTACGGAGGGCGAAACACAAGTGGCGCCAAAGGTCGTAATTCAGAAACCTGTTTCCTTTCCTTACAAAGATAACAAAATGGTACCTTCGAATTACGACTGTAATGTGACAATATCGGGAGGGGGAAACTTAGCTAGCACTTCTAAGGAGGTCCAAAGTGAAGGATCTTGCACACGTAGTGGAAGGCGTTATGACTTGGTAAACATCAGAACTGTGCTTGTGAAAGCAAAGACCTTGGTAATTGAGCGAGAGAAAGGGGCTGAGGCACTTATAAATGAACCTTTAAAGGAGGAAGAGGCTAAAGAATTTTTGAAATTCTTGAAACACAGTGAATACAGCATGGTAGAGCAGCTGCGCAAACAACCGTCTCGCATATCAGTGTTAGCCTTGGTTTTAAGTTCAAAAGTGCTTCGTGAGGCATTGATGAAAATGCTGAATGAAACTTACATTACTAAAGATATATCTGTTAACAAACTTGACCGTCTGGTTAGTAATATAAGTGTTGACAACTTCATTTACTTCAGTGATGATGAAATTCCACCTGGGGGTATGGGATCGACCAAAGCTCTACACATCACTACTCGTTGCGAGGGATATACTCTACCAAGTGTGTTAATAGATAATGGATCGGCCTTGAGTGTCTTACCATTGTATACATTGAATAGATTGCCTATAGATAGGTCTCACATGAAAACATGCCAGAATATAATGAGAGCATTTGATGGCACTAAGAGAAGAGTAATGGGAAGAATCGACATACCTTTGTTGATTGGGCCAAACACGTATGAAGTGGATTTTCTGGTAATAAATATCAAGCCCTCTTACAATTGCTTGTTGGGGAGGCCCTATATACATTCAGCGGGAGTAGTGCCTTCACCACTGCATCAAAAATTGAAATTAGTAACGGAAGGTCGACTGGTTACTATAAATGTGGAAGAGGATATCATAGCAACTGTTACCAATGATGTGCCATATTTAGAGGTGAATGAAGAGGCAACTGAATGCTCATTTCAATCTTTAGAGTTCATAAATGCAACATTCATTTTGAAAGGGAATAAGGTTCCAGTGCCTAAGATATCCAGAACCACGAGAATGGGTTTGCAAATGATAGTGGGAAAAGGTGCCTTACCGGGAAAAGGATTGGGTAGGCATCTCCAATGAGGTATTCAAGTTCCGATGCTGAAAGAGAAAAGAGACCGTTTTGACTTGGGTTTCAAGCCAGATGCTAGACAAATGAAGAAGGAAATAGAGAAGAAACAAGAGAGAAGAAGGGCACGACTGAATGGGGAAGAAGTCAAGTGGGAATTGATGACATTCCCTCACATATCCCAGACTTTTGTATCAATAGGGATAATTCACCCTGAGAGAGGATTATTGGGAAATGAAAATCTTCACATCAATGCCATACACGAGGAAGGAACTGAGCAAAAGAACCTGTTGGGCATTCGCCCTTATGAACCTGGAAGCGTTTTGATCAATTAGACTGCAGAGGAACTTCCTGTAGTTTTTAGAGATTACACAGAGTAATGTTCAAAACACATTTGTTGTTTTAAAGCCTAGAAACAATAAGATTTTATTTGTGAAATAGGCTTATGTTCAGACATCTTTGTTTCAATAAAATACATCTTTGATAATTAATTCGAGCGAATATTCCTTCATTTTTTTATTCTTTTGATCTTTTAATTTCCATCCAAAATTTTTCTTTTGTTATTCTCATTCATACCATGTAAATAGTTGTTCTTGAATTCATTTGTTCTTTGTACATTCTTTTGTGCCTACCACAAGTCTCTAAATATCAATGACATGAGCAACAATACTACAGATTCAGAAGTCCTTTTTGAGCAAGACATGTGTTTAGAGGAATCTCAGAATTTTAAGGGTGACAGAGATTGTGACTTGTCTCCAGATTTGTTAAGAATGGTAAAGCAAGAAGAGAAACAAATTTTACCCCATGAAGATGTGGTAGAGAATATAGTCTTAGAGGACGGAAAGGTTGTGAAAATTGGAACGCGCATAGCCGAGGAGATGAAACAAGACCTCTTTGAGTTATTGCGGGAATTCAAAGACGTCTTTGCGTGGTCATACCAAGATATGCCGGGGCAAAGTACTGAAATTGTAGTGCATAGCCTTCCCATAAAAGAAGAGTGCAAGCCAATTCAGCAAAAGCTTCGAAGGATGAGGCCTGATGTGGTGTTAAAAATAAAAGAGGAAGTTAAGAAATAGTTTGATGCTGGTTTTCTACGGTAAAATACTCATAATGGGTAGCCAACATTGTACCTGTTCCTAAGAAAGATGGAAAGGTTCGGATGTGTGTAGACTACAGAGACTTAAATAAGGCCAGCCCAAATGACAACTTCCCCTTACCTCATATTGACACTTTAGTGGATAATATGGTGGGATATTCACTGTTTTCTTTCATGGACGGTTTCACTGGATACAATCAGATAAAGATGCATCCTGAGGATATGGAGAAAACTACTTTCATAACATTGTGGGGTACCTTTTGCTATAAAGTGATGCCATTTGGGCTAAAGAATGCAGGGGCAACATATCAAAGGGCTACGGTGACCTTATTCCATGACATGATGCACAAAGAATGCAGGGGCAACATATGTTCATGATATGATCGCCAAATCTCGAACAGAAAAGGAACACATCGAAGTCTTGAAGAAGTTGATCTTGAGATTGAGGAAATTCCAACTAAAGCTTAACCTGGCGAAATGTACCTTTGGAGCTAGGTCAGGGAAGCTACTAGGCTTTGTAGTTAGCGAAAAAAGAATTGAGGTTGACTCAGACAAGGTTAGAGCTATACAAGAATTGCCTCCACCACGCACTCAAAAAGAAGTTTGAGGTTTTCTTGGAAGGTTAAATTCCATTGCTCGGTTTATTTCGCAATTAACTGAGAAATGTGATCCCATATTTCAACTTCTTAAGAAACACAACTAAGGTACATGGGATGATGAGTGCCAGAATACTTTTGACAAAGTTAAACAATATTTGTCAAATGCTCCAGTATTGTTTTCGCCGAATCCAGATAGGCCATTAATACTGTATTTGACAGTGTTCAATAATTCTATGGGATGGGTGCTTGGTCAACATGATGAGTCGGGAAGAAGAGAAAGGGTGGTATATTACCTCAGTAAGAAATTCACTGAGTGTGAGATGAGATATCTACCGATCAAGAAGTTGTGTTGTGCCCTAGTTTGGGCAACTCAGAGATTAAGGCAATATATGCTATATTATACAACTTGGCTAATCTCAAAACTGGATCTGTTAAAGTAAATGATGGAGTCAACTACTTTGAATGGAAGGATGGCAAGGTGACAGATTTTGCTTAATATCCTGAAATTTGGCTTATGCATTCTTGCTTAATTATATGAAATAGCATGTCTTATGTGTTATGAATGTGTTGTGTGCATTTTTAGAACCTTGGAAATGTAAGGAAATGTCTTAGGAAATATTAAGTTTTGAGCTTAAAAAGAGGGAACTAAAGTAAGGGTGGCCTTAAGAAAATTTATAGAGGATATATGACATGAAATTGGGTTTGGTAATGTGGCTACAAGGCGCCACTTAGGGCCTTAGTGTGTGACGCCATATGCTAAGGGGAAAGGGCTTGAGTTCGAGTTGCGTGGGAAGCAAAATTTTTGAGGTTTTATTTTTGCTTGTGACGTCAATGAGAGGGGGGTAGTGGACAGCACTAAGGCTAAATTTTAGGAGTTTTTATCCTTTTATTCTTAGAGATAAATGATGGATTATTTTTCTTTAATTTTAATGAGGAGACAAAGAGGAAAATAAGGGATATGATAGTGATGGCCAAGTAGGGGACTCTAGGCTTAGTAATTTCGGCAAAAGGAGGAAAAATAAGGCCATTCATCATTCTTTCTTTCTCCTTTTCTCTCTGCCGAATTCTCTAGTGCATCTCCTCTCCTTCTTCTTTTATTTTTGCCAAGCCGGAATTCAAGCAAAGCCTAGCCGATTTCTTCACTTTCCTCTCTTCTTCTTCTTTTCTCCTCTCAATCTTCCAAAAGCCGAAAGCAGCTTCTTATTGACCATAGCCGATTGGTTCATTTAAACCCCAAAAGCTGGAATTTGAAGTGCTCAATAGGTAGTCCTAGCCGAATACCCTGTAGATCAAGCAAGAGTGCCGTCGACAATAGTGTTAAGGGGTAAGGATCTATTTTTATTGTATTATTTCTTTTCCTTAAAGCCGAAATCAAAACTCTAATACCATTAATGATCTTTGGCCGAATTTTTTTGAAGGAGAAATTCAGGATTTCTAAGCATAGTCGACTGTGAGGAGAACCATTCGGGATTTAAGCTAAGGTATGTGGTATTTGGCCAAAGGCCATGTATTGTGATTTAAAGTTAGAATTAAATCTAACCTATGCCTATAGGTATTTCGACACCTTCATAATCAAGTAGCTATTTCGGGATTTTTAGATCCGCGAAGGTAAGTGACTATTAATCGGCCAAAGCCAGATATGATGGTTCAAATATATTTTCTTACGTTTTAAAGAGCCGAATCTAACTATGGATATTTAGGGGCAGTCGACAGTGGTATACAAGGATTTCGGGATTTCAAATCACAAGGTAAGCACTTATGTACAATTGGCCAAAGCCCTATTTTAGTACCTAGATCTAATTCTCACATGTGTAAAAGCCGGAAACTAACCTGTATAGTAATTTAGTGCTAATCGATTCTAAGAAAGGAGATATCGCAAGATTTCGGGATTTACTAATAGTCAAATCGTCAGCAAGGGATTAAAGGTCTAAAGCTTAGATCGGGATTTTCGGGATTTTCAGTGAACTTGCTAAGTGAATCAGGTGTGTATCCCACACTATTTCTCGATAGGTTTATGTTTGTATTTCATTAAATATGTTAATAAGAATGTGAAAGCTATGGCTAAGGTACCATGTTAGGTACAAAGTACTCAGGTATGTTTTCCCACTCCTACTAGGATATTGATAAATATTTGTTATGGCACATATGTGTAACTATAAGAATGTGAATAAAGAATTTGGCATGATAATGCATGTTTTGTATGACATGGGCATACGGGATATTATGAAAGGAGAAGTGAATGTGGTGACTTATGTCACGATATCTGAATGTGGTGACCTCGGTCACATTATCTGAATGTAGTGTCTCATGACACAAAATATTATCTGGTGGCAATGCCACGAATTTTATACGGGCGATGAGCACGTCGACTGCAGCGACTACCTTCGATGGTGTGTAGCGGATAGAGGGTTGACTTAGTAGTCTTCACGGTGTACAGGTTGGTACGGGTGATGTGTAGCGGATGGTACCTAGGTTTGGGTTCGGGTTTGCATCATATTATTTAAACGTTATATGTACATGTATGACTTGATATGCCTGAATTTGTTAGGACTTAGTGTTGTGGTTACACATTGAGTCTGTTTGACTCACCCCGTTGGGGAATATTTTCTTTCAGGTGACGATCAGTGATGGACCGGTTCGGCGGGATCTTAGTGGTGGCCATGCGCAGCTTGAAGTTTTATTTAATTTTGGGACTTTTATATTTTATATTTTTGGAGTTATTTTGGGTATTGTTTCCGTTTGTAATAAGGCCACTGATATGAAGCTGTTGATGCATGTCTTTAAGTTATTTTATTTTGATACGATTCTTATTTAATTAAACTTAAATTTATTTTTCCTAAAATTAAAAACGTTAGATGTTTTGACGCCTAAATGTGAATGAATTTTCAATTTAAGACAAACTTTGAAATGGAGTAATAAAGTTTTATAAAACCTAGATTTCAAATAAATAAACTTGTTTTCAACCCGAGCCTAACACAAATTAAAAATTTCTTTCAAAACCATCCGAATTTTTCCAAAGTAACAAAAGAATTTTTGAACCGTTTTACTCGAGGAACATACCAGATCCGGTCAAGGCTCGTGGGTCGGATGTGGGGTGTTTCAGTTTGGTATCAGAGCCTAGTTTTAAACTCTCGGCCTTGGGTTTAAAGCCCATAACATTTTTAAACTAAGGCCCAAAAGAAGTTTTGTGAAAATTTTTATGAAAAGAGCAGGTTTTCAAGCATGGCACCTAAGTCTCCGACCCGCAGTCCACCAGGTAAGTACCCCTATTCATTTGTGTGATTTATAGTATAACTTGTAGAAGGGTAGAAATGGAACGTAGATTAGTATATTAAGTACTTGAACCCTAGGACTAGTTTACCCCAACACCTACATAAGACTTAAAGCCTAACTAAACCAACCTGTGGCTAAGTCACCGAGTTAGGGTGTGGCAACCTTTGTGCGCATGTCTAGGATTGGATCCGGAAGAGCCTGGTACTTAAGCAGTCCTAGTGACTCACCTCCTCTTCGCTGGAATCCTACCTGGTGTGTAGCTTCGGTTCACCCTAACCAAGAGGACTCAGTCATAGGCTAAACTCAATAACTAAAACCCGAAAGGGATTAGCTGTATTTTCATAAAAACTTCGATTTTAAATCACCAAATTACCCTTTTAAATGGTAGCAGAACTTAGCTTGAAAATTTTCCCAAAACATTCTGATTTGCAAAATTACTAAAATACCCCTGGCTGTAAAATTACAAAAATGCCCTTGGTTTATAAAATGTCCATACTACCCACAGTTTCATTAAAATTTCCTTACTTTATAAAATGTTCAAAAACCCTATTTTTGCAAAATATTAAAATACTCCAATTTGGAAATTTTACGAAATTACCCTTGTTTTACAAAATTACCAAAATGACCCCCGATTTTCAAAATTTCTGCAACAACACCGATTTGGAAAACAAATTCTCAAAAAAGAACTCCAAATTTTGCAAATTTTTGGAAATACACTTGATTTATTAAGATTTTCAAATTGACCCCGGTTTATTACCAAAATACCCTGTAGGACAAATGACAAAAATACCCCTAGGATAGGAATAGACTGAAAATGTTTGAATAATGAATGTGTGTGGTAGGAATATTGAATGAATGTATTCCTCTGAATTAGGATAGAAGACTTGAAATTTTGATTGATCGAAAGAACCACTATTGAACTTCTATTCATAAAATTTCTTCACAATCAGTGAAACAAGGACTAATTCATAAAATTTCTTAATCAGATTAAGGCACGATAGTAGAAATGAGCTCTAGGGGACATGGTCGTAACGTACGAGGACGTGGTCGAGGCTGAATGACTGTGTCGGAACCCGTTAGGTCGGGTCAAGGATTTGAGAATGAAGTACCACCACCACCATTTGTTGGTGCTGAGCAGCAAGAGCAAGATCGACGGGGAGGCGATCTTTGTATCGCGGCATCTTCTTGCGAGTTACGAATATGGTGGTAGTCTTTGGAGGAAATATGGGAGCTCAGAAATCTGTACCCGAGCGACTCTGAGCCAATAGAGCTGAGGTGTTCCGTGGCGTGTCGGTGTAGCACCAGTGCGGTAGTGAATATTGGTTGGAGGCAGCCGGCGAATTATGGATGAGCTCGTCGACTCTCAAGAGAAAGCGAAAGAAATGGTGGCACTGTTACGCGATGAAGCGTATCAGTGATGGCTCACAGTTCGGGATGGTGCCACAGCTGAGGATCTGACTTGGGACTATGTTAAGGCGGCATATCAGAAAAAGTATGTCGGCACGCGTTATACTGATTCGCAGAGGAAGGCTTTTCTGGAGCTGGTTTAAGGTAACAAGTCCGTGGCGGAGTATGAGACTAAATTTCTAAGGTTAAGCCGATATGCTCGAGGCGTGGTGGTTACTGAGCATGAGCGATGTGTCTGGTTTAAGGACGGACTAAGGGATGACCTGAGGTGGTTGATAGCTCCACATCAGGAGCGGGAGTTTCTGCGTTAGTTGAGAAGGCTAAAGTGGCTAAAGGGATTAAGGATTCAGTGAGGCATAATACGGATCGGAATAGGCCAAAGAGAGGTTTTGGGCCGTTAGGATCAACTGGGAATGTTCAAAAGAGGCCTAGAGTTGATGGGTGCAGAGTCGACAAGTCGCTCTGAGAGAGCGATGATCGTACTTGTGATCAGTGTGGGAAGAAGCACTTAGGGGAGTGTTGGAAAAAGATGGGAGGATGCTTTAAATGTGGGTCCAAGGATCATATGATTAAGGACTGTCCTATGAAACCAGATGGGAATCGACCAGCAGCTCAGAATGTTAATCATGGTAGGTAGAGGTGGATGAAAGCTGACCTCGGCCGAGGTCGTGGTCCGAATGGCGAGGAAATCGTCTTTGGGCAGAGGGCGTGAACAGGCGAGGTGTTGCTACATTGAGGCAAGGCAGCCGGGTCTAGTGTATGCGGTTCGCTGAAGGGAGGATGGAGACGCGCCGGATGTCATAACCGGTACGTTTCTTATAGCGAACAAGCCTTATTTTGCTTTGATTGATGTGGGCTCGACCCATTCTTATGTTGCATGTAGAGTAGTGGAAACTCTAGACCTAGCCTCTGAACTTTCTGATAGGGAGATAACTATAGTAAGCCCACTAGGTCAAACTGAAGTGGTGAATAAGATGTTTCGGAAAGTACCTCTAGAGATTCAAGGAGTAGTATTCGCTGCTGATTTAATGGTACTACCTTTTGAAGAATTTGATCTCCTTCTTGGCATGGACTGGCTAGTGGAGCATCGGGCTGTATTGGATTGTGCAGCTAAGCGGATGGAGTTAAGGACTCCAGAGAATGAGGTGATAGTTATGATAGGAGAAAGGAGGAACTACTTGTCTAATGTAGTTTCCGCGTTAAAGGCTGATAAGATGGTTCGAAAAGGGTGCAAGGCATTTTTGGCCTTTGTTAGTGCATTGGATGAAAAAGAAGAGGGAGTTAATAGAGTTAGAACCGTAAAGGAATTTGTGGATGTCTTTCCGGAGGAATTGCCCAGAATACCCCCAGATAGAGAAGTGGAATTTGGAATTGACTTACTTCCAGGAACAGCTCCTGTGTTAATTACCCCATACAGAATGGCACCAAAGGAGTTGGTTGAGCTCAAGGCTCAAATTCAGGAGTTGCTTGATAGTGGGTTTATCCGACCCAGTGTGTCTCCGTGGGGAGCACCGGTCCTGTTTGTGAAGAAGAAGGACGAAACTATGCGTATGTGCATAGATTATTGTCAGTTGAATAAGTTGACCATCAAGAACAAGTTCCCTTTGCCAAGGATAGATGATTTGTTCGATCAGCTTAAGGGGGCCGCAGTATTCTCAAAGATCGATTTAAGGTCTGGATATCATCAATTGAAGGTAAAGGAGGCAGATATCCATAAGACAGCCTTTAGGACAAGGTACGGCCATTATGAGTTCTTAGTAATGCCGTTTGGATTGACGAACGCCCCAGCCGCGTTCATGGATATGATGAACCGGGTCTTTCAACCATACTTAGATAGGTTCATCGTTGTGTTCATCGATGACATCCTAGTGTACTCCAAGTCTGAAGAAGAGCATGATGAGCATCTCCGGATTGTGTTGCAAATGTTGAGGGAAAAGAAGCTTTATGCCAAATTCAACAAGTGTGAATTTTGGCTTAAGGAGGTTGCATTCTTAGGGCATGTGGTGTCTGCTGAAGGAATAAGGGTAGATCCTCGAAAGATTAAGGCAGTGTTGGATTGGAAGCCACCTAAGTCTGTGGCTGAGATTCGCAGTTTCTTGGGATTAGCAGGCTATTACCGAAGGTTTGTGAAAGGGTTTTCGTCGATAGCCGCGCCTTTGACTAAGTTGTTGAGGAAGGAAGTACCTTTTGTATGGACAGATAAGTAATAAGAGAGCTTTGAGAAGCTTAAGAAGGTTTTGACTGAAGCACTGGTGTTAATTCAGCCTGAGGCAGGGAAGGACTTCGTAGTGTACTATGATGCTTCTCACACAAGATTAGGGTGTGTTTTGATGCAAGACGGGAAAGTAGTCGCTTATGCGTCTCGACAGTTAAGGCCTCATGAAGTTAACTACCTAACTCGCGACTTGGAATTGGCGGCAGTGGTCTTCGCTCTCAAGGTATGGAAGTATTATCTTTATGGCGAAAAGTCGATAATCTACACGGACCACAAGAGCCTTAAGTATCTATTGACTCAGAAGGAGTTAAACTTGAGGCAGCGAAGGTGGGTGGAATTACTGAAGGACTATGACTGTTCTATAGAATATCACCCGGGCAAGGTGAATGTAGTGGCTAATGCCCTAAGTCGGAAAGTGGTGCCGGATCTGAGGGCGATGTTTGCAGATCTGAGTTTGTATGACGATAGCAGTCTGCTGGCAGAGTTGCAAGTCAAACCGACGTGGTTAAATGAGGTAAAAGAGGGTGAGTTAGCAGATGAAGATTTAAGTGCTAAGATGCAGCAAGTGTAGAACGGTGGTTTAAAGGATTACAGTATGTCCGGTGATGGAATATTGTGCTTTAAGGGAAAGGTCTGTATGCCAAAGAATGAGGAGCTTAGGCAGAAAATTCTTCGGGAGTTGCATAGTAGCCCTTATGCTATGCATCCCGGAGGAACTAAGTTGTACAGAGACCTAAGGGAACAGTTTTGGTGGCCTGGTTTGAAGAGGGAAGTTACAGAATGTGTCGCCAAGTGTTTGACGTGTCAGCAAGTTAAGGTTGAACACCAAGTATCGTCAGGATTGCTTCAGCCAATCAAGATTCCACAGTGGAAGTGGGAGAGAATGACCATGGACTTCGTTAGTGGGCTTCCTCTTACGCCTACTAAGAAGGACTCGGTATGGGTAATAGTGGACCGTTTGACCAAGTCCGCGCATTTCATTCCAGTAAGAGTCGATTATTCCTTACAGAAGTTGGAAAAGTTATATGTGGCGAAAATTGTGAGGTTGCATGGAGTGCCGGTATCAATCATTTCGGATAGGGATCCAAGGTTTACGTCTCGGTTTTGGAAAGCTTTACATCAAGCTTTAGGCACCAAGTTTGATTTCACTACGGCTTTTTATCCACAGTCGGACGGGCAGTCTGAACGAGTAATCCAAGTGTTAGAGGATATGTTGAGGGGCCGTATGATGGATTTCAGAGGAAGTTGGGAGGAATATTTGCCTTTAGCAGAGTTTGCCTACAACAGCAGCTATCAGGCTAGTAATCGGATGGCACCGTATGAAGCGTTGTATGGACGGAAGTGTCGTACTCCTACGTGTTGGACGAAATTTGGGGAACGCCGAGTTTTGGGCCCAGAAATTGTGGCAGAGTCTGAAGAAAAGGTTGAGATAATTCGGGCACGGTTGAAGGAAGCGTCGGATAGGCAGAAGTCATATGCAGATCTCAAACGCAAGGAGATAGAATTTGATGTGGGAGATCAAGTATTTCTTAAGGTTTCGCCTTGGAAAAAGGTGATGAGATTTGGTCGCAAAGGGAAGTTAAGTCCAAGGTTTATAGGACCTTATTGGGTATTGAAGCGAGTTGGTCCTGTGGCATACCAGTTAGAGTTGCCTTTGGAGTTGAAGTAGATGCACGACGTATTTCATGTTTCTATGCTACATCGCTATCGATCGGATCCATCTCATGTGGTACCAGTGGAAGAAGTGGAGTTAAGGCCCGATCTATCCTACGAGGAAGAGCCGATTCAGATTCTAGAGCGGGATGTGAAAGTGTTACGGAGGAAGTCGGTTCCTCTAGTCAAAGTGCTATGGCGCAATCATGGATCGGAGGAAGCTTCGTGGGAGCCAGAAGAAGCAATACGACAACAATACCCTCACTTATTCCAGCCAGGTAATTTTGAGGACGAAATTATTTTAAGAGGGGTAGAACTGTAATATCCTGATATTGGGCTTATGCATTCTTGCTTAATTATATGAAATATCATGTCTTATGTATTATGAATGTGTTGTGCGCATTTTTAGTACCTTGGAAATGTAAGGAAATGTCTTAGGAAATATTAAGTTTTGAGCTTAAAAAGAGGGAACTAAAGCAAGGGTGGCCTTAAGAAAATTTATAGAGGAAATATGACATGAAATTGGGTTTGGTAATGTGGCTACAAGGCGCCAGTTAGGGCCTTAGTGTGTGACGCCATATGCTAGGGGGAAAGGGCTTGAGTTCGAGTCGCGTGGGAAGCAAAATTTTTGAGGTTTTATTTTTGCTTGTGACACCAATGATAGGGGAGTAGTGGACGGCACTAAGGCTAAATTTTAGGAGTTTTTATCCTTTTATTTTTAGAGATAAATGATGGATTATTTTTCTTTAATTTTAATGAGGAGATAAAGAGGAAAATAAGGGATATGGTAGTGATGGCCAAGTAGGGGACTCTAGGCTTAGTAATATCGGCAAAAGGAGGAAAAATAAGGCCATTCATCATTCTTTCTTTCTCCTTTTCTCTCTGCCGAATTCTCTAGTGCATCTCCTCTCCTTCTTCTTTTATTTTTGCCAAGCCGAAATTCAAGCAAAGCCTAGTCGATTTCTTCACTTTCCTCTCTTCTTCTTCTTTTCTCCTCTCAATCTTCCAAAAGCCGAAAGCAGCTTCTTATTGCCATAGCCGATTGGTTCATTTAAACCCCAAAAGCCAGAATTTGAAGTGCTCAATAGGTAGTCCTAGCCAGAATACCACCTGTAGATCAAGTAAGGGTGCAAAGTCGACAATAGTGTTAAGGGTAAGGATCTATTGTTATCGTATTATTTCTTTTCCTAAAGCGAAATCAAAACTCTAATGCCATTAATGATCTTTGGCCGAATTTTTTGAAGGAGAAATTTAGGATTTCTAAGCATAGTCGACTGTGAGGAGAACCATTCGGGATTTAAGGTAAGTTATGTGGTATTCGGCCAAAGGCCATGTATTGTGATTTAAAGTTAGAATTAAATCTAACCTATGCCTATAGGTATTTCGACACTTTCATAATCAAGTAGCTATTTCGGGATTTTTAGATCCGTGAAGGTAAGTGACTACTAATCGGCCAAAGCCATATATGATGGTTCAAATATATTTTCTTACGTTTTAAAGAGCCGAATCTAACTATGGATATTTAGGGGCAGTCGACAGTGGTATACAAGGATTTCGGGATTTCAAATCACAAGGTAAGCACTTATGTACAATCGACCAAAGCCCTATTTTAGTACCTAGATCTAATTCTCACATGTTTAAAAGCCGAAAACTAACCTGTATAGTAATTTAGTGCTAATCGATTCTAAGGAAGGAGATATCGCAAGATTTCGGGATTTACTAATAGTCAAATCGTCAGCAAGGGATTAAAGGTCTAAAGCTTAGATCGGGATTTTCGGGATTTTCGGTGAACTTGCTAAGTGAATCAGGTGTATACCCCACACTATTTCTCGATAGGTTTATGTTTGTATTTCATTAAATATGTTAATAAGAATGTGAAAGCTATGGCTAAGGTACCATGTTAGGTACAAAGTACTCAGGTATGTTTTCCCACTCTTACTAGGATATTGATAAATATCTGTTATGGCACATATGTGTAACTATAAGAATGTGAATAAAGAATTTGGCATGATAATGCATGTTTTGTATGACATGGGCATACGGGATATTATGAAAGGAGAAGTGAATGTGGTGACTTATGTCACGATATCTGAATGTGGTGACCTCGGTCACATTATCTGAATGTGGTGTCTCATGACACAAAATATTATCTGGTGGCAATGCCACGAATTTTATAAGGGCGATGAGCACGTCGACTGCAGCGACTACCTTCGATGGTGTGTAGCGGATGGAGGGTTGACTTAGTAGTCCCCACGGTGTGCAGGTTGGTACGGGTGATGTGTAGCGGATGGTACCTAGGTTTGGGTTCGGGTTTGCGTCATATTATTTAAACGTTATATGTACATGTATGACTTGATATGCCTGAATTTGTTAGGACTTAGTGTTGTGGTTACACATTGAGTCTGTTTGACTCACCCCGTTGGGGAATATTTTCTTTCAGGTGACGATCAGTGATGGACCGGGTCGGCGGGAGCTTAGTGGTGGCCATGCTCAGCTTGAAGTTTTATTTAATTTTGGGACTTTTATATTTTATATTTTTGGAGTTATTTTGGGTATTGTTTCCGTTTGTAATAAAGCCACTGATATGAAACTGTTGATGCATGTCTTTAAGTTATTTTATTTTGATACGATTCTTATTTAATTAAACTTAAATTTATTTTTCCTAAAAATAAAAACGTTAGATGTTTTGACGCCTAAATGTGAATGAATTTTCAATTTAAGACAAAATTTGAAACGGAGTAATAAAGTTTTACAAAACCTAGATTTCAAATAAATAAACTTGTTTTCAACCCGAGCCTAACACAAATTAAAAATTTCTTTCAAAACCATCCGAATTTTTCCAAAGTAACAAAAGAATTTTTGAACCGTTTTACTCGAGGAACATACCAGATTCGGTCAAAGCTCGTGGGCCGGGTGTGGGGTGTTTCAGTTTGGTATTAGAGCCTAGTTTTAAACTCTCAGCCTTGGGTTTAAAGCCCATAACATTTTTAAAATAAGGCCCAAAAGAAGTTTTGTGAAAATTTTTATGAAAAGAGCAGGTTTTTAAGCATGGCACCTAAGTCTCCGACCCGCAGTCCACCAGGTAAGTACCCCTGTTCATTTGTGTGATTTATAGTATAACTTGTAGAAGGGTAGAAATGGAACGTAGATTAGTATATTAAGTACTTGAACCCTAGGACTAGTTTACCCCAACACCTACATAAGACTTAAAGCCTAACTAAACCAACCTGTGGCTAAGTCACCGAGTTAGGGTGTGGCAACCTTTGTGCGCATGTCTAGGATTGGATCCGGAAGAGCCTGGTACTTAAGCAGTCCTAGTGACTCACCTCCTCTTCGCTGGAATCCTACCTGGTGTACACACGCAAAAAATACACAGAATATACAGAGAATACAAAAAAAATAAAAGAGCTGAGGTGATTTTTTTCTTTGTATTATTTGTTGTTATTTTCAATTTTTTTTCTACACGCATACAATATACTATCAAAAATAGTTTTTTTTAAAAAAATCAAAGGGAAATAGTCCTTTTTTTTAAAAACTAATTTTTATACAAAATATTATTTAAAAAAATAATAAGTAAGAGGACTACCTTTGAATCGGCTTCAAAACGAAAAAATTTGGCTTTCCAACCACTGTCTGAGGTGCCGCGTACGGTGGCGCGTGTGGTGGCGCGTGCGGCGGCCCATCACTGGAGCCCAAGCCAGATTCTGGCCTCAAGCTGAGGGGAAGGGTGTAACATGCCAAACCCGGCCCAAACATTACGACCAAATCTGGTTTGTTACAAGGAAAACGTTTTGGTAAAAATCCCTTTAAGTCGATTTAAGTTTTGTCAAAAACCGTTCATTTTCAATTGTCTTGCTAAAACCATACTTAGTATGAGTAAAAATATTTATTAAGTCGAATTGCTATAGATTCCAAATGTACCCGATGGCACGATAAAACATTTTTCGTTTGAATTTGAGAAACATGTGTACTTATTTTAATATCATTCAATAACTTAAACAGACTATTCAAAACATGAAAAATAATAAAACAAAATAATTCTAGGAGGCCTTATTACAACTTGATTAAAATAAAACCAACAGAAAATAAATAAAATTCAAAGTTCAGTAAATCCCTAATTTCACTGCATGGCCACCTCGAGTCCATCCGGCTCCTCATCCGCGATCTACGAGTCACCTGAAAAATTAAAGGAGAAGGTGAGTCACCAAGACTCAATGTGTAACCCTTCCCCCGATTTAATGCTACATCATACACAGTTTATAACAAATTAACATGCACTAAATCATGCACCCAACCTAACTATCCGTAACACCTTTCTCTACCCCGTGTGGTACCAAACCACTGGTGGTGCCAAACCACTGGTGACTTATAGTCACGATATCCGTCAATACTTGTGGTGCCAAACCACTAGTGACCCGAAGTCACAATCAGATGATGGAGCCAACCCATCGTGTGATACCAAATCACTGGCGTCAATCCCTTAATAAAATCTGTGGGGCCAACCCACTGTGGTGCTAAGCCACTGGGACGAGATGCTATGAGGTGCCAAACCTTTGGAGGTGCCAAACCTCTGGTGACCGTAGTCACGAATTGTGGTACCAAACCACTGGTGTCCGTCGACACGAATATCACTGCCCCCTCCTCTCATCAACCCACATCAATAATTATATAACAGAATTCATGCCAACATATATTTAAATCACATATATTAAATATGCCATGCTTCCCAAAAGCATCAAATAGTAAACTCATCCTGACAGGGACTTACCTGAATCATCGCTTATATCGTTATGGTATTAAATCCAAAGCTACATAGATCAGATTTAGCATACACAACATTTAGCACAGTTAATTAATCATAAAGTGTGTATGTACACACCTGTCACCAACAATAGTTCTAAATCCCGAAGAAACCAAATGGCCACCCTAGACTTCTTGCTCCTATATTCGGCCAAACACAAGGTTAGTGCCATGGCCTATTCGGCCAAACCAAAATAAACTCAAGGGATTATCATTTGAACCCGAAACCTCACCTATTTGCCTTTAAGTACTAACTACAGCACACGGTACGCAAATCTGCTTCACTTCCTACAATCAGCCATCATCATTATTAATAGCCTTCGGCTTAATCGAATACTAAATAAATTAGATCCTTACCAAAACCGATTGACAGGGAATGGAGGCTTGGATCGAATACTTCAAAATCCCGGCACCTAAACAGAATCGGTTTCAACACACTGCTTAGTCCAATCATCAGTATATTTCAGCTCTTTTCCTTCATCCAAATCGACAGAGAATCAAGAGTATGGAAAAGAAAGTTTCGGCACACTTATCTTCCTCTATGACCGATTGGGGAAACACTAAAAAGGGATCACCCTTGCTTTGATATTCGGCCCAGGTACTACTAAATGGGAGAAGAGAGTTTCGGCACACCCAAAGGAGTATATTCGGCTATAAGAAAGAAAGAAAAATAGTGGAAAAGGAGATAGAGTTTTGGCAAAGGAGAGAGTAGGGGAGATTTTGATGTTTCAGCAAAACAAATAGGAGAGAAAGATGTTAATGGAAGTTTTCGGTTTTGGAGAGAATGGAAAAGGGAAAAAGAAAAGAGAGAGTTTGGGAAATTCGGCTATTGCAAAAGAAGTGAATCTAATGAAGAATTTCGGCACTCTTCCCCCCTATACTTGCCGTCCACTCCTATCAACAAGGAGTTCAAACTTTGGTCACTTCCTAAAAATTTTCTTGGCCACTCATTTGAATTAATTCAAAATAATTTGAATAATTCAAATGCCTAAATTGTCTCTTGCCAACTATTATTGATTATTCTTAAATAAAATCCAATTAAGATGCTAATATTATCCTTATTATCTCAAAGTTTGAAATTGAGAAATTTTCTCCCCCTTAATACCGTCCCCCTTAAAGAGCAAAAAGGGAATTCCGCAGCTCGAACACAAGCTCCCCCTGCTCCCCCTGTGGCGTCAACTCCAGCTCTTAAGTGGCCTCCCTTTTGCCACTTTTCCAAGGCCATTTCTATGTCAAAAGTTCCCTCTTTTAACATTGTAACCCCTACATGCTAAGGCTTCCTACCTTTAAAGCTTTACAAAAATATTTTTCTACCATTCCGAGCCTACTCAAGACCCCTAATTAAGCCTTACTACACCACAATTAATATCACAACAATTCAAACCCAAGAGAAATAATTTAATCACAAATAACCCCAATTTTAGGATGTTACAGTTCTACCCCCTTAAAAATAATTTCGGCCTCGAAATTACCTGGTTAGAAGAGGTGGGGGTATTGCTGCCGCATCACATCCTCGGGTTCCCATGTAGCTTCTTCTGCACCATGGTTTCGCGATAGCACCTTCACCAAAGGTACTAATTTCCTACACAGAACTTTGATATCTCGATCTAGGATCTGCACTGGTTCTTCCTCGAAAGATAAGTCTGAGTTTACCTCAATCTCTGCCACTGGCACAACGTGCGATGGATCTGACCGATACCGTCTAAGCATCGACACATGAAAGACGTCATGAATCTGACTCAACTCTGTCGGCAGCTCGAGCTGATAAGCTACCGGTCCCACTCGCTTCAATATTGTATATGGGTCAATGAACCTTGGGCTTAGCTTCCCTTTTCGCCCAAACCTCGATATCTTTTTCCAAGGTGACACCTTTAGAAAGACTTTATCTCCGACAGCATACTCCATTTCCTTGCGCTTAAGATCCGCATAAGACTTTTGTCTATCTGACGCTTCCTTAAGACGAGCCCGAATCACCTTAACTTTATCCTCAGTTTCTGACACCAACTCTGGACCCAAAACTTGTCATTCGCCCAACTCCGTCCAACACGTAGGAGTACGGCATTTTCGTCCATACAGTGCTTTGTATGGTGCCATCTGAATACTCGCTAGGTAACTTTTGTTGTAGGCGAACTCAGCTAACGGTAAAAACTCCTCCCAACTACCACTGAAATCCAAAACACAACCTCTTAGCATATCCTCTAAGATCTGTATAACCCTTTCTCGATTATCTGTCGATTTGTAGATGGAAAAAGCATCTTGAAATCAATCGTGTACCCAAAGCTTTGATGCAACGCTTTCGAACCTTGACGTGAACCTCGGATCCCTATCCGAGATAATTGATACTGGCACACCATGAAATCTTACTATCTCAGCCACATACAACTTTGCTAGCCTCTGAAAGGAATAATCCATTCTCACCGGTATGAAGTGAGCTGACTTAGTCAGACGGTCCACAATCACCCATATGTGTGTCCTTCTTCTTGGCTGGCGTGAGGGTAGCCAGCCCAGCGAAATCCATAGTGATCCTCTCCCATTTCCACTGAGGGATCTTCACTGGTTGAAGTAACCCTGATGAAAATTGGTGTTCAGCCTTCACCTGCTGACACGTCAGACACCTTCCCACGAATTCAGTTACCTCACGCTTCAACCCTGGCCACCAGAATTGTTTCCGTAAATCCCCATACATCTTGCTACCTCCAGGATGCATAACGTATGGGCTGTTATGTGTATCTTGGAAAATTCTTTGTCTCAACTCCACATCCTTCGGCATACAAGATCGTCCTTGAAAACATAGCACTCTATCACTAGACAAACTGTACCCTTCCAAACCACCATCCTGAACTTGCGACCTTCGCGCATTTAAACGGTCATCCACCAATTGCTTTTCCTTAACCTCCTCGATCCAAGTTGGCTTAACTTGTAGCTCTGCCAAAAGACTTCAATCATCGTATAGACTAAGGTGAGCAAACATCGCTCTTAAGTCTGTCACGACCTTCTGGCTCAACACGTCAGCCACCACGTTAGCCTTACCCGGATGGTACTCAATTGAACAGTCGTAGTCCTTCAACAGCTCAATCCATCGACGCTGCCTCAAATTCAAATCCTTCTGCGTCAAGAGATACCTCAAACTTTTGTGATCCGTGTAAACTATCGACTTCTCCCCATACAAGTAGTGTCTCCATATTTTCAACGCGAAGACTACTGCCGCTAACTCCAAGTCATGGGTTGGATAGTTAACCTCTTGCGGTCTTAACTGACAGGATGCATAGGCCACTACCTTCCCTTCCTGCATCAACATACATCCCAAGCCTGTATGGGACGCATCACAGTAAATTGTAAACAACTTCCCCGCTTCAGGCTGTACCAAAACTGGAGCTTCCGTCAGAATCTTCCTAAGCTTATCGAAACTTTCTTGCTGCTTCTCCGACCATACAAATGGAACTCCCTTCCTTAATAACTTAGTCAACGGCGCTGCGATTAAGGAAAATCCCTCCACAAATCTCTGATAGTACCCCGCCAGACCCAGAAAACTTCGAATTTCTGCCACTGACCTAGGCGATTTCCAATCCAACACCGCTTCAACCTTGCGAGGGTCCCCTCTAATCCCTTCAGCTGATACTACGTGACCTAAGAAAGCCACCTCCCTAAGCCAAAATTCGCACTTACTGAATTTGGCATATAACTGCTTCTCCTTCAGTACTTGTAAAACTATATGCAAATGCATATCATGCTCCTCCTCCGTCTTTGAGTATACCAATTTGTCGTCTATGAATACCACGACAAATTGATCCAAGTACTGCTGGAACACCCTATTCATAAAGTCCATGAACGCTGCCGTCACGTTGGTCAACCTAAATGGCATCACTAGAAACTCGTAATGCCCATACCGAGTTCAGAAGGCCGTCTTGTGTACATCAACCTCCTTCACCTTAAGTTGATGCCTAAGATCTATCTTCGAGAACAACGATGCACCCTTCAGTTGGTCAAACAAGTCATCAATCCGAGGCAACGGATACTTGTTTTTGATCGTTAATTTGTTCAGTTGGCGATAGTCGATACACATCCACATTGAACCCTCCTTCTTTTTGACAAACAGCACAGGTGCTCCCCATGGAGATATACTTGGTCGGATAAACCCTCTATCCAAGAGCTCCTGAATTTGAGCCTTCAGCTCCACCAACTCCTTTGGTGCCATTTGATACGGTGCTATAGACACAGGTGCCGTTCTGGGTAGCAAGTCTATACCGAATTCAACTTCCCGATTCGGAGGTAGACCCGGAAGTTCCTCTGGAAACACATCAGCAAACTCCCCTACCGTTCGAACCTTCTCCACTGCTGACTCCTTAGCCTCCAAGGCACAAATTTGAACCAAAAACGCCTCACATCCTTTCTTGACCATTTTCTCCGCCTTCAAGGCAGACACCACGTTGGATAGGTAATCTCTTCTATTACCTATCACGACCACTTCATCACCTTCAGCCATCTTAAGAACCATGCGCTTAGCAGCATAATCCAACCTCGCCTGATATTTAACCAACCAGTCCATTCCAAGGATAAAATCGAACTCCCCAAACGGCAGTTCCATCAAATCAGCCACAAACACTACCCCTTGGAGTTCTAGGGGTACATCTCTATATAGCTTGTTTACAACTACAGAGTGGCCTAAAGGGCTAATTACAGTCATCCCCCTAGAAGCAGTCTCAGAGTCTAAGTTTATAGTCTCTACCACACTACTAGCAACGTATGAATGTGTCAAACCCACATCAATTAATGCAACATAAGGAAGACCAAAAATTAGGAACATACCGATTATGACGTCCAGTGCGTCACCCTCCTCGCGACGCCTCGCTGCGTAGACTACACCAGGTTGCCGTGCTTCTGTGTTGCCTACCCCTCTTCTAGGAATTCTGCGTCCTCGATTAGAACCATTGCCTCCTCTACCATTACCACGACCCCTCTGTGGTGGTCCTATATTTCTAACCCGATGCGGTTCGACCTCTCTGGTGATTTTTAGCTAACTTCCGAGGGCGGGTCCCTTACGGTGATCCAAAGATCCACATTCAAAACATCCCCTTTCACCAGTCCAACAACCTCCCCAATGTGACTTCCCACAACGATATCACTGAGCTGGTCTCTAATTAGTAACCATGGGCCTTCCTGCCTGATTTGGCCCACTATGCCTAGCCCGTTTCGGTGCATTACTACCCGATCCAGACGACCCAAAGCCTCTTTTCTGCTTGTTCCTATCATAATTATGTCTCACGGACTCCTTGACCCCTTCGGCTACCTTAGCCTTTTCCACCAGAACAGCAAACTCACGCTCCTACTGTGGAGCGATCAACAGTCTTAACTCATCCCTAAGTCCGTCTTCGAAGCGGACACAACGATCATGCTCGGTTGACACAATTCCCCGTGCATAGCGGCTCAGCCTCAAGAACTCTGCCTCATACTCAGATACCGACTTATTTCCTTGTACCAATCCCAGAAAGGCTTTCCTCTGAGCATCAGTGTAGTTGGTGCCCACATACTTCTTTTGATAAGCAGCTTTGAAGTACTCCCACGTAAGATCATCTGCCGTAGCACCATCCCGAACCGTGAGCCACCACTAATATGACTCATCCTTTAGAAGCGACACCGCTCCTTTTAGCTTCTCCTTATTTGTCAGATCGAGATCGTCCATGATGCTCTCGGTCGATTCTAACCAGTATTCCGCCGCACTGGGTGCCACTCCCGATACACCCCGGAACACCTCAGCTCTGTTGGATCGAAGTCACTCGGGAATAGATTTCCGAGCTCCCATTCCTCCACTAGCCCCAGCCACCATCTTAAGGACTCGCAATCACGACTTGCGTCTTCGCCTCACCCCGCATCTCGATCCTCGTTCTCACTCAAAAGTTGGGGTGGTGGTGGCGGTGATGGTACTCGCTTTCCGACCCCTGACCCGACCTAACGGGTTCTGACACGGTCATCCTGCCTCTACCGCGTCCACGACGTCCACATCCTCTAGAGCTCATTCTAACTATCGCGCTTTAATCTGATTAAGAAATTTTTATGGATTAGTAATTGTTCCACTTGGTTACTCGCGAAGAAATTTTATGAAAAGTTTAATAGAGATTCTTTCGAGCAATCAAGTTTTAAGTCCTCTATCGTAGTTCACACAGGAGAAGTCCATCCATTCCCTAGTACCTTTCATACTTATTCACTCTTCAGGCATTTCTGTCCATTTCTATCCCAGGGGTATTTTCGTAATTTTCCTACAGGGGAATTTTCGTAATAAAAGAAATTTTGAGAGCTTTTAATAAATCAAGACATTTTAAAATTCCCAAAACTGGAGGGTAATTCTAAAAATTTGCCAAATTAAAGGTACGACAGAATTTTAGAAACCAGGGGTATTTTGGTAATTTTGCCAATCAGGGGTAATTTTGTAAGTTTAGTAAATCAGGAATATTTTAATACTTGTAAAATTCTGAGGGTTCTTTTTGAGAGTTTCCCTTTTTAAAACGATGATGTTGCAAAAATTTTAGAAATCAGGGTCATTTTGGTAATTTTTTTTTGCAAGTTGAGGGCATTTTCGTAATTTTTTCCAAAACCAAAGTATTTTATTTTTGATAGTTTGCAAGGTAGGGTTTTTGAATATTTATAAAATAATGAAATTTTTGGGCAAAACCATTGAGTAGTTGGCATTTTATGAACCAAGAGCATTTTGGTAATTTTACCCCCTAAGGGCATTCTGTAATTTTCACAAATCAAATTTTTCAGAAAAAGTTGTAAAGATGGTTGTTCTCAAATTTGAAAGAGTAATTTTAAAAGTTTTGGAAAAACTAGGGTTTGGTTGTTTTCTTCTTTTTCAAAAAACATGGCTAGTTCCCTTTCGGGTTTTAGTCATTATGTTTAGCCTATGACCGAGCCCTCTTGGTCAGGGTGAACCAAAGCTACGCACCAGGCAGGATTTGAGTAGAGAGGAGGTGAGTCACGCGGATCGCTTAAATACCAAGCTCCCACCGAAACCATTCCTAGACATGCGCATTGCAGGTTGCCACACCACCGAGCCCTCCGAGTTAGGGTGAACAGAAGCTACGCACGGTGTAGGATACTGCGAAGAGGAGGTGAGTCACTAGAATCGCTTAAATACTGTGCTCTTAGGATCCAATCCTAGACATGCGTACAGGGGTTACCACACCCTAGCTCAGTGACTTAGCCATAGGTTGGTTTAGTTCCTTAAAGCTTATGTTTTGTTTTTGTGTTGAGTAGTCTAATCCTAGGGTTCAAGTTCCTATAAGACTATTCTACGTTCCATTCCTACCCTTTCTACAAGTAATAATTCAAACAAAAGTTAGAGGTACTTACAGGCGCGATTGGTGCCGGAGACTCGGTGCCATGCTGTTCCAAAACCAAAAATATTTCAAAAAGGCCTACCAAATCATTTTTGGGCCTTCGGCCCCCACAGCCAAGCTTTGAACTGGGCTCTGATACCAATTTTGTAACAACCCAAACTCGACCCAAACATTACGACCAAATCTGGTTTGTTACAAGGAAAACGTTTTGGTAAAAATCCCTTTAAGTCGATTTAAGTTTTGTCGAAAACCGTTGATTTTCAATTGTCTTGCTAAAACCATACTTAGTATGAGTAAAAATATTTATTAAGTCGAATTGCTATAGATTCCAAATGTACCTGATGGCACGATAAAACATTTTTCGTTTGAATTTGAGAAACATGTGTACTTATTTTAATATCATTCAATAACTTAACCAGACTATTCAAAACATGAAAAATAATAAAACAAAATAATTCTAGGAGGCCTTATTACAACTTGATTAAAATAAAACCAACAGAAAATAAATAAAATTCAAAGTTCAGTAAATCCCTAATTTCACTGCATGGCCACCTCGAGTCCATCCGGCTCTTCATCCGCGATCTACGAGTCACCTGAAAAATTAAAGGAGAAGGTGAGTTACCAAGACTCAATGTGTAACCCTTCCCCCGGTTTAATACTACATCATACACAGTTTATAACAAATTAACATGCACTAAATCATGCACCCAACCTAACCATCCGTAACACCTTTCTCTACCCCGTGTGGTACCAAACCACTGGTGGTGCCACACCACTGGTGACTTATAGTCACGATATCCGTCAATACTTGTGGTGCCAAACCACTAGTGACCCGAAGTCACAATCAGATGATGGAGCCAACCCATTGTGTGATACCAAATCACTGGCGTCAATCCCTTAATAAAATCCGTGGGGCCAACCCACTGTGGTGCTAAGCCACTGGGACGAGACGCTATGAGGTGCCAAACCTCTGGAGGTGCCAAACCTCTGGTGACCGTAGTCACGAATTGTGGTACCAAACCACTGGTGTCCGTCGACACGAATATCACTGCCCCCTCCTCTCATCAACCCACATCAATAATTATATAACAGAATTCATGCCAACATATATTTAAATCACATATATTAAATATGCCATGCTTCCCAAAAGCATCAAATAGAGAGTGCTGGAAGAAAACAGGTGCTTGCTATAAATGTGGTTCAATGGATCATCAATATAGGAATTGTCCTCGACGAATGGATACAATTCAGGAAGCTCGTAATACTGATGCACAACCGGCAAGAGGAGCTCAGCAACCACTGAGAGGTCGTGGACCAGGTCGTAGTGGTAATGGGGCTGGACGTGGTCAAGGTGCAGTGGGTCGAGGCAATGGTTCTAGAGGTAACACGAATGCAAGACAGCCAGGGTTGGTGTATGCAGTCAGACGCCGTGAGGATGGCAATGCACCTGATGTGATAACTGGTACATTCTTCGTCTTTGATGTGCCTGTTATTGCTTTGATAGATATTGGTTCTACCCACTCGTATGTTGCTAGCACCATATCTGGAAACTTGAATTTAGAATCTGAAATTTTCGATAGTGAAATGAAGGTAATTAGTCCTTTAGGACAGTCGGTGTTGGTAAATAAACTATTTAGAGACGTGCCCTTAGAAATTCAAGGAGAAATATTTTTGGTAAATTTGATGGAGTTGCCTTTCGGTGAGTTCGATATCATATTGGGCATGGATTGGTTGGTTAAGCACCGGGCGAAATTGGATTGTGCTGAAAAGCAAATGTCAATAAGAACCGTGGAGGATAAGGAGATAGTTATGATAGGCAAGCGAAGAAATTATTTGGCAAACGTGATTTCTACGTTAAGGGCAGAAAAGTTGGTGCGAAAAGGGTATGGAGCATTTTTAGCATTTATTAGTGCTTTAGATGCCAAAGAGTTATCAGTGGAAGATGTGAGCACAGTGAAGGAATTTCCTGATGCATTTCCCGAAGAACTTCCTGGTATACCTCCAGATCGGGAAGTGGAATTTGGTATTGAGCTTTTGCCCGGAACGGCTCCAGTATCCATCGCTCCTTATAGAATGGCACCGAAGGAGTTGTCGGAGCTTAAAGCTCAAATTCAAGAATTGCTAGATCGGGGTTTTATTCGACCGAGTGTGTCTCCGTGAGGAGCACCGGTTTTGTTTGTTAAGAAGAAGGATGGGTCGATGCGTATGTGCATTGATTACAGGCAATTGAATAAACTGACGATCAAGAATAGGTATCCTCTGCCGAAAATTGATGACCTGTTTGATCAGTTGAAGGGAGCTACAGTTTTCTCCAAAATCGATTTGAGATCGGGTTATCACCAGCTTAAGGTGAAAGAAGTGGATATTCACAAGACGGCTTTCCGAACTCCTTATGGACATTATGAGTTTTTGGTGATGCCGTTTGGGTTGATCAATGCACCAGCTGAATTTATGGATATGATGAACCGGGTCTTTCAACCATATTTAGACCGGTTTGTGGTAGTATTCATAGATGACATTTTGGTATATTCAAGGAATGAAGAGGAACATGACTCACATTTACAAATTGTATTACAGTTACTTCGAGATAATCAACTGTAATCCAAATTCAGTAAATGTGAATTTTGGTTAAGGGAAGTGACTTTCTTGGGTCATGTGGTATCAGCCGAAGGAATAAGGGTGGATCCTCGAAAGATTGAGGCTGTATTGGATTGGAAACCACCAAAGTCGGTAGCTGAGATTCGGAGTTTCTTGGGTTTGGCTGGTTACTATAGACGCTTTGTTGAGGGGTTTTCGTTGATTGCTGCACCCCTAACTAAGCTATTGCGGAAGGGAGTACCGTATATATGGTCCGATAAACAGCAAGAAAGTTTCGAGAAATTGAAGAAGATTTTGACAGAAGCGCCAGTATTGATTCAACCTAAGACTGGAAAGGAGTTTATAGTTTATTGTGATGCATCGCATCACGGGTTTAGGTTGTGTGTCTTGATGCAAGATGGGAAAGTGGTGGCTTATGCTTCGTCACCGAGTGAGAGCCATGAAGTAAACTACCCTACTCATGACTTGGAGTTAGCTGCGGTAGTGTTTGCTTTAAAGATTTGGAGGCATTACCTCTACGGTGAAAAGTCTATTATCTATACGGATCACAAGAGTCTTAAGTATCTTCTTACTCAGAAAGAATTAAACTTGAGACAACGAAGATGGGTGGAGCTGTTAAAGGACTATGATTTCTCAATCGAGTATCATCCTGGAAAAGCTAATGTGGTAGCAGATGCGTTAAGTCGTAAGGTGGTATCTGATTTGAGAGCAATGTTTGCCCATTTGAGTTTGTACGAGGATGGTAGTCTGATAGCGGAACTTCAGATGAAGCCTCTGTGGTTAGAACAAATCAAAGAAAAACAGATATCAGATAAGAAGTTGGGACTTTTATTTCAACAAGTGGAAAATGGTGGAATAGAGGATTTTGGACTAAACACGGAAGGTGTGTTGTGTTTTCGTGGAAGAGTTTGTATGCCTATGGACTCAGATTTGAGGCAAATGATTCTACGGGAGGCGCATAGTAGCCCTTATGCTATGCACCCCGGAGGAAATAAGATGTATCGGGATCTTCGTGAACAATATTGGTGGCCAGGGTTGAAGCGTGAGATTTCTGAATTTGTGGGAAAATGTTTAACTTGTCAGCAAGTGAAGGGGAGCATCAATTGCCGTCAGGTTTATTTCAACCGGTAAAGATTCCTCTTTGGAAATGGGAGCGGATAACAATGGATTTTGTTAGTGGGTTACCTTTAACACCTACTAAGAAAAATTCTGTTTGGGTAATTGTTGACCGATTGATGAAGACTGCTCATTTCCTACCAGTTCGTACGGATTACTCGTTACCTAAGTTGGCTAAGCTGTATGTATCTGAAATCGTGAGGTTGCATGGGGTACCCGTGTCTATTATATCAGATAGGGATTCTAGGTTTACATTACGGTTTTGGAAAGCTTTGCATGAAGCTCTGGGAACAAAGCTTAACTTTAGTACGGCTTTTCATCCTCAGTCAGATGGTCAATCGAAAAAAGTAATTCAGATTCTGGAAGTTATGTTAAGGGGATGTGTAATTGACTTCAAAGGTAGTTGGGAGGATTTTCTACTTTGGCGCGGAATTTGCTTATAACAATAGCTATCGGTCTAGCATTCGGATGGCACCCTACGAGGCATTGTATGTAGTGGTCGTAGGTGTCGTTCTCCTATTTGTTGGGTGAATTGGGCGTGACGACAGATGCTAGGTCCCGAGATGATCTCTCGAAGCGGAAGAAAAAGTAAAAGCTATTCGAGCGCGGTTAAAGGAAGCTTGGATAGACGAAGTCGTATATTCGATCGAAAGCGTAAGGATATCGAGTATGATGTGGGGATCAAGTTTTCTTGAAGGTCTCACCTTGGAAGAAGATTTTTGATTTGGGAAGAAGGGCAAATTGAGTCCTAGATACATTGGACCATATCGTGTGGTGAAGCGTGTTGGTCCAGTGGCCTATCAGATCGAATTATCTCTAGAGTTGAGCCAAATTCATAATGTTTTTCATGTTTCCATGTTGAGGCATTATAGATCAGATCCTTCGCACATAGTACCGGTAGAAGAAGTGGAGTTGAATTTAGACTTGTCTTTTGAGGAGGAACCAGTGGAAATCTTAGACCGAGATGTCAAAGTGCTAAGAAAGAAAATCGTGCCGTTGGTCAAAGTTCTATGGCATAATCACGGAGTGGAGGAAGCTACGTGGGAGCCTGATGATGCAATTCGGCAACAATACCCTCACCTCTTTCAATCAGGTAAATTTCGAGGACGAAATTTTCTTTAAGGAGGGTAGAGTTGTAATACCTTAAAATTCGAGTACCGATTTATTGCATGTCTTGGTGTTTAGATTATGAAGGAAAATTTTTCTTATTTCTTTTCGTGCCTAATATAGTCCTGAGGAAGAGAATAGAATTATTCGGGTATGGAATAATTTTTAGTTTGAGAATTTATTGAAGTGGAGCAAATAGCATTGACACTTAAGTTAATTAAAGTGTCAAAGTTAGCATAAGATGAGTAATGGCAAGGTGGTGTTGGCGCATGGGTAATAGCATGAGGGGAGTGGTTCGAATCCCTTAGTTAGCATTTAGATAACTTTTATTTTTGCTCTAGTATGGTAGGTGTCGACCAAGCTTAATTATGGTAAGTGTTGACCTTGTTATTTTTGGTTAGTAGATTAAAGGAATAAGGTAAGTGTTAACTTATGGTATGGAATCAAGAACTTATGGTATGGGACATAGGGCATGTATCAAGGAAAATGTTTTGGAAACAAATTCATGGCCATTTGACCATGAATTTGGACGGCAATGTGGCTAGGGGGGAGGTTGGCCGAATATGCTAGTAGTTTGGCAAGGTTTAGGAGTTTGTTTTGGTCATTCCTAGCATTTTGTGCAAAGTTTTGCAACTCTCCTCTCAACCTCTTTTCCTTTGGCCGAATTTGATCTTTTGGCAAGCCAAATTCTTTTGACCATTTGGTCATTTTTGCTCATCACTTTAGTATTTTTTTGTGCCTCTTCATAGTGCCGAAATTGCTAGTACCAAAAAGGCCATCCCTTTCGTTTTGTTTTCTTTCTCCATTGCCGAATGTACTTTGCTCCTAAGCACATCTTTTTCTTTCTTTTTTCTCCTTTTGGCGAAACAACATCATCATCATCTCTTCTCTGATATTTTATTTCTTTTCACTCATTTTCTCCATTTTTCTCCCATGGCCGAATGTTAGTGTGCCATAGCCGAACCATTTTTTTTCTTTGGTTATACAAAACCGAATCCTCCATTATTCACAATCATCATTCTCAACCTTCTCTTTTCAACCGTAGACAATAGTGCGATAGTGGAAGATCGGAACTCAAGTGTTCGTGAGTATAATAGAACGTTGGAGTCGATTTAAGGTGTTAAGGGAACGTTTTGGTCGACTCTCTTTTTGTGGAACAAGGATATTGTGACAATCAAGATAGGGAAGAAAAGGGCAGTGAATAGTGTTCGGAAGAAGGGTGGTTCTGTTAATCCCCCTAAGTATAAACAAAGGGCTATTTCGGGAATCCGAGATTTTCCACCGGGTTGTGGACGCTTATCCGAGGAGAATCAATTGTTTGAAGTTGTTCGTACTCCCGAACCTTTGTTTGTTCGTGGATTTGCATCGGTTAACGAACCATCAATCGGGGAGAAACCGCAAGTAGAAGTAGTTCGTAAATCCAAGGGTAAAAGTTTAGATCGTTATTTTTTTTAGATTGGTTTCGTTAATAAATTATAACATTTTAATTTATCATGATGCGTATAGGTATCGACGAGCGGGAAAGTCTAGTTCTCACTATAACCAGGTGTGTAACTTCACACTTATCTCTCGGGTTAAATACCAAACCGTAAGTATTTTAATAAATCGTAAAGATGGCCAAATAGGAAATTTTGTAGTAATCAGTACTTTTGTGTAAATGCATGAAAACGGTTAAAACCGAGAAATTTACGAAAAACTGTTAGATTGCTAAGTTGTTACGAAAAGATTGCTAGATCGATAAATTGGGCCGTAAAACTGCTAGATCGATAAATTAGGCCGTAAAACTGCTAGATCGATAAATTGGGCCGTAAAACTGCTAGATCGATAAATTGGGCCGTAAAACTGCTAGATCGATAAATTGGGCCGTAAAACTATTAGATCGCTAAATGGGCCAAAAATCTTCTAGTTCGACATATGGGCCAAAGTTCGCTAGATCGCTATATGGGCTAAATGCTATTTTGTTTAAGAGGCTCAAATGAAAAGTTTAATTATAGACTCATTTGTAATATGGGTTACTTGATAAATTATTATATGACTAAAGTTTGTTATGCATATATAATTGCATGGGACGGGATATATGATGAAGAGAAGAAAGGCACTGTGGCCACGAATCTAGTTCGGTGGCTCGCCACAAATTTTTATGGCTTAATGCCTCTAGTTCGGTGACTATGTCACAATCTAGTTGGTGAGTGCACTACAATATTATTTAAAAGGCTTAATGCCTACGATTGGTGTGTTTGGCGGGGTGGGTTGACTTGATCCCCACAGGTGTGTGTTGGTTGAGTGCGGGGTGTGTAGCGGATGGAAATTAGGATTGGTTGGGAAATTCATCTTACATGCATTTTATTTATTCTATTTTATTCTATATTGTTAAATCTGCAATTGGGCTCAAGCCCAACTTAATGTCTTGATGATCTGGCCCAATAATGGTGGTAAGTGAGTTACACACTGAGTTATTAGTAACTCACCCCGTTTTATTATCCATCTCAGGTGATGGCAATTGATGTGGACTTGGGCCGGGGATGACTTGGTGGAGGCCATACTACGAGCATGGGTTTTATAAACTATGAACTTTATTTAAGTTACTTATTTTAATTACTATTTTGGGTATGATGTAATAAGGCCTCTATTTATGTTTTATGGATTTTTATGTGTGGATGGATTTAATTTTGTTTTAAGACTCTTAATATGGGCTTATGATAAATCTATAAGGTTTTCTTAAAAACATTGTGTTTTATAACAATTTGGACATCCTTAATTATTTTAAATTCTTTAGAATGGTTTTAAAACTACTTAAAGTTTTTGACAATTATGATAAGATTTCAAACAAGTGTTTTTCTTAATTCTCCAATTTTAAATCATTGTTCTTAATTTTTATTAATCTTTATTTTCAAAAGGTTTTGTATTACTATTTTACTTAAATTATTAGAGAATTAAATAGATGTTCGATCGGTGTGACAAACCAAATCTTGTCTTAACGCATAGACCTAGTTTGGGGTGTTACAATGTGTCTCGAAACACACGCCCATGTAGAAGCCCTAATTTCCCCAAATCAGTCACACTGCCATGTGACCACAAAACTTAGAATCCCTAATTCCCAAATCCACACGCCCGTGAGCCCGAAGGACACGGTCGTGTGAAAATTGACAAAATCTCCAAAATTGGCCACACGGCCGTTTGGCACCCAATTTGGCCTGAAAACCCTAATTCCCAAATCCGCACGGCCGTGTGCCTACTGATGAGTGTATATCTCAGTCTTTTATTGATTGAGTTTTGGTTTAGAGAAATTATTGATTAAACACCTCTAATTAATGTCTAAACCATTACTTATGATACTACTTTAACATGAGATTATGTTGATTTACGTGTTGTACGCATCAAGCCAATAAGTTATAAATACTCCCCATTACAATTGGTTTTTGATCAAGAGCTAAATATTTCTCATATTTGAATTATTGTATGTGCGTATATGTTCCAATTGCTCCACCACAACGCACAAAGATGAATGAATCCTCATAGAAATTTGGGAATATGTATTAATTACAAGTTTCTTTGTAATATTAGATGTTTTGAATGCATTGGAGATTCAATTATGACATGATTTGCGATTACAATTTTGATTCGATAGTTTTCCTGACATTAGGGGGAGAGAAATAATAACTTGTAATGAGTTAGGGGGAGAGTAATTTGAACCAGAAGTTCAATAGGGATAACTCATTACAAGTTAACTGTTAGATGTATTTACAAACTTAATGAGAATAACCAAGTGTTATATACCATCTCATATTTTAATTTGAATCAAAATCCCAGTAGGACAATCAATTGGAATAAATAATAGATTGATTGATTCCAAATATGAAAATTCTTCTAGATGGTCATATAGTGGAGGCGAGTGCCCCAGAAGAGATCCAAGATATAACTAATAAGTAAAACTTCAGAAGAGATTCAGGTACCTGAATAAGAGATCTTGATAAGTTATGTAAATTCGAGAAAATGCGGAACGGAATAATAAAAGTGGTCGACAATGATTTTGTATGCAATATTATTATTGAAATAATGAAATAAAATGAGGATCTTTATTTTTTAGTACTTAAATTTACTTTTTTTATAGGTATTTTAAACTTGGATTTTCTTGCATGAAATTTAATTCTTAGATTTTAGAAAAATTGTTAGATAGGCCTTTTTCACCACATAAGCAGTGGATGCCACGTAAGACTATTTTTGCATGTCATTTGATGACTAAGAAATTCAAAATAAATTCGAAATTTTTGTTTTCTCCTTCAACCATTCTTATCTCTAGACAACGAAAATGGAGAAAAGAAACTTAAAAACCTTGTTTTTAATAATATCAAACAAAAAGAAATTTTCATCCATGCATCCTTTAATTACTATCTTTTTATTATAATGAAATTTTGATAGAAAATATTTTTTTTAATTTGTGATTGAAATTGAGAAAAAAAAACATAATCCGATTTCGTTATTTGCTTATATTGAAGCCAAATCTCAAATTTTTGAAATCCCTAATCCCTAATTTATGTAAATTATCAAATCTAAAATCCCTAGTTATTTCCTAACCCTAAGCCGCAAATCAAACCCCTATTAACCTTAAACAGAATCCTTAATTTTTGTAATTTGCCTAATATCTCGAACTTCCATTCTCCAATCCTTTATATCAAAGGGGAAATCGAAGCAAGGACAATCATTTTGAAATGGAATAGGACAATGATAAGTGAAGATGAAGCGAAAGTAAAATGTTTTATTTGGACAAAAGATCAAATAACTTTGATGATTCTCTAGAGTTTGATGCAGAATGGTTGAAGGTAGGAGAAAGCATATTTTTTTGGACAACTTTTGTTGTTTTTTTAGTCAACAATGACATGTAAAAAAAATCTTACATGGGGCCACTATCATGTGGTGGAAAAGGTCTACCTAATAATTTCTCTAAATTTTGGGTTATACATAATCTAGAATCAAAGTAAAAAATAAAAAAATGATATATTAAACCTAGAAGAAATTATATTTTGCTTTTCGGAATTAGATATACTTTTAACAAAAATGGAATAGAACAAATGAATCAGAAATTGACACTTAAGTGAAATATTAGATGCAAACAAAATATGATATTTATATATAATAATTGTTAATTTGTATGAAGCAATAATTAAATTTTTTGTTAAACATCCATTTATCGTCCATTTAAATTGTGTGAATTTTGTACTTCTATTTTTAATATTATATAAAAAAATAATTATTTATAAAAGTGTAAAAGTGTATAAAGTATGAAATTCAACAGTCTTTTTATTTTATTTTTGTCTATAAAAATTATTTTTATTCAGTTGAAATTTGATGATTGCCACTGTATACATAAAACATATGATTTATATTTAATTTACTGCAAAAATATGTTTCTACAATTAAAAAATTGATTAATTGAATTTATTAGTGAGAAATTTTATTAGGTGTTAATGTTTTGAATAAAATGTCACTATATTGTATGATTAACTGAAAGTACGTTATATATAAATCCTTGAACAAATGTATAAAATACATACTAATTTTGTATTAATGTAAAAACAGTCAGTCAAAATATATATGAGAAAAAAATTTAATATTTTCAATAGTTTAATTTTTTTAAACATGTTTGAAAACACATACTAAAAAGTGTTGGATATAATTTTTCTACGAAAAATGATAAGAAAATGATAATAGATTCACTTACTTAACAAAGAATAAATTCATTTATTTTTTTATTTCTTTTAACATTATATTTTTCTTTATCAAAAAATTTAAATATATTCAATAAGTAAATTTAAGTAATATACCAAACATATTTTATAATTTAAATTCAATACTTTTTGTTTTCATTACTTAAGCTTTTAATTTATCAAACTGCCAAATCATTTTTTTATTGTAAATTGAAGAAAAATTAATTGAGAAATAGGGAACAAATCCACGATAACAGTGTAAAAAATAGGATGTCAATAATGGCAAGAAAAAAGAGAAAAAATAGAATACACCGATTTTACGTGAAAATCCTTTTGGAAAAAAAACCACGAGCAGAGGAGAAGAAAATTCATTATGTCGCATTCGAATGATATACAAAAGGAGAGACGACTACGTCTATTTATAGGTTTATAAAATCATTCTAATTAAAGTCAAATATAAGTAATCCGGTAAGGCTAAAACACCTTATTCTAATAAACATCAAATAGAGGAAGCATACTTCTATACGGATTTCACTTGTGTAACCTGTACCATACAAACAAACAAAATATTAATAAATTATAATATGAGATCATCATAGGTTATGTCATGTTATATGTAAGCTTTAATTTTCATTTTCTAGAAAAATAGTAAACATTGTCCTCATAATGTTTCCTCCTCGCATTACTCAAACAATATAGAAAAAGATTGGTTGTTAAATTTATACGGTCTGTGTTAGTTAGAAACAATAAAAAAAATCTCAGTCAGTGTGCATACATGATATTAGAAAGATTTCGGGAAAAATCAACTTGTAATATCCTGATTTTGTGGGTCTGTGCATTTGGTATGTTGCATGGCTAAGTTAGTAGGTAAAGGCTGAGGTGTGGATTGGGCTCAGTCTTGTACTTAAATCTGGGTTAAGCTGATTAAAAATAATGTTAGTTTATAATTAAAAGTTAAGTAAGTATGTTTAGTAGCAAGTTGGGCTTGTGGCCCAAAGTTTGGAGGTGCAATAAGTGGGCATATAGGTGGCGTCACAAGGGGAAGGAGTTTGGGCCTAGTGTGGCCGCTTGGGGCCCAAGTTAATGGGTCAAAAATTTGGCACTTCAAGGGGGAGGGGGTGGATGGCACATGAGCTACATTTTAGGAGCTTTATTTCATTTTAATTTAGTAATTAAAAGCTGATAATTAAGAGGGAAGAGTTGGTTCTAAGTTGGCCTCTTCTAAAGATGAGATAGGGATTGGTTATCATGCAAGATAAGAGCTATCAGGAGGGAGAGAGTTGGCCGAAACTCCAACTCTAAGCGTGTGCCTGTGTATAGCCGAAATTTGGAAGGAGAATTATCATCTTTTCCATTTGTTTTTCTCACTTTCTCATCTTTTCTCTCAAGCCAAAATTCTTTTCTCTCTTTTCTCTCTTCTAGCCGAAATTCCCTAGCCTTCTTCTCTTCTCCAACATCTTCCTAAAAGCCGAATTCTTCTTACTCATATTTTTTCTCCATAGCTGAATCTACAAGGGAGGTTTCTATTTCCCGAAGGTGCACCATAAGCCGCATACTCCTTAGTAATCTGGTGAGTTTCGGGATTTTATTCTATGCAATTTCACTCTTTCTTTTCATTAAGATCTAACGCCGAAACACTTGTTTAAGGCCTATCGATTTTCCCTATCTGCTTCTAGGAGCCGAATCTGTCTCATTAAAGTCTCCTGTGCCGATTTGGTGGAAAAGCCAAAGGTAGGTAGTGGTAGGTTCGACCGAATGGCCTTTCTTGATTTCTTTTATTTGACCGAATGCCATATGGGCTAGATTGGTGGTGATTCTCAGTTTATTTGATATTTTGAGGATGGTCGAATGTAGGTTGGAAGGTGGCGGGTTCGTAAGGACTTTTCGGGATTCTAAAGTTAGGTAAGAGTTCTTTTAAATGCTATTATTATCTATTAGATCTTATCGATCTGAATGGTTTAGTGACCAAAGGGTTATTATGGCCGCTAATAACAGTCAAGCAGTAGGAGGGGTTGGATCTATAAACCCAACGCCAAAGTAGCGTAGAAGCAGTAAAAAGCGGTAGTACGAAAATCAGGTGTGTAACTCTTACACACTTTCTTACGTAATATGTTGTATGTTATGTGTTATTTAAAATCCGGTATGACGGCAATGGTTACGAAAATACCCTTGTGGGGAAAAGCGAGGATGCCGGGTAAGTTGTTATTCTGAAAATGTGATTTAACATGTTAAGCATGATCATACTGATATTGATTGCATGAGTATATGCCATGGGTGATGAGAGGAGGGGGAAGTATGATCTATCAGACTGTCACCAGTGATTTGGTATCACACAGTGGCTTAGCCCCACATATTACGAAATTGTGACTAAGTCTCAGTGGTTTGGCACCACCAGTGGTTTGGTACCACATATGATTATTTTTAACTTCGGTTACCAGTGGTTTGGTACCACAAGGGGTAGATTTGGGAGACTCAGATGGATACTTAGGTGGGTTGCATGACTTGCATATTATTGTATGAATTTGTGTAAGAGCCTAACTTTCTTGGGATGGGGATTTATACACTGAGTCTCGGTGACCCACCCCTTCCTTTACATTTTGCAGATCAGACTTAGATCGTGGATATGGAGCCGGAGTGGACTCGAGGTGGCCATGCTCAGCAGCTGATTTATTTCAAAGTTTTCTGTTAAACTTAGTTGTTTTACTTTAATTTTGGGTTTACATCGTTCTAATAAGGCCGCCTAACTTTTATTTTGGGATGTTTTATTTGGTTGTTCCTATAACCTTTGCTAAGCAAACCTGATAGATATGAGTTGGATATTTTTTTTTTCAAAACCTCGATAAGTACGTGATTTTTTTTTTAAAAAATACTCACTGATTAAATAAATGATAGGGAATAACAATAAAGCAAATAAGTTTTCTAAAACAAGTCTTAACACGTTTTAAACTTCACCAAACTCAAATTTGCTTTCTAAAAATTTTCCAATGGTTTTCTCCACCAACGAAGTTGACAAACCGATTTTTAAAGCATTTTCTTTCCTGTAGCACGCCAGACTCGGGTGTAGCGTTTAGACCGGGTTTGGGGTGTTACATTTTTAATATCAGAGCCCGGTTCAAAAGCTCAGTTTTGGGTTTAAGGCCTAAAATATATTTTAAGGTTTGTGAAAAGGCTATTTTTCCGGAAAGCATGGCACTTAAGTCTCCGGCGCCGATCCACCCAAGTAAGTACCCTGACTCTTGTTGTGATATATATTTGTTGGGCTTTGTGGGCTTTAGACGTAGATAAGCATGGTAGTACTGATGGACTCTATGTTTAGACAAACAACTTTTCTAATCCATAAGACTTAACTTTATTAAACAAAACCTGTAAACAAGTCATAAGGCTAAAGTGTGGCAACAAACATATGTATGTCTAGGAGTAGATCCAGGAAGAGCATGGTATTTAAGCGATCCGAAAGCGACTCACCTCCTCTTATTTGGAATCTTACAGTGCATAGTGATTTATTCACTTTAGCTATGACAAGGTGTGGCAATAGGCATATGCATGTCTAGGAACGGATTCAAGGAAAGCTTGGTATTTAAGCAATCCTAGTGACTCACCTCCTTTTCACTAGAATCCCACCTGGTGCATAATGACTATTCACCTTAGTTACGAGGACGTGTTGACAGGCCAAAACTTACAACTAAAACCCGAAAGGGACCAGCCACACTGTTTTGTAAAAGACCCTAGTTTTGAAATTACCAAATTACCCCTGGATTTGTGGAAACTACCTTAGATTTAAAAAAATGACCAAAATACCCTTGGTTTGTGAAAAATTACCAAATTGCCCCTGACTTGAAAAATTTCCCCAGATTTACAAAATTACCGAAATACCCCCCAGATTTACAAAATTACCAAAACACCTCCGAGTTGGGAAAAAAATTACCAAAATACCCTTCTTCACAAAATCACCCAAGACCATATTTTGAAATTTACGAAAATACCCCTGTAGGTTAAAATTACGAAAATACCCCTGGGTAGTGAAATGACGAAAATGCCCCTACACGTTGAATGTGGTCTGTGGACGTTGTTTCTGTGATGGATGTACTTAGAACTAGCGATTAAGCTGGCGAAACTATAGGTAGATTCGACTTGAAAGAATCACTTTTAAAACTATTTCTCATAAAATTGCTCGTGGATAAACAGTGAACAGAATTAATAATGCATAAAATTCTTAACCAGATAAACGCGAACGGGAAGAATGAGTACACGAGGTCGTAGACGTCCGCCGCGTGGCCGGGGTAGGGGTAGGATGACCTTGTCAAAGCCAGCAGGGTTTGGTCATGGGTCTGGAAATGTGCTACCGGATCTGCCGGCAGAGGGAGCTGAGTTTCAAGGTCAGACTGATGATAATGATGTAATATCCCAGGTAGTACTGTGAGTTTTAGAGAGAGTTGCCGAGGCAGGCACGGGTACAGGAGCCCGAAAATCCGTGGCTGAGCGACCCCGGGCTAACGGAGCAGAAGTGTTCAGGGGAGTTTCTGGTGTGGCTCCCAACACCGCTGAATACTGGTTAGAGGCAACAGAACAGATAATGGATGATTTAGACTTCTAGGCTGAGGAGAAGTTGAAGGGCATAGTGTCTCTTCTACGGGATGAGTCGTACCAGTGGTGGCTCACAGTCAGGGATGGTGCAGTGGCCGGTGATATCACCTGAGATTATTTTAGGGCAGCCTATCAAAGAAAGTATGTGGGGCTGGTTATACTGATGGGCAGCGTAGGGCATTCTTGAATTTGGTACAAGGAAATAAGTCGGTACCTGAGTACGAGGCTGAATTTTTGAGGTTAAGTAGGTATGCTCGGGGTATGGTGGCTACAGAACATGAGCGCTGTGCTAGGTTTGAGGACGGGCTAAGAGATGAGCTGCGGGTGTTGATTGCACCTCAGTGTGAAAGGGAATTTAACGTTCTCGTGGAAAACGCCAAGGTAGCTGAGGAGGTGAAGAGAACCGAGAGGCAGAATCAGGACAGAAGTAAGGATAAAAGGAGTTTTGGGCCATCAGGGTCTGCTGGAAGTACTCAAAAAAGGGCTAGATTTGGTGGGCCGGATAGAGCCACAAAGCCTGCTGCTGCTCAGTGGCCACCCCAGTGTGCTCGATGTGGGAAGTCTCATTTGGGAGAGTGTTTGGCCGGTGGTAGAGGGTGCTTTGAGTGTGGGTCATTAGAGCATTGGGTAAGGGACTATCCGCGAAAGCTAGCTAGGACTCAAGCTGAGGGTCAAGGACGTGGTCAAGCCAGGAGGGATGGTCAGCAACCCTAGAGGGGTCGAGGTGCAGCTAGGGGTGGAAATGGTAATGGTAATGGGCGAGGCCGAGGAGCGCCTAGCCGAGCTACTGGTGGTGCTGATGCTAGACAGCCTAGGTTGGTCTATGCAGCAAAATGGCGAGAGGAGGGTGACGCACCAGACGTTATAACCGGTACGTTTATAATTTCTGGGTTATCTTATACTGCTTTGATTGATGTTGGTTCGACACACTCATATGTTGCTAGTAGGATAGCGGAAACTTTGAACTTAGTTAGTGAGACTGCTGCTAGGAAAATGACAGTAGTTAGTCCTCTAGGACACTCTGTGGTAGTAGACAAACTGTATAAGGATGTACCCCTAGAACTTCAAGGGGTCGTGTTTCAAGTGGATTTGATGGAACTACCCTTCGGGGAGTACGATTTAATCTTAAGAATAGATTGGTTGATAAAGTACCAGGCAGAGCTGGACTGTGCAACTAAGCAGATGGTGCTGAAGTCGGTTGAGGGAGAAGAGGTGGTAATGATAGGAGAGAGAAGGAATTACTTATCTAATGTGGTGTCCGTGCTAAAGGCAGAGAAGATGGTAAGGAAAGGATGTGAGGCGATTATGGTCTACGTGTGTGCCTTCGAAGTTAAGGAATAAGGAATGGAGAATGTTCGAACGGTGAAAGACTTTGTCGATGTCTTTTCGGAAGAGCTTTCGGGTGTACCCCCGGATCGTGAAGTGGAGTTCGGTATAAATCTTCTATCGGGAACAGCGTCAGTGTCTATTACTCCATATAAGATGGCGCCAAAGGAATTGGTGAAGTTGAAAGTGCAGATTCAGAAGTTGCTAGATCGGGGTTTTATCCGACCAAGTGTTTCGCCGTGGGGAGCGCCTGTGCTCTTTGTTAAGAAGAATGACGGGTCGAGGCGAATGTGCATAGACTATCGTTAGTTGAATAAATTGATGACTAAGAACAAGTATCCTTTGCCTAGGATAGATGACTTGTTCGACCAGCTTAAGGGAGCATCGGTCTTCTCCAAGATATATTTAAGGTCGGGGTATCACCAACTTAAGGTGAAGGAGGCAGATATCCATAAAACGGCATTTCGTACTCGATACGGGCACTATGAATTCTTGGTAATGCCATTCGAGTTGACGAACGCACTGGTAGCATTTATGGATATGATGAACCGGGTGTTTCAGCCGTTTTTGGATCGGTTCGTCGGGGTATTTATTGATGATATTCTGGTGTACTCGCGGTCGGAGGAGGAGCATGATGCGTATTTGCGAATGGTGTTGCAGATTCTTATAGAAAAGCGTTTATACGCAAAGTATAGTAAGTGCGAGTTTTGGTTGAAGGAAGTTACCTTTTTGGGTCATGTGGTGTCAGCTGAGGGGATTAGGGTGGACCCTCAGAAGATTGAGGCCATTTTGGATTGGAAGCCACCGAAGTTTGTGGCGAAGATTCGAAGCTTTCTAGGATTAGCAAGGTATTACCGGAGGTTTGTAGAAAGATTCTCTCTGATTGCAGCACCGTTAACCAAGTTGCTAAGAAAAGGGGTTCCATTTGTGTGGTCAACAAGCAACAGGAAAGTTTTGAGAAATTAAAAAGGATTTTGACGGAGGCCCCGGTGTTGACTCAACCGGAAGCCGGAAAAGAATTTACTGTTTATTGTGATGCATCCCACACAGGATTGGGTTGTGTGCTGATGCAAGAAGGGAAAGTAGTGGCGTATGCTTCCCGACAGTTAAGACCTCACGAAGTGAACTACCCGACGCATGATCTAGAATTGGCTGCAGTAGTTTTCGCACTGAAAATTTGGAGACATTATTTGTATGGAGAGAAGTCGGTAGTGTATACCGATCACAAGAGCTTGAAGTACCTTCTCACGCAGAAGGAGTTGAATTTAAGGCAAAGGAGGTGGATTGAGCTGTTAAAGGATTATAACTGCTCAATTGAGTACCACCCGAGAAAGGCTAATGTGGTAGCGAATGCCTTGAGCCATAAGGTGGTGGCAGATTTAAGAGCCATGTTTGCCCACCTTAGTCTGTATGATGACGGAAGTCTGTTAGCGGAATTGCAAGTGAGGCCAACATGGATTGATGAGGTTAAGGAAAAACAGCGGGAAGATGAAGTTTTAAGTGCTCGATGGTTGCAAGTACAGAATGGTTGACTGGAAGGGTATAGTCTAAGCAGCCAGGGAGTGTTATGTTTCCAAGGAAAAATGTGTATGCCTAAGGATGTGGAATTAAGGCAGAAGATCTTGCAGGAGGCACATGGCAGTCCCTATGCTATGCATCTGAGAGGTAGTAAGATGTACCGGGATTTACGGGAGCAGTTTTGGTGGCTGGGCCTTAAGCGTGAGGTAACAGAGTTTGTGGGTAAGTGTCTGACGTGTCAGCAGGTCAAGGCTGAACATCAGTTACCCTCGAGATTGTTGCAATCGATCAAGATTCCACAATGGAAGTGGGAGAGAATCACAATGGATTTTGTGAGTGGGCTACTTCTTATGCCGACCAAGAAGGATTTAATTTGGGTAATTGTAGACCGTTTGACAAAGTCGGCTCATTTCATACCTATGCGTATGGATTATTCTCTTCAGAAGTTAGCAAAATTATATATATCAGAGATTGTGAGGTTGCATGAGGTGCCAGTGTCGATTATTTCGGACAGAGACCCTAGATTTACACCAAGGTTCTGGAAGGTTTTGCACCAAGCATTGGGCATAAGGTTGGATTTCAGTACAAGATTCCATCCACAGTCAGATGGACAATCAGAGAGGGTGATTCAAGTTTTGGAGGACATGCTAAGGGGATGTGTCTTGGATTTCAAGGGCAGTTGGGAAGAATTCCTACCATTGAAGGAATTTGCATATAACAATAGTTATCAGGCGAGTATTAAGATGGCTCCATATGAAGCTTTATATGGTCTGAAGTGTCGTACCCCTACGTGTTGGACGGAGTTGGGAGAGCGGCAGTTGTTGGGTCCGGAGCTGGTTACAGAGACAGAAGATAAGGTGATGGTGATTAGAACTCATTTGAAAGAAGCCTCGAACAGGCAGAAGTCTTATGTCGATCTTAAACGGAAGGATATAGAGTTTGCTGAACGTGACAAGGTTTTCTTGAAGGTGTCGCCATGGAAAAAGGTTCTGAGGTTCGGTAGGAAAGGCAAGTTAAGCCCTAGATTTATTGGGCCCTATCGGGTATTGAAACGAGTGGGACCAGTGGCTTATCAGCTCGAGTTGCCCCCAGATTTGAGTCAAATCCACAATGTGTTCCATGTTTCCATGCTTAGTCGCTATCGCTCGAATCCATCACATGTTGTGCCAGTGGAGGAGATAGAGGTGAATCTAGACTTATGTTTTAAGGAGAAGCCAGTGCAGATCCTAGATCGGGATGTTAAGGTTTTACGTAGGAAATCTGTTCCTTTGGTAAAAGTACTATGGCGGAACCATGGATCGTAGGAAGCGACATGGGAGCCGGAGGATATTATGTGACAGCAATACCCTCAACTTTTCTGACAAGGTAAATTTCGAGGTCAAAATTAATTTTAATGGGGGTAGAACTGTAATATCCAAATTTTGTGGGTCTATGCATTTGGTATGTTGCATGGCTAAGTTAGTAGGTAAAGGCTTTGAGGTGTGGATTGGGCTCAGGCTTGGACTTAAATCTGGGCTAAGCTGATTAAAAATAATGTTAGTTTATAATTATAAGTTAAGTAAGTATGTTTAGTAGCAAGTTGGGCTTGTGGCCCAAAGTTTGGAGGTGCAATAAGTGGGCATATAGGTGGCGTCACAAGGGGAAGGAGTTTGGGCCTAGTGTGGCCGCTTGGGGCCCAAGTTAATGGGTTAAAAATTTGGCACTTCAAGGGGGAGGGGGTGGACGGCACATTAGCTACATTTTAGGAGCTTTATTTCTTTTTAATTTAGTAATTAAAAGCTGATAATTAAGAGGGAAGAGTTGGTTCTAAGTTGGCCTCTTCTAAAGATGAGATAGGGATTAGGCTATCATGCAAGATAAGAGCTATCAGGAGGGAGAGAGTTGGCCGAAACTCCAACTCTGAGTGTGTGCCTGTGTATAGCCGAAATTTGGAAGGAAAATTATCATCTTTTCCATTTGTTTTTCTCACTTTCTCATCTTTTCTCTCAAGCCAAAATTCGTTTCTCTCTTTTCTCTATTCTAGCCAAAATTCCCTAGCCTTCTTCTCTTCTCCAACATCTTCCTGAAAGCCGAATTCCTCTTACTCATATTCCTCCTCCATAGCCGAATCTACAAGCGAGGTTTTGTTTCCCGAAGGTGCACCATAAGCCGCATACTCCTTAGTAATCTGGTGAGTTTCGGGATTTTATTCTATGCGATTTCACTCTTTCTTTTCATTAAGATCTAACCTGGAACACTTGTTTAAGGCCTGTCGATTTTCCCTCTCTGCTTCTAGTAGCCGAATCTGTCTCATTAAAAGTCTCCTGTGCCGATTTGGTGGAAAAGCCAAAGGTAGGTAGTGGTAGGTCCGGCCGAATGGCCTTTCTTGATTTCTTTTATTTGGCCGAATGCCATATAGGCTAGATTGGTGGTGATTTTCGGTTTATTTGATATTTTGAGGGTGGCCAAATGTAGGTTGGAAGGTGGCGGGTTCGTAAGGACTTTTCGGGATTTGAAAGTTAGGTAAGAGTTCTTTTAAACGCTATTATTATCTATTAGATCTTATCGATCTGAATGGTTTAGTGACCAAAGGGTTATTATGGCCGCTAATAACAGTCAAGCAGTAGGAGGGGTTGGATCTATAAACCCAACGCCAAAGTAGCGTAGAAGCAGTAAAAAGCGGTAGTACGAAAACCAGGTGTGTAACTCTTACACACTTTCTTACGTAATATGTTGTATGTTATGTGTTATTTAAAATCCGGTATGACGGCAATGGTTACGAAAATACCCTTGTGGGGAAAAGCGAGGATGCCGGGTAAGTTGTTATTCGAAAATGTGATTTAACATGTTAAGCATGATCATATCGATATTGATTGCATGAGTATATGCCATGGGTGATGAGAGAGGGGAAGTATGATCTATCGATTTGTCACACGGTGATTTGGTATCACACACAGTGGCTTGGCCCCACATATTACGAAATTGTGACTAAGTCTCAGTGGTTTGGCACCACCAGTGGTTTGGTACCAATATGATTATTTTTAACTTCGGTTACCAGTGGTTTGGCACCACCAGTGGTTTGGTACCACAAGGGGTAGATTTGGGAGACCCAGATGGATACTTAGGTGGGTTGCATGACTTGCATATTATTGTATGAATTTGTGTAAGAGCCTAACTTTCTTGGGATGGGGATTTATACACTGAGTCTCGATGACCCACCCCTTCCTTTACATTTTGCAGATCAGACTTAGATCGTGGATATGGAGCCGGAGTGGACTCGAGGTGGCCATGCTCAGCAGCTGATTTATTTCAAAGTTTTCTGTTAAACTTAGTTGTTTTACTTTAATTTTGGGTTTACATCGTTCTAATAAGGCCGTCTAACTTTTATTTTGGGATATTTTATTTGGTTGTTCCTATAACCTTTGCTAAGCAAACCTGATAGATATGAGTTGGATATTTTTTTTTTCAAAACCTCGATAAGTACGTGATTTTTTTTTAAAAATACTCACTGATTAAATAAATGATAGGGAATAACAATAAAGCAAATAAGTTTTCTAAAACAAGTCTTAACACGTTTTAAACTTCACCAAACTCAAATTCGCTTTCTAAAAATTTTCCAAGGGTTTTCTCCACCAACGAAGTTGACAAACCGATTTTAAAGCATTTTTTTCTTTCTGTAGCACGCCTTGGACTCGGGTGTAGCGTTTAGACCGGAGTTTGGGGTGTTACATTTTTAATATCAGAGCCCGGTTCAAAAGCTCAGTTTTGGGTTTAAGGCCCAAAATATATTTTAAGGTTTGTGAAAAGGCTATTTTTCCGGAAAGCATGGCACTTAAGTCTCCGGCGCCGATCCACCCAAGTAAGTACCCTGACTCTTGTTGTGATATATATTTGTTGGGCTTTGTGGGCTTTAGACGTATATAAGCATGGTAGTACTGATGGACTCTATGTTTAGACAAACAACTTTTCTAATCCATAAGACTTAACTTTATTAAACAAAACCTGTAAACAAGTCATAAGGCTAAAGTGTGGCAACAAACATATGTATGTCTAGGAGTAGATCCGGAAGAGCATGGTATTTAAGCAGTCCGAGCGACTCACCTCCTCTTCGCTGGAATCTTACCTGGTGCATAGTGATTGTTCACTTTAGCTATGACAAGGTGTGGCAATAGGCATATGCATGTCTAGGAACGGATTCAGGGAAAGCTTGGTATTTAAGCAATCCTAGTGACTCACCTCCTTTTCACTAGAATCCCACCTGGTGCATAGTGACTATTCACCTTAGTTACGAGGACGTGTTGATAGGCCAAAACTTACAACTAAAACTCGAAAAGGACCAGCCACACTGTTTTGTAAAAGACCCTAGTTTTGAAATTACCAAATTACCCCTGGATTTGTGGAAACTACCTTAGATTTAAAAAAATGACCAAAATACCCTTGGTTTGTGAAAAATTACCAAATTGCCCCTGACTTGAAAAATTTCCCCAGATTTACAAAATTACCGAAATACCCCCCAGATTTACAAAATTACCAAAACACCTCCGAGTTTGTCGGGTAAGTTGTTATTCTGAAAATGTGATTTAACATGTTAAGCATGATCATACTGATATTGATTGCATGAGTATATGCCATGGGTGATAAGAGGAGGGGGAAGTATGATCTATCAGACTATCACCAGTGATTTGGTATCACACAGTGGCTTGGCCCCACATATTACGAAATTGTGACTAAGTCTCAGTGGTTTGGCACCACTAGTGGTTTGGTACCACATATGATTATTTTGTAACTTCGGTTACCAGTGGTTTGGCACCACCAGTGGTTTGGTACCACAAGGGGTAGATTTGGGAGACCCGGATGGATACTTAGGTGGGTTGCATGACTTGCATATTATTGTATGAATTTGTGTAAGTGCATAGCTTTCTTAGGATAAGGATTTATACATTGAGTCTCGGTGACTCACCCCTTCCTTTACATTTTGCAGATCAGACTTAGATCGTGGATATGGAGCCGGAGTGGACTCGAGGTGGCCATGCTCAGCAGCTGATTTATTTCAAAGTTTTCTGTTAAACTTAGTTGTTTTACTTTAATTTTGGGTTTACATTGTTGTAATAAGGCCGCCTAACTTTTATTTTGGGATGTTTTATTTGGTTGTTCCTATAACTTTTGCTAAGCAAACCTGATAGATATGAATTGGATGTTTTTTTTCAAAACCTCGATAAGTACGTGATTTTTTTTTAAAATACTCACTGATTTAATAAATGTTAGGGAATAACAATAAAGCAAATAAGTTTTCTAAAACAAGTCTTAACACGTTTTAAACTTCACCAAACTCAAATTCGTTTTCTAAAAATTTCCAAGGGTTTTCTCCACCAACGAAGTTGACAAACCGATTTTTAAAGCATTTTCTTTCTTGTAGCACGCCAGACTCGGATGTAGCGTTTAGACCGGGTTTGGGGTGTTACACAACTACTTTCCTAGTCAAAATTATAAAACACTCGAATAGACACAGAACAAGGCAGTCGACATCAGATCTAACTCCTAATGTCCAAACAAAAATATATCAGCACCAAACTTTAAATAACTATAATCTCCTCACCCAAAAAAAAACTTATAAAATTAGTGTTAATTTAAAGGAAAAGCTTAGCATAATTGTATAAAAATTTTATAATTGTTATGAATATCTTATTAAGTGGATGTCCATCATGATCAAGATAAAGTTTTAATGTACTTTAAATTTTAATAGTTATTAGAATTAGATCTCTACTTCTTTTATACTTCTTATGCCTATAAATAGAGACTCTGATGAAGCATTGTAATCATCTATTTGATTAATAAAGTATATTTTCTATTGCTTTCATATTTTCTTTGTTCTTTATTCTCTTCATCTCTCTTTATTTATAACACGTTACCAGTACAATGATTCTCTATTTTTTTTGCTTCTAAAATATTTCAAAGTCGTCCCCCAAATCCAATTCCTCTTTCATCTTAAGCTTTCACCCTTACAACTTCATCTTCAAGATGTTGAAAGATTCAATCTCACAATGGATCATGGTGATGATGATGATGTGAAAGATCTTTAGGTATATTTTACTATATTTTATTTATTATATCATGTTTATTATAATTGGAGACTAATCATGACAAGTTGAATAGATAGATTTTAATTTAAAATCCATACATGTCTGTGATGGTGATTATGAAATAAAGAATCTATTGGGACGTTTATAAGTTCATCCTAGTAAATCTATTGCATTCCCCGAAATGAATATAAATATAAAGAATATAAAAGATATACTCATGGACCACTAAAAGTGGGAACATAGTAATAAATAAGAGAACAATGAGAGTTCTCAAGATAACTTTTCAAATAGTAAAGATAACTTTTGTTATCAAATGTGATATGAAAAGATTATTGGCCACATATGTAGCTTATGCCCAAATATTTTGTTTCTGTTAATATTCTTTGAGGAAGATATGAAAATGTAGAAATGAATTCTATAATTACAAATAAAAAATATTTAACTTATTTGGTACTGAAACAAACAAATATTATTCCAATATTTGATAGTACAAAATTAGTTGAAAGCTCCAGAAGAGCTAATATATCACTATCTAAAAAGCACAAAATTTGTGATGGTTAATGCATTACTTTTAAAAGTTATTTGTAATGGATCTCATATTGAGATTGTGAATGAGGAAAATATTTCATTTCATATGCATAAAAAAAAGGGATTGGGTTATTATTTTATATTTATTTTATAATCTTTGTGATATTCTTTTGTCATCATCCTCATTAAGGGGTTGGAAGCAAAATATTTGACTGTAAAAGATTTATTTATGAGCAATAAAATATGATAATTCTATCTAAAGCTTGTTATGGTTGGATGCACTTGAAGTTGCAATTTTGTTTTAGATATTTGAATATTTTGGCATATTCCTTGAAGCAAATATTGCATATAATTGTTTGGAAATTATATTTATTTTGTTGACTTAGTGACATTATAGACTTCACATTGATTTAGACATTTCTAGTAGGAAATGTCACAATAGTACTTATATGTGGATACAAAGTAAAATGACAGTAAAAGTATAAATTTGTCACAATTTATAGACATTATTAGTACAATTGAAATGCATGTTAAAGTACACCAGAAGTTTACTGATACAAATGCATTTACTACTTAGTGTGACTAGTTAGACCATCTTAGATCATATATGATGCGAAAATTAATGGAGAATTTATGTGGACATTCAATTAAAGAACCAGAAGATTCTTTAATTTAAATAATTCTCATTTGTTGTTTGTTCTCAATGAAAATTAATTTTTAGAAACTCACTAGCTAAAGTTGAGATTTAATGTCTTGCATTTCTGAAATGAATATGGGCTCATTCATCCACCATGTGGATGGTTTTATATGATTTTGGTAGATGCATCTACAAAATAATCACGTATGTATTATCAATTTGCAACATGTCGTTTGCAAGATTACTTGTTTAGATAATTAATTTCAGATCATGCAATATGTAATAGCCCATTTGTGCCCGGGCCCATACCATTCAAAAATCAAAAAATAATAATTAATAAAGTCCATTTACAAGCCTGAATTTACAAATATTACCTAAATTACACCCCAAACCCAATTAGCCCAAAACCAAAATCCCAAACCCAAACACCACTCCATGGCCCAATAGCAGTAGCCCAATTAACATTAACAAGCCTGACCGGACCATTTCTTTTAAACATTTTCATCTTTTGGAAAACCCTAGCAAGGGCCTTGTGCCGCTGCCTCCATACCAGCTGTAACACCCCAAACCCAGCCCAAATGTCATGACCGGATCCGAAGCGTCGCAGGGAAAGGTTGTTTAAAGAAACTTGTGATCGTTTAAAAAAATTTTGAATTTAATTATTTATTCACTTGCTATCCTTTGTTTTTGGAAAACGGTTATTAAGGATTTAGGAAAATCTCGTATTAAACATTTAATAATAATAGAAAGAAATCATATTAAAAACTAAACCAAATAAAATACCAAAAATACAGTTAAAGCGGCCTTATTACATAATAAAAATCCCGAATTAAAAATAAAATTTAAGTAAGGAACATGAATTTACAAAAGAAGTACTGCATGGCCACCTCAAAGTCCACCTCGGCTCCAAATCTGCAACTAGGGATTACCTGAAACATTTAAAAAGGAGGGGGTGAGTTTACGAAAACTCAGTGTGTAATTCCCCTTACGAGCGATAATTGGGCCTAAGCCCACAGAAGCAGATTGGGCCTTAGCCCTAACATCACAGTATAGTAGATAACATATGCAAAATGATGTAAAGCCCAACCCAGCCTAAATTTCCATCCGCTACACACAACCCGTTCCTGCCAATCACACCAGTGGGGATTTCTACAGTCAACCCCCACCGCTATACACCATCGATGGCAGTCATGCTGTAGTTAGCTGCTCATCGTCAGAGTTGTGACAGAGTCACCAGATTATGTGGCATGACCACTAGAACAGAGTGTGGCAGAGCCACCAGAACAGATTGTGTTAAAGACCACCAGAACGCTTCCCCTTTCATTCATATCCCAAAGCCTATGCAACATGTCGTGACATAATAGTTCATGCATGCAGTATGACATGTATGCAAATCATATATCAAATATAACATATGAAACGGATTACCATCATAATCAGAATAACAAATACAACATAATCAAGCTAATCAACCTCTAAGGGTATAACAGTAATTTACCTTCCAAGGATATTTCCGTAATTTACCTATCGAGGGTATTTTAGTAATTTCGTGCCTAAAGTGGCCTTTTCGAAGGCCTAATGTCGCCTCGAGCGACTCAACTACCATTCCCGGTCATTACAGGACTATTGGGCCTAAAACCCGATTTCGGCCCATTCGGGCCCACACGCTCGTATGACCCACCTAACACAAATCTAGCCACGTATATAAGATTCACCTAGTCTAGTTCACTATATACTACACCATCATACAATTTTATTCAATTGGGCCCACGGGCCCATTGGGCCCTCTTCGGCCCATCGTGGTCCAAGCAGCCTCAACCCACAAGAATACTACTGATGGCCTCAACTATCGCGTTGAAGCCCCACACGTGCACTCGCACGCTTGTGTGGCTACTATTGCCGTGACCCGCACTTCGGCATTTGCCGCTCTACAACTAGAATAGAGAGAATTACACACCTGATAGGAATCTGGTGCTAATCCGCGCTCCGACCACTCCTGTGCCCAAACGCCCACCAAGGTATATTCACTCTCTCCTAGAATGCTCTATATATAGCTAGCTTCTCACCTTCCTTCTTTGTATCCTTCCGATGTGGGATCCTTCCGTCAGTAGAGTTTAAATCCAACTCAAACTCTTCCCATCCAATTAGCAAAATAAATACTCCCTTGCTTTTCATGAGATTCGAACCCAAGCTCCCTTGCAACATAATCCACTCCGCTAGCCACTAGGCCACAAGCTCCTCTTGTGTCTTAAACCATGCGCAACTAAATATAAATCTGTAGTCCAATTCTAAGGTCCATGTAAAAAGAAAACCAAAATGCAAAAGTCAAGACTTGAAAAACCAAAATGCAAAAGTCAAGACTTGAACCTTAGACCTCCTTCCTTCCTTGTGGCGTCACCCCCCTTGCTTCCTAAGTGGCGTTACTTTGCCACTACACCACACCTCCACTTGTGTCATTTTTCTCCATATTTTATTCTTAAAGCCTACCTACTAACTTCTAGGGTTTTTTCCACCTAAAACCAAAATTTCCCTAAAGCCAAAGTTTGATCCCGAGACTTCATAGAAGCCCTCTAACCTTCCAAAACCACTTATCTAATAGGTCCAACTTGCATTTAAGCCGACCTCTTATTCTCCAAAAATTTAAACGCTACTACGCTCAAGGCCCATTGGGCCCAATTCTTCTAGGCCCAATTTCGGGATGTTACACCAACCTCCTCGTCGGACATCACGCCACCATTAGCACGTGAATCGTGCCCCCATCTTCGCCGTTTACCTGCAAAAAGGAAAGAAAACACAACAAAGGCAGCAAATGTAGCAATATAGAATCTATGTACTTATGATTTTTTCAATATTTTCGGGGCTATAAAAAGCCCTAAGGTAACCTGTAAAAGGGGAAAAAAACACAGATCAATAGAAAAAAATGGAGATTTAGATACCGAGTACCAATACAAAAGCAATCAAATTGTTTTATTAAGGTGATTTCATTTTCTATTATTTTCGTCTGATTTTTTTTTATTTTTTATACATACATTTTGATACACATGAAATAAAAAGTGAGAGAGGAAGGAGAGAAAGGTACCTAAGTGGCCCTCGTCGTCGCAAGTCGTCGCAAGTGTCAGAATCAGACCGAGCAAAGTCGGGACCTTGGTTTCTTCTCCTTTCTTTCTGTTTTCAGGCTAAGAAGGCTAAGCCTTCTCATCTTTTCCAAAAAGGGGTTAAACACCCCATCTTGCGAAGCCTAGGCCACCGTCCTAGGCCGAGGCACATCAGACCTCCGACAAAGTCAGTGCCGGCCGAATAGGGATAGAGGGGGTTGAGGGAAAAGAAGGCTTTCCCTAAAGTTTTTTTTTAGATCTGTAAAAAAATGAATTTTAAGAAAAAAATAGGGCTTAAGTGGGGATTCAAAAACGACGTCGTTTAAGTAAATAAAGACCCGCGCGTGACCCGACCCATCAATGAGGGTTAGCACGTTTCTGCCTGTGGGGAAAATTGGGCGATAAATCCTTTCGTGTTTCTTGATTTTTTAAATAAATTTTTTTTTGTTTTGAATTTTGCCCAGGAATTTTGCGTTTCATTCCAACTTAGCCCTCATTTAAACGCCACGCTTCGGTATTTGGATATTTGCCTTTTAAATCCCCGATCATTTGTGCGCATCTCATTCTGGTCTTTGATTCTGTTTTATTAGTTTGTAAATTGTCCTTTTGATTTTATTTTTATTACAATTGATTATTATTATTCATTTTATATTATTATTCTTTGTAATTCCTTTTAATTTATTTAATCATTCATTTCTTAAAATTGTTTTAACGCAGCATCGTAAATCATTTTATGAATTCTACACTGTTTTAATTATTTTTTTATATTTGTATAAAACTTTTAAATGGTTCTTATATAAAACCCTTTTTTTATTCTTTTAAAATTTTCTTTATGTATGTCTCTTTGTTTTAAAATTTATAGGACATTTACTTCAAATAATTATATTATACATTTTTTTTAGATCACGTTTTTTATGAAAAATTGGCTTTTTAATCTATTTATGTTTATATATTTTCTTTTAAACCTATATGTGTATATTATTATTAATTTATTATTATTTTCTGTTATTATTATTACTATTATTATTAACATATCATTGTTTTTGTATTATTTAACTACTTAATTTTATATTATCTTTACTATATTATATATTTTCTTTTTCTTTTTTTGTATTTACTACTCACATCATTTTAATTAATATTTTTATAATTGTTATTATTATCATAATTATATTTATAATTTTCATTTTTATTCTTTTCAATTATTAATTAAACTGTTATCAATTTTCACTTATTTATTGTTTTTATTTATTATTAGCTTGTTATTTTATTCATATTGTTGATTCGTTTCTCCCACGTCCGTGTAGTGTTCACCACGCCCATGTTGATAAATCAGTATCGTCCACGGCCATATCGCACGACCGTGGCATTTTATCGCCGCCCGTGGTTTGGAGATTTTTCGTCCTTGGTTCACACTATCTCTGCCACGCCGATGCGTAAATCCGTGGTGTTCACACAGCCACGGCCACGCCCGTGTGCAAGGCCGTGTGGTATGGAAATCTGCGTGGTTAGTTTGTAGTTAGATGCTAAAAATAAAAAAATATGAAAATTAATGGGGTTAGTGCTCGGGTTGCCTCCCGAGAAGCGCTCGTTTAAAATCTTAAGCTAGAATTACCTCTCATTCGCATAATAATGGTGGTTTGAGGAGTTAAAAATCCTTTCCCATGCATTCAGTTCTACTATCACTATATAGTTCGAGTCGAGTAGCGTTTACCTGATCTCCGATCTGAAATTGGAATGTCCCATCTTTAAGTTTGACATGGAGTTTCTTTGGTTCTGCTTCGTGTGTTCCTAATTTCTCCTTGAAATGCGTCTTCCATGTAACACCCCAAAATTGGCCCAAACACTACAGCCGGATCTGGCATGTCACTAAAAAGATTTTATAAAAGATGTCGCAATTTCGGGAAATATTTTTCAGGTTTAAATATTAATACCGAAAAAACTTAATAATTTATTAATTCATATAAGATGTAAATTTCATAAAATGCCTTGGTGAGTTAAAAAAACTGAATTTATTACCTGCCTTAACTTAATTAAAGGAAAATTTTAAACGTCTAACAATAATAAAAGCCCAAAATAAATCCAGAATAAAAATAAAGCTAGTGGCCCATGGCCTTATTACAATGGAATTTAAAACCCATTAATTTAAGATATTAAGAATAAAACTTCTAAGTAAAGTCTTCTGCTGGATTTAATTACTCTCTCGCATGGCCACCTCGCGCTCCCCTCCAGCCTGGTCCGATGCACTAAGTGCTACCTGAAATTGTTAAATAATAGGGTGAGTCGCGAGACTCAGTGTGCAACCCTCGTGCACCATTAGATTTTGGGCCTTAGCCTCACAAAATATATAACAGAATATAATATAACAGAAATTATGCAAAGCCCAACCCAAGTCTTAGGTTTCCATCCGCTACACGCCACCCTTACCTGCTAGTCATACCATTGGGGATTTCTACAATCAACCCACACCGCTATACACCATTGATGGCAGTCATGCTGCTCATCGTCAGAGTTGTGACAGAGTCACCAGGCTGAAATGGAAAAAGCCACCAGAAACAGAGTTGTGACAGAGTCACCAGGCTGAAATGGCATCAGCCACCAGAATAGGTCACGGTAGGAGCCGCTACAACAGAACACTTCCCCTTTCAATAAACCCAACCCCATGCAATCAGAAAACAACATACTTATCACATATGTCATCTTAACAGGAACATTCACTTAGGAATGACAGAGATCACTAATCTGGTGATTCGCTTTTACCCTCCTTGGTTTTCAATCATTATGCCGGGATTTCGGCATTTATCAGAATATAACAGATTAATAAACATATTTTAACAGGCAATCTAAATGGTGTGAAAGTGTTACACACCTGGTTACCGTTAGGACGACACTCTCTATGTCGACCTTATCAGAAGCTGCTAAAACTGCTATCTGTCTAAGATTTTGTTAGGATGCCGGTCCACAACCTACTGGCCAATCTCGAACTGCTGGCATCGCACTTTTTTTAAACTTAGGGATTCTCTCATTTGCCTGATCCACATTTAATTCCATCATAAATCCTTATCAGAGCTACTATCACAATATTTAATCATTAATCCTCATTATACAGTTAAGATCTTGTATCCAATGAACAAATCTAATAGAAATCTAGGGAAATCTTCTTACCTTAAAATCCCGAAATTGGCGACTAATGATTTTCGACTTTTAGATCTAGTCAACCAAGTTTCCTTCAAATCCCGGAATGCCGCCCAACATAGAACCATTAAACTATTAGCTTTTTCGGCTTTGCCTTTCAAAAACCGAAATAGAATATAAGAAACTAGCAGAAGTCGACACTTACCTTAACACAGGATTTCGGCTAGCACTAGAAAGAGGATTCGGCAATGCCAAAGTAATAGATTTTAAATGCCGGAAGAATAGATTTAACTCACAAATAGGATGAATAAAGAAAAACTATAGAGATTTCAGCTTTTTAGAGAAATCGGCACAAGGGAAAGAAGAATGGAGAAAAGGTTTCGGCTTTTGAAGAAATTGAAGAAGAGAAATTGGAGGGAAATAGGCTAGGGATTTTCGGCACAAGAAATGAGGAGAGAATTAGGGTTTTAAGTGTCAAAATCAAGGAGCTACCCCCTATTTATAGGATTTTCGGCACCTCCTATATAAAACCAAAATCGACCTTCCTAATTAATTAAAATTCAAGCTAAATAAAAGGGAAAATTCGGCACCTCTTTGCCATGCAGTAGCCGATTTCTTTACTCCTCTTAGTGGTGGACTTTCAGCCATCACTCTCCTTGTAGATAGGCTCCTATCTTTTCTCCTTTTTATCTTCTATATTATCAATTATAAAATCCAAATATATCTTCCTATTTTTAAGCCTTGTAGCCTTCCACCTCATCAAGTCTTAATGCCGAAATTTAACTCACTTAAATTAAAAGATTTGGGCTTTATTAAACCTAAATTTTGGGCCCTAACTCCTTGTGTGTGGCGTCACCTTCTAATTCCCTTACAGTGCCACGTTTTGTTGGGCCACAAGCCCATGTTGGTATTTTAAACATAATTACCACTCTTTTAACTCTATAATGCCCAATCTAATAATTTAACCAAGGCCTTTATCTAATTCTGTGTAACACCCCAAACCCGGCCCAAAACACCACGCCGAATTCGAAATGTTACAGGGAAAAGGGTTTGAAAAGAATTTGGTTTAAGGGTGAAAACACTTATTGAGTTTAAAATATATTTTAAGTTTACAAGGGTTACCTTATTTATAAGATGTTTGTCATTTTGAAAGTAGTAGTTTGCCGGGAAAATAAAACTTTGAAGGTCGTGTGTAGTTTAAAATCATTATATGTGTGGAAATTTAAGGAAACGAGTGGTTCGTGAGTAATCCGGGTTTGAAAACTTTAAGTTGCTCTTTAAGTTATAAATATCTCGAAAACCATTCTCAATTATTAATCTACTAATAATTCTAGCTTAAACCATAATTAAAAATCCCAAAAAAAATTTGGAGTGGCCTTATTACAATAAAAATTATCCCAAAAGTAACTGAAACTTAAAATGTATATAAATAAACAAAAACCGCCTCTGCATGGCCACCTCGAATCCACTCCAGCCCGGTCCAGAAAATCATGTGTCACCTGCATTGTTTTAGTAAAAATAGGGTGAGTCAAACTGACTCAATGTGTAATTAATCCATGTATTTCCACAATTAGGCTTGGCCCAAAACCACACAAATCCACATACCACACGTGATGATGCAAAATGTTACCCATTCCAACCTAGTATCCAACCGCTACACACCTCCGTATATCCTGCCACCACACACCAGGGGATTACTAAACCGACCCTCCATCCACTACACACCAATTCGGCAATCAATGCCGTCCACTTAGTTGTCTAGCCACTGGTCCACGTGATTAAATCACAATATCCACAACGTGACTCAAGGTCGACATCAATCCACGATGTAGCTCAAGGCTAACATCAATCCACGATGAGGCGCGAAGCCAACATCAATCCACGTACCTAAATGTACACCCTTTCCTTCATTAAATATATCGCCATACATATGCAACATATTATAATGATATGGCAAGCTAACGTATGAACATACTAGATAGGCACATATGACATGCTTATATGTATCCACAGTAATTAAACACAACCGCACCATAGATAGTGTACTAACCTGGTTACCGGATTACCCAATATGGGTAACAACACCACCACAGCCACTGTATCGGCTACCACACACATATTACATGCAATCAATTAATTAACAAGGAAACAACATATTAACTACACATGTAACATCCCAAAAATGGGGTTATTTGAAATTTAGTTATTTTTCCTGTAAGAACTATTGTGGTATTATTTATGGAATAATAGAGCTTAATTTAAGGCTTTGAGTTGGCTCGGTTTAATGGAAAAATTCAGTTTTAACTTAAAAAGGTTAGGAGCCTTAGCAGAGGGGTGTTAAAAGAATAAGTGGGGATAATTTGACACTAAATAAGCCTTGGAAAAGTGGCAAAAGGGAGGCCACTTAAGTGCTTGGAGTTGACGCCACAATGCACAAGGGAAAGCTTGTGTTCGAGTCATGAAGTTTCTCTTTTTGCACTATATATGGGACGGCACAAGGGAGAGAATTTCTCTCCTTAAATTCTTTTTATTTTGGATAATAAGGGTGTAATTTATTATCATGGGATAATCAAGTATTTTAAAGGGATATTATTTGGATATTAAGGATATTGCATGGATTAATAAGAGATTATTATGATTTAATTCAAATTATTTGAATTAAAATGAATGAGTGGTCAGGAGCAATTGGGGAAGTTTGATGAATTTTGAACTCCTCATGAGAAGGAGTGGACGGTAAGCTTGATGATAGGGGGCCGAATGCCTATAAAAGCATCAGTTGGCCCCCTTGCTTCTCTTTTTGTCATTCTTGCTGCTTGCCGAAATTCCTAGCCCTCATTCTTCATTCTTTTTTATTTTTTCCATCCCCTCAAACTCTCTAGCCGAACCCCTCTTCCACCTTCACCATCTTTTCTTCTTCTTCCACACTAGCCGAACCTATACTTCAACCTTGGCCAAAATCCCTTTTCTTCTTGTTAAACTCTCCTAGCCGAATACACTTCATATCCTTTGTGCCAAACCTCTTCTCTCGATCTCCGATTACTTCTTTAATAGCTTTGGCCGAATATCAAAGGGGTTAGATCCCATCAAGGTATTATCGACAGTTGATTTGGAAAAGGTGAGTAGCCATAGCCGAACACTATTCTTCTCTTTTCTCTTATTTGGGTTTAAAATTTGGCATAAGCTAATGATGGGCTAATCTTGTTGGTTGAAGCCGATATCACTTAAGTACTTGGGATCGGGAAGTAGTCGACTCAAACTCTTCCTCTCTAGTAAACGGTTTTGGTAAGTGTTAGTAAGATCTATTTTAGTAAGTTATTAAGTGGTGATTAAAAGCCGAAGGCTATTAACTGTATCGATTAACCAATTACTTGGTAAAGCAGATCTATGCCTCGAGTGCCGTGGTTCGTAACAAAAAGCAAAGGTAAGGATTCGAGACCATAACTAACCCCTCTGGATTTGTTTTGGTTGGCGAATAGGCCATAATACTAATCCTAAAAGTTGGCCGAATATAGGTCTTTGATAGATCTAGGTGCGACTCCTCTTTTGGGACTTAGATTACCCGTGGGTGACAGGTGTGTACATACACACCTTGTAACTTATTAAATTATGTTAAGTAATGTGATTGCTAACGTGATGTATGTAGCAATGGTTTGAATACCATAACGGTATACGGGTAAACGTGTAAAGCACTGTTCATACGATTTGCTATTTGATGCTTTTGGGAAGCATGTTGTGATAATACATTTGATAAATCCGTATGATTATTGCCGATGTGGGTTGATTGAGTGGAGGCGGTGTAATCGTGCCGCGGGCACCGAGTGTTTTGGTAACACACTGTGACTACGGTCACCAGAGGTTTGGTACCTCCAGAGGTTTGGCACCTCAGTAGCGACTTATCCCTGTGGTTAATACCACCGTGGGTTGGCCCCACTTGAGATATGGGATCGTCCCGCGGTGATTTGGTATCACACGATGGGTTGGCCCCATCACCCGATTTGTGTCTACGGACACCGGTGCTTTGGTAGCACATCGTGACTATATGTCATCGGTGGTTTGGCACCACCGGTGGTTTGGTACCACAAACGGGTAGACAAAGTGGCGTATGGTCGGCTAGGTTGGGACACATGATAACTTGCATAATTAATTTGTTATATGTTGTGTATGAATATGTTTAAACCGGGAAGGGTTACATCTCGAGTCTTGGTGACTCACCTTCTCCTTTACATTTTTCAGTAACGAGTAGATCGCGGATGTGGAGCCGGGCTGACTCGAGGTGGCCATGCAGTGAATTTAAACCGAACGGATTTTGGCTTTAGTTATTTTAATCTTTAGTTGATTTTATTTTGAATGTAATAAGGCCTCCTAATACTTTAGCTTTGTTGTTTTTTTATATTCTTTGAATAATTTGCTTAAACTATTTTTACCAATATTACATTGAATGAACACGTTTTCTCAAAGTAAACGAAAATGTTTTACCGTGTCAGTCGGGCAACATTTAAAACTCTAAAACAACTTGACCCAAATGATTTCCAAATTTAATCTAAGTAAGGTTTATTAAGTCCACTAAAAAAGAAGGGTTTTCAAAATTTAAGTTGGTTTCAAAAAGGAACTTCAAAAATGTTTTCACTCGTAATGGACAGATTCGCCATAGCGTTTGGGCGGGTTTGGGTTGTTACAAATTGGTATCGAGCCCAGTTCAAAGCTCGGTGTGGGGCCCAAGGCCCAAAAATGTTTTTAGAAGGCCTTATAAAATGATTTTTGGATTTTGGACTGACATGGCCCGAGTCTCAAACACCGATCCGCCTGTAAGTACTTACGAACCTCTTGGTGAATTATATTCTCAGAAGAAGGGTAGGAAGTATGGGAACGTAGATAGACTTATAGGACTTGAACCCTAGGATTAGATTACTCAAACACATGAACCGAACATAAGACATTAAAGAACTAAACCAATCTATGACTTAGCCAAGTGAGCTAGGGTGTGGTAACCCACGCACGCATGTCGAGGATTGGATCAGGGAGAGCCTGGTATTTAAGCGATCCGTGTGACTCACCTCCTCTTCGCGGGTATCCTACCGGTGCGTAGCTTCGGTTCACCCTAACTCGAGAGGCTCAATGGTGTGGCAACCTCTCATGCGCATGTTCAGAAAGGTTCGGTGAGAGCTTGGTATTTAAGCGGTCCGCGTGACCCACCTCCTCTTCACTCGAATCTTGCACAGTGCGTAGCTTTGGTTCACCACGACCAAGAGGGCTCGGTCATAAGCTAAACCTAATGACTAAAACCCGAAAAGGGAATTAGCCATGTTTTCAAATGTAAGCGAAACAACAACAACTCAAATGTTTTCAAACCTCTTGCAACAACTCTTTCAAATCAGAAAACCTCATATTTGCAACGTTTTCCTAGAAAAACTCAAATTTTGGAAAATTACAAAAATGCCCTTGTGGTAAAATTACTAAAAGCGCCTTGACTCATAAAATATCCGTTCAATGGTTTTGCTCAAAATTTCGACTACTTTACAAATATCCAACAACTTAGTTTTGAAAATTAACACTGAAAAATTTTGGTTTTAGAAAATTACCAAAACGCCTCAATTTGTGAAAATTAAAAATGACCACGATCTTTGGAAAACTTTACCAACATCACTATTTGAAAAGGAAAACTTTCAGAAAGGACCCTCAAAGTTTTACAACCGTTTAAAATATCCACGATTTATCAAAATGACAAAATTGCCCTCGATTGACAAAATTACCAAAATACCCCTGGTTTCAAAACGATTATGATTTTACAAATTTTTATAAATATCCTCCAGTTTTGGGAATTTCAAAATGACCTACTTTACTAAAGTTTTAAAATTTCTTTATTTCTGAAAATACCCTGTAGGAAAATGACGAAAATACCCCACAGGTTAGAAATGGGCGTAAATGTCCAGAAGAGTGAATAGGTATGGAAAGCATTAAGGAATGGATGCATGAACTCTTTGTGTGAACTAGGATAGAAGATCTGAAACCTTGTGCCTTTCGAAAGAACCCCTAATTAAATCCTCGTTTCATAAAATTTCTTCGCGAATAAGAAAGTGAAACAAATGCTAACACATAAAATTTTCTTAATCAGTTAAAGCGCAGAGATAGAATGAGTTCTAGAGGACGTGGGCGCCGTGGACGCGGTAGGGGTAGAATGACGGTGTCCGAACCCGTCAGTCAGTCAAGGTTCGGAAAACGAGGTACCACCGCCACCACCACCTCCTACTTTCGTTCGGTGAGGAGCGAGGACCGGGCCGTGGTGGTGAGGCCGTGGTCGCAAGTCGCTTTCGCGAGTGTTGGAGATGGTGGCGGGCTGGTGGGAATTTGGGAGCTCGAAAGTCCGTTCCTCGAGGCGGTCGGTCTAACGGGCCGAGGTATTCCGTGGTGTCTCGGGAGTGGCGCCAAAGGCCGAGAATATTGGTTGGAATCTACGGAAAGGGTTATGGATGATCTCGACTGACCGAGGAGGAGAAGTCGAAAGGCGGTGTCACTTCTAAAGGATGAAGCGTACCGGTGGTGGTCGATGATGCAGGATAGAGCCGCGGTGATGATCTCACGTGGGACTACTTTAAGACGGCCTTCGTCGGAAAAGTATGTGGGCACTAGTTACACCGATGCTCGAGGAAAGCCTTCCTAGGTCTAGTGCAAGGAACTAAGTCGGTGGCCGAGTATGAATTTGAGTTTTTAAGGCTAAGTAGGTATGCCGGAGGAATCGTGAGCCACCGAACATGAGCGCTGTGTCCGCTTTGAGGACGGGCTCGAAGATGATCCGAGATTACTAATTGCCCGCAGAGAGTTCGGGAGTTCTCATCTCTTGTGGAGAAAGCCAAGGTGGGCGAAGGGGTTAAGGAGGTCGTAAGGCAAAACTATAGCAAGAATAACCGTAAAAGAGGATTTGGGTCATTTGGATCGGGTAGCACTAATGCTCGAGAAGCGGGCTAGGCGAGTGGGCCAATCGCGGACCAGAGAGGCCCACGACTACTAATCAAAGGCCGACTCGGCAAGGCGCCATTGTGGAAAAACCCATTGGGGAGGTTGTTGGACCGGTAACAAAGGTTGTTTTGAGTGTGGGTCTTTGGAGCATCGGGTAAGGGATCGTCCTCAAAAGGCGCTAAGGATCGGCCGAAGGTCGAATCGCACTCAGGCGGGAATGTTGGACCACCACGAGAGGGTCGGGGTAATGGCAGAGAAACAATGGTTTCAACCGAGGTCGTGGAACTCAGGGGCGAAGTTCGGGTAACACTGCAGGCTAGGCACTGGCTTAGTCTATGCAATGAGGCGCGCGTGAGGAGGAGACGCACTTGCCGGGCGTCATAACCGGTATGTTTCTAATATTTGGTTTACCTTATGTTGCATTGATTGATGTGGGTTCGACGCACTCGTACATTGCTAGTAGCGTGGTAGGAACTATGGACCTAGACTCTGAGACTACTCTTAGGAAGATGACTGTGCTAAGCCCCCTAGGACACTCTGTAGTAGTAGACAAACTTTATAAAGAGGTACCCCTAGAACTCCAAGGGGTCGTATTTGTAGCTGATCTGATGGAACTACCTTTCGGAGAGTTCGATTTGATCCTTGGAATAGATTGGCTAGTTAAGTATCAGGCGAATTTGGATTGCGCGGCTAAGCGCATGGTGCTTAAGACGGCTGAGGGTGATGAAGTGGTTATGATAGGTGATAGAAGGAATTACCTATCCAATGTGGTGTCGGCCTTGAAGGCCGAAAGGATGGTTAAGAAAGGTTGCGAGGCATATTTGGTTCGGATCTGTGCTTTGGAAGCTAAGGAGTCAGTAGTTGAGGTTCGAACGGTTGGGGAATTTCTCGACGTATTCGGAAGAACTTCCGTGTCCGCCTCGGATCGGGAAGTTGAATTCGATGATTGACTTGCTACCCGAAGCGGCACTGTGTCTATAGCACCATACCGAATGGCACCAAAGGAATTGGTGGAGTGAAGGCCCAAATTCGGGAGCTCTTGGATAGAGGTTCATTCGACCAAGCATATCTCCGTGGGAGCGCGCTGTGTTGTTCGTCAAGAAGAAGGACGGTTCAATGCGGATGTGCATCGACTACCGTCAGTTAAACAAGTTAACGATCAAAAACAAGTATCCGTTGCCTCGGATCGATGACTTGTTTGACCAACTGAAGGGTGCCGCGGTGTTTTCAAAGATAGACCTTAGGTCGGGCTACCATCAATTGAAGGTAAAGGAGGTTGATGTTCACAAGACGGCATTCAGAACTCGGTATGGACATTACGAGTTTCTGGTGATGCCATTTGGGTTGACCAACGCGCCGGCAGCGTTTATGGACTTGATGAATAGGGTGTTCCAGCAATACTTAGACCAATTCGTCGTAGTGTTCATAGACGATATATTAGTCTATTCTAAGACGGAGAAAGAGCATGACAAGCATTTACGAATAGTGTTGCAAGTACTAAGGAGAAGCGATTATATGCCAAATTCGGTAAGTGTGAATTTTGGCTAAGGGAAGTAGCTTTCTTAGGACATGTGGTATCGCGGAAAGAATTAGAGTAGACCCTCGTAAGATTGAAGCGGTATTGGATTGGAAACCGCCTAGGTCGGTGGCGGAGATCCGAAGTTTTTCGGGTCTAGCGGGTACTATCGGAGGTTTGTGGAAGGGTTTTCTCGATCGCAAAGACCGTTGACGAGGCTACTAAGAAAAGGAGTCCCATTTGTATGGTCGGAGAAGAAGCGGGGAAAGCTTCGATAAGCTAAGGAAAATTTTGTGGAAGCTCGATTTTGGTGCAACGAAGCAGGGAAGTTGTTCACCGTTTATTGTGATGCGCCTCACACTGGTTTGGGATGTGTGCGATGCGGGAGGAAAGGTAGTAGCCTATGCATCACGGCGATTAAGGCCACACGAATCGAACTATCCAACGCACGACTTAGAGTTAGAGTTAGCAGTTAGCTTGTCTTCGCTCGAAAATATGGAGACACTATCTTTATGGGGAGAAGTCGATAGTTTACGGATCACAAGAGTTTGAGGTATCTCTTGACTCGAAGGATCTTAACTTGAGACGGCGTCGGTGGATCGAACTTTTAAAGGACTACGATTGTTCGATCGAGTATCATCGGCAAGGCCAACGTGGTAGCCGACGCGTTGAGCGGAAGGTGGTGACGGGCTTAAGAGCAATGTTTGCTCGGTTGAGTTTATATGATGATGGAAGCCTCTTAGCGTAACTTCAAGTTAAGCCGACGTGGATGAAGGAAGTTAAGGAAAAACAATTAGTGGATGAAGGGTTGAATGCTAAGAGAGCACAAGTTCGGGATGGTGGTTTGGAAGGATATAACCTGTCTAGTGATGGAGTGTTATGCTCAAGCGGCAGAACGACGTGTATGCCAAGGGATGTGGAGTTGAGGCAAAAGATTCTCCGGGATGCACATAGCAGCCCCTACGCTATGCATCGGGAGGAAGCAAGATGTATAGAGATCTTAGAGAAGCGGTTTTGGTGGCCCAAGCTAAAGCGTGAGGTGACAGAGTTTGTTGGTAAGTGTTTGACTTGTCAACAAGTTAAGGTTGAACATCGGTTGCCATCGGGGTTGCTTCACCGGTGAAGATTCCCAATGGAAGTGGGAACGGATAACTATGGATTTCGTTAGTGGGTTACCCCTTACGCCCGAAGAAGAAAGATGCGGTTTGGGTAATAGTAGACCCGGTTAACTAAGTCAAGGCTCGGCTCACTTCATACCGGTGAGGATGGATTTCTCTCTTCAAAAGCTAGCTAAGTCGTACGCGTCTCGGAGATAGTAAGATTGCATGGTGTTCCAACATCAATCATCTCGGATAGGGATCCTGTGTTCACGTCAAGGTTTTGGAAAGCCTTGCATCAAGCTATGGGCACACGATTGGATTTTAGTACCGCTTTCCATCCACAAATCGACGGACAATCGGAAAGGGTGATACAGATCTTGGAGGATATGTTAAGAGGTTGTGTCTTGGATTTTCGTGGTAGTTGGGAGGAATTTCTACCATTAGCGGAGTTCGCCTACAACAACAAACTACTGTGCAAGTATCCGGATGGCTCCGTGTGATGAGGCAATTGTATGGACGGAAGTGTCGTACTCCGACATGTTGGACGAGAATTAGGCGAACGCATGATTTTGGGTCCGAGTTGGTGACAGAGACGGAGGATAAAGTCAAGGTGATTCGGTCGCGTCTTAAGGAAGCATCGGATAGGCAAAAATCCTATGCGGATTTAAAACGCAAGGAGATGGAGTATCTTTGTGGGAGACAAGGTTTTTCCAAAGTGTCGCCTTGGAAAAAGGTGTTAAGATTTGGACGGAAAGGAAAGCTAAGCCCAAGGTTTATCGGGCCATATACGGTGATTAAGGGAGTAGGACTGGTAGCCTACCAGATTGAGTTACCGCCGAATCGAACGAGATCCATGATGTCTTTCACGTATCAATGCCGAGGCGGTATCGGTCGAGACCTTTCGCACGTTGTGCGATGGCGTAAATCGAGGTGAATCCAGATTTATCTTTTGAAGAGGAACCAGATTCAGATCTTAGGGAGATGAGAAAGTTCTACGTAGGAAGTCGGTGCCCTTGGTGAAGGTCTTTGTGGCGGAACCATGGTATAGAGGAAGCTACGTGGGAACCCGAGGATGTAATGAGCAAACAATACCCCACCTTTTCTAGTTAAGTAATTTGGGGACGAAATTTATTTTAAGGGGGTAGAATTGTAACATCCCAAAAATGGGGTTATTTGAAATTTAGTTATTTTTCTGTAAGAACTATTGTGGTATTATTTATGGAATAATAGAGCTTAATTTAAGGCTTTGAGTTGGCTCGGTTTAATGGAAAAATTCGGTTTTAACTTAAAAAGGTAAGGAGCCTTAGCAGAGGGGTGTTAAAAGAATAAGTGGGGATAATTTGACACTAAATAAGCCTTGGAAAAGTGGCAAAAGGGAGGCCACTTAAGTGCTTGGAGTTGACGCCACAATGCACAAGGGAAAGCTTGTGTTCGAGTCGCGAAGTTTCTCTTTTTGCACTATATATGGGACGGCACAAGGGGAGAGAATTTCTCTCCTTAAATTCTTTTTATTTTGGATAATAAGGGTGTAATTTATTATCATGGGATAATCAAGTATTTTAAAGGGATATTATTTGGATATTAAGGATATTGCATGGATTAATAAGAGATTATTATGATTTAATTCAAATTATTTGAATTAAAATGAATGAGTGGTCAGGAGCAATTGGGGAAGTTTGATGAATTTTTGAACTCCTCATGAGAAGGAGTGGACGGCAAGCTTGATAGGGGGGGCCGGATGCCTATAAAAGCATCAGTTGCCCCCTTGCTTCTCTTTTTGTCATTCTTCTTTGCTGCAGAAATTCCTAGCCCTCATTCTTCATTCTCTTTATTTTTTTCCATCCTCAAACTCTCTAGCCAGAACCCTCTTCCACCTTCACCATCTTTTCTTCTTCTTCCACACTAGCAGAACCTATACTTCAACCTTGGCCAAAATCCCTTTCTTCTTGTTAAACTCTCCCTAGCCGAATACACTTCATACCTTGTGCGAAACCTCTTCTCGATCTCACGATTACTTCTTTAATAGCTTTGGCCGAATATCAAAGGGTTAGATCCCATCAAGGTATTATCGACAGTTGATTTGGAAAAGGTGAGTAGCCATAGCCGAACACTATTCTTCTCTTTTCTCTTATTTGGGTTTAAAATTTGGCATAAGCTAATGATGGGCTAATCTTGTTGGTTGAAGCCGATATCACTTAAGTACTTCGGGATCGGGAAGTAGTCGACTCAAACTCTTCCTCTCTAGTAAACGGTTTTGGTAAGTGTTAGTAAGATCTATTTTAGTAAGTTATTAAGTGGTGATTAAAAGCCAAGGCTATTAATCTATGTCGATTAACCAATTACTTGGTAAAGCGGATCTGTGCCTCGAAAGTGCCGTGGTTCGTAACAAAAAGCAAAGGTAAGGATTGGGACCATAACTAACCCCTCTGGATTTGTTTTGGTTGGCGAATAGGCCATAATACTAATCCTAAAAGTTGGCCGAATATAGGTCTTTGATAGATCTAGGTGGGCGACTCCTCTCTTTTGGGACTTAGATTACCAGTGGGTGACATGGTGTGTACATATACACCTTGTAACTTATTAAATTATGTTAAGTAATGTGATTGCTAACGTGATGTATGTAGCAATGGTTTGAATACCATAACGGTATACGGGGTAAACGGTAAGTACTGTTCATACGATTTGCTATTTGATGCTTTTGGGAAGCATGTTGTGATAATACATTTGATAAATCGTATGATTATTGCCGATGTGGGTTGATTGAGTGGAGGGGGCAGTGTAATCGTGCCGACGGGCACCAGTGTTTTGGTAACACACTGTGACTACGGTCACCAGAGGTTTGGTACCTCCAGATTTTCCTAACGATTTTCCTAACGTCTTCACTCGAAGAGACTACAGCGATCTGCTTGTCTCTTTTCGACGCTGGCCCACACCTCGGTGGCCAATCCCGAACCGCTGAAACGGACCGCTTCTTGAACTTAGGGGTAGGGACGTCGTGCCCACCCCTTCCCTTAATCTGACTGGTACTCGGTTCTATAGATGAGATCTTGTCAGAAAATTCAGTTAACTTTGAATCCAAATAAGAATAGAACTTAAAAGAGTACTTGACTTAAAAGAACACCTTACCGAAATCGACCAAATCTCGAAAACTATACGCTTGAGTCAACGATTGACAAACACCCTACATAAGCCATGTTAGGTTCGGCTTCATTGCATAAGAACAATAGAAGTGGCCTTTGGCCGATCGTTACCTTCTTACCCTTGAATAATCGCAACCCGAGAGATCCCCAATGCTCCCTACGCTGGCTACAAGTGAAAAAGACACAAGGTTAAGGCCCTATGAAGAGTCGACTACACCTAAGAACCAAAGCTAACCATTTGGTTTCGGCACACCATAATGAAAAGAGATGAAAACGATTCCTAAAGAATAGAGTACTTACCCCTACCATCAAAACACGATTGAGAAGCAAATGGGAGAAGATGAATGACGGCACTACACTCAAGGGGATTCGGCTTTTGAAGGTAAAGAAATCGATGGGAAGAAAAATGAGTAGAGAGGGTTGAGGCTTATGGAGTTTCAGCTATAGGGCCTAATGAAGAGAAAGGTTTGGCTTCTTGATGTGAAAATCTTAAGATTACCAAGATGAAAAGAAAAGAGAATGAGAGGGTGGTATGATTCGGCTATGATCCCCAAAAGAAGATGGGTTATTCGGCCACCAAAAGAAAATTATAGGGAGATACGGCTCTTGAGGTTGAGAAAAACAAAAGAGAAGCAGAAGAAACTAGAAGAATTCGGCAAAACACACACAAGAATTAAATAAACAATGGCTTTTTGCTAACACTTTCGGCAGGGAACTAAAGACAAAACGCAAAAGATGAACACTCACACTATTAGCACAATTTCGGCACTTACTCCCCTCCCCAAACCGAATATGCACACCTCTAGAACCCCACATTCGGCCACCTCTTCCCCTCTCTCCCAAATCCCTTATTTTTCTCCTAATTTTACTCATATCTACCCATTCAAATAAGTTTGAAAGAATCAAACTCCTATCTCCCCTCTTAGCTGCCACTTTGAGTTGTTTGACTCAATCCACACTTCATCCTTGAAGTGTCCACGCCAACTCCAACTCCTCCCCCCCTTGAGCAAAAAGCAACCTCCCAAAATGAAGTCCATGTTACTCGAACCTTGCCCCTTTTAACTCCCTGAGGCGTCCTTCCCTTGTACTCTAAGTGGCGCCTCCTTGCCAATTTACCACTTCACTTCTTGTGTCCATACTCACCACTTCTAATCCATTAAGGCCTAACTCCCCTAGCTCTCCCCTTATCAGCTCAAACCAAAAATTTTTCTAAGGCAACTACCTACCCCCAAAGTTCCTGAAGCCTTCAAACACATACACACAGCATATTGAGCATGCTACCACATAGATACGAATTAAAATGCATAACCCCTAAATCCCGGATATTACAATTCCACCCCCTAAAAAAATAATTTCGGCCTCGAAATTACCTGGTCAAAATAGGTGAGGGTATTGCTGTCGCATTGTCTCCTCTGGCTCTTACGAAGCTTCTTTTGAACCATGGTTCCGCCACAACACCTTAATTAGAGGAACTGATCTCTTCCGTAACACCTTCACATCCCACTCTAAGATCTGAATCGGCTCTTCCTCATAGGACAAGTCTGGTCTCAACTCAACTTCCTCAACTGGCACCACATGAGACGGATCTGATCGGTAACGACGTAGCATTGAAACGTGAAACACATCGTGCATCTGCTTCAAATTTGAAGGCAACTCTAACTGATACGCCACTGGTCCCACTCGCTTCAAAACCCGATAAGGCCCTATAAACCTGGGACTCAGCTTACCCTTGCGTCCAAATCTCATCACCTTCTTCCACGGTGAAACTTTCTGGAACACCTGATCACCTACTGCAAATTCTATCTCTTTCCGCTTAAGATCTGCGTATGATTTCTATCTGTCAGATGCCTCCTTCAACCGTGCCTGAATTACCTTAACCTTTTCTTCTGATTCTGTCACTATCTCTGGACCCAAAACATGACGTTCACCCAGTTCCGTCCAACAAGCAGGAGTCTGACACTTTCGCCTATACAGTGCTTCGTACGGCGCCATCCGAATACTAGCTTGATAACTATTGTTGTAAGCGAATTCTGCTAAAGGCAAGAATTCCTCCCAACTACCTCTGAAATCGATAACACATCCCCTCAGCATATCCTCCAATATCTGAATTACCCTTTCAGACTGGCCATCCGTCTGCAGATGAAATGCCGTACTAAAGTCCAACCTGGTGACCAATGCCTGATGCACCACCCTCCAAAATCGCGACGTAAATCTAGGGTCTCTATTTGATATAATTGATACCGATACCCCATGCAGCCTTACGATTTCTGCCACATACAACTTCGCCAACCTCTGCAGAAAATAGTCAACACGAACAGGTATGAAATGAGTGGATTTTTTCAACCGATCCACGATCACCCATACTGAGTCTTTCTTAGTAGGCGTAAGGGGAAGCCCACTAACGAAATCCATTGTGATTCTCTCCCACTTCCACTACGGAATCTTCACTGGTTACAGCAACCCTGAAGGAACCTGGTGTTCGTCTTTGACCTGCTGACACGTTAATCACTTCTCGACAAATTCCGTAACTCTCGCCTGGACCGGGACACCGGCGATCCCGTAGATCCCTATACAACTTACTCCCTCCAGGATGCATAGCGTAAGGGCTACTATGCGATTCTTGAAGAATCTTGTGCCTTAATTCCACATCATTTGGCATACATACCTTACCCCGAAAGCACAACACTCTATCGCTGTTCACACTGTAGTCCTCTAATCCCCCATTTTAAACCTGTAGAAGTCGAGCACTTAGATTCTCATCCACCAACTATTTCTCTTTTACCTGACTTAACCATGTCGACTTCACCTGCAGCTCCGCTAACAAACTCCCGTTGTCATAAAGACTAAGATGAGCGAACATCGCCCTCAGATCCGATACTACCTTCTGACTTAGGGCATCTGCCACCACATTCGCTTTACCCGGGTGGTACTCAATCGAGCAATCATAATCCTTTAATAATTCCACCCACCTCCGCTGTCTCAAGTTTAGTTCCTTCTGACTCAGCAGATACTTTAAACTCTTATGGTCCGTGTAGATCACCGACTTTTCTCCATACAGATAATGCCTCCACACTTTCAACGCAAAAACCACAGCTGCCAACTCTAGGTCGTGAGTCGGATAGTTAACTTCATGAGGTCTTAACTGCCGAGACTCATAGGCAACAACCTTCCCTTCCTGCATCAGCACACAACCTAACCCCGTGTGAGAAGCATCACAATACACCACAAAATCTTTCCCCGCCTCAAGCTGAGTTAAAACCGGAGCCTCTGTCAAAACCCTCTTAAGCTTTTCAAAACTCTCCTGCTACTTATCCATCCACACAAAAGGTACATCCTTCCTCAACAATTTAGTCAGAGGTGCTGCTATCGAAGAAAACCCTTCAACAAACCTCCTATAGTAGCCTGCTAACCCCAAGAAACTGTGAATCTCTACCACCGACTTAGGTGGTTTCCAATCCAATACCGCCTCTATCTTCCGAGGATCCACTCTTATCCCTTCTGCAGACACCACATGACCCAGAAAAGCAACTTCCCTTAACCAAAATTCGTACTTGCTGAATTTGGCATATAACTTCTTTTCCCTTAAAATCCGTAGCACTACCCGAAGATGCGCATCGTGCTCCTCTTCAGACTTGGAATATACTAGGATGTCGTCTATGAACACCACGACGAACTGGTCCAAATAGGGTTGGAAAACCCGATTCATCAAATCCATGAATGCAGCTGGAGCGTTCGTCAAACTGAACGGCATCACTAGAAATTCATAATGCTCGTATCGAGTCTGGAAAGCCGTCTTATAGATATTCGTTTCCTTTACCTTAAGCTGATGATATCGCGACCTCAGATCTATCTTTGAAAATACCGTAGCCCCTTTTAGATGATCAGACAAGTCGTCTATTCTCGGTAGCGGGTACTTGTTCTTGATCGTTAGTTTATTCAACTGACGGTAATCTATGCACATACGCATAGATCCGTCCTTCTTCACGAACAATACGGTGCTCCCCATGGAGACACACTAGGTGGTATGAAACTACGATCTAACAACTCCTAAATTTGGGCCTTAAGCTCAACCAACTCTTTTGGTGCCATCTTGTACGGAGCAATAGACACTGGCGCAGTATCTGGCAACAGGTCGATTCCGAACTCCACCTCGCGATCCGGAGGCAACCCTAGAAGTTCTTCTGGAAAAACATCCACAAACTCCCTTACTGTCCTGACCTCTCCCACAGCTGCTTCTTTAGCATCCAAGGCACTAACAAACATTAAGAAAGCCATACACCCCTTCTTCACCATCTTCTCCGCCTTAAGAGCAGATACTACATTAGACAAGTAGTCTCTTCTCTCACCTATCACCACAACCTCATTGTCCTCGGGAGTCCTCAATGACATGCGCTTAGCAGCACAGTCCAAATTCGCATGATACCTTACCAACCAGTCCATGCCTAAGATCAAGTCAAATTCTCCGAATGGCAGCTCCATCAAGTTAGCCGGAAGGCACATCTCTAAAAAGTTTATCTACCACTACTTATTGCCCTAAAGGACTAAGTACAGTCATCTTTCTAGGGACAGTCTCAGAGTTCACATTCAAGGTTTCAAACACCATACTAGCAATGTAAGAGTGAGTCGACCTAACATCAATTAACGTAGTAAAGGGTAACCTAAAAATAAGAAACATACCCGTGATCACATCTGGTGCATCCCCCTCCTCACGACGTCTAGCTGCGTAAACCAACCCAGGCTGTCTTGTATCTGAGCTTCCAGCACCTCTGCCCGGTGCTCCACGACCTCGACCAAAACCATTCCCTCTTCGGTTCGGACCACAACCCCTCGACATCTGTTGACCACCCTTCCTAGCTGCACACACCCCTGTCCTACTACCCGAGTCCTATCCACATCCTGAGGACAATTCTTAACCAAGTGAACCTTGGACCCACACCTGAAGCACTCTTTACTCCTTCCCCAGCATTCTCCTACATGAGTCCTTCCACAGTGGGCACACGGTCGAAACTGATTCCTAGTAGATGGCACAGGAGCACGAGCAGAACTCTCAACCCTAGGCCTTTTCGAAAAACCCCCAGATGATGCTGACGGTCCAAAACTCCTCTTATTTCTGCCTCTGTCCCTATCTCTGTTATGCCTCTCAGTTCATTTAACCTCCTCGGCTATTCGAGCTTTCTCTACTAGAGTAGCAAAATCCCTCTCCCGCTGAGGAGCGATCAACACCCGCAACTCATCTCGCAACTCATCTTCAAATCTAACACAGCGCTCATAATCTGTAGCCACAATTCCCCGAGCATACCGACTTAATCGCAAGAACTCTGCTTCATACTCCACTACTGACTTACCTCATTGCACTAAGTTCAGGAACGCCTTCCTCTGTGCGTCCACGTAACTAGCCCCGACGTACTTTCCCTCAAACTTAATTTTAAAGAAACTCCAATCTACTCGGTCTGCCGAAGTACCCTCTCTGACAGTGAGCCACCACCGGTAGGCCTCATTTCTCAGTAAAGAAACAGCGCCCTTCAATTTCTCCTCAGCAGTGCAGTCCAAGTCATCCATGATCCTTTCAACTGCCTCTAACCAGTACTCTGCAACGTTCGAAGCTACCCCTGAGACACCCCTGAATATCTCGGCTCCATTCGCTCAGAGTCGCTCAGACACTGACTTCCGGGCCTCAGTACCCATGTTTGCTCCTGTAACCCTTTCCAAAACCCACAGCATAGCTTTTGACACAGCATCGTCTCCATCGGTCTGGTCTTGAAACTCAGCTTCCGTAGCTGGCGGCGACGGCTCATTCCCTGACCTATGACCAGACCCAACTGGTTTAGATACAGCCATTCTACCTCTACCACGCCCACGTGCGTTACGACCATGTCCCCTAGAACTCATGTCTATCGTCGCGTTCTAATCTGTTTTAAATAGTTCTATGCATTAGCTTTCTTTCCACTGTTTGATTAAAAGAGAAGTTTTATGATATAAAATTTTCAAGTTATTCTTTCGTAAAGAGCACACATCCTAAAGGTTTCAGTCTCTATGGAGAATATCTTAAATTCTAATATCCATATCCATAATAATGCATCACATTTCCACTTTTATTCAATTCATTTAATAAGTCAGAAGACTTACCTGGCAGACCTGGGCCGGAAGATTCTAATGCCATGCCTTCACAAATCCATTCCGCGGAAAATTTCTTTTAACCAGCTTTAAATACCTATTTTGAAAATGTTGTGGGCCTCAAAACCCAAAGGTCGAGTTTAAAATCTGGGCTCCGATACCAAATTGTAACACCCCAAACCCGGCCCAAAACACCACGGTCGAATTCAGAATGTTACTGGGAAAGGGTTTGAAAAGAATTTGGTTTAAGGGTGAAAACACGTATTGAATTTAAAATATATTTTAAGTTTATAAGGATTACCTTATTTATAAGATGTTTGTCGTTTTGAAAGTAGTAGTTTGCCGGGAAAATAAAACTTTGAAGGTCGTGTGTAGTTTAAAATCATTATATGTGTGGCAATTTAAGGAAACGAGTGGTTTGTGAGTAATCCGGGTTTGAAAAATTTAAGTTGCTCTTTAAGTTATAAATGTCTCGAAAACCAATCTCAATTATTAATCTACTAACAATTCTAGCTTAAACCATAATTAAAAATCCCAAAAAAATTTAGAGTGGCTTTATTACAATAAAAATTATCCCAAACGTAACTGAAACTTAAAATGTATATAAATAAACAAAAACCGCCTCTACATGGCCGCCTCGAATCCGCTCCAGCCCGGTCCAGAAAATCATGTGTCACCTGCATTGTTTTAGTAAAAATAGGGTGAGTCAAACTGACTCAATGTGTAATTAATCCACGTATTTCCACAATTGGGCTTGGCCCAAAACCACACAAATCCACATACCACACGTGATGATGCAAAATGTTACCCATTCCAACCTAGTATCCAACCACTACACACCCCCGTATATCCTGCCACCACACACCAGGGGATTACTAAATCGACCCTCCATCCACTACACACCAATTCGGCAATCAATGCCGTCCACTTAGTGGTCTAGCCACTGGTCCACGTGATTAAATCACAATATCCACAACGTGACTCAAGGTCGACGTCAATCCACGATGTAGCTCAAACCTAACATCAATCCACGATGAGGCGCGAAGCCAACATCAATCCACGTACATAAATGTACACCCTTTCCTTCATTAAATATATCCCGATCCCCAAGCATACGCAACATATTATAATGATATGGCAAGCTAACGTATGAACATAATAGATAGGCACATATGCCATGCTTACATGTATCCACAGTAATTAACCACAACCGCACCATAGATAGTGTACTAACCTGGTTACCGGATTACCCAATATGGGTAACAACACCTACACATCCACTATATCGGCTACTACACACATATTACATGCAATCAATTAATTAACAAGGAAACAGCGTATTAACTACACACCTGACAACCTGAAGCACTAGACTCTCGATTTCCCTAACCTCCTCACTTGAAGAGACTACAGTGATCTGCTTGTCTCTTTCTGACGCTGGCTCACACCCCGGTGGCCAATCCCAAACCGCTAAAATGGACCGCTTCTTGAACTTAGGGGTAGGGACGTCATGTCCACCCCTTCCCTTAATCTGACTGGTACTCGATTCCATAGATGAGATCTTGTCAGAAAATTCAGTTAACTTTGAATCCAAATAACAACGAAATTTAAAAGAGTACCTGACTTAAAAGAACATCTTACCAAAATCGACCGAATCCCGAAAAGTATACGCTTGAGTCAACGATTGACAACCACCCTACATAAGCCATGTTAGGTTCGGCTTCATTGCGTAAGAATAATAGAAGTGGCCTTTGGCTAAACGTTACCTTCTTACCCTTGACTAATCGCAACCCGAGAGATCCCTAATGCTCCCTACGCTGGCAACAAGCAAAAAAGACACAAGGTTAAGGCCCTATGAAGATTCGGCCACACCCAAGAACCAAAGCTAACCATTTGGTTTCGGCACACCATAATGAAAAGAGACGAAAACAATTCCTAAAGAAGAGAGTACTTACCTCTACTACCAAAACACGATTGAGAAGCAAATGGGAGAAGATGAATGACGGCACTGTACTCAAGGGGATTCGGCTATTGAAGGTAAAGAAATCGATGGAAAGAAAAATGAGTAGAGAGGGTTGAGGCTTATGGAGTTTCGGCTATAGGGACTAATGAAGAGAAAGGTTTGGCTTCTTGATGTGAAAATCTTAAGATTACCAAGATGAAAAGAAAAGAGAATGAGAGGGTGGTATGATTCGGCTATGATCCCCAAAAGAAGATAGGTTATTCGGCCACCAAAAGAAAATTATAGGGAGATTCGGCTCTTGAGGTTGAGAGAAAACAAAAGAGAAGTAGAAGAAACTAGAAGAATTCGGCAAAACACCCACAAGAACTAAATGAACAATGGCTCTTTGCTAACACTTTTGGCAGGGAACTAAAGACAAAATGCAAAAGATGAACACTCACACTATTAGCACAATTTCGGCACTTACTCACCTTCCCAAACCAAATATGCACACCTCTAGAACCCCACATTTGGCCACCTCTTCCCCTCTCTCCCAAATCCCTTATTTTTCTCCTAATTTTACTCATATCCACCCATTCAAATGAGTTTGAAAGAGTCAAACTCCTATCTCCCCTCTTAGCTACCACTTTGAGTTGTTTGACTCAATCCACACTTCATCCTTGAAGTGTCCACGCCAACTCCAACTCCTCCCCCCTTAACACAAAAAGCAACCTCCCAAAATGCAGTCCATGTTACTCGAACCTTGTCCCTTTTAGCTCCCTGAGGCGTCCTTCCCTTGTGCTCTAAGTGCCGCCTCCTTGCCAATTTACCACTTCACTTCTTGTGTCCATACTCACCACTTCTAATCCCTTAAGGCCTAACTCCCCTAGCTTTCCCCTTATCGGCTCAAACCAAAATTTTTTCTAAGGCAACTATTTACCCCCAAAGTTTCCCGAAGCCTTCAAACACATACACACAGCATATAGAGCATGTTACCACATAGATACGAATTAAAATACATAACCCCTAAATCTCGGATATTACATTCTGAGCCCAATTTGGACCCCTATTACTTAAATTAACATATTAAACATATTCACCCATTAAATGCATAGGCCCAAAAATTTAGGATGTTACATTCCACTCGTCTAGTTCATCGATTTGTAGTCTTCGTTCCTCATGAGTTATTTCCTTGTTGGCATGAGGTCTAGGATCTGGCTCAGTTGTGTAGTTCCGTGGTGCTTCCTGAAAAGAAGGTTTAACCAAATGGTCATTAGTAGATTTTATTTTCTCACCTTTATTACATGATGTCCTAGTCGAGTCAAGAGCCTGAAGAGTAATTGTCTCGTCACCTACACGAAGTATGAGTTCACCTGTACCAACATCAATTTTAGTCCTACCAGTTGCTAAAAAGGGTCTTCCTAAATTTAAAGGGATATTATTGTCCTCATCCATGTCTAAAACGACAAAGTCTACGGGGAATATGAATTTATCAATTTTTACGAGTACATCTTCAATTATACCCCTAGGAATTCTAATTGTTTTATCAGCTAATTGAATGCTCATCCTAGTTTGTTTGGGTTTCCTTAGACCTAGTTGCTTAAACATTTTATAAGGCATAACATTGATGCTCGCCCCTAAATCAGCTAAAGCATTATCAACAAATAAACTACCAATTAAGCACGAAATTGTAAAACTCCCTGGATCTTTTAATTTTCGTGGTAGTTTATTTTGCAAAATTATTGAGCACACTACGTTTAGTTCCACATGCCATTCCTCGTCTAACTTCCGTTTTCTTGTTAAAAGCTCTTTTAAAAATTTCCTTGAATTGGGCATCTGCGAAAGAGCTTCAAGAAACGGTAAGTTAATATGTAATTTCTTTAAAAGTTTAAGAAATTTACCGAATTGTTCATTTGTGTTGTCTTTCTTCATCGCATTGGGGTATGGCATACGAGGTTGGTACTCTTTGATTACCGGTTTTGGCTTATCATGACTTACTTCAACCTTTCCTTCCTCTACCACATTCTTTTGCCTAAATTTTGTTTCATCTAACCCTTCACTATCATGAGCAGTTATTGCTTGAAGTTGCTCCTTCGGGTTAGTTTCAGTGTTGCTTGGCAGGCTGCCTTGTGATCGTTTAGAGAACTGCTTAGCAAGTTGCCCTAATTGGTTGTCGATCCCTTGAATCGATGCTTGTTGATTTTTGAATGCCGTCTCGGTGTTTTGGAAACAGGTTTCTGACACCGCTATAAATTTTGTTAGCATCTTCTCAAGGTTCGGCTTCTTTTCTTGTGGGTAGGGTTGCTGTGGAAGCCTGGGAGAGGTTGTTGTCTCTAATTTTCTTGGCCACCCCATGAGAATTTGGGGTGGTTCCTCCATCCTGGATTATAAGTATTACTATACGGGTTATTTTGAGGTCTAGAATTATTACCCATATAGTGAACTTGCTCGTTTTCAGCGCTTGGGTTGTAAGGTGAATATTCTGCTCATCCCTCCTCCATTCATATCGCACTGCATAACCGGATGTACCTGCGAAAAACCACACAAACCATCAATTTCCTTACTTAACAGTTCTACCTGGTTTGATAGCATGGTCACTGCGTCGAGGTTGAAAACACTGGCAGCTTTTGTCGGCTTTGTCCTTATGACTTGCCACTGATAGTTATTTAGTGACATCTCCTCTATAAAATCATAAGTCGCTTTAGGGGTTTGTTATTCAGGGTTCCACCGGCGGTTGAATCAATCAACTGCCTAGTTGAGGGGTTCACACCGTTGTAAAAGGTTTGAACCTGTAACCACAAGGGTAACCTATGTGAGGGCACCTTCTTAATAAATCCTTGTATCTCTTCCATGCATCGTAAAGTGTTTCTAAATCCATCTGCACAAAAGAAGAAATATCATTCCTCAACTTAGCCATTTTAGCAGGCGAAAAATATTTCAACAAAAATTTTTTGGTCATTTGATCCCATGTAGTGATTGATCCTCATGGTAACGAGTTCAACCACTGTTTAGCTTTGTTTCTCAACAAAAAGGGAAACAACTAAAGATGAATGGCATCATCAGAAACGCCATTTATTTTGAAGGTGTCCCAAAATTCCAGGAAATTTGCCAAGTGATTATTTGGATCCTCATCTTGTAAACCATTAAACAGAACAAATAGTTGAATCATCTATATAGTTTTAGGTTTCAATTCAAAATTATTTGCAGCAATAGCAGGTCTAACAATACTTGACTCAGTTCCTGTAAAATTAGGTTTAGCATAATCATACATAGTACGAGGAGCAGGATTTTGATTCACCGGATTTGCGACAACCACAGGGGGTAGCGAATTGTTATCAGCCATCTTTTCGGTAGTATTAGTTTCATCCTCTTGCTCTTCTTCTATGTATTGTAGGCTTCGCCTTATTTCTCTGTGGTTTCTGCGAATGGTACCTTCTATATCGCTGTAAAAAATCAAGGGTCCTGACGGGTTCCTTCTAGTCATAAACTAGAAAAACCTATCAAAAGTAAAATAAAAGAGAGATCAGAAAACTAAAAATAAAAATTAGAAATAAATAAATAAATAAAGGAAAAAATGGCTAAAGTAATAAAAATTGAGTGTTCCTAATATTTTAATTCCCCAGCAGCGGCGCCAAAAACATCATCATGTGTCTGAAAGCTTTAATATTTATAATAAGAATGATCGAGCCTAAAAACTAACTATCACCACGATTAAGGCAAGTGCACCTATCGAACAGTAGTATAGCTTAGTGGTAAGATCGGAATGTCAAATCCAAGGGAACCAAAAGTACTAGTACTAACTTTCTTTTTATTATCTAGCCTAAAATAAAGAGGATTGATATCTGTCTAACTAATTACTAAACTAAGGATGCTAAGACACAGAGAATGAATTGGGGAAAATACTCTTGAGAAAACCAATTGATTAAGACAATTCCTAAGGAAGAATCCACCTAGACTTCACTTGTTATTTAACTCTGAACCAGACGATTTATTCACTTGACTTGATCCGTAGGATTCCCTAATTTATACTAATACCTCTTTCAAGACTACTAACGTCTAACCCTTGGTTGATTAATTGAAATCTCTTTCTAATTAAAACCCCTAGTGTTGCATTAATTCAATCTATGGACTCCCATATTAGGTTTGACCCTAATCCGGCAAATTTTCATCGTCCTATTTCTAGGAGTGCGATCAACTCTGCTTAACTATGCTAGATCTAATATTAAACAGGGACTTTTGCTCCTCTGAATAAGCACATCAATACTTGAATCAATATCCTAAAATATTAAAGCAAGAATTAAGAACACATAATTAAGAACAAATCAAGTATTTATCATACAGTTCAGAAAACAATAACAAGATCCGTCTTAGGTTTCATTCCCCTCAGGTATTTGAGGGGTTTAGTTCATGTTTATAAAAGAATACATCTCAGAAGAAATTAAATGACAAAACATAAAAAAAAAACCCTAAAACCCCCTGAAGGAAATTGAAGGGAAGATCCTCAGTCTTGAGCATGATTCCGGCCTCTAAGATGGATCAATTGGCTATCTTCGGGTAATTCCCTAATTTCAGCTCTCTTTGGCTTTGCTCCTGTCAAAAGCCCTGACAGAGGCCTTCTTTCGAACTCCCAAACACCCCCCTTTAGGTTGCCCTCTAGGGTGTTTATATGGGCTTTCAGGATGTCTTTCTTTGCCTCTAAGTATCCTTTTTCGAGTGGAACTAAAACAGGTCACAGCAGGGACACACCCGTGTGAATCGAGCCCTGGGCCGTGTTTGAGTCTGCTAAAGTGGCACGGCCGTGTGGCGAACTCCAGGCCATGTGGATTTCTTTCTTTGGCCCATTTTCTCCATTTTTGGCCCATTTCTCGTTCTTTTCATTCTCCTATGCTCTCCTGAGTATAAAACATGAAATTAAGAGATTAGGAGCATCAAATCCCATAATACAAGGGATAAATCATCCAAAAGTATGCCAAATGTGGGATTAAAATATCTATATTGATCGTTTTGTCAAAGTCTTCAAAATTTATATAATGAATGATCGAGCCTAGAAACTAACTGTGACAATGACTTGAGGCAAGTGGACATATCGAACAGTAGTATAGTTTAGTGGCAAGACCGAATTGTCAAACCCAAAGGAACCAAAAGTACTAATACTAATCTTCTTTTTATTATTTAGCTTAAGAATTAAGGGAATGGTTATTTAATCTAAAATTAACTAACTACTAAGCTAAAGATGCTAAGACAAAGAGAATGAATTTGGGAAAATACTTGTTGGAAAAACCAATTAATTAAGACAATACCCGAGGAAGAATCCTCCTAGACTTCACTTGTTATCTAACTCTAAACCAAACGATTTATTCACTTGACTAGATCCGTAGGATTCCCTAATTTATATTAATACCTCTTTCGAGGCTACTAACGTCTAACCCTAGGTTGATTACTTGAAATATCTTTCTAATTAAAACCCCTAGAATTGTATTAACTCGATCTATGGACTCCCATATTAGGTTTGACCCTAATCTGGTAGATTTTCGTCATCCTATTTCTAGGGTTGCTATCAACTCTGCTTAACTATACTAGATCTACTCTTAAACAGGGACTTTTGCTCCACTGCCTAAGCACATCAATACTTGAATCAATATCCTGAAATATCAAAGCAAGAATTAAGAACACATAGTTAAGAACAAATCAACTATTTATCATATAGTTCAGAAAACAATAACAAGATCCGTCTTAGGTTTCATCTCCCTCAGGTATTTGAAGGTTTAGTTCATAATTATGAAAGAATACATCTCAGAAGAAAATATAAAACAAAACATAAGAAAAACCCTAAAACCACCTAAAAAAATTGAAGAGAAGATCTTCCGTCTTGAGTATAACTCCGGCTTCTTGAGATGAATCAACTGGCTATCTTCGAGTAAATCCCACAATTCAGCCTCTCTGGCTCGGCTCTTCGGCCTAACTTGACGCCTAACTGGACCCCCTTGAAGGTTGGCCTCTAGGGTGTTTATATAGGCTTTTGGAATGACTTTCTTTGCCTCTAAGTACCCTCATCCGAGTGAAACTCTTCTTTGTCACGGCAAGGACACGCCCATGGCAAATGCCCGTGTGAATCGTGGCCAGGCCGTGTTCGAGTCCATTAATGAAGCACGGCCGTGTGGTCTTGGGCTCAGGCCATGTCGTGAAACACCCCAAACCCGGCCCACGAGCTTTGACCAGATTTGGTATGTTCCTCAAGAAAACTGGTTTCAAATTCTTTTGTTACTTAAAGAAAACTTGTGCGATTTTAAAAAAATATTGTTTGGGCTGGGCTTGTGTTGAAACAGACTTGATTTTATTTTGGAAACCCCTTTTTAATATTAAGTGATAAAACATTTAGGATTTAGTTTAAAGAAATTTTTACTTAAACTTTAATAAATAAGGTTCCTAAACATAATAAGTAATATTAAATGTAAAATGATTCAACTATAGCCTTATGGCCTTATTACAACAAATAAATTCCAAATAATTCAAGTACTTAAAAACTAATAGTTCCATAAAATAAAGACTTCATGTTGAGCATGGCCACCACAAGTTCTGCCGTCCCGGTCCATCACTGTTCATCACCTGAAACATGGTCCTACAACGGGGTGAGTCAAACAGACTCAATGTGTACACGACACTAAATCATAATAGAATTAGGCATACAAGAGTTACACATTCAGAACAATGAATACAAGTTATGATGCATTCCAAAACCCAAACCTAACTGTCCATCTGCTACACACCCTCGTACCTGCCAGTCACATCGTGGGGACTACTAAGTCGACCCTCCTTTCGCTACACACCAAATTGCGGTCTTAGGTCACCGCATTCGTGGTCTTAAGTTACCACGTTCAGATTACTGTGGTCTTAGGTCACCACTTTTCAGATATCACGGTCTTAGGTCACCGTGTTCGTGGTCTTAGGTCACCACATTCACTTCCCCTTTCAAACAAACCTATATGCCCCATATAATAATAATATGCATAAATATGCCAGAGTTCACATTCTTATCATATTCTCATGTTACTAATAACATTTTTCATATTCCTAGTAGGAGTAGGAAATGTACCTGGGTACTTTGTACCATAACATGGTACTTTAGCCACTTTCATATTCTTAATATCACATATTTTAATTAACATAGCCATAAAACGTATTATAAAATAGTGTGGGGTACACACCTGATTCGCTTAATAATTTCCTTGAGATCCCGAAAGACTGATCTTTGCCTTAGATCCGTTTACTCCTATATTCGGTCAATCATTTAAACACATCAATAAACCTATTCGACTTAAAAACCAAATCCTAATAGGATTTGTATTCTAAAAACTTACCTTTGATGTCGATTTGATTATTCAAATCCCGAAATAGATTCTTGCTTCCTTGATGCTGTCGAAAATCCTATAAGCACATGTTAGATTGATTTCTAACACTTAATCATCTTTAAATGGCCTATGGCCGAATATTCATATGACTTACCTTAAGTCTTAGAAATCCCAAAACTTCGTTGTATTTCTCCTTGTAGTCAACAACTACTAGATCTCGAAGAAAACCTTCCAAATTTCGGCCATGGAATTCTAAAGGAGTTAGATTCCTATATTTATTGCTAAAGAGAGATTGAAAATCAAATAATAGTGATCTTACCTTTTGAATGAAATCGGCAAACACCTTCTGTCACAACAAAGATTCGGCTTTAGCGAGAATTTTGGCTTAGTTGGATTGTGTTTTTGGTTTTAAATAAAAGAGAGGGAGGCTAGGGAATTCGGCTAGAAAAGAAAAGAGAAGAGGAGAGAACCCTAAGAATTTCAAGAGAGAGAGAAAAAAGAAAAGCGATGAGTATCCCTCCTTCTTTCCTTTTATAGACGAAATTATCGACTAAGGAGTCCCTTACTTGGCCACCACTCTTCAATTTGATAGCTTTATCCTTTAATTATCATAAAATAAAAGAGTTTAATCTAGCCTTTATCTCATGGAAATTATGATAAATAAATTCCCTTTTGAAAATACTTAAGATAAATCATCATTTATCTCTCCAAAAAAAAAATCCTTAATAGCCAAATTTTAAAGAGGATAAACCTCCCTTTTTCTAGAAGCCTTGTCGTCCACTCCTTGGCTTATGGAAGCAAAATAAAACCTCCTTTATTTGCTTCCCAAGTGACTCGAACCCAGGCCCATTCCTCTTGCATATGGCGCTATTTCCATAGGCCTTAAGTGGCACCTTCAGGCCACTTTTCCAAGCCTGTTTGTGTGTCAAATTTCACAAACTTTTTCTTTTACGGCCACCTTGCCTTACTTTCCTATTTTAAACTTTAAAATCTTTACATTTCTGCATTAATTCTAAGTTTCCTAAAATTTTCGATCGGCTCTGTAAACTTGCCATTTTCTTACATTTCCAAGTTTCCAGAAATGTTCACTTTCCATTTTTGAATCATTTCCTTACATTTCTAGGTTTCCAAAAATATCCATTTCCATTTTAATTTCCAAAAATGTTAGAAATTTATTCATAGTACTTAAGACTTGTCATTTCGTACAATTAAACCGGAAATGCATAGGCCATTTCCAGGATGTTACAGTTCTACCCCCTTAAAATAATTTCGTCCTCGAAATTACTTACTAACAAATAATCGTATGGTCTAACTCACCCCACTACGCTATTGCTGAGCACTCTGATCTTAAAGAACTATCATACTTTCTAGGCACATTCTCTAAGTTCACATCCAAGGTTTCAGTCACTTCACAAGCAATACAAGAATAAGTTAACCCTATAACAAGCAAAGCAATTAAGGGTATTCCAGAAATAAGGAACGTACCCGTTGTCACATCTGGCACATCTTTCTCCTCGCGACGGCCAACTGCATAAACCAACCTTGGTTGCCTCGCGTCTGCACCTTCAGCACCTCTTCTTGGTGCTTCACGTCCACGGCCCGAACCATTTTCTCCATGGTTCGGTCCACGACCTTGCTGAGGCTGCTGTCCACCTCTACCAGCCTGACTAACATTCTGAGTTGCTGGTCAGCTTTCATCTAAGTTCTCAGGACATTCCTTGACCACATGGTCTTTGGACCCACACCTAAAACATCCTCTTGTTTTCCTCCAACACTCTCCCAAATGCTTCTTTCCACACACATCACAAGGTCGATACCGCCTTCCGATCGATCCGGCTCACGACCTCGCGGCCCATCAACTCTAGGCCTCTTATTCCCAGATGATCCAGACGATCCAAAACCTCTTTCTGGCCTATTCTGATCAGTGTTCTGCCTTGCAGAATCCTTAATTCCTTCAGCCACTTTAGCCTTTTCCACTAACGCAGAAAATTCTCGCTCCTGATACGGTGCTATCAACAATCTTAGATCATCCCTTAGCCCGTCCTCAAAACGGACACAGCGCTCATGCTCAGTTGCCACGACACCTCGAGCGTACCGGCTCAACCTCAGGAATTCAGCCTCATATTCTGCAACCGACTTATTTCCTTGGACCAACCCCAGAAAAGCTTTCCTTTGCTCATCAATGTACCTGGTTCCCACATACTTCTTTTGGTACGCTTCCTTAACGTACTCCCATGTCAGATCCTCAGCCGTGGCACCATCCCGCACAGTTAACCACCATTAATATGCTTCATCGCGTAACAGTGCCACCATTCCCTTTAACTTTTCCTCAGGGGTCAGATCAAGCTCATCCGTGATGCGCTCCGTTGCTTTCAACCAATACTCAGCTGTACTGGGTGCCACACTAGATACTCCATGAAACATTTCGGCTCCATTTGCTCGGCCGCCGTTCGAGCCTGCACTTTCGATTCCCCGAATTTCCTCCTACACCAGCCACCAATTCCAAAACTCGTAGCACAGCCTACGACACAGCATCTTCCCCCGTCTGAGTTTGTTGCTCAACACAACAGCTGGGGGTGGTGGTGGCGGTGGTACTTCATTATCTGATCCTTGACCCTATCTAACGGGTTCCGACCTAGTCATTCTTCCTCTACCTCGTCCACGACGTCCACGTCCTCTAGAGCTCATTTTCTAACGTCGAGATCTGATTAAAAAGTTTTATGAATTAGTCATTGTTCCACTTATTTACCCGCGAAGGAGTTTTATGAAAAAGGATTTAGGAGTGGTTCTTTCGTATTCATACAAACACACAGTCTTTCCATTCATTCATTCATCCATCAAACAAGTATGAACTTTTGTTCATTCAGAGAAACGTTGTAATTTTCATCGTTGTTGTTTTTCCACTACCCAGAGGTATTTTCGTAATTTTGTCCTACAGGGGCATTTTCGTAATTTTTTTTCAAAAGAAAAAGTTCCTTGGTGATTTCGTCAAAAAGTATTTTGGTAATTTCAAAGTCCCGGGGTAATTTGGAAAAATTTTGAAATCTGAGGGTATTTCGGTCATTTTTTACCACGGGGGTATTTTGGTAATTTTTCACAAATCGGGATAAATTTGTAAAATCTAGTAAATCAGGAATATTTCAAAAGTTGCAAAACTTTGAGGGTTCTTTTTGAGAATTGTACTTTCCAAAACAGTGATGTTTTCAAAAATTTGAAAATCAGGATCATTTTGGTAATTTTTGTAAATTAGGGGAAATTTTGAAATTTTTCAAAATCAAGGTATTTTTGATGGTTTACAAATTAGGGTTTGTGAATGTTTATAAAATAATGAAGTTTTAGCAAAACCGTTGAAAAGTTTGACATTTTGTGAATCAAGGGCATTTTGGTAATTTTACCACTAAGGGCATTTTTGTAATTTTCACAAATCAGAAATTTTTCGGGAAATTTTGTAAAGATAGTTTTTACAAATTTAAAAGAAAGTTTTAAGAATTTAAAACTAGGGTAGTTTTTACAAATTTAAAAGAAAGTTTTAAGAATTTAAAACTAGGGTTTGTTGTTTTGTTCTCCTTTTTTTTAAAAAAAAAACATGGCTAGTTCCCTTTCGGGTTTTAGTCATTATGTTTAGCCTATGACCGAGCCCTCTTGGTCAGGGTGAACCAAAGCTACGCACAGGCAGGATTCGAGTGGAGAGGAGGTGAGTCACGCGGACTGCTTAAATACCAAGCTCCCACTGAAACCATTCCTAGACATGCGCATAGAGGTTGCCACACCACTTAGCCCTCTGAGTTAGGGTGAACCGAAGCTACGTACCAGGTAGGATTCCTGCGAAGAGGAGGTGAGTCACTAGGACTGCTTAAATACCAAGCTCTTCCGGATCCAATCCTAGACATGCGTACAGGGGTTACCACACCCTAGCTCAGTGACTTAGCCATAGGTTTGTTTAGTGTGTTAAGTCTTATGTGTTTTGTGTTTGAGTAGTCTAATCCTAGGGTTCAAGTTCCTATCATACTATTCTATGTTCCATACCCTTCCATAATTCATAGATCACATAATCACAGAGATGGTTAGGGGTACTTACCTGGTGGACTGCGGGTCGGAGACTTAGGTGCCATGCCAAAAAACCTGCTTATTTTCAAAAACTCATTTGGGCTCGCTTTGAAAACGTTTTGGGCCTTAGCCCATAGGCTGAGAGTTTTAAAACTGGGCTCTGATACCAAACTGAAACACCCCACACCCGACCCACGAGCCGAAGCAGGATACGGTATGTTCCTTAAGTAAACCTGGTTTCAAAATTCTTTATTACTTAGGGAAAATTTGTGTAATTTTAGAGAAAATATCGTTTTGGATTGGGCTTAGAGTGAAAACCCATTTATTTTACTTAGAAATCATTTAATTATGGTGACAAAACAATTTAGGGTTTATTTTTAAAATAAATTTAATTGAACTTAATTAAAAGTAACTCGTGACATAATAATTAAAAATAAAAGCAAAGAAATAAAACTATCCAACTTGGGCCTTATGGCCTTATTACATCAAGCAACTCCCAAACTTAAAATAAAAGTACTTAGTAAAAATAAAAGTCCAAATCTTTAGATTTCTCCTTGCTATGCATGGCCACCTTTAGCTCGTGCCGACCCGGTCCATTATTGCTCATCACCTGAAAAATATTTCCCACAACGGGGTGAGTCAAATAGACTCAATGTGTACACGACACTAAATCATAATAGAATTAGGCATACAAGAGTTACACATTCAGAACAATGAATACAAGTTATGATGCATTCCCAAACCCAAACCTAATTGTCCATCCGCTATACACCCCCGCACGCCGGTCCTACACACACCGTGGGGATCGTTAAGTCGACCCTCCTACGCTACACACCAAATTGCGGTCTTAGGTCACCGCGATTCGTGGTCTTAAGTTACCACGTTCAGACATCGTGGTCTTTGGTCACCACTTTTCGGATATCACGGTCTTAGGTCACCGTGTTCGTGGTCTTAGGTCACCACATTCACTTCCCCTTTCAAACAAACCCATATGCCCCATATAATAATAATATGCATAAATATGCCAGAGTTCACATTCTTATCATATTCTCATGTTACTAATAACATTTTTCATATTCCTAGTAGGAGTAGGAAACGTACCTGGGTACTTTGTACCATAACATGGTACTTTAGCCACTTTCATATTCTTAATATCACATATTTTAATTAACATAGACATAAAACGTATTATAAAATAGTGTGGGGTACACACCTGATTCGCTTAATAACTTCCTTGAGATCCCGAAAGACTGATCTTTGCCTTAGATCCATTTACTCCTATATTCGGCCAATCATTTAAACACATCAATAAACCTATTCGGCTTAAAAACCAAATCCTAATAGGATTTGTATTCTAAAAACTTACCTTTGATGTCGATTTGATTATTCAAATCCCGAAATAGATCCTTGCTTCCTTGATGCTGTCGAAAATCCTATAAGCACATGTTAGATTGATTTCTAACACTTAATCATCTTTAAATGGCCTATGGCCGAAAATTCATATGACTTACCTTGAGTCTTAGAAATCCCAAAACTTCGTTGTACTTCTCCTTGTAGTCGACAACTACTAGATCTCAAGAAAACCTTCCAAATTTTGGCCATGGAATTCTAAAGGAGTTAGATTCCTATATTTCAACTAAAGAGAGATTGAAAATCAAATAATAGCTGATCTTACCTTTTGAATGAAATCGGCAACACCCTTCTTTCACAACAAATATTCGGCTTTAAGTGCAATTTGGCTTAGTTGGATTATGTTTTTGGTTTTGAATAAAAGAGAGGGAGGCTAGGGAATTCGGCTAGAAAAGAAAAGAGAAGAGGAGAGAACCCTAAGAATTTCGTGAGAGAGAGAAAAAAAAAGCGATGAGTATCCCTCCTTCCTTCCTTTTATAGACGAAATTATCAACTAAGGAGTCCCTTACTTGGCCACCACTCTTCAATTTGATAGCTTTATCCTTTAATTATCATAAAATAAAAGAGTTTAATCCAGCCTTTATCTCATGGAAATTATGATAAATAAATTCCCTTTTGAAAATACTTAAGATAAATCATCATTTATCTCTCCAAAAAAAAAATCCTTTATTTATCCTTAATAGCCAAATTTTAAAGAGGATAAACCTCCCTTTTTCTAGAAGCCTTGCCGTCCACTCCTTAGCTTATGGAAGCAAAATAAAACCTCCTTTATTTGCTTTCCAAGTGACTCGAACCCTGGCCCATTACTCTTGCATATGGCGCCATTTCCATAGGCCCTAAGTGGCACCTTCAGGCCACTTTTCCAAGCCTGTTTGTGTGTCAAATTTCACAAACTTTTTCTTTTAAGGCCACCTTGCCTTACTTTCCTATTTTAAACTTTAAATCTTGACATTTCTGCATCATTTCTAAGTTTCCTAAAATTTTCGATCGGCTCTGTAAACTTGCCATTTTCTTATATTTCCAAGTTTCCAGAAATGTTCACTTTCCATTTTTGAATCATTTCCTTACATTTCCAGGTTTCCAAAAATATCCATTTCCATTTTCATTTTCAAAAATGTTAGAAATTTATTCATAGTACTTAAGACTTGTCATTTTGTACAATTAAACCGGAAATGCATAGGCCCTTTCCAGGATGTTACATGTCGATTTCATGATATGGCCTATTTACTCCATTTTGGGCCCGTTTCTCGTTCTTTACATCATCCGGTGCTCTCCTGAGTATAAAATATGAAAACAAAGGATTAAGAGCACCAAATTCCACAATTCAAGGTTTAAATCATCCAAAAGTATGCTAAATGTGGGATTAAAATATGTTCAAATTACGGTTTATCAAATACCCCCATACTTAAGCATTTGCTTGTCCTCAAGAAAAATTTTCAACTCACGATTAAAATGAACTTCCTTGATTCATAATATTCATCAACAATGTTCCATCATAATTCAAAGATAATTCATACATTGATAATTTAAATAGAAGGATCCTAAAGATTCAAACAATCAAAGTCATAGTTTTTGTAGCATAAAAACATAGGTACTTTCCCCTTACCTAAATAATCACCTTTAATTCAAAATCGACAAGAGTTGACATCCTCACTAAAGATTAACTCAAATCACTCAAAATTAAGCACTCAAAAGTCAAACACGAAAAGTTAATCCCATAGGCTTGCCTAAAAATCAAATCTCCACCACTATAAAATGAGATGATACACAAATCAAAAGGTCTTTAAAAGGGGTTGTAATAGGGCTCGGGTTAAAGGTGTGGATAAAGGCTAAATTAGAGGGTTAGAATCGAGATTGAATTGATAGTTTTCCTAACTAGAAAAATGAACTACTCCTAGATAATTACATCAATGAAAGCTTGTAATACTAATAAAACGAGCTCCTTCTTCAAGATGTAGAATTTAAACATGTAAGCTCACTTAATTATGGAACTAATAATGAATATACTTTTTTTTAGAACAAATCAAATGAAAGGATAAATTTAACTACTGAAATAAAGATTATAGTTAGGCAACTGATCAAATCAAATCTCGATATAATGGTGGTCAAGAGGAATGGTGATAACAAATACAGACCGGGTTTTTGGGATAATATTAGTGGGTGAGTCAATAAAAAGGGTTGTTAGGATCAAAGGGGTTCACTAGGGGTTAATTGCGAGGGTAAGCTTTTTAGTGGAGTGAGTGGGTTAAATCCTAAGTGCCTTTATCATCTCAGTATATTAAATCAATCAATGTGGTCTTGACATGTATAATCGAAGCAAGTTCTAGAATAACAGCTCAATGTTGACACACTCATAATCACAAGGTGAGCACGAAAGAATGTATGCTCTAAAAGGCTCAACATCGCACAAAAATTATGAGTTTTTGATATCAACTCTGTAAATTTCAAATTTCAAGGTAATAATTAGATTCAGGTAGACAACCTAACAAAATTTTAATTTTTTTGAAAATAGACTCAGCATGCTTAATTCTCTAGTCTCCTAAAGTTTAAATCATCACTGCACAATTATCAATGACTTCATTTGAAACATATCAATAAAAATCATAAATCACAGGAAATTTCACTATAGTAGTAATATGAGAAAATTACTTAAAGAAAAGATATCATTCAGGGATTTGAGAATAATGTAGAAAGTTAGGCACTTTCTTGAAATAAATATTCACCCCCCACACTTAAGATGTACATTTCCCTCAATGTACAAAGATGTATGATAATCATGGAGTAAGAAAATCAAAAGAGAGAGGAGTGAAACTCCCTGAATGTTGAATGAAATCCTTGGAGGATGGCTAGTGATGATGATTTAGGTATGGGTGAATGTGGTGGGGAATACTCCGGTGATGTGTTTGTTCTTGGAGTGGTGAATTGACCTTTTAAACTGCGAAGTTATCAGTTAGATGTTCAAGGAGTATTTATTTAATGAGTGTTATTAGAGATACTCGAGAACTAGACAACTAGTGATAAAAGAAATAAAACTGTACTAATAAGAGTTTTAAACAAGAAAGGCAAAAAGTTTTAATTAAAAATGAAAATAAGCTAAACATAAACTAAAAATGAAAACTGAAAAATAAAATCAAAGGACTCAAAGGTCCTCGTCATCGGCTGGGTCACGAGGTGGTGGAGGCGACGATATGTGAAAGTGATGACAAATCTGCTAAAGAGTCACCTCAATGCCATTGAATCGTCGAGCGGTGTCATTGAATTGTTGAGTACAGTAATGCTCGAATTGAGTGAGACGTGCAGAGATGTCTGAAAGTGATGCAGCCGCATAAACTGGGCGATGGCTCGGTTATGGTTCCTCATGTGGGTGTGGGACATTGTCAGTAATGTCCTTAGGATCCTCCTCTTCGGTGGTAGGTGCTAGCCGCTATTGGGGAGGGTCGGTCCCACATCGAAGTTGGATCATCCTCATGTGTAGCATCGTTTGGATGCCCTGTGGGGACATCTGACCTATCAGTTTGAGTGAGGAGGTCTAAACGGCAGTGTTGAGGAGCCTAAAATATCGAGCCAAGCGTATGATGTATGGACCCATAGATATGATCCCTCTCCTATGTTGCTTTGTTTGATGCTGAATGGCACGATTTATGAAATAGGCTAGGTTGAAAACGTACCCGTTTGCCATGCACCATAGGAAGTAGGCGTCGTGAGTGTTGACGATGCCAGTGCTCTCTCGCTGACCTATCAGTGTATGAGCTAAAATAGGGTGTACGTACCTCAGGGATTGGGGTCATAAGAGGTGTTGTTGGGTGCTATATTGTACCAATATCTCGTGGGGGTGTTACGGATATGGCAATGGAGCATTGCGAGATCATTATCCTTTATAAATTTGTCGGTATAGAGTCCTAATGCGGCCCCGAATTGTGGTACATTCAATTCTCGTACAATGCCTCTTAGATGGAATTGGATCGTGCCAGGGTCATCGTGGCGCGTCATCACCGTCTGAAGGTGGAAGGTGGAATAGAGCTCCAAAGTGAGCTCTAGATATGTGGGCTTGATGATATTGAAGATTGGTCCCATGGATCGGTAGTCAGGAGAGCCCATACGTCGTTGGCTAGTTGGACCTGCTCCAAAGTGGCCCAATCAATGCACCTCCCTATACCGAGGGGTCGCGTGCGAAGTATCTTATAAAGGTCCTCCTAAGATCCTAGAGGAAATTGTAAAAATGGATGGCGTACTTTGGCGGTTGCGTTGGCTGATGACGAACCGGGTCCCTTCCGTTTTTTGGAACTAGGGAGTGCGATTTTCTTACCTCGGGACGATGACATTATGGTCCTGAAAATAATAGATAATCAACAATTCAAGTACATTTCCAGCCAAGACGTATTGCATAACATTTAAGAACTCAACAATATCAAAAATATAACAAGGAAAAAAATCATGATAAGAATAAACAAATATTTTACATAAATACTAATCATTATTACTTAAACAATGACTAAATGAATAAATCAATCTAATATTAAATATAACTAATATTTATATGTAGCAGTAATAACTAACTAGAAACTAACTAAAATTCTAGTGATAATATAGTTCAATAGAGTAAAATGTGAAAAGGAGGGGTGACCGGTGGAGTTGTTGGAGAGAAGTGGTGCAGTTGAGGCAGTGGCCGGAGCACAGGTTGGTGGTGGCGCGCGGGTGTGGGCGGGTGTGGCTGTGCTATCTACGCATGAGCGTGGGCTGCGTATTTTATGTAATAGAATAGGAAAATAGAGGGAAAAGAGAAGGAAAAGGAAGAAGGGAGGGGGAGGATGGTGGCCGGACTTAGGGGAGGGGAGAAAAAGAAAACGGCTAGGGTTTTGGGAGGAAGAATTTGGGGGAAAAAGATGATGAATAGTAAGGGGTTTATAGAAATAAGGGTACACGGGCATGTCACATGCCTGTGTAAATCATTTTTAGCCTGTGTGTTTCAAATGTTCATGGGTCTGGCGCGTATAAGTTGTGTCCCACGCCCGTATCGCATGGGCGTGCCTAACTTTGTTCGCTTCTCCCATGCCCGTGTCAATGGTCCATGCCTGTGTTCATAAGCCAGTGTCATCCACGGCCTTAGAGCACGGGCGTGTTTACCACCCGTGTCCTTTACTCAGGATCAACCACAGGTTGGATGCACAGGCGTGTCACACGTCCTTGTCCATTAGTCAGTTTCAACCACGGTCACGTCGCACGGCCGTGTCGTTTAGTCGGAGCCCGTGGCTTGGGGAAAATTTTGTCCTGTTTCTACACCATCTTTGCCACGCCCATGTACCTGTTCGTGGTATCCACACGGCCACGGCCACGACCGTGTGGATGGCCGTGTGGGTGGAGAAACCTACATTCTTTGTTAGTTTATAGTTAGATGCTAAAAAGGAAAAATATAAAATAAAAAATAAAAAATAAAAATTAATGGGGTTAGTACTTGATCGCTAAAATCAGAGTCTTAAAAATTATAAAAGAATGATCGAACCTAGAAACTAACTCTGACAACGATTAAAGGCAAGTGTACCTATTGAATAGTAGTATAGCTTAGGCAAGACCAGATTATCGAACCCAAAGGAACTAAAAGTACTAATACTAACTTTCTTTCTATTATCTAGCCTAAATATTAAGTGATTGGTTGTTTAATCTAAAACTAATTAACTACTAGGCTAAAGACACAAAGACAAAAAGGATGAATTCGGAAATAACTTTAGGAAAAACTCAGTTGATTAAGACGATACCCTCAGGAAGAATCCACCTAGACTACACTTGTTACCTATCCCTGAACCATACGATTTATTCACTTAGTTTGATCCGTAAGACTCCCTAACGTATATTAAACCCTCTCTCGAGGCGAATAACATCTAACCCTAGGTTAATTAGTGAAACTCTCATTCTCTTATAATAACCCCCTAGAATAGCAATAAATCGATCTATGGACTCCAATATTAGGTTTCACCCTAATCTGGCAAAATATCGTCACCCTATCTCTAGGCGTGCGATCAACTCCGCTTAATTATGCTAGATCTACTCTTAGGCAGGGTCTATTCCTCCTCCACCTAAGCACATCAATTTTGAACTAAGCTCACATAATTAAGAACAAACTAAGTATTTATCATATAATTCAGAAAATAATAACAAAATCCATCATAGGTTTCATCCCCTTCAGGTATCTGAAGGGTTTAGTTCAGAACAAATAAAGAAAACATCTCAAGAGAAAAGATAAAACAAAACATAAGAAATCCCTAAAACTCCCTGAAGGAATTGAAGGAGAGATCCGCCGTCTTGAGTAGAATTCTACTTCTTGAGATGGATCAACTGGCTATCTTCGAGTGATTTCCCACAAATCTGAGCTTTTCGGCTTGGCTCCTTGGCCTAAGCTAACCGCCCCCTTTTTGGTAGCACTGATGGGGTTTATATAGGCTTTTGAAATAGTTTCTTTCTTCCTAAGTATCCAAATCTGAGTGAAATTGCTCTTTCCAGCGACAGGGACACGGCCATGGCACACGCCCGTGTGGATCGTGGCCAGGTCGTGTTCGAATTTCTTTAACGAGACACGGCCGTGTAAATCGGGGGTCAGGATGTGTTCTAGTAGCTCGGTGAGGCATCGCCGTGTAGGCTTTGGTCCAGGCCGTGTCGATTTCTTCCTTGGCCCAATTTACTCTATTTTGGGACCGTTTCTCGTTCGTTTTATCCTCGGGTGCTTTCCTGGGTATAAGACATGAAAAGAAAGGATTAAAAGCACCTTTTTACATAAATCGAGGGATAAATCATCCAAAAGCATACTAAATGTGGGATTAAAATATGTTACTTTTACGGTTTATCAGACTCGGGTTTCCTCCCGAGAAGCGCTCGTTTATAGTCTTAAGCTAGACTTTCCCTGTTTTCATTTCTAAATAAAGGTTCACAGAGCTAAAGCTCTTCTCTTATATCCCTAAAATCGTCACCATTATAAATTTTCAGTCGCTAACCATTTACCTTGAATGTGTCGTAATTCGAATGAGTTACCTTGACTATGCCATAGGGAAAGATAGTTTTGATCACGAAAGGGCCTGACCATCTTGATTTCAACTTCTCAGGGAATAATTTGAGCCTTGAATTGTATAGCAGGACTAAATCTCCTACTTCAAATTGCTTCGATTGCTTTAAACGAGCATCATGGCGTCGTTCTGTTGCCTCATTATATAGTCTTGAGTTCTCATAGGCATTGGCTCGCCATTCATCAAGCTCGCTTAATTGCATCATCCTTTTCTCACCTGCGGTTTTAAGATCGTAGTTAAGAATTTTACAGCCCAAAAAGCTTTGTGCTCTAACTCAAATGGTAGGTGACAACTTTTTCCATTGACAAGTTTGTATGGGGATGTCCCTATGGGGGTTCTAAATGTTGTTTTATAGGCCCATAATGCATCGTCTACTTTTAATGCCCAGTCTTTCCTGTTTGATTCAATTGTTTTCTCTAGAATACGCTTAAGCTCTCGATTTGCTACCTCTACTTGCCCACTTGTTTGAGGGTGATAAGAGGTAGTTGTTCTGTGGTGTACTCCATATTTTTTTAAGACTTTATCAAATTGAGTATTACAAAAGTGAGTACCCCTATCACTAATAATTGCTCTGGTGTTCTGAATCGAGAAAATAGTTTCTTAAGAAATATTACTACTATCCTGGCATCATTAGTAGGTAAAGCTTGAGCTTCCACCCATTTTGACATATAATCCACTGCTACTAAAATATATTTATTTCCAAATGAACTAGGGAATGGGCCCATAAAATTAATACCCCATACATCAAAACTTTCGCATGATAGTTTGTACGTTTGAGGCATTTCATTGTGTTTAGAGATATTACCTGTTCTCTGACATCTATCACATTAAGCAACATACCTGTTAGCGTCTTTGAACAAGGTGGGCCAATAAAAACCTGATTTAAGCTTTTTATGTGCTGTCTTAATTTCGCTGTAATGTCCTCCTGGAGGTCCTGAGTAGCAATGTTCCAAAATTTTGCTTGCTTCTGCTTTCGTAACACATCTTCGAATTACTTGATCTACACATATACGAAAAAGAAAAGGATCCTCCCAAAAATAGTTTTTTGCATCAGCAAAGAATCGCTTCTTTTGATGATGTGTTAACCTTTTTGGTAGGATGTTAGAAGCTAGGTAATTTATAATGTCTGCAAACCAGGGTGCCCCGGAGTTAGAAATAGCAAATAATTATTCTGTAGGAAATGAGTCATTTATCTCCCTCTCATCTAATTCTTTGATATGTGGATTTTCAAACCTAGATAGATGATCTGCTGCAAGATTTTCAGCTCCTTTCTTATCCTGAATTTCTAGATCAAATTCCTGCAAGAGTAAAATTCATCTTATGAGTCGAGGTTTTGCATCGGTTTTTGTTAAAAGATAACGAAGAGCAAAATGGTCAGTGTAAATGACAACTTTAGATAATATCAAACACTATCTAAATTTATCAAATGCAAAAACCACAGCTAGCAATTCTTTTTTCGTGGTGGTGTAATTTTCTTGAGCAGCCGTTAATGTCTTGCTAGCATAATGGATAGGTGATAAACCGTAAAAGTAACATATTTTAAGCCCACATTTAGCATGCTTTTGGATTATTTAAGCCTTGAATTATGTAATTTGGTGCTCTTAATCCTTTATTTTTATGTTTTATACTCAGAAGAGCACTGAATGATGAAAAGAACGAAAAATGGGCCCAAAACAGAGTAAATGGGCCATATCACGAAATCAACACGGCCTGGGCCCAAGACCACACGGCCGTGCCTCATTCAATAGCCTCGAACACGGCCTGGCCATGACTTACACGGGTGTGTGCCATGGGCATGTCCCTGTCGTGACAAAGAGAAATTTCACTCGGATCAGGATACTTAAGGGCGAAGAAACACATTCTGAAGCCTATATAAACACCCTAAGTATAACCTAAAAGGGGGAACCCAAGTCTTTAGTCAGGAGCCGTCCAGCTAGGACAAAGAGGGCAGAGTTGTGGGAATTTATGCGAAGATAGCCAGATGATTCATCTCAAGAAGCCGGAATCATACTCAAGACGGAGGATCTCTCCTCCAATTCCTTCAGGGGGTTTTAGGGATTTCTTATGTTTTATTTTATCTTTTCTTCTGAGATGTTTTCTTTTATTTTTATGAACTAAACCCTCAGATACCTGAGGGGGATGAAACCTAAGATGAATCTTGTTATTGTTTGTTGAACTATATGATAAATATTTGACTTGTTCTTAATTATGTGTTCTTAATTCTTGTGTTGATATTTCTGGGATATTAATTCAAGTGTGATGTGCTTAGGTGGAGGAGCAAAAGTCCCTGCCAAAGAGTAGATATAGCATAATTAAGCGGAGTTGATCGCACGCCTAGAGATAGGGTGACGAGATTTTGCCGAATTAGGGTGAAACCTAATATGGGAGCCCATAAATCAAGTTAATGCAATTTTAGGGGTTTTAATTAGAAAGAGATTTCAATTAATCAACCTAGGGTTAGACGTTAGTCGCCTCGAGAGAGGGACTAATATACATTAGGGAATCCAACGGATCAAGTTAAATGAATAAATAGGCTGGTTCAGAGTTAGATAACAAGTGAAGTCTAGGTGGGTTCTTCCTTGGGTATCGTCTTAATCAATTGGTTTTTCCCAAAGTTATTTTCCCCAATTCATTCTCTTTGCCTTTGCATCTTTAGATTAGTTGTTATTTAATTTTAGATTAGATAAACAATTCCTTTAATTCTTAGGCTAAATAATAAAAAGAAAGTTAATATTAGTACTTTTGGTTCCTTTGGGTTCGACAATCCGGTCTTGGCTTAACTATACTACTGTTCGATAGGTGCGCTTGCCTCAAATTGTTGTCATAGTTAGTTTCCAGGTTTGATCATTCTTTATATAAATTTTAAGACTTTGACATCGCAAAAAACAATGATCAAGTTTTTGGCGCCGTTGTCGGGGAACTAAAATATTAAGAACGCTTAATTTTTATTACTTTAGCCTTTTTTTTTTTTGCAATTTACTTTTATTTTTAACTTTGCTAAATTCCCTTCTTTTGTTTCTTTTAGGTACCTCTAGTTTATGACTAGAAGGAACACGACAAGACCTCTACTTTATGATAGTGATATTGAAGGTACCATTCGCAGAAATCGCAGAGAAATAAGGCGAAGCTTAAACTACATAGAAGAAGAGCAAGGAGCGAAATAAATACTCTGAAGTAAGAGATGGTGAAAATCATCCGCCACCTCCAGGAGATGGCGAAGATCATGCTCCTCGAACTATGTATGATTATGCTAAACCTAGTTTAACTTGAATCTGAGTCAAGTATTGTTAGACTGCTATTATTTTGCAAATAATTTTGAACTGAAACCTAACACTATACAGATGATACAACAGTTTGTTCAGTTTGATGGTTTGCAGGATGAGGATCCTAACACACACTTAGCAAATTTCCTAGAATTTTGCGACACTTTCAAGATAAATGGCGTTACTGATGATGCCATCCATCTTCGGTTATTTCACTTTTCTTTGAGAAATAAAGCCAAACAGTGGTTGTATTCTCTTCCACGAGGGTCAATCACTACATGGGGTCAAATGACTGAAAAATTTTTATTAAAATATTTTCCACCGGCCAAAATGGCCAAGGAATGATATTTCTTCTTTTGTGCATATGGATTTAGAGCCACTTTACGATGCATGGGAGAGATATAAAGACTTGTTGAGGAGGTGCCCACACCACGGATTACCTTTGTGGCTACAGGTCCAAACTTTCTACAATGGTGTGAACCCTTCAACAAGGCAATTAATCGATCCAGCAGCCGGCAGAACCCTGAACAACAAAACTCCTGAAGTAGCCTACGAGTTTATAGAGGAGATGTCATTGAATAACTATCAGTGGCAAGTTACAAGGATAAGGCCAGCCAAAGCAGCCGGAGTTTTCAACCTCGATGCAGTAATCATGCTATCAAATCAGGTAGAGATGTTACATAAAAAATATGATGGTTTATACGGTTCTTCGAAGGCACATCCAGTCATGCAGTGCGACGTAAGTGGAGACGTGGCTAATCCTGAGTACCCACCCTACGGACAGGGCATGGAGAGCGAACAAATGAACTATATGGGTAACAATTTCTGATCTAACAATAACCCTTATAGTAATACTTATAATTCAGGTTGGAAGAACCACCCCAATTTCTCATAGGGTAGTCAAAGAAATCAAAGGCAACCATCCCAAAACTTCCAACATGAAATTACTACCACGTGAAAGAAGCCGAACCTTGAAGAGATGTCGACAAAATTCATAATGACCTCGAAAAACACGTTTCCAAAATATAGAAACACGTTTCCAGAATACTGAGACAACACTTAAGAATCAACAAGCATCGATTCAAAGGATCGAGAATCAGTTAGGGCAACTTGCCAAGTAGATCTCTGAAAGACCACAAGGAAGCCTACCTAGCAACACCAAGACTAACCCAAAGGAGCAAATTCAAGCCATAACAGCTCAAGAATTTGAAAGGTTAGACGAGCCCAATTTAAGGCAAGAGAATGTGGTAGAAGAAGGTAAAGTTAAGGTAAATAATAAGCAAAAACTGGTAATCAAAGAATACCAACCTCACATACCATATCCCAAAGCGATAACGAAAGACAACACAGAGGAACAGTTCGGTAAGTTTCTTAAACTTTTAAAAAAAATACATATTAACTTACTGTTTCTTGAAGCTCTTTCGCAGATGCCAGATTCTAGGAAATTTCTAAAAAAGCTATTGACAAATAAGCGGAAGATAGACGAGGAATCGCATGTGGAACTGAATGCAGTGTGCTCAGTAATGTTGCAAAATAAACTACCACATAAATTAAAAGATCCAGGGAGTTTTACAATTCCATGCTTAATTGGTAGTTTAACTATTGACAATTCGTTAGTTGATTTAGAGGCAAGCATAAATGTCATGCCTTATAAAATGTTTAAACAGCTAGGTCTAGGGAAGCCCAAACAAACTAGGATGAGCATTCAATTAGCTGATAAAATTGTTAGAATTCCTAGGGGTATAATCAAAGATGTACTTGTGAAAATTGATAAATTCGTATTCCCAGTAGACTTTGTCATTTAAAACATGGATGAGGACAACACAATCCCCCTAATTTTAGGAAGACCATTCTTAGCAACTTCCAGAACTAAAATTGATGTCGATGCAGGTGAACTCATACTTTGTGTAGGTGACGAGACAGTCACTCTTCAAGCTCTCGGTTCAGCTAGGACATCGAATAATCAAGGTGAGAAAATAAATTCTATTGATAACCATTCGGTTAACCCTTCATTTCAGGAAACACCACAAAAGAACACAAGTGAACCCGATCCCAGACCACGTGCCAACAAAGAAATAACTCATGTGGAACAAGGGATTCAGATCGATAAACTAGAAGAGTGGAAGACACATCTCAAAGAAAAACTAGGCATAAATGAAGCAGAACCAAAGCCACTCTACGAGACTGAAAAGTTCAAAATTGGAGATCAGGTACTGATAGAAAAAGCAGACCCATGAATACCTCCCCCTGATCCTAACACAAGCAAAGAAATCCCTTTTAAGGTGATCAATGTTTTCCCATACGGAACAGTCGAGGTAAGTAACCCTATTTTAGGCACTTTGAAAATAAACGCCACTCGTCTTACACTCTATCATGATAATGGAACTGCTAGCATGAGGAAGGAGTATCAACTCCTCAAACCACCATGAATATGCGAATGAGAGGTAAGTCTAGCTTAAGACTATAAACGAGCGCTTCTTGGGAGACAAGCCGAGCACTAACTCTATTAACTTTTACATTCCTTTAATTTTTTTATTTTTTTATTTATCTCTACTCCAGCATCTAATTATAAACTAACCAGAAGTGCAGATTTTCAAGCCACACGGCCGTGGTCGTGGCCGTGTGGATGCACTGAATCTCCATACTGACATGGCAGAGATGGTACGAGTCAAAACGAATCATATCTTCGAGTCACGGACTCCAACTACCATGCCACGGCCGTGCGATGCAGCCTTGGTCGACACTGTTAGATCATACACGGGCATGGAGACCTGAACATGGGCGTGGGAGAAGTGAAAAAACAAAACACGGCCGTGTGATACAGTCATGTGACTTGCACGCCCATGGTACACGGGCGTGGGAAAATACCAGGCCCCAAAATTCTATTTAACCCACCCCACCCCTCCTTCTTCTCATCTACCCCCATCTCTTTTCTTTCGTCCTATCCTTCAGACCACTCCCCTTCCATATTCTTCCTCTTTAATCCTTCATCTAACTATTGAGCTACACCACATCTATGTCGAAGAAGTGGAAGGACCTAAGCACAGTCTCCCTGTGGGAAACCAATCTACATAAGTTCATGACGGCCGCTTCATCCACTCGACAAGCCAAGGGTCTTTGAGACCATTTAACTTATATTTTTATTTTCCCGTTTTCTTTATTTTCCTTCTCTTTGACTATCTTATGCTTAAATTAGTTTATTTTATTTTAATTTCTTGGTTTGAGGTTCTAAAGGCTGCTTGGGAATCACGCCAGTTCGGCCACCGCCACCCCAATACAGCCCTAGAAATCACGCCCACCTCGCGAACCATCCAACAATAAGGACTCAGCTTGATAGCAGCCACCACACCTCGGGACTCCCAACTCAAGGAAACCATCCAAATTCAGGAAGTTTCACCTCTCCCTTTCTCTTAAATTTCATATATCTTTGTACATTGAGGGCAATGTACATCTTAAGTGTGGGGGGTGAATATTTATTTTGAGAAAGTGCCTAACTTTCTTCATTATTCTCAAATCCCTGAATTATGCCATGAATGATATCTTGTCTTTAAGTAATTTTCTCATATTATAATTAGAATGAAATTTCCTTTGATTTATGATGTTTGTTGATATGTTTCAAATTAAGTCATTGATAATTGTGCAGTGATGATTTAAATTGTAGGAGACTAGAGAATCAAGCATGATGAGTTTATTTTCAAAATCTAAAATTTTGTTAAGCTGTCTACCTAAATCTAATTATTACCTTGAAGTTTGAAATTTACAAGGTTGACATCAAATACCCATAATCTTTGTGAGATTTGAGCCTTATAAAACATATATTCTTTTTCTTGCTCACTTTATTGATTATGAGTGTGTCAACATTGATTTGTTATTCTAGAACTTGAATCGATTATACATGTCGAGACCACAACTTTGAGTTGATATACAGAGATGATAAAGGCACCTAGGGTTTAACCCACTTACCCCACTAAAAGCCTACCTTCATAATTAACCCCTGGTAAACCCCGTTTAATCCTAACAACCCTTTTTATTTACTCACCCACTAATATTAACCCAAAACCCTTTGTATTTGTTATCACCATCCTTTTTTACTACCCTTATGTCGAGATTTGATTTGACCAGTGGCCTAACTATTTTATCTATTTTGATTATATTTGACTTGTTCTTAAAAAAAATCGAAGTATAGTCATTATTAGTTGTGTGATTGAATCAGCTTATATGCTTGAACGCCAATTATGAAGAAGAAGCTCGTATTGGAGTATTATTAGTACAAGTTCTCAAATGATGTAATTATTTATAAGTTCATTGTTTCTAGTTAGGTAATTTGTCAGGTTAATCTTGATTCTAACCCTCTAATTCAGCCTTTATCCACACCTTTAACCCAAGCCCCGTTACAACCATGTTAAAGACCTTTTGATTTGTGTATCATCTCATATTATAGTGGTGGAGATTTGATTTTTACGCAAGCCTATGGGATTAACTCTTCATGTTCGACTTTTGAGTGCTTAATTTTGAACCTTAAACACTTTGAGTGATTTGAGTGAATCTTTAGTGAGGATGTCAACTCTTGTCGATTTTGAATCAAAGGTAATTAATTAGGTAAGGGGAAACACCTAACGTTTTTGAGCTATAAATGTATGACTTTGATTGTTTGAATCTTTAGGACCCTTTGAGTTAATTATCAATGTATGAATTATCTTTGAATTATGATGAAACATTATTGATGAATATTATGCATCAAGGAAGTTTATTTTATTTGTAAGTTGAGAATTTTGCTTAAGGACAAGCAAAAGCTTAAGTGTGAAGGTATTTGATAAACCATAAAAGTAACATATTTTAAGCCCATATTTAGCATGCTTTTGGATGATTTAAGCCTTAAATCATGTAATTTGGTGCTTTTAATCCTTTGTTTTCATGTTTTATACTAAGAAGAGTACTAGATGATGAAAAGAACAAAAAACGGGCCCAAAATAGAGTAAATGGACCATATCACGAAATCAACATGGCCTGGGCCCAAGACCACACGGTCCTGCCTCATTCAACAGTCTCGAACACGACCTGGCCACGACTTACACGAGCGTGTGCCATGGGCGTGCCCTGCCGTGACAAAGAGAAATTTCACTCGGATTAGGATACTTAGGGGTGAAGAAACACATTTCGGAGCCTATATAAACACCCTAAGTATAACCTAAAAAGGGGAACCCAAGGCTTTGGTCAGGGGGCCGTCCAGGTAGGCCAAAGAGGGCAGAGTTGTGGGAATTTACGCGAAGATAGCCAGCTGATTCATCTCAAGAAGCCGAAATCATACTCAAGACGGAGGATCTCTCCTTCAATTTCTTCAGGGGGTTTTAGGGATTTCTTATGTTTTGTTTTATCTTTTCTTCTTAGATGTTTTCTTTTATTGTTATGAACTAAACCCTCAGATACCTGAGGCGGATGAAACCTAAGATGAATCTTGTTACCGTTTGCTAAACTATATGATAAATAATTGACTTGTTCATAATAATGTGTTCTTAATTCTTGTGTTGATATTTCCAGGATATTAATTCAAGTGTGATGTGCTTAAGTGGAAGAGCAAAAGTCTCTGCCTAAGAGTAGATCTAGCATAATTAAGCGGAGTTGATCGCACACCTAGAGATAGGGTGACGAGATTTTGCCGGATTAGGGTGAAACCTAATATGGGAGTCCATAAATCAAGATAATGCAATTCTATGGGTTTTAATTAGAAAGAGATTTCAATTAATCAACCTAGGGTTAGATGTTAGTCGCCTCGAGAGAGGGATTAATATACATTAGAGAATCCTACGGATCAAGTTATATGAATAAATCGTCTAGTTCAGAGTTAGATAACAAGTAAAGTCTAGGTGGATTCTTCCTTGGGTATCATCTTAATCAATTGGTTTTTCCCAAAGTTATTTTCCCCAATTCATTCTCTTTACCTTTGCATCTTTAGTTTAGTTGTTAGTTAATTTTAGATTAGATAAATAATTCCTTTAATTCTTAAGCTAAATAATAAAAAGAAACTTAATATTAGTACTTTTGGTTCCTTTGGGTTCGACAATCCGGTCTTGCCTTAACTATACTATTGTTCGATAAATGTGCTTGCCTCAAATCGTTGTCATAGTTAGTTTCCAGGTTTGATCATTCTTTATATAAAATTTAAGACTTTGACATCGCATAAAACAACGATCAAATTGGCTGAAAGTGCTTGTCTCTTCGCTGTCCCAAAACTGCACCTACTGTAAAATCGTTCGCATCACACATTAGTTCAAAGGGTAAATTCCAATCAGGTGCAATTATTTTTGAAGCATTTATTAATTTATCTTTGAGGATATTAAATGCATCTAAACATTCTTGATCAAAATTGAAAGGTACATTTTTTTTCTTGTAGTTTCGTTAAAGGCTTAGCTATTTTTGAAAAATCCTTAATAAATCTTCTATAAAATTTAGCATGTCCTAAAAAGCTTCTAATAGCCTTAACTGAACTAGGAGGATGTAATTTTTCTATGGTTTCAACCTTTGCTTTGTCTAACACAATCCCTTCTCGAACCATAAAGTGACACTTTTCCCAATTTAAAACAAGGTTTGTTTCCTCACATCTCATTAGAACTCGTTTTGGATTTTTAAGGCAAAGATGAAAAGAATTACCAAATACTGAAAAATCATCCATAAAAACCTCCATAATGTCTTCCACAAGTTCATCAAAGATAGCCAGCATGCAGCGCTCAAAAGTAGCAAGAGCATTACACAATCCAAAAGGCATTCTACGATAAGCGAACATATCGTATGGACATGTGAATGTTGTCTTTTCTTGATCCTCAGGGGCTATTGGAATTTGGAAGTAGCCGAAGAGTCCGTCTAGGAAGCAGTAGTACATATGCCCAGATAATCTTTCCAACATCTGAACAATAAAGGGTAAAGGGAGCTGATCCTTTCTGGTGGCGTCGTTCAACTTTCTATAGCCAATACAAACTCTCCAACCTGTGACTGTTCATGTAGGAATTAATTCATTCTTTTCGTTGGCTAAACCAGTCAACCCTCCTTTCTTTGGAACGACCTGCATAGGGCTTACCCAAGTACTGTCAGAAATAGGATAAATTATTCCAACATCTAGGAGTTTAATTACCTCAGCTTTAACAACTTCTTTCACGTTGGGATTCAATCGTCTTTGAGGTTGCACACATGGTTTATACTCATCTTCCATTAAAATTTTATGGGTGCAAAACGATGGGCTTATTCCTTTAATGTCAGAAATTTTCCAAGCTATGGCTCTTTCATGTTCCCTTAGTACCTTTAGCAAGTCTTTCTCTTTGGGTTCAAGTTCTAAAGAGATAATTACTGGTAGCGTAGAATTATCCCCGAGGAATGCATATTCTACGTGTTTTGGCAACTGTTTTAATTCCAATTTCGGAGGCTCATTAATAGAGGGTTTCTATTTTAGTTCGTCGTTGATTTCAATGCCTTCTTCTTTCTTTTATCTAGAGGTAGATGTATTAGAATTCAAATCATCTGTATCATCATCTTCCCCCTCACCTTGGGTAAGACACAATTCTATCGTGTCGTTATGTATGATTTCCTGAAAAGAACCTAGAATAAAATGATCAATGCATCAATAAAATAACAAGAATCATCTTGTTCTCTAGAGTACCACATAGCATCGTAAATTTGGAAAATAATTTCCTCGTCGCCTACCCTTAACGCTACCATCACCTACATCAATAATAGTTCTAGCAGTAGCTAAAAAAAGGCGCCCCAAAATTAAAGGTACCTCAATATCTTCATCCATGTCAAGCACAACAAAATCAATAGGGAATATAAATTTATCAACTTTTACTAGAATATCTTCAATAATTCCCCTAGGATATTTAATAGATCTGTCAGCTAATTGAATACTCATCCTAGTGGGTTTTGGTTCCCCAAGACCAAGTTGCTTAAACATTTCATAAGGCATTAAATTAATACTGGCGCCTAGATCAACTAGTACTTTCTTAATATTTAAACTACCAATTAAACAAAGAATAATGAAACTTCCTGGATCTTTTAATTTGGTTGGTAGTTTGTTTTGGAGGATGGCTGAACATTCTTCATTGAGTTCCACTGTTGATATTTCATCAAACTTCCTTTTATTTGCTAGAAGTTCTTTTAGGAATTTTGCATACGTCAGCATCTGTGAAATAGCTTCAACAAAAGGTAAGTTAATATGTAACTGTTTAAAAAGCTCAAGAAATTTACCGTATTGTGCATCTAATCGGTCTTTCTTCAACTTTTTCGGATATGGGATTGGTGGGTTACATTCTTGGCGTACCGGCATTACATTCTCAACTTCCTCATCTATTTCCTTATCTGTGTCACGTGGTATCTTCTTCGTTGTTTCAACTAACTCCTTTCCACTTCTTAAAGTAACTGCCTTCACCTGCTCTTTTTCCCTAGGTAAACTTTCAGGTTGTCTTTCAGAAACTAACTTAGTTAGTTGTTCAAGTTGATCTTTAAGCCCTTGAATTGATGCTTGTTGATTGTTTAATATTGTTTCGGTATTTTGGAAACGGGTTTCTGATAACTCTATAAATTTTTTCAGCATTTCTTCAAGGTTTGGTTTCTTTTCTTGTAGGAAGGATTGTTGTCTTTTGTTTCTTTGATTACCCCACGAGAAATTTGAATGGTTCCTCCAACCTGAATTGTAAGTGTTACTATAAGGGTTATTTTGGGGTATAGAATTGTTACCCATATAGTAAACTTGTTCATTTTTAGCGCTTAGGTTGTAAGGTGGATAATCTGTGCTGTTCTTCCAACCTCCATTCAGATTCTACTGCATAACTTGATGTACCTGCAAAGAGTCATATAAACCATCAATCTTTTTGTTTATCAGTTCTACCTGATTTGATAGCATGGTTACTACGTCGAGGTTGAAAACACTGGCTGCAGTTGTTGGCTTTGTTCTTGTGACTTGCCACTGATAGTTATTCAGTGACATCTCTTCAATGAATTCATAGGCAGCCTCAAGTGTTTTGTTATTCAAGATTCCGCCGGCGGCTGAATCGATCAATTGCCTCGTTGAAGGGTTTAGCCCGTTGTAAAAAGTTTGGACCTATAACCACAAGGGTAATCCATGGTGTGGACACCTTCTCAATAGATTTTTGTATCTCTCCCATGCATCGTAAAGTGTTTCTAAATCCATCTGCACAAAAGAAGAGATATCATTCCTTAATTTGGCCGTTTTAGCCGACAGAAAATATTTTAACAAAAACTTTTCAGTCATTTGTTCCCGAGTAGTGATCAACCCTCGTGGAAGAGAATTCAACCACTGTTTAGCTTTATTCCTCAAAGAAAATGGAAATAATCGAAGACGGATCATCAGAAACACCATTTATTTTGAAAGCATCACAAAATTCTAGGAAATTTGCCAAGTGATTGTTTGGATCTTCATCCTGCAAACCATCAAACTAAACAAACTGCTGTATCATCTAAATATGTTAGGTTTTAGTTCAAAATTATTTGCAGCAATAGCAGGTCTAACAATACTTGACTCAGTTCCTGTTAAATTAGGTTTAACATAATCATACATAGTTCGAGGAGCATGATGTTCGACCGCATCTGGAGGTAGCGGATTATTTTTAGCCATCTCTTCAGTGGTATTAGTTTTGATTTCTTGCTCTTCTTCTATGTAATTTAAGCTGCGCCTTATTTCTCTATGATTTCTGCGAACAGTACCTTCAATATCACTGTCGTAAATCACGGGTCCCGTCGGGTTCCTCCTAGTTATAAACTAAAGGTACCTATCAAGAACAAATAAAAGAAGGAGAATCAGTAAAGCAAAATAAAAATAAAAATAAATAGCAAAAATAAAAATGGCTAAAGTAATAAAAATTGAGCGTTCTTAATATTTTAGTTCCCCGGCAACGACGCCAAAATCTTGATCGTTATGTCAAAGTCTTAAAAATTTATATGAAGAATGATCGAGCCTAGAAACTAACTATGACAACGATTGAGGCAAGTGCACCTATCGAACAGTAGTATAGCTTAGTGGCAAGACCAAATTGTCGAACCCAAAGGAACCAAAAGTACTAATACTAACTTTCTTTTTATTATTTAGCCTAAGAATTAAGGGACTTATTATTTAATCTAAAATTAACTAACTATTAAGCTAAAGATGCTAAGACAAAGAGAATGAATTGGGAAAATACTTGTGGGAAAAACCAATTGATTAAGACAATACCCGAGGAAGAATCCACCTAGACTTCACTTGTTATCTAACTCTGAACCAGACGATTTATTCACTTGACTAGATCCGTAGGATTCCCTAATTTATATTAATACCTCTTTCGAGGCTACTAACGTCTAACCCTAGGTTGATTAATTGAAATATTTTTCTAATTAAAACCCCTAGAATTGCATCAACTCGATATATGAGCTATTAGGTTTGACCCTAATCCGACAAATTTTCGTCATCCTATTTCTAGGGTTGCGATCAACTCCGCTTAATTATGTTAGATCTACTCTTAAACAGGGACTTTTGCTCCACTGCCTAAACACATCAGTACTTGAATCAATATTCTGAAATATCAAAACAAGAATTAAGAACACATAATTAAGAACAAATCAAGTATTTATCATATAGTTTAGAAAACAATAACAAGATCTGTCTTAGGTTTCATCCCCCTCAGGTATTTGAAGCGTTTAGTTCATTATTATAAACGAATACATCTCAGAAGAAAATATAAAACAAAACATAGGAAAAACCCTAAAACCCCCTGAAGGAATTGCAGAGAAGATCTTCCATCTTGAGTATAACTCTGGCTTCTTGAGATGAATCAACTGGCTATCTTCGAGTAAATCTCACAATTCGGCCTCTCTGGCTCGGCTCTTTGGCCTAAATTGACTCCTAACTGAACCCCCCTTGAAGGTTGGCCTCTAGGGTGTTTATATAGGCTTTTGGAATAACTTTCTTTGCCTCTAAGTACCCTTATCCGAGTGAAACTCTTCTTTGTCACGGCAAGGACACGCCCATGGCCCACGCCCGTGTGAATCGTGGCCAGGTCGTGTTCGAGTCCATTAATGAAGCACGGCCGTGTGGTCTTGGGCCCAGGTCATGTCAATTTCGTGATATGGCCCATTTACTCCGTTTTGGACCCGTTTCTCGTTCTTTTCATCATCCGGTGCTCTCCTGAGTATAAAACATGAAAACAAAGGATTAAAAGCACCAAATTCCACAATTCAAGGTTTAAATCATCCAAAAGTATGCTAAATGTGGGATTAAAATAAGTTCAAATTACAGTTTATCATATATATTACGGTTTATCATCAGCACAAACTCCCTTCCCTCTCATCTCCTTGATTTTCTCTTAAAATCCCTCCTCACACCTCTCCATGACCAGTTCAAATTCTATTCAAACCCCCCTTAGTTGTGTTTCAGTCAAATTCCACTACCTACACAGCTCAAGTAGCAAACTAAATACTCCATTGTGCAACCCAGAACTTGAACCTCAGACCTCACAGTTACACAACACGCCACCTTGCCACTAGACTACAAGCTCTTTTTGTGTCATATTTTAACCACAATAATTTAAGAACCTACTATCTAGCTCCAAGGATTTTATTCACTTATACTAAAAATTTTCCTAAGACAAGGCTTGAACCCTTGACTTCTCAGACACTCCAGAACACTTAACCACTGAAGCAGACATGTATTTATGTCACTTTCCTGCACAACTAAATATTTATGTGCAGTCTCCTAACTGTTCCCTTGTTCAAAACCTATTTCTTCTAGGCCCAAAATCTGGGGCGTTACATAACCAATTCAAAATTCTGAATCCACCCAAACACTATTACAAAACTGAGCAAACTAATACCCACGCTTGCGCAGGGATTCGAACACAGGATCTCCACAACACCAACACCCTTACCACTCGAACTAGCAGGCTCATTCTGATATAATCTAATAGAGAATTTTATATAAGCCCACTGAACAAGAGTAAGGCTTGGATCAAAAAATAACAAAATTAGCAAAGGTGAGACTTGAACCCAAGACCTCTCACACACACCCAGAACACTTAGCCACTGAAGCAGATACACATTTGTGTCAAAAACTTACAAAATCAGAACTAAAAAAATCAGGGCGTTACCAAACCATTACTTATGAGAACTAAACTTACTATTTCAACATGAGATTATGTTGATTTACGTGTTGTACGCATCAAGCCAATAAGTTATAAATACTCCCTATTACAATTGGTTTTTGATCAAGAGCTAAATATTTCTCATCTTTGAATTTTTGTATGTGCGTATATGTTCCAATTACTCCACCACAACACACAAAGATGAGTGAATCCTCAAAGAAATTTGGTAATATATATTAATTACAAGTTTATTTGTAATATTAGATGTTTTGAACGCATTGGAGATTCAATTATGACATGATTTGTGATTATAACTTTGATTCGATAGTTTTCCCGACATTAGGGGGAGAGAAATAATAACTTGTAATGAGCTAGGAGGAGAGTAATTTGAACCAGAAGTTCAATAAGGATAACTCATTACAAGTTAACTATTAGATGTATTTACAAACTTAATGAGAATAACCAAGTGTTATATACCATCTCATATTTTAATTTGAATCAAAATCCCAATAGGACAATTAGTTGGAATAAATAATAGATTTAAATCGGCTATTCATAAAAGATTTAACTTGCATCTAAAGATTATTGTTACAACCTTTTATGATTTAGTATATAGTAAAGTTTATATTAAATTGATCCTGCTCGTATCACACGACCGTGTTCAATGGTCCAGGCCGTGTTGATTTCCTAGGTAGGCCCTTTTTTTTCCTTTTTGGCCCGTTTCTCATTATTTTCGGCTCCTTAAGCTCTCCTGAATGTAAAACATGAAATTAAAAGATTAGGAGCATTGAATTCATCAAATCTAATGAAAACTCATCCAAAAATAAGCTAAGCATGGGGTTAAAATATGTATAAATTATGGTTTATCAAATATCCCCACACTTAAGCCTTTGCTTGTCCTCAAGCAAAATCCTCAACTCCCAATTAAAATTAACTTCCTCAATTTATAATCCTTATCAATAATGTCTCATCATAATTCATATATAATTTATACAGTGATAATTTAACTGAAAGAGTCCTAAAGATTCAAACAAACTAAGTCATAAATTTTTATAGCACGAAAACATAGGTGTTTCCCCTTATCTAAATAATTACCTTTGATTCAAAATCGACAAGAATTGACATCCTCACTAAAGATTCACTCAAATCACTCAAAGTGAATTAAGGTTCAAAAGTCAAATATGAAAAGTTAATCCCATAGGCTTGTATGAAAATCAAATCTCCACCACTATAAAAATGAGATAATACACAAATCAAAAGGTCTTTAAAAGGGTTGTAATGGGGCTTGGGTTAAAAGTGTGGATAAAGGCTGAATTAGAGGGTTATAATCGAGGTCGAATTGACAATTTACCTAACTAGAAAAATAACTAACATTGATTGAAAAATTATCACTAATAACACGGGCTTCTTCTAAAGACGTGAAATTAACAGTTTAAGCTCATAACACTAATAATGAATAAATTTCAATTTTTTTTAAGAATAAGAACATCCAAATAATAAGACAGAACTTTAACAACTGAAACAGAGAACATAGTTAGGCAACTATTCAAATCAATCCTCAACAAAAAGGGTTGAAACAAGAGGGAAAATTCTCAATGAATCAAAAAGAATGGGTCTTGGGTTAATATTAAAGGTGAATTAAGAAACAATTTAATTGGATCAAAGGGGTTCACTAGGGGTTAATTATGAATGTAGGCTTTTATGGAGTAAGTGGATTAAAACCTAGGTGCCTTTATCATCTCGGTATATCAAATCAAAAGTGTGGTCTTGACATGTATAATCGAAGCAAGTTCTAGAATAAAAAATCAATATTGACACACTCATAATCAATAAAGTGAGCAAGAAATATATATGCTCTAAAAGGCTCAAAAACTCACAAATTTATGGTTTTTGATGTCAACCTTGCATATTTCAAACTTCAAAATAATATTTAAATTTAGGGAAACAACCTATATCATGCTTGATTCTCTAATGTTTTAAAGTTTAAACCATCAATGCACAATTACCTATGACTTAATCCAAAACATATCAATTGAAAATCATAAATCAATAGAAGTTTCATTCTAATAGTAATATGAGAAAATTACTTAAGAACAAAGCATAATTCAGGAATTTTCAAATAATACTATTGTTGACACCTCCCATACTTAAGATGTACATTGTCCTCAATGTACAAAAATAGATATCGATAATATAGAAAATCATAAGATAGGGAGAGAAGTGAACTTCTTGAATTTTGGATGGAGTCAAGGAAAAGAACGGTAAAGTTGGGTGAGGTGAAGGTGGAGGAGGATACTCCGGTGGTGGTGTGGTTGTTCCTTAACAGACCCTTGAACCTAAATTAAGGAAATCAAAATATAATAATATAAATTAAAGACAAGAAAGATAAAGGAAAAAAATTTAGAAATGGAAATAAAAGAAAAATAAAAATTAAATGGACTCAAAGGTCCTGGTTTTGTCGAGTAGATGAAGCGGCCGGCATAAACTTATGTAAAATAGTTGCGCACGGGGAGACTGTGCCAATATCCTTTCACTTTTTCAACACGGGGATGGTGGCCTTGGTCTTGCCTCTAGTGTTAGTCATTGTGTAAGGGAAAGGGGTGGTGAAAAGGGAGAAAAGCTGTGGTGGCTAGGGTTTGGGAGGAAGGGATATGGGGAAGAAAGTGAGCAGAAAAAAAGGTTTAAATAGAGATTGGGATACATGGTCGTGGCCCCGCCCGTGTGCCATGGGCGTGTTAGGTCACACGGCCATATCGCACAGCCGTGTGGTGCCTCGTTCGTTTCTCCCACACCTATGTAGAGGTTTCCACGCCCATGTTGATTAATCAGTGTCGACCACGGCCTAGGGACACGGGCGTGTCGCTCGCCCGTGTTACTTTCTCAGTATCAATCACGATCGTACTGCACGGCTGTGGCATTTTATCGCAGCCGTGTTTTGGGGAAAATTATTGTCCTTGGTTCGCACGGTCTCTGCCACACCGATGTGCGTATTCATGGTGTCCACACGGCCATGGCCACATCTGTGTGCAAGGCCGTGTGGTAGGGAAACATGCACTTTATTAATTTGGTTAGTTTTTAGTTAGGTGCTAAAAATAAAAAATATGAAAATTAAAGGGGTTAGTGCTCGGGTTGCCTCCTGAGAAGCGCTCGTTTAAAGTCTTAAGCTTGACTTACCTTTCATTCGCATAATCATGGTGGTTTGAGGAGTTGAAACTCCACTTTCTTGCTATCAATTGTATTAAAATAAGGTTATAGACGAGTACAATTTACCTTGAAAGTGTCAAATTGAGAATGATTTATCTCGACTGTACCGTATGGAAAAGTATTAAGTACCGTGAAAGGAGTTATTCCATTAGGTTCAAAAGTGGCAACACGAGGATCTGTATTATCTATTAGAACTCGGTCTCCAACCTTGAAGTAGTTCACTTCATCTTTAAGTTTGTTATTGAGTTGCCTCGGGTTTGCTTCGTGTGTTCTTGGTTTCTCCTTAACATGTGTCTTCCACTCATCTAGTTCATCGATCTGAAGCCTTCGCTCCTCATGAGTTATTTCTCTTTTGGCATGAGGTCTAGGATAAGGCTCAATTGTGTAATTTCGTGGTGCTTCCTGAAAAGAAGGTTGAACCAAATGGTCATTAATAGAATTTATGTTCCCACCTTTATTACTCGATGTCCTAGCTGAGTCAAGAGCCTGAAGAGTGATCGTTTTGTCACCTACACGAAGTGTGAGTTTACATGTACCAACATCAATTCTAGTTTTAGCAGTCGCTAAAAAGGGTCTTAATAGAATTAAAGGAACATTATTGTCCTCATCCATGTCTAAAACAACAAAGTCTAATGGGAATATGAATTTATCAATTTTTACTAGTACATTTTTTATTATACCCCTAGGAACTCTAATAGTTTTATCAGCCAATTGAATGCTCATCCTAGTTTGTTTGGGTTTCCCAAGACCTAGCTGTTTAAACATTTTATAAGGCATAACATTTATGCTTGCCCCTAATCTGCTAAAGCATTATTAACAGATAGACCGTAAATTAAGCAAGGAATCGTAAAACTCCCTAGATCTTTTAACTTTTGTGGTAGTTTATTTTGTAATATTGCTGAGCACACTGCATTAGCTCCACATGTGACGCCTTGTCTAACTTCCGTTTGTTTGTCAAAAGTTCTTTTAAAATTTTTTTTTTGAATTGGGCATCTGCAAAAGAGCTTCAATAAACAGTAAGTTAATATGTAATTTTTTTAAGAGTTTAAGAAATTTACCGAATTGTTCATCTGTGAGGTCTTTCTTTGTCGCATTAGGATATGGCACATGAGGTTGGTATTCTGTACTTACCAGTTTTGGTTTATCATGGCTTATCTCAACCTTACCTTCCTCTACCACATTCTCTTGCCTCAATTTTGGTTCATCTAACCCTTCACTATCGTGAACAGTAATGGCATGAAGTTGCTCATTTGGGTCAGTTTCAGTGTTACTTGGCAGGCTGCCTTATGCCGTTCGGATATGAGCTTAGCAAGTTATCCTAATTGGTTCCCGAGCCCTTGAATCGATGCTTGCTAATTTTTAAGTGTTGTTTCAGTGTTTGGGAAAAGAGTTTCTAACACCGCGATAAATTTTGTTAGCATCTCCTCAAGGTTCGGCTTTTTCTCTTGTGGGTAGGGTTGCTGTTGAAAGCCTGGAGGGGGTTGTTGTCTCTGATTTCCTTGGCCACCCCATGAAAAGTTTGGGTGGTTCCTCCAACCTAGATCGTAAGTGTTACTATAAGGGTTATTTTGAGGTCTAGAATTGTTACCCATATAGTTCATCTATTTGTTTTCTATGCCTGGGTTGTAGGGTGGGTATTCTGTATTGTTCGTCCCTCCTCCATTTGTATTGCACTGCATAACTGGATATATCTGTGAAGAACCACACAAACCATCAATCTTTTTGTTTAACAATTCTACCTGGTTTGATAGCATGGTCACTGCGTCGACATTGAAAACACTGGCGGCTTTTGTTGGCTTTATCCTCATAACTTGCCACTGATAGTTATTCAGTGCCATCTCCTCTATAAACTCATAAGTCGCTTCAGAGGTCTTGTTATTTAGGGTTCCACCGGCGGCTGAATCAATCAATTGCCTAGTTGAGAGATTCACACCATTGTAAAAGGTTTGAACCTGTAGCCACAAAGGTAACCCATGGTGAGGGCATCTCCTTAGTAGATCTTTATATCTCTCCCATGCATCGTAAAGTGTTTCTAGATCCATCTGTACAAAAGAATAAATATCATTCCTCAACTTAGCCGTTTTAATCAGTGGAAAATATTTTAACAAAAAAATTTAAGTCATTTGGTCCCATGTAGTGATTGATCCTCGTGGTAACGAGTTCAACCACTGTTAGATTTGTTTTTCAATGAGAAGGGAAACAACCTAAGACGAATGGCATCATCAGAAACGCCATTAATTTTGAAAGTGTCGCAGAATTCTAGAAAGTCCGTCAAGTGATTGTTTAGATCCTCATCCTGCAAAACATCAAACTGAACAAACTACTGAATCATCTGTATAGTGTTAGGTTTCAGTTCAAAATTATTTGCAGTAATAGTAGGTCTAACAATACTTGATTCGGTTCCTGTTAAATTAGGTTTAGCATAATCATACATAGTACGAGAAGCAGGATTTTGATTCATCGGGTTTGCGGCAACCACAGGAGGTAGCGGTACGTTCTATCTCACTGTCAAAAATCAAGGGTCCTGACGGGTTTCTTATAGTCATTAAATAAAATTATCTGCCAGAAGCAAATAAAAGAAAAAATAGCAAAGTTAAAATAAAATAAAAATAAATTGCAAATAAATAAAATGGCTAAAGTAATAAAAATTTAGTATTCCTAATATCTTAGTCCCTAGCAAAGGGGCCAAAAACGTGATGTGTCTAAAACTAACTATGATCACAATAAAGGCAAGCGCACCTATTGTTCAATAATATAGTTATGGTAAGACCAGTAATATCGTATCCACAAGGACCAAGAGTACTAGTAATTACTATCTTTTTATTATCTAGCCTAAAAATTAGAGTTGTTTCTTTTAAACTAAAACTAATTAAAACACGACAAAGAAAGAATTAGAAAAATACTTTTAGACAACTTATATGATAAAGACAATACCTAAGGAAGAATCCACCTAGACTTCACTTATTACTTTTGATTCATATGATTTATTCACTTGACTTAATCCGTAAAAATCCCTAATTTATGTTAATATCTCTTCTAAGACTAAAAACAACTAACTCTGGGTTGATTAATTGAAATCTCTTTCTAATTAAAACCCCTATTGTCGCATTAACTCGATCTACGGATTCCCTTATTAAATTTGACTCTAATTCGGTAAATTTTCGTCGCCCTATTTCTAGGGTTGCAATCAACTTTTGCTCCACTAAATAAGCATATTCGACTTGAATCAATAACCTGAATTATCAAAACAAGAATAAGAACTCACAATTAAGAATAAGAACAAGTATTTATCTTATAAATTAAATAATAATAAGATCTGTCTCAAGTTTCATCCCCTCAGGTATTTGAGAGGTTTAGTTCATAATGATAGAGGGAAACATCTTAAAATAGGGAAACAACGAAACATAAAAAAACCCAAAAACTTCTAAAGAACTTGATGAGAGATCTCCAGTCTTGATGGAGATCCTTATCCTAAGCTGCTCCCGACGGCTGTCTTCGAGTATTTTCTGCCTTCTACTCGGCGTCCTCTTTTAGGTTGCCCCCTAGGGTGTTTATATAGACTTTGGAACGCCTTTCTTGGCCCACAAGTAACCTTTTCCAAATAGGATTAAACCTGGTTTCGGTAGGGACACGCCCGTGTTTGATGGCCTTAGGTCGTGCTCGCACACGCTTCGCCATACACGCACGGCGTGTGGTCGCTTTCGCAGGCGACATCCCAGGCCGTGTTTGATCCTGCTCGTATCACACGGCCATGTTCAATGTTCCAGGCTGTGTTGATTTCCTAGGTAGGCTCATTTTGTCCCTTTTTGGCCTGTTTCTCGTTATTTTCGGCTCCCTAAACTCTCCTAAGTGTAAAACATGAAATTAAAGGATTAGGAGCATCGAATTCATCAAAACTAATGAAAACTCATCCAAAAATAAGCTAAGCATGAGGTTAAAATATGTATAAATTATGGTTTATCAATAACTTAACATTATTTGCATTACAAACGACGAATTAAACCATTATAATTAAACATGATAAATATTTAAAATAATTTAAATTTTATTAAGTAAATATACCATAATTTCTGCAGCTTCAGTAGTCATAGGAGATCCATCTTTCTTTCTATATGTAATGTCAAAAAGCTGAAGGCGTCCAACTTTTTGACCAGACGATAGTTCCTACAATATAGTAGGAAAGATATTATTTAGTAGAAAGTAATTAATATTTAACACAATTAATAAATTCAAAATACCTCGTCATCAGCTACAGAAGCAAAACTTTTCGAACCAGTTGTGTGCGTGAATTTTTGTTTTTACCTACTTGTAGTTCCAACTCGCTCACGATCCTACATTATGAAATTATTATTTCGTATATAGTAAATACTATAAATCGAAATAATTATAAGAGTTTGGAAGTACGTAATATCTCTCCTTTCTTTGATTCCGAAATCTAACTGCATCTTCCCATTGGTACCTCAGCATTCCCAACGGGACATTTCGCAATTTCTATTTGTGGCTTATATTTTTCTTAAAATATTCCTTTTTTAAAGCACTTTTATGGTCTCTTCATTTGTTTTCCTAATGCCTTCTTCGCATAATTATTCGAGACCTCTAAAGCAAATCTCTCCTGCAAATAACACAAGTTTAGAAAGTAAATATAAATGAAACTTAAACCAAAGTATTATAAATTACATTCAGAATTGTCCCAATGATGTTCTCGCAAACATTCTTTCAATATGGATGACATCAAGATTGTGTCGCAAAATGTGATCCTCCCAATAAGGTAACTAAAAAAAATACTTCATTTTTTCCACAAGTCCGCCTCATTAGGATCATCCTCTTCATCAGATTCATCATAAATATGTCGGTCAACATCTCCAACATACGCCTCCCTCGGTGTTCTCTTTGTTTGCGTGTTGGGTGGTTGATTCATCTTCCCATAACTGAAATTGATATCTTTTAACATGAACAAGATTTCAGATCCAATGGTCTGCTCAGGAGCTTCCCGAATAAAGCCATCAACAATTAGATGTTCGTAAACAACTTCACGAATATGCCAATTGATGTTGCCACACTTCTTACATGGGCAAAGAATCATAGTCTCTTGGCTTGCATTTTGAAATTCAAAATTTAGAAAAGTTTATACTCCATTTCGATAGTCGTTGCTTACCCTTGACAAATTCGTCCAACTCTTATCCATTTCGTAGTTCTTGAAATCTAAAGTTGACAATAAATTACGGTTACTTAAGTGTTCTAAATTGATTTAAATCATATCATTGTACTTAAATAGATAATACATATCAAGTATCAAGTATCTAATGGGTGTAAACTAATTCAGGTAAGTTGTTTATTTATAAGTATAATTAAGTTATGTAAGTTATGATATGATATATATTTATGTATTATGTAAGTTATGTAAGTTATGTAAGTTATATAAGTTATGTAAGTTATGTAGTTATGTAGGTTATGTATGTTATGATATAATATATATTTATGTATTATGTAAGTTATATAAATTATGATCTAAATTTTTTTATTCTTTAAATGTTTATGTAAGTTATGATTATCATCTTTAAATTTTGACCCTTTAATTATACTCTTTTAATTTATAAATTTGTGTTTTTTATCACCTTTATGCTTATTATACTTAAAAAGACAAAAATTAACAAATTAATAATTATATGTTAATAAAGTTCATATTTGTTAATTTTTCATCTATTTTGAGTTAATATTTAAATTAATAATTATATGTTTACTGTAACAATCCAAACCCGGCCTAGACGTTATGGCCATATCTGGCAATGTCACATGATAGTATTTTTGAAACCTCGTTGTTACGATAAAAACATTTCATGTTATTATCTTTAGTAAATCTTTGTTAGAACTTAGGAAGTCTTTATTCATTTAAAACATTTATTTTGAAACATCCCTCATTGCGGAAGATTTAATAAAACAGTCTAGGTGATCATGTGTTTAAAAATTACTTTAACTTTTTGAAAATGAATTTCTTACGACCAGCAGGTATAAATCCATAAAGTATACTAAATAAATAAAAACTCAAATTTAAAACCAAAATCCCAGAGGGTCCTTAAATTACAACACAAATAATCAATAACAATCAAATCATAAATCGTAAATTGAAAACCATGAAGTCCAAAAATTACTGTGGTCACTGCTGAGTCCTCCGTTACACCGATCCATCTAAATCTGGGGATTACATGTGCACATTAAACAAAAATGGTGAGTTTACGTAAACTCAATGTGTAATCCCGCTAAAACAAACAAATAATCAGTATTCACAATGCACAGTTGAACAGTCTTGGGCCTAAGCCCTTTTCAGTTTCAGTGACAGTTTGGGCCTTAGCCCAACTCATTACAGTGTTAAAAATGCAATAGGGCATTGGCTCATCACAGTATCAGTAGCAGTAACAGTTAGGTAGTAGCAAAATCCTACCCAACCAGTCTCTACACACCATCTCAATCCAACCCTACACTCCATGTGAGGTTATAATCAACCCACCCATCCCTACACTCCAAGTAGTACCAAATGCAAAGACAATCTGAGAGTTTGCGTTGTCTTTTGCTTGAAGAAATTAGGCTTAAAGCCTTTCAGTACACTTCCTCCAAATAACAACCCACAACCTAATGCAATGCAACACACAATGGATGACATGCTATTATGCAATTTCAGTACATATATCCAGTTTAGATATTAATATGCCCGGTACAGATATCATTCAGTCAATTTCACATATTTAGGGGTTTAAGTAGCGCTTACCAACCCTACAGTAGGCTCACAGCTGACTTGGGTGACCCGTGCAACCTTAAAAATATTTCGGTAAAAATAAACCCACACGCCTATGTGATCTGCCCGTGTGGGCCCACATGCCCGTGTGGTCCACTTGGCCCATATTGGCCTTGGCCGTGTGATCCATTTTTAAAACAACCCATGCTAGCTCAATACTTATATATGTTTTCACTATTTACTTATATGTTCATTCAAAGCTGTCTACTTGAGTCATTATCACTAAATTATTTATATCTTGAGCTACAGAATTCAAAATTAAGATTCGCTTGATGTTTTTGAAACTAGACTCAAATTTCTTTCTACCATAAAATTTTTAGAATTTATAGTTTATTAAATAGGTACAGTAAAATCTTTAAAGTTATCTCTATTCAGCTGTTTGACAGCTTCATCCTTTCCTTACTAAAAATTATTTATTTCTTAGTATGAAATTTAAATTATGTTTTCGTTTGTTTTTCTTGAAAATAGACTCATTAAGGATTTAAAAATATAAATTTAAGCCCCTAATTATTTTTAACAATTTTTGATGATTTTCCTAAGTCAGAACAGGAGAACCCAAAATTATTCTGACCTTGTCCCACAAATTTTATTATATCTCATGATTTATAATTCTATTACTTACACTGGTTCTTACCTGAAAAACTAGACTAAATAAAATTCAATTTCATATTTTATTCAACCTCTAACTCAATTCCCACTAATTTTGATGACTTTTCAAAGTTATACTACTGCGGCTGTCCAAAACTATTTTAATGCAAAATGTTGATTTCTAAGTTTATAACAATCTTATTTACTTTCTCTACAATTTTTCGCATCATTCTCTTATTTCTCGATAGCAAGCAATTTCGGCTTTTCGCCGAATCCTGTTTTCTGCGTTTCGGGTACACACCTGGTATCGTTTTTGATGCGTAAGCACTCCTAAGCCTCCAGAACCTAAAAATCGACCAATATATCTCTAGATTAATCACTTAATTCGTTTTTAATCAACCAATTTCGGAAGGAGCTCGACTAAAAACCTAGCAAAACACTTACCTCGCTTGAGTAACCACGACTTTGCACAATCACAACATCGATTCAAAACCAGCAACCCCTTGATTAATTCCTAAACACCCAAAAAGGAATCCCCTTTTAGAGATTAACCAAGAACGATTGACAATAGACAAAACCGTTACTTAGCGCAACCAATGATGAACAACCAAATCAATTGGGAAAAAAAAGAAACAGAAGGGAAAAAAATAATGGAAATTTCGACAACAACTAGGGGAAAGAATCGGCAGAGAAGGAAAAAAAGAAGAAGAAGAAAACGTTAGAAAAAGTTCGAGAAATTGGAGAGAAAACCGAAACTCTACTCTTTTTTTTGCAACAAAAAGATAATCAGATTATTTTCTGATAACATCTCCCCAATTGTCTCCTAGAATCACTCTCTATTAACTCACTAAAACACAACTACTCAGAATTTTGCCCAACACAACTCTTAGCCGAAATTGGAACAAAAATACTATCTCCACACCATTACAGAGAATTGAACATAGGACCTCCAACACTCCAACATTCCACTTAACCACTAGACCAACAGGCACAATTAAACTTAAGCCCTTTGCATAAAGTTAAAGTTTTATTTATAAAAAATACCAAAATTTGCCCAAGTAAGACTTGAACTTGGGACCTCTCACACATACCCAAAACACATAACAACTGAAGCAGATAGACATTGTGTGTCATACATACAAGAAATCAAAAATTAAAATTTTGAAGCGTTACATTTACTATCACTTTCTCTTTCTCTTTCCCGGTTAAAAGAGGGTGTTTGACTTTAGCCACTATTTGCTCTTTTTTATTTAATAAAAACTACATAGTAAATAAATACTAAAAAACGATATATAGGTGTAAACATGAGATTATTAATATGAACCCCCACGAAATGAAACCCATTATTACTCATTTTGTGGTTACTAATTTTGGGGATTAATTAGGTGAGTTCCTAATCTAATATCTGGTTAGATTTAGTAGTACATCGATCAATTTTTAAAAAAAAAAAAAAAAAATACTAGTACGATAAATCCATCTTATAAGCTTTTTTTTTTCTTTATTTAGGATAAGAATTCAGTTATAATTTGATGGTTAACAAAAATAACTTTTCATTTTAAATAGCTTTTAAATCATTTTTTTTTTTTTGGAAAAAAGATTAGTAATTTGATTTTTATATAAAAATAAATTTAAATAATGCTAAATATTATTATATTGATAAAAAATATTTTCAAGTTTTAAAAAATTTAAAAATATTAAATATTAAAATCAAACATTATAATTTTCAATATTATTAAACATATACATTAATTAGTATTAAATATATACTTTTAGTCAAAAAGAGAGTATTTAATCATATAATAAATTAATATTTTTAGTCAAAATATTGAAAAATCATATTAATATTTTAATAAAATATTGAACTCCATAATAGCGAAAATAATAAATAAATGAAAAATAAAAGAGTATAAGTAGCAAAATTATGAGTTCAAATAATGCAACCAATGCTAAACCCTAATTATTGAGTTAAATTAATCATTAAAATGTAAGAATTAATTTGAATGTCACAAAATATGTACAGTAATAAACTTGAACATTTATAGACTGAAATAGAAACAAAAAAAAACCCTCTGAAATGGAAACTTCAACACCATGGAACATTATGAAACCAAAACCGATTAAATACCTAAGGAGCAAAAGAGATCACATACATACTCCACCAGCATATAGGCAAACAGTTTGCAAGTATAGGACAATGAAGGCTTTAACAGTTTCCAAGTAGCATATCCAGAGAAAGACAATAGCATGCTCAATGTAAATGTTGTCACTAATCTTCAATTTCATGAAATGGCAAAGCATGCAAAAAAAGAGAAAGCAGCATTTTTAAATATAACCCATTGAAATTCGCTACTGTTACCTTTACAAACTTTGGCCTGCTTAATTCGGTCTAACCAAAAAAGAGAAAGAAATAGAAATTTGGAGCTCAGTAACTGCCCTGCAAAACCGTGCTCCATATCAAGAACTTGCTGATGTAAAAACTCAAACTATACCAAACAAAGATTCGATTACATCATATCTCAGGCATCAATCAGGAATTTCCATGAAAAGGGAAAAAAGAAAAAGAAACAGTGCTACTAAAAAATTTAGTAAATCAAACACTTATGTTCCTATTACCACAATTTTCTAAGCACCCAACCAGCATAATAACACATTGTACTTAACTGAAACATCATTTTGAGTCATTTTTGAATCATTTTGAGTCACTTCTTGGGTTTGAATCATTTTGAGCACCAGTTGTTTTCGAATTTGAAACAAAATTAACATATTAGATAACATGTATAAGTAGATTAACATAATAGAACCTAAACTCTAATACCATATAAGCCTCTAATATAAAACTAATTGCTTTGGTATAAAGGCTATATTCTAACTTAAAAATGAAGACCACCAATTTTGAATTAAATAATTCTCAAATTGGTTCCCCTTGCCTTCTTAACTATGCTTCCTCCTAAGGGGTTCTAACTCAATCAGCTCAAGCAGTTGACCATATCTTCTCTAATTATTTAGAAGACCAAGCTTGCAACATTTTTTCACTTCTCTAATTATTTCAACCAGGCATTGAAAGCTAAATAGTGGATGACTTCAACTAGTCTTCTTTTAGCTTATTTGATTTGAAAAATAGGCATTGAAAGCAAATCGAATGTTCAGTTTTCATCTGCATGTTCAGTTTTCAACTAGAGATTCATTTTAAATAAACAAAGAATAGATCATGAAAATTACCAGAAGTGCAATGTAGGACCAACACACACCAAACCCAATAGTGTAAAAAGAAATGTCCTTTTCACGTCTAAGGATGGCGCATGATTAATTGCAAGCTGAAACCAAAATTTTCAATGTCCAGTCATGCCTAATATTGCATTAAAAAGATACAATAATCTATATGATTTAACTGAGAGATTTATATCTCAAACATAGCAAACTACAATTGCCTTGATAATAAAGGATACAATAAAACAAGGAAAACCCAAAATTTTGCTATTTTGTTCTTGACAGAAAACATTCTCATGCTATTTATATCCTCCAATTCCAGTTTAATTTTTAGCTTTAATTCTTATCAAATGGTTAAAATTATTATTTCATTACATCGTAACCAAAAGCACATGAACACAACCATCGTATTCCTTAGGGAAGACACATTAAAGTATTGTTTCCATTGCTTTCAACCAGCAAGATGATAACACAAGTTCTTTTTTACTAATCACCAATTTTTCCTATTTATTCAACAACGGCTCTGGCATGGATAAAACTATACTCTTAACAGTGCTTGTCAATAATACACTTTTTTAACAAAAAACGACACTTTGAATTGAAAAAAAGAAGAAGAAGGAAAAGCAATAGTTTTGTTGTGTTTACTCAACAAAGAAAATAAAATCAAGTGAAACTAGAAAACCAGATGGAAAACCAGGAAAATGGAGGAAATTACTCATAGTGCATTGTCATTCTAAATGGAACTTAGAAACTTACTTGGCAAATCAAATCTCCAACACAAGTCTAAAGTGCAAATGTCACTGCTTTTGTCAACACGGGATGTTTTGCTAGAAGAGCCAAATACCTGTTAAATAAGCAACATAAATACTTTGGAACCAAGCCAGAGTAGTAGTTTAGAGTACTAGTCCTGTGAAAGTTCCATAACACCATAACAAACACTCCTCAACCAGCATTCACAAGAAGAAGTAAATTTTCTAAGAAACCATTACAAATGCTTCATAAATGAAAAAGTATTATACCTTTAAGCAATCAACATAATCTAGTCAAGGAAAATACAAAGCTTAAAAGTTTCTTATGCTTATGTTATTCAATTTTAAGCAACACATTTAAGAACAAAAATAGGACAGAATGTAAAATCTACATGCCAAGTGTCCTACATCATAAACATAGGTAACTAGAGTCTTGTTTATGCATGTGTATGTGTCTGTGTATGTGTATATATAGGCAAACTCAATGATGGCTTTAAACACTAATGAATGGCAGTCAATAATGTAAATTACTAATTAAACAGATTTTGTAACTTTTTATCTAAAATCTTCCAATCATCTACCTCCATAACATCCCATTGTAGAACTATTATCAATTCAACAAATAAACAAGTATGTTTATCAAACTAACTTTATGCAGCCTATCAATAGCCCTCTATCCCTCTTCTTCAGTTTATAATACTGCATTTTTTTCTTTTTCTTATTATTAGCTACTACTCATTCCCATTATCTACATCTCGGTTACGTCAAGTGAAAATAATTAACTTTCTAAAGCAGATAAAACAAATCTTAAAACACAGATTTATGAGAAACTATAGCAAATCTATATAAAGCAAAAACAACAAAATACTGATCCTTTCACTTAATAACCTAATTTCCCATAAGAGAACATTAAAAATGATAGAAAAGAAAGCAGTAGGAGTTAAATAAAAGAACATATAGATAGAAGAATCGGAATAGCCTGTCGTTGAATTGGTGTTGGCTCTTTAAATCCAAGTTCAGCAAAATTGTGCAATAAATAAGACTCACATCCATATCTATAGGTAAACCAAATTTAAGAAATAAAGGATAAATTTAAGAAAAGGGATAAAGACATACACTTCAGTGGAACACATACACTGAGCTTAAGTCCGCAAAACTCTTCAGTGGAGACGCAACATTATTCCCACAGACATGAATATTATACTGTTTCCACGAAATTGAATCTGCCTAATCTCGTCAACAAAATAAGAAAATTACAACAAATATAGTGCACAAAATAAGCAAATTATGCATGAATTTTCAGAAGCAAACCTCCAATTTTAGGTTTATTTTCTTCTTTTCTTTAGAAAGATTATCTTCTCCCTCGTCTGTTTTGTTATCTTTGCTTATAACCAGTGCTTTTTTTGAACTCTTAAAGACATTAAATCCTTCTACCGCTTCTACATTCCAATCAAGCACACACATGAAAACAGTTTCTCATGAGGATTCAATATAGCAGCCAATTAATTTTTCAAAAAAAAAACCGAAGAAAAAGAAATAATACCTGAAGCTGCTTGTTTACGCTTTCCTTTTTCGTAGAAACCGTAACTTCCTCTGAACAGGTTTGGGGAAAATAAATTAGGGATTTTGGGGAGGGGGAGCTGATTTTTGGAAAAAGAACAACGCATTTCAGAGCTAACAAAAGGTGTCAGTTTCGCAAAGAATAATACATATTCGCGCGGTTTGGACAAAAAATGCCATTATTATTCCATTATTATTCACTTTTTCAGCTTTATTTAGTGCGGTGTTTTTTTGGTAGTATCACTAATGTATAACCTTTGTGGCATTTTTGGTCTAGACATCGTTAAAGTTTTAATTTTATGTAGCGTGATAATATGATAATTTGATATTTATTAAACGTTTGTTATTTGTATTATCTTTCCTAACAAGATGTTAATCTTAGAAAGTTTGAAAATTATCCTTTTACATTTAAGAAGATTGAATTAACGTCTTTAATATTATATTTATATTAATTTATGGCAAGTATAATGAATTATTATTAATTAAATACATTTAGATTCAATTTTTGATTAACATGGTTTGATTTAGAGTTGAACTTTAGTTGTTTTTAACATGAGTTATTCTCAAATGACAATTACATTATATGTCAACTATTCTAAATTCTAAGTCCTGTTCTGAACATAGGTATTTTAGACATAAAAATTCTCAAACATTCGTTGTTTTGAATACCAGCTAATTTAAACAAAAATTGTTCTTTCAAAAGAGATATTAAGTGAAACAACCATGTTTTGATTTGGCAGCACAATTTCCTAAAACAGTAGCCAAAACTAAGTATTTACCATACTAAATTTTTAGTTGAAAGACCTTGGGTGGTCTTTGCTCAATCTTTGACTATTCAGCCATAGGCTCTAAGCTTTAGTTTAATGCAAGAATATTCCCATAATGTTATTGCTTGGATTCGTTTGTCGAGTCTTCTTAACTTATGTACAAGAGAAGCATTTTGCATGCAATTGGGAAGAGAATCGAGAATGTCATTCATATTCATTGCGACACCGATAATGGCTATAGGGCGGTTTGTTTGAATGTCAATTAGTTTCGATGTGAAAAATCTCGTTGTTTCTAAAATTCGAAGCAATAGTCAACTACAAAGAGTTAAGTATGAGTCCTTTCCAACTATCTATTTCTAGTGTGGTCATTATGATCTTCTTAAAGAAAGATGCTACGCGATCTAATTTTCCATAATTTGATATTAAAAATTAGGTTCTTTTTTAGGGTAAATATCTCAATAATACAAAGAAAAAACAAAATTAACCGGAAAGTACAGGGTTCAGGAAAATTGATCGGAAAGTGTAATTTTCCCAAAACGCCACGTCGGTAGCGTTTTTGGGGAAAACGCACTTAAAGCGCGGCCCAGGGGGAGCGCTGCCATTTTCTCTGAAAAACGCTACCGACGTGGGACGCATTTTTGGGGATTCTTTAGTCCACTTGCAATGTGAAAATTGAAATAAGTTTTTGGGCAGAGTAGTCTCCGGCAAAATAATTTTGAGGAGACGTTTCAGAACAAACCGTGGCCGAAAATGCTTCCACGTGGACGCGCTTTTGCTACAGTGGTCTCCGGCAAAATTATTTTGAGGAGACGTTGCGTAACAAACCCAGAAGCAAAACGCCCCACGTGGACTCTCTTTTGCTACTGATGGTCTCCGACAAAATTATTTTGAGGAGACGTTTCAACAAACAAGCGATGGTAAAAACGCTCCAGCGTGGGACGCACTTTGCTCTGAAGGTTATCCAGGCAAAATTAGGCTATAAATCACCAAATTTCATTCTCGATTGGCGTAGAAACCAAATTCAAGCAAAAGGAAAAAAAAAATTGAAAATGAGTGAAGCGTATTAATCTTTGTTATTTACTACGATGGTGAAGTGCGAGACATCGAAAATGGTGTTGTTTTCTTTATCGGAGAACACAGTAGCGATTGAGTTTTAATCAGAACGTCGATTTGGTAGAACTTCGTAAAAGAATTAGGCGTAAAATATTAGGAACAACGCCAATGAAAGTTTAGTCTATTAAGTATAGATTTTGCGCTTCGGTTGATCCAGTGAGATATGACTCATTCGACATCAAAGGTCCCTGAGCCTTGAGGCAATGGTGGAGACTCATCTTGCGGTGGTTCACCCTATATCGAGGTATATGTAGAATTTTCATCTCCAAGTGATCCGTTGCGACCTCAACATCTAGTATCGTTCGAGGGGAATACACGACCCCAAGTCGACACTCTGTAAGTGGGAGGCAAAACACAGAAGTGCCCGTGTGCGATCGTAGTATAGAAAACATAACCCCGCACGACACATTCGGTTGGTGGATGGGACATGCATATCCGTCAGTCGACGTCCGATGATAGAAATACGTATTGGGGGCGCCGTCAACTTCTAGTGGTTGGCAATCCACATACGATTGGAATCAGACGAAAGATGTTTAAGGAGGGATGATGTACTCCCGACGACATCCACCGGCGAGGGGCCCTCGTTTGTTGCAGGTTATGGAGGGTCGGGCGATGAATCCAATGTGGATCCACCTCGAGAGCGAGGCCCGACTTGCGCGAAGTTGGATTATTTTCTCAACCGGAGCCCGTTCCAATTGTACTGAAGACGTTGAGGCGGTTCGACGGGCGAAGAAGAAGAAGATCCGCTATTCGGGGCATACTCACCTCCGGTAGCGCGCATGCATAATGTCGATCTATCTCAAGATGATGCATTGGAGTTTCTGAACTACCATACTGGGCGCGCGATGGTGTACAAATTCTTCGTTGGATTTGGACGAATTAGAAGTTGGTAACCAGTTTTCCAACAAGAATACTTTTCTTGGTGCATTGAAACAATACAGCATCAGGAATGGGGTTAACTACACTATGGTTAGATCAAACCTCGATAGGTACGAGGCGAAGTGTGCAGTGCAAGACGGCACATGTTCATGGAAAATCATGGCGTCGTTGAGGAAAAGGACAGGGTTGTGGGGGTGAAAAAGTACAAAGGTCCGCATACATGTCTTGCAAGATGCAAAGTACCACCACGTGTTCAATGATTCGAATAACACTAATATTATGTAATGTTGCATTATTTAACGTATGCCGTTGTGATGTGTAACACAAGATCATCCGAGGATGGATTCAGACATGTTGGCTGATTTAATAATCCCGACGGTGAAAGCCGATCCCAAAACTACAGTGCCCATAACATTAAACTCAATTTTATTAAATATAAAAAAATTTATATTGCAAAAACTAAATTATCAATGAAAACTTCTTATTTATTAAATATACTACAACTATTACAAACAAATAAAAAATAAAGAAAACTTCTTATTTATTAAATATATTAAAACTAAATTACAATAAAATAAAAAATAAAAAACAATTTCTTATTCTATTACATATATTAAACTTAAATTACAATAAAAAACTTAAACAATTTCTATTTTATTAAAGATATTAAAATTAAATTACAATATAAAAATTAAACAACTATTATTTTATTGAATATATTAAAACTAAATTAAAAATATAAAATAAAAATTTTTTTTATTTTATTAAAAAAATCAAATTAAATTACATACAAAAAATACACAACTTCTATTTTAGTGAAGATATTCAAATTAAATTACAAACACAAATAAAAAACAACTTTTTTGATTCAAAAAATAAAAAAATTTATTACAATTTAAAAAATAAAAAAGCCCATCCTAATCAATGTTGATGCGGGTGGGAACCAGTGCCACAGGAGGGCTGGCGATTCTGCTATTGGATTCCTCCTTCTTCTAGCTTCCGACGGGGGTCGTGGAACCTCAGGAGGGGAATCGGGTTCCTCCGGCAGTGGGTCTGGTTCTGGCTGTTGCGATGATGACCCACCTTGATAAAATAATGATCCCGGAGGTGTTTGCATAAACCACGGCGAGGGTGACTGCATCCCGTACGGTGAAGGAGCATGGTAGAAAGAACTGCTCCCCGACGGCGCCTCCTCTAATCCCGACGTTGGCCTCACGATCGGCTGGCTAATGGGAGTTGTCGGGAACGGACTCGAACCCGGCCATGCATTCCAACCTGGGGTGGGATTAGGAAAAGGAAACATATATAGGTTAGGAGGATACATATAAGGGGCAGGGTACGCACCTGGCATAAAATGTGGACTCTGTGATGTCGGTGTTGACAGCTGAACTGATGAGCCCGGTGATTGTGTAGGCGCTGTTGATGGGTCCGGTGGATCGTAGCGCTGCCGGCTGGGCCGGATCGTGTAGGCGCCATTTGTTGCCGGGCCCGTCTCATCACCCGTTCTCCTTGAATGTAAAGGGGCCCGACGTTCCCTTCGCTCGCGAATTTTCCGTCGCCTCTCTTCATCCGACAACAGATACGGCTTGCCATGGATTTTAAACCATAGCATGTACTCTGGCACGCACGCTAACTCAGGAACTATGATCGGTTCCCAGTTAGGTAAAAAGTCATACCGGTTCTCCCACGTCTCGATATGTTCTGACCAAAATCTTGGCCAATCCGTGTGCTGCTGCCGTAAGTCCACTTTGTGCTCATCATCGAGCACCTAAGGAGGCACGGGAATCGGTTGCCGGCATCCAAATTGCCGCAGTAACCCGATCCGACCGGGTGCATCTCCACGGTTGAGTAGGTGATTAGCGGGACCTTAACGTGCTAGCTGCTCGGATTTTGGAGGAACTCCTCCGAATTCTCGTCTCGAATTTCGGGATCCTCGTACGGTGTCCATTGAAACTATATTAACATTACCAAAATACTAGTTATATACATAATACTAGACACTACATACGAAATACTAAATTATAATAATGAAATTCGACACTTACTTGTGATTCCGACCGTTGTTCCAATAGGAGCCGTATATCCTCAAGCGAGTTAGGTATTCCAACATGACTCCTCGGATGGTTCCACCAAATTAAATAAACTTTTAGCATGCAATTATACTATAAATCTATGACATAATTGTAAAATATAATATTAAATTTACCTTGTTATCAGTGGGAATGAATATGGCTGGTCGAGTCGAGGACGTAAAAATGGAAATCGAAACCATGCCCATGACTGCAGTAGTGATAGGCAACCTCCGATTTTTGCTTTACTCGGCAAAGACGCGCGCGCACATCTCCCGGTATAACCTCGATAGCACGGCAGACCCCCAACTCAATTTACCGGCTGCTCTGAAATCAACAAGTTTCAGGAGCCATCTCAGGTGGACGAGGTTTCTAGAGAGGTCCGGCATCAGATAGCCTCCAATTATCTGAAGTATGTATGCCCGCGCATACCATATTCTTTCTTCTTCGGTCGAACCTTCATTTGGCTCCGGGAATGCGTCTCGTAACCAACCCATATCGATCCGAGCTCCTTGAATTTTATACAGAATGGACCCAGAAGCTCGTAGCATACGGCCATCCAATCGAGAGATGTTACGGACCCAGTGACTACTGACCCGTCCACCGGTAATCCCAACTGTAAATGCACATCTTCTAAGGTGATGGTACACTCTTCGCATGGCAGATGGAAAGTGTGCGTCTCGGGTCTCCACCTCTCTATCAACGCGCTGATCAAAGGCGGGTCCAACTTCAACCCCCGGACTATCGTGGCCACGTGCCAAAAACCCGCTTCCCGCAGGTAATTCTCGATCAATGGCGATGGGGGACCAGGCATGTTACGAATATAACATTGCAACACCTGATTTTATTATTGGGATTAAATTGCATTAATTGCAAATTATGAGTTCTAGAACATAAGTACTTGATTTAAATGGGAGTTTAAACTAAAGGACTTTAAATGGAAAATAGACCACCATATTTTGTTGTGGACAAAACTAGTCATGGAAGGGTAAAAATTGAAGGTTTAGTAAAAAGGGCATTTTTATCATTTGGGTGTTTTAAGGTATAAAAGACAAAATTGAAACCCAAAAAAATCTGCTCATTCTCTTCTCCATGCTGCCGAAATTTTCAAGAAGCCATGGCTAGGGTTTCAAGCTTTTTCAAAGCTCAATTGTAAGTGCATTTGAGCCACGTTGTTAATGTTCTTCATATTTTTGAGATCCTAGAAGCTTAACCTTTCTATTTTTACCATTTATTTTCATGAAAAATGAAGTTTAAAAATTGACCCATGCTAAATACTTGTTCATTTTGATGTTTAATGGTAGAATAAGGGTGCACGAGGTTAGGAGAACGATTTTTGCTAAGTGATTTTCATTGAAAATGGTTAAAACGAGTTAACTAGTAAAAGTTGTAAATGCTCTTAAAAGTGTGAAATAATAAGAATTTAAGGTTGTTTTGGAAGAGAAATAGGTTCGGCTGACCTTGAATTATATAGAAATTGAAAAAAAATCATATTACGAGCCTAGGGGCAAAATCATAATTATAAGAAAGTTTAGGGGTAAAATTGTAAATTTGCCGTAGTATGATTTTTGTATTAAAATGAGTAATGTGAGTGGTAATTAAGTGAAAAGTGACATTTTAGATCAAGGAAATCGAGATTTGGACCAAGTACGGGGAAATGTCAATCAAAATGACCGATTCGCGTCGAGGTAAGTTCATATGGTTAGTCTATAGTGAACGATTATTAAATTTGAATTGAGATGATGTTTTATTTTATATATGTTTGTTATCTAATCATGACTTTATGTGAGTACGAGATTGGATTGAAGGATCAATCGTGAGAAATGCAGAGTCAAGTACATTCGTACTATGACTCGTGATGAATTGACAGAAAAGACCATGGCTGGACCATGGCAGTGAGTGTGCCAGTGTAAGACCATGTCTGGGACATGGCATTGGCCTTAAGTTGTGTTAGTACAAGACCATGTCAGGGACATGACATCGGCACGGATAGAGGAGAGTCAGTGTAAGAGCATGTCTGGGACATGGCATCGACTCGAGATAAGTGCCAGTGTAAGACCATGTTTGGAACATGACATCGGCACTGATATGTGATCCCATGTAAGACCGTATCTGGGATATGGAATTGGCATCCTACCAGGTGTATTGGATATCCCGAAAATCCCTACTATTACAAGTAGTTCAATGGAAAATTCAAGGAGTATGCTCAAGATAAGTAAGAGTAGGATATATGAGTATTATGACTAAGCACAGGTATGTATACAAGACTCATAAATAATGTGCTCGGATTATGATGCATTATTGATAAGGATGCAAATGAGTAAGATGTGTCGGTGATCACTTGGTTGTTATGTGCCAATTTATAATATGCTTTGGTGTAAGTGTGTATAAATGAAAGTGAACACAAACAATTAATGAATGAGTGAAATTGACATTAAAACAGTTGTGGGCAGCAACATTAGTATAACTTTGAAAAATCACCAAAAATGGTGGAAATTGAATTAAAGGCTGGGTAAGATATGAAATTAAAGCTTAATGAGCCTATTTGTCTATAAAAGAAACATAGTAAGCAAAAGAAGTGTGAATTATGAGATATTTGAATTTTAGTGAGACAGGGTCAAAATAAGTTTCAAAATCCCCTGTTCCAACTTTGGAAAATCAGTAAAAATTGTACAAAAATGATTATGGAGTATAATTCATATTATTGAAATCTTTAATAAGTCTATTTTCAAGTGAAATAAATATAACATCATATGAATTTTATATGAGGAGAAAATTGATTCGTAGTGAAGAAGTGTCAGAACTATTGGACAGCGAAACAGGGTAAACATAATGAATAAACTGTACCAACTGGCTAGACCAAAAATTCTGAAATTTCTATGGTAAGAAGTTATGTGAGTCTAGTTTCAGGGAAAATTAACAGTTCTTCATTCAAAGCTCTGTAGCTCGAGAAATAAATAATTTAGTGACAGTGACTCAAGTAGACAGATTAATGTGAACATGAGTAATAAGGTGTAAGCATGTGATATAATGATTATATCATCTTAAGAAATTATTGTGAGTATTTATCCATACAAGTTCTTATTATTTGCATATGAACTTACTAAGCATTTATGCTTACTTCCCCTCTCTTTTCCCTTACCTTATAGCATCGCCAAGTTAGCTCGGGGATCGGTGGACGTCAGAGATTCGCTCACACTATCAATTGGAACACTTGGTATATCTAGATGCATTAATTTTTGTGTTATGGCATGTATAGTAGGCTTGGTCGTTTTGTCATATATGTCATATTTCTTATGGCCTAAAATGTTGGCCCTTATTTAATAAATGTTTATTTTGACTAAGGCTATTTGGAGATGACCAATATTGATGGTTGTTATACGCCTATGATATGGTTATTCATGTATGTGGTAATTGCATAATTGAGATGTTGTGGATGTAGTTTACAAATGATTTCATGAATGACGATGTGTATGGGAATGTGTATGCAAAATTGGATATTCGGATGTCCAATTATAACATGATACATGTTGATGAAATGGATACAAGAGAGTTTGTGTTTTATCTGGGGAACTGGCTTGGAAAATAGCCAACTTTCAGGCCGCACGGGCAGAGACACGGCCATGTGTCTCAGTCATGTGATAGACACGGTCTAAGGGCACGGGCGTGTGCCAAGACCGTGTGACCCTATTCTGATGATGATGTCATAAACAGAGAGTTACACAGGTTAGGGACACGGGCGTGTGTCCCCTATTTTGACAAAATCTTCTAAATTTTTTTCCAAAAGTTTCCAAAGTTCTCGGTTTAGTCCCAAACCATCCTAAAGGATGTTTTGAGCTTTATAAGCCCATATAAGGAACAAAATGCATGTGTTAGAAAAGTTTTAAATCTGACGAAATTTTATGACCTAGTTTTACATGTTCAAGAAATTTTAAGTCTAGTAACGCCTTACATAGCACCAATTCAAGCTTATACATACAACCAAATCATCCACAACCAAGACATCAATACATCATTCACATGCTAACTTGTATCATACGTAAACATCACGTAACTTATCAATTTAAATCGTGCAAGTTTCCATGATCATGAATGGTATCATCATATGAAAATACTTGTACCAATATTAGCCAATTTCAAATGGCCTTATACAAAATGAACTTCTAATCAACATAAGCCAACACATTTGGCCAAATCAATTATGACACATAACAAAATGACCAAGTCCCCTATACATGCCATAATTCAAAATGTTGAATTCATTGATACCAAAATAATTGTTGATAGTGTGTATGGATCTCCAACGATCTTCGAACCCCGAGCTAGCTTGGTGACACTATAAGACAAGGGAAAGGATGGGAGAAAGCTATATAGCTTAGTAAGTCCCTATGCAAATAATAAGCATCATCACCACACATTTAACATACAATTTACATAATAAAAATTAGCATGAATGTTATAATAATATTGTGATCATAACTTACTCAATCACCACCTTAACAAGAGTTCATCACATATCGAGCTTTTTACTTATGAGGTTTACGTACATACCTGTACCAACTCGCATCATAACTATATCCTTTCACAACTTTGACATTCCCGTTGAACACTCGAAATATTAACAGATACTCAAAAATCTTGCACATAAGTGCCATATATGTAGCTAAAGCTACCTCATATCTCATAATACATATAGACTCGCTTTCGAGCTATTCACGGGCCTGCTCACACATGCTGTCAGTCATGGTGTAGCTACACAGTGTAACTCACACAACTTGTCAGGTATCTGCAACACATTCCTGACTACCTAGCCACTGGTAGGACGTATAAGACCAGCACCCGGATCACATAATCACATATACACATGGGTTCCTATTAACATGTCACTCGTATCCTATTCTATTCCTAAGGTTCAACCGGGATTTCTCATTTGGTGAAACTTTGTCGAATACGTCCAAAGTGTCAATCACAATTCATACAATATCAAAGCATTTAAAACATAAATATAACAATGCATTATTTACATACGAACTTACCTCGGTACAAAAAAATAGTAGAATTGGACCTAATCGTCAAAAACTTTACTTTTTTCCTGATCTAGATCCGAACCTCATTTTTCTTGATCTATAATAACAAATTTAACTCATTTAATACTCTCGTTATTCAATTCAGTCCAAAAATCACATTATGGCAAAATTATAATTTTGCCCTAACTTTTCAACGTTTTACATTTTAGTCCCTAAGATCGTAAAATGATTTTCATTTGATTTCTTCATTACCCAAGCCTAGCTGAATCTTTTCATGCTCATAGAAGCCCACATTTTTAATTTATTCACATATTTACTACATATTTTACAACTTTTACAAATGGGTCCTTTTAGGCATTTTCATCAAAAATCACTTAGTAAAAGTTGTTTATCTAACATCAAACATACATAATCTACCATCAGACATCACAATACATAAATATCTAACATGGGTAAATTTTTATACTTTGATTTTCTTTCAAATTAGTCCTTGAAATAGCTAAATTAGGTTGCAAGGATCTTAAAAACATAAAAATCATGAAAAACGGGGCAAGAACGGACTTACAATCGAGCTTGGAAGATGAAAAAACCCTAGCTATGGACTCCTCTTGTGAATTTCAGCCAAGGGGCTAATTTGATGAAGATGAACATATTTTATTTAGTTAATTTTGTTTTTATTTACCATTTTACCAAAATACCCTTAATGCCAAACTTTGAAATTTCATCTAGCCATGTCCATTTTTGTCCATACAAAAGTATAATTGTCTAATTACCATTTAAAGACCTCCAATTTAAAATTTCATAGCAATTAGACACCTCTAGCTTCTAGAACACACATTTTGCACCTTTTGCAATTTAGTCCTTTGAACTAAATTGAGTGCCTAAACGTCAAAATTTACGAACGAAATTTTCACGAAATTGTTCCATATAATCATAGACTATAAAAAATAATAAAAATAAATTTTACTGCGTCGAATTTGTGGTCTCCAAACCACTGTTCCGATTAGACCCAAAATCGGGCTGTTACAACTCTCCCTTTTTAGGGATTTTCGTCCTCAAAAATCTTACCAGAAAAGAGGTTTGGGTACTGTTTTCTCATAGCTTCCTCAGGTTCCCACGTAGCCTTTTCAACCCCATGTCGTTGCCATAAAACTTTCACTAGAGCTGTACTTTTATTTCACAACTATTTGACTTTCCAAGCCAAAATCTTTATCGGTTCCTCGCCATACGTCAAATCCGGTCGAATCTCAATCTCTGTTGGAGAAATCACATGTGAAGGATCAAAATGATATCGTTGCAACATCCACACATGAAACACATTATGGATCCTTTACAGCTTTTTCGGTAAAGCTAACCAATATGCTACTGGTCTTATTCTTTCAATAACCTCATACGGCCCAATGAAACGTGGACTCAACTTGCCTTTACGACCAAATCTCAGAATTCTCTTCTACGGAGATACTTTAAGAAATATTTTATCACCGACTTGAAACTCAATCTCTTTTCTTTTCAAATCCACGTAGGATTTCTATTGATCTGACGCTGCTTTCAAATAGTTACGGATTACTTTCGCTTTCTCTTCGATCTCCTTAACTAAATCAACCCCGTGAATCTGTCTCTCACTGAGCTCGGTCCAATACAACGGCTTGCGTCCATACAATGCCTCATACGGTGCCATCTTTGAACTCAACTAAAAACTGTTGTTATAATCAAATTCGACTAAAGGTAGATATTTTTCCCAACTACCTTTGAACTCTAATACACAACTGCGAAGCATATCTTCAAGTACATGAATCGTTCTCTCAGATTGACCGTCGGTTTGCGGATAAAATACGGTGCTAAAATTCAACTTTGTACCCAAAGCTTCTTGCAACTTTTTCTAAAAACGCGAAGTAAACCTCGAATATCTATCCGAAATAATAGAAATAGGTACTCCGTACAATCTCACAATATCTGCAATGTACAATTCGGCTAACTTATCAAGTGAAAAGTCGGTACGTATCAGAATAAAATGAGTAAATTTCGTCAATCTATCAACCACAACCCATACATCATCTTTCTTTTTCGGAGTCAAAGGCAAACCCGTTACGAAATCCATCGTAATTCTGTTCCATTTCCACTCGGGTACCATTATTGGCTGAAGTAAACCCGAAGGTACTTGGTGTACGGCTTTTACTTGCTGTCAAATCAAACATTTCGATACAAATTTAGAGATATCTCGTTCATACCTGACCACCAATACAGTTTCTTCAAATCATTATACATTTTTGTACTTCTCGAATGAATAGACAGACAACCATTATGCGCCTCATGAAGAATTTTCTGAATAACCTCATCATTTTTTGGTACATGTACTCTATCTCTAAACATTCAGCAGTCATCAGAACTGATCCGAAAGTCTAAATCATTACTCGATTCACACTAAGCTCTTTTCGCTTGTAATTCACTATCACTTTTCTGAGCTTCACAAATTTGCTGAAGGAATACCAGTCTAGCTCTCAACTCTGCTAGAATCGAACTATCTTCAGATAAAGCCAACCTCGTATTCATAGCTCTCAAGGCAAGCAAAGACTTTCTGCTAAAAGCGTATACAACTACATTCGCCTTTCCGGGATGGTACTCAATTTCCAACTCATAATCTTTTAGTAACTCGAGCCATCTCTGTTGTCACAAGTTCAAATCCTTTTGAGTCATCAAATACTTCAAGCTCTTGTGGTCGGTATAGATGTGGCACTTCTCACCACACAAATGATGACGCCAAATTTTCAAAGCAAAAACAATGGCGGCCAATTCCAAATCATGCGTCAGATAATTCTTCTCGTGCGGTTTCAACTGTCTCGAGGCATAAGCTATCACTTTGCCCTCTTACATCAACACACACCCCAAACCATTCTATGACGTGTCGCTAGAAATCACAAATTCTTTTCCTGGTTCAGGTTGCACTAAAACTAGTGCCTCAGTCAATAATGCTTTCAACTTCTCAAAACTTTGCTGACATTTTTCTGACCATTCAAACTTAACATCTTTTTGAAACAACTTAGTCATAGGATTAGCAATCATCAAACCCTTAACAAATTATTGATAATAGCCGGCTAAGCCTAAAAAGCTTCTAACCTCTGATACATTTCTCGGTGGCTTCCAGTCAACAATTGTTGAAATCTTACTTGGATCAACCCGAATGCCATCTCCAGAAACAATATGTCCCAAAAATCCTACTTCCCGGAGCCAAAACTCACTTTTACTGAATTTAGCAAATAATTTCCTATCTCTCCAGGTCTGCAATACAGTTATTAAGTGCTCGGCATGCTCAGTCTCATCTCAAGAATAAATCAGAATGTCATCGATGAACACAACCACAAACTTATCCAAATACGGTTGAAAAATTCGATTCATCAAGTCCATAAAAGCAGAAGGAGCACTAGTTAATCCAAAAGGCATAACAAGAAATTCATAATGCCCGTACCTTTTCCTGAAAGCAGTTTTCAGCACATCTGACTCTTTAACTCTGAACTGATAGTAGCCAAATCTCAAATCAATCTTCGAGCATACCGTTGCTCCTTTCAACTAATCAAACAAGTCATCAATCCTTGGCAAAGATACTTGCTCTTTATAGTCACCTTGTTGAGCTGTTGATAATCGATACAAAGTCTCACAGATCAGTCTTTCTTCCTTACAAATAACACTGGAACACCCCAGGGAGAAAAACTTGGTCTCGTAAAACCCTTGTCTGTCAACTCTTGCAATTGAGCTTTTAATTCTTTCAACTCGGTCAGAGCCATCCTATACGGAGTAATCGATATCGGTGAAGTCCCTAGCACTAAATTAATACCAAACTCAACTTCTCTAATCAGTAGCTGATGGGCACGAAACTAACTATAATTTCAACAAAGGCAAGCGCATCTATCGAACAGTAGTATAGTTGTGGTGAGTCTGGAATATCGTATCCTCAAGGACCAAGAGTACTAGTATTAACTATCTTTGTATTATCTAACCTAATAATTAAGGGGATTTATTTTTAATCCAAAATTAACTAACTAATTTAACTAACTATGAATGCGACAGTGAGTAAATTGGGGAAATACTTTTAGACAACTTTATATGAGATAGGCAATACCTAAGGAAGAATCCACCTAGACTTCACTTATTACTTTTGATTCATGCGATTTATTCACTTGGCTTAATCCCTAGAAATCCTTGATTTATGTTAATATCTCTTTCAAGACTAAAAACAACTGACTCTAGGTTGATTAATTAAAATCTCTTTCTAATTAAAACCCCTATTGTCGCATTAACTCGATCTATGGATTCCCTTATTAGGTTTGACCCTAATTCGATAGATTTTCGTCGCCCTATTTCTAAGGTTGCAATCAACTCCGCTTAATTGTGTTGATCTACTCTTAGACAGGGACTTTTGCTCCACAGAATAACCACATTTGGTTTGAATCAATAGCTTGAATTATCAAACAAGAATAAGAACTCACAATTAAGAATAAGCACATGTATTTATCTCATAAATCAAATAATAATAAGATCTATCTTAGGTTTCATCCCCTTAGGTATTTAAGGGATTTAGTTCATACTGATGAAGGGAAACATATTTGAATAGGGAAAACAATAAGACATAAGAAAACCCAAAAACTTCTAAATAACTTGATGCGAGATCCTGAGTCTTGGTGAAGATCCTTCTCCTAAGCTGTTCCCGACGACTGTCTTGGAGTATTTTCTCCTTCTACTCGACGTCTATTCAACGTCCTGTCGACCTCCTCTTTAGGTTGCCCCCTAGGGTGTTTATATAGGCTTTTGAGATGCCTTATTTGGCCCACAAGTAGCCTTTTCATAATAGAATTAATCCTCGGGACGGCAGGGACACGCACGTGGTGGACTCCTTCTGCCGTGGTCGATTCTACTCGCCACACACGGCTGTGTGATCCGCCCGTGGTCGATAGTCCAGGCCGTGTGATTTCTAATGTAGGCCCATTTTGTCCCTTTTTGGCCCGTTTCTCGTTCTTTTCGACTTCCTAAGCTCTTCTGAGTATAAAACATGAAATTAAGAGATTAGGAGTATCGAGTTCATCAAATCCAATAGAAAATCATCCAAAATTAAGCCAAGCATGGGGTTAAAATATGTGTAAATTATGGTTTATCAAATATCCCCACACTTAAGCCTTTGCTTGTCCTCAAGCAAAATCCTTAACTCACAATTAAATTAACTTCCTCAATTTATAATCCTTATCAATAATGTTTCATCATAATTCATAGATAATTTATACATTGATAATTTAATTAGAAGAGTCCTAAAGATTCAAACAATCTAACTCATAAATTTTTATAGCACGAAAATATAGGTGTTTCACTTTACCTAAATAATTACCTCTGATTCAAAACCGACAAGAATTGACATCCTTACTAAAGATTCACTCAAATCACTCAAGGTGTTTAAGGTTCAAATTAATCACTCAAAAAGTCAAACATGAAAAGTTAATCCCATAAGCTTGCATGAAAATCAAATATCCACCACTATAAAATAAGATGATACACAAATCAAAAGGTCTTAAAAGGTGTTAATGGGGCATGGGTTAAAGGTGTGGATATAGGTTGAATTAAGAGGTTATACTCGAGATTGAATTGATAAATTACCTAACTAGAAACAATGAATTAATAATTACATTAATAATAAGAGCTTCTTCTAAAGATGTGAATTTAACTGTTTACGCTCATAAAACATGGGACTAATAATGAATATACTTTCAACTTCTTCTTTTTTCTTTTAGAACATACAATTAACAAGAAAGAACTTAACAATGGAAATAGAGATCACAGTTAGGCCACTGCTCAAATCAAATATCGACAAAAGGGACGTCAAAAGATTAGGGGAAGTAAAAATTTGGTTTTGGGTTAATATTAATGGGTCAGTCAACAAATGGTTTATTAGGCTAAAAAGGGTTCACTAGGGGTTAATTATGGAGGTAGGCTTTTGAGATAAGTGGGTTAAATCCTAGGTGCCCTTATTATCTCAGTATATCAAATCAAAAAGTGTGGTCTCGACATGTATAATCGAAGCAAGTTCTAGAATAACAAATCAATGTTGACACACTCATAATTAATAAAGTGAGCAAGAAAAATATATGCTCTAAAAGGCTCAAAATCTTACAAAAAATTATGGTTTTTGATGTCAACCTTGCAAATTTCAAACTTCAAAGTAATATTTAAGATTAAGGAAACAACCTAATAAATTTTTAATTCTAAAAATAGACTTATCATGCTTGATTCTCTAATGTCTTAAAGTTTAAATCATCAATGCACAATTATCTATAACTTACTCTGAAACATATCAATGAAAATTATAAATCAATAGAAGTTTCATTCTAATAGTAATATGAGAAAGTTACTTAAGAATAAAGCATAATTCAGTATTGTTGACACCTTCCCACACTTAAGATGTACATTGTCCTTAATGTACAAAGATGGATAATATAGTAAGAAAATCATACGAGAGGGAGAGGAGTGAAACTTCCTGAATCATGGATAAAATCCTTGAAATTGAAACTTGTAGAAATGGAACCAATGAAACGCATGATGGACTAGGCAGAAGTGAAGATGTTTGAGAATATTCCAGTTCCTTAGTAGCACCTTGAACCTTTTGAACTGCAGAGTCATCAGTAAAGTTTTAGGGGGTTGTATTAAATAGACATCATTATGATTACTCGATAATAAACAGCTAAAGAAACAAAAAGAAATCAACATAATAAATATAATTTAAAGACAAGAAAGGAAATAGTTTGATAGTTCAACACTTTAACTAAAATAAGGAAAACGAAAAGAAAAATGAAAATGAATGGACTCAAAGGTCCTCATCCCCAGATGGATCGTAAGGTGGGGGTGGCGGCGATATATAGAAGTGCTGACAAATCTGTTGAAGAGTCGCCTCAATGCTGTCGAATCGTAGAGTGTTACCGTTAAATTGCTATGTACAATACTGCTGAACCTAGTGAGGCGCTCAGAAATGTCCGTAAGTGAAGCTGCCACATGAGCTGGTCGGCGTGGCGGTGGTGGCGCAGATGGTGGCTCCTCGTACTGTTAGGGGAAGATGAATAGAGGGTTGGTTTAAATAGAAATAGGGGCACACGGTCAAGAAACACGACTGTATGCTTACTGTTTAGCCCGTGTGTTTCGTAAATTTTGAATTAGGGCGTGTCTGAGTCGTGTTCCCTAGGCGTATTGGGTAGCATAGCCGACTCGCACGGCCATGTCCTGCTTTGTTCGTTTCTCCCACACCTGTATAGAATGTCACACGCCCATGGTAGTTAATCACTGTCAACCACAGCCTCTAGGCACAGGCGTGCCTCAAGCCCGTGTGCACTACTCAGTTTTGCCCACGGCCATATCGCATGACCGTGGCATTTTCATCTCAGCCCGTGTTTTTGAGTCAGTTTTGACCACGGGCGTGTTGTTTTATCGTAGCCCGTGTTGGAAGAAAAATTATTCTTCATTGGCCCCCACGGTCTCCTCCACGCCGATGTCTCTTTCCGTGGTGTCCACACGGCTACGGCCACGCCTGTGTTATAGGCCGTGTGGGTAGGAAATTCTGCACCTAATAAATTGGTTAGTTCTTAGTTAGATGTTTAACATAAAAAATATGGATGTTAGTGAAGTTAGTGCTCGGGTTGCCTCCCAAGAAACGCTCGTTTAAAATCTTAAGCTAAACTTACCCTGTTTTCATTTCTATATGAAGGTTCACGGAGCTAAAGCTCTTTTCTAATATCTCTAAAGTCTTTACCATTATATATTTTAAGTCGTTGACCGTTTACATTGAATGTGCCATAACTCGGATGAGTTACCTCGATTATGCCATAGGGAAAAATAGTTTTTATTAAGAATGGACCTGGCCATCTTGATTTTAGCTTTCCAGGAAAAAAATTGAGCTTTGAATTGTATAGTAGGACAAGATCTCCCACTTCAAATTGCTTCGGTTGCTTCAAATGAGCATCATGGTGTCGCTTTGTTGCCTCCTTATATAGGCGTGAGTTCTCGTAGGCATTAGCTTGCCACTCATCTAGCTCATTCAACTGCATCATTCTTTTCTCACCTGCAAGTTTAAGATCGTAGTTTAAGAATTTTATAGCCCAAAATGCTTTGTGCTCTAATTCAAATGGTAGATGACAACTCTTTCCGTAGACAAGTCTGTATGGGGATGTTCCTATGAGAGTTTTAAAAGCGATTCTATAGGCCCATAAAGCATTGTCTACTTTTAATGCCCAATCTTTTCTGTTTGATTCTACTGTTTTCTCTAAAATACGCTTAAGCTTTCGTTTTGCTACTTCCACTTGTCCATTGGTTTGGGGGTGATAAGGGGTAGCTGTTCTGTGGTGTACTCCATATTTCTTTAGGACTTTATCAAATTGAGTATTACAAAAATGAGTACCCCTATCACTAATAATTGCTCTGGGTGTTCCAAATCGAGAGAAGAGTTTCTTAAGAAACCTCACTACTACTCTAGCATCATTAGTAGGTAAAGCTTGGGCTTCCACCCATTTTGACATATAATCTACTACTACTAAGATGTATTTATTCCCAAATGAGCTAGAGAATGGACCATAAAATCAATACCCCATACACCAAATATTTCACATGATGGCATATACGTTTGAGGCATTTCATCACGTTTAGAGATATTACCTGTTCTCTGACATCTATCACACGAAGCAACATACCTGTTAGCATCTTTGAACAGAGTGGGCCAATAAAAACCTGATTCAAGCGTTTTATGTGCTGTCCTAATCCCACTGTAATGTCCTGATAGTCCTGAATGACAATGTTCTAGGATTTTACTTGCTTTTGCCTTTGTACCACATCTTCGAATTATTTGATCTGTACATATACGGAAAAGAAATGGGTCCTCCCAAAAATAGTTTTTCGCATCAGCAAAGAATCGCTTCTTTTGATGATGTGTTAACCTTTTTGGTAGGATGTTAGCAGCTAAGTAGTTTGCAATGTCTGCAAACCAAGGTACCTCGGAGTTAGATATGGGAAATAGTTGTTCTTCAGGAAACGAGTCGTTTATCTCACTCTCATCTAGTTCTTTGATATATGGATTTTCAAGCCTAGAAAGATGGTCTACTGCAAGATTTTTAGCTTCTTTCTGATCTTGAATCTCCAAATCAAATTCCTATAAGAGTAAAATCCATCTTATGAGTTGAGGTTTTGCATCAGATTTAGTTAAGAGATAACAAAGAGCTGAATGGTCAGTGTAAACGACAACTTTAGATAATATCAAATACTGTCTAAATTTATCAAATGCAAAAATGACAGCTAGCAATTCTTTTTCTGTGGTGGTGTAATTTGCTTGTACGGCTGTCAATGTTTTGCTAGCATAATAGATCGACTGAAAATGTTTGTCTCTTCGTTGTCCCAAAACTGTACCCATTGCAAAGTCACTCGCATCACACATTAGTTCAAAAGGTAAATTCCAATCAGGTGCAATTATAATTGGAGCATTTATTAATTTATTTTTAAGGGTATTAAATGCTTCTAAACATTCCTGATCAAAATCAAAAGGCACATCTTTCTCTAGTAGTTTTGTTAAAGGCTTAGCTATTTTAGAAAAATCCTTAATAAATCTTCTATAGAATCCATCATGTCCTAAAAAGCTTCTAATAGCCTTAACTGAACTAGGAGAAGGTAATTTTTCTATGGTTTCAATTTTTGCTTTATCAACCTCAATTCCTTTACTAGAAATTTTGTGGCCTAACACAATCCCTTCTCGAACCATAAAGTGACATTTTTCCCAATTAAGCACAAGGTTCGTTTCCTCACATTTCATTAGAACTCGTTTTAAATTTTTAAGGCAAAGATGGAAAGAATTACCAAATATCGAAAAGTCATCCATAAATACATCCATAATATCTTCCACGAGTTCATCAAAGATGGCTAGCATGCAGAGCTGAAAAGTCATAAGAGCATTACATAATCCAAAAGGCATTCTACGATAAGTAAACGTATCGTATAGACATGTAAATGTTGTTTTTTCTTGATCCTCAAGAGCTATTAGGAATTGAAAGTAGCCAGAGAGTCTGTCTAGGAAGCAGTAGTACATATACCTAGATAATCTTTCTAACATTTGATCAATAAAGGGTAAAGGGAAGTGATCTTTTCTCGTAGCATCGTTCAACTTGCTATAGTCAATGCAGACTCTCCAACCTGTGACTGTTCTTGTAGGAATCGATTCATTCTTTTCATTAGCTACAACAATCATGCCTCTTTTGTTAGGGACAACCTACACAGGACTTACCTAAATACTGTTAGAAATAGGATAAATAACTCCAACATCTAGAAGTTTAATTACCTCAGCTTTAACAACTTTCTTCATGTTGGGATTCAATAGTCTTTGAGGTTGCACACATGGTTTATATTCATCTTCCATTAAAAATTTGTGGGTGCAAAACGATGGACTTATCCCTTTAATGTCAGAAATCTTCCAAGCTATGGCTCTTTTATGCTCTTTTAGTACCTGTAGCAACTCGGCTTTCTCTTTTGGTTCCAGTTCTGAGGAGATGATTACTGGTAGTGTAGAATTATCTCCAAGAATGCATATTCTAAGTGATTTGGTAACTGTTTTAATTCCAATTTGGGTGGTTCTTCAATAGAGGGTTTTTGTTTTAGTTCATCGTTTATTTCAATGCCCTCGTCTTTCTTTTGTCTAGGGGAGGACGTATTAGATTTTAACTCATTAGTATCGTCATCTGCCACCTCACCTTGGGTAAGACACAGTTCCAATGTGTCGTCATGGATGATTTCCTAAAAAGAATCTTGAATAAAATGATCAATGGCATCAATAAAATAATAGGAATCATCTTGCTCTCTAGAATATCGCATAGCATCGTAAATTTTAAAAATTATTTCCTTGTCGCCTACCCTTAGCACAAGTTTACCATCACCTATATCAATAACAGCCCTAGCAGTAGCTAAAAAGGGGAGTTCTAGAATTAAAGGTGCCTCAACGTCCTTATCTATGTCAAGCACAAAAAAATCAACAGGGAATATAAATTTATCAACTTTTACCAGAATATCTTCAATAATTCCCCTTGGATATTTAATAGATCTGTCAGCTAATTGAATAATCATTCTAGTGGGTTTTGGTTCCCCAAGACCAAGCTGCTTGAACATTTTATAAGGCATTAAATTAATACTGGCACCTAAATCAGCTATTGCTTTCTCAATATTAAACTATCAATTGAACAGGGAATAGTGAAACTTCCTGGATCTTTCAATTTGGCTGGTAGCTTATTTTGGAGAATAGCTGAACATTCCTCGTTGAGTTCCATGGTTGATATCTCTTCAAACTTCCTTTTATTTGTTAGAAGCTCTTTTAGGAATTTTGCATATGTCGGCATCTGCGAAATAACTTCAACAAAAGGTAAGTTAATATGTAATTTTTTGAAAAGTTCAAGAAATTTACCATATTGTGCGTCTAAGCGATCTTTCTTTAGCTTTGCTGGATATGGAATCGGTGGTTTATATTCTTCACATATCGGTTTACATTCTTGTTTACTTCCTCACCTTTTTCCTTATCAGTTTCTTGTGGCATCTTCTTTTCTGCTTCAACCAATACCTTCCCATTCCTTAATGTTACTGCCTTCACTTGCTCTTTTGGTTTAGGTTCGGTATTATTAGGTAAACTACCTGGTTTCCTTTCAGAAACTAACTTGGTCAGCTGTCCTATTTGATTTTTAAGCCCTTGAATTAATGTTTGCTGATTTTTAAACACCATTTCAGTATTCTGAAAATGATTTTCTGTAACTGAAATAAAGTTTGCTAACATATCTTCAAGGTTTGGCTTTTTCTCTTGTGGGTAAGGTTGCTGTTGAATGCCTGGAGGGGGTTGTTGTCGTTGATTTCCTTGGCCACCCCATGAAAAGTTGGGGTGGTTCCTCCAACCTCGATTATAAGTGTTACTATAAGAGTTATTTTAAGGTCTAAAATTATTACCCATATAGTTCATCTATTCTCTTTCTATGCCAGGGCTGTAGGGCGGATATTCTATATTGTTCGTCCCTCCTCCATTTGTTTCACACTGCATCACTGGGTGTACTTGTGAAGAACTACACAAACCATCAATCTTTTTACTTAAAAGTTCTACCTGGTTTGATAGCATGGTCACTGCGTCGAGGTTGAAAACACTAGCGGCTTTTGTTGGCTTTGTCCTCATAACTTGCCACTAATAGTTATTCAGTGCCATCTCCTCTATAAACTCATAAGCCACTTCAGGGGTCTTATTATTTAGGGTTCCACCGGTGGCTGAATCAATCAACTGCCTAGTTGAGGGGTTCACACCGTTGTAAAAGGTTTGAACCTATAACCATAAGGGTAACCCATGGTGAGGGCATCTCCTTAGTAGATCTTTATATCTCTCCCATGTGCCGTAAAGTGTTTCTAGATCCATCTGTACAAAAGAAGAAATATCATTCCTCAACTTAGCCGTTTTAGCCGGCTGAAAATATTTGAGTAAAAATTTTTTGATCATTTGGTCCCATGTAGTGATTGATCCTCGTGGTAATGAATTCAACCACTATTTGGCTTTGTTCCTCAACAAAAAGGGAAACAACCAAAGGTGAATGGCACCATCAGAAACGCCATTGATTTTGAAGGTATCACATAATTCTAAAAAATTTGCTAAGTGATTGTTTGGATCATCATCCTGTAAACCATCAAACTGAACAAACTGTTGAATCATCTGTATAGTGTTAGGTTTCAGTTCAAAATTATTTGCAGCAATAGCAGGTCTAACAATACTTGATTTAATTCCTATTAAATTAGGTTTAGCATAATCATACATAGTACGAGGAGCAGGATTTTGATTCACCGGATTCGCAACAATCGAATTATTATCGGCCATCTCTCCGGTAATATTGGTTTCGTCTTCTTGCTCTTCTTTTATGTATTGTAAGCTTCGTCTTATTTCTCTGCGTTTTCTGTGAATGGTACCTTCTATATCACTGCAAAAACTCAAGGGTCCTGACGGCTTCCTTCTAGTCATAAACTAGAATTACCTGCCAGAAGCAAATAAAGAAAAATTAGCAAAGTTAAAAATAAAGATAAATTATAAATAAATAAAATGGCTAAATTAATAAAAATTTAGTTTTCCTAATATCTTAGTCCCCGGCAACGGCGCCAAAAACTTGATGGGCTCGAAACTAACTATAATTTTGACAAAGGCAAGCGCACCTATCGAACAGTAGTATAGTTGTGGTGAGTCCAAAATATCGTATCCTCAAGGACCAAGACTACTAGTATTAACTATCTTTTTATTATGTAACCTAATAATTAAGGGGATTTATTTTTAATCTAAAATTAACTAACTAATTTAACTAACTATGAACGCGACAGAGAGCAAATTGGGGAAATACTTTTAGAAAACTTTATATGAGATAGGCAATACCTAAGGAAGAATCCAGCTAGACTTCACTTATTACTTTTGATTCATGCGATTTATTCACTTGACTTAATCCGTAGAAATACCTGATTTATGTTAATATCTCTTTCAAGACTAAAAACAACTGACTCTAGGTTGATTAATTAAAATCTCTTTCTAATTAAAACCCCTATTCTCGCATTAACTCGATCTATGGATTCCCTTATTAGGTTTGACCGTAATCTGGTAAATTTTTGTCGCCTTATTTTTAGGGTTGCAACCAACTCCGCTTAATTGTGTTGGTCTACTCTTAGACAGGGACTTTTGCTCCACTGAATAACCATATTCGATTTGAATCAATAATTTCAATTATCAAACAAGAATAAAAACTCACAATTAAGAATAAGCACAAGTATTTATCTCATAAATCAAATAATAATAAGATCTGTCTTAGGTTTCATCCCTTTAGGTATTTAAGGGATTTAGTTCATACTGATGAAGGGAAACATATTAGAATAGGGAAAACAACAAAACATAAGAAAACCCAAAAACTTCTAAAGAACTTGATGGGAGATCCTGAGTCTTGATGAAGATCCTTCTCCTAAGCTGTTCCCGACAACTGTCTTGGAGTATTTTCTCCTTCTACTCAGCCTCTATTCGACGTCCTGTCGACCTCCTCTTTAGGTTGCCCCCTAGGGTGTTTATATAGGCTTTTGAGATGCCTTACTTGGCCCACAAGTAGCCTTTTTCAAATAGAATTAATCCTCAGGACGGCAGGGACACGCCAATGTGACATGCCCGTGGTGGACTCCTTCGATCGTGATCAATTCTGTTCACCACACACGGCCGTGTGATTTCTAATGTAGGCCCATTTTGTCCCTTTTTGGCCTGTTTCTCATTCTTTTCGACTTCCTAAGCTCTCCTGAGTATAAAACATGAAATTAAGAGATTAGGAGTATCGAATTCATCAAATCCAATAGAAAATCATCCAAAATTAAGCCAAGCATGTGGTTAAAATATGTGTAAATTATGGTTTATCAGTGGCAACCCAAACAACTCTTCAGGAAAAACATCTGGATATTCACAGACTACCGACATTGATTCAAGTTTCAATTCAGACATCTTTGTATTCAGCACATAAGCAAGATAAGCTTCACAACCTTTTCTTACGTATCTCTGAGCAGCTATAGACGAAATCACAATAAGCAATTCACTTGATTCATCAGTTTCAACCCGAAGAACTTGACCATTTTCACATTTCAATTCAATAGTTTTCAGTCTACAATTTACTACTATATCATGCAGTGTTAACCAATCCATACCCAAAATAATGTCAAATTCATCAAATGGCAACAACATTAAGTCAGCCAGAAAATAGTGACCACGAATCATCAAAGAAGAATTCTTGCAAACTTTATAAACTAGTATATTTTCCTAAGGGGTTTGACATTTTTATTAGAAACTTAGTAAACTCAACAGGAAAACTCTTACTAGATACCAGATTCGCACAAATATAAGAATGAGTCGATCCAGGATCGATCAATGCAATAACATTAGTATCATAAAGAGAAAATGTACCAGTAATCACATCGGGAGATGACACATCCTCGCGCATACGTATTCCATAAGCTTTAACAGGTGCTGTAGCTTTGGATCTCACAGCTGAATCCTTCGTCGCACCTTTACTGTTAGTTCTATTCCTGGCATTTCTCGGTGGCCTACCCCTATTAATCGTATTACTCAGCCTTGCACTAAAATATTGTTCTTTCTCAGCCATCTTAAGGCAATCTTGGATAAAATGCTCTTGAGAACCACAGTTGAAACAAGCTCGGTCATTCATCCTACACTCGCTGAGATGTCTTCTTCCATAATACTGACATTCAAGTCTGTTAGACCTAACATTACCCACGTTTGCCATTTAAGTAGCTTGAGATTTAAAACCTGAATATTGCTTCCCGCGGTCTTTGTGCGAATACCCAGCTGAAACATTCGAACGAGAATACATTTCTCTAGATTTCTTTGACTGAGATTGAAATGACTTACTCATCGGCCTTTTTCTTGTATCTATAACCTCACTCTCGGCCTTTCTTTTCTCTTTGCTTAGCTCTTCAGCTTTGCAAGCTCGTTCAACCAATACAACAAAGTCCTTTAGTTCCAAGATTCCAACTAACAGTAGGTTGTCTCCATTCAGCCCATCTTTGAACCTTTTACACATAATAGCCTCGAAGGAAACACACTCTCAGGCATACATACTGAGCTTGACAAATTCTCGCTCATACTCTATCACTAACATTCGGCCCTGTTTCAGCTCAAGAAATTCTTTACGTTTTTGATCGATGAACCACTGACTAATGTATTTCTTTCAGAATTCCTCTTGAAAGAATTCCCGTGTAACCCTCTCTCTCGGTACCACAGATACTAGTGTCTTCCACCAGTGATATGTTGTGTCCCTCAATAATGATATAGCACATTTCAAGCATTCTTCGGGTGCACATAATAACTCATCAAATACCCTGATAGTATTCTCAAGCCAAAACTCGGCTCTCTCGGGGTCATCATCTACATTAGCCCTGAATTTCTCAACCCCTTGCTTTCGAATCTTATCAACCGGAGGCTTATTCAGTCTTACAAATTCCACACTTTGAGGAGCTACGAGAATCGGTTAGGGATAAGGAGGGGGTGGAGGATGTTGGGCACTCAGATTTGCTCGAACAAACTCTAAATACCACTAGCTCATCATGTGGAGGAAAGCTTCCTTAGCCCCTTCTCCTCCTCCTTGACTAACCGTGGAAGGTCTAGTTTAAGATGGTGCTGCCCCTTGAGTGGGAGCCGGTGTATTGCTTTCTACTTCATCAGCTACAACTTGGTCGAGATCCATTTACTATATGAAAACATGGTTTAAAATTGTCAGAAGTCATTACACTATCACAGTTCATTTATGGCATGTATAGCTAGACTCTTACACATGCTACGTTAGTCTGAGAATCGACTAAACTGTAGCTCTGATACCACTAAATGTAACACCTTTTACCCGTATTAAACGTTGGAATAGGGCTCGAGCCATTACCGAACTTATAACACAAGCATTCACAAAATTTTGAGTCATAAATTTGCGTCCAAATAAAAACCATTCATATTCAATCATAAAGTCCCTTTACGAGCCTACGAGGCCCAAAACATGTTTTGGAAGTGGTTCAGAACTAACCTGAGAACTTTAGAAAATTTTTACACAACTTAGAAAATTTTTCATGTTATAAAGGTCACATACCCGTGTGGTTCAAGAGACATGCCTATGTGACCTTCAGACACGCCCGTACTACAAGCCGTGTTCAATTTAGGGTGCTCTTTGACATGTACCACATGGTCGTGCCACACGGTCATGTGTTAGGCCGTGTGGTCAATTTAATTTTCATAATTTTTCATAAAATGGGTGCAGACTTCACACAGCCGGGGCACATGCCCGTGTTTAAGGCTGTGTAGCACACACGGCTGAGACACACGCCCGTGTCTCTACCCATGTGCTATATTCTGGACATTCTGTTTTTCAAAATTAAGGTGCAGGAGACACATCACCGGAACACATGCCCGTGGGGGTAGACCATGTGTCACACACATCCTAGACACGTGCCCGTTTGGAGAAAATAAGGCTATTTACCAAGCCATTTACCACCCCTTTAATGCACACACCTACATAAAATAACATAACACCAATTCAAGCTTATACATACAACCAAATCATCCACAACCAAGACATCAATACATCATTCACATGCTAACATCTATAATACGTAAACATCAAGTAACTTATCAATTTAAATCATGCAAGTTTCCATGATCATGAATGGCATCATCATATGAATATACTTGTGCCAATATTAGCCAATTTCAAAATGGCCTTATACAAAATGAACTTCTAATCAGCATAAGCCAACACATTTGGCCAAATCAATTATGACACATAACAAAATGACCAAGTCCCCTATACATTGCATAATTCAAAATGTTGAATTCATTGATACCAAAATAATTGTTGATGGTGTGTATAGATCTTCGAATATCTCCGAACCCTGAGCTAGCTTAGTTACACTATAAGACAAGGAAAAGGAAGGGGAGAAAGCTATATAGCTTAGTAAGTTCCTACGCAAATAATAAGCATTATCACCACACATTTAGCATACAATTTACATAATAAAAATTAGCATGAATGTTATAATGATCATTATGTCAGAGTCTCAAAAATTTATAACAAGAATGATCGAGCCTAGAAACTAATTATGACAATGATTGAGGCAAGCGCACCTATCGAACAGTAGTATAGTTTAGTGGCAAGACCGGATTGTCGAACCCAAAAGAACCAAAAGTACTAGTACTAACTTTCTTTTTATTATTTAGCCTAAAATCAAAGTGAATTATTAATTAATCTAAAATTAACTAACAACTAAGCTAAAGATGCAAAGACAAAGAGAATGAATTGGGGAAAATACTTATGGGAAAAATCAATTGATTAAAACAGTACCCGAGGAAGAATCCACCTAGACTTCACTTGTTATTTAACTCTAAACCAGACGATTTATTCACTTGACTTGATTCGTAGGATTCCCTAATGTATATTAATATCTCTCTCGAGGCTACTAACGTCTAACCCTAGGTTGATTAATTGAAACCTCTTTCTAATTAAAACCCTTAGAATTGCATTAACTCGATCTATGGACTCCTATATTAGGTTTGACCGTAATCCGGCAGATTTTCGTCATCCTATCTCTAGGGTTGCGATCAACTCCGCTTAACTATGCTAGATCTACTCTTAGACAGGGTCTATTCCTCCTCTGCCTAAGCACATCAATACTTGAATCAATATCCTGAAATATTAAAACAAGAATTAAGAACACATAGTTAAGAACAAATCAAGTATTTATCATATGGTTCAGAAAACAATAACAAGATCCGTCTTAGGTTTCATCTCCCTCAGGTATTTGAGGGGTTTAGTTCATAATAATAAAAGAATACATCTCAGAAGAAAATATAAAACAAAACATAAGAAAAACCCTAAAAACCCCCTGAAGGAATTGAAGAGAAGATCCTCTATTTTGAGTATAACTTCGGCTTCTTGAGATGAATCAACTGGCTTTCTTCGAGTAAATTCCACAATTATGCCTCTTTGGCTCGGCTCTTCGGCCTAACTGGACGCGCCTTGAAGGTTGGCCTTTAGTGTGTTTATACAGGCTTTTGGAATGGCTTTCTTTGCCTCTAAGTACCCAAATCCGAGTGAAATTCAAACAGGTCACGTCAGGGACACGCCCATGGCACACGCCCGTGTGAATCGTGGCCAGGCCGTGTTCGAGTCTGTTGATGAGGAACGAACGTGTGGTCTTGGGCCCAGGCCGTGTCAATTTTGTGATATGGCTCATTTACTCTGTTTTAGGCCCGTTTCTCGTTCTTTTCATCATCCGGTGCTCTCTTAAGTATAAAACATGAAATCAAACGATTAAGAGCACCAAATTCCACAATTCAGGGTTTAAATCATCCAAAAGTATGCTAAATGTGGGATTAAAATATGTATATATTATGGTTTATCATATAATAATCTTATGATCATAACTTACTCAATCACCACCGTACCAAGGGTTCATCACATATTGAGCTCGTTACTTATGATTTTTATGTACATACCTATACCAACTCGCATCATAACCATATTCTTTCACAGCTTTGACATTCCAGTTAAACACTCAAAATATTAATAGATACTCGAAAATCTTGCGCATAAGTGCCATATATGTAGCTAAAGCTACCTCATATCTCATAATACATATAGACTCGCTTTCGAGCAATTTACAGGCATGCTCACCTATGCTGTCAGTCAGGACGTAGCTACACAGTGCTTCTCACACAAGCTGTTAGGTATCCGCAACACATGCTGGACTACCCAGCCACTGGTAGGACATACAAGATCAGCACCTGGAGCACATAATCGCATATACACATGGGTTCCTAGTGACATGTCACTCGTATCCTATTCTATTCCTAAGGTTCAACCGGGATTTCTCATTTTTCGAAACTTTGTCGAATAGGTCCAAAGAGTTAATCACAATTCATACAATATCAAAGCATTTAAAACATAAATATAACAATGCATTATTTACATACGAACTTACCTCGGTACAAAAAAAAAAAGTAGAATTGGACCTAATCTTCAAACACTTTATTTTCCCCCCAATATAGATCTAAACCTCATTTTTCTTGATCTATAATAACAAATTTAACTCATTTAATACTCTCACATTCAATTCAGTCCAAAAATCATAATATGGAAAAATTACATTTTGCCCCTAACTTTTCAACTTTTTACATTTTAGTCCCTATGCTCGTAAAATGATTTTCATTCGATTTGTTCATTACCCAAGCCTAGCCGAATCTTTTTCATGCTCATAGCAGCCCACTTTTTTAATTTATTCACATTTTTACTACATATTTTACAACTTTTACAAATAGGCCTTTTTAGGCATTTTCATCCAAAATCACTTAGTAAAAGTTGTTTATCTAACATCAAATATACATAATCTACCATTAGAAATCAAAATACATAAATATCTAACATGGGTAAATTTTTAGACTTTGATTTTCTTTCAAATTAGTCCTTGAAATAGCTAGATTAGGTTGCAAGGATCTCAAAAACATAAAAATCATGAAAAACGGGGTAAGAACGCACTTTCAATCGAGCTTGGAAGATGAACATACCCTAGCTATGGACTCCTCTTATGAATTTCGGCCAAGGGACTAATTTGATGAAGATGAACGTCTTTTATTTAGTCAATGTTTTCTTTATTTACCATTTTACCAAAATGCCTTTAGTGCCAAACTTTGAAATTTCACCTAGCCGTGTCCCTTTTTGTCCATACTAGTATAATGGTCTAATTACCATTTAAGGACCTCCAATTTAAAATTTCATAGCAATTAGGCACCTCTAGCTTCTATAACACACATTTTGCACCTTTTGCAATTTAGTCATTTTAACTAAATTGACTGCCCAAACATCAAAATTTTCGAACGACATTTTCACGAAATCGTTCCATAAAATTGTAGAACACAAAAATATAATAAAAATGAATTTCATTGCATCAAATTTGTGGTCCTGAAACCACTGTTCCGACTTGACCCAAAATTGGGTTGTTACATGGACACTCGAACTCCTAACTCCCTAGTAATCTGTCCTCGAACCGCTGTGATTGTAATGGTACTAAATAATACTGTAGACTTATCAAAATTAATGCATTGTCCCAAATTCAACTCGTACTCCTTCAAGACATCCTTTAGTACCCTAAGAGTAGCTTCACCAAATTAAATGTAATCATCCGCAAACAAGAGATGAGTTATACACGACCCATTCCTGCTATCCCTGGCCCCTCGAGAGAGTCCATCACGCTTTGCAAGCCTAATTAGGGAGGATAAACCTTCATTGCAAATAAGAAAAAGAAAAGGGCTAAGAGGTTCCCCTTGCCGCAAACCTTTTGATGGTAGGAAAAAAGACCCCCTCTTCCATTTAGATTAATCGAGTCTAAAGCTGTTGTTATACACTTCATGACTAAATTTATCAATGACGCCAAAAAGCCCATCCTCTCCATCATAGTACTCAAGAAAACTCATTCCACCCTATCATAGGCTTTAGACATGTCTAATTTCAACACCATGAGTCCTTTTTTGCCAATCTACTTTTGTTTGAATGTATGCTGTAACACCCCCAAACCCGGCCCACGAGCCTTGACCGGATCTGGTTATGTCACTGCGGAAAGACGGTTGAAAATCTTTTTGACTTCAGAATAATCATGAAAATTTGTTAACTTTTGAAAACCATGTCCATTTAAAATTATATGAAAAACCTTAGTGTTATAAAATGTCTGAATTTTAACTTTATTACGCATATATATAATTTGAATAAATAGATTGCTGAGAATAAAATCATTTTCATATAGTAATTTAGGTTAGTCAAGCCATAATTAACATAATATCAAAACAATAGTAAGGCCCTTATTACAACCAAATATTTAAACAAAATACTTAATTTCGAAAGTGCATAAAATAATCAAAATATCTTCTTGTGCATGGTCCACCCTGTGTCCTCTCCGAACCCGATCCAACTTTGCGCATCACCTGAAAATGTTAAAGGAAAAAGGTGAGTCACCAAGACTCAGTGTGTAACCCTTTTTCCCGGTTTAGCAAAACATCATACACAAATCATAATCATGTTCAACATGCACAAGTTTCAATATGCACCCAGCCGAGCCATCCGGAACGCCTTTCTCCACCCCGTGTGGTACCAAACCACTGGTGGTGCCAAACCACTGGTGACTTAAAGTCACGATATCCATTAATATTGTGGTGCCAAACCACTGGTGGTGCCAAACCACTGGTGACCCGAAGTCACAAATCAAATGATGGGGCCAACCCATCGTGTGATACCAAATCACTGGCGACGATCCCATATTACCAACTGTGGGGCCAACCCACTGTGGTGCTAAGCCACTTGGACAAGACGCTATGAGGTGCCAAACCTATGGAGGTGCTAAACCTCTGGTGACCAAAGTCACGAAATGTGGTACCAAACCACTAGTGTCCGTCGACACGAATATCACTTCCCCCTCCTCTCATCAACCCACATCAATCAATGATATGCATACAACAGAGATCATGCCAACATGCTTATTTATCAACATGCACTGGATTTACCATTAGCCATCACTGTATATTCTACGCATACCAAATACGTCATGCTTCCCAAAAGCATCAAATAGTAAACTCATATTGACAAGGACTTACCTGAATCCTTGCTTATACCTTTTATGGTATTAAATCCAAATCTACACAAATCAGATTTAGCATACACAAACACTTAGCGCATTATTTAGTTATAAAGTGTATATGTACACACTTGTTGAAACGCAAGCCTGAATCCCAAAGAACCGATCTAAGACGCTCGATTACCTTGCTCCTATAATTGGCCAAACATGAGATTAGCAACCTAGACCATTTGGCCAAAACAATTAAACCAAAGGGGTTAACGTTTGAACCCTTACCTTACAATCAATTTGGTTTCCTACCAAATACCGAACCAAACGATGATTCTCTCTTACGCAAGCGGCCACCCAATCGATCACCCACAGATGGAGGCTTCGCTTGACTGTTTTGAAATCTCGGATGCCCTATAACAATTCGGTTCTAACATGTGATTAGCACCCTTAACAACAATTGCCGAAACCAACTCTTACCTTTGTAAAAGTCGACAGAGAACAGAGAGGGAAGAAATAGCCATTCGGCTAAACCACCTACCTTCCTCTAAACCCGACTGGAACCAAACTAGAAGAGATCCACACCACACTAATATTCGGCCAAGATGAAAGCTAAAAGGAGAGGGGACTTTCAGCACACCAAAAGGGAGAGATTCGGCTAGAGAAGGAGACTATTCAGTTTTGAAGAAACAAGAGAAGAAAATGGAATGTTGCTGGGGTTTAAAGAGGTGCTACGGCAACAATAAAAGGAAAAGGGATTTCGGTTTAGGAACAATTGAGATGAAAATGAAAATGGAAGGAAAAGTGGCTTGAAGTTTCGGCCAAGGTGAACTAATGAAGAGAAGGAGGTGTTTTTGGAGTGTGAGAAGAAAAAGAGTGTAGGCTTTAGAAGAGAGAGCTAAAATTCGGCAAAAAGGAAGCTCACCACCCTTTAAATAGCATTCGGCCACCCCCTAATCTTCATGGCCGAAAATGCCAACAAGAAGACCCCTTAGCCGTCCAACACCTTCACCTCTCACCCAATCCCTTGATTTCCTCCTAAATTCACTCTATACCAACCTTTCAAAAAAAATTCAAACTAAAACCAACTCAAGCCTTCTCTTAGCCACACATTTAAAACAATTTGACTCAGTCAAATTCCCCTTTTAAAGTGCCATGGCCAAATCCAACACTTCCCTCTCTCCTGACGCAAAAACCAAAACCAAAATGCTGCCCTTGCAGCTCGAACTCTGGCCCCCCTTGCACCTTGAGTCTTAATCTCCCAAATAATTCTCTTAAGACCTCTAAAGCCAAGCTCCCCTTCTTAACACTAAAAATTCAATAATTCCTTAAGCCTTCCCCTACCTTCTAGGGTTCTCCAAACCCCCCTAAAACTCATACAACTTCACTATAAGCCTACCATCTCTTGAGTTATACACTAAATGCATAACCCCTAGAACCAGGGTGTTACAATTCTACCCTCCTTAAAAATAATTTCGTCCTCGAAATTACTTGGCTAGACTAACACCACACTACGCTATAGCTGCGCACTCTGATCATAAAGAACCATCATATTTCTAGGCACAGTTCCTAAGTTTGCACTCAAGGTTCTAGATACTTTACTAGCAATAAAACAAACTGCCACTATAGCGCACAAAACAATCAAGAATACTCCAAACATAAGAACTTACCCGCTGACAAATCTGGCACATCATCATCTTCCTTAAACGAATCGCATATACGGACACAGGTTGTCTTGCCTCAGTGCTACCACTACCTTGGCCTACGCCTCCACGACCTCGGCCGGAACCATTCACTCTATGGTTCGGACCACGACCCCTTGTCGCCTACTGGCCACCTCTGCCCGGCTGCACATAGCCTCGACTTACTGTCCGAGTCCTATTCGGATTCTGGGGACAATCCTTAATCAGATGAGTCTTAGACCTACATCTGAAACACTCTCGCTCCCAATTCCAGCACTCGCCAACGTGATACCTTCCACATTGAGCACATGGACGATCCGAATTCCCAGCAGCTGCCTTAGAAATACGAGTAAAAGTCTCAACTCTCGGTCTTTTCTGAAATCTCCCAAACGATTCCGGCGATCCCAAACTCCTCTTATCCTTGTTTCTTCCTCTATCTCTATTCTGCCTCTCAGTCCTGTTGACCTCCTCATCTATCCGAGCTTTCTCTACTATAATGGTGATACCACTGACCACATTGGCTCCTGCCACTCGCTCAAGCACTCGCAGCATAGCCTGCGATACTGCATCGTCTCCTCCTGTCTGATCCTGATGTTCAGCCTCAACAGCTGGTGGTGGCGGCACATTGCTCTCTAACCCATGGCCAGACCCAACCGATTCCGATACTGCCATCCTGCCTCTACCACGACCATGAGCATTGCGACCACGTCCCCTAGAACTCATATCTAGTGTCGTGATTTAATCTGATTAAAAGTTTTATGCATTAGAAATTTGGTTCCACTATTTATCCACGAGCAAATTTTATGAAATGAAGTTTCCTGAAGTAGTTCTTTCGATCAATCAAAGTTTCATCTCAAGTTCTCTGTTCTAATTCAAACATTCATATTCTTCACTAAAGACACATTCATTCATCCATGTCACTTTCTTGAGCATTCCCAACCCAGGGGTAATTTCGTCATTTTCCTATAGGGGTGTTTTGGTAAATGAATCAGGGTTAATTTTGAAAATAGTTTTCAAATTAAAGGTATTTCAGAATTTACAAAATTTCGGGGGTCATCTTGAAATTTTTTTTTTCAAATCAGAGGTGTTTACAAAAATTTCAGAAATCGGGGTTATTTCAGTAATTTTGGAAGTTAAGGGCATTTTCGTAAATTTCCCAAATCAGGATATCTCGATATTTGTAAAACAGAAGTTTTCAGTATTTTTGTAAAGTAGAAATATTTTAGTAAAAGTCGAGAGTATTATGAAAGTTTGGAAACCAAGGGTATTTTGGTAATTTTATCAACCAGGTGTATTTTCGTAAATTTTTCCAAAGTCAGAGTATTATTTTGAAATCCAGAATTTTGGATACTTTTGCAAAGTAGGGAAATTTTATTAAAATTAGGGTTAAACCGGAAATTTTGAAAGTCAGGGGCATTTTAGTAATTTTTAACACAGGGGTATTTTTGTAAATTTTTCCCAAATCAGAGTACCTTAATATTTTGAAACTCGAGATTTTGGTATTTTGCAAAGTAAAATCCTTTTAACAAAAGTTGAAGGTAATACGATAATTTTACAATACAGGGGCATCTTTGTAATTTTGCAAGTAGGGGTATTTTTGTAATTTTGTAAACCGAGAAAATGTCTCTCAAAATCAGATTTAGGGTTTACAAACCAAAGGGGTAAATTTTGGAAATTTTAAAACTAAGGGTTTTAAAATAGTAAGGCTAATCCCTTTCGGGTTTTAATAATCGGTTTAGCCTATGAACAAGTCCTCTTAGTTAAGGTGAACCGTAGCTACGCACCAGGTAGGATTCGAGTAAAGAGGAGGTGAGTCGCTAGGACTGCTTAAATACCAAGCTCTTACTGAATACCATTCCTAGACATGCGTACAGTGGTTACCATACCTTAACTCGGCGACTTACTTCACAGGTTTGTTTAGCAGCCTTAAGTCTTATGCATGTGTTTGAGTAGAGGTCCAATAGCCCTAACATTCTATTCTACGAGCCCAAATAAACCCATAACAATTCATATAAACAAATCACTCCAAAAGTCCAAGTACTTACAGTGGACTTGAATTGAGAATACAGTGCCATGCCGAATAACTTTGAAAAATAATTCATAAAAGCCTATATTTTTGAAAAGCCCATTTTGAAAATGTTTTTGGGCCCAAAACCCTCAAAGCCAAGTTTTGAACCGGGCTCTGATACCAATCTGTAACACCTCCAAACCCGGCCCACGAGCCTTGACCGGATCTGGTTATGTCACTGCGGAAAGACGGTTGAAAATCTTTTTGACTTCAGAATAATCATGAAAATTTGTTAACTTTTGAAAACCATGTCCATTTAAAATTATATGAAAAACCTTAGTGTTATAAAATGTCTGAATTTAAACTTTATTACGCATATATATAATTTGAATAAATAGGTTGCTGAGAATAAAATCATTTTCATATAGTAATTTAGGTTAGTCAAGCCATAATTAACATAATACCAAAACAATAGTAAGGCCCTTATTACAACCAAATATTTAAACAAAATACTTAATTTCGAAAGTGTATAAAATAATCAAAATATCTTCTTGTGCATGGTCCACCCTGTGTCCTCTCCGAACCCGGTCCAACTTTGCGCATCACCTGAAAATGTTAAAGGAAAAAGGTGAGTCACTAAGACTCAATGTGTAACCCTTTTTCCCGGTTTAGTAAAACATCATACACAAATCATAATCATGTTCAACATGCACAAGTTTCAATATGCACCCAGCCTAGCCATCCGAAACGCCTTTCTCTACCCCGTGTGGTACCAAACCACTGGTGGTGCCAAACCACTGGTGACTTAAAGTCACGATATCCATCAATATTGTGGTGCCAAACCACTGGTGGTGCCAAACCACTGGTGACCCGAAGTCACAAATCAAATGATGGGGCCAACCCATCGTGTGATACCAAATCACTGGTGACGATCCCATATTATCAACTGTGGGGCCAACCCACTGTGGTGCTAAGCCACTGGGACAAGACGCTATGAGGTGCCAAACCTCTGGAGGTGCCAAACCTCTGGTGACCAAAGTCATGAAATGTGGTACCAAACCACTGGTGTCCGTCGACATGAATATCACTTCCCCCTCCTCTCATCAACCCACATCAATCAATGATATGCATATAACAGAGATCATGCCAACATGCTTATTTATCAACATGCACTGGATTTACCATTAGCCATCATTGTATATTCTACGCATACCAAATACGTCATGCTTCCCAAAAGCATCAAATAGTAAACTCATATTGACAAGGACTTACCTGAATCCTTGCTTATACCTTTTATGGTATTAAATCCAAATCTACACAAACCAGATTTAGCATACACAAACACTTAGCGCATTATTTAGTTATAAAGTGTATATGTACACACCTGTTGAAACGCAAGCCTTAATCCCAAAGAACTGATCTAAGACACTCGATTACCTTGCTCCTATAATCAGCCAAACATGAGATTAGCAACCTAGACCATTCGGCCAAAACAATTAAACCAAAGGGGTTAACGTTTGAACCCTTACCTTACAATCGATTTGGTTTCCTACCAAATCCCAAACCAAACGATGATTCTCTCTTACGCAAGCGGCCACCCAATCGATCACCCACAGATGGAGGCTTCGTTTGACTGTTTCAAAATCCCGGATGCCCTACAATAATTCGGTTCTAACATGTGATTAGCACCCTTAACAACAATTGCCGAAACCAACTCTTACCTTTGTAAAAGTCGATAGAGAACAGAGAGGGAAGAAATAGCCATTCGGCTAAACCACACACCTTCCTCTAAACCCGACTGGAACTAAACTAGAAGAGATCCACACCACACTAATATTCATCCAAGATGAAAGCTAAAAGGAGAGGGGACTTTCGGCACACCAAAAGGGAGAGATTCGGCTAGAGAAGGAGACTATTCGGTTTTAAAGAAACAAGAGAAGAAAATGGAATGTTGCTGGGGTTTAAAGAGGTGCTACGGCAACAATAAAAGGAAAAGGGATTTCGGTTTAGGAACAATTGAGATGAAAATGAAAATGGAAGGAAAAGTGGCTTGAAGTTTCGGCCAAGGTGAACTAATGAAGAAAAGGAGGTGTTTTTGGAGTGTGAGAAGAAAAAGAGTGTAGACTTTAGAAGAGAGAGCTAAAATTCAGCAAAAAGGAAGCTCACCACCCTTTAAATAGCATTCGGCCACCCCCCTAATCTTCATGGCCGAAAATGCCAACAAGAAGACCCCTTAGCCGTCCAACACCTTCACCTCTCACCCAATCCCTTGATTTCCTCCTAAATTCACTCTACACCAACCTTTCAAAAAAAAGTTCAAACTAAAACCAACTCAAGCCTTCTCTTAGCCACACATTTAAAATAATTTGACTCAGTCAAATTCCCCTTTTAAAGTGCCATGGCCAAATCCAACACTTCCCTCTCTCCTGACGCAAAAACCAAAACCAAAATGCTGCCCTTGCAGCTTAAACTCTGGCCCCCCTTGCACCTTGAGGCGTCACTTCTCCATGCTCTAAGTGGCGTCTCCCTTGCCACTCTACTAGCTCAATTCTTGAGTCTTAATCTCCCAAATAATTCTCTTAAGACCTCTAAAGCCAAGCTCCCCTTCTTAACACTAAAAATTCAATAATTCCTTAAGCCTTCTCCTACCTTCTAGGGTTCTTCAAACCCCACTAAAACTCATACAACTTCACTATAAGCCTACCATCTCTTGAGTTATACACTAAATGCATAACCCCTAGAACCAGGGTGTTACATATGCAAAAGTTCATATGCAACCAACACATTATCTGAAATTAACCTACATGGTACAAAAGTGCTTTAGGCTTTGTCTATGCACTTATCTAACCATTTGCTAAAACAGTTAGCAACAACTTTAACAATTATTTTATACAAAACATTACATAGACTAATAGGCCAAAAATTATCCATTGCCATTGGGTTAGCAATTTTCGGTATTAAGACAATACTTGTAGCATTTAACTCATCCAAGGTCATCCCATTTTTAAGAACCTTAAGGCAAAAATTACTAACCTCCTTGTAACACCCCTAACCCGAATCTATCACCAAAATAGGGTTATAGAGTATTAACAAAATTTACAGATCAAATAAGCAGAAAGCCGAAGTTTTTGATGCTACGTTTTCGAGGAAAGAGGTGACGATTTTTTGTTGGTGTCAACGAGCGAAAGCTCTCATTAAACTTCCGAATCGATCTTAGATTCAGGGTACTCCTATCACATTTGTCCCAACATGAATTGGTTCTCCACGTCCGGTTCAGTTGAAGTTGTGCTGATGGGGAGTAACTCTCTATGTAAAATCTCTGGAATTAGAACAATACAAATTAGGATGCACAATGAAATTATTCAGACATTGTTAAATGTCAAGTATGTTTTTGATTTAAAGAAAAATCTTATTTCATTGGGAATTTTGAATTCTAACGGTTGTAGGATTGTCATTGAGTCAAATGGCTTAAAAGTTTCTTATGGGGCTTTTGTTATGATGAGAGGACAGAAAAAGGGCAACCTATACCTTCTGCAAGGGTCAACGGTTACTAGTGTGACTGTGATTATTGAAGAAAGGCTGAAATTGCCGCCACATCGCAACAAGAATCAACCTGACGTCTCGGCAACACGGCTGACGCTTTCTCCATTGATTCTGATTCAACCAAACTTTGGCACATGCGACTGGGTCATATGAGTGAGAAAGGTGTGATAGTCTTGTGCAATAGAGGTCTTCCCAAAGACACTAGAGTTGGTATGTTAGCTTTCTACAAGCATTGAGTTTTTGGGAAACAAACAAACTCAAGTCAGTTTCGATTCAGCAATGCATAGAACAAAAGAGACTTTATATTACATTCATTCTGATTTATTGGGTCCATATTCTGACATCTCAAAAGGAGGTAATAAATATTTCCTAACTTTTATTGATGATCACTTCCAAAAATTTTGGGTTTATTTTTTGAAATAAAAAAGCAAAGTCTTCGAAATCTTCAAATAGTGGAAGACACTGTTAGAAAAATAAACCAAAAAGTTTGTGAAGTAGTTAAGAATGGATAATGGTCTTAAGTTTTGTTCGTCAAAGTTTAATGATTTTTACAAGCGGGAAGGAATCGAAAGACATCGAATGATTGTTGGAACTCCGTAGTAGAATGGAGTTGCAAAAAGAATGAACAAAATCTTGCTAGAAAAGGCTTGGGCTGAAGTCTTAAACCTGACAAGTTAATTGGTAAATCAATCTCCTCATCGAGCAATGAGCGGTAAAGTTCTAGAGGAGATATAGTCAGGTAATCTTCCCAATTATTCCAATCTTAGAATTTTTTATTTTCTGGCTTATGCTAAAGTTAGCCAGGGAAAGCTCAAACCAAGGGTCGTTAAATGCATCTTTCTAGGATACTCTGCCGGTACAAAAGGTTTTAAATTTGTGGTGTTTGGAATCCGGCAAAATAATTGTTAGCAAAAATATTACATTTGATGAATCTATCATGTTTCGATTAGAAAATGGGACTTTTACTTTTAAAGACACAAAAAATCAAAGTGTCTCGAGCAAGGTGGAGTCAAAAGCTGAAACAAGAGGCGACGTCCTGGCGAGCAAATGCCCAATGTCGTAACAATGCGACGAATAGATGTCTTATCCCGACAAAGATTCATAGACATCACGACAACATGATAAAATTTTGATTCTTTCATGCTTAAAGTTTTTTCGAATTTGTTTGGGGCTCCATTCGACCTTCAGGTATCCTCACCATCTTAGTTAAATAATTATAAGTTGGCTCGTGACAAGAAAATGGGAGAAATCCGACCACCAAAAAAAATTGTGAAGGAAACCTAGTTGCTTATGCTCTAAGTGTTGCCAAGAGCATTGATTCAACCGATCCTTCATGTTATTATGAGGCAATTCAAGCTTCTGATTCTGGAAAATGTCTCGTTGCAATGGAAGAAGAGATGGAATCACTTCAAAAAAATAATACTTGAAGGCTAGTTAAACCACCCATCAATAAAAGAATCATTGGTTGCAAATGGATGTTTAGAAAGGAGGAAGGTTTAGGTCCTAACGACACTAGGTATAATGCAAGATTGGTTGCAAAGGGCTACAGCCAAGTGAATGGAGTTGATTTTCATGATGTTTTCTGTAACATCCTCTTTTTTTAAAGGATGTCAAGGATAGTGGTTTTAGGACCACAATTCCTGCTAGTAAGTCAATATTTATTTATTTATTTAATATTTATAGGAAATATAAAATGTTGTATTATAGTTTGATTAAGAAATTTTAGCATTTAGTTAGCTAATTAAGTAAAAAGGACTAAAGTGTAAAAGTTATGAAAGTTAGTGGTTATTAGGTAAAAGTATTAAATGGTTAAAGTAATTAGAATCTATGGACTTAAATGGTAATCATACCATGAAGATAGTTAATGAATAGTTATGAGCTTGAAATGGTTTAAATTTATGTTAATTAGTAAGGGTAAATAAGTAAATAAATAATGAAACAATAACAAATGAAGAAAAAAGGCAATTATCATCATTTTTGTTAGTTTGCTAAAAATTAAAGAAGAAAAACATCCAAATTTTAAGCTTGAATGTTCGATCACTTGGAGGGCATGCATGTAAGTGATTTTTATGGAAAATTTTACGTTTTTTGCCCGTTGTATCTATATCCTGCTAATCCAAGTGTTAATTCATTAAATTATAAAATGTTTTGACTTGTGTTATTGTTGAATTTATGAGACTTTTGAAGTTGTATAATGGTTTTGTGAGCTTGATATTTAAACAATATTAGTTTGTGAAGTAGTTGTTGGTGATTTTGATGATTAGAGATTTAAATGTTAAAATTGTAAAAGTTCATGAAATTTTGTGAAATTGTGAAAACTATGAGTTGCTATAGAATTATAAGAATTTTAGGTTAGATGTGAATTTGGCTTATGGATGTTAATTGATTAAATTTTGAGGAAAGGATTAAATTGTATAAAAGTTAATTGTATGCGGTTTATTGAAACTGCATCAAAATTGGCTTTGTACAGCTCTATTGGTGGTGGAACCCAACTCTCTACCCTTCTAATACTAGTAGTACTCTTCTCTTTGCATCCATCTATTTCAATAATGAACTTTGTAATAAATCTAGCTATTTCACTACTAGTTTTGACTATCTTTTCATTGATTCTTTTATTCCTCTTAGTCCATAGGGACCATAGGGTGCAGCAAAATAGTTGATATTAAACTATTGATCCAGTCTTGAACACCCAGGTAATCCATTCCCCACACTCACACACCTGATCAGACAAAACCCATTAAAGACCTACTAACACCCAAACACCTGTTGATACAAGACATTGGCAACACACATGCTCCAAGATTTCTGGTCTAACACCACATCTCGGACACATAGCATCCGAAGCTAAATGTTTCCATGCTAAATTCCACATAGTAGGAACAAAATTATTCAAAATGTGCCATATAATAATCTTAATTATTTTAGGTAGATCTAGCTTCCATAGCTTACTGTAGAAAATAAAAGATGGGATCTATAAATTATTTAAATTAGAGCTAGAATACCTAGATTGTAATAGCAAAGTTGAAAATTACTTCTCTCTTCCATTCTCTTTCGTCACTATCAATAATGTCTACTACTAACTCAAATTGACTATCACTAATTGGATGAATCAAATTAAAATTTAAAGAACTGGGGATCCATGCATGGTTGCGAATAGACACCCTATCACCCCGTTCCTATATGCCAACATAGCCCATCCCCAAGAACTTTTTTAGTTGCCCAAATACTTCTCCAAGTATAAGAGGCACCAACCTTTAAATCTAAATAAAGAAAATCACTAGTAGGGTAGTTTCACATTTAAAACTTGTGATAACAAACAATCAGGTCTAGTAATAAGACGCCAACCATATTTAGCCAACAAAGCCACATTAAATCTAGAAAAATTTTAAAACCCTAAACCCTATTGGTCCTTGGGGACACACAATTTCCGCCATTCACACCAATGAATTCCTCTTTTATCGTGAGCCTTTTACCACCAGAACCTAGCCACAATACTCTCCATCTCATCACAAAGAGATTTAGGAAGAAAATAGCAAGCCATAGTATAAGTAGGGATAGCTTAAAGAATTTCTTTAATAAAAACGTCCATACCACCCTACAATAGAAATCGTGTACTCCAGTTATCAATTTTCTTCATCATTAGATCCTTCAGAAATTAGAACGAGGCCTTTTTCTATATTCCTACCAAATTGGGCAGCCCTAGATGCCTTTCCAAATTGTTGGACACTTGAACTCTTAACTCCCTCGTAATCTGTCCCCAAACTATTGTGATTGTATTGGTACCAAAAAATACTATAGACTTATCAAAATTAATGCATTGTCCCAAATTCAACTCATACTCTTTCAAGACATCCTTTAGTACCTTAGCTCTCCTAAAAGTAGCTTCACCAAATAAAAAGCAATCATCTGCAAACAAGAGATGAGTTATACTCGGCCCATTCCCGCTAGCCTTAGCCCCTCGAGAGAGTCAATGACGCTTTGCAAGCCTCATAAGGGAAGATAAACCTTCAATACAATTAAGAACAAAAAAAGGGCTAAGAGGGTCCTCTTGCCGTAAACCTCTTGATGGTGGGAAAAAAGACCCTCTCTTCCATTTAGATTAATCGAGTCTGAAACTGTTGTTATACACTTCATGACTAAATTTATCCATTACGTCAAAAAGCCCGTCCTCTCCATCATAGTACTTAAGAAAACTCATTCCACCCTATGATAGGCTTTAGACATGTCTAATTTCAACACCATGAGTCCTTTTTTGCCAATCTTCTTTTGTTTAAATGTATGCAAAAGTTCATATACAACCAGCACATTATCTGAAATTAATCTAATTGGTACAAAAATGCTTTGGGCTTTGTCTATGCACTTATCTAACCACTTGCTAAAATGGTTAGGAACAACTTTAGCAATTATTTTATACAAAACATTGCATGTAACATCCTGGAAAGGGCCTATGCATTTTCGGTTTAATTGTATGAAATGACAAGTCTTAAGCATTATTAATAAATTTTGATATTTTTGGAAACTCAGAAATGTATGAAAATGCATGGAAATGAAAATAAACATTTTTGGAAACCTGAACATTTTTGGAAACTTGGAAATGCATTAGGACATGAACATTTTAGGAAACCCAGAAATGTAAGGAAATGGTTCAAAAATGGAAAGTACACATTTTTGGAAACTAAGAAATGAAAATGGAAATGATCCAAAAATGGAAAGTATACATTTTAGGAAACTTAGAAATGTAAGAAAATGGCAAGTAAACAGAGCCGATCAAAAATTTTAGGAAACTTGGAAATGACCTTAAAATGATGAGTTTTAAAGTTTAAAATAGGAAATCAAGGCAAGAGGGCCTTAAAAGAAAAAGTTGGTAAGTTTTGACACACAAACGGGCTAGGAAAAGTGGCCTGAAGATGGCACTTAGGGCCTATGGAAATGGCGCCATGTGCAAGAGGCATGGGCCTAGGTTCGAGTCACAATGGAAGTAATTAAACGAAGGTTTTAATTTTGTTTCCAGAAGCACAAGGAGTGGACGGCAAGCATCTTGAAAAAAAAGAGGTTTATTCTCTTTAAAATTCGGCTATTAAGTGATAAATAAGAGATTTCTTTTTAGATTTTTAAATTTGGATTATTTAAGGAGATAAATGATGGATTAAATATTTTTTATTTGAATAATATTATCACATATGTGGAGTGGTGGCCAAGTAAGGGACTCCTTGGCTGATAACTTTGTCTATAAAAGGAAGGAAGGAGGGCTACTCCTCAGTTTGCTTCTTTTTCTGCTCTGTCGAAATTCCCTAGCTCTCCCCCTCTCTGTTGAATTTTTCCTTAAGAAAAATCCATCTTCTCTTCTTCTATTTTCTTCTCTGTTTCTACTATCAAAGCCAAATCTTTGTCGATTCTAAGTAAAGGAGCAATCAACTACAACAGGGTAAGATCTGTGGTCAATCAATTTCTATTCTTTTTTCTTTTTACCAAAATTAGGGTACTAATCTTATTGTTGTGAATGGCCGAATATACAAGGGGTTTAGCATGATTTAAATGGACATACAAGAAAAGGAATATTTTTGGGAACTCGAGATTCAAGGTAAGAAGTTATATTCAGCCTAGGTTATCTCTTTAATAATTAGATCTATTCGTTTTAATCAAAGATTTATCAAATCAGTGGATCTAGTGGGTAGCCGAAATTAAGGGAGGAATACCACAACTTTGGGATTTGATTTGGCAAACAAGGTAAGTGTTAGTAATTCTATTCCTAGTAGGATTTGGTTTTAAAATCAAAAGGGTATTAATATGTTTATATATGATGGGCCAAATATAGGAGTTAACAGATCTAAAGTCTGAATCTGTAATCGATTCACTTCGGGAATTCAAGGAATCCATTAAGCGAATAAGGTGTGTACCCACACTAACTCCCAATATATTACGGCAATTATTTTATATGTATATATATGAATATGCATGTGAATAAGAATGTGGCTAAGTGTCACAAATGAGGTAAAAGTACCCAGGTACGTTTCCTACTACCGATAGGATTACAAATACGATATATATATATTTGAATATGTAAGATGAATGAGAAATGAGATATGCATGATATAAATATTTGGGGCATATGGGATATATGTGAAAGGGGAAGAATAGGTGTTGACTACGGTCTCACCAACGAAATATGGTGGCTACGGTCCCATTAAGTGAACATGGTAACCGGTTACATTATTCGAACATAGTGTCTAATGACACAACGTATATGGGCGATGAGCACGTCGATTGCAAATGATCGCCTCGATGGTGTGTAAGCGGAAGGAGGGTTGACTTAGTAGTCCCCACGGTGTGATTGGCGAGTGCACGGGTGGTGTGTAGCGGATGGATAATTAGGCTTGGGTTTGGGTTGCATCATTTTGATATGTATATGTTCGATATGAATATGTATGCACGAAATATTGTTTGTTAGTTGGTGCACACATTGAGTCATTGACTCACCCCTTTGAGGACTATTTTTTGGTGATGAGCAAGTAATGGACCGGGTCGGCGGGAGCTAAAGGTGGCCATGCGTAGCAAAGAAAATATTTATGAATTGGACCATCATTTTTATAAAGTGCTTTAAATTTTAAGTTTGGGAATTATTGATGTAATAAGGCCTAAAAGCCATAGTTTTATTTTTCGTTACCATTATTTATTTGCAATTATTATGCTTTGAAATACTTTACATTTATGATATTAAAATTTTATGTCTTTACATTTAAACCCTAAATTATTTTGTCACCCTAATTAAATGATTTCTAAATTAAATAAACGGTTTTTAACCTAAGCCCATCCCAAAATGAACAGATTTTCTAAAAATACACCAATATTCTCTAAGTAATAAAGGACTACGAAAACCGATTTTCTTAAGGAACATACGAGATCTGGTTGGGCTCGTGGGTAGGGTGTGGGAGTGTTTCGGACTTGGTATCGAGCCAGTTTTAAACTCTCTACTGTGGGCTAAGGTCCAAAAACGTTTTCAAAGTGAGCCAAAATGATTTTCTTTGAAATTAAGCGGGTTTCGGCATGGCACCTAAGTCTCTCGACCATGATCCACCGGTAAGTACCCACAACTCTATGTGTGATTATGTGATTTATATAGGGGTAGAAAAGGCATGGAACGTAGAATAGTGTGATAGGAATTTGAACCCCAGGATTAGACTACTCAAACACATGAAACTCATAAGACTTAATGAACTTAACAAACCTATGGCTAAGTCATTGAGCTAGGGTGTGGTAAACCACAGACGCATGTTCAGGATTGGATCAGGAAGAGCACGGTATTTAAGCGATCCTAGTGACTCACCTCCTCTTCGCGCAGTATCCTACACAGTGCGTAGCCGGTGCTCACCTTAACTCGAGGGCTCGGTGGTGTGGCAACCTCACGTGCGCATGTCTAGGAATGGTTTCGGTGAGAGCTTGGTATTTATGCGATCGCGTGACTCACCTCCTCTCCACTCGAATCTGCACAGTGCGTAGCTTTGGTTCACCTTGACCAAGAGGACTCGGTCATAGGCTAAACACAAAAACTAAACCCGAAAGGACTTAGCCGCTTTTTTTGAAGAACAACAAACCCTAGTTTTAAAACTTTTAAAATCACTCTTTTAATTTGTGAAAACCATCTTTACAAAGTTTTCTGAAAAATTCCCGATTTTTTTAAAAAAAATTTACAAAAATACCCCAAGTGGCAAAATTACCAAAATGCCCTTGGTTTATGAGATTTCCAAAATACCCACAGTACTTATCCAAAATTTCATTTCTTTATAAAATGTTCAAAAACCCTAATTTGCAAATTATCAAAAATATCTTGATTTGGAGAAAAATTACGAAATTGCCCTTAACTTGCAAAATTACCAAAATGACCCTGATTTCCAAAATTTTTGCAACATCATTGTCTTGAAAAGTACAATTCTCAAAAATAATCCACAAAGTTTTACAACTTTTGAAATATCCCTGATTTACTAAATTTTACAAATTTACCCTGATTTGTGAAAATTTACCAAAATATCCCTGAGGTCAAAAAAATTACCGAAATACCCCTGGATTTCAAAACTCTTTCAAAACTTTCCCCGGAACCTTAAAAGTACCAAAATACTTCCATCAAAATCATCAAGGAATTTTTCATTTTGAAAAATTTACGAAAATGCCCCTGTAGGACAAAATTACGAAAATACCCCTGGGTAGCGGAAAAATAACAACAATGAAAATTTCAACGTTTCTCTGGATGAACGAAAGTTCATATTTGTTTGATGGATGAATGAATGAATGGAAAGACTGTATGTTTGTATGAATACGAAAGAACCACTCTTAAATTCTTCTTCATAAAACATCTTCGCGGGTAATAAGTGAAACAAGAATACTAATTCATAAAACTTCTTAATCAGATCTCGACGATAGAAAATGAGCTCTAGAGGACGTGGTCATCGTGGAAGAGGTAGAGGAAGAATGACTGTGTCAGAACCCGTTAGATCGGGTCAGGGTTTTGACAATGAAATACCACCGCCACCACCACCCCGGTGTGTGGTCTTTGGCGAAGCAAGCTCAGACGGGGGAAGATGCTGTGTCGCAGGCTGTGCTGCGAGTTTTGGAATTGGTGGCTGGTGCGGGTGGAAATTCGGGAACCCGGAAATCTGTGCCGGAACGGCTCCGAGCTAATGGAGCCGAGATGTTTCGTGGAGTATCGGGAGTGGCACCCAGTACAGCTGAGTACTGGTTGGAAGCAACTGAGCGCATTATGGATGAACTCGACTTGAACTCTAAGGAGAAGTTGAAAGGAATGGTGGCATTGTTACGCGATGAAGCGTATCAATGGTGGTTAACTGTGCGGGACGGTGCCACGGCGGAGGATTTGACCTGGGAATATGCTAAGGAAGCATTTCAGAAGAAGTATGTGGGAACCAGGTATATAGACGAACAAAGGAAGGCTTTTCTGGGGTTGGTGCAAGGAAGTAAAATCATCGCGAGAATATGAGGCGAGAATTTCGAGGTTGAGCCGCTATGCTCGAGGAGTAGTAGCAACTGAGCATGAGCGCTGTGTCTGTTTTAAGGATGGACTGAGGGACGATCTGAGGCTGTTGATAGCACCACATCAGGAGCGGGAATTCTCTGCTTTGGTGGAAAAGGCCAAGGTGGCCGAGAGAATCAAGGATGCTACCAAGCAGGCTGTGGATAGGAATAAGCCCAAAAGAGGTTTTGGGCCATCTGGAAAGGGTCATAAGAGGCCTAGAGTCGACGGGCCACGGAATCAACAAGCTGGTACGGGCTGGCAGTATCACCCTTGTGAGCATTGTGGAAAGAGGCACTTGGGAGAATGTTGGAGAAAGACGGGAGGATGTTTCAAGTGTGGGTCCAAGGACCATATGCTTAAGGATTGTCCTAAGCAACCAGACGAGAGCCGACCGGCACTCGAGAATGTTAGTCGGGATGGTAGAGCGCGACAGCAGCCTCAACGGGGTCGTGGTTCGGCCAACAGAGGTAATGGTGCTGGCAGAGGCCGTGGAGCACAGGGCCGAGGTGCTGCAAATGCTGAGACAAGGCAACCGGGTTTGGTTTATGTGGTTTGCAGGAGGGAAGATGGTGACGCACCGGATGTAATAACCGATACGTTCTTTATTTCTGACAAACCCTATTTTGCTCTGATTGATGTGGGCTCGACCCATTCCTATGTTGCATGTAGTGTAGTGGAAACACTAGGCCTAGACTCAGAACTTTCTGATAGGCAGATGACTGTAGTAAGCCCATTAGGCCAAGCTGTGATGATAGATAAGATCTTTCGGAATGTACCCCTAGAGATTCAGGGAGTGAACTGTCGGGCTGACTTAATAGAGTTACCCTTCGGAGAGTTTGAGCTTATACTTGGAATGGATTGGCTAGTAGAACATCGAGCCGTGTTGGATTGTGCGGCTAAACGTATGGAACAAAGAACCTCCGAGGATGAGGTAGTAGTGATGATCGGAGAAAGGAGGAACTACTTGTCTAACGTGGTTTCAGCGCTAAAGGCTGAGAAGATGGTTAGGAAGGGGTGCGAGGCGTTCTTAGCCTTTGTAAGTGCGTTGAGAGGAAAAGATGAAGGTGTCAATGGAGTTAGGACAGTAAGGGACTTTGTAGATGTGTTCCCTGATGAATTACTAGGAATACCCCCAGATAAGGAGGTGGAATTTGGAACAGATTTGTTACCGGGAACAGCTCCTGTGTCAATCGCTCCATACCGAATGGTGCCAAAAGAGTTGGTGGAGCTCAAGGCTCAAATCCAAGAGTTGTTGGATCGTGGGTTCATCCGACCTAGTGTGTCTCCGTGGGGAGCACCGGTCCTCTTTGTGAAGAAGAAGGATGGAACTATGCGTATGTGCATAGATTACCGTCAGTTGAATAAACTGACCATCAAGAACAAGTATCCTTTGCCAAGGATAGACGACTTGTTCGACCAGCTGAAAGGGGCAGCTATGTTCTCAAAGATAGACTTAAGGTCGGGATATCACCATTTGAAGGTGAAGGAGGCTGACATTCATAAGACCGCTTTTAGGACAAGATACGGTCATTTTGAATTTGTGGTGATGCCGTTTGGATTGACGAACGCCCACCCCGGCGTTATGGACATGATGAATCGGGGTTTTCCAACCCTACCTGGATAAGTTCGTCGTTGTGTTCATCGACGATATTTTGGTGTACTCGAAGTCGGAGGAGGAGCATGATGAGCATCTCCGAGATGTGTTGGAATTGTTAAGGGAGAAGAAGCTTTATGCCAAATTCAGCAAGTGTGAATTTTGGCTTAAAGAGGTGGCATTCTTAGGACACGTGGTATCCGCGGAAGGAATAAGAGTGGACCCTAGGAAGATCGAAGCGGTATTGGATTGGAAACCACCTAGGTCTGTGGCTGAAATTCGAAGTTTCTTAGGATTGGCAGGCTATTACAAAAGGTTCGTGGAAGGATTCTCGTCAATAGCCGCGCCTTTGACAAAGTTGCTAAGGAAGGAAGTACCCTTTGCATGGACGGATAAGCAACAGGAGAGCTTTGAAAAGCTTAAGAAGGTCTTGACTTAAGCTCGGTGTTAATTCAAATGAGGCGAGCAAAGATTTTGTGGTGTCTAACCGCGTGACGCCGCATACGGGATTAGGCTGTGTGCTAATGCAAGATGGAAAAGTGGTCGCTTATGCGTCTCGGCAGTTAAGGCTTCATGAGGTTAACTATCCAACCCATGACTTGGAACTAGCAGCAGTGGTTTTCGCCCTCAAGGTTTGGAGGCACTACCTTTATGGAGAAAGGTCGATTATCTACACTGCACCACAAGAGCCTTAAGTACTTGTTGACCTGAAGGATTTGAACGAGGGCGAAGGTGGGTGGAGTTGTTGAAGGATTACGATTGTTCGATAGAATATCATCCGGGCAAGGTGAATGTGGTAGCCGATGCCCTGAGTAGGAAGGTTGTGTCGAATTTAAGGGCTTTGTTCGCTCATTTAAGTCTGTATGATGATGGAAGCCTGTTGGCAGAGTTACAAGTTAAGCCCACATGGTGAATGAGGTGAAAGAGAGGCCCGATTGGTCGATAAGGATCTAAGTGCTAAGTTACAGCAAGTACGGAGCGGAGAATTAGGGGATTATGGCGTCAATGAAGAAGGAATATTGTGCTATAAATGAAAGGTCTGTATGCCGAAGGATAAGAAGTTGAGACAAAGGATTCTTCGGGAAGTGCATGGTAGCCCTTATGCTATGCATCCTGGAGGCATCAAGTTGTATAGAGATCTAAGGGAACAATTTTGATGGTCTGATCTTAAGCGGGAAGTGACTGAATTCGTGGGAAAGTGTCTGACGTGTCAGCAAGTTAAGGCTGAACACCAAGTTCCATCGGGATTACTTCAACCAATTGAGATTCCCCAATGGAAGTGGGAAAGAATTACCATGGACTTCGTTAGTGGGCTTCCCCTTACGCCTACTAAGAAAGACTCGGTATGGGTGATAGTGGACCGTTTGACCAAGTCCGCACATTTTATTCCGGTGAGAATTGACTATTCCCTTCAGAAGTTAGCCAAGTTATATGTGGCGGAAATCGTAAGGCTACACGGAATACCAATGTCGATCATCTCCGACAGAGACCCAAGGTTTACGTCTCGATTTTGGAAGGCACTTCATCAAGCTTTAGGCACTAAGTTGGACTTCACTACGGCTTTTCATCCACAATCAGACGGGTAGTCTGAACGAGTTATACAAGTGTTGGAGGATATGCTGAGAGGCTGTGTGATGGATTTCCGAGGAAGTTGGGAAAATTATTTGCCTTTAGCTAAGTTCGCCTACAACAACAGCTATCAGGCATGCATTCGGAGGGCACCATACGAAGCATTGTATGGTCGGAAGTGTAGAACTCCTGCTTGTTGGACTGAGTTAGGAGAACGTAGCGTTTTGGGCCCGGAGTTAGTGGCAGAAACTGAAGAGAAGGTTGAAATAATTCGGGCAAGGTTGAAGGAAGCCTCTGATAGGCAAAAGTCGTACGCCGACCTTAAGAGGAAGCAAATTGAGTTTGAAGTGGGAGACCAAGTGTTTCTAAAAGTCTCATCTTGGAAGAAGGTTATGAGGTTCAGTCGCAAAGGGAAGTTAAGCCCAAGGTTTATAGGGCCCTATCGAGTTCTACAGCGAGTTGGACCAGTGGCATACCAAGTGGAGTTGCCACGAGTGCAAACAAATGCACGACGTATTCCATGTAATCATGCTACGTCGCTATCGATCGGATCCGTCTCATGTGGTACCTGTTGAAGAAGTGGAGCTAAGGCCAGATCTATCCTATGAGGAAGAGCCGATTCGAATCTTGGAACGTGATGTGAAAGTACTACGGAGGAAGTCGGTACCTCTAGTCAAGGTGTTATGGCGCAACCATGGATCGGAAGAAGCTTCGTGGGAGTCGGAAGAGACAATGCGACAAAGAATACCCTCGATTGTTTAGTTAGGAAATTTCGAGGACGAAATTTTGTTTAAGGGGGTAGAAGCGTAACATCCCGGAAAGGGCCTATGCATTTTCGGTTTAATTGTATGAAATGACAAGTCTTAAGCATTATGAATAAATTTTTATATTTTTGGAAACTCAGAAATGTATGAAAATGCATGGAAATGAAAATAAACATTTTTGGAAACACAACATTTTTGGAAACACGGAAATGCATTAGGACATGAACATTTTAGGAAACCAAGAAATGTAAGGAAATGGTTCAAAATGGAAAGTACACATTTTGGAAACTAAGAAATGAAAATGGAAATGATCCAAAATGGAAAGTATACATTTTAGGAAACTTGGAAATGTAAGAAAATGGCAAGTAAATGAAATGATCGAAAATTTTAGGAAACTTGGAAAAGACCCTAAAATGATGAGTTTTAAAGTTTAAAATAGGAAATCAAGGCAAGAGGGCCTTAAAAGAAAAAGTTGGTAAGTTTTGACACACAAACGGGCTAGGAAAAGTGGCTGAAGATGGCACTTAGGGCCTATGGAAATGGCGCCATGTGCAAGAGGCATGGGCACAGGTTCGAGTCACAAGGAAGCAATTAAATGAAGGTTTTAATTTTGTTTCCGAAGCACAAGGAGTGGGACGGCAAGCATCTTGAAAAAAAGAGGTTTATTCTCTTTAAAATTCGGCTATTAAGTGATAAATAAGAGATTTCTTTTTAGATTTTTAAATTTGGATTATTTGAGGAGATAAATGATGGATTAAATATTTTTATTTGAATAATATTATCACATATGTGGAGTGGTGGCCAAGTAAGGGACTCCTTGGGTGATAACTTTGTCTATAAAAGGAAGGAAGGAGGGCTACTCCTCGGTTTGCTTCTTTTTACGCTCTGTAGAAATTCCCTAGCTCTCCCCTCTCTGTCGAATTTTTCCTTAAGAAAAATCCATCTTCTCTTCTTTTATTTTCTTCTCTGTTTCTACTATCAAAGCCAAATCTTTGTCGATTCTAAGTAAAGGAGCAATCAACTACAACATCAAAAGGGTAAGATCTGTAGTCAATCAATTTCTATTCTTTTTCTTTTACCAAAATCGTGGTACTAATCTTATTGTTGTGAATGGCCGAATATACAAGGGGTTTATCGATTTATTGGACATATACAAGAAAAGGAATATTTTCGGGAACTCGGGATTCAAGGTAAGAAGTTATATTCGGCCTAGGTTATCTCTTTAATAATTAGATCTATTCGTTTTAATCAAAGATTTATCAAATCAGTGGATCTAGTGGGTAGCCAAAATTCAGGGAGGAATACCACAACTTTGGGATTTGATTTGGCAAACAAGGTAAGTGTTAGTAATTCTATTCCTAGTAGGATTTGGTTTTAAAATCAAAAGGGTATTAATATGTTTATATATGATGGGCCAAATATAGGAGTTAACAGATCTAAAGTCTGAATCTGTAATCGATTCACTTCGGGAATTCAAGGAATCCATTAAGCGAATAAGGTGTGTACCCACACTAACTCCCAATATATTACGACAATTATTTTATATGTATATATATGAATATGCATGTGAATAAGAATGTGGCTAAGTGTCACAAATGAGGTAAAAGTACCCAGGTACGTTTCCTACTACCGATAGGATTACAAATACAATATATATATATTTTTGAATATGTAAGATGAATGAGAAATGAGATATGCATGATATAAATATTTGGGGCATATGGGATATATGTGAAAGGGGAAGAATAGGTGTTGACTACGGTCTCACCAACGAAATATGGTGGCTACGGTCCCATTAAGTGAACATGGTAACCGGTTACATTATCTCGAACATAGTGTCTAATGACACAACGTATATGGGCGATGAGCACGTCGATCGCAAATGATCGCAGCCGATGGTGTGTAGTGGAAGGAGGGTTGACTTAGTAGTCCCCACGGTGTGATTGGCAGGTACGGGTGGTGTGTAGCGGATGGATAATTAGGCTTGGGTTTGGGTTGCATCATTTTGATATGTATATGTTCTGATATGAATATGTATGCCTGAAATATTGTTTGTTAGTTGGTGCACACATTGAGTCTGTTGACTCACCCCTTTGAGGACTATTTTTCAGGTGATGGCGATAATGGACCAGTGCCGCAGAGCTAAAGGTGGCCATGCGTAGCAAAGAAAATATTTATGAATTGGACCATCATTTTTATAAAGTTCTTTAAATTTTAAGTTTGGGAATTATTGATGTAATAAGGCCTAAAAAGCCATAGTTTTATTTTCGTTACCATTATTTACTTGCAATTATTATGCTTTGAAATACTTTACATTTATGATATTAAAATTTTATGTCTTTACATTTAAACCCTAAATTATTTTGTCACCCTAATTAAATGATTTCTAAATTAAATAAACGGGTTTTTAACCTAAGCCCAGTCCAAAATGAATAGTTTTCTAAAAATACACCAATATTCTCTAAGTAATAAAAGACTATGAAAATTGATTTTCTTAAGGAACATACCAGATCCGGTTCAGGCTCGTGGGCCGGGTGTGGGGTGTTTCATTGCATAGACTAATAGGAGAAAAAATAACCATTGTTATCGGGTTAGCAATTTTCGGTATTAAGACAATACTCATAGTATTTAACTCATCCAAGGTCATCCCGTTGCTAAGAACCTTAAGGCAAACACGCTAACCAGAATCCGTCGCCTGCACAGAGTTACAGAGTATTATCGGAGTTTACAGATCAAATAAACATTCATTTCATATCATATGAAATTCATGTCAGAAACCAATGGAAATCAAACATATTGTCCCCTATGCGAGCCCTCAAGGCCCAAAATACACGTTATAAATAAGTCGGGGCTAGATTGGGTACTCAAAATTTTTTTGAAAACATCAAAATTTTTCAAATCTACAAGGGACACACGGCTCTGTGACTCACACAATCAGGAGACATGCCAGTGTCTTAGGCCGTGTAGGCATTCGAAATAGGGACACACGGCGCTGTCCCAGCCCGTGTCCATGCCAATGTAACTCCCTGACTTGGGCCACACGGCCAGGCCACATGCCCGTGTGCTAGGCCATGTGAGCATACTGACTTCCATTTTTAAGAAGATATAGGGGACACACGACTGTGTCACCTGGTCGTGTGTCACACATGGCTGAGATACGCCCCTGTGTCTCTGCCTGTATGGACTAAAATATGCCAATTTCAAAGCCACATTTCTCACCCAATTTGACATCGACCTAACTCAACAATTTTGCACATCAACAAGCCATAACAAGGCATTTAAAACAAGCTAAAATCGAGTCTAAAACATAAAATATGTAACACCCCAAACCCGGCCTAGAAGTTAGGCTCGAATCTGGCGTGTCTCATGGTAGTGTTTTTCAAAACCATATTTCTTGTGGTTAAAACTTGTTTGAGAGTTAAAACCTCTTTGTTAAAACTCAAATTACTTAAGCAATTGTTGTCCACTTGAAAACGTAACTACTTTTAAAACCTTATCTGTTGCGGAAGCATATTTAAAATAGACAATTTACTAAAAGGTGATGTTTAAAAATTGAGTTGCAGAAGCATTTCGAAAACGTTGCAGAAACATAGTGTTTTGAAGACATTTACCATTTTGGAAACCATATTCCACATTTAGCAGTTAGAAAACATCATAAATAAATATCACAAATAATAAGTTAAAAATAAAGAGGCCTTATTACAACCCAAATCAAAATATTTAAAAGTAAATAATCAAAACGGAAAGCATAAGCAGTGTGTGGTCTTCTCCGAGTCCCTCGTAGCTCCAAACCGTCTAAGGCTGAGGATTACCTGTACAGTTAAAAACGGGGTGACTTTACGAAAACTCAGTGTGTAATCCCCTTACTAGAGTAACAATCAGTATACCAAAATAAAAACTGAAACTGTCTAGGCCAAAGCCCTTTAACAGTAATAGTACAGTCCAATTTAAAGCATACATGGGCCAAAGCCCACTACAATACCATTTGGGTCACAGCCCATAACAGAATCAATTGGGCCTAGCCCATTTTAGAATCAATTCCATATACATAATGTGTGATGCATGCTAACCCATCCCATCCAACCCTGCACTTGCCTCCGTCCAACCTTGCACTACCTGCGGGGAATAAATCACCCACGCCATCCCTACACTCCTAATGTTAGCACCGGTTGTGGCACTAACCAAAATCGTAGCGAAGCTGCTAGTATATATAGACGGCTCTAAGCCTTCAGTAGCGGTATTATAACTGGCACAAAACCATCAGTAACTGTATTATGTTTGGCACATAGCCATCAGCGACGGTAATATAATCGGCTGATCGCTGAAATCAGAGCTTTAAAATTTATAAAAGAATGATCGAACCTGGAAACTAACTTTGACAACAATTAAAGGCAAGTGTACCTATCGAACAGTAGTATAGCTTAGGCAAGACCAGATTGTCGAACCCAAAGGAACTAAAAGTATTAATACTAACTTTCTTTTTATTATTTAGCCTTAAAAGTAAAGTGAAGTTGTTTTAATCTAAATTAACGATGACTAAGCTAAGGACACAAAGACAAAAAGAACGAATTGGGAAATAACTTGAAGAAAAACTCAATTGATCACGATGATACCCTCAGGAAGAATCCACCTAGACTTCACTTTTTATCTAACCCTGAATCTTATGATTTATTTACTTAGCTTGATCCGTGATACTCCCTAACATATATTAAACCCTCTCTCGAGGCGAATAACGTCAACCCTAGGTTAATTAGTGGAACTCTCGTTCTCTGATAATAACTCCCTAGAATAGCAGTAAATCGATCTATAGACTCCCATATTAGGTTTCACCCTAATCCGGTAAAATCTCGTCACCCTATCTCTAGGCGTACGATCAAATTCGCTTAATTATGCTAGATTTACTTTTAAGCAGGGTCTATTCCTCCTCTACCTAAGCACATCAGATTTGGATTAAGCATGCATAATTAAGAACAAACTAAGTATTTATCATATAACTCAGAAATCAAATAATAAGATTCATCTAGGTTTTATCCCCTTTAGGTATCTGAGAGGTTTAGTTCATAACAAGATAAGAAAACATCTCAAGAGAAAAGATAAAACAAAACATAATAAATCCCTAAAACTCACTGAAGGAATTGAAGGAGAAATCTGTCGTCTTGAGTATAATTCCGGCTTCTTAGGATGGATCAACTGGCTAACTTCGAGCGATTCCCACAATTCTGACCTTTCCGGCTTGGCTCATTGGCCTAACTAAACGCCGGTTTCAAAAAAAGCCGAACTCCCCTCTTAAGTTGCCCCTTGGGTTTTTATATAGGCTTTGAGATGCCTTACTTGGTCCCTAAGTATCCTAATCTAAGTAGAATTCCTCCTGGGGTGTTTGAATAGGCTTTGTAATGTGTTTCTTTGCCTCTAAGTATCCTTTCCCGAATGAAATTGCTCTTTCCAGCGATAGGGACACGGCCATGGCACACGCCCGTGTGAATCGTGGCCAGGCCGTGTTCAGACTTTTAATGAGGCACGGCCGTGTGGTCTTTGGGCCAGGCGGTGTCAATTTCTGTCTTGGCCCAATTTGGTCCGTTTTAAGCCTATTTCTCGTTCTTTTCATCCTTGGGTGTTTTCTTGAGTATAAAATATGAAAAGAAAGGATTAAGAGCACCTTTTTACATAAATCAAAGGATAAATCATCCGAAAGTAAGCTAAATGTTGGATTAAAATATGTTATAATTACGGTTTATCAAATGCCCCCACGCTTAAGCTTTTGCTTGTCCTCAAGCAAAATTCTCAACTTACAATTAAAACGAACTTCCCTTAATTCATAATTCCTATCAATAATGCCTCATCATAATTCATAGAGAATTTATACATGGATAATTCAACTCAAAGAGTCCTAAAGATTCAAACAGTCAAAGTCATACATTTATAGCATGAAAACATAGGCGTTTTCCCTTTACCTGAATAGTTACCTCTGATTCAAAATCGATAAGAGTTGACATCCTCACTAAAGATTCACTCAAATCACTCGAAGTGTTTAAGGTTCAAAATTAAGCACTCAATAAGTCGAACATGAAAAGTTAATCCCATAGGTTTACATGAAAATCAAATCTCCACCATTGTAAAATGAGATGATACACAAATCAAAAGGTCTTTAGCAGGGTTGTAATGAGGCTATGGTTAAAGGTGTGGATAAAGGCTGAATTAGAAGGTTAGATTCGAGATTGAATTGACAAGTTACCTATCTAGAAAAATAAACTGATCTAAGATAATTTACATCAATTGAAATTTTAAAATACTAATAATACGAGCTTTTTCTTTTGATAATTAGACTTTAACTGTATAAGCTTACTCTTCCTTACACTAATACTGAATATACTTTGAATTTGAAAATTTTTTTAAGAACAAACTACATATATTAATAACGAACTTTAACAACTGAAATACAGAACATAGTTAGGTAACTACTCAAAATCAAATCTCAACAAAAAGGGTAGTCAAAAGAATAGTGATAACAAATATAAAGGGTTTTGGGTTAATATTAGTAGGTGAGTCAATAAAAAGAGTTTGTTAGGATCAACGGGGTTCACTAGGGGTTAATTATGAAGGTAGGCTTTTTAGTGGAGTAAGTGGGTTAAATCCTAGGTGCCTTTATCATCTCTGTATATCAAATCATAACTGTGGTCTTGACATGTATAATCAAGGAAAGTTCTAGAATAACAGTTCAATGTTGACACACTCATAATCAAAAGTGAGCATGAAAAAGAATATATGCTCTATAAGGCTCAAAATCTCACAAAAATTATAGGTATTTTGATGTCAACCTTGTAAATTTCAAACTTCAAAGTAATATTCAAATTCAGGTAGACAACCTAGAAAAAATTTTTATTTCTGAAAAATAGACTTATCATGCTTGATTCTCTAGTATCCTTCAAATTTAATCATCAATGCGTAATTATCAATGACTTAATCCAAAACACATCAATAAAAATCATAAATCAAAGGAATTTTCATTCTAATCATAATATGAGAAACTTACTTTAGAACAAGGCATAATTCAGGGATTTTCAAATAATACTATAGTTAACCCCCCCACACTTAAGATGTACATTGTCCTCAATGTACAAAGATAGATAATAGCATATAGTAGGATAATCAAAAGAGAGGGAAAAAAGTGAAACTTCCTAATTTTTGGATGAAGTCAATGAAAAGAAACCGGATAGGATTGGAGGTGATTGTGGGGAAGCGTCTCGAACAGTTTGAAGTTGAATCCTCGAAGCAGCCGGTTGAATTTTATTGTGTCCTAAGCTAAATCTAAATGACATAAATAATAAAAAGAAAATGATAAAGAAGATAAAAGTAAAAAAATAAAAAATAAAAATAAATTAAATTAAAAATAAAAGTAAATAATTAAATAGTGATACGATCCACGCCCTTGTGCCGACTCGTGGTGTTCACACGGCCACGGCCGTGTGCAAGGCCGTGTGGGTATGGAAACCTGCGCCTAAATATGAAAGAAAATAAAACTAAACTAATTAGTAGGGTTAGTGCTCGGGTTGCCTCCCGAGAAGCACTCGTTTAAAGTCTTGAGCTAGACTTTACCTGTTATTTGTATGGTCAAGGTGGTTTGAGGAGATGGAAATCCTTTCCCATGCGCTCAACTTGATTTTTGATATAAAGTTTCAGTTGAGTACTGTTTACCTCAAAAGTGCTGAATTTAGGATTTCTTACCTTAACTGTCCCGTATAGGAAGACATTAAGTACCTCAAAAGTGATTTCTTCGTTTGCCTTGAGGTCTGAATTGGTGATTCGAGGGTCTTCCTTATTCAACAATACTTGATCCCCTATTTTGAAGTGATTTGTTGTTCCTATCGGCTTGTCTGAGGGTTCCTTCAGTTTTTCTTCGTGCGGTTTCGGTTTTTCTTTAAAGTGTGTCTTCCACTCTTCTAGATTGTCGACCTTAAGTCTTTGTTCCTCATATAATTCTTCTTTATTGGCACGAGGTCTATGATTCGGCTCAGGTTTGTGGCTTCATGGTGTTTCCTGTGATGAAAGTTGAACAAATTTGTTATCAACTGAATTTATTTTCTCACATTCATCAGTCGATGTTCTGGCCGAGTCAAGAGCTTATAGATCGATTGATTCGTCACCTATACGAAGAATAAGTTCTCCTGTACCAACATCAATTTTTAGCCTTGGCAATTGCTAGAAAGGGTTTTCCTAAAATTAAAGGAATCGAATTGTCCTCATCCATGTCTAAAACTTGAAGAAAAACTCAATTGATCACGACGATACCCTCAGGAAGAATCCACCTAGACTTCATTTTTTATCTAACCCTGAATCTTATGATTTATTTACTTAGCTTGATCTGTGATACTCCCTAACATATATTAAACCCTTTCTCGAGGCGAATAACGTCAACCCAAGGTTAATTAGTGGAACTCTCGTTCTCTTATAATAACTCCCTAGAATAGCAGTAAATCGATCTATGGACTCCCATATTAGGTTTTACCCTAATCCGGCAAAATCTCGTCACCCTATCTCTAGGCATGCGATCAAATCCGCTTAATTCTACTAGATCTACTCTTAAGCAGGGTCTATTCCTCCTCCACCTAAGCACATCAGATTTGGATTAAGCATGCATAATTAAGAACAAACTAAGTATTTATCATATAACTCAGAAATCAAATAATAAGATTCATCTAGGTTTCATCCCCTTTAGGTATCTGAGGGGTTTAGTTCATAACAAGATAAGAAAACATCTCAAGAGAAAAGATAAAACAAAACATAAGAAATCCCTAAAACTCCCTGAAGGAATTGAAGGAGAAATCTGCCGTCTTGAGTATAATTCCGGCTTCTTGGGATGGATCAACTGGCTAACTTTGAGCAATTCCCATAATTCTGACCTTTTCGGCTTGGCTCATTGGCCTAACTGAACGCCGGTTTCGGCTTCTGGCAAACTCCCCTCTTAAGTTGCCCCCTTGGGTGTTTATATAGGCTTTGAGATGCCTTACTTGGTCCCTAAGTATCCTAATCTAAGTAGAATTCCTACTGGGGTGTTTGAATAGGCTTTGGAATGTGTTTCTTTGCCTCTAAGTACCCTTTCCCGAATAAAATTACTCTTTCCAGTGATAGGGACACGGCCATGGCACACGCCCGTGTGAATCATGGCCAGGCCGTGTTCGGACTTTTAATGAGGCACAGCCGTGTGGTCTTTGGGCCAGGCTGTGTCAATTTCTCTCTTGGCCCAATATGGTCCGTTTTAAGCCCGTTTCTCGTTCTTTTCATCCTTGGGTGCTTTCCTGAGTATAAAATATGAAAAGAAAGGATTAAGAGCACCTTTTTACATAAATCAAAGGATAAATCATCTGAAAGTAAGCTAAATGTGGGATTAAAATATGTTATAATTAAGGTTTATCATCGGCACACAGCCTTGGGTAAATATGATCGACACAGAGTCATCGATATATATGTTAGGCACATAGCCACGGGTAAATACGATTGGCACAAAGCCATAATCAAGATGGCACAGAGCCACATTTAGGTTGGCATAGAGCCATAATTAGATTACGCGGCTTTAAGTCGTCTATTGGTCCACAGTCATCATGCAACCCGTGCGACCTCAACAGATCAATACTGGATCCACAGTCGTCATGCGACCCGTGCGATCCTATCAGATCAATACTAGATCCACAGTCGTCATGCGACCCGTGCGACCCTATCAGAACTTCCTCCGTGTATGTCATGTATGTCATGCTCAATCATTACACGTGTATGCAAAATGACCATGCTTAGTAACAATCATTTAAACATGTAATAAAAGCATATAAGTCATACAACCACGGCCAAATTAGTCAACTCATAGTCTAATTCAGTCATTTACCCCCAAGGGCAAAATAGTCATCTTACCCTATAAAGGTATTTTGATGATCCTACCCTACAGGGGTAATTCAATAATTCTACTTTACAGGGGTATTTTAGTAATTTTACAAACTGAGGGTATTTCAATAATTGTGTAAATCGAGGGTATTTCGGTAATTTTACAAATTAGAGGTATTTCGATAATTTTGCAAATTGAGGGTATTTCGATAATTTTGCAAATCATGGGTATTTTGGTAATTTTACGAATCGAGGGTATTTCGATAATTTTGCAAACTAGGGGTATTTCGATAATTTTGCAAACTGGGGTATTTCGATAATTTTACAAACCAATGTATTCTAAACAGAGATAACGATGTGAATGGGCCTAGGGCCCATTCTCGGCCCAAATGGGTCCACACGCTCGTGTGGTCCATTTAGCCCAAATCTAGCCACAGATATGAGATTCACATAGACCAGTCCAATATCTACTACACAATCATACAATTTATTCATATGGGCCCACGGGCACATTGGCCCTACATGGCCCCTTTTAGCCCATCGTGGCCCAAACAGCCTAAACCCACAAGAACACTCATGATGGCCTCAACTATCGCGTCAAAGCTCCCACACGTGCGCTCGCACGCTTGTGTGGCTACCATCACCATGTGACCGACTTTTCGGCATTTGCCGCTCTACAGCTAGAGTAGTGCGAAATACACAGCTGATAGGAATCTGGAGCTAATTCGTGCTCCGAACACTCCTATGCCCAAACGCCAACCAAGGTATGCTTACTCTCCTCATAGATCGCTCTATTTAAAGCCAGCTTCTCACCCACTCTCACGCTAGCTTCCCGATGTGGGATCCCTCCATCAATCTTCCAAAACTGTCCCAAATTAGCAAAATAGTCACCTTTCGCATGCAAGGGGTTTCGAACTCAGGCTCTCCTGTAACTTAATCCACACAGCTAGCCACTTTACCAACTAGCTCCTTGTGTAACAAAACAAGCACAACTAAATATAAGTCTATGGGCCAAAGTCTAAGTTCATTTAAAAGGAAATCAAAATGAATTGCAAGCGCCAAGACTTGAACCCAAGCTCTCCCTTACCCCCTTAATGACGCCTTGCCACTAGACCACTCACTTCCTTGTGTCATTTTTTCCCACAATTTATTCTTAAAGCCTACTTATTTACTCCCAGGGTTTTATTTACCTAAAACCAAAATTTTTCCTAAAGTCCAGGTTTGAACCCGAGACTTTATGGAAGCCCCCTAACCTTCCAAAATCACTCACCTAATAGGTCCAACTTGCATTAGTGTCATTCTCTTGTTCTCAAAAATTTTAAACGCTTCCATGCCTAAGGCCCAATAGGCCCAAAAATTTGGGGTGTTACAATTCTACCCCCTTAAAGAAATTTGAAGGATAGCCGCACAACATAGGTTACACCACTATGCTACCGCTGCGCACTCTGATTCTAATATCCCTATCATATTTTAACTAGAATTTGGAACTCCCTACACCTACTCAAAACACCTAACCATTGAAGCAAACAGATATCTCATACGCAACCAATTTCTATATCCAAACTTTACATCCAAACAAAACACAAACAAAATAAATACCAAAAATACAGTCCAATATCTAAAGAAACCACCGTATTTCTAACTCACTGTATTTAAATTTGTAAACAGAAAAAAAGTATTCAGAAAACTTACAGATTCAGCGCCGGAGACTCAATGTACCACACTTTCAAAAAATGTTCAATACAACATTTCAGAACATCAAATCTTTCCAAGCTTTTTTGATTTTCAAGCCTTTTTGATTTTCAAGCCTTTTTGAAACAACACATTCAGAAATTCAATTTTGTAAACCCAATCCACAGCCGAGTTTTGCAATCCAAGCTCTGATACCACTAAATGTAACACTCCAAACCCAGCCTAGAAGTTAGGCCCGAATCTGGCGTGTCACATGGTAGTGTTTTTCAGAACCATATTTCTTGTTGTTAAAACTTGTTTGAGAGTTAAAACCTCTTTGTTAAAACTCAAAATACTTAAGCAAATATTGTCCACTTGAAAACATAACTACTTTTAAAACCTTATCTGTTGCAAAAGCATATTTAAAATAGACAATTTACGAAAAGGTGATGTTTAAAAATTGAGTTGTAGAAGCATTTTGAAAACGTTGTGGAAACGTAGTGTTTTGAAGACAGTTATCCTTTTGGAAATCGTATTCCAGTTTTAGCAGTTAGAAAACATCATAAATAAATATCACAAATAATAAGTTAAAAATAGAGAGGCCTTATTACAACCCAAATCAAAATATTTAAATGTAAATAATCAAAACGGAAAGCATAAGCAGTGTATGGTCTTCTCGAGTCCCTCGCAGCTCCGAACCGTCTAAGGCTGAGGATTACCTACATAGTTAAAAACGGGGTGAGTTTACAGAAAATCAGTGTGTAATCCCCTTACTAGAGTAGCGATCAAGATATCCAAAAGTAAATCGAAAGCGATGCGGGCCAAAGCCCTTTAATAGTAACAGTACAATCCAGTTTAAAGCATACGTGGGCCAAAGCCCACTACAATATCATTTGGGTCACAGCCCATAACAGAATCAATTGGGCTTAGCCCATTTCAGAATCAATTCTATATGCATAATGTGTGATGCATGCTAACCCATCCCATCCAACCCTACACTTGCCTCCGTCCAACCCTGCACTACCTGCGGGGAATAAATCACCCACGCCATCCCTACACTCCCAATGTTAGCACAGGTTGCGGCACTAACCAAAATTGCAACAAAGCTACTAGTATATATATACGGCTCTAAGCCTTCAGTAGCTGTATTATAACTGGCACAAAGCCATCAGTAACTGTATTATGTTTGGCACATAGCCATCAGCGACGATAATATAATCGGCACATAGCCTTGGGTAAATATGATCGACACAAAGTCATCGATATATATGTTAGGCACATAGCCACGGGTAAATACGATTGGCACAAAGCCATGATCAAGATGGCACAAAAACATATTTAGGTTGGCACAGAGCCACAATCAAGATGGCATAGAGCCATATTTCGGTTGGCACAGAGCCATAATCAGATGACGCGACTTTAAGCCATCCGTTGGTCCACAGTCATCATGCGACCCGTGCGACCTTAACAGATCAATACTGGATCCACAGTCGTCATGCGACCCGTACGACCCTAAACGAGAGTAAAACGAACCCTTTATTAATTGCCTAATCGAAATACGATAACTAAAGGGAAAAATTCCACTTACCGAAACAGATGAATTTGAAAGTTGCACCAAAGAGATGACTCGCAAAAAATATAGAAACGAAAAGAGTAGGGAAAAGAGAAGAGAATTTATAGAGCAAGAGTAGAAAATGAAAAGCGAGGGGAAATCGAAGAAACAAGATTCAACCAAAGGGGAACAAAAACTAAAAGTGAACAAGAAAGGAGAAGAAACGGCAGAGAAACAAAAGTCTAACGTCAAAAAACTTGTTGTGAAAAAAGAAAAAAGAAAACTGATAAGAAGAAAATCTTATTTTGATAACTTGTCCCCAATTATCTCCTAAAAACACTCCCTATTAACCCACTAAAACACAACTACTCAGTAGTCCAGTTTAAGTTGAACTCCACCACGCTACACGCCTCAAACAAAAATTAATTCCCCTGCTTGCGCAGGGACTCAAACACAAGACCTCCTACACACTAACACTCCACTTAACTGCCAGAATAGCAGGCCCATTCTGATATATTTTTACCAACAATCAAATAAAAGTCTACTGAACAAGAGTAAGGCCTAATTCATTTAAAATACCAAAAATTTCCCAAGCGAAGGCTTGAACTTGGGACCTCCCAAACACTCCCAGAACACATAACCACTAAAGCTGACAGATATTTGTATCATATTTTCACAATAATAAAATTAGAAATTTTGGGGCGTCACACCTAGAATCAAAATAAAGTGAAAATCAAATACATACCTGAAATCGAATGGGAATGAGGAAACATAAAAAGATAATTGAACCAGAATATTGAAAAAGAATGATACCCAAAATCAAAAGAAAGTGAAAATCAACCCTAAATCACAAATTGAAATATACCTAAAACCGAATCGAATGGGAATGAGAAAACAGGAAAAAATTGAACGAGAAGATATAAAAATGAAAAAAGTGGAAAAGATCAAATCTGATAGGGAAAAATAAAGAAGAAAAATGGAAGATATAAAAAGGGAGAAAAAGAACACGAAAAAAACACATGAAATTGAGCGAGAATGAGGATACAGGACTAAGGTGTGGTGGCTTGAGGTGCTTGGTAAAGGAGAGTGGTAAAGAGCGGTAATGGCAGGTATGTTTTTTTTTTTTTTATATGCCAATGGCTGTATTTGCAATTCGGTAATGGAAGAAAGAACTGATATTTGATGTTTTGGGGGAATAGAAAGCTAAACAGATTCAACTGTAATAGCCTATTACAATGAACCAAACATTGTATTGTAGTGGGCCCATTGAATGGGGCCTGATTGAATGGGTCACTCTATTCAATCAAGCAGGTTATTAGTTTTATCACTCTTCAGTGTAGAATCATCACTTTTGTACTTAAAGACTAGACTTCTCACCTCTAAATTCTCCCTCCCTAAATACTTAGGCAATAAAACCAAACAACAAAAGATTTTATTCTCTCAAACGCACACTCACAAAAATGTTCCATAATAAACTAATAATTACTCTTAATAATCGATCCATAAACCAATACAAGCCTCTTAAATATATAGAAGTTTTCAAGCTTTGCAACCAGTTGCTTCTAAGTTCACTAGGTTGTCTAGCTCTTTAGCAAGCAAGGATTCTTTTGCTTTTACCTATTTGATCAATTTAAACTTTCCTCTTTCAAATTCCTTTTTTATAGCAATTGGTGTTTGAATAAATCTGGTTCGAAAACGGTTTTCTTGCATAGTGGAAAAATAAAAAATTTGAAAATGGAGTCAGTTTGTGATATTTATAGTAATAAACTTTTTCCCAAAATCACACATGTGTTTTGGGCTAGACAGATCCTAGACGTTCTTGACTTTCAACCCAACAGCCCTCTCCGCCATCTTCACCACTTTGAGTGTGGGCTCGAACACTATCGGATCAAACACAAAACCACAAATTATTTTCTTTACATCAAACACAAAACCACAAATTATTTTCTTTACTTTCAGTGTGAAAGTAAAACTTTCTCTTAAAGAAAAACCAGTAGAATTGTTATTTTTAGAAAATAGAATTTATTCTTGAAAACAAATTTCCACTACTTTTTGGCATAATAGCAATATTGAAAACTTATGAAAGACTTATGTTTCTCTCTTATCGAAGGTGTATTTTGAAGCCTACTAGTGCCATCTATTTATAGTGAGAGTTGGGAGAATCTTGGCTGAACTGGTAGAAACCAAATAATATTTATTTAATAGAAAAAACCTAAGTCCTTAATATTTAGGAGAGAGGGGCGGCAACCCTAGGTAAAAATACTAGGGTTTGTTTTCTCATTGTTTTCATCAAGAGGGAATTGGGCCTCTCCCGTACTAGGTTCAATTATATGTGCTTACTAGACTTTTAACCAACATTTTATAATTTAAACCAACTCACTACATGTTTTTTTTTTCTATTTCTACAAATAAATATCATTTTCTAAATTAATTTCTCAATTAAAATAATTGTTTCGACTAAAATCTACTTTCGTTAAAATCATGACAACTTTACTATAAAAGAATATAGGAGAAAATATATTTAATTTTTTTTACATTTAATGGATTCACAATGACCAATTAATTTAAATCCATTTTTCATACTTCAACAATTTAATTAATTAAATAATAATTCAAAAAACCGTAAATTAATTCTCAGTTCATTTCCATACTTAGTGAGAAAACCATAAATTAATTATCATGAATAAAATCCAAGCTTTGCAAAAAAGACACGCTAAGATTATTGTACTCATGAATACTATATTGTGCCTTAGGAAATGGAGAGAAAAGGAAGGCGAGAGAAGTGAATATAAGGTGGTGAGTTAAGGGATATAATTGGGGTAACATTGGGGTCCATGTAATAGTCTAGTTTAGACCCTAGTCAGAATAGTGGTTTCGGGACCACAAATCTGAATCAAAAAAATATTTTAATATTATATTCTGTGCCTACAGTATGTGAATTTGTATGTGTGAAATTTCTGTGTTTTAATTTATCTGTTTGGGTGCTTAATTTGATAAAAGGATTTAATTGTGAAATATGCTAAATTAGCATGTCATATGTTAAAAGCACCTAAGTGTCATGTCTTTATAAAGTTGGTGGTCTTATGTTGTAATTAAACCATTAACATGGTTAATGGACATTAATGGCCTTGTATTTATATGTTTTATATGTTTAATTATAAGGTTAACATGGTAAATGAATTAATAAGTAATGTTATAATAAAAAAATGCATAAAATAAGCCATTATCATCATCCATATTGCCAAATTTGAAGAAAAGAAAAGAAAGAAAGCTAAGCTAGGGCATTCGGCCATTTTTGAGCTTGATTCAAGGTATGTTTTGCTTCGGTTTTTGATAATTTCTATGTTTTCGTAATCGTTGCTTCGTGTTCTTCAAAACCCATGCTTCAATTTTGTGAATTGATGAATATTTTGAAATATGCCATTGATGAACACATGAGTTTTGTGATGTTTGAGGATGAAATATGAAGGATATGTGATAGATTAACATAGTTTGTCTTTGAATTTTTGATGAATTTGAGTAATTTGTATTAAATTGAGAAAATAATATTTTTAAGGACTAAATTGTAAAATAAATGAAAAATATGGGTTGCTAGGGACCTATAGAGAATTCTGCTAAGCATGGGTGTATTGAGATTTTGTGTATTTCGTGATTTTGTGAAATAAGGACTAAAATGTCAAAATGTGAGTAATTTTAAATTGCCCTAAATATGTGTCTTTGGATTGAATTGAATGATTTATTGAATAAATGGATTAAATTTGAATATGAATAGATCGAGAATCGAAGAAAACGGATTTAGATCGCGGAAAGTCGAAAGTGATTGAATAGCCGAATCCGTTCATTTACTCGGATCCGAGGTAAGTTTATATACAAATAAATGTATTTACATTGATATATATGTATGTTCATATGAAAATTTATCATGATGAATGTATATGAGATGATGAGTACATGAAATCTGAGGAAGAATCGATAGAATAACAAATTCCGAGAAGCCCCGTATGAACCTAGGAATAGATAGGATTACATATGTCATGACATAGGTTTCCGATATGTGAGATCATGTAAGACCACGTCCGAGACGTTGGCATTGATTCGAGATTTTTTGTAACACCACGTCTGGGACGTTGGCATCTATATGAGATTTACGTGTAAGACAATGTTTGGGACATTGGCATCTATTTGATTCGTGTAAGACCCTGTTTGGAACAGTGGCATCAATATTTGAATACATGTAAGACCACGTCAGGGACGTAGGCATTGTATGATTATTTCGAGTACTCTGAGTATCCTATTTAGTTCTGAACAGTTTAACGGGAAAGTCCGAGAAATGAATGTCTATGGGAAATGTATAAACGATTCAGGTACGTTTGAAAGGTACACTATGTATGTGTATGAAAGGTAAGTGTTTATATGAGCTTACTTAAGTGAATATGTGTATAGACTTGATGGGATAATATGTGATACATGCTTGAATGAGCTATGACTAAAGTGATACTTGGAGTTATGAAATGTGGGTAAGAAATGGCTAAACAAATGAGCCAAAGGATATGTGATGAATTTGCAAATGAGAAACATTAATATCATTGTACCAATGTGGCTATGTACATTTTATGCTAAGTTTATTTGTATATGGCTTACTAAGCTTTTGAAAGCTTACTTTGTGTTTGTTTACTCTATTTTACAGATCGTCAAAGCTACGAAAGGCTCGGGAATCGTTGAGGATCATCACCACACTATCAAACTCTACTTTGGTACTCTTGAATGTGAATATAGTTAAATATGGTATGTATAGGCTAGTTGTTTTGGAGTATGTTTGAGATAAGTACATAGCCATGTGATATGGCTAGATATATGGTTGTGTTATGATTGATTAATCTTGTTATATGATGCCTTGTTTGGTTAGGTTTGATGGCTATTGAAATGGTTATGTTAATGGTAAGTTACTTGATGCCAAGTTAGCATATTATTAATGGTAAGTTTGTGAATGAATCATGTTTGGAAATGCTTGTGAATAAGTTAAGCTACATGTTGCTTAAAATGGTATGCTTGAAATGCCTTTGTATGCTTGGAAAAGTTGGTTATTTTGGTATGAATTGAATTGGTATGATGCTTGTAGGGATTCCCTAAAGTGTGGGTGGCATTTTGGCCTTGAAAATGGCCTATATATGCCCACATGGTTGAGCACACGGGCGTGCGGCTCGACCGTGTCCTTTGTGGTTGCATTTCAAAACAAGTCAGGCTCGACCACGGGCAAGAAACACGGGCATATGTTTGGCCGTGTGGATCAAGTCAGTTTCGATCGCGGGTGTGTGACTAGCCGTATGGTGCAAGTCAGTAGCGACCACAGGTGAGGCACACGGGTGTGTCCACGGCCGTGTGGACAAGTCAGTATGTATGCCCTGTTTTGGCACGGCTTAGACACATGGGAGTGTCTGAGGCCGTGTGAGGCATATGGCTTGCCCACACGGGCGTGTGACCTCTGTAACTTTGAAATTTTTTTAAATTTTTGAGAATTTTTTATGTGTTTTGTTTAGTCCCGGCCCTATTCTAAAGCATGTTTAAGGTATCGAAGACCTATTTAAGGGACACTTTGATGTGATCTGTCGAATTATGTTTTGAAACATTTGTAAAAGTTTCTGATTGTCTGGTAATGCCTGTTATCCCTAGACTAGCGATGGTTACGGGTTAGGGGTGTTACAATCAATATAATGTTTCAAACTATTTTCATGCTTACCTCATTTTGTAGAGTCAGTTCTTCAATTCTGAACCAACCTAAGTCGCAGAATGTTATAAGCCTAAAAGTCCTATGTAACCTAAGTGATATGACTCATAGATGAAAATTAGACTGATTGTGTAACATCCCGAAATTGGGCCTAGGAGAATTGAGCCCAATGGGCCTTAGGCATAGTAGCGTTTAAATTTTTGGAGAACAAGAGATCGGCTTAAATGCTAGTTAGACCCATTGGATAAGTGATTTTGGAAGGTTAGAGGGCTTCTATGAAGTCCCGGGATCAAATATTGCCTTTGGGGAAATTTTGGTTTTAGGTGAAAAAAACCCTGGAAGTTGGCAGATATGCCTTAAGAATAAAATATGGAGAAAAATAACACAAGTGGAGTGTGTGGTGTAGTGGCAAAGTGACGCCACTTAGGGGACAAGGGAGTGATGCCATAAGGAAGGAAGGAGGTCCAAGGTTCAAGTCTTGGCTTTTGCATTTTGGTTTCTTTTTGCTTGGACCTTAGAATTTGGCCCATAGTTTATATTTAGTTGCGCATGGTTTAAGACACAAGAGGAGCTTGTGGCCAAGTGGTAAGCAGCGTGGATTATGCTACAAGGGAGCCTGGGTTCGAATCTCATGAGAAGCAAGGGAGTATTTATTTTATGGATTGGACTGGCAAGAGTTTGATTGAATTTAAACTCTCATCGACGAAAGGATCCCACATCGGAAAGACACAAAGAATGAAGGTGAAGAGCTAGCTATATAAGGAGCATCCTAGGAGGAGAGTAAACACATCTTGGAGGGCGTTTGGGCACAAGAGTGGTCGGAGCGCGGATTAGCCCCAGAGTCCTATCAGGTGTGTAACTCTCTCTACTCTAGTTGTAGAGCGGCAAAATGCCGAAATGCCGGTTACACGGCATTAGTAGCCACATGAGCGTGCGAGCGCATGTGTGGGGCTTCGACGCGATAGTTGAGGCCATCAGTAGTATTCTCGTGGGTTGGGGCTGCTTGGGCCTCGATGGGCCGAAGTGGGCCCAATGGGCCCGTGGGCCTATATGAGTAAATTGCATGATTGGTTAGTATATGTTGAACTAGACTAGGTGGAAGTTATATACGTGGCTAGATTTGTGCTAGGTGGGCCACACGAGCATGTGGGCCCGGATAGGCCGAAATCGGGTTTTAGGCCCAATCGTCCGGTATGACCGGAAATGGTAGCTGAGTCGCTAGTGGTGACATTAGGCCTTCGGAAAGGCCATTTCAGTTGTGAATTTACAAAAATACCCTTAGTAGGTAAAATTACGATTATACCCTTAGAGGTTGATTAGCATGATTATGTTGTTTAGTTTTGGCCGATTGTAGGGGAAGGCTTGATCTCGCATATCTCGAGTTGTGGCTAGTGCTCGAAAAGTGTTAAGGAAGGGGGATCTAGTGCGTTAGATCTTGATCTCCGGGATTTGATAGTCGTATTAGTAACCAGGTGTGTAAACTAACACACTTCTTACTTTGTATATGTTTGATAAACTGATTGATTGGTAAAATCGAAATAGTATGGTTGAGTGATATGATACCCTATGGGGTATGTGCACGGATTCAGGTAAGTCCGTTTCATTATGAGTCTCGTTATTGATACATGATGTCATGATTTATGATGTATGTGCTATGAGATGCAACGTTAAACATGTTTGCATGATTTGAATACTATACATGAGTTGGTATAATGATGGGTGATATGAGAGGAGGGGCGGTGATATTTTTGTCGACGAGCACCGTTGTTTTGGTAACACAACTTTGTGACTTTGGGTCACAGAGGTTTGGCACCTCCAGAGGTTTGGCACCTCGGCGTCGCCTCGCCCCCGTGGTTTCGCACCACGGTGGGTTGGCCCCACAAGGCGGTATTGAGGATTGACGCTAGTGATTTGGTATCACACGATGGGTTGGCCCCATCACCCGATTATTGTGACTTCGGTCACCGGTGGTTTGGTACCACATTTGTGTCTTTGGGACACGGAGGTTTGGCACCTCATTGCGACTCGTCCACGTGGTTGGACACCACCGTGGGTTGGCCCCACTTGAGAGATACGGGATTGTCGCTAGTGATTTGGTATCACACGATGGGTTGGCCCCATCATCGGATTTGTGACTTTGGTCACGGTGATTTGGTATCACAAGCGTGTCTTTGGGACACCGGTGGTTTGGCACCACATTGACGGATATCGTGTCTTTGGGACACCAAGTGTTTTGGTAACACATTGTGACTATATGTCACGGTGGTTTGGCACCACCCGGTGGTTTGGTACCACACGGGGTAGAAAAGGTGTATGGATGGTTAGGATTGGGTGCATATTGATTGGATGCATGATGGTTATGTTTATGTTGCATATGATATTTTGCTAATCCGGAAAAAGGGTGGCACATCGAGTCTTGGTGACTCACCTTTTCCTTTAACCATTTTCAGTATTGCATAAAAATTTGGGACCAGGGATCGGAGAGGACAAGGTGGCCTATGCCAAGATGATGATTTAATATTTTATGTTTGGTTTTGATATAAGTACTTTATTTGAATTATGGGGTTGTAATAAAGGCCATTTTATTATTTGGTATTACTTGATTATGGTTTTGTTATTTTAAATTCTTATTAACTCAAAAATGTTTTCACACAACAAAAGAAATTACATGAGTTTTAAGTAAGAGGAATTCGTTTTACTCACATATCGATATAGTTTTCAAAATTGAATTCTTTCATGCTTTATGCTAAGTTAACGAGGTTTTTCAACCGTCTTTCCGCAATAACATAACTTGATTCGATCGTAGAGAATGGGCGGGTTTGGGGATGTTCTGATTTGGTATCGAGCCCGGTTCAAAACTCGGCTTTGAGGGTTTTGGGCCCAAAAACACTTTTTAAAAAAAAAAAGGGGCTTTTCAAAATATGGGCTTTTAAGGAACTTTTTGAGTTATTCGGCATGGCACTGTACCTCAGGCCGAAGTCCACGGTAAGTACTTGGACTTTCTTGAAGTGATTTGTTTGTATGAATTGATTTATATGTGAATATTATGGGCTTTTATGGGAACGTATATTAGTGAACTAGGATGCATTGAACCCAGGACTAGTCTACTTAAACACATGCATAAGACTTAAGGCTACTAAACAAACTCGTGAAGTAAGTCACCGAGTTAAGGTGTGGTAACCATCTGCATGCATGTCGAGGATTGGTATTCGATGAAGAGCTTGGTATTTAAGCGATCCTAGCGACTCACCTCCTCTTTACGCGAATCCTACGGTGTGTAGCTACGGTTCACCTTAACCAAGAAGACTTGTTCATAAGCTAAACCAAGTATTAAAACCCGAAAAGGATTAGCCTTACTGCTTTTAAAACCCTAGTTTTAAAATTTTTAAACTTACCCCTTTGGGTTGTAAACCCTAAACTCGATTTTGAAAGACGTTTTCTCGATTTACCAAAATTTCCAAAATGCCCCTAGTGGCAAAATTACTAAAATGGCCCTGACTTTCAAGATTTCCGGTTTAACTCCAATTTTAATAAAATTTCCCTACTTTGCAAAAGTATACAAAAATGCTATTTTCAAGATACCCTGATTTGAAAATTTACAAAATTACCCCTGATGAACAAAATTACCAAAATGCCCTTGGTTTCAAAATTTTCATGATTCCCTCGATTTTTACTAAAATGTTCTTACATTATGAAAATATCAAAAACTTCTATTTTACAAATATCGAGATATCCTGATTTGGGAAATTTACGAAAATGCCCTTAACGTCCCCAATTACTGAAATAACCCCGATTTCTGAATTTGTTACAACACATCTGGTTTGAAAAACAAATTTTTCAAGATGACCCCGAGATTTTGTAAACTTTGAAATATCTTTAATTTGAAAACTATTTTCAAATTGACCCTGAGTTATTACCGAAAATACCCCTATAGGAAAATGTCGAAATTACCCCTGGGTTGGGAATGCTCAAGAAAGTGACATGGATGAATGAATGTGTCTTTAGTGAAGTATGTGAATGTGTGAATTAGAACAGAAAACTTGAGATGAAACTTTGATTGCTCGAAAGAACGACTTCGAAAACTGTTCATAAAATCGCTTCGTGGATAAAACAGTGGAACAAAATTCCTAATGCATAAAACTTTTAATCAGATTAAATCGCGACGCTAGATATAAGTTCTAGGGGACGTGGTTGTCGCGGACGTGGTCAAGGTGGAATCACAGCTTTATTAAGATCGAGTGCGCAAAGACAAGAGCGTAGTGTGGTAGGATGTGCGACTGTTAGTTAGTTGGAAATTTCGAGGACGAAATTTCTTTAAGGAGGGTAGATTTGTAACATCCCGAAATTGGGCCTAGGAGAATTGAGCCCAATGGGCCTTAGGCATAGTAGCGTTTAAATTTTTGGAGAACAAGAGATCGGCTTAAATGCTAGTTAGACCCATTGGATAAGTGATTTTGGAAGGTTAGAGGGCTTCACATGAAGTCCAGGGATCAAATATTGCCTTTGGGGAAATTTTGGTTTTAGGTGAAAAAAACCCTGGAAGTTGGCAGATATGCCTTAAGAATAAAATATGGAGAAAAATAACACAAGTGGAGTGTGTGGTGTAGTGGCAAAGTGACGCCACTTAGGGGACAAGGGAGTGATGCCATAAGGAAGGAAGGAGGTCCAAGGTTCAAGTCTTGGCTTTTGCATTTTGGTTTCTTTTTGCTTGGACCTTAGAATTTGGCCCATAGTTTATATTTAGTTGCGCATGGTTTAAGACACAAGAGGAGCTTGTGGCCAAGTGGTAAGTGGCGTGGATTATGCTACAAGGGAGCACAGGTTCGAATCTCATTAGAAGCAAGGAGTATTTATTTTATGATTGGATGGCAAGAGTTTCAGATTGAATTTAAACTCTCTCGACGAAAGGATCCCACATCGGAAAGACACAAAGAATGAAGGTGAAGAGCTAGCTATATAAGGAGCATCCTAGGAGGAGAGTAAACACATCTTGGAGGCGTTTGGGCACAGAGAGTGGTGAGCGCGGATTAGCCCTGAGTCTATCGTGTGTAACTCTCTCTACTCTAGTTGTAGAAAGCGGCAAAATGCCGAAATGCCTGTTACACGGCATTAGTAGCCACATGAGCGTGCGGCGCATGTGTGGGGCTTCGACGCGATAGTTGAGGCCATCGATAGTATTCTCGTGGGTTGGGTCGCTTGGGCCTCGATGGGCGAAGTGGGCCCAATGGGCCCGTGGGCCTATATGAGTAAATTGCATGATTGGTTAGTATATGTTGAACTAGACTAGGTGGAAGTTATATACGTGGCTAGATTTGTGCTAGGTGGGCCACACGAGCATGTGGGCCTGATAGGCCGAAATTGGGTTTTAGGCCCAATCGTCGGTATGACCTGAAAATGGTATTTGAGTCGCTAGTGGTGACATTAGGCCTTCGGAAAGGCCATTTCGGTTGTGAATTTACAAAAATACCCTTAGTAGGTAAAATTACGATTATACCCCAGAGGTTGATTAGCATGATTATGTTGTTTAGTTTTGGCGATTGTAGGGGAAGGCTTGATCTCGCATATCTCGAGTTGTGGCTAGTGCTCGAAAAGTGTTAAGGAAGGGGATCTAGTGCGTTAGATCTTGATCTCGGGATTTGATAGTCGTATTAGTAACGTGTGTGTAAACTAACACACTTCTTACTTTGTATATGTTTGATAAACTGATTGATTGGTAAAATCGAAATAGTATGGTTGAGTGATATGATACCCTATGGGGGGTATGTGCGGATTCGAGTAAGTCCGTTTCATTATGAGTACCGTTATTGATACATGATGTCATGATTTATGATGTATGTGCTATGAGATGCAACGTTAAACATGTTTGCATGATTTGAATACTATACATGAGTTGGTATAATGATGGGTGATATGAGAGGAGAGGGGCGGTGATATTTTGTCGACGACGAGCACCAGTGTTTTGGTAACACAACTTTGTGACTTTGGGTCACCGAGAGGTTTGGCACCTCCGGAGGTTTGGCACCTCCTCGTCTCGTCCCGTGGTTTCGCACCACGGTGGGTTGGCCCCACAAGGCGGTATTGAGGATTGACGCTAGTGATTTGGTATCACACGATGGGTTGGCCCCATCACCCGATTATTGTGACTTGGTCACGGTGGTTTGGTACCACATTTGTGTCTTTGGGACACCGTGAGGTTTGGCACCTCATTGCGACTCGTCCCCGTGGTTGGACACCACCGTGGGTTGGCCCCACTTGAGAGATACGGGATTGTCGCTAGTGATTTGGTATCACACGATGGGTTGGCCCCATCATCGAATTTGTGACTTGGTCACCGGTGATTTGGTATCACAAAGCGTGTCTTTGGGACACCGGTGGTTTGGCACCACATTGACGGATATCGTGTCTTTGGGACACGAGTGTTTTGGTAACACATTGTGACTATATGTCACCGGTGGTTTGGCACCACCCGGTGGTTTGGTACCACACGGGGTAGAAAAGGTGTATGGATGGTTAGGATTGGGTGCATATTGATTGGATGCATGATGGTTATGTTTATGTTGCATATGATATTTTGCTAATCCAGGAAAAAGGGTGGCACATCGAGTCTTGGTGACTCACCTTTTTCCTTTAACCATTTTCAGTATTGCATAAGGTGGGGACCGGGATCGGAGAGGACAAGGTGGCCTATGCAAGAAGATGATGATTTAATATTTTATGTTTGGTTTTGATATAAGTACTTTATTTGAATTATGGGGTTGTAATAAAGGCCATTTTATTATTTGGTATTACTTGATTATGGTTTTGTTATTTTAAATTCTTATTAACTCAAAAATGTTTTCACACAACAAAAGAAATTACATGAGTTTTAAGTAAGAGGAATTCGTTTTACTCACATATCCGATATAGTTTTCAAAATTGAATTCTTTCATGCTTTATGCTAAGTTAACGAGGTTTTTCAACCGTCTTTCCGCAATAACATAACCAGATTCAGTCGTAGAGAATGGGCCGGGTTTGGGGATGTTACAGTTTGGTATCAGAGCCCGGTTCAAAACTCGGCTTTGAGGGTTTTGGGCCCAAAAACACTTTTTTTTAAAAAAAAAGGGGGCTTTTCAAAATATGGGCTTTTAAGGAACTTTTCAAAGTTATTCGGCATGGCACTGTACCTCAGGCCGAAGTCCACAGGTAAGTACTTGGACTTTCTTGAAGTGATTTGTTTGTATGAATTGATTTATATGTGAATATTATGGGCTTTTATGGGAACGTATATTAGTGAACTAGGATCTGTTGAACCCTAGGACTAGTCTACTTAAACACATGCATAAGACTTAAGGCTACTAAACAAACTCGTGAAGTAAGTCACCGAAAGTTAAGGTGTGGTAACCACTCAGACGCATGTCGAGGATTGGTATTCGAAAGAAGAGCTTGGTATTTAAGCGCCCTAGCGACTCACCTCCTCTTCTACGAATCCTACCGGTGTGTAGCTACGGTTCACCTTAACCAAGAAGACTTGTTCATAAGGCTAAACCAAGTATTAAAACCCGAAAGGATTAGCCTTCTTTGTTTTAAAACCCTAGTTTTAAAATTTTTAAACTTACCCCTTTGGGTTGTAAACCCTAAATCTGATTTTGAAAGACGTTTTCTCGATTTACCAAAATTTCCAAAATGCCCCTAGTGGCAAAATTACTAAAATGGCCCTGACTTTCAAGATTTCCGGTTTAACTCCAATTTTAATAAAATTTCCCTACTTTGCAAAAGTATACAAAAATGCTATTTTCAAGATACCCGATTTGAAAATTTACAAAATTACCCCTGATGAACAAAATTACCAAAATGCCCTTGGTTTCAAAATTTTCATGATTCCCTCGATTTTTACTAAAATGTTCTTACATTATGAAAATATCAAAAACTTCTATTTTACAAATATCGAGATATCCTGATTTGGGAAATTTACGAAAATGCCCTTAACGCCCCAATTCTTGAAATAACTCGATTTCGAATTTGTTACAACACATCTGGTTTGAAAAACAAATTTTCAAGATGACCCCCGAGATTTTGTAAACTTTGAAATATCTTTAATTTGAAAACTATTTTCAAATTGACTTCGAAAGTTATTACTTAGAAATACCCTATAGGAAAATGTCGAAATTACCACAGGTTGGGAATGCTCAAGAAAGTGACATGGATGAATGAATGTGTCTTTAGTGAAGTATGTGAATGTGTGAATTAGAACAGAAAACTTGAGATGAAACTTTGATTGCTCGAAAGAACGACTTCGAAACTTACATTTCATAAAATCGCCGTGGATAAAGCAGTGGAACAAAATTCCTAATGCATAAAACTTTTAATCAGATTAAATCGCGACGCTAGATATAAGTTCTAGGGGACGTGGTTGTCGCGGACGTGGTCAAGGTGGAATCACAGCTTTATTAAGATCAGAGTGCGCAGCAAGAGCGTAGTGTGGTAGGATGTGCGACTGTTAGTTAGTTGGAAATTTCGAGGACGAAATTTCTTTAGGAAGAGGTAGATTTGTAACATCCCGAAATTGGGCCTAGGAGAATTGAGCCCAATGGGCCTTAGGCATAGTAGCGTTTAAATTTTTGGAGAACAAGAGATCGGCTTAAATGCTAGTTAGACCCATTGGATAAGTGATTTTGGAAGGTTAGAGGCTTACATGAAGTCAGGGATCAAATATTGCCTTTGGGGAAATTTTGGTTTTAGGTGAAAAAACCACGGAAGTTGGCGGATATGCCTTAAGAATAAAATATGGAGAAAAATAACACAAGTGGAGTGTGTGGTGTAGTGGCAAAGTGACGCCACTTAGGGGACAAGGGAGTGATGCCATAAGGAAGGAAGGAGGTCCAAGGTTCAAGTCTTGGCTTTTGCATTTTGGTTTCTTTTTGCTTGGACCTTAGAATTTGGCCCATAGTTTATATTTAGTTGCGCATGGTTTAAGACACAAGAGGAGCTTGTGGCCAAGTGGTAGTAGTGGCGTGGATTATGCTACAAGGAGCACTGGTTCGAATCTCATGAGAAGCAAAGGAGTATTTATTTTCATGATTGGACGGCAAGAGTTTTGATTGAATTTAAACTCTCACGACGAAAGGATCCCACATCGGAAAGACACAAAGAATGAAGGTGAAGAGCTAGCTATATAAGGAGCATCCTAGGAGGAGAGTAAACACATCTTGGAGGCGTTTGGGCACAAGAGTGGTCGGGCGCGGATTAGCCCCCAGAGTCCTATCGGTGTGTAACTCTCTCTACTCTAGTTGTAAGCGGCAAAATGCCGAAATGCCGGTTACACGGCATTAGTAGCCACATGAGCGTGCGGCGCATGTGTGGGGCTTCGACCGCGATAGTTGAGGCCATCGATAGTATTCTCGTGGGTTGGGTCGCTTGGGCCTCGATGGGCGAAGTGGGCCCAATGGGCCCGTGGGCCTATATGAGTAAATTGCATGATTGGTTAGTATATGTTGAACTAGACTAGGTGGAAGTTATATACGTGGCTAGATTTGTGCTAGGTGGGCCACACGAGCATGTGGGCCGGATAGCGAAATCGGGTTTTAGGCCCAATCGTCCGGTATGACAGGAAATGGTAGTGAGAAAGTCGCTAGTGGTGACATTAGGCCTTGGAAGGCCATTTCGGTTGTGAATTTACAAAAATACCCTTAGTAGGTAAAATTACGATTATACCCTTAGAGGTTGATTAGCATGATTATGTTGTTTAGTTTTGGCCGATTGTAGGGGAAGGCTTGATCTCGCATATCTCGAGTTGTGGCTAGTGCTCGAAAAGTGTTAAGGAAGGGGATCTAGTGCGTTAGATCTTGATCTCGGGATTTGATAGTCGTATTAGTAACCGGTGTGTAAACTAACACACTTCTTACTTTGTATATGTTTGATAAAGCGATTGATTGGTAAAATCGAAATAGTATGGTTGAGTGATATGATACCCTATGGGGGTATGTGCACGGATTCGTAAGTCCGTTTCATTATGAGTCTTGTTATTGATACATGATGTCATGATTTATGATGTATGTGCTATGAGATGCAACGTTAAACATGTTTGCATGATTTGAATACTATACATGAGTTGGTATAATGATGGGTGATATGAGAGGAGGGGGCGAGTGATATTTTGTCTTGTGAGCACCGAGTGTTTTGGTAACACAACTTTGTGACTTTGGGTCACGAGAGGTTTGGCACCTCCAGAGGTTTGGCACCTCAGCGTCTCGTCCCCGTGGTTTCGCACCACAGTGGGTTGGCCCCACAGGGCGGTATTGAGGGATTGACGCTAGTGATTTGGTATCACACGATGGGTTGGCCCCATCACCCGATTATTGTGACTTTGGCCACCGGTGGTTTGGTACCACATTTGTGTCTTTGGGACACCCAGAGGTTTGGCACCTCATTGCGACTCGTCCCCGTGGTTGGACACCACCGTGGGTTGGCCCACACCAGAGAGATACGGGATTGTCGCTAGTGATTTGGTATCACACGATGGGTTGGCCCCATCATCGGATTTGTGACTTCGGTCACCAGTGATTTGGTATCACAAACGTGTCTTTGGGACACCAGTGGTTTGGCACCACATTGACGGATATCGTGTCTTTGGGACACCAGTGTTTTGGTAACACATTGTGACTATATGTCACCGGTGGTTTGGCACCACCGGTGGTTTGGTACCACGGGGTAGAAAAGGTGTATGGATGGTTAGGATTGGGTGCATATTGATTGGATGCATGATGGTTATGTTTATGTTGCATATGATATTTTGCTAATCCAGGGAAAAAGGGTGGCACATCGAGTCTTGGTGACTCACCTTTTTCCTTTAACCATTTTCGTGTATTGCATAAGGAAATTTGGGTGGGATCGGAGAGGACAAGGTGGCCTATATAGAAGATGATGATTTAATATTTTATGTTTGGTTTTGATATAAGTACTTTATTTGAATTATGGGGTTGTAATAAAGGCCATTTTATTATTTGGTATTACTTGATTATGGTTTTGTTATTTTAAATTCTTATTAACTCAAAAATGTTTTCACACAACAAAAGAAATTACATGAGTTTTAAGTAAGAGGAATTCGTTTTACTCACATATCTGATATAGTTTTCAAAATTGAATTCTTTCATGCTTTATGCTAAGTTAACGAGGTTTTTCAACCGTCTTTCCGCAATAACATAACCAGATTCGGTCGTAGAGAATGGGCCGGGTTTGGGGATGTTACAGATTGTTAACATTTCTGACCACTTGTTGATGGGCTCGAAACTAACTAATATTTCAACAAAGGCAAGCACACCTATCGAACAATAGTATAGCTTTGTGAGTCCGGAATATCGTATCCTCAAGGACTACTAGTAATAACTATCTTTTTATTATCTAGCCTAATAATTAAGGAATTTATTTCAATCTAAAATTTAACTAACTAATTAACTATGAACGTGACAGAGAGTGAAGAAATAATCGAATAAACCAATGATAAGGACAATACCCAAGGAAGAATCCACCTAGACTTCACTTATTATTCTGACTTTGAATTAAATGATTTATTCACTTGACTTGATCCGTAGAAATCCCTAAATTATGTTAATATCTCTTTCAAGACTAAAAACAACTGACTCTAGGTTGATTAATTGAAATCTCTTTCTAATTAAAACCACTATCATCGCATTAACTCGATCTATGGATTCCCCTATTAGATTTGACTCTAATCCAGTAGATTTATGTCATCCTATTTCTAGGGTTGCAATCAACTCCGCTTAATTATGTTGGATCTACTCTTAAACAGGGACTTTTGCTCCATTAATTAAGCACATTAAACTTGAATTAATATTCCTAAAAACATCAAAACAAGGATTAAGAACACATAATCAAGAACAAGAACAAGTATTTATCACGTAATTCAGATTTATTTAGGTTTCATCCTCCCTAGGTATTTAAGGAGTTTAGTTCATAACGTAAAAGGAAAACATCATAGAATTAAGAAAACAACAAGACATAAAGAACCCAAAAGCTTCTAAAGAACTTGATGGAAATCTTCAATCTTGGAGTGAATCCACTTTCTAGATGATTCCGACGACTTCCTTCGAGTGATTTCTTCAATCTACTCCACGTCCTCCTTTAGGCCTTCTTCTGATGTGTATTTATAGACTTTAGAAGGCTCAAAAACCCTAAAAATTGGATTTTTCTGCGTGAAAACAAATTAGGGTACGGCAGGGACACGGGCGTGTGATCAACCCGTGTGAGGAAGCCCAAGCCATGTGGGAATTTGCATGGCTCTCGATCGACATGGGCTGGCACACGGGCATGTGTCCAGCCCGTATGGTGTGGGCTTTGGCTGTGAGGATGCTTAAGATGGCCCGTTTTGTCCGGTTTTGGCCCTTTTTCCGTTCCTTTTGCTCCCCTATGCTCACCTAAGGATAGAAATACAAATTCAAAGGATTAGGAGCATCGAATTCACCAAATTATATAAATAATCATCGAAAAACATGCTAAGCGTGGGATTAAAAATGTGTTACTTTTATGATTTATCAAATATCCCCACACTTAAGCGTTTGCTTGTCCTCAAGAAAATCCTCAACTCACGATTAAAATTAAACTTCCTCAATTCATAATTCTCATCAATAATGTCTTGTCATAATTCACAGGTAATTTATGCATTGATAATTTAACTAAAAGAGTTCTAAAGATTCAAATAATTTGAGTCACAAATTTTTATAGCACAAAAACATAGGTGTTTCCCCTTATCTAAATAATTTCTTTTGATTCAAAACCAACAAGAGTTGACATCCTCACTAAAGGTTCACTCAAATCACTCAAAGTGTTTAAGGTTCAAATTAAGCACTCAAAAGTCAAACATGAAAAGTTATTACCATAGGCTTGCATGAAAATCAAATCTCCACCACTAAAAAATGAGATGATACACAAATCAAAAGGTCTTTGAAAGGGTTGTAATGGGGCTTGGGTTAAAGGTACGGATAAAGGCTGAATTAGAGGGTAAAAATCGAGATTGAATTGACAATTTACCTAACTAGAAAAATAAACTAATACTGAATAATTACAATTGAAACATAACACGAGCTTCTTCTCAAAATGTGAAATTAACTACTTAAGCTCAAATAACAAAGAGCTAGTAATATATATTTCCACTTTTTTTTTTATCACGCATAAGAAAGAAATTAACAACTGAAATAGAGAACATAGTTAGGCAACTGATCAAATCAAATCTCAACAAAAATGGGTTAATATAATAGGAAAAATTCTCAAATGAATCAAAAAGAATGAGTTTTGGGTTAATATTAAGGGTGAGTCAAGAAACGGTTTATTAGGCTAAAAGGGGTTCACTTGGGGTTAATTATGAAGGTAGGCTTTTTGGGATAAGTGGTTTAAAACCTAGGTGCCTTTATCATCTCAGTGTATCAAATCAAAAGTGTGGTCTCGACATGCATAATCGAAGCAAGTTCTAGAATAACAAATCAATATTGACACACTCATAACCAATAAAGTGAGCAAGAAAATTGTATGCTCTAAAGGCTCAAAATCTCACAAAAATTATGGTTTTTGATGTCAACCTTGTAAATTTCAAACTTCAAAGTAATATTTAAATTTAGGGAAACAACTTAATAAAATTTTAATTCTGAAAATAGACTTATCATGCTTGATTCTCTAATGTCTTAAAGTTTAAACCATCAATGCACAATTACCTATGACTTAATCCAAAACATATCAATAAAAATCATAAATCAATAAGAATTTTATTTTAATAGTAATATGAGAAAATTTACTTAAGAACAAGATAAAATTCAGGTATTTTTTGATAATAATATAATTAACCTTCCCACACTTAAGATGTACATTGTCCTCAATGTACAATGATAGATAATAGCAATGTAAGCAAAAAATCATAAGAGAGGGAAGGAGGTGAAACTTCCTGAATTACAAATGAACTCCTTAGAAATAAGCATGATGAACTAGGTAGAGGTGAAGGTGGGGGAGAATACTCCAGTAGTTTGTTCGTTCCTTAGTAGCACCTTGAACCTTTTGAAACTGTAGAGTCATCGGTAAAGTTTTAGGGAGTTGTAGTAATCAAAGAAAAGAAAGAGAACGAGAAAGAGTTTAAAAATTAAAATAAAAGAAAAAGAAAAAAAATAAATGGACTCAAAGGTCCTCATCAATAGATGGTTTGTAAGGTGGGGGTAGTGGTGATATGTGGAAGTGCTGAAAAATCTGTTGTAGAGTCGCCTCGAGGCTGCTGAATCGTCGAGTCAATGAAGTAGCCGCATGAACTGGACTATGAGGAACCGGTGGCATATCTACTGTAAGGTGGTCGGTACGGGGAGACTGCGACGGGACCCTTCCGCTTTTTCAAAGCATGGAAGGTGGCCTTGGTCTTGCCTCGAGTATTAGTCATTGTGTACCTAAGAAACAATATCAAATTAGAAAATTCAGTAAAATATTACTAATACCTATTCCTATATGCGCTAATACTTAATTATGCAAGAATCAGCAGATTAGTAGTTTAAACTGACAACCTACGAACCAATCAATTAAAAATAATAAACTAAACAATTAGGGACATTAATGCATAAAAAGACAACGAAAAGCCTAATATAATTAATGAATAATCAAGCCACATTAAAGTTATCAAACTAGGAATATGAATTATGTAGTAATAATACGAATAATCATAATAAAGATAACCAAGAATAACAACTAAATAATGAAATAATAACAAAGAAATAAAGAAAAAGAATAGTCAATAATTAAATAAATAAAAATAATCATAATAAAATAAAGGAAAAAAAAACTGGTCGAAGGGAGGAGTGGTCGGCGACAGGCAGCCGGCGTGTTGGGCGGAGAGGACGGTGGTTTCGGGGGTTGATATGTACGCAAGGAAGGGTTGAGGCAGGAGTAGCGTGGGATGGGTGTTCGACGGAGTGTTGACTAGGTTGTGGGGCTGGCGCGCGACTAGGGTGAGGTGAAGATAAAGGGAAATTGGGGGCGGTGGTCGGGGTTGGGCTGCGATGGTACAAAGATAAGGGAAAGGTGATGCGTGTGTGTGTGGGTTGGGTGGGAAAGGGGGCAACGGTGAGGGCGCAAGGGGGCGGGTGGCCGGAGAAATGAGAAAGAAGGAGAAGGAAAAGGGAAGAGAGGGAGAAAAGGGAAGAAAAGTAAAGGGGAATGGGGGGTTTTGGGGTTGGGGAAAAAGTGACGGCGAAGCAAAAGAAAAGGGGGGATCGACGGTGGCCAGAAGTGGGAGGGGGAAGGTTGCGGCGGCTAGGGTTGGGGAAGTTTGGAGAAGAAAGGAAGAAAAAAGAAAAAGAAAAATGGGTTTAAATAGGGGAAACGGTCATGTAACGGCCCGTGTTGGGCCACACGGTCCTGTCGCAGGCTCATATGGTCTAGTTCCTAGCCCGTGTTCGTCGTGATTTTGAGAAGCTAAGTTTTCACACGGCCTTAGACACGCCAGTGTGTCCAGGCCGTGCGGTCCACACGGCCGCATCACACGGTCGTATACAAAACCCTTCGCTTATCCCACGCCCGTGTGATCGCGCAAACGGCTGTGTGGCCTGCCCGTGGAGCCCTCTGACTTGTTTATAATTTGAAAATTTAGGCTCCAGTTTTCACACGACCTTGGACACGTCCGTGTGGAAAAGGAGACGCCCGTGTGGAATTTTGATATGCCCGTGGAAAAAGACACGCCCGTGTGGAATTTTAAGCTTCAGGGTCCACACGGAAAAGGACACGCCGGTGTGGAATTTTGACATGCCCGTATGATATCACACATGGCCGTGTGTCATGCTCGTAGAGCCCCTTGTCGTTTTATTTGAATTTTAAAAACTAAGTCCCCACATCCACACGGCCAGGGACACGCCCGTGTGTCCAGGCCGTGTCGGTTAAAAACCTGCATTAAAAACATGAACGAAATGAAAATAAACTAATTAGTAAAGTTAGTGCTAGGGTTGTCTCCCGAGAAGTGCTTATTTAAAGTCTAAGCTCGACTCACCTTACGTTCGCATAATCATGGTGGTTCGAGGAGTTGAAACTCCTCATTCCTGCTATCAATTTTGTTAAAATAAGGTTTTAGACGAGTACTATTTACCTTTAAGGTGCCAAATTTGGAATGAGTTACCTCGACTGTACCGTATGGGAAAATATTAAGTACCGTGAAAGGGGTTGTTCCATTAGGTTCAGAAGAGGCAACACGAGGATCTGTATTATCCATTAGAACTCGGTCTCCAACCTTAATTTGACTCGTTTTATTTTTAGGCTCGTCATGGCTCTGCTTTGGTTCATCGTGTACTTTTAATTTCTCCTTAAACTATGTTCGCCATTCATCTAGTTCCTTGATCTGGAGCCTTCGTTCCTCATGAACAGTTCTGTTCTGAATATGAGAGCTAGACCATGGCTCTGTCATCTTTTTCCAAGGGATTTCCTACAAAGAAGATTGAACATTAAGTTCACTTACATTAACAGGACTTGTATCATCTTGATCCCTAGATATTCTAACAGAATCAAGTGCTTGGAGTTTAATCATGTCATCACCTACACGAAGTACTAATTCCCCTGTACCAACATCAATAATGGTCCTAGCAGTTGCTAAAAACAGTAGTCCTAGAATTAAAGAAACGTCACTATCCTCATCCATGTCTAAAACAATAAAGTCTACTAGGAATATGAATTTATCAATTTTAACTAGCACATCTTCAATTATACCCCTAGGAAATCTAATGGTTTTATCAGCCAATTGAATGCTCAACCTAGTTTTTTTGGGTTTCCCAAGACCTAGTTGTTTAAACATTTTATAAGGCATAACATTGATACTTGCCCCTAAATCAGCTAAGGCATTATTAATAGATAAACCACCAATTAAGCAAGGAATCGTAAAACTCTCTGGATCTTTTAATTTGCAAGGTAGTTTATTCTATAAAATTACTGAGCAAACTGCATTTAGCTCCACATGCGACGCATCGTTTGACTTCCGTTTGTTTGCCAAAAGCTCTTTTAAGAATTTTACTAAATTGGGTATCTGCGAAAGAACTTCAATAAACGGTAATTTAATATGAATTTTTTAAAAAAGTTTAAGAAATTTACCGAATTATTCATCTGTACGGTCGTTCTTCGTCGCATTGGGAGATGGCACACGAGGTTTGTACTCTGTACTTACCAGTTTTGGTTTATTATGGCTTACCTCAACCTTACATTTATCTACCACGTTTTCTTGCCTCAGTTTTGGTTCGTTTAACCCTTCACTATCGTGAGCAGTAATGGCATGAAGTTGCTCCTTTGGGTTAGTTTCAGAGTTGCTTGGTAAGCTGCCTTGTGGTCGTTCAGATATTAGCTTAGCAAGCTATCCTATTTGAGTCTCGAGAACTTGAATCGACGCTTGTTGATTTTTGAGTGCTGTTTCGGTGTTTTGAAAACAAGTTTCTGACACCGAGATGAATTTTGTTAGCTTCTCCTCAAGGTTCGGCTTCTTCTCCTGTTGGTAGGGTTGTTGTTAAAAGCCTAGAGGGGGTTGTTGTCTCTGATTTCTTTGACCACCCCATGAGAAATTTGGGTGGTTCCTCCAACCTGGATTGTAAGTGTTGCTATAGGGATTATTCTGAGGTCTAGAATTATTACACATATAGTTCATCTGTTCACTTTCTATGCCAGGGTTGTGGGATGGATATTCTGTATTGCCCATTCCTCCTCCATTCGTATCGTACTGCATCACTGGATGTACCTGTAAAGAACCACACAAACCATGAATCTTTTTATTTAAAAGCTCTACCTGGTTTGATAGCATGGTAACTGCGTCGAGGTTGAAAACACAGGCTGCCTTTGTTGGCTTTGTTCTCATGACTTGCCACTGATAGTTATTCAGTGACATCTCTTTAATTAATTTATAGGCAGCCTCAGGTGTTTTGTTGTTTAGAGTACCGCCGGCGGCTGCATCAATCAGTTGCCTAGTTGAGGGGTTCACACCATTGTAAAAGGTTTGAACCTATAGCCATAATAGTAACCCATGGTGAGGCCATCTTCTCAATAGATCCTTGTATCTCTCCCATGACTCGTAAAGTGTTTCTAAATCCATCTGCACAAAAGAAAAGATATCATTCCTCAACTTAGCCGTTTTAGCTGGCGGAAAATATTTCAATAGGAATTTCTCGGTCATCTGTTTCCAAGTAGTGTAGAACCTCATGGTAACGAGTTCAACCACCGTTTAGCTTTGTTTCTTAACAAAAACGGGAATAACCGAAGGCAAATGGCATTGTCAGAAATGCCATTTATTTTGAAAGTATCACAGAATTCTAGAAAGTTTGCTAAATGAGTATTTGGGTCTTCGTCCTGCAAACCATCAAACTGAACAAACTGTTGAATCATTTAAATAGTGTTAGGTTTCAGTTCAAAATTATTTGCAGCAATAGCAGGTCTAACAATACTTGATTCAGCCCCAGTTAAATTAGGCTTAGCATAGTCGTACATAGTACGAGGAGCAGGATTTTCGGCAACCACCGAAGACAGCGGATTATTATCTGGCATCTCCTCGGTAGTATTAATATCGTCCTCTTGCTGTTCCTCTATGATTGTAAAGTTCGCCTTATCTCCCTACGATTTCTGTGAGCGGTACTTTCTATCTCACTGTCAAAAAGCAAGGGTTTTGACGGGTTTCTTCTAGTCATAAACTAAAATTACCTACCAGAAGAAAATAAAAGAAAAATTAGAGAATAAAATAAAAAAATTTAATAAAAAAATAATGGCTAAAGTAATAAAAATTAAGTGTTCCTAATATTTTAGTCCCCGGCAACGGCGCCAAAAACTTGATGGGCTCGAAACTAACTAATATTTCGACAAAGGCAAGCGCACCTATCGAACAATAGCATAGCTTTGGTGAGTACGGAATATCGTATCCTCAAGGACTAAAATTACTAGTAATAACTATCTTTTTATTATCTAGCCTAATAATTAAGGAATTTATTTCAATCTAAAATTTAACTAACTAATTAACTATGAACGCGACAGAGAGTGAAGAAATAATTGAATAAACCAATGATAAGGACAATACCCAAGGAAGAATCCACCTAGACTTCACTTATTATTCTGACTCTGAATTAAATGATTTATTCACTTGACTTGATCCGCAGAAATCCCTAAATTATGTTAATATCTCTTTCAAGACTAAAAACAATTGACTCTAGGTTGATTAATTGAAATATCTTTCTAATTAAAACCCCTATCGTCGCATTAACTCGATCTATGGATTCCCCTATTAGATTTGACTCTAATCTAGCAGATTTATGTCATCCTATTTCTAGGGTTGTAATCAATTCCGCTTAATTATGTTGGATCTACTCTTAAACAGGGACTTTTTCTCCACTAAATAAGCACATTAAACTTGAATTAATATTCCTGAAAACATCAAAACAAGGATTAAGAACACATAATCAAGAACAAGAACAAGTATTTATCAAGTAATCCAAATTTATTAAATAATAAGATTTATATAGGTTTCATCCTCCCTAGGTATTTAGGGAGTTTAGTTCATAACATAAAAGAAAACATCATAGAATTAAGAAAACAACAAGACATAAAGAACCAAAAACTTCTAAAGAACTTGATGGAGATCTTCAATCTTGGAGTGAATCCACTTTCTAGATGATTTCAACGACTTCCTTCTAGTGATTTCTTCAATCTACTCTACGTCCTCCTTTAGGTCTTCCTCTTATGTGTATTTATAGACTTTAGAAGGCTCAGAAACCCTAAAAATTGGCTTTTTTCGCGTGAAAACAACGCAGAGTACGACAGGGACACGAGTGTGTGATCAACACATGTGAGGAAGCCCAGGCCGTGTGCGAATTTGCATGGCTCTCGATCGGCACGGGCTGGCACACGGGCATGTGTCCAACCCGTGTGGTTCACATGGGCATGTGTTTAGCCCGTGTGGTACGGGCTTTGGCCATGTAGATCCTTAAGAAGGCCCGTTTTGTCTGATTTTGGCCCGTTTTCCGTTCCTTTCGCTCCCCTATGCTTACCTAAGGATAGAAATACAAATTCAAAGGATTAGGAGCATCAAATTCACCAAATTATATAAATAATCATCCAAAAACACGCTAAGCGTGGGATTAAAATGTATTGCTTTTATGATTTATCACTTGTATTCTTTGAACATAAATGTGTACTTGTGTATTTGTTTAGATGGAATAATATGCTAAGCATATTATTAAATGTTTAGTCACAATGTCTTTTTTACAATGTTCCGAATCACTCTCGTGTATTAAGCATGCTTAAGCACCGTTTAGTTGTTTTATTTTAGTATTTTTGTGTGTTTTTGTTTTGTTTCTTGAGGATAAGCAACGAGTTAAGTGTGGGGGAGTTTGATCTGCCACAATTCATTGTGGAAAATTAGAGTCTTTTCAGTAGTTAACAAGCTTGTTTTCTAGTTGTTTTATATAATTTGATTATGTTTTCTGTTTTATTAGCTTATGTTTAATTTCATTCAAATAAGCGTTTTTACAGAACATTTAGCCTTGTGACGATTTAACGGCCAATACGAGCCTAGGGAATAACTAATAAGTTAATTGACTGTATAGGACACTAATTTTGGGCTGAGAACATGAAGGACTATGGCAGCGTCGCAACACTGACATGCGATGATGCAACACCATACTTTGAAGCCAAATAAGCCACCCTCGAAAGGCAGTGTCACGACGAAAAGAAATTACAAGTCAAGGGTGTTTTCGTCCGCATAACACATATTATTTAGTTTTAGGGCTGCTAATTGACCTAGTTAGGGCAGAACATTTTGGCTATAAATATGGTTGTTTAGCCTCAGTTTAGGGAGCTTGGCCGAGTGAGCCGTTTAGATTACTTTTAGGATTTTATTTTGGTTTTACTTTTCTTTCAATTTAGTCATTTATTTTACTAAATAGAAATTCTCTTTTGTTCTAACTTGGATTAAATTTGGATTCAAGATTTCGTTTACTTAGTTTATATTAATTTCTTTTTGGTTTCTAATTGCAATTGAGGATCAAAAGAATTTTGGCTTTTGTGAGCAAATCAATGTCAAAATGAATCAATTTCTTTATTCCCTTTTTTTCTATTTAATTATTTTCTTACATATTGAGTATGAAATTAGAGAAAATTGCATCTAGATCCATGAGTGGCTAATTTCCTTAGGGAGATTAACGATCGGATTTGGGAGTAATTAACAGAGAAATTAGAGTTTGTTTTCAAGTTAGTTGGTTTAAATTATGTGTTATTAAACCCTAGGATTGACGACCTTAGGAAGTAATTTAGGATAAACGAGATCAAAAGATAAGTTTACTGAGTAAATCATGATTTATACTGGTCAAGAAAGTGAGGTCGAAAGATAAGTTAGTATTGGTCTGTAACATCCTTAAATCGGGGTCTCTGCATTTTGCTTATGTTGCATGTGATGAATTGTCTATTATGGTTATTTATCATGTCTTAGGGTCTAGGTATAACCCTGGGGTAGGCCTGAGTTAGGATAAAAAATTTGTTTAGTGCTTGGGAAGAGGGAGCTAGGTGAGTTAGGTGTTAAAAGAGTTTATTGGGGGTTTGAGACACAAGAAATAAATTGGAAAAGTGGCAAGGAGGCGCCACTTAAGCACAAGGGAGATGACGCCACAAGCAGGGGAAGGAGAGCTTGGGTTCGAGCTGCAGAAATCCCTTCTCTACCAATTCTTTTTCACGCTAGAAGCAGGGAAGAGGTGTGCTCAGGTGGGACTCTCTAGATGGATGAGGATTAAGCTATCAGATTTTAAATGGATGAAGAGGAGAAAATTGTGGAGTTTGATTCATCCAAATGAATTTGAACTGATGGAAGGGAGGAAATTTAAGAGTTTGAATTATTTCAAATTCATTTGAAGTGTTGGCCGAATTTTTTTGACTTTAGGGAAGGAGGTGTAATCGGTTTTGGGATTTTGGGGAGTGGCCGAATGTGTTGTATGGTATAGCTAGGGACGGCTAGCTTAGAAGGGCAGTCTCTTGGTGTTTAAGGTCAAAACCGAAACCTCTCTTGCCTTTCTCCTCATTTTGATTCTCTCCTTTTGACATTCTTGGTGCTTGGCCGAACCACCTTTGTTTTTCTTTGTAAAAGCCGAAACCCAAATAGCCATTCTTTTTCTTTTCTTTTCGGTTCTCTTTGGTTAGCCTATTGCCGAATCCACCTCTTGTGCACTTCTTCTCCTATTTTGCTCAAGCTGAAACTTGACCACTCACATCTCCTTCTCCATTTTCTTTCTATTCCATCTTTTCTTCTCTCAATCTCCTTGTGCCGAAATTTCTCCCACTCTCCCTTTATCGAATCTCTTCTTTTCCATTCCATTTTTCTTCTTCATCCTTCCACTTCTTGAAAAGCCGAATACTCTGCTCATCAGTTTCTCCTCTCTTGCATTTTCTCTTCTTTGCCGAATCTATCTCTTTCTTTTGGGGATTATAGCCGAATCTTCTGGTAGGTAAACTTTCTATTCTTCTTCTCATCTTGATTGATTTGGTTAATGTCGAATCTTATTGGTCTCTCTCTTTTCTTCAATCGTTACTAGTCGGGATCTTAAAACTTCATTCTTGTTTCATGTTGATAGTCGAAACCCTTAACACCAATAGGGGGTGCCGATCTGTGGTGTTTAAAGGCCAAAGCAGTCATTAAGGTAAGGGGCGACAAACTCATTTGGTTTTGGGATTCATGTTATGGCCGAATGGCCTTTGGATTCTTAATGGTGTGTTAAACCGATTGTAAGAAGGAGTACAACCCGAACCTGTGGATCTTCGTGACTTGATTGCTGATCTAGGTAAGGTTCTAGTGTTTCGAATCTATTTCTTATTCTTCCAGAAGCCGAAGGCTAACCATTTGTGTGTGCTAGTGTTGGGCCGATTGTAAGGGAGACTCATTGCGTAGCTTCGGGATTTGGTTGGAAACCAAATCGGCATTTAGGTAAGGGATTAGCTTCATGCGACCTATCCTTCGGGATTTCATGTTGAGCCAAATGGATTTTTGGTTACTAACAAGTATTGGCCGATTGTAGGAAGGGGAAAAGCAACGTCTCGGGATCTCGTTAGTTTCGCGTAGTTTGGAATTTTTGCTTAGATCTACAAATAGTCAGGTGTGTAACGCTTACACACTTCGTTAGTAGTATATGTATATTGTGTTACTGTTATAGCCATTGTTACGGGTAGCTATGCCTTGTGGGCATGATTGTGGACTCCGGGTAAGTCCCCTGATTATGGATTCTCGATAGTTACTCTCATGTCACTGTTAAATGTTATGCTATATGTTATTTTGCATCATCATATGTTATTTGCCACGATTGATATGGACATGATGGTGGGATTGATGAGAGGAGGGGGATGATTTATTTGGACTGTCACCAGTGGTTTTGACCACACGATGGGTTGGCCCCGTCATTGATACTATTATTTGTGACTAAGTCCCAGTGGTTTTGACCACATTGATGATATTTGTGACTACAGTCACCAGTGGTTTTGACCATATATGGATATTGTGACTCGTCCCAGTGGTTTGGTACCATAGTGGGTTGGCCCCACATGATTGATACGGGATTGTCATCAGTGGTTTTGACCACACGATGGGTTGGCCCCATCACTTGATTTGTGATTACGGTCACCAGTGGTTTTGACCACATCGATATATGATATTGTGACTTCGGTCACCAGTGGTTTTGACCACCAGTGGTTTTGACCACACGGGGTAGAAAAAGGAGATCGGATGGTTAGGTTATGGGGTTGCATGATTTGCATGTTTTACTGATGATCTGTGTAAGTGCTTGAACTATCAGGTTGGGAATATATACACCGAGTCTCGGTGACTCACCCCTTCCCTTATATTTTGCAGATGAGGCATAGATCGCGGACGTGGAGCCGGGGAGGACTCGAGGTGGCCATGCATCCAATATTTTGGGTTTCAACTTTAAACTACATTTACGGTTTTATTAATTTTCTTTAAATTTGGTTTTGGGTTTTGTAATAAGGCCGCTAAGTATTATTTTGGGGTTTTAATTACCTTCTTTTATTTTGATTATGTTATACACATGTTGGATTCATTAACTTGTTTAATAATCGGTAAAAAGCAAAGTTTTCGAAACTATACCTTTTCGGGTTTTCAAATGTTACCATCGGGTAACAAAGTTCACAAGATAATAAAGGTAGCCTGGTTGTTTTACAACTTTAATTTGCAAACAACTTCAAATGCAAATGGTTTTAAACTTCATTATTCTCACCGCACTCCGTTTTTAACAAGTATCGTATGTTTTTCTAGAATTTGTAACAACAAGTGGATTTTCAAACATGAGTTTTAAAACGGCAATAACACGATTTCAACATCATTTTAAGTAAGGATTTCTAAACCTGAAATGATAAATAGTTTTTCAATAAAACTTAACCGATAACTTGTTTTAGTTTAAATGTTTTCACTCCGTAGCATGCCAGATTCGGTCGTGGTGTGTTGACCGGGTTTGGGGTGTTACATGGTCGATTAGTTAATTAGTTAGAGGCTGAAAGGTAATAATTGGTTAGTTAATAGCTAATTTGATAAAACTCGAATTCTGAAGTTAATCTTCTACTTGTTTAATTGGATTAACTTCGATTATTAATTTTTTTTCTTTAGTTTTATTTAATTTATGTTATTTAGGTTATTTAATTTTAATTTTCTTTTTCATACTATAGTTTTAGGTTATTACTGTTTAGCCCTATTAGTGTAGAAAATGAATTTTAGTTTAATTTAACCTCCCTTGGGTATGATCATTAGAATACTTCCTTGAGTGTTTTGTTGTAACACTTTACTATATTACAATTTGACCCGTATACTTGCACATACCGCTGCTTAATTTTAGATCTTTTTTTTTGTAGTATTTCTAGTCCAAACATTCGCCTGTCTGGCAACGGTCAGTGTTCAAAAGAATATATTACACTTAGGGCACCAGATCCAATAATTGGGCATTCACATCTCACGTTTTCTCTCATTTCAGATCCTCCATCAGAGTCTTCAATAGTTTCTACTTCAGATCCTAAGAAGACACTTGTTGTAAAAGTCACATAGTCATCATACATAATGACTTCTTCTTCAATGCATTAGCATCTTAAAGGATTTGTTCAAAATCTAAGTAAGAAATTTGATCTGTTTTTTAAGCTTCTCAATTGTAGTGGATTTGGAAGTTGGCACTTCATTTTCCACTTGAAGAGCAATATTTTTCTCACTTTGATTCTACTTTGTTTAACTTCATCCAAATTCATTTCAAAAGTTTGTAGAGACCTTAGGAGTTCTTCAATTTTTAGGCTTTCAAGATCTTTAGCCTCCTCAACAACTATGAATTTGTTGGAAAATCTCTCAAGTAAAGACCTTAGAACTCTTCTGACCAGTTTAGTGTTGGAATATTCCTCTCTGATAGTAAATGCCTAATTCGATAGATCATAGAGTTTAACATAAAATCCACCCATGGTGTCTAAGTCTTGCATTCTTAGAGTCTCAAATCTAGTGATCAACATTTACATCTTGGATTACTTGGTAATATTGGTTTCTTCATGCACTGTCTATAGAATATCCCAAGCCTCCTTCACAGCAGTGCACTCTGAGATCCTCTTAACTCTTGCTATTTAGCTTCACAGAAAATGGCATGCAATGTTTTGAAGTTGGCATTAGCAAGGCATTCTTTATCAATGGTCCATACTAACTCAAATTATGGAACTCTACCAACTTCAGTTTCTACCATGGTAGGTTGTAGTTCTGTAAGTATGGATCTCCAAGCCTTTTCATCAATAAACTTGATGTAGGCCTTTATTCTAGCCTTCCAATATGCATAGTTTCCACAATCGAGTATTGGTCGATGAGTGGTTAAAGATCCTTCTATATTTTAGCAATTAACAATACCAAGAATCACCACTAGTTATATTAAGTGGGAAGCTCTTAGACCTATTATTAACTTGAACCAATAGTTAATATACTAAGAAATCGAGTATTAGTAGAAGTGAGAGTGGGCGTGCGCACTTTTGATGACATTGTAAGAAACAACAAAAAAAGGATAAAAAATTGTTTGCGTAGTTCGGCTTCTTTGTGTCTGCAAAGCCTACCTCAAATAAATGAATCCACTATCTTCTACTCAATACAATAAGTGACCATAGTTATATCACTCCCTAATATAAAATCCTCAGTTTTCCTTCTAAATAACAGCTAAAATAGCTAAATATAATATCATAATAACAATGAAAGTAATGTGGAAGGTTGGAAGATAAGTCTCCAAATTTTGTCTTGATCCAACATCATTGATCCAAAGGACTCAGTACGATTAATATGATTCGATTCTATCCTTAATAGATGTCCTTCCAAATGGATTGATCTTCATTGATGGGCTTGAATCATTCCAAAATATTAGCATAGCCTAAAGATTTTGTTTCAATAAATTGTCAACATCAAATATGATACGTCGAACTTTGTGCAATTAAAATCAAATTTCTTTTCTAAAATTAAGTCAAGTTCTATAATTATCATCCAAGTCTAGTTTAAAATTAAATTAGTTTTCTAAAAATGGATCAATCTCTACAATTTCTATAAGATATTCTGATTTGCTTTTTTCGTTTTCCAATTAGAATTGAATATGTTTTCTAGAAAAAGTGTCGAGCCTCCCAAGGTCATTCCACTTTTCTGTTAGAAAATCAAATTTGTTTTCTAAAAATAAGTTGTGCCCAAGATTGTTGCTAAGGCCTTTTTGTTCCAGTTTCTAAATAGGATTGCTGATGAGGTGCTTTTCATTTTTCAATTTAGAATCGAATCTGCTTTAGAAAAATGGGTAGAGCTCTGAGTTTGTGATTAAGATCTTTTAATTTTTCAATTTAAAATTGAATAAGTTTTCAATTAAAAATTAAAAAAATTATTTTTCACTATATAAACACTTTAGTCAAATAATTCTTTATAATATCTTATTTCACATAATAAATTTTTATGCATATCACTTCTCTTGTTTCAATTTAATTCTTAACATCACGAAGATTTATTATTTACTATAATTTCATCTTAACATCACTTTGTAATAAATTCACTACTTCATTTAAACTCTTTATCATAAATATCAAATGTATGTTTGTTTTATTGAAAATAATTTTTATGAAATATTTTTAGGAAATCTACCAAATAAAAAAAAAATTTACATAGATTTATTCAAACATCAGAAAATATTAGTTTTTCCAAAAAAATGTCATTTTCCAAAAATTATTTTCCAAAAACCACTTTCAGTGAAATAACCAAAGCCCTAATTTCGTCTTAATATAAATCACTAATTTGAATGCAATAGGAACACGATTTGATTTTAATCGACGAAGTCCAAGGTCTATTTAACTCAATTTAGTGGGCTTCAAGGCCCATGAAATTATTCGTTGACTAAATTGAATTGAATTATTGTGCTACTAAGTGATTTTTTGTTAAGTCTATTTTATAAAAGCTTAATGGCAAATTTGGCCACTAACGTTTACACATTTTATCAAAATGGTCCTAATTGTATTTTTGAGCTTTTTTTGGCCATCAACCTTTGTTTTTTTTTCAAATTGCATTTTTTAACAGATTTGATGAAAGTACCGTTAAAAAAGTTAACAGGGATGATGTGGAATTTCATATGTGAAATATTTTTAATGAGATATTGTAATGCCCTAATAAAATTATCTCTATTTCTGTAAATATCTGATGCAACTGTGTATTTGCTTAAGTGGTTAAGTGTTCTAGGTGCGTGTCAGAGGTCTTGGGTTCAAGTCTCACTTTTGCCAAATTTTGTTATTTTTCTAATCTTAGCCTTACCCATGCCAAATGGGCTTATGTAAAATTGTCTGTTAATCTTTATCAGAATGAGCCTACTGGTTCGAGTGGTAAGGGGGTCTGTTGTGTTGGAGGTCCTATGTTCGAAACCTTTAGCGAGCGTGGGTATTATTTTTCCTCAGGTGTTTGACAGAATTTCGGTTGAGTTAAAATTCTGAGGGAATTATGAGTAGTAGGGATTGTGGGAGAAAAATAAGGGATTTTTGGTGGCATATTTTTTATTTTTCTTTTGTTTCTAAATTTTATTGTGTTTTTCCCTTTCTTCCAAAATTGACATCGGTTTCTGCTCCTCTTCAACTTTTCTGTCAATTTCTTTTGTTCCTCCTCTTTCTGGCGTAATCCTCAGCTTTTTGTTCCTTTTTATTTTCCTGGTTCGTTATTGCTATTATTCACACGGGTTAGGTAAACCTCTCAATTTTATTTCGTTGTAATAGCATAACGGTTATTGTAGGAAATTTGAACTCTGTGATCGGTTGTGAAGGTGAAGGCGGTGAATCTGTAGTTTACGCTTCGACGGCATAATTTTCGCGTGTAGTCATTTTGCGATGGTAAGTGTCGAATATTGCTCGATTTAGTTATGGTTGTCTTCGTTAATCGTTGATAACAGGGCATTGGGATTCTGTTTTTAGGTGCTGGTTGTCTCAGAGCTATTCTCGCATCGATTCGGTATCAGATGTGTACCCCTTACGCGTGAAAAATCGAGTTTCGGCAAAAGCTAAAAGTGCAATCTGTCAATGCCACACGAGTGAGTCATGTGCCAGACACGGCCGTGTGGTCAACTAAGGCATGACCGTGTGCAAGACACAACTGTGTGGTGGTGTGAGTGAGGCCATGTGGGCCACATGGGCTAAGCCAAGTTGGGCGTGTCGAGCACACAGGTGTGCGGATTCTGGGCCAGGTCGTATGATCCACACGGGCATAAGGCCCATAATTCTGAAATTTTCCCTAAGGTCGCACGGTCGTTTTGATCGACTATAGACCTACCCTAGGGTCGGTAAGGGCTAACCAAACTCTAGATTATGTGATCTGAACTTCTGATAGTATGCTCTGAGTAGAACACCTTTATGCTTATCTGACTAATCTGTTAAATGTATATATGATTTTTGTACACAAAATGATAAGCATGTTACACCTATATCTGTATTTGTACTCTGTATCTGCTTTGGATTGGGATTGTATATATGGAGGAAGTGTTCCGAAAGGCGACCTTCGCCTATATTCTGGATACTTGGCTGCACTTTATCTGATATGTGTCATAATGGCACAATATGGTGTGTAGGGATGGGTGGGTGTTTTTAACCCCATATGGTGTGATGAGATGGTTAGAGTTTGTGTGTAGAGGATAGGGGTAGGATCCTGTATATCAATTCTAATATTTGTATTAGAAAAAGGGTTTAAAAAAACCCAGGTAGCGTCGACAGATTACACTTTCGGCTTTCATCGAAACTCGATTTCCACGCGTTAGAGGAACACACCTGATACCAATTTGATGCGAAAACAACCCCGAGACAACCCATACCTAAAAATAGAATCCCAATGCCCTATTATCAACGATTAACGAAGACAACTAAAACTAAATTGAGCAACATTCACACTTACCACTGAAAAATGACTACACGGAAAAATTACACTGTCAAAGCATAAACTAAAGATTCACCGCCTTCACCTAACAACCAATCACAGAGTTCAAATATCCTACAACAAACGTTACGCTATTACAACGAAATAAAATTGAGAGGCTTACTGAACCCGTGCGAATAACAGCAATAGTGAACCAGGAAAGTAAAAAGGAACAGAAAACTAAGGATTACGCTAGAAAGAGGAGGAACAAAAGAAATTGATAGAAAAGTTGAAGAGAAGTAGAAACCGACGTCAATTTTGGAAGAAAGGGAAAAACTCAACAAAATTTGAAAAAAAATAGAAAAATAAAAGATATGCCACCAAAAATCCCCTATTTTTCTCCCACAATCCCCACTACTCATAACTCCCTCAAAATTTCAACCCAACCGAAATTTTGTCAAACACCTGAGGAAAAATAATACCCACGCTCGCTGAAGGCTTTAAAAATAGGACCTCCAACACAACAGACCCCCTTACCACTCGAACCAGCAGGCTCATTCTGATAGAGATTAACAAGACAATTTTACATAAGCCCATTTGGCAAGGGTAAGGCCAAGATTAGAAAAATAACAAAATTTGGCAAAGGTTAGACTTGAACCCAAGACCTCTCACACACACCCAGAACAGTTAACCACTGAAGCAAATACACATTTGTGTCAGATATATATAGAAAAAGAGATAAATATATTAGGGCGTTACAACTCTACCCTCTAAAATAAATTTCAACCACGAAATTTACCTAATCAGAACAGATGAGAATACTGTTGACGCATTAAGTCCTCAGGTTCCCATGTGGCTTCCTCAATGTCATGATTTCGCCACAGAACCTTAACCAAAAAGATAGACCTCCTGCTTAGAACCTTCATGTCTTAATCCAAAATATGAACCGGCTCCTCCTCAAAAGTCAAATCCAGTCTAACTTCGATCTCCTCAACAGAGACAACGTGAGATGGATCAGACCGGTACTGCCTCAACATCGAGACGTGGAACACATAGTAGATACGGTTCAACTCTGGAGGCAACTCCAACTAATAAGCAACCAGTCCCACATGCTTCAGAATCCGATACCGCCAAATAAACGTAGGGCTTAACTTGCCCTTACGACCGAATCTCAGAACTTTCTTCTACGCAGAGACCTTAAGAAACACGAAGTCCCCCATAGAGTACTCAATATCTCGTCTCTTTAGATCCTCATAAGATTTTTTCCTATTAGAAGTTGCCTTCAAACGACCCCAAATCAGTCTATCCTTATCTTCTGTCTCAAAAAACAACTCAGGACCCAAAACTTGATGTTCACCCAACTCAGTCCAACATAACAGAGTACGACACTTACAACCATACAAAGCCTCGTAAAGTGCCATCTAGATGCTAGACTGGAAACTGTTATTGTAGGCGAACTCAGCTAGAGGCAGATAATCCACCCAACTACCTCAGAAATCAATTATACAACTTCTAAGCATATCCTCCAGTATCTGAATCACCCTCTCAGATTGACCATCGGTCTGAGGATGGAACGCAATACTAAATTCCAACTCTCGAACCTAGAGCCTCGTGTAATTTCTTTCAAAACCGAGAAGTGAAGCAAGGATCTCTATAAAAAATAATCGAAATAGGAACCCTATGGAGTCTTACAATCTCATAGATATAGAGCTTCACTAACTTTTGCAGTGAATAGTCCGTCCAAAATGGAATAAAATGAGCGGACTTGGTCAATTAATCTATGATGACCCAAACAGAATCCTTCTTAGTGGGTGTCAAGGGCAACCTACTAACGAAGTACATCGTTACTCGTTCCCATTTCCATAAGGGAATCTTAACAGGTTGTAGCAAACCCGAAGGCAACTGGTGCTAAGCCTTCACTTGGTGGCACAGTAGACAACGAGCAACAAAATCCGTAACCTCACACTTCAAACTTGGCCACCAGTACAACTCACGAAGATTGCGATATATTTTATTACCACCGGGATGAATAGCATAAGGGTTGCTATGCACCTCCCTCAGAATCGACTGCCTCAGATCAGAATTATTCGGTACATAGATCCGACCTCGAAAATACAGAACCCCATCATTATGCTGCCCAAAATCCTAAGTACTACCACTCTCAATCTGACCAAACCCAACCCAAGAGACTCATCCCCTAACTACTTATCACGAATCTAATTAATCAAAGTCGGCTTAACTTGCAACTCGGCTAATAGACCCCCATCATCAAACAGACTAAGACGAGCGAATATCACTCTCAAATCAGTTATTGCTCTACGACTTAGAGCATCGGCTACCACATTGCCCTTTCCAAGATGATACACTATCGTGCAGTCATAATCTTTGAGAAACTCAATCCATCAGCGATATCTAAGATTCAACTCCTTCTGAGTAATGAGGTACTTGAGGCTCTTGTGATTAGTGTAGATGATACACCTCTCACCGTACAGATAATGCCTCTAAATCTTTAACACAAAAACTATAGTAGCAAGCTCAAGATTGTGAGTCGGATAATTCCCTTCGTGTGTCTTAACCTGACATGACGCATAAGCAACAACCTTACCATCTTGCATCAGTACACATCCCAAACTGACGTGCAATGCATCATTTTAGACCACAAACTCTTTAATGGATTCGGGCTGTATCAAAACAGAAGCATAAGTTAAAACAGACTTAAGCTTATCGAAGCTCGATTGTTGCTCATCAGTCCAAACAAAATGAACACCTTTACGAAAAAACATAGTCAAAGGAGCTGTAATCAGAAAGAACCCCTCAACAAACTGCCAATAATAACTCGCAAGGCCCAAAAACTGCGAATTTCATATATGCTCTTAGGCTGTTTCCAATCAAGAATAACCTCAATCTTCCTCGGACCAACTCGGATCCCCTCAGCAGACACTACGTGCCCCAGAAAAGTCACCTCACGTAACCAGAACTCACACTTGCTCAACTCAACATAAAGTTGTTTCTCACGGAGAATTTGAAGCACTACTCTAATATGCTCATCATGTTCGTCATTGGTCTTAGAGTAAGTCAGAATATCATTGATGAAGGCCATGACGAACTGATTTCAGATATGGCTGACACTCGATTCATCAGATCCATGACTGTAGCTAGAGCATTCATCAGACCAAAAGGCATAAGTAGGAACTCGTAATGTCCATAACGAGTTCTAAATGTAGTCTTATGAACATCAACCTCCTTAACTCTAAGCTGATGATACCCAGAACGGAGATTAATTTCCAAAAACACTGAAGGCCCTCGAAATTGATCAAACAAATCATCGATCCTCGGAAATGGGTACTTATTCTTCAAAGTTAGTTTGTTCAACTGCCGATAATCAATATCCATCCTCATGGTCCCATTTTTTTCTTAAGAAACAAAATTGGTGCCCCTCACGGAGACACACTAGGACAGATGAAACCAAGATCCAAAAGCTCTTGAAGTTGAGTCTTAAGCTCTGAAAGCTCTTTCAGTGCCATAGGGTATGGAGCGATAGACACTGGAGCTATACCCGGTAGAAGCTCAATGTCGAATTCAACTTCTCGATTCAGAGGTAAACCCAATAACTCTTTAAGAAAGACATCCGAAAAATCCCTTATTGTTCTGATATCCCCAATAGAAGAGTCCCTAGAGACAGAAACACTAACGTAAGCCAAATACGCCTCACACCCTTTCCGAACCAGTTTCTCAGCCACAAAAGTAGAGATCATATTAGACAAGTAATCTCGATGCTCACCGATCACAACCACTTCCTTATCATCCTCGGCCCTTAGAACGACCCTCTTTGTTGTGCAATCTAAACTAACTCGGTGCTCAACCAACCAGTCCATATCCAGAATCAAGTCGAACTCCCCAAACGGAAGCTCCATCAGATTTGCCAGAAATGCAACCTCTTGTACCTCTAACGGTACATCTCTATAAAGTTTATTAACCCGAACAGAATGCCCCAACGAACTCAGTATAGTAATCCCACAAGAAGTGCTCTCAACAGAAATCCCCAGGTTTTTAAAAACAAATCTAGCTACATAGGAGTGTATAGAACCTATGTCTATCAAAGTAGTATGAGATACATCAAGAATAAAAAACGTACCTATGATAACATCAGGAACATCTATATCTTCTCAGCGTTGAGCAGCATAAACCAATGCAGGCAAGGTCTGACTAGCACCTCTGCCCCTTGCCCTCTACCCACAGCCACTAGGTGGCTGCTGAACTGCCCTCTGAGGTTGTCTAGAACCCGGTTCTGAAGCTTGCATCTGATCAGCTCATTGTGGACATTCTCTAATACGGTGTTCCAAAGATCCACACCTCAGACAAGCCCCTATCCTCCTCCAACACTCGCCCGGATGACGCCTACTATAATCTCCACAAGGCTGAATCCCAGTAGAAGCCACAGGAATCCTCACTCTAACTGGTCCATCAGATCTGGCCTTTTTCTTAAGCCTCTGAACAGAACTATAGGGCTCCGACTCCCTCTTATTCTTACCTCTCTCTCGGTCTCTATTCTGACGTTTCACGCGCTTAACTTCCTCGGCGATCTTTGCCTTATCCACAAGAACAAAAAACTCGCACTCTCTCTATGGAGCAATCAATACCCTCAACTTATCCCTCAGACTATCCTCAAAGCAGACACATTTCTCGTACTCAGATGCTACCATGCCTGGAGCGTAGCGGCTTAACCTTAGAAACTCAGCCTTATACTCGGCCACAAATCTATCACCTTGCGTGAGATTCATGAACTCACACCTACAAGCATCTACATAGCTCACGCCCACATACTTTCTTTGAAAGGCAGTCTTGAAGAAGTCCCAATTTAGACGATCAGGCTGAGTACCCTCCTCAACCTATAACAACCACTAATAAGTCTCGCTGCGAACCAAAGAGACTGCACCCTTAAGCTTCTATTCAGGAGTACAGTTTATATCATTCATAATCCTCTCGGTGGCCTCCAACCAATACTCGGCCACAGTAGGGGCGACTCTAGTGACACCCCTAAACAGCTCAACACCGTTAGACCAGAGTCGTTCAGTTACCGACCCACGGCCCTCAGATCCAAAATGGGGTCCAACGACCCTCTTCAGCATCCTCAACATGGCTTGAGACAGTGCGTCATCCCCGAACGATTTTGAGACCCAGTTTTAGTAGCAGACGATACTGATGTCTCACTCATATCTAAGTTTGGCATATTGCCCAAAAAAGAAGACTCAACTCAAGTCCCCTACGGCCTTTACCACGGCCAAGAATACCGCATCCTTGAGTTCCACATGCGCTCATCCTAAATTTCAAATTTTATCTACATTATCAAGTTTTATGTATCAGTTCTAGTATTTCTTAGTAGATATTTTATGCAAAACTTATCAGAAGTTCAGATATGTTTTCAGAAGTTTTAATCTCTAACTATTTCAGTATAATTTCAGAAAGTACTATCTATAGTGTTTTTAAAATATACTATCTAAGTTTCAGAAATGCTTATAGGTTCGGCTCTAGAGACTCGGTGTACCACATACTTTTTCAAATTATTCATACAATTTAAAAATCAAATCTTTTTGAAACACAATTTTGAAACCCAAAATTCACAGCCTTAGTTTTGTAACTTGACTCTGATACCACTAAATGTAACACCCCAAACTCGGCCTAGACGTTATGGCCGAATTCGAAGATGTCAGTAAGAAGGGTTTAAAAAAACGAAGACGATACAATAAAATCATTTCAGCTTGTCAATACATATTCGCTTATACCTATTTGTTAGAAGTGTTCATTAAATTAGTTAATTTGCCAAAACATGATTTACAGCGGAACGTTATCAAAACCGTTATATTCCAAAAATCCAAATCATATTTTTTGAAAAACTTTTGTTTGCAATTTTCATAAACCATTTTGTCAAACCATACAAAAGAAACCAAACCAACAGTTAAAAACCATACAGTCCAGAAAGTCCCAAAAATTACAAACTCTCAATCAAATCCCGAAACTATAAATAAAACCACAAATTACTAAGTATATTCAGTACTAGGTCGAGTCATCACCACTGAGTCTCAGTTGCCCGATTCGCCTAAGTTTGTGGATTACCTTAACAAAACAGACAAACAGAAGTAAGTTTATGTATACTCAGTGTGTAACCCAACAAAAATAGACATGCAATACATGCAGTGGTCTCATAACCAGTCAAACACAGATACGAACTTAAGTTTTTTTCAAATACAGATATCTGAACAGATATACAGGATCTACCCCCATCCTTTAACACCAGCTCTAACCATCCCACCACACCATGTGGGGTTAAAAACACTCACCCATCCCTACACACCATATCATGCCATTATGACACATATCAAATAAAGTGCAGCCAAGCTGCTAGAATATAGGCAAAGGTCGTCTTTCAGAACACTTCTTCCATATATACAATCCCACCCCAAAGCAGATATAGAATACAGATACAGATATAGATGTAACATGCTTATCATGCTTGTGTATAGAAATTAGATATACATATAACAGAATAGTCAGACAAGCATAAAGGTGTTCTACTTAGAGCATACTATCAGAATTTCATACCACATAATCTAGGGTTTGGTTAGCCTTTACCAACACTACGGTTGGCCCACAATTGATCGAAACAACCCATGCGACCCTAGGAAAAATTTTAAAATTATGGGCCCAAATGGCCGTGTGGGCCCAGATTGGCTTTGCCCATGAAGCCCATACAGCCTGGCCCAGAATCCACATGCCTAATGTGGGCCCATAAGCCCAACTTGGCTTAGCCCATGTGGCCCATACGGCCTCACTCACACTACCACACGGTCATGTCTTGCGCACATTCATTCCTTCATTGACCACACGATCGTGTCTCGCACACAGCCAACCACACAGACGACCACACGCCCGTGTGGTGTTGATAGATTGCACTTTCGGCTTTTGCCGAAACTCGATTTTCACGCTTAAGGGGTACACACTTGATACTGATTTGATGCGAAAATAGCCCCGAGACCACCAGCACCTAAACACAAAATTCTAATGCCTTGTTAGCAACGATTAATAAAGACAACCAAAACTAAATCGAGCAATATTCCACCCTTACCACCGCAAAACGACTACACGTGAAAAATTCACCGTCGAAGCATAAACTAAAGATTTACTGCCTTCACCTACACAATCGATCACAGAGTTCAAATTTCCTACAACAACTGTTATGCTATTACAACAAAATAAAATTGAGAGGCTTACCGAACCCACGCGAATAACAGCAATAATGAACCAGAAAAATAAAAAGAAACAGAAAACTGAGGATTACGCCAGAAAGATGAGGAACAAAAGAAATTGACAGAAAATTTGAAGAGGAGCAGAAACTGACGTTAATTTTGGATAAAAGGGAAAAACTCAATAAAATTTGAAAACAAAAGAAAAATAAAAGATATACCACCAAAAATCCCTTATTTTTCTCCCACAATCCCCACTACTTATAACTCCCTCAGAATTTTAACTCAACTGAAATTCTGTCAAATACCCGAGCAAAAATAATACCCACGCTGGTGCAGGGCTTCAAACACAGGACTTCCAACACAACAGACCCCCTTACCACTCGAACCAGCAGGCTTATTCTAATAGAGATTAACAGACAATTTTACATAATCCCAATTGGCAAGGGTAAGGCTAAGACTAGAAAAATAGAAAAATTTGGCAAAGGTGAGACTTGAACCCAAGACCTCACACACACACCTAGAACACTTAACCACTGAAGCAGATACACAGTTGTGTCAGATATTTACAAAAATAGAGATAAATTTATTAGGGCATTACAATTGCAAACGTAGGTACTTTTTTGTGATGAAATGGATATCAAAGAAATTGAAAATCCGATGATGGTTTCGATTGGTTCTGGGAAAACTAACATGGACAGCAAGGGAAAGAATATAATATGCTATGATAAGAAGTGGGAAGGCCAATTGAAGGATGCTTCAGGTAGTGATCATGGAAATACTATTAGTTTAGTAGGGTCCGAAGATAATTATGAGTTTGACTTGTCATATAATTATGATGATGGAGATTATGATGACTACACTGATGATGTTTCTGATGATTGCGATAATCATGAATACTTATATGAAGATGATTACTGAGTTATGAAATACCATTTTGATAATGTGGATCTTTCTCTAAGGGGTAGAGGCTTCACTTAACTTGTTGAAAGACTCTTCTTTAATTAAATATATGCAACAACAACTCAAGGTTGTCGCGGCTTCCTTTAATCTACTTGGAATCAAGAAGGAAGAAATATTACATGTTGATGATGGATTGAAGTCAGCTTCTACCAGTACTGTAGTGGTCCTAAGGGAGTCAGGGTTTGAGCAGAAAGAAAGAAATGAAGAATATATAATGCAAAATTTTTGAATTTTCAAACATTTTGACATTGTGGATACATCCAATAAAATTGGAACTATACAGAGAAGATTAGCATGGCCCCTGTGCAAGAATGACACGTACAAATTGAGAAATGTGTCCACTTTAAGGATGGTCTGAGGGATTATTTGAGGGTACTAATTACTCTACAGAGGGAGCGCGAGTTTTTTGCTCTTGTGGATAAGGCGAAGATCGCCGAGGAAGTTACGCACGTAGAGCATCAAAATAGGGACTGAGAGAGAGGTAAGAATAAGAGGGAGTCGGAGCCCTCTAGTTCTATTCAGAAGCCTAAGAAAAAGGTCAAATCTGATGGGCAGGTTAGAGTGGGGATTCTTATGGCTCTTGCTGGGATTCAGCCTTGTGGAGATTATGGTAGGCGCCATCCGGGCTAGTGTTGGAGGAGGATAAGGTCTTGTCTAAGGTGCGGATCTTTGGAACACCATATTAGAGAGTGTCCATAGTGAGCTGGTCAGATGCAAGCTTCAGGACCGGGTTCTATACAGCCTTAGAGGGCAGTTTAGCAGCCACCTAGGGGCCGTGGACTAGCTAGGGGTGGTAATGGTATGGGTCGTGGGCAGAGGGCACCGAGTAGAGGTGCTAGTCAGACTGATGCGAAGCAGCCTACACTGGTTTATGGTGCTCGACGCCTAGAAGATAGAGATGCTTCTTATGTTATCACCGATACATTCTTTATTCTTGGTGTACCTTATACTGCTTTGATAGACATAGATTCTACACACTCCTATGTAGCTAGTTCTGTTTTTGAAAACCTGGGGATTTTTGTTGAGAGTAATTCTAGTGAGATTATTGTACTGAGTCCGTTGGGGCATTCTATTCAGGTTAGTAAACTTTATAGAGATGTACCGTTAAAGGTGACAGGGGTTGTATTTATGGAAAATCTGATGGAGCTTCCGTTTAGGGAGTTCGACTTGATTCTGGGTATAGAATGGTTGGTCGAGCATCGAATTAGTTTTGATTGCGTAACGAAGAGGGTCGTTCTGAGGACCGAGGATGATAAGGAAGTGGTTGTGATCAGTGAGCATTGAGATTACATGTCCAATGTGATCTCTGCTCTTGGGTTGAGAAACTGGTTCGAAAAGGGTATGAGACGTATTTAGCTTATGTCAGTGTTTTTGTTTCTAGGGACTTTTCTATTGGGGATATCAGAATAGTAAGGGATTTTTCGGATGTCTTTCTTGAAGAGTTATTGGGTTTACCTTTGAATCGAGAAGTTGAGTTTGGCATTGAGCTTTTACTGGGTACAGCTCTGGTGTCCATCACTCCATACCGTATGGCACCGAAAGAGCTTTCAAAGCTTAAGGCTAACCTTCAAGAGCTTCTGGATCATGGTTTCATCCGTCCTAGTGTGTCTCCGTGGGGTGCACCAGTTTTGTTTTTTAAGAAAAAGGATGGGATCATAAGGATGTGTACTAATTATCAGTAGTTGAACAAACTGCATGTGAAGAATAAGTACCCATTTTTGAGGATCGATGATTTGTTTGATCAATTTCGAGGGACTTCAGTGTTTTTGAAAATTGATGTATCATCCTGAATTTTTGGGCCTATACGTTTAATGAGAGAACATGTGTAATGTGTTAATTTAACTGTTAGGGGTCCAAATTGGGCTCAGGATGTGGTCAAGGCCTTGGTGAAATTTTTGTTTGGGCACTATAAGGTTTAAAAGGGTGGTATCTATGTTTAAAATATCAAAATGGGCTTGTGGTGGTGGTCGATGGCGCCACTTAGGAGCAAGGAGGTGACGCCACACAAGGGAGTAAGGGCCCAAATTTAAGTTTTATGGAGCCTAATTCTTTTAATTTAAGTTAGCTAAATTTCGGCATTAGGGTTAGGTAGAGTGGACGGCAACAAGGCTCAAAAATAGGAGGATTTATGTGAAAGGGATAATGTAGATATTATAGTTGACAATATGGAAGATTAGGGAGGAAATTTAGGGTTCTATCTGCTGGTCACAGTGATGGCCCAATTTCAAACTCTGAGGGGGAGGAAACTTTAAATAGTCAGGTGAGGGTTCTCTTCTTTATTTTTCGGCATTTAGGGTTTCCATCTTTTCTTTCTCTTCTTTCTTCTAAAAGCCAAAAACTCCATTATTCTTTTGTCTTTTTCCTTCAAAAAAGCCGAAACCTTATAATCCTTTTTCTATATTTCTTTTGATCCCTGTTAAGGTCGAAACTCCTTATTCAATTCTTCTAAAAAGCCAAAAAAACACATCAAGTTCATCTTTTTGGGATTTTCTCAAAAGCCAAAATCACTACTTCCCTCTCCTCTTTTCTTCTTCTTTGAAACCTCCTTCTAGCCGAATCTTTTGATCTTTATTATTGTTCATCTCTCATACTCTAAAAGCCGAAACTACACCCCTATTCCCTTCCATAGCCGAAATCTCCAAAAGTTCAGTCTCTATTTCCTGAAGTCTCATCATAGTCGAATCTTCATTCCTAGAAGCGAATCCTCTCTGGTGGTATCTGCCAGTCTTTGAATCTCGAAGGAAGCAAGGTAAGTATCGATTCATAAGGCTTCAATCCTTTCCGGCTTTTTAGAGACTTTAGCTGAATGGCTATAAGGAAACTGACCTTGAGTTTTTCTCTTATTTTCGGCATTCTGAGATTTGAAGAGGAGCCAATCACATAGAACTCTAAGTCAGAGTTCAGTAACAAACGAATCATGCTACTTTCGGGATTTCTAGGTAAGGAGATATGTTAATTTAAGCATATAATTCGGGTAAAACACTAACCCTTGGCCGAATATAGGAGAGGCCTTATCTTCGCGTTCTTCCGGCTTTTGAGCAAAGTTTTAGACTAAGGGTTGTAGATCCAGAGAGTAAGGATATTGACTAATGGTGTAAAACTACGCCATATCAGGTGTGTAACACTTCTACACCATTTAGATTGCCTGTTAAAAATATGTTTATTAATCTGAAGTATTCTGTAAAATGCCGAAATCCCGGCATAACGGATGAAACCCAAGGAGGTAAAAGCGAATCACCAGGTTAATGACCTCTGTCATTCCTAAGTGAGTGTTCCTGTTAAGATGACATATGTGATAGGTATGCCGATTTCTGTGATTGCATGTGGTTGGGTTTGATGAAAGGGGAAGTGTTCTGTTGTAGCGGCTTTTGCCGTGACCTATTGTAGCGGCTTTTGCCGTGACCTGTTGTAGTGGCTTTTGCCGTGACCTGTTGTAGTGGCTTTTGCCATGACCTGTTGTAGTAGCTACAACCATGATCTGACGATGAGCAGCATGACTGCCATCGATGGTTTGTAGCGGTGTGGGTTGATTGTAGAAATCCCCAATGGTGTGACTTTCAGGTAAGGGTGGTGTGTAGCGGATGGAAACCTAGGATTTGGGTTGGGCTTGCATAATTTTTGTTATATATTAATCAGTTATTCTGTTCTGTGGGGCTAAGGCCCAAATCTAATGGTGCATGAGGGTTGCACATTGAGTCTCGCGACTCAACCTATTATTTAACATTTTCAGGTAGCACCTAGTGCATCGGACCGAGCTGGAGAGGAGCGCAAGGTGGCCATGCGAGAGGGGATTTGGATTCAGCAAAGGATTTCTCATTATTTAGTTATTTTAATATTTTTTTAGTGGATTTTAAGTTTCAATGTAATAAGGCCATGGGCCACTAGACTCATATTTATTTTGGGTTTTATGTTGGGTTTTTATTACTAGACATTTAAATTTCATGCTAAAATTAAGCTAAGACATGTAACAACTTAGTTTTTTTTCCCCTAATTCACCAAGGTATCATTTAAATTTATATTTTATACAGAATATTAAATTACTAAGTTTTCTGGCTAAAATGTTTAAACCTAATACTCGTTTTCCAAAATGTGACATGTTTTATAAAATTCCTTAGTGACATACCAGATCCGGTTGTAGTGTTTGGGTCGGGTTTGGGGTGTTAAAATTGATCTTTGTTCTAGGTATCATCAGCTTAGAGTTAAGGAGGTTGATGTTCATAAGACTGCATTTAGGACTAGTTATGGACATTACAAGTTCCTAGTTTTGCCTTTTGGTTTGACGAATGCTCCGGCTGTATTCATGGATCTGATGAATCAAGTGTTTCAACCATATTTGGATCAGTTTGTAGTGGTCTTCATCAATGATATTCTGGTTTACTCTAAGACCAAGGACGAACATGATGAGCATCTTAGAGTAGTGCTTCAGATTCTCCATGAGTAACAGCTCTACTTTGAGTTGAGCATGCTCAGTTTTATCACGCGAATAAATCAAAATTTCGTCAAATAATATAACAAATCATTCTATATACGGTCTGAAAATTCTTTTCATCAACTCCATAAAAATAGCAGGACCATTAGTTAGTCCGAAAGGCATAACTAAAAACTCATAATGCTCGTACCTCGTTCTGAAAGTAGCTTTCGGAATGTTTGAATCTCTTACTCGCAACTGATAATATCCCGATCTCAAATCTATCTTTGAAAACACGGTGGCTCCTTTCAGCTGATCAACCAAATCACCAATTCTAGGAAGAAGATATTTGTTCTTTATAGTCACTTTGTTCAACCGACGGTAATCAATGCACATTCTCATCGTGCCATCATTCTTTTTCACAAATAGGACGGGAGCACCCCAAGGTGAGAAACTCGGTCGTGCAAAACCCCTATCGGTCAATTCTTGCAACAGTGATTTCAACTCTTTCAATTCTGTTGGTGTCATTCTGTACTGAGCTATCGAGATAGGAGTTGTTTCCGGTAATAAATCAATACCAAATTCAACTTCGCATATCGGAGGTAACCTCAGTAATTCTTCAGGAAATATATCAGGGAATTTACAGACAACAGGCACTGATTCAACTTTCTTTTCAGTCACTCTTGAATCAATCACATAAGCAAAATAAGCTTCATAACCCTTTTTAACATAACTCTGAGCTTTCATCACTAATATCACAGCTGGTAACCCATTTAAATCATTAGATTCAATCCAAACTATTTCACCAATCAAACATCTCAAATCAATGGTTTTTCTTTTGTAATTCACAATAGTATCATGCAATGTTAACCAATCCACACCCAAAATTATATCAAACTCATCAAATGGTAATAGCATTAGATTAGCCGAAAAACAAACATCTCGGAACATTAACTGATCGTGTGTCAGAGTCTTAAAATTAATATAATGAATGATCGAGCCTAGAAACTAACTGTGACAACGAATTGAGACAAGTGTAAAATATCTAACAGTAGTATAGTTTAGTGGCAAGACCAGATTGTCAAACCTAAAGGAACCAAAAGTACTAATACTAATCTTCTTTTTATTATTTAGCCTAAGAATTAAGGGAATGGTTATTTAATCTAAAATTAACTAACTACTAAGCTAAAGATGCTAAGACAAAGAGAATGAATTTGGGAAAATACTTGTTGGAAAAACCAATTAATTAGGACAATACCCGAGGAAGAATCCTCCTAGACTTCACTTGTTATTTAACTCTAAACCAAACGATTTATTCACTTGACTAGATCCGTAGGATTCCCTAATTTATATTAATACCTCTTTCGAGGCTACTAACGTCTAACCCTAGGTTGATTAATTGAAATATCTTTCTAATTAAAACCCCTAGAATTGCATTAACTCGATTTATGGACTCCCATATTAGGTTTGACCCTAATCTGGTAGATTTTCGTCATCCTATTTCTAGGGTTGCGATCAACTCTGTTTAACTATGCTAGATCTACTCTTAAACAAAGACTTTTGCTCCACTGCCTAAGCACATCAATACTTGAATCAATATCCTGAAATATCAAAGAAAGAATTAAGAACACATAGTTAAGAACAAATCAAGTATTTATCATATAGTTCAGAAAACAATAACAAGATCCATCTTAGGTTTCATCTCCCTCAGTTATTTGAGGGTTTAGTTCATAATTATGAAAGAATACATCTCAGAAGAAAATATAAAACAAAACATAAGAAAAACCCTAAAACCCCCTGAAGGAATTTGAAGAGAAGATCCTCCATCTTGAGTATAACTCCGGCTTTTTGAGATGAATCAACTGGCTTCCTTTGAGTAAATCCCACAATACTGGCCTCTCTGGCTTGGCTCCTCGGCCTAACTGGACCGCCTCCTTCATAGGTTGCCCTTAGGGTGTTTATATAGGCTTTCGGAATGTCTTTCTTTGCCCCTAAGTATCCTAGTCCGAGTGAAATTAAAACAGATCGCAGCAGGGACATACTCGTGGCACACGCCCGTGTAAGTCGAGGCCAGGCCGTGTTCGAGTCTGCTAAAGAGGCACGGCCATGTGGCTCAGGCCCAAGCCGTGTTGATTTTGTATTTTGGCCCATTTACTCCGTTTTTGGCCCGTTTCTCGTTCTTTTCATCCATCGGTGCTCTCCTACGTATAAAACATGAAATTAAAGGATTAGGAGCACCAATTCCACAATTCAGGGAATAAATCATCCAAAAGTATGCTAAATGTGGGATTAAAATATGTACATTATATGGTTTATCAAATACCCCCACACTTAAGCATTTGCTTGTCCTCAAGCAAAATTCTCAACTCACAATTAAAATGAACTTCCTTGATTCATAATATTCATCAATAGTGTTCCATCATAATTCAAAAATAATTCATACATTGATAATTTAAGTAGAAGGGTCCTAAAGATTCAAACAATCAAAGTCATAGTTTTTGTAGCCTGAAAATATAGGTGTTTCCCCTTACCTAAATAATTACCTTTAATTCAAAATCGAAAAGAGTTGACATCCTCACTAAAGATTCACTCAAATCAGTCAAAGTGTTTAAGGTTCAAAATTAAGCACTCAAAAGTCAAATATGAAAATTTAATCCCATAGGCTTGCATGAAAGTCAAATCTCCACCACTATAAAATGAGATGATACACAAATCAAAAAGGTCTTTAAAAAGGGTTGTAATGGGGCTCGGGTTAAAGGTGTGGATAAAAACTGAATTAAAAGTTAGAATTGATATTTAATTGACAATTTACCTAACTAGAAAAATGAACTACTCCTGAATAATTACATCAATTAGAAACTTGTAATACTAATAATACGAGCTTTTTCTCAAGATGTGGAATTTAATCATACAAACTCTCTTAAATATAGAACTAATAATGAATATACTTCGATTTTTTTTAAGAACAAATCAGGAAACAATATTTACAATAATAAGAAAGAACATTAACAACTGAAATATAGAACATAGTTAGGCAACTGCTCAAAATCAAATCTCGACAAAAAGGGAGTCAAGAAATGGTGATAACAAATACAAGATGAGATTTGGGTTAATATTAGTGGGTGAGTCAATAAAAGGGTTGTTAGGATCAACGGGGTTCACTAGAGGTTAATTGTGAGGGTAGGCTTTTAGTGGAGTAAGTGGGTTAAATCCTAAGTGCCTTTATCACCTCTGTATATCAAATCAATAATGTGGCCTTGACATGTGTAATCAAAGCAAGTTCTAGAATAACAATTTAATGTTGACGCACTCATAAAAAAAGTGAGCACGAAAGAATGTATACTCTAAAAGGCTCAAGGTCTCACAAAAATTATGGGTTTTTGATATCAACTTTGTAAATTTCAAACTTCAAGGTAATAATTAGATTCAGGTAGACAACCTAACAAAATTTTAATTTTTGAAAATAGACTCATCATGCTTGATTCTCTAGTCTCCTAAAGTTTAAATCATTATTGCACAATTATCAATGACATAATCCAAAACATGGATCAATAAAAATCATGAATCAAAGGAAATTTCATTCTAATAGTAATATGAGAAAATTACTTAAGAATAAGACATAATTCAGGGATTTTCAATTGATACTATAGTTACCCCCCACACTTAAGATGTACATTGTCCTCAATGTACAAAGATAGATGACAATATAGTGAGAAAATCAAAAGATAGGGAGAGAAGTGAAACTTCCTAAATTTTGGATGAAGTCAAATGAAAAGAAATCGGATAGGGTTAGGCAGAGATGGGGGAGCGCCTCGAATCATTTGAAATTGACTCCTCGAAGCAGCCGGCCTGATTTTATTGTATCCTAAGCTAAATCTAAATGGCATGAAGAATAAGAAGAAAATAATAAAGGAAGTAAAAATAAAAATAAAAGTAAATAATTAAATAGAGATACGGTCCACGCCCATGTGCCTACCCGTGGTGTCCACACGGCCGTGTGCAAGGCCATGTGGGTATGGAAACCTACACTGTGGTTAGTTTATAGTTAGTTTCTAAAAAGGAAAAATAAAAGTAAAAATAAAAATATAAAAATTAATAGGGTTAGTACTCAAGTTGCCTCCTGAGAAATGCTCGTTTAAAGTCTTAAGCTAGACTTACCTCTCATTCGCACATTCATGGTGGTTTGAGAAGTTGAAAATCCTTTTTCATGCTATCAGTTATATTATCAGTATATAGTTTGAGTCGAGTAGCGTTTACCTTAAAAATGCCAAACTTGGGATTAGTTACCTCGACTGTTCCATATGGGAAGATATTTAGTACCTTAAAAGGGATTTCTTCGTTTGTATTAAGGTCTGAAGGGGAGATTCGAGGGCCTATCTTATCTAACAATACCTGATCTCTGATCTTAAATTAGTTTGGCTCATCCTTAAGTTTAACATGGTTTTGCTTTGGTTCTGCTTCGTGTGTTCTTGGTTTCTCCTTGACACGTGGCTTCCACTCATCTAGTTCATCGATCTGAAGCCTTCGTTCCTTGTGGGTTATCTCTTTATTGTCATGAGTATAGGATCTAGCCCGGGTGTGTAGTTTGGTGGTGCTTTTTGAAAAGAAGGTTTAACCAAATGGTCATTAATAGAATTTATGTTCTCGCCTTGATTACTCGATGTCCTAGCTGAGTCAAGAGCCTAAAGAGCGATTGTTTCGTCACCTACACAAAGTATGAGTTCACCTGCGTTGACATCAATTTTAGTCCTGGCAGTTTCTAAAAAGGGTCTTCCTAAAATTAAGGGGATGCTATTGTCCTCATCCATGTCTAAAATGACAAGGTTTACTGGGAATACGAATTTATCAATTTTCACAAGTACATCTTCAATTATACCCCTAGGAATTCTAATAGTTTTATCAGCTAATTGAATGCTCATCCTAGTTTGTTTGGGTTTCCCTAGACCTAGTTGTTTAAACATTTTATAAGGCATAACATTTATGCTTGCCCCTAAATCAACTAAAGCATTATCAACAGATAAACTACCAATTAAGCATGGAATTGTAAAACTCCCTGGATCTTTTAATTTTTGTGGTAGTTTATTTTGCAACATTGCTGAGCACACTGCGTTTAATTCCACATGTGATTCCTCGTCTAACTTTCGCTTGTTTGTAAGAATCTCTTTTAAAAATTTCCTTGAATCTGGCATCTGCGAAAGAGCTTCAAGAAATGGTAAGTTAATATGTAATTTCTTTAAAAGTTTAAGAAATTTATCTAATTGTTCGTCTGTGTTGTCTTTTTTATCGCATTGGGGTATGGCACAAGAGGTTGGTACTCTTTAATTACCGATTTTGGCTTATCATGACTTACCTCGATCTTACCTTCCTCTACCATATTCTCTTGGCTTACCTTGGGCTCATCTAACCTTTCACTATCATGAGCAGTTATGGCTTGAAATTGCTCCTTTGGGTTAGTTTTAGTGTTGCTTGGCAAGTTGCCTTGTGGTTGTTCTGAGATGATCTTAGCAAGTTGGCCTAATTGGTTCTCGATCCCTTGAATCAATGCTTGTTGATTTTTAAGTGTTGTTTCGGTGTTTTGGAAATGTGTTTCTGATACCGCTATGAATTCTGTCAGCATCTCCTCAAGGTTCGGGTTCTTTTCCTGTGAGTAGGGCTGTTGTTGGAAGTTTGGAGGGGGTTGTTGTCTCTGATTTCCTTGACCACCCTATGAGAAATTGGAGTGGTTGCTCCAACTTGGATTATAAGTATTACTATAAGGGTTATTTTGAGGTTTAAAATTGTTACCCATTTCGTGAACTTGCTCGTTTTCAGCACTCGGGTTGTAGGGTAGATATTCTGTATTGCTTATCCCTCCTCCATTCATCTCGCACTGCATAGCTGGATGCCCCTGCGAAGAACCACATAAACCATCAATCTTTTTATTTAACATCTCTACCTGATTTGATAGCATGGTTACTGCATCGAGGTTGAAAACACTGGCAGCTTTTGTTGGCTTTGTCCTTGTGACTTGCCACTGATAGTTATTCAATGACATCTCTTCAATGAATTCATAGGCAGCCTCAGGTGTTTTGTTATTTAAGGTTCTGTCGGCAGCTGAATCGATCAACTGCCTGGTTGAAGGGTTCACACCATTATAAAAAGTTTGGACCTGTAGCCACAAGGGTAATCCATGGCGTGGGCACCTTCTCAATAGATCCTTGTATCTCTCCCATGCATCGTAAAGTGTTTCTAAATCCACCTGCACAAAAGAAGAGATATCATTCCTTAATTTGGCCATTTTAGCTGGCAGAAAATATTTTAACAAAAGTTTTTCAGTCATTTGTTCCCATGTAGTGATTGATCCTCGTGAAAGAGAATTTAACCACTGTTTGCCTTTATTCCGCAAAGAAAAGGGAAATAACCGAAGACAGATGGCATCATCAGAAATGTCATTTATTTTGAAAGTATCGCAAAATTCTAGGAAATTCACCAAGTGATTGTTTGGATCTTCATCCTGCAAACCATCAAACTGAACAAACTATTGTATCATTGGAATTGTGTTAGGTTTTAGTTCAAAATTATTTGCAGCAATAGCAGGTCTAACAATACTTGACTAAGTTCCTGTTAAATTAGGTTTAGCATAATCATACATAGTTCGAGGAGCATGATTTTTGACTACTTCTTGAGGTAGAGGATTATTCTCAGTCATCTCTTCGATAGTATTAATTTCGTTTTCTTACTCTTCTTGTATGTACTGTAGGCTACACCTTATTTCTCTTCGATTTCTATAAACTGTGCTTTCAATTTCACTATTGTAAAGTAGAGGTCCTGGCGGGTTTCTTCTAGTCATAAACTAGAATACCTGCCAGAAGCAAAGAAGAAAATTTAAAAAAAAATTAAGCGTTCTTAATATTTCAGTTCCCCGGCAACGGCGCCAAAACCTTGATCGTGTGTCAGAGTCTTAAAATTTAAATAATTAATAATCGAGCCTAGAAACTAACTGTGATAATGACTTGAGGCAAGCACACCTATCGAACAGTAGTATAGTTTAGTCCCAAGACTAGATTGTCGAACCCAAAAGAACCAAAAGTACTAATACTAACCTTCTTTTTATTATTTAGCCTAAGAATTAAGGGAATGGTTATTTAATCTAAAATTAACTAACTACTAAGCTAAAGATGCTAAGACAAAGAGACTGAATTTGGGCAAATACTTGTGGGAAAAACCGATATATTAAGACAATACCCGAGGAAGAATCCACCTAGACTTCACTTGTTATTTAACTCTGAACCAGATGATTTATTCACTTGACATGATCCGTGGGATTCCCTAATTTATATTAATACCTCTTTCGAGGCTACTAACGTCTAACCCTAGGTTGATTAATTGAAATCTCTTTCTAATTAAAACCCCTAGAATTGCATTAACTCGATTTATGGACTCCCATATTAGGTTTGACCCTAATCTGGTAGATTTTCGTCATCCTATTTCTAGAGTTGCGATCAATTCTGCTTAACTATGCTAAATCTACTCTTAAACAGGGACTTTTGCTCCACTGCCTAAGCACATCAATACTTGAATCAATATTCTGAAATATCAAAGCAAGAATTAAGAACACATAGTTAAGAACAAATCAAGTATTTATCATATAGTTCAGAAAACAATAACAAGATCCGTCTTAGGTTTCATCTCCCTCAGGTATTTGAGGGTTTAGTTCATAATTATGAAAGAATACATCTCAGAAGAAAATATAAAACAAAACATAAGAAAAACCCTAAAACCCCCTGAAGGAATTTGAAGGAAAGATCCTCCATCTTGAGTATAACTCCGGCTTCTTGAGATGAATCAACTGGCTTCCTTTGAGTAAATCCCACAATTCTGGCCTCTCTGACTTGGCTCCTCGGCCTAACTGGATTGCCTCCTTCATTGGTTTCCCTTAGCGTGTTTATATAGGCTTTCAAAATGTCTTTCTTTCCCCTTAAGTATCCTAATCCGAATGAAATTAAAGCAGGTCGCGGTAGGGACACGCCCGTGGCACCCACCCGTGTAAGTCGAGGCCAGGCCGTGTTCGAGTCTACTAAGGAGGCACGGCTGTGTGGCTCAGGCCCAGGCCGTGTCGATTTCATATTTTGGTCCATTTATTCTTTTTTGGCCCGTTTCTTGTTCTTTCCATCCTCCGGTGCTCTCCTAAGTATAAAACATGAAATTAAAGGATTAGGTGCACCAAATTCCACAATTCAGGGAATAAATCATCCAAAAGTATGCTAAATGTGGGATTAAAATATGTACATTATATGGTTTATCATTAACGGACAATTCTTGCATACTTTATCAACCAAAACACTTTACCTAAGGGGTTTGGTACTCTAATAACAAATTTAGTAGACCCTAGAGGCAAAGTCTTACTAGATACTAATTCATGCATACATACGAATGAGTAGACCCTGGATCTATCAATGCAATCACAGAAGTATCATAAATAGTAAATGTACCTGTAATAACATCTGGAGATAAAGCTTCCTCACGAGCTCGAATGGCGTAAGCTCTGGCAGGTGCTCTTGCTTCAGATCTCGTTATTGCATCTTTTGTAGTTCTTTGACTACCATTGGCATTTCTTGTGTTTCGAGAAGATCTACCTCTAGCTGAAACATTATCTAGCCTCGGATTCTGTACAATCTCGAATGAAATGGTTTAATAATCCACATCTGAAACATGCTCGGTCATTCAATCTACAATTACATGGATGTCTTTTACCACAATGCTTACTTTCAGGTCGCTCGGATCAGACATTTCCCACACTAGCCATCGAAGTTGCTGGAGCTTTGAAATTCGACTGTGATTTATCTCGATCTCTGTTCGAATGTTCCACATTAGTTTTTGAACAGCTATGCTCATCTCTAAATTTCTTTGAAGTAGACTAAAATGATTTACTTGAAAATCTCTCTCTGGCTTCAAACTCAGCTTTTCTTTTATCTTTCCGGAGTGCTTCATCTTTACACGCTCGATCAACAAGCACAACAAACTCTTTTATTTCCAAAATCCCATCTAGCAAATGAATATCTTCATTCAGGCCGTCTTCAAATCTTTTTGACATTATTTCTTCAGTTGAAACACATTCCCAGACATATTGACTTAATCTCACGAACTCTCGTTCATATATAGTGACGGACATACGACCCTGTTTCAGTTTCAGAAACTCTTTTTGCTTTTGATCTATAAATCTCTAGCTAATATATTTCTTCTGAAACTCAGACCTGAAAGAAATCCCATGTAAACCGTTCCATTGGAACAACAGAAATCAAAGTCTTCCACCACTGATAAGCTGCATCCCATAACTAGGAAATAACACATTTTACACATTCATCACGAGTCAATGACATTTCGTCAAACACTCGGATTGTATTCTCGAGCCAAAACTCAGCTTTCTCAGTATCATTATCACTAGTGGCCCTGAACTCTTCAACCCCATATTTACGGATTTTCTCGACCGGAGGCCTATTCATCAAATTCAAATTCATAACCGAAGGTACAATAGAAGTCTGAGAAAGATTAGACGGGGGCGGAGGTTGTGAAACAGCCGAATTTGTTCTAATGTATTGAGTGAACCACTCATTCATCATTTAGAAGAAGGCTTATTTAGCCTCTCCCTCTTGATCGCTAGTAGCCGGTCTCGAATCAGATGGCGCTGTCCCTTGAGCAGGAGCAGGCGCATTACTTTCAACGTCATCAGCTACAGCTCTTTCGGGATCCATTTACTATATGAAAAACATATTTTATACGTCAAGATTCATCACACTATCACAGTTCGTATATATGGCATGTATAGCTAGACTCTCACATGCCACGTTAGTCTGAGAATCGACTAAACTGTAGCTCTGATACCAATAAAATATAACACCCCCAACTCGTAACCATCGCCGGTTTAGGGTTAAGAGGCATTGTCAGACAAATCGAAACTTTTATAAACAATCTCACATCATAAGGTATATCATCGTAATATCATAGCCAAATACAAGCATATATTCCCTTAATGAGGTCTACGAGACCTTAAACATACATTAGAAAGGGGTCGTGACTAAACCGAACACATACAAAATTTCCTGAAATTCAAACATTTTTCAAAGTTACAGAGGTCACACGCCTGTGTGGGTAAGCCGTGTGCCTCACACGGTCTAAGACACACCCGTGTGTCTAAGCCGTGTCAAAATAAGGCATACATACTGACTTGTCCACACGGCTTAAGACACCCCCGTATGCCTCACCCATGGTCGAAACTGACTTGCATCACACGGCCGGTCACACGCCCGTGTGTCCAGCCCGTGGTCGACCCTGACTTGATTTAAATTACAAACTCAAGGGACACGGTCGAGGCACATGCCCGTGTGCTCAACCGCGTGGGCAAATGTAGACCATTTGCAAGGACAATTTGGTACCCACTTAGGGATTAACCCTACATGCACAAACAAACTCATTTCATGCCTTCAAAACACAACCTAAAACATGTCATTAATGTCTATATCTTCTAACTATTCAAATATATATCAAACAAACCAAAATGCCCATCATTTCCACCCATTCAAAAGCATATCAATTATACTAACTTAGATACCATTTGTCTCATTATAATCAAAAGCATTTCTAAGCATAATTCATCCACAAACTTACCAAATCAATATGCTATCCATTCATAATATCATAACCACTTTGCATCACAAAACATAAATGACTTTAACCATATTCACAACCATTATCAAGCCATACCACATGGCTTTATATACATCTCCGAAGTATAGTCCAAATAACTAGCCTATACATGCCATATTTTAATATATACACATTCAAATGGTACCAAATGAAAGTTTGATAGTATGGTGATGATCCTCGACGATCCTCGAGCCTTCCGTAGCTTTAACGATCTATAAAACAAAGCAAACACACACAAAGTAAGCTTTTAAAAGCTTAGTAAGCCATATACAAATAAACTTATCATATAAACATTTATAACCAAAAATATTACAAGTTTAATAGGATATTCAATAACATATTCATAACTCTTCTTTGGCTCGCTTTGTGTCTAACCAATTGCTTAACAACAATTCACATCTCAATGTATTTTATAAGGTTATAGCACATTCATATATATATATATATATATATATATGTATATCTCACTATGTCTCACCAACTTTATGCTAACATTTCACTTTTGCAATTTCACATATACTTACCTTTCATAACCAAATATGGGTTAAATTTCAAATGTACCTGTATTGATTTTACATTTCACATAGTCATTCATTCCTCGGAATTGCCTGTTGAACCATTTAGAACCAAATAGGATACTCAGATAATTCGAAATAATTGTACAATGCCAACGTCCCAGACGTGGTCTTACATGTAGTCAGACATCAATGCCACTGTTCCAGACAGGGTCTTACATGAATCGAATACGATGCCAATGTCCTAGACATGGTCTTACACGTAAATCTCAAATCGATAACAATGTCCCAGACGTGGTCTTACATGATATCACATATCGAAACTATATGTCGTGACATGCATATCCTAACTATTCCTAAGGTTCGCACGGGACTTTTCGGACATTAAGACATTGCCGATACTTTCTCGGATTTCATGTATATATCTCCTGTAGTCAATCATTACAATTTTAATAACATATGAACATAAGAAAGCAATTCGATTTCATTTATTTGTATATAGACTTACCTCAGATTCGAAATAAACGAACAGTTTCGACTATTCGATCACTTTCGATTTCCCTCGGTCTAAATTCGTTTTCTTTAGTTCTTGATCTATATATATTCAAATGTAACCCATTCATTCAAAAAAATCATTCAATTCAATCCAAAATACACATTTAGGGAAATTTACAAATTAACCCGCATATTTTCACATTTTGACATTTAAGTCATTATTTCAGAAAATCACAAAAGACACACAATTTCTTTGTACCCATGCTTAGCCAAATGTTCACCATGATCATACAAGTCCATACATTTCATTTATTTCACATTTTAGTCCCTCAACATATTATTTTCTCAATTTAGTCCAAATTACTCAAATTCACCAAAAATCCAAAGACAAAACATGTTAATCTAACACATATATTTCATATTTCATCAACTAACACCACAAAGCTCAAACATTCATCAATAGCACATTTCAAAATCATCATTAAATTCCAAAATTAAGACATGGGTTTTGTAGTACTCAAAGCAACGATTACAAAAACGTAGAAATTATCAAAAATCGAACAAAATCCATACCTTAATCAATAGGAACAAGAGCCAAAACCTATCTTGGTTTCTTTTATTTTCTTATTCTTCAAATTCGACACAAAGATGAATACATTTTTCATGGCATTTTAATGTTTGTTTTATTATAACATATATTATTACAAAAATTACTATTTTAGCCATTATAAAATGCATAAACCTTTTAATTAATGACCACAACCGTCCATACCAATTTAAAATGGTCTAATTTCATTTTAAGGCTTTCATATTCAATAGCCAACTCAAATAAGCACATTAATATATAGAATTTCACTTTTACCTTTTATACGATCTAGTCCTTTTTTCAAATTAAACTCACAAAACAATAAAATTAATTCACAAAACTTTCACACATGCTAAATCACACATTGTAAGCACGAAAAATTATATTAAAATATTTTCCTGACTCAGATCTGTGGTCCCGAAACCACTATTCCGACTAGGGTATAAACCGGACTGTTACAGAGAAGCTCAAGTTTATTCTGACTCAAGCTCCTGTTCTGATACAGCCCGAATTCGATAAAGAGTTTGTGGTCTATAGTGATGCATCGCACGTCGGTTTGGGATGTGTACTGATGCAAGATGGTAAGGTTTTGGCTTATGCATCCCGCCAGCTTAAGACACACGAAGGGAATTATCCGATACATGATCTTGAGCTTGCTTCTGTAGTTTTTGTGTTAAAGATGTGGAGGCATTATATGTACGGTGAGAGGTATATCATCTACAATGATCACAAAACCTCAAGTACCTCCTCACTCAGAAGGAGTTGAATCTTAGACAGCACCGATGGATTGAGCTTCTCAAAGATTATGACTGCACGATAGAGTATCATCCTGGTAAGGCCAATGTGGTGGCCGATGGTCTAAGTCATAGAGCAATAACTGATTTGAGAGCAATGTTCACTTGTCTTAGTATCCTTGATTATAGGGGTCTATTACCCGAGTTGCAAGTTAAGCTAACTTGGATTAATCAGATTCGAAATAAGCAGTTAGGGAATGAGTCTCTGGGTTTACGGTTTCGTCAGATTGAGAGTGGCAGTACTTTAGATTTTTGGTTGAATAATGATAAGGTTCTATGTTTTCGATGTCGGATTTGTGTACCAAATGATTCTGATCTGAGGCAGTCAATTTTCAGGGAGGCGCATAGCAGCCCTTATACTATGCATCCCGGTGGTAATAAAATGTATCACGATTTTCGTGAGTTGTACTGGTGGCTGGGTTTAAAGCTTGAGGTTACGAATTTTGTTACTCGTTGTCTGACATGCCAGCTATGCATCCCGGTAGTAATAAAATGTATCACGATCTTCGTGAGTTGTACTGGTGGCTGAGTTTAAAACTTGAGGTTACGAATTTTGTTACTCGTTGTCTGACGTGCCAGCAAGTGAAGGCTGAGCACTAGTTACCTTCGGGTTTACTACAACCCGTTAATATTCCCTTATGGAAATGGGAACGAGTAACGATGGACTTCGTTAATGGGTTGCCCTTAACACCCACTAAGAAGGATTCTATTTGGGTCATCGTGATTCGATTGACCAAGTCCGCTTATTTTATTTTGGTTCAGACAAACTATTCATTGCAAAAGTTAGCGAAGCTCTATATCTCCGAGATTGTAAGACTGCATGGGGTTCCTATTTCGATTATTTCTGATAGAGATCCTCGCTTCACTTCTCAGTTTTGAAAGAAATTGCACGAGGCTCTTGGTTCGAGATTAGAATTTAGTATTGCGTTCCATCCTCAAACCGATGGTCAATCTGAGAGGGTGATTCAGATATTAGAGGATATGCTTCGAATTTGCGTGATTGATTTCCGAGGTAGTTGAGAGGATTATCTGCCACTAGCTGAGTTCACCTACAATAACAGTTTCCAGTCTAGCATTCAGATGGCACCTTACGAGGCTTTGTATGGTCATAAGTGTCGTACTCCGCAACGTTGGACTGAGTTGGGTGAATGTCAGGTTTTAGGTCCTGAGTTGGTTTTTGAGACCAAAGATAAAAATTAGACTAATTCAGGATCGTCTGAAGGCAGCTTCTGATAGAAAGAAATCTTATGGAGATTTAAAGAAACGAGATATTGAGTACTCTATGGGGGACTTTGTGTTTCTTAATGTCTCTCCATGGAAGAAAGTTCTGAGATTCTGTCGTAATGGCATGTTAAGCCCTAAGTTTATTGGGCTGTATCAGATTCTGAAGCGTGTGAGACTGATTACTTATCAATTGCAGTTACCTTTGGAGTTAGACCGTATCCAGGATGTGTTCCACGTCTCGATGTTGAGGCGGTACCAGTCTAATTCGTCTCACGTTGTCTCTGTTGAAGAGATCGAGGTTAAACCGAATTTGACTTTTGAGGAGAAGTAGGTTCAAATTTTGGATCGTGACATTAAGGTTCTGAGGAGGAAGTCCATCCCGTTGGTTAAGGTTCTATGGCGGAATCATGGCACTAAGGAAGCCTTTTGTTCCTCCTCTTTCTGGCGTAATCCTTAGTTTTCTGTTTCTTTTTATTTTCTTGGTTTGTTATTGCTGTTATTCACGCGAGTTCGATAAGCCTCTCAATTTTATTTCGTTGTAATAGCGTAACGGTTGTTGTAGGAAATTTGAACTCTATGATCGGTTGTGTAGGTGAAGGTGTTGAATCTGTAGTTTACGCTTCGACGGGGTAATTTTTGCGTGTAGTCATTTTGCGATGGTAAGTGTGGAATGCTGCTCGATTTAGTTTTGGTTGTCTTCATTAATCGTTGCTAATAAGCCATTGGAATTCTGTTTTTAGGTGCTAGTGGTCTCGAGGTTGTTTTCGCATCGAATCGGTATCAGGTGTGTACCCCTTACGCGTGAAAATTGAGTTTCAGCGAAAGCCAAAAGTACAATCTGTCCACACCACACGGGCGTGTGGTCGCCCATGTGCGAGACACGACTGTGTGGTCGACGAAGGCATGGCCGTGCGCAAGACACGACCGTGTGGACCACATGGGTTAAGCCAAGTTAGACGTGTGGGCCCACACGGGCATGCCACACGAGAGTGTAGATTTTGGGCCAAGTCATATCGACTACACGGACAAGGGCAATTTAGGCGTGTGGGCCCACACGGCTAAGCCACACGGGCATGTGGGCTCATAATTTTGAAAATTTCCCTAGGGTCACACAGGTTGTTCCGATCGACTGTGGGCCTACTGTAGGATTGGTAAAGGCTAACCAAACCCTATATTATGTGATCTGAAATTCTCATAGTGTGCTCTGAGTAGAACATCTTTATGCTTATCTGACTATTCTGTTATATGTATATCTTATTTCTATATACAAGCATGATAAGCATATTGCATCTGTATCTCTATATGCATCTGTATTCTGTATTTGCTTTAGGGTGAGATTGTATATATGGAAGAAGTGTTCTAAAAGGTGACCTTTGCATATATTCTAGCAGCTTGGCTGCACTTTATCTGATATGTGTTTTAATGGCACAATATGGTGTGTAGGGATGGCTGGGTGTTTTTAACCCCACATGGTGTGATGGGATGGTCGGAGTTGATGTGTAGAGGATTGGGGTAGGATCATGTATATCTGTTCTGATATTTGTATCTAAAAAAGGGCTTAAGTCCGTATCTGTGTCTGACTAGTTATGAGACCACTGTATGTATTGCATGTCTATTTCTGTTGGGTTACACACTGAGTTTACGTAAACTCACTTCTGTTTGTCTATTCTGTTCAGGAAATCCACAGACTTAGACGAATAGGGCAGTAGAGACTCAGCGGTGACCACTCGACCTAGTACTGAATATACTTAGTAATTTGAAGCTTTTATTTATAATTTCGAGATTTGATTGAAAGTTTGTAATTTTTGGGACTCTCTGGACTGTATGGTTTTTAACTGTTGTTTTGGTTTCTTTTGCATGGTTTAACAAAATGTTTTATAAAAATCGCAAATAAAGGTTTTTCGAAAAATACGAATTGGATTTTTGAAATATAACGGTTTTGATAAACTTCCGCTGTAAATCACGTTTTGGCAAATTAACTAATTTAATAAACACTTTTGACAAATAGGTATAAGCGAATATGTGTTGAAAAGCTGAAATGATTTTATTGTATCGTCTTCGTTTTTTTAAACCCTTCTTAGTGGCATCTCCAAATGCGGCCATAACGTTTAGGCCGGGTTTGGGGTGCTACAAATATAATTTATTACTTAGATAACCCAATAAGATAATTACATGTGAAAAATAATAAAGTAAATAAATAATACATTAAATTAAAAAAATAACTCTTAATTTAAAGAAAATAAACGTAATTATCTAAAAAAATTAACTTAGTAGAAAAACTCCTCAGTAAACAAACGTATGAAAGATTGAAACCTTTTGAAAGAAAAGAAAATTTAAAACCTTGAATATATTCATTAAATCTGTTAGAAAAAACGGATTAAAAAAAGAATAAAGGTTGATGACCAGCTCAAAAATACAATTAGTGCCATTTTGACAAAACATATAAACGTTAGTGGCCAAATTTATTATTAAACAAAAGCTTATTTAATGGATTGTTTTGGGCGTTTTGATATTTAGATTTATGGCCCATTCACTTTAGTTATATATCTATTACTATAATATTTATATTTATCTATCTATATATAAGTATGAGTTTGAAGAACTTTTTTATATTTATTATTATTAATTATGTTATTAAATTGACATTAAACTAATAATTGATTAATATACTACTAATTAAAATATGATAATAAGAAAAGTATTATTAATTAACAATTAATTCATTAAATATAATTAAATAAATTAAAACAATAAAAATCTCTTGGATAAAGTAGTAATTATTTTTTGTCAAAAACTATAAGTGATGAACCGAGTGTTAATTCATTATCATATAAATTTTATAACTTTTTGAAATATTTTAGCATCATTTATTAATTATTAAAATTTTAAATACATAAAATAATTAAATATATTTAAAATAAAAAATAAAGTAAGTATAATTCCATAATTTTTAAATAAAAAATTCAATCTCATTTTTTATGAAAATAATATCAATATCTTATTCATCGATCATTTATTTGATTTTAATTTCTTAATACATCTATTTCTACGTCCACATTTATTTCTCATTATTACTAATATAACGTTTAACTTAAAAATAGAAATAATTTTAATTATTTCATTAACGAAAACAACATATGAGATAATTCTACAATATTTTTGAAATGTTATAAAATTTTAAAAAGTTTAAGAAAATTACAACTAATTTATTCATTGGGCTGGTAAAAAAGTAATACATATTATAAAAAGGATTAATATATAATTTGTCCTGCAAACATGGAAAATGTACCTAATTGATACTTAATTTTTTTGGACCGAATTGACACTTAATTTTTTTGGACTGAATTGACACTTAAACTTCAATTCTACCACTAACTTTGGTATCTCTACAAAAACATCGTAAAAATATGTTAGCATGGCACTAATAACAAACAATAATATTAAGACATGTGGAAGCTCTCGGTATGACACATGGCTAAAATAAAAAATATATTTTTTAAATTTATTAAAAAATTATAACAATTTTTGCATGAATGAACTTATAGTTATCCAGATTAAACTAGGACAAACATTTGTTCAAGTTCATTCTAAACATGTTTTTTTTTCTAATACTTTTATAACATATTAGGTTTTTTATATTATTATTTTGAAATTAAAAATATATAAATATAAAAATTATAAATAGTATTTCACGATGAAATGAACCTAGACAAGTTTTGTCCAAATTTAACTGAATTTGGACAACCATATGTCTAGATTCATTTTAGGCAAGCTTTTCATCAATTTTATATATTTTTTATATTTTTAAATGATTTTTTTCATGTTCCGTAATGAGAGGTTGTCTGTAACGACTTGGCTTTTATTAGTGTAGAAAAATGCGATTTTAAAACCTATTTCCGTAAGCCAAATCTGTAAGGATGAAATAAGAAAATATACAGAGTTGGTATGAAAATATATTAAACTGGGAAAATTGTTAGAAAAATATATAAAAGGTAAATTGTAAAACTATTTATATATTTATATATTTTTTATTTCAAAATAATAATATAAAAAACTTAATATGTTATAAAATTATAAAAGTTCAATCGCTGTTGAATTTTGATTTAGAAAATACTTGAAGACCTTGTTAGTAACCTAAATGATTATTAAATCATTGTTGTTCATATTAACAGTGAAGATGAAGATGATTTCCACTTAACTGGATTTATAATTAAAAGTGTATATATGTTATTTGTCGAAACCATTTTTGTTTGAAAACGGGCCGACTTTAGAAAGAAAACGGAGTCGCTACCAATCTTTTTTTGAAGTGTGATTGGGCCACTTTTGAAAACATTTTGGTCTACGAATTTTAAGAAAACGGGTTCGGGAGTCGGTTACGCACGAGGAAGGATTAGCACCCTCGAAACGCCCAAAATTGGTACCGTATTAATTGATTAATGTCCTTAATATCAAAAATTAGAAAATATTTTAAAACATGGATCATTTGGAAAATGTTAGGGTAATTCGAATTTGGATATCGAAATTCTCGTTTTAGAAGGGTGAAATATCACGCCCAAAGACGTTAGGATACGATATTTCAGACCTTCGAAACCAAGATCGTTTCATGATTTCCAAGATTCATGCATTGTCATTTTAAAAAGGGTACTTCATCATTTGGCCAAATGAAAGAACCGAAACCCAGCACGTTAGGGCACGATCCTTCAAATTTCCAAACATGAAATATTGCCTTGCTTTTAATTTTAAAACACAGACACACTTTTAAAGGATATCTAATGATTTGGCCAAACAGAAACCACAACCCAGCACGTTAGGGCACGATTCCTTGAATTTCCAAATATAAAACATTGCCTTGTTTAAAAACCTTTTTATGAATTTCGAAAAGCGTGGTAAAAGGGGAAAAAAATAAGATAAACGATAGTATTAATACTAAGGCAAATAACAAATAAAAATAAAAGTAGTAAGAATGATAACAAAATAATCATAAAAATATAAGGAACAATAATAATAATTCTCATAACAATGATAAAATAAAAAGAAAAATGATGATAACGAAAATAGCAATAACAATGTTGATAATAAAAATAAAAGTAAAAATAAGAAACATAATTATAAGAATAAGAATATGTATAATACAGCAGTAATAGTGAAAAAATGAATAGTGGCAAAAAATATTAGTAATAGGATAGTGTAATAATAATATATACAAAGTTAATTTCAAATAAAATAGGTAATAAAAATATTAATAGAAATATTAAAAGAATAATGGTAAAAATAACAATGATAATACTAAACTAGTGGTAATAATAATAATATTAGTAATAGAAATAATAGTAAATATAAGAAATATGGTTGTGATAAAAAAATATCGTTAATAGTAAAATAATAATACAAAAGAATATAATAAAAAAAAGGAAAATATAGTATTAAAGTAATAGGTATAATATATTATAATAATCACAAATATAATAATAAATATGATAATAGTAGTAAATATAAAATATGATAACAATAATATATAATAATAACAGAAATCATTTGATAATAATAATAATAATAATAATAATAATAATAATAATAATAATAATAATAATAATAATAATAATAATAATAATAATAATAATATACATAATAGAATAATGAGGGAAAAAAATTCATTTATATAGTAGAAATGGCAAAATAATGAAAAAGGATTAAATTAAATCAAAATCAAAAATTCTGGGCCGAATTTAAAAAATAGAAAAAAAACTGAAAAGGATGTCATTAAACAACATCACCAAAAGGAGGACCAATCGCGCAATTTACCCATTTAGGGTAAATGCGCGTGGACCCCCACCATTAATGGCGCCGTTTCATACTTTAAAGCCTTAAAAAAAAATTCCTTCATTCATTCCCCTGTTTCAAAACAGAAACCCAGACTCTCCCTTTTCTTATTCAAAATTCAAACCCTAGCCCCCATATGTTTAATCCCTCAGCCGCAGAAGGGAAAAAAAAAAGCAGATCCGGCCACCTCAACGCCATGATAGTCGGCGATAAGTGACCGATTCTGGCATCTTTTCAAGCCAGACCGATGGGCGATATTTTACAGGTAAACCCCTGCCCTCTTATTAGTCAAATGAACTAGCAAAGACAGTTCAAAAAAACAAAAGAAAAACGAAAGAAAAAGCGTCTCGGAAAAAACTCAGAATCACCTTTTAATTTCTCTACTTTTAATTTTTTTGGTACTGCTTATATTCTGTTTTTCTCAAAAAAAAACCCCCCGTTTACAATGATTTTCTTGACTTTTATAGTCTATTTTACAACCGATTTCTTTCCAATTTGCAGGTACGTGATGGAGAGGGACTCCTCTCACGGACGTGGTGGACGTGGCTTAGTGGCGTGGGTGCGCATGACACGAAGGCTGCTGCGAGGGTTGCGGCACTACTCCTAGCTAGGATTTTTGTTTTTTGTTTTGGGTCTAATGATTTGGGTAATGGGCTAGGCACTTGGGCTTTGATTTGTTTAGTAATTAGGTCTTTTATTTCTTCTGATTTGGGCCCCGAGCTCTAAATTGGGCCTTACAGCTGCCCCTCTTTGCTCATTATCGTGTAACGAGAATAGAGCAAAGATTTTAAAAGAACCAATTTTGCCCTGTATTGCTGAGTCTCGACTTCTTAATGCCTCATTTTAACCTCTACATCTTCAGGGGAATAGGAATTTTGTTTCGATCTGCTCCATACTGCCCAATGGAGATAAGATCTGCTCCTTTTTAGCCTGCTCCACTCCTGCTCAGCGGAGATAAGGTCTGTTCTTTCAGCCTGCTTCACTCCTGCTAAGTGAAGATAAGGCTATGATCTTCAGTCTGCTCCATTGCCGATACATGGAGATAAGACTTATGACCTTCTGATCCGCTCCACTCCTGCTCAGTGGAGATAGGATCTACTATCTTCGATCTGCTCCACCCCTACTCAGTGGAGATAGGATCTGCTGCTTTCGATCTGCTCTACTCCTGCTCAGTAGAGATAATATCTGTATCTTTGGCCTGCTCCACTCTTGCTCAGTAGAGATAAGGCTATGCACTTCGATCTGCTCCACTTCTACTCAGTGGAGATAAGATCTGCTGATTTTGATCCGCTCTACTCCTGCTCAGTAGAGATAAGATCTGTATCTTTGGCCTGCTCAGCGAAGATAAGGCTCATTAGCTTCGATCTGCCCCACTCCTGCTCAATAGAGATAAGATATATTGTCTTCGATCCGCTCCACTCCTGCTCAGTGGAGATAGGATCTATTATCTTTAACCTGCTCTACTCCTGCTCAGTGGAGATAAGGCTATAATCTTCAATCTGCTCCACTCCTGCTCAGTGGAGATAAGATCTATATCTTCCGTAACTCCCATCAACTTTGCTACATTGTCCTCTTGGGAACCTACCTGTAGAGTTGATTTCATGGGGTCTATGCTTATGTCAAATGATTAGGATGTCAAGAAAATGGCTCCTAACTATATGTATTATGAATGTTATGAATGGATGCAAAATGCCATGAGAATAATCCATCTTTAACACTTGGGCTATCATTGCTTGCCGTTTATTAAGGTGATCCCTGACGTGTGTTCAACTGATACTTCTAATAGAGAATCTGAAGAAGTCGTCACTACTTTGACCCTTATCTTAAGTGCTCCGAACCCTTTAGGCCTGATTAGTTCTAAACAACTGTCCTGTTTTAGATTCTTGTATTATTTAGAGACTTTCAGAATAATACATAAAACTTCCTTTGTGAAAGCATTACTAGTTCAGTAATCATTACTTCAATATGAAATGCTTGAAAAAATATTGTAGAGATGAATGAAACTGAAATTTACTCGGGACAAAACCCGTGAAGAATGAATTAAACAAAGGTAATAAATTTTACTAAGGTACAAAGTAAATAAGAGTGGAATTGATGCCTCAGATATCTCAGCCTAAGCTTCGCTGCACGTACGTCTTGAAGACCATTCTGAGCTCAACATGTGTCTAGGAGAATCGTGGTACTCTGTCAATGCCCCCGAGATGTAACATACCTCCTCATTGTTAATTCAAGCGTAGCGAAACTAATGTATGCCCCATCACGAGTTGGTCATAATCTGAGCCGCCCTTTTCGGGTTTTCGACTCAAAGCCCCTTTGGTCTCAAAGCGCCCTTTACGGGTTTTCGCCTCGCCCTCTCTTTTTTTTTTTTAAACTCAAGACGCCCTTTGCGGGTTTTCGCCTTGGCCCATTTTCATGCGAAGTACTTTTTGACTGAGTCTGCATTAATTGGATTTGGCAAACTCTTGCCGTCCATCTCGGCTAGTATCAAAGCTCCTCCAGAAAAGGCCTTCTTTACAACATAAGGTCCTTCCCAATTAGGCATCCACTTTCCCCTGAAGTCTTTTTGCATAGGGAGGATCTGTTTCAACACCAAATCTCCTTCATGGAATACTCTGGGGCGGACTTTCTTATTGTAAGCCCGCATCATCCGCCTCTGGTACAACTGACCATAGCGAATGGCTTTTAGCCTCTTTTCCTCAATTAGATTTAGTTGATCATATCGAGATTGAACCCATTCTGCTTCGTCCAACTTCAGCTCTGACAAAATCCGGAGTGAAGGGATTTCAACTTTAATAGGCAAGACTGCTTCCATCCTATAAACCAACGAGAAAGGAGTTGCCCCGGTAGAAGTTCTAACCGATGTTCGATAGGCGAAGAGAGCAAGCGGTAACTTTTCATGCCAATCCTTGTAGGTCTCAGCCATTTTCCCCACAATTTTCTTGATATTTTTATTAGCCGCCTCAATTGCTCCATTCATTTTTGGGCGATATGGCGATGAATTATGGTGCTTAATGTTAAACTGACTGCAGACTTCTGCTATCGCACTGTTGTTCAAGTTTAGTGCATTGTCGGACACGATCCTTTCTGGCATACCGCAGCGACATATGATCTCTTTCTTCAAAAACTTACTGACTGCCGTCTTCGTGACATTAGCATAAGAAGCTGCCTCTACCCATTTGGTGAAGTAATCAATGACCACGAAGATGAATCGATGTCCATTAGAAGCCTTCGGTGAGATTGGTCCAATGACGTCCATGCCCCACATTGAGAAAGGCCACGGGGAAGTCATGACATGAAGATGTGAAGGAGGCACATGGATCTTATCTCCATAAATCTGGCACTTGTGGCACTTCTTGGCATAACGGATACAGTCTCCTTCCATCGTGGACCAATAATACCCGAATCTCATGATTTGTCTGGCCATTGTAAACCCGTTGCCATGTGTCCCACAGACACCATCATGGACTTCTTCCAGGATTTTCCTAGCCTCAACAGCATCGACACATCTTAACAACACCTGATCTTTCCTCTTTTTATACAAGATCTCGCCATCTAAGACATAATCATTAGCCAGTCTTCTCAATGTTCTCCTGTCATTTTCTGTTACCTGATCAGGATATTCACGGCTCTTCACATACCGCAGAATATCATGATACCAAGGATGATCATCTCTCTCCTCTTCTTCGTTGATATTACAGCAATGAGCTGGGTTCTTGCAGATACTCATCTGGATGGGCTTCGTACCCTCCCGATCATTTACTCTGATCATAGAAGCTAATGTGGCCAATGCGTCAGCCATCTGGTTTTCATCACGCGGGAGGTAAAAGAATGTGATGTCATCAAATTCCTCAATTAATTCCAAAACTAACTTTCGGTAGCTAATCAATTTAGGATCTCTTGTTTCCCATTCTCCTTTGAGCTGATATATCACCAGCGCAGAGTCTCCATATACTTCCAGCACCTTAACCTTGCAGTCTATGGCTGCGCAGATTCCCATGATGCATGCTTCGTATTCCACCATATTGTTCGTACAATCGAAGTCCAACTTACAAGTGAACGGATAATGCTCTCCATTTGGTGATATCAAGACTGCTCCAACTCCATTACCAACGGCATTTGATGCTCCGTCAAAGTTCAACTTCCAGGGACGATCTTTTAAGATATTTTCTTCAATTGTTGCTACAAACATCAGATCCTCATTGGGAAAATCAAAATTCAGGGGTTCGTAGTCATCTAGCGCCCTGCTGGCTAGAAAATCAGCTATTGCACTTCCCTTCACAGCCTTCTGGTTCACGTAGACTATGTCAAATTCGGAGAGCAAAATTTGCCATCGGGCCATTCTTCCATTCAAAGCAGTCGCCTCCATCATGTACTTGAGAGGGTCCAATTTCGAGATTAACCAGGTTGTGTGGTACAACATGTACTGCCTCAACCTCCGAGTTGTCCAGATTAATGCACAACCCAATTTCTCAATTGGCGAGTATCTCATTTCACACTCGGTGAATTTTTTGCTGAGGTAGTATATCGCCCTCTCTTTCTTTCCTGTCTCATCGTGTTGGCCTAGCACACATCCCATTGAATTATCGAATACCGTCAGATATAGAATCAATGGTCTGTTAGAACTGGGCGGCATTAGCACTGGAGCATTAGACAAGTACTGTTTAATCTTGTCAAATGCCTTCTGGTATTCATCATCCCAAATGCCTGGATTGTGTTTCTTAAGAAGACGAAATATGGGATCGCACTTCTCAGTCAATTGCGAGATGAACCGAGCGATGTAATTTAGTCTTCCTAGAAAGCCTCGGACTTCCTTTTGAGTGCGCGACGGAGGCAACTTTTGCACGGCCTTGACTTTATTCGGATCTACTTCGATTCCTTTTTCACTGACCACGAAACCAAGTAGCTTCCCTGATCGAGCCCCGAAAGTACACTTAGCTCGATTGAGTTTCAGCTGAAATTTCCTCAACCTCAAGAATAGTTTCCTCAACACTTGCACATGCTCCTCTTTCGTTCGAGATTTTGCAATCATATCGTCAACGTAGACCTCAATCTCCTTGTGCATCATGTCGTGAAACAAGGTTACCATAGCCCTTTGATATGTTGCCCCCGCATTCTTTAACCCAAATGGCATCACTTAGTAACAAAAAGTTCCCCATAAGGTTATGAAGGTAGTCTTTACCATGTCCTCAGGATGCATCTTTATTTGATTGTATCCTGAGAAACCATCCATAAACGAGAAGAATGAGAAACCTGCCGTGTTATCCACCAAAGTGTCAATGTGAGGCAGCGGGAAGTTGTCTTTTGGGCTGGCCTTGTTTAGGTCTCTGTAGTCGACGCACATTCGTACTTTCCCATCTTTCTTAGGAATGGGGACAACGTTGGCTACCCATTCTGAGTAATTCACAACTCGTAAGAACCAGCGCCACCGCCGCTTGACCTCCTCTCTCGATTTTCACCGCAACATCAGTCTCATCCTTCTGAGCTTCGTTGAACCGGCTTGCAATTTTCCTTTATTGGGATATGATGTACCGTAATATCAGGGCTCAACCCTGGCATATCTTGGTATGACCACGCGAAGACATCTTTGAACTCTAGCAGAAGTCTAATGAGGTCCTGCCTTGTTTCCTTGGTTATGCAGGTGCCGATTTTCACTTCTTTCCCCTCCTCTAGAAGTACATTCTCAATTATCTCTTCGTGAGGTAAAATCAGCTTCTCCTCTCGTTCTACCATCCTTAACAAATCTGGGGATACACTACAATCTTCGTCATCTGTAAAGTCCTGAGGTCCCTCTAGGCACATGTCTTGCTCATCAGAAAATTCTGGGTCCGTAACAGCGTTGTTTATTACTTCGATGTCTGGGGACCTATGGTAGGTATGAAAGAATATTCAATGAAAAATGAATTCAAGAATGACTTATTTATGCGTTATGATTATGAACGGAATGGAAAAGAAGGAATAACTGCAAGGTATGAAAGAAAAATGCACTTTTATTGAAAGTAAAGATGCTTAAACATGAGCCTATTTCACAAAAGATTCTTATTGTCCTTAGGCTTGAAACAACAAGTGTGTTTTGAACATTACTCTGTTTTAGTCCTAAAAACTACAGGAATTTCTTTCGCAGTCCAGCTGTCCGGAACACTTCCAGGCTCGTAGGGGCGAATGCCTTCCCAATTTCTTTTCCTCGGACTCTCTTCAGTTACTGCATTGATATTCAAAGCTCTCATCATGTCCTCAGCTGTTTTCTTATTCATGTCCTCCTGTCTTGAATGAATAATTCCTCCTGACACGAATGTATTAGATATATGGGGAAAGGTCATTGAACCCCACTCAATCTCAACACCATTCAATCGTGCCCTCCATCTCTCACGTTTCCTTTCCAGCTCTTCCTTTCTCTGTCTGGAATCTGGCCTAAACCCCAGACCAAAGCGATCATGCTTGTCAACCAATCCTGGCACTCTAAACGGGCCCTGAAGGTATTTTCCAAGTCCCCTCCTAGGCAGTGCTCCTTTTCCTACCGTTAGCTGTAAGCCCATCCTCGTAGCTTCAGAGATTTTTGGCACCGGGACCTTGCCACCTTCACTGATGAAAGTCGCATTTATAAACTCTAATGACCTGAAGGAGCACTCTATAGCCTCCGCGTCATTCTCTATGTACGGTGTATTACTAGTAATAGACGCGATGATATCCTCCTCTGCGTTTATGGTTATCAATCGGCCCTCTGTCACCAACTTCAACTTTTGGTGCAATGACAATGGTACAGCTCCCGCTGAATGGATCCACGGCCTCCCCAATAAGTAATTATAAGAAGGCTTGATGTCCATCACGAGGAAATCTACCTCGTACGTATTTGGCCCAATTAGAAGGGGTATCTCGATCCTCCCCATCACATTTCTCTCAGTGCCATCGAAGGCCCTCACTATGTTTTGGCATGTTTTCATGTGAGAGCTATCTACAGGTAACCTGTCCAGTGTAGATAGGGGTAAGACATTCAGTGCCGATCCGTTGTCAATTAACACCCCCCGCAGTGTATACCCTTTGCATCGGGTAGTAATGTGTAAAGCCTTGGTAGATCCCATGCCCCCCGGTGGTATTTCATCATCACTGAACGAGATGAAATTATCAGTGCTTATGTTATTTACAAGTCGGTCCAACTTATTAACCGAAATGTCATCAGCAACATAAATCTGGTTCAACACCTTTATTAGCGCATTGCGATGTACCTCTGAGTTTAGGATCAAAGTCAGTACTGATATACGTGTTGGCTGCTTGTGTAGTTGCTCCACGACACTGTACTCACTATGCTTCAGGAATTTCAAAAACTCTCTCGCCTCACTCTCTGCTACTGGCTCATTAACCGGTGGTCTTGTCTTCTTGTCTCCCATTTTCATCATAGAGGACTCAGCTTCTGGGTTGGGTGTGCTGGCCGAATTCTCTTTCCCGGAAACTGTCACAGTGCAATTGTAATTCTAAGGTACTCTCTTGTCATCCTTATAAGGAAAAGACCCGGGTTTCTGAATTACAATCCTCGGTGTATCCTTATAAGGAAAAGCTACGGGTTTTCTGATTACCACCCTCGGTGTTTCCTTATAAGGGGAAGTCGCCGGTTTTTTAATTTCGACATTCGGCGCTATTTTCACTCCGGCCTCGTCGACCCCTGGCCGTGTGATAATCACTATTGGGTGTTGGACTTTAGGGATCCTTTCTGCAGACCCCCCCTCTGTGGCACATACATTCACCTCTTTGGAAAAGTCAAAGAACTCCAGCTCTTTATTATCCATTAACCCTTGTACTAAGGTTCTGAATTTGTTGCACTGCTGGATCTCATGGCCTTCCTTGTCATGAAACTCACAGTAGTTCCTTGCATCTCGAGATCTGTTCACCTGCTCCTGCAGAACTAACCCCATTTTCTGCATTGCTTCTCAAACTTCTCTCAATGGGGTTCTAATCTCAGCAACTTCCTGCTTGGTTCTCCTTCCCCTGTCTTCGACTATCGCATTTACCCCTTTATCTGTGTGATTGGGTAACGGATTTCCTCCACCAGGTGGGTCATTGAAGTCTACCACCCCCCTTTGATAAGTCTCTCAACTAGTCTTTTGAATGAAGTACAGTTCTCTATTGAGTGACCTACTACATCCGCATGGTACTCACACTGAGCGTTTGTGTCATACCACTTGGGATACGGAGGTTGCAGTGGCTTCAAGTAAAACGGGGATACGATATGCGCATCGAATAAAGTCTTATACAACTCCTTATACGTCACCAGTATAGGAGTAAATTGGAATTTTTTAGTCTTCTGCCTCGTGTTGGGCTCTTGTCTTGGTTGGGCCTGCTGGCCCACAGCTACCGCTCTCGGTTGGGTAATAGTAATATGTTTAGGATAACCCGAGCTTATATTTCCTACTTCACTTTCCCTCTTCTTCGGAGCCGCTCTTCTCGTGCTCTCTCCTGCCTCTATCTTTCCACACCTAATCGCATTCTCTATCATCTCGCCTGACATCACCATGTCTGCGAAACTCTTAGTCGCGCTCCCTAACATGTGGTTAATAAAAGGTGTCTTCAGGGTATTGATGAAGAGCATAGTCATTTCTTTCTCCGAAGAACGGTGCATTTGGACTCGTGTAGCGACCTCCCTCCATCTTTGTGCGTACTTCCTGAAACTTTCGCCTGACTTTTTCTCTATATTTTGCAACGTGATCCTGTCAGGTGCTATATCGGTCACATGGCCGTAATGTTTCATGAAAGCCTGTGCCAAATCTCTCCACGATTTGATTTGGGTACGATCTTCGGTGATTGTACCATTTTTCTCGCAGCTCCGGCCGATCGTGTCAAAGCAGTGGATCAATAACTGGTCATTGCTGACATATCCTGTCATTCTATGACAAAACATCGTAATATGGGCCTTAGGGCAGCTAGTCCCGTTGTACTTTTCAAACTCTGGCATCTTGAACTTCGGAGGAAGTACCAAATCCGGGACTAGACTCAGCTTCTTGGCATCCACCTCGCATTAGTAATCAGCACTTTCCAATGCTTTGAACCTCTCCTCTAACCATTTGCATCGATCCTCAAACTCCTTTGGGAGTTCTGCCCTCGTTTTTTATTCTTCAGCTGCATCATCGAAATCAGGGACCATCGACTTTGCGAAATTAACTTCCGGGTTAGAGCTCGAGCCTGCTAGGAAGTTTACCGGTACTAGGGTATCCGATTGGGGCTTGATATTGACCTGCACTCTTGGTGGGTGCACTTGGGAACTTGCCGGGGCCAAGCCTGGAGGACAAGCAGAATCTTCATTATCATCTCCAATATCGACTATAGAATTCTTTCCTTTTCCAAGCCCTCCAGTTAACAACTGTGTTAGCTGGCTCATCATACTTTTCTGGGATTCCAGCATTTGATCCCTCATATCCTATTGGATCTTGGCTAACTGCTCTTGCATCTGAGCCTGCAGTTGGTCTTGTATCTCTTTTTGCATCTGCTCTAGCCTTTCCATCCTTTGATCCATTGCTCTTGTCTTTTTCCGAGTGTAATAGCGGTGTTCCAGGATAACTCTCTCTCGATAATATGACCTCTGGTTAATAGGGTTGTCTTATGATGTTTGATGCATATAATGTGATGTAATGCAAATGCATGAAATGCAATGCAAATGAATGAATGTAAAAACAAGAGGAGTCGATTTTGATTCAATTTCTTTTAGAATACTTATTAAAAAAACAAAATCCTTTACATAAAACAGAGTCACATATACGACCTAGCCCTTATGCCCAAAGCCTTAACTTTCTCAATAAGGCTAGCTAACTCTCTAGCCCTATCTGACTTTTGTTCATATACTACACTTAACACATCAGCCTGAATCGCTAAAGTCTGTAGATGATCGGCCACTTCTCGTATCTGAACCACAGCTTCACCCATAAAGTATTCTCTTTCTCTAACTTGATTCTGAGAACGTTGAAGTTATTCTTCCCGTCGCTCGCTGTTTGCCTCCAATAGTTGGATCCGGAGCTCACTACTTTGCAACGCCGTTTCAAGTGTTACCACCTTTCCTTTCAACTCTTCAATCTGATTTAGGCTTGATTCCAACTTTACTGTAGAGTTGTGACTTTGACACAATGCCTTTTCTAGTTCTGCTACTCGAGCTCTTAGCGTCTTATTTTCGCTTTGGCTCTCACCCACAGTTTTTTTCAGGGCCTCCTTTTGTGCTTGAGCCTCATGGAATCTCTTCCTCCACTGATCGACCTTGGCCATCTCCTCGTGAATTTCTTGACGCCATTGTTCCGTGGTTTTACCCAACCTAGCAGTCCTCATGGATAAATGCAACTTTTTGTAGTCGGTCTTCAAGCTATCTAGATCCTCTTCGGCCTTCCTTTTTCCCTTTCTCAGCTTCTCAGCCTCTGATTTTTGGATATCAATATCTAACCTCAAATTCATTTTATCCTCTTCCAGTTGTTCTACTTTTTTCTCTAACTCCGCGTTTTTACTTTTGAAGTCTTGTTTTATGATTTCCAACTCAGAAGGAACTACTTGTAGATATTCCTCTATTGGTCGAGCACCATCCTGTATCGGTCTGGGGACATTATCATCGATTCTCCTATTCTGCCATGCCTTATACTTGAGGGTTGCCATCGGACCTACAGTAACTCTTTTCGTTTGGCGAGTCTGTTTCCAAGCATCAGAAATCTCTCGAACCTTCTTCTTGTAATGATCGTCCCTATATGAAAACTCAAACTGAGCTAGCCCAAACATTGCCGGTATGAACTGTCTTGATCTATACTGCCTCAACACAAGCAAAGGAGCATACCCCACGGCTCCCCAAATTCCTGGCAAAGGGACCCAATCATAGCCTCCGCACCGGTAGAGAATTTCGTCCGGAACCAACCCCGGTGCTTTCCATTCAACATCCTCCTCCTTGAGATTTCTAAGAAGTGCAACCCAATTCTCTTCTGAGATGTCATCCCTTCTGGGTGTGGCTGCTAACTCCTTTAGCGGTGAGTAATTCTTAAAAAAATATCGACAAGAGACTTTATCCACTCTCCAAAAATGGCTATGAAACCAAGCTAACAATAACTGTGCACACCCTATGAATCTGCCTTCCCCAGCTCTCCTGCATGCATTCAAAGATCTAAACGACTCAGCCAAGATCGCAGGAGCAGTGTCCGAATTTCTCTATCCAAATTCTGGTCAAAGAGATCCGAGACTGCTTCATCTACATATCCCAATGCCCTAGGGAAAACCATTAAGCCATAAATGCTTAGAGCGAAAATGTCAACTCTCCTCTTCGTGTCAGGATGTACTAGAATCAAATCCTTCAGAATCTTCCATGGGATGCACTTGTATTCACCTTTTTGCTTGATCCTCGCTGCAACCCACTGTTCACTCATCCCGATAACATTCATCATCCTCTTTAAAAAGGTTGGGCCACAAGTAGCTTTAATATAGACCTTATCAACTTCGACCTTTGGGCAACGAAGTAAAGCCATATATTCTTCTATAGTAGGTACTAAATCTATCCCCCCAAAGGTAAAACAGCTATAGGCGGGATTCCAATACTGAGTGAGGGCCCGAAATAAATGCTCATCTATATTGATTCCAAATAAGTGAGACAAATCCCCATAATTCTCATAAAACAGCTGTCTCGTCTCCTGATCCCACTGATCCATATTTCTTTTAACTCCCGAAGATCATTTTGCGTCACACTAGTGCGAGTGTAGTTACATAACTCCGATGTATGTCCCTCGGCTAGGCTGTCTCCCTTTTCCAGCTGCGTTCGCTCTGACCATATTCGGATGGCCGCATTATCCTCTACTTTATCAGGGAATTCGTTCTCCATGACAAGCTTCCTAAATTAGAAATCGAATGTGAGTCGACACCTCTTTAAAATGAAATGACATGCAATTACAAGAAGATGCTACAAATTAATATCATGCACCAGAAATAATATAAAGAACAACAATATATCACTCATCTGGGGAAATACTAAAGTTTGGAATAGCTCTACCTAAGGTAAGTCCATAGGGCTCTCTATATGCGGTTTGGCTCTAAAGCGAGGGTACCTGAACCAGCAGATTCCTCGATCCTCACCCATTATAGGTTCATACGAACCGAGTTCAGTTCAGGGGAATACATTACCCTATGGCTGCACGGAGGTGAAAACCTCACGAAGACATAGGTACGGACGTATCCCGAAAGCGATCCACTATCCTGCACGGAGGTGAAAACCTCACGAAGGAGTAGCTTCTCACTCTCACTTAAAGGTGCGACCATTATGGTCATGCAATATGATGCAAATATATCCCAGGCACGTAAAACATAAAACATATGCGGTGGAAAAAAAAAGAAGTTAAAATCAAATTTTAATTTTCAAATAAGGGACATTAATCAATTAATTACACAGCTTGACTCTCTTATAGGTCCCCAGGGGAGTCGCCAAGCTGTTGAAACCATTTTTGTTTGAAAACGGGCCGACTTTAGAAAGAAAACGGAGTCACCACCAATCTTTTTTTGAAGTGTGATTGGGCCACTTTTGAAAACATTTTGGTCTATGAATTTTAAGAAAACGGGTTCGGGAGTCGATTACGCACGAGGAAGGATTAGCACCCTCGAAACGCCCAAAATTGGTACCGTATTAATTGATTAATGTCCTTAATATCAAAAATTAGAAAATATTTTAAAACATGGATCATTTGGAAAATGTTAGGATAATTCGAATTTGGATATCGAAATTCTCTCGTTTTAGAAGGGTGAAATATCACGTCCAGCACGTTAGGATACGATATTTCAGACCTTCGAAACCAAGATCGTTTCATGATTTCCAAGATTCATGCATTGTCATTTTAAAAAGGGTACTTCATCATTTGGCCAAATGAAAGAACCGAAACCCAGCACGTTAGGGCACGATCCTTCAAATTTCCAAACATGAAATATTGCCTTGCTTTTAATTTTAAAACACAGACACATTTTTAAAGGATATCTAATGATTTGGCCAAACAGAAACCACAACCCAGCACGTTAGGGCACGATTCCTTGAATTTCCAAATATAAAACATTGCCTTGTTTAAAAACCTTTTTATGAATTTCGAAAAGCGTGGTAAAAGGGGAAAAAAATAAGATAAACGATAGTATTAATACTAAGGCAAATAACAAATAAAAATAAAAGTAGTAAGAATGATAACAAAATAATCATAAAAATATAAGGAACAATAATAATAATTCTCATAACAATGATAAAATAAAAGAAAAATGATGATAATTTAAAATAGCAATAACAATGTTGATAATAAAAATAAAAGTAAAAATAAGAAACCTAATTATAAGAATAAGAATATGTATAATACAGTAGTGATAGTGAAAAAAAGAATAGTGGCAAAAAATATTAGTAATAGGATAGCGTAATAATAATATATACAAAGTTAATTTCAAATAAAATAGGTAATAAAAATATTAATAGAAATATTAAAAGAATAATGGTAAAAATAACAATGATAATACTAAACTAGTAGTAATAATAATAATATTAGTAATAGAAATAATAGTAAATATAAGAAATATGGTTGTGATAAAAAAATATCGTTAATAGTAAAATAATAATACAAAAGAATATAATAAAAAAAAGGAAAATATAGTATTAAAGTAATAGGTATAATATATTATAATAATCACAAATATAATAATAAATATGATAATAGTAGTAAATATAAAATATGATAACAATAATATATAATAATAACAGAAATCATTTGATTATAATAATAATAATAATAATATACATAATAGAATAATGAGGGGAAAAAATTCATTTATATAGTAGAAATGGCAAAATAATGAAAAAGGATTAAATTAAATCAAAATCAAAAATTCTGGGCCGAATTTAAAAAATAGAAAAAAAACTGAAAAGGATGTGATTAAACAACATCACCAAAAGGAGGACCAATCGCGCAATTTACCCATTTAGGGTAAATGCGCGTGGACCCCCACCATTAATGGTGCCGTTTCATACTTTAAAGCCTTAAAAAAATTTTCCTTCATTCATTCCCCTGTTTCAAAACAGAAACCCAAACTCTCCCTTTTCTTATTCAAAATTCAAACCCTAGCCCCCATATGTTTAATCCCTCAGCCGCAGAAGGGGAAAAAAAAAGCAGATCCGGCCACCTCAAAGCCATGATAGTCGGCGATAAGTGACCGATTCTGGCATCTTTTCAAGCCAGACCGATGGGCGATATTTTACAGGTAAACCCCTGCCCTCTTATTAGTCAAATGAACTAGCAAAGACAGTTCAAAAAAAAGAAAAACGAAAGAAAAAGCGTCTCGAAAAAAACTCAGAATCACATTTTAATTTCTCTACTTTTAATTTTTTTGGTATTGCGTATATTCTGTTTTTCTCAAAAAAAAAAAAAACCCCCCGTTTACAATGATTTGCTTGACTTTTATAGTCTATTTTACAACCGATTTCTTTCTAATTTGCAGGTACGTGATGGAGAGGGACTCCTCTCACGACGTGGTGGACGTGGCTTAGTGGCGTGGGTGCGCATGACACGAAGGCTGCTGCGAGGGTTGCGGCACAACTCCTAGCTAGGATTTTTGTTTTCTGTTTTGGGTCTAATGATTTGGGTAATGGGCTAGGCACTTGGGCTTTGATTTGTTTAGTAATTAGGTCTTTTATTTCTTCTGATTTGGGCCCCGAGCTCTAAATTGGGCCTTATATTATTAATTAATTAATTAATTAAAACAGTAAATATATATAAGAAATTAAGTGGAAGGTAAGAGAAACATCATCGTTTTCATTCGTTTATGTCATCCAAGTCATTAAAGAAAAGAAAATCTTCAAGTTTCTTACCTAGCATTCGGCCACCAATTAAGGTATTTAAGCTAAATCTTTAATCTTTTTATAGAATTTGATTCATGGAAACTTGATTTAGCCTATATAAAAATTTCTCCAATTATTAGATAACGAGCAAGTTACCATTAAAGCCTAATTGATGGTTTTGGGCTTGATTCGAAGAAATTGTTAGTTAGTAAGTTTAGATTATGATAATGACTAAATTAAAATTAAATTAAAATTTATTAGATAACTTTGTGACATTAAGAAATAAATTGAATGAAATTGTCATGAAATTATGCTATAGATAGAAAGTATAAGGTCTCTAATGAAAGAATGTGAAATCGGATTTTAATCTGATGTTAGATACGGAAAAATATGAGTATTGCGGATATGAGGACTAAAATGAATAAAATGAAAAAATTCGTTGATATTGTGATTTAATGTGGTTGAGTGTGAACTGATATTGTTTTTATAATTGTATTATTGAACGTAGCTAAAGATGACGTCAAACCATCTTGAGAGAAGGGAAAGACGAGAGTGGTAATCGAGTGACAAAAATTCGGTTTGTACTTTAATGATCTGAGTTCAATATATATACATATACATATATATATATATATATATGTTGTTATACATATATGATTGTTTCAAAATTGGTTATAGAGGTAAGCTTATTACTTGTCCCGTGACTTGGTTTGTATATGACGGTATTGAATGTCAATACTTGAATTGATTTGAGCATAATAAAAATGAGTATGATATGAAAATAAAAATGAGTATGATATGAACTTGCTAAATGATATGTGATATGAAATGATGATGAAAATGGTATGAAACTATGATATGTGAACATGTAAATGATGTAAAATTGGAACATTGATTACCCTATTAACTATTCGAGCAAAGTCGGATATAGTTGGCATGTCATAAGATTAGATTTAGGTACGGGATTATACTTCGGTTTATATTGATGAGACATGGAGCGCATATTATATTTTGGATGTTCGAAGAGGTGCGGAGCACATTTTACTTCGGTTAGATCAATGAGGTGCAGAGCTCAATTTTTACTTTGGACATCCAGATGAGGCACTAGATACTGGATTGGTGTGATGGTTAGATGATCCGTGTATCCATCTTAATTTTGTGTCCGGTTAATGGGGATTATAAAACATGAACTAGATAAATGATATTTGAAATGAAATGATGTTGAGAAATGGTATAACATGTGTATATATATGACAGGTAACAAACAACAACATATGAAAGATCATGCGAACCGATTAAAATAAGCTCTGAGGTTCAATATGGTAATGAAACGAATCAATGGATTCAGAAAAGAAATGAACTTGTGTTACATATGAGAATATGATATGATGATAGAATATATATATGTTTCATGTATCAATTTTAATACCAATCTCATGTAACATACCACATTCATATATATATATATATATATTATATATATACACATGTATATATATATGTGGTATGTTACATGAGATTGGTATTAAAATTGATACATGAAACATATATATATTGGTTGATGATGTTGAAAGAACTATTGTCTTGAATTATTAAAGTACCATTAAGCTATCGCTCAGCATACAATTTTGTTTATTTTTGTGTACAAGTATTCATAAATTTCGAAGTCCCAAGGAGTGATTCAACATCCAATTTGCAGTTCTCGACTCAACAATGTTTGTATAGTTCTTTATGTTTTCAATTTATGACATGCACCTAAGGTTGAGTCGACTTTCTAATACGAATTGTCATTTTGGCACTTGAATGGGAAATGTTATCTTGAATGTGAGCAAATGATTGAAAGTATACTTATAAATGTATGAAGTTATGATTTATAATGTATTGGATATATTAAAACGAATTGAATTACTTTTGAGCCATGTAAACCGATTGAATTGTGTACTTGGCAGGTTTGAGTTAAATGATGTAAAAATACAATTGATTTTGCCTTCATAGTCGCGACACCACCCTTTGATGTCACGACACCAAGCTCCTGTTCTCAAAGTCATGACTCTCATCTGTTTAAATTGTGACACCGTAGTCCCTCGCCCTCAACGTCACGACACCACTATATCGAAATTGCGACGTCAAGCTTCTATCTTCGATGTCGTGACATGATTCCTTCATTGCCACGATGTCAACTCGATACTTTGTAAAATTTTACATTTTAGTCCTCAACCAAACTCAATTTTTCGAAAAAGCTTTTGTAAGCTCATTTAAATCTCGGATTTGATTATATAACGTACTGTAATTATGTATTGAGCATAATAGCATGTGTAGACTATTTAATTGAATTGGAAATAAGATCATAATTGCTTCGATAATAAATATGACATCTCGTATTTAGGACCCAACGATCAGATCAAGTATAGGGTGTTACACTATCATCTATTGTCATGTTATTGATTGTTAATACCACGTCAACACATTTTAATGTCATTACTATAGAGGTACCAAAGTGTGACGGAATTGAAGTTTAAGTACCAGCTAAATACAAATAACCAAGTTCCAAGATGAAATATTTAGGGATAATATTTGATGCACTGTTAGTATATTAGTATATGAGTTTCATGCACAATCAATTAATAATATTGAGACACATCATCATTGTGTAACATAAAAAATAATGAAAGACTTATAAATATATATTAAAAATTTTATTTAAATATGACTAAAAATTAATTGTAACTTTCTCATCTTCCTCATTGTATATCGAAATACATTAAAATTCTAAATGTATATCCATGCCAACAAAAGACAACTCTGTTCAAATTAAAGCTACACTTTGTTGATTTAGTTACGATATTAATTATAAATATAATTATAAGGAAGACATACCATGTTATAAATTCCAAACTAAACCATCATTTTATTCCCTTTTCCCTTTAACCATCATTTTATTCCCTTTTCCCTTTACCTCTAGTTTATCATTGAAGTTCTCTTTCTTTCTCTTCATTTACCTTGAAACAGAGTAAACATGGAGTGGCAACCGTGGCTTTGCAATAGCAAGCAGCGGTTTTGCCAGAAAGGAATCTTTCTTTCCTTGAAAAAGATCAATAGTTCCCTGATTTGCCGGGATACTCCAATCGAATCCTTGCAAAAGCCTTGCAAACAACATGGTAGTCATTGAACTTCCAAGGACCACCCTGGGCATCCTCTCCTTCCTCTACTGAACGATAAGAACCGCAATTCTGGCTCTGCAAGCACCACTTCTTCGTCTTTATTACAATCCTGGAGGTGACGTTCTGGCTTGAACTTGCATGGCTCGTCCCAAACTTTAGGGTTCCGACCGCGTCCTACCCGGCTAAGGATGACATGGCTACCCTTAGGGATGAAGTAGTCGGCCACTGTTGTATCGATCAAGGACATGTGAGGAACGTTAAATGGGGTGACGGGGTGAAGTCTAAAGGCTTCTCTTGCGCATGATTTGATGTAGTTGAGTCGTCGGAGATCATACTCTTGTACTAACCTATCTTTTCCAACCACATCATCCAACTCATCTACTGCCTTTTGTAGCATATCTGGTTTATTTAACATCTCCGCAAGTGCCCATCTAGGGCGTTTGATGGATTATCCAATGTTGCAATCATAATTTCCTGAAAATTAGTAAAATACTTGATGATTTGCTAGGGTCGAGATATGATTCTCAATTAAGACGATAATCCGTATATTTATATGTTTTGATTGGGTTTAAAGTATATAATTTTGTAATTTTTAACACCTAATAATATAGTTTTATTATAATTTTACAGATCCTATATTTGTAGATCATGTGGTCTTAAAAACAGTTAAAGAGGAGGAGAAGCGTACATTAATTTGAGCTTTGATCTCGTCCGTTGAAAGTAGCGGGATGTTACCATTTTCATCAGTCAAAGAAACCAAAACATCAAGCAAGTCTTGGGGTTCATGTTTTCTGCCATCTCTCCATTGTTGAATCCTATCTTCAATTATGGGATCATGATACTTCTCCAAAACTTTAGTTGCCTCTTCCATAACTTTCTCATGCCCCTCCAGGTCGAGGCCTCTCAAGAACGGTAAGTAATCGGATATACAAAAGGAATTAACATGAGCAAGAATGGTGAAAATGGCGTCGACGTACTCTTCTTCCTCAAAACCAGGTCCACCATCTGCTTTCCCTTTTCCCAAGTATCTCCGACTAAACATCATCCTCCTTATTACATTGCCACAATAGTGTCGGGCAGCCAATCTTAAGTTCACAAGGCCGCCTTCATCACCATTTTTGCATTGGTTAAGCGCACGAAACGCACGAGGTCATCAGCTTCTTCACCTCTTTTCTCATGAAGCCATCGATGTGTTGCCTGTGAAAGCACCTCGTTAGCCATAACTCTCTTCATTTTCTTCCACTGATCTCCCAAGGGTCCAAAACCTGTGCCTAAGTAGCCTTTTGTTAGGACATCAGTGGCCATGGTAAGGGGTCTAGAAGCAAAAACAGCATCCTGTTTTTTAAACAATTCGCGACTGATTTCAGGACAAGTGACGGGAATCACATGAACATTTCCTAGACTAATACAAGCAATTTCGATGTTCATTTCTTCCATGAACGAGTGTATCCAATGAGATACCGATGTTTTCTTCTTGTTTATGATGAATTCAGGGAGGTTTCCCACAATAGGCCAAGGTTTAGGGCCTGGCGGAAGAGTAGGTTGCTTGGACTTTTGGACCTTGCCTTGCCATTGGAGCTTGAAGAGGTACCGCAAAGCAAAAGTGATGAAAACAAGTAGGATGGAGAAGCTTAGCACTGTAGAAGGAGCGATGAACATGAAGTAATAGATTTCCATGGCAATATCAGATTTCTCTCGCAATATATAAAAGTTTAATACATCAAAAAGGCCAATTAAGCTACTCTCATAACCGTTTTCATGATTAAAAAATATTTAAAAAATCAGAAAAAAATATAAAAATAATCATAAAATATAAAAATATTAAAAAGAAAAAGAGAGTTGATATAAACTTATAAAAATTATTAAAAATTATAAAAATATAAAATATAAAAGACTTTGAGTCAACCTGGTCTTAATTTAAAGGAACAATTTTTTTATTTGTCACTTCTTTTTATGAAAGTTTTTTAGCGCGACTTGAACGAATAAGTGATGGGAAACAGGTAAGCATGAAAAACGGTTTTTTTATTCTATAAACGGTAGTTAGCACGATAAAATTAAACCCTTGTATAACACAAGTTTAAGCATCTCCCTTCAAGAAAAGACTTAAGCATTTGACATAAAATTAATTTTAATATGAGATCATCATACCATAGTGGGTTTGTTCGGCAATATGGCATATATTAAACCTTTGTACTTACTATATATTTGCCTCACTTTACTAAATTTTAATTTTAGTTGGGAGTTTTTCTATTTTTTAATTTATTTATGTTATAATAATTTAATTTTATTTATTCGAATATATATATATTTATCTTATTATGTTATAATAATTCAATTTTATTGGTCAAAATTAATATTTGTGTTTGTACTTTGATTGTGCTATTAATGTATATGTTTGGATGTGGAAATGTTATGTTTAAATAAGTTATTGATAATAAAATTTTATTTTAAGTAAGTAATTCAAAATAATATTATTTAAAATAACAAGTATACTTAAAATATACGATTATTTTGGTAATTTAAATATTATAATAATAAAATAATGATTAATCATTAATAAAGCATTTGTATAATAAAAATGATATATTGTAAATTAATACTTTCTGCTCTTCAATTTTTATTTCTTTCTTAATAATCAATAAATTACCAAAATAATTCATATATATTATTTATTTAATATAAAGACAGTATAATATATTAGTTTATATAAAATTATATATAAAGCTATTATATAAATAATTGAAACTTAATATTTAAAATTAAAATAATATTTTTTTCTTTTACTTTACTGATTAGAGAAAAATGTAATACTTTAAATATAAAATAATTCAATAATTTTAACATTTTAATGTTTTATCATGTAAATCAACAATATAATAAATGATAAAGGGTATCCTGGTTAGTTTAAAAAAAATTCTAAACTCATGATTTTATATATACTAGTTTTTTAAGTCACTTGTGTTGCACATGTATTTACATGTTTGATTATTTTTATTAATTATATGTTTCTATTTCAGTTAATTAATGTAAGTAATTAACTCGGCAATTTATAATTTAATCCAATCTAATGCATGTTTTTTTATATTTCAAAATAAATATTATTTATTAAATTAATTTTTCAATTAAATAATTTTCTCCACCCAATTCCAATTCTTTTAAAATCATGGCAACTTTACCGCAAAAGAATCTATGATAAAATATATTTAGTTTCTATATTCAACGGATTCACAATAACCAATTAATTTAATTTCATTTTCGAACTTCAATTATTTAATTAAATAATAATTCAAAAACTTAAATTAATTCTTAAGTTATTTTCATACTTAGTTAGAAACCATATTCATTTCTGAACATAACTCATTTCTCTAACTTTATCATTTCTATCTATTTTTATTCATTTAATTCAATATGCAATTCATTTCTGGTTTCAATGAGCTAGGGGAGGGACAAATTGGACATATGTAATTAGAGCTCAAACGATTTATAATTAAGTTTCAACTTTTCGCCTATTAATTATAAACTTATTTTGTCACAAAGTCGTTCCACTATAGTATCATGATTGAGCTCTCCCCAATTACAAACCATTATGAAAGCTACTCGATCAGTGCTCGTCCAATAACCTTGTCATAAGTGTGTTACCTTCATAGGATATCCTTAATTTCTTTGGGATAAATTCATTCTCCCAATATGATCTTATTTTATCTCATGGTGACCATTACATCTATGTCTCTATCTTTGGAAGTCATTTACTTCGATGCCCAAGACAAAGCATCTCCCCAATTGGACTTGATAGACAACATCGTAGTCTTTCGATCGGTTTGCTCATTTCCGATTAGACTAAGGACATGTTTAGGTTCATATACTAATATAAGTTGTCTTTTCGTATTACAATCTAGCCACATAATACTAGGAGTGAGCGTTCGACCGAATCAAATCGAATTGAGTGTAAGTTTTTTGCGTTAATTGAGTTGATGAGTCCTATTTTATCATCCTAAGAAATTTTTTCGAATCGATTTGAGTGAAATGAAATTTCAGTCGAGTCAAATTGAGTGAAATTGTTCTAGTTAAATTAAAAAATTAAACATGCCAAATTAAATTCTTGTTGTAACTAAAAAGGTATTTACACCAATCTGTTATTTGAATTATTTGAGTTATCCAAAAATTTTAATATTCAAATTTTAAAATTCAACTTAACTTGAACTCGAAACTCGAATTACTTATTCGAGTTTACTCAAATAACTCTATTTTATTAACTTGAAATTAGAATTTTTTTTCGATTTTTTAAATCGAATCGAGTTTTGCTCACCCCTACGTAATACCACTTAATATTAGTTAAACATTAGATAACCAGTGGGCTAATATTTGCTTCCATTTTGCTTTGCATGTAAAACTTGTAACATCCTGCACTAGGGTTGTTTGCAATGTATTTTATTTATTGCGTGATTGCCTAAATAAATGCATGTGTTATGGTTTGGTCAGAAATCCCGAGTTGAGTCGGGTATAGGGTTAAAAAGTTCCTTAAGTGTTGGGGATGGAAAGGCTAAGTGTATAAGTATTTTTATTAATTGGGGCGAATATGGACACAAAGGAATGGTCAAGTGAGTGGTTAGGGTCTTCGCTAGAAGGCTAGAAGATGCGCTGGCTCAGTTCGATTCACATGGGAGGAGTTTTATTTTTGTTGTCATGAAGGAGGACTTAAGGAGAAAGGTATAAGGATAAATTCGTTGAACTTATTGCACAAATGAACCCCTTGGCCGGGTGGCTAAAGGCGCTCGCTGGAAGGATCTGTGGATGAGGTCCGCGTTCGAGCCCTAGGACCCGCGCTTAAGACGTTTTAAATTTTCTTTGGAAGCGCTTAATACTAAAAAGAGCCATCGAAGAAGACTTTAAAAGAATTTGTGATGGGTACATATCACAAATAATGCCTTGGCATGGTGGTGGCGTATTGGTTCGTGGGCGTTGCGGGTCGCGCGCGTTCGAGCACCGTTGGGGACGCGCGAGCACTTTTATTTTTACTTGGCGTTAAGGCAAAGGGGAACACAGGAAAGAAGGTTTAAAAGAAAGACGCGACGCGTTCCTGTCACGAAAGTCCAGCAGGTCGAGTGGTCGAGGCGCGGGAGTTTCTGCCCCAGGTCTCGGGTTCGAGACTCAAGGGCAGCGCCTGGATGAAATTATCCCCTTTTTTATTTCTGGCGCGAATTTTGGTCTGTGCATGGGCACATGCACGCGTGGAGACCAAATTTGGTGGCCACCCTATTCCTTTTTGCTCAATTTTTATCTTTTTGCTGCATGAGCATGGGGTAAAATTCTCTTATTTTATTAAGAGCATGGGCATTATATTCCTTGGGCTGCTTACTTTATGTATATTAGATGTATGGGCAATTTTTCTTTTAATTTATTTTTTTGGAAATAGAAAGAATATTATGGGAATTAATGCTTAGGTTTGGGGGATTGGAATTTAGAAAAAAAAAAGGGGTATGGCCGGCCTTGAAAGTGGCCAAAAACAAAAGCCAAACTCCCTTAGCATGTTTTGTTTCCCTTCCCTTGTGCCTGCCGAAATTTTGTTCTTCATCCTCTCTTTGGTTTCTCTTGAAGTGGCCGGCTACTCCATCTTTTCCTCAAGGCTTGGCCGAATTTTTGGTGTTCATCTAGGAGAAGAAATCGTCGAGTCCTAGCCGAATGCTACTTACCACATAGATCATAGACCGAATCCACGAAAGGAGATATATTTTCGAGAGTTGGTAAGTATTTCCCTTTTTACTTCGGTTCCCTACCTCTCTTTTGATGGGCCAAAAGCATGAGTTCAAGCACTTCTAAGGGTTGGCCGAATGCCTACAAATAATACTTAATGTCTCTTTTGAAGGTAGCCGAAGCTAAAGGATTTTGAAGGAGTCCTTCGGGTCTCGTTTCTTCAAGGGTCTTGACTATTCAAAGCGTCAGGGGAATTTTAGAACTTCGGTAGACAAGGTATGAGGTTATTGACATTCGGCCAAGGGCCACTTTGGTATCTATGTCTGACCGATTTATGCACTTTGATTTTAGGGGGTAAATCGGCTATGAAGCCAGAAGTTTTCGAGATTTCAAGACACGTTAGTTCGTATTAATAAAGGTTCGGCCTAAGGCCCTGTTTTATTACGTTATGACCAATCCTTTGGAATTGTTGGTTAATCAAATGGGACCCCTAAATACTAACCTATGATGGCCGAATGATAGGAGCTATACGAGGACAAGTTCGGGACTTTTGTAATATCACGTAGATACGGGATTTCTATTTAGATCTTCGATTAAATAGGTGTGTAAGCTCTTACACACTTTATTAATATAAACTGTTATTTGATAATATTAATAACCTCTCATGTGGTAACTTTGCCTAGTGGGCATAAGCTTGGTTTTCGGGTAAGTCCCCTATTACTCGATTTACGATATATGTTGTATATGCCATCATATGCTGTGAGATGCCATGCTATGTACGATTGCATGATATATGGGATCATGATACTTGTGATATAAGCATGATGATGGTGGGATTGATGAGAGGGAGTAATATTCGTGTCGACGGACACCAGTGTTTTGGTAACACATTGTGACTACGGTCACCAGAGGTTTGGTACCTCCAGAGGTTTGGCACCTCATAGCGTCTCGCCCCGTGGATTAATTCCACCGTGGGTTGGCCCCCACATTTGAGATACGGATCGACGCCGGTGATTTGGTATCACACGATGGGTTGGCCCCATCATTTGATTGTGACTTGGTCACCGGTGGTTTGGCACCACGGTGGTTTGGCACCACACGTATTGACGGATACCGTGACTATAAGTCACCAGTGGTTTGGCACCACCAGTGGTTTGGTACCACACGGGGTAGAAAAGGAGCATGGATGGCTAGGTTGGGTTGCATAATTTCATGTCATACTAATATCTTGTGTATGAGTGTTATTTCCGGGTTGGGGATTTATACATCTGAGTCTTGGTGACTCACCCTTCCCATATCATCTTGCGTGGTGAGTAGAGCGCGGATGCGAGGGCGAGGAGAGCTCGAGGAGGCCATGTTGGTTTTGTGGACTTGAAATTTTATTTTGCCCGTTTTAAGTTTATCATTCACTACAATTTGATTGGGTTGTAATATGGCCGCTTATTATTATTATTTTGGATGGTTAGGTAGTTGTTTTTACTATTTTATATAAGCGATGAACTTACTGAACAGTTATGCAAATCGGTTAAAAGTAACATTTTCAAAAATAAGTATTCGATGCAGCGTTTTCAAGGAAAATGTTACCATCAGCAACGAAATTTTCTAAGCTATTGATCACTCTATTGTTCTAAAATTTAAATGATCAAATGGTTTTAAAGGAAGAAAGGATTTTCAACTCAATCGGATCAACCCACTTGAGTTTTAACGAACACCGTTTTATACCCTTAACAAAATTTTTCTTAAATTTCTACTATTAATCCAAACCTTTCGAACTTCTTTTTATTCCGTGACATACCAGATCCGGTTATGGCTCGTGGCCGGGTTTGGGGTGTTACAAGTTGGTATCGAGCTAGGTTCAAAAACTCTACATTTGTGAGGGCCTAAGACCTAAAAATGTTTTTGCTAGATAGGCTTTTGAAAACCTCTTTGAAAATAGGTTTGGTGAACAACATGGCGTCCAGTCTCCGGCACCAATCCGCTCTTGTAAGTATCTTTAATCTATGTATGAATGATTATCTGTAAAGGGGTAGAAATGGGACGTAGATAGTATGAAAAGTATGTGAACTTTAGGACTAGTTTACCCCAACAATTGCATAAGATTTTAATTGCCTTAATAAACAAACCTATGACTAAGTCGCCGAGTTAGGGTGTGGTAATCCTTATGCACGCATGTCTCAGGATTGGATCAGGAAGAGCTTGGTATTTAAGCGGTCCTAGTGACTCACCTCCTCTTCGCGGGAATCCTACCTGGTGCGTAGCTTCGGTTCACTCTAACCGTGAGGACTTGTTCGTGGGCTAAACCCTATTATTAAAACCCAAAAAGGGAATTAGCCGCGTTTTGATAAAAACTCTAGTTTTAAAATCTACTAAACTACCCAAAATTTTAACAAAATTTTCTTATTTCACCATACCCAAAATCCCTAATTTGCAAATTATCAAAAATGTCGTGATTTTGAAAATATTACGAAATTGCCCCTAATCTGTAAATTACCAAAATGACCCTGATTTTTTTTAAAGTTTTAGCAACACTACTAATTTGGGAAGACGATTTCTCAAAAAGAACCCCAAGTTTTGCAAAGTTTTTGGTTTCCCTTGATTTATCAAGATTTACAAACTTACTTTGTTTTATTACCAAAATACCCCTGTAGGGTAAATGACGAAAATACCCCCGGGTTAGGAATTGGACAAAGAGGGTGATGGAATAAGTGGAAGTGTATCTTTGAATTACAATGAAGACTTGAAACTTGTTTGATCGAAAGAACAACTTCTTAACTTCGCCCATAAAATTCTTTGCTAATAATCGGTGGAATATTGGCTAATTCATAAACCTTTTAAAATAGATTGCGCTTATAAGAAATGAGCTCACAGAGGTCACGGCCGTCGTCGGGACGTGGTAGAGACGGATGGCCATGACAGAAACCGATTAGGGTCGGGCCGTGGATCGGATAATGAGATACCACCTCCACCACCACCCCCAACTTTTGGTGATGGACATCGAGGATCGAGACGGGGTGAGTCGGTATCATGAGCTATCTTTGCGTGTTTTAGAAATGATGGTTGAGACCAAAGAGAGGTACAGGAGCTCGGAAGTTCAGATCCGAGCGGCCCGATCCAACGGAGTGAAGTATTTCGGGGTGTGTCGTGTCGCACCAAGCATCGCCGAATATTGGTTAGAATCGGCCGAGAGGATCATGGACGATCTCGATTTAACAAATGAGGAAAGTTTGAAAGGAGCGATGTCGCTCCTAAAAGATGAGTCATACCGGTGGTGGCTCACGGTTCGAGATGGTGCTACGGCAGATGACCTTACTTGGGAATACTTCAAAGCTACTTATCAGAAGAAGTATGTGGGCACCAGCTACACTGATACTCAGAGGAAAGCTTTTCTGGGACTGGTACAAGGAAATAAGTCAGTATCTGAGTATGAGGCAGAATTCCTGAGGCTGAGCCGCTATGCTCGGGGAGTTGTGTCAACTGAGCATGATCGTTGTGTCCGCTTTGAAGACGGACTTAGGGATGATTTAAGGTTGTTGATTGCTCGCAAAGAAAGTGGAATTTCTTTGTTACGGTAGAGAGGGCTAAGGTAGCCGAAAAGGTCAGAGAGTCTGTGAGTCAGAACTATGATAGGAGCAAGCAGAAAAGAGGTGTTGGGTCATCTGGATCGGGAAATAGTGCACAAAAGAGGGCCAGACAGAGTGGGCCGAATCAGGCTGGAAGGCCCATGGCTTCTAATCAGAGACCGGCTCAGTGTAATCGTTGTGGGAAGTCACATTGGGGAGGTTGTTGGACCGGTGAGAGGGGTTGCTTTGAATGTGGATCTTTGGATCATCGTGTAAGGGATTGTCCTCGGAAGATGGCAAGGAATCACCAGAGGGTCAGAATCGTACTCCAGCAAGGAATGTGGAACCACCCAGAGAGGGTCGTGGTAATGGCCAGAGGAGGCAATGGTCCTAATCGAGGTCGCGGAATTCGAGGGAGAGGAGCAGCAACACCAAGCTAGGCACTGGCTTAGTCTACGCAATGGCGGCGTCGCGAGGAGGGTGACGACCGGATGTCATCACCGTGACGTCCTAATTTTTGGTCTTCCATATGTTGCATTAATTGATGTGGGTTCGACGCATTCATATGTTGCTAGTAGTGTGGCGAGACTTTGAACTTGGATTTTGAGATTGCTTCTAGCGAGATGACCGTAATTAGCCCTCAGGACACTCGTGGTAGTGAACAAGCTATATAGAGATATACCCCCAGAACTCCGAGGGTAGTGTTTGTGGTGATCCGATGGAAGCCGCCGTTTGGGAGTTCGATCTAATTCTTGGAATGGTGGTGGTTAAATATCGGCGAGGTTGGATTGCGTTGCTAAGCGCATGGTTCTAAAACAGTGAGAGGTGATGAAGTGGTCATGATAGGTAATGAGAAGAGACTATCTATCCAATGTGGTGTCTGCGCTTGAAATTTGAGAAAATGATCGAGAAAAGGGTATGAGGCCTTGTTGGTTCGAATTTATGCCTTGGAGGCTAAGGAGTCAGCAGTTGAGAAGGTCCGAACTGTAAGAGAATTCGCTGATGTGTTTCCAGAAGAACTCCCAGGTCTGCCTCCAGATCGGGAAGTTGAGTTCGGTATAGACTTGTTGCCCGGAACGGCGCCTGTGTCCATAGCACCCTACCGAATGGCACCAAAGGAGTTGGTGGAGTGAAGGCTCAAATTTCAGAACTCTTGGATAGAGGTTCATTCGACCTAGTATATCTCCGTGGGGAGCACCGTGTTGTTTGTTAAGAAGAAAGGCGGTCAATGCGGATGTGTATTGACTACCGTCACTAAACAAGTTAACGATCAAAAGCAGTATCCGTTGCCTCGGATTGATGACTGTTTGATCAATCGAAAGGTGCATCGGTATTCTCGAAGATAGATCTTAGGTCGGGCTATCATCAACTTAAAGTGAAGGAAGCTGATGTGCACAAGACGGCATTTCGTACCCGATATGGGCATTACGAGTTCTTAGTGATGCCGTTTGGGTTGACCAACGCGCGTGGCGGCATTCATGGACCTAATGAATAGGGTGTTTGGCAATACTTAGATCAATTTGTCGTGGTGTTTATAGGCGACATATTGGTTTACTCAAAGACGGAGGAGGAGCATGATAGGCATTTGCGAATAGTTCTACAAGCATCGAGAGAGGAGCAATTGTATGCCAAATTCGATGTAAGTGCGAATTTTGGCTTAGGAGGTGACTTTCTTGGGTCACGTGGTGTCGGTGAAGGGATTAGAGTGGACCCCGCAAGGTCGAAGCGGTGTTGGAGTGGAAACCACCTCGGTCGATGGCGGAAATCGAAGTTTTTAGGTCTAGCCAGGGTATTATCGAAGATTTGTGGAAGGATTCTCTTAATCGCAGCAGCCGATTAACTAAACTATTAAGGAAAGAGTCCCATTCGTTTGGTCGGAGAAAACACAGAAGAAAGTTTTGATAAGCTAAGAAAGATTTCGGCGGAAGCTCCGGTTTAGAGTACAACACCGAGGCAGGAAATTGTTCACGGTTTATTGTGATGCGTCCCATAATGGTTTGGGATGTGTGTTGATGCAGGACGGGAAGGTAGTGGCCTATGCATCCCGCCAGCTAAGACCGCATGAGGTTAACTATCCTACTCATGACTTGGAGTTAGCGGCAGTAGTTTTTGCTTTGAAAATATGGAGGCACTACTTGTATGGGGAGAAATCGATCGTCTATACGGATCACAAAAGTCTGAAGTATCTTTTGACGCAAAAGGACTTAAATTTGAGACAACGCCGATGGATTGAACTGTTGAAGGACTACGACTGTTCAATTGAGTACCACCCAGGCAAGGCTAACGTGGTGGCTGATGCGTTGAGCCGAAAGGTCGTGACAGACTTAAAGGCGATGTTTGCTCGTCTTAGTCTATACGACGACGGAAGTCTTTTGGCAGAATTACAAGTTAAGCCAACTTGGATCGAGGAGATTAAAGAAAGGCAATTAGGGGATGACAGTTTAAACGCGCGGAGGTTGCAAGTTCGAGATGGCGGTTTGGAAGGGTATAGTTTGACTGGTGATGGTGTGTTATGTTTTCAAGGGCGGCCTTGCATGCCAAATGATGTGGATTTGAGGCAAAGAATCCTTCGGGATGCACATAGCAGCCCATACGCTATGCATCCTCGGGGTAACAAGATGTATGGAGATTTACTGAAGGCGATTCGGAGGCGTGGTTGAAGCGAGGTAACCGAATTCGTGGGAAAGTGTCTCACATGTCAGCGGGTAAAGGCTGAACATCAGTTGCCATCTGGGTTACTTCAACCGGTGAAGATTCCTCAGTGGAAATGGGAGAGGATCACTATGGACTTCGTCAGTGGGCTACCCCTCACGCCCAGTAAGAAGGATGCAGTTTGGGTGGTTGTGGACCGCCTGACCAAGTCGGCTCACTTCATACCGATAAAGGGTGGATTATTCGCCGTGAGATTAGCTAAGTTGTATGTAGCGGAGATAGTGAGGTTACATGGGGTGCCAGTGTCGATCATCTCGCATGAGACCCCAAATTTACGCCGAGGTTTTGGAGAGCGCTACATCGTGCATTGGGTACACGGTTGGATTTGATCGCATTCCATCCCACGATCGGCAGGCAATGGAAAAGAGTTATTCAGATCTTGGAGGACATGTTAAGAGGCTGCGTTTTGGACTTCAGAGGTAGTTGGGAAGAATTTTTGCCATTAGCTGAGTTCGCATACAACAACAGTTATCAGGCAAGCATTAAGATGGCACCATATGAAGCGTTGTATGGTAGAGGTGTCGCACACCTACTTGTTGGACAGAGTTGGGTGAGCGACGGATGTTAGGACCGGAATTGGTTGCAGAAACTGAGGATAAGGTGAAGAAGATCCAAGCTCGGTTGAAAGAAGCCTCGGATAGGCAAAAGTCTTATGCTTCGATCTCAAGCGGAGGGACATAGAATTTGCCGTAGGAGACGAAGTTTTTCTATAGGTCTCACCATGGAAGAAAGTGTTAAGATTTGGGAAGAAGGGCAAATTAAGTCCAAGGTTCATTGGACCGTTTAAGGTGTTGAGAGACGAGTGGGGACTGGTGGCTTATCACTCGAGTTACCCTGCAGAATCGAGTCGATTCATGATGTGTTCCATGTCTCCATGCTTAGACGCCACTGCTCGATCCATCATACGTCTTGTGATTGAAGAAGTTAAGGTGAGTCCAGATTTGACGATGGAAGAGGAACACGTGCGCAGATCCTAGATCGGGATGTGAAAGTTTTTGCGTAGGAAGTCGTTCCTTTGGTAAAGGTCCTATGGCGAAACCATGGCGTGGAGGAAGCTACGTGGGAGCCCGAGGATGTGATGCGGCAAGAATACCCCAACTCTCTTCGACCGGGTAATTTCGAGGACGAAATTATTTTAAGGGGTAGAAGCGTAACATCCTCGCACTAGGGTTGTTTGCAATGTATTTTATTTATTGCGTGATTGCCTAAATAAATGCATGTGTTATGGTTTGGTCGTAAATCCCGAGTTGAGTCGGGTATAGGGTTAAAAAGTTCCTTAAGTGTTGGGGATGGAAAGGCTAAGTGTATAAGTATTTTTATTAATTGGGGCGAATATGGACACAAGGAATGAATGGTCATGAGTGGTTAGGGGTCGCTGTAGAAGGCTAGAAGATCATTTGGGCTCAGTTCGATTCACATGGGAGGAGTTTTATTTTTGTTGTCATGAAGGAGGACTTAAGGAGAAAGGTATAAGGATAAATTCGTTGAACTTATTGCACAAATGAACCCCTTGGCTGGTGGCTAAGGGCGCGCGCTGAAGGATCGTGGGATGAGGTCCGCGTTCGAGCCCTAGGACCCGCGCTTAAGACGTTTTAAATTTTGGCCGAAGCGCTTAATACTAAAAAGAGCCATCGAAGAAGACTTTAAAAGAATTTGTGATGGGTACATATCACAAATAATGCCTTGGCATAGTGGTCAGGGGCGTATTGGTTCGTGGCAGCTCGGGGTCGCACGTTCGAGCACCGTTGGGGACGCGCGAGCACTTTTATTTTTACTTGGCGTTAAGGCAAAGGGGAACACAGGAAAGAAGGTTTAAAAGAAAGACGCGACGCGTTCCTGTCACGAAAGTCCAGCAGGTCGAGTGGTCGAGGCGCGGAGTTTCGCCCGTGTCTCGGGTTCGAGACTCAAGGGCAGCGCCTGGATGAAATTATCCCCTTTTTTTTTTCTGGCGCGAATTTTGGTCTGTGCATGGGCACATGCACGCGTGGAGACCAAATTTGGTGGCCACCCTATTCCTTTTTGCTCAATTTTTATCTTTTTCTTTGCATGAGCATGGGGTAAAATTCTCTTATTTTATTAAGAGCATGGGCATTATATTCCTTGGGCTGCTTACTTTATGTATATTAGATGTATGGGCAATTTTTCTTTTAATTTATTTTTTTGGAAATAGAAAGAATATTATGGGAATTAATGCTTAGGTTTGGGGATTGGAATTTAGAAAAAAAAAGGGGGTATGTGGCCTTGAAAGTGGCCAAAACAAAAGCCAAACTCCCTTAGCATGTTTTGTTTCCCCTCACTTGTACTGTAGAAATTTTGTTCTTCATCCTCTCTTTGGTTTCTCTTGAAGTGGGGGCAAAGCTACTCCATCTTTTCCTCAAGGCTTGGCCGAATTTTTGGTGTTCATCTAGGAGAAGAAATCGTCGAGTCCTAGCCGAATGCTACTTACCACATAGAGCATAGACCGAATCCACGAAAGGAGATATATTTTCGAGAGTTGGTAAGTATTTCCCTTTTTACTTGGTTCCTACCTCTCTTTTGATGGGCCAAAAGCATGAGTTCAAGCACTTCTAAGGGTTGGCGAATGCCTACAAATAATACTTAATGTCTCTTTTGAAGGTAGCCGAAGCTAAAGGATTTTGAGCGAGTCCTTTGGGTCTCGTTTCTTCAAGGGTCTTGACTATTCAAAGCGTCGGGGAATTTTAGAACCGGTGAGACAAGGTATGAGGTTATTGACATTCGCCAAGGGCCACTTTGGTATCTATGTCCGACCAGGATTTATGCACTTTGATTTTAGGGGGTAAATCAGCTATGAAGCCAGAAGTTTTCGAGATTTGAAGACACGTTAGTTCGTATTAATAAAGGTTCGGCCTAAGGCCCTGTTTTATTACGTTATGACCAATCCTTTGGAATTGTTGGTTAATCAAATGGGACCCCTAAATACTAACCTATGATGGCCGAATGATAGGAGCTATACGAGGACAAGTTTGGGACTTTTGTAATATCACGTAGATACGGGATTTCTATTTAGATCTTCGATTAAATAGGTGTGTAAACTCTTACACACTTTATTAATATAAACTGTTATTTGATAATATTAATAACCTCTCATGTGGTAACTTTGCCTAGTGGGCATAAGCTTGGTTTTCGGGTAAGTCCCCTATTACTCGATTTACGATATATGTTGTATATGCCATCATATGCTGTGAGATGCTATGCTATGTACGATTGCATGATATATGGGATCATGATACTTGTGATATAAGCATGATGATGGTGGGATTGATGAGAGGGAGTAATATTCGTGTCGATCAGCGGACACCGAGTGTTTTGGTAACACATTGTGACTACGGTCACGGAGGTTTGGTACCTCCGGAGGTTTGGCACCTCATAGCGTCTCGCCCCCGTGGATTAATTCCACCGTGGGTTGGCCCCACATTTGAGATACTGGGATCGACGCTAGTGATTTGGTATCACACGATGGGTTGGCCCCATCATTTGATTGTGACTTTGGTCACCGGTGGTTTGGCACCACCGGTGGTTTGGCACCACACGTATTGTGGATCGGATACCGTGACTATAAGTCACCGGTGGTTTGGCACCACCGGTGGTTTGGTACCACACGGGGGTAGAAAAAGGAGCATGGATGGCTAGGTTGGGTTGCATAATTTCATGTCATACTAATATCTTGTGTATGAGTGTTATTTCCGGTTGGGGATTTATACATCGAGTCTTGGTGACTCACCCTTCCCATATCATCTGCAGGTGAGTAGAGCGCGGATGCGGAGCCGAGGAGAGCTCGAGGCGGCCATGTTGGTTTTGTGGACTTGAAATTTTATTTTGCCCCGCTTTAAGTTTATCATTCACTACAATTTGATTGGGTTGTAATATGGCCGCTTATTATTATTATTTTGGATGGTTAGGTAGTTGTTTTTACTATTTTATATAAGCCGATGAACTTACGAACAGTTATGCAAAATCGGTTAAAAGTAACATTTTCAAAAATAAGTATTCATGATGCTGCGTTTTCAAGGAAAATGTTACCATCGGGTAACGAAATTTTCTAAGCTATTGATCACTCTATTGTTCTAAAATTTAAATGATCAAATGGTTTTAAAGGAAGAAAGGATTTTCAACTCAATCGGATCAACCCACTTGAGTTTTAACGAACACCGTTTTATACCCTTAACAAAATTTTTCTTAAATTTCTACTATTAATCCAAACCTTTCGAACTTCTTTTTATTCCGTGACATACCAGATCCGGTTATGGCTCGTGGGCCGGGTTTGGGGTGTTACAAAACTCATTAAGGCCAATATACAAAGGGTATTAATGTAATTCATAAATAATTTTATTAAACTAATCTGTTTGAAAAAATTACAAGTATACAAACGAATATACTACACTCAAGGCACTAGATCCAACAGAGATGAGATAATATATTCTTAAAGAAGCGCATAGCAACTCATAAGTCATGCATCTCGAAACAACTATGATGTAAATTGATTTGAAGCCTTATTATTAGTGGTTGGGCATGGAAAAACTAAATTTGTAACAAAGTGTTTAACTTCCTCGCAAGTGAAGGCGACACGCCAAGTTCCCTTAGATTGTTGCAACCTATTATAATTCTTAAGTGGAAATGGGAGTGAATTGTCATGGATTTTGTAATTAGATTGCCTCTCAACCAAAGAAAAAAAATGATGGTGTTTAGGTAATTGTGGATATATTGACTAATTCGACGCATTTTGTTCTTATTAAAACGGATTGTTCTTTGGATAAATATGTCGAGCTACACATTTTAGAGATAGTGAGGTTATATGGCATGCCTACTTCCATCATTTAATAGAGAACAACAATTTATATCAAGATTTTAGAGGAATTTACATGAAGCTTGGGTACTCAATTGAACTTCAGTATAACATTTCACCCTCAAACGAATGAACAATCAAAATGAGTGATCCAAATTATGGAATATATGTTGAGGAGTTGTGTTATCAAGTTTGAGGAGAGTTTGAAAGTCCCTTCCTTTAGTTAAAGTCACTTACAACAACATTTATTAGTCCAATAAGATGGAGCCTTATGAAGGATTGTATGGTAGAAGATGTAGAACTCATTTTTGCCAAACAAAGTTGAGTGAAAATAAGTTAGTTGACCTAGATTTGATACAAGAGACTGAAGACAATGTGAAGATATTCCAAGATCGATTGAAAGTCACATTTAATCAACAAAAGTCTTATGCCTATTTGAAAAGAAAAGACATTGAGTTTAATGTGGGCAACAAGGAATTTTTAAAAGTATCTCCTTGGAAGAAAATTCTCTAATTTGAAAGAAAAGATAAATTGAGTTCGAGATTCATGAGACCTTATTGCTAGAGTTAGATAGAATTCACAATGTTTTTCATGTCTCCATGTTAAAAAAAAAAAATATAGATCCGTCTCGTCTCGCACCATAACTCATGAGGAAGTGAAAATTCAACCTAATTTGACTTATGAGGAGAAACTAGTCAAGATTCTGCTCAGGAGATTAAGGAGCTTCAAAAGAAGATAATATTTTTGGAGAAAGTATCATAGAAGAACCACAAAGTTGAAGACGTATCTTGGGAAAGCAAGAGGATAATGAGACAACACCCACAGTATTTTTTTTATTCAAGTAAAGTTTTGAGAACAAAATTTTTTTAAGGATGAGAGAGTTGTAACAACTCCAAATTTCTCATGCCATAATTTGGCACCTTTCTAGGAAGTGTATGAAAAATTCAGGAGTACAACGAGTTTTCTCAAAAGAAATGTATGAATTAAATTGAAAAACAATAAGAAGAAAAGGATTAAAAAATAATTTTTCCAAAAAAAAAGAGAGATAAAATGAATGTGAATATTATTAATTTCACAAGAGCATATATTTAGAATTTTATAAAATAGGAATTATGAAAAGAATTTTTACCTGTTAGATTGAGTTTTAGAATCAAGGAATAATCTTGGACTACACAAACTTATGTTGACTTTGACCAACCCTTTTTAAAATGAATAAAGGAAGAAAAGGATGGGATTTTCCCAACTTCCTTGTATCATTTGGCCACCCAAAGAAGAGATTAATCTTTGTGCTTGCTTACTTGATCCTTTCTCTTCAATCCAACTAAAATTTCACCCTTTCGATTTGATCCTTTCACTAAAACCTACTTAAAAACCCTCTCTTGAACTTATTTCCAACATCATCTTCCCCATTAAAACCTCGGGTTTCACTTGGATAATAAGATAAAACTAAAGTCAGTGAGAGAAAACTGAATGAAGGTAAGAAAGTTGGTACTCTTCATTTCATCATATTCATTAAAGATATTTATGTTTATTAGATAGGTGAGTATTTATTATGTGTATTCAATGTGAAGTTAAAGAGAAAGAGTTGAAGAAGGGTGCTTCAAACAAAGGGAAAGGGAAAATAGTTGAGTAAAAAAGAACGTGAAAAGCTTTCTTCCATTTTGTTCATTTTAGAGGGTAAATTCTTATGGAAATCTCTTTAACTTAAAATGGATATTTCTATTAACAATGCTTTAAATAATTAATTAGCTAAGTAAGAAATTAGATATAATTAATTAATGATAACGTTATTCTCTGAAATTGCGAAACAGTGATGATGAGGCTTAATGTTTGTTAATAATATGAAAATGACATGAGTTTTGGATGAAGCAAGAATATTGTGTTAGATTATTTGTTAAAGTCATGTTATTGTCATAAATAGAATTTATGGCTTGATTTTCTAGATAAATTAAAATAATATATATAAATTTGAATATAAAGTGTAATCCAATACTTAAACTATTACTATAATAATCATTTTTTTATCTTTTTAGTTAAAAGTAATTTAAATAATAAGATAGACATAATGATTTTTTGTTCTCTAATTTAAAAAATATATATTTTCATCTTTCATTTAATTTTTTTTTCTTTTTGTAGCCATTGAACTTGCATCATTTGTCAAATCACCCTAAAATAGATAAAAAGTTAACGTTTGCTAATTTTTCTGACATAGCATATATGTGAATTGCCATGAATATGCCACATTAGCAATTAATTAATTTTTAAAAAAATTAAAAATTTTAAAAATATTTTTTTATATTTTTATACTTTTTAAATAATTTTAATTTTTTATATTTAAAAAATAATTAATTGTTTATGTAACATTCATGTGGCAATCTATATGTACGTCATGTTAGCAAAGTTAACAAGTACGTCATGTTAGTAAAGTTAACAAACGGTAACTTTTTTATCTATTTTGGACTGGTTTGACAAATAATACAAATTTAAAGGCTAGAAAAGGCAAAAAGAAAAAAATTAAATGAAGAGCTAAAATGATTTTTTTTGTAAAGTTGGAGGTCAAATAAGCCATTACACCAATAAAATATTTATAAACTTGAATAATTTTTTTTTTTTGATGAATTACAAGAGGAGGACAAAACACTAACAACAACGCAACTAACGCGACTTGAACCTAGACCACACTTAGGACAGTGAACACCCTAACTATCAAGCCAACACATGGGATTTATAAACTTGAATAGTTTGAACTATAGTGAAAGCGTAATTCAAAATTTGAACAGATTTTATTTAGTCAATTTTTTTATTAATTTTAATATAATAATATTTTCTTATGTTTAAGTTAGAAATAATTTAAAATAATATGATATTACTTATTTATAAATTTGAATAGTGTAAGTGATAATAAAAATTAATTCAAGATGAATATTTTCATCAGATTTTATTTATTTAATTTTTTTTGTATTTGATATAACAATAAAAATAAAGAAGTGAAATTCAAAATGAATATAAAATGTAATTTAATATTTTATCAAATTTTATCTAACCAATTTGTTTATTAATTATTATATAATAATATTTAAACTATCAAATACTTTAAAACAATAATCACGCCGCTAAAACTATTTGTGGCATTTTTATTAGCGCCGCAAAAAATGGCGCTATAGACAACGCCGCTAAATTTTGCGACATTTATTTTAAAAAACGCCGCTATAGAACGTGACCTTTAGCGACGCTTTTCCCGCAAACGGCTCTATAGAACGTGACCTTTAGCGGCGCTTTCCCACAAACGCCGCTATAGAACGTGACCTTTAGCGACGCTTTTCCTGCAAACGCTGAAAACGCCGCTAAATATGATGTTCTTTAATAGCGTTTGTGAAAAAAATGTCACTAACTTTAGCAGATTTCTAACATCCCATTTTCATTCATATACAACCGTTCCTGTAACAACCAAAAACAGCAAATACAAATCCAACCAAAAACAACAAATCTAAATGATACTTCAAATTCAACGAAAGATATATAATCTAAATTAATAAATGAAATAACAAAATATTCTTACAGTAATGTTAAAAGTTATAATGTTAAAATATGTTTACAATAAGAAAACAAACGTCTAAGATGGCGGATTTTGCGACTGCTAAAACATCTTCATCATATTCTGAAGCTATTGCTGGAGTTCGTCGTATTTTCTGCTTTGCTCTGCTTCCCTCGCTGCTGCCTTCGCTTTAAGTTGAGCAATTTGCTCAACTGTGCTCGCTTGCATCTGAGCCAGCTCTTAACCTTTGAACTTTAGCTTGAGTTTGACTCCCCAAAGGCATGTATTGCTGCGAGCTGGATCCAAAATATTGGGTTAGATTTACAAAAGATCCTTGAAATCGAACCCGCCCATACCTTTCTGGACCCAAAACTTTAGTAATAATTCGGTTATCAATGTCGTCAAGATTAACAGAACTATCACTCGAAGCGATCGCTTCATACTCCGCCTTTTTATCCTTTAGTTTCTCCTAATAAATCAATCAAAGAGTTAGAAATGAAATATATAATCAAAACAAATACAACATAACTTAACATTATTTGCATTACAAACGACGAATTAAACCATTATAATTAAACATGATAAATATTTAAAATAATTCAAAATTTATTAAGTAAATATACCATAATTTCTGCAGCTTCAGTAGTTATAGGAGATCCATCTTTCTTTCTATGTGTAATGTCAACAAGCTAAAGACGTCTAACTTTTTGACCAGGCGATTGTTCCTACAATATAGTAGTAAAAATATTATTTAATAGAAATTAATTAATATTTCACATAATTAATAAATTCAAAATACCTCATCCTCAGCTACACTAGCAAAACTTTTCGACTTAGCTGTGTGCGTGAATTTTTGTTTTTACCTACTTGTAGTTCCAACGCGCTCACGATCCTACATTATGAAATTATTATTACATATATAGTAAATACTATAAACCAAAATAGTTATACGAGTTTGGAAGTAAGAAATACCTCTCCTTTCTTTGAATTCCAAAATCTGAATGCATCTTCCCATTGGTACCTCAGTATTCTCAGCGGGACATTTTGCAATTTCTCTTCAAGACTTATATTTTTCTTAAAACATTCCTTCTTTAAAACACTTTTATGGTCTCTCTATTTTTTTCCTAATGCCTTCTTGACATAATTATCTGAGACCTATAGAGCAAATCTCTCCTGCAAAAAACACAAGTTTAGAAAGTAAATATAAATGAAACTTAAACCATAATATTATAAATTACATTCACGTTATTTCCTTAATATTATCGAGAGCTTGATTTTTGTTACTATCAGGCATATGATGCCATGACTCGTAGTTGATAAGCAACAGATTGGCATTCCGTGCTATAATGCCCAAGTATCCTGCTAAAAGTCGAGCTTCTAATCCAATAGGCTGACCAAGACTGTTTCTAGCTACTTTGACACGCTCGACAGAATTTAACTCGTATAAATCTTTTAGTAGCGTACGTCCTCGATTCTGCGCATCCCATCGCTTTCGGCTGAAAAATGGTATATTATAATATAAGAATTTGAAACAGAAATCAATAATAAAAGTCAACACGCATGTAAATTAAAGTTTAACATTACTTTGAACTTCTGCAGGTTCGTCAGCTGTATTCGGAACATTCGAAGATCCAATACCAGTTTGTTGTTCACTTTTGTTTCTTCCGAATTTAGAGGATTTTGAACAATACTTAGATCTTGCAATCTTCTTCTGGGCATTTTATCTGCAATACACATAAAATAGTTGAAATTTTAGTAACTAATTGCAACAATAATAGTACATATAAAATAGTTGAAATATTTAATAAGATCAAGATTTAAATTATAATATTACTTATAATTAAAAAATTGTAAAATCTTACTACATCATAATTCGTAAATATCTTCATCCACATCCTGGCGAACCCATTGAAATTGTGTACTAGTAGTAGGGATATTTTCACATTCAACATTACCCAAATGTACATATCAATAAAATAAAGTAAATGTTTGGGTAAATTAACGTACTTATCTGTTTAGAATTAACATGGAGCAAACAATAAAATATTAAATTATAGACAAAATAAAATGAATAAAAAAAGTTATAAATTGAAGTAAGAGGTCAAGAACTTTACGACATTTCTAAGCCTCATTTTCAATTTCTTTTTAAATTTTTAGGGTTTGAGCTCATTTTGCATATGAAAGACTATTAAAATAAAAGAAATTGTTTGATTAATTAGCGAAAGGACAATTGTTGTTTTGTTTAATTCACATTAAGATAAATATTATTTCACTTAAACAATTTATGATATGATATATATTTAACATTAAGATAAATATTATTTCACTTAAACAATGCATGAGCACAAGATCATTCAATTTTCAAGTTCTAGAAAAAGAAAGTGCAGAAACTAACAGCAGAAAAAAATACTACAACAAGAACTGTCTACCTATGTTTTAGCAATTGGCTTCCTTACAAGTTCTTTCAATAGATAGTGCACCTAAAGATCAAAGCACATGGCATTCAACAGTCAAAATTCAGTAGTCATATAGGAATTTCACTTTTAGCAAACTTAGAAAAGAATCAATAGACTTGTTGGCACAAAAATGAATTCTTTTTTCTATATATTATTTCTGAATTTATGAACTGTGAATTTTATAGAAAGTATTAATACTTAAATTTTGATGAAGCAAGAAATTAAATATCTGATTTAAGGTCTGGTTCTTCAAAACGCTAAATTCTAAATATGACTTATCAGAAGCTTAATTTTCCACTTTTCAAATATAAGTTTCTTAGCTTTTCAAGCAAATTTCCTCTAAACAGATGCATACTAAATGCTTTCTAGTAGATGAACCTAAGTTCTGTACTTAATGACTTGTAAATTTGAGTATTATTATATCTATGTATTGTAGAGGAAAACAATGACAAACAATTCTTCGACAGCATATGTAACACCCCTTACCCGTGTTCAATGCCGGAATAGGGCTCGAGGCATTATCGGACTTATAACACAAGCATACATACGAAACCGAAACTTAAATTTTGTGTCCAAATTAAAACCATTCATATTCAACTATAGCATCCCTTATATGAGCCTACGAGGCCCAAAACATGCTTTGGATGTGGTTCAGGACTAAACCGATAACTTTAGAAAATTTTACAAAACTTAGAAAATTTTTCCATGTTAAAGGGCTTACACGCCCGTGTGGTTTAAGGAACACGCTCGTGTGACCCTGAGACACGCCTGTGCTTCAGACTGTGTCCAAATTAGGGTGCTCTCTGACTTGTGCCACACGGTCATGCCAGACGCCCATGTGTTAGGCCGTGTAGCACACACGACTGAGACATACGCCCGTATCTCTACCCGTGTGCTCAATTCTAGTCATTCTGTTTTTCCAAAATTAAAGTGCAGGGGACACACGGCTAAAACACATGCCCGTGGGACAGACTGTGTGCCACACACGGTCTAGATACACGCCCATGTGTCTACCCGTGTGGGCAAAAACAAGGCTATTTACTAAGCCATTTTGTCACCTTTACTTGCACACATCTACACAACATCACATGGCACAAATTCAAGCATATAATTGCAACCAAACAACCACAAACAAGACAATAACATGTCATTGTTATACCATCATTTACCATGCTTAAAACATCATACTTAGCCCGTTAAAAACATATTAATTTCACATTCACAAGAGGGCATTAACATACGAATAAACTTATAATCAGCATAAGCCATCATTCATGGTTATATATAAGATGAAGCATTAACAATTACAAGCTAACACATATGGCCAAATTAATCATGACACATGTAATAAATTGACCTAATCCATGATAGCTTAATAATGTGATAGGATCTCCGGCGATTTCCAACCCGAGCTAGCTCAATAACCTTATAAAACATTGGAAAGGAAAGGGGTAAAGTATATATATAGCTTAGTAAGTCAGTACGAAAATAATAAGCAACTGTTACCAACCATTTACCAAGTCCAACAATATAAACATAAGATAGTACAAATTGCTATAAATCTCACAGTTATAATTTATTCAGTCACATTGTTTACTCTATCAACTTATAAGCATAATTTAACATTTTCTGACATTAGCCTAACAATCGTAATCTCTCCTTTGCAACATATTACAACAATTAACGACTCATTTCAAACCTCATAGTAAACATGTACATTAACCTTGTGTACTCATATCTTCCCGTACTTCCATAACCATTTTAAATGGGCAATTATGCAAATCTTCCCTTTTTCTCATATCTGATAAATCACAATTTAAGTGAATAAAACATGCCAATCCCATGATCTTCAACCGAATTTACCATAAATTTCATACATCACAAGTATAGACCAATAGTCACAAGGTTCTCACAAATCATTCTCATGGAAATCATGAACTCACAGTTTCATGAAGTCAATGCTTACAAAATTTATGTACATACCTGTATCAATTCGTAATACTTACATACTCTTTCTCTTCTTTGACATACTCGTTGAATTTCCTATTGAACCATTTAGAATACTAAAGGATACTCGGGAATCTCGTACATACAGTATCGTACCAATGCCATATCCCAGATATGGTCTTACATGTAATCTCGTATCAATGCCAATAGCCCAACTATGGTCTTACACGAAGTCTCATATCAATGTCATATCCCAGATATGGTCTTACACGTAATCTCAGTAACCCTAATGTCATGACATTTGTATCCTATCTATTCTTAAGGTTACACTGGGATTTCTCGCTTGACGAAACTTTTTCGAATACGTCCAAGGAGTCAATCACAATTCATACAATATTAAAACATTTAAAACATAAATATAACAATGCATTATTTACATACGAACTTACCTCGGCATAAAAACGGTAAAAAGGACTAAATCGTCAAAAACTTATTTTTCCCCCGTTCTAGGTCCGAACCTCATTTTTTTCTTGATCTATAATATCACATTTAACTTATCTAATTATTATACTATTCAAATCAGCCCAAAATCACATTATGGCAAAATTTACATTTTTACCCCTAAACTTTTAACATTTTACATTTTAGTCCCTAGGCTCGTAAAATGATTTTCATTCAATTTCATTACACCAAAGCCTAGCCGAACCTATATCATGCTCACAAACGTAACACTCCAAATTTCTTATCTCTGTTTCTGTATAATTTTAACATAATTATGTATCTGTTTCAGTGGTTAAGTGTTCTGAGTGTGTGTGTGAGGTCCCAAGTTCAAGCCCTAACTTTAGCAAATTTTGCTTCTTTTTGGAATTAAGTCTTATCCTGGATCTGCGGGCTTATATCAAATTGTCTGTAATTCCATATCAGAATGAGCCTGCTGGTTCGAGTGGTAAGGGTGTTAGAGTGTTGGAGGTCCTGAGTTCGAATCTCTACACGAGCATAGGAGATGATTTTTGCTCTGTTATCGGTGAGAGTTCTGGTTGAACCAAAATTCTATGTTGGTTGAGATGTAGTGGGTTTAGTGGGAGATATTTGAGGGATTTGGGGATAATAGATTTTATTTTTATTTTTATTTTCAAATTCCCCAAAAATTCTGCTAACTTTTGACCTTTTTTTCCTCTCCTTTCCCCTCTGTCGTTTTCTCTGTTTCCTTCCCAAACGAAACATTTTCTTTTGCTTTTTTTTTTATACTTGTTTGACAAATCGTGCTTCCTTCTCGTGAATTTCTGACTTGTTGCGTTATTCGTTTGGTAAGTGGTAGTGTGTTTTACCGAGGAGGGAGTCTTTGTTTAATCCATTTGGTTTTGTTGAATTTTGGTTGATGTTGTACTTGTGTTTGACAGCAGAAAATCAGGAGAATAGCGGCTTCATTCATTCAGAGTCGTAATCGAATCATCGGGGTATTAGAGTAAGTGTTGGATTTTGGTATTGGGTTCGTAGTTACGAGTTACTCGTGAATTAAGTTTGAATCTAAGCTTTGGTTTGTCAATTTTTAGGTCTTGGAGTGCTCAGAGTGTTTTTGCAGCAAAATGATACCATGTGTATACCCAAAACTCAAAAATCGAGCTTTCAGCAAAAGCCAAAAAAAGGTCACTATCGACGCTACACGGGCTTGTGGTCACCCGTATGGCCGGCCGTGTGCGATAACACGGCCGTGTGCGATAACACGGCCGTGTGATCAACGAAGGCTAGGCCGTGCGTAAGATACGACCGTAGCCACACGGGCTAAACCGAATTGGGCGTGTGGGCCCACACGAGCGTGTGATATCTGGGTCAGGCCTTGTGATCTACACGGGCAAAACGGGCAAACCACATTGGCGTGTGGTTCTATTTAGCTAAAATGTTTCCTAGGGTTGCACGGGTCACCCAAGTCGACTGTGAACCTACTGTAGGGTCGGTAAGCACTACGTAGACCCTAAATCGTGTGATCTGAGTATATAATGTTTGTATGGAGCATGTTGAATTTATGCATGTTTACTGATCCGTATGTATGACTGATAACTGAATTTTAGTATGTAAGCATGTATTTCTGTATGTCTGCATTGAGCATGTTTAGTTGCATTTGCATTGGGGTGGGATGATTGATTATTGGAGGAAGTGTACTGAAAGGCTTTCACGCCTATTATCTGGCAGCTCAGCTGCAATATTACTGATATGTGCCGCATTCGGTACGACTTGGTGTGTAAGGCTGGGTGGGTGTTTTAAACCCATATGGTGTGTAGGGATGGTCGGAGATGGTGTGTAGAAGCTGGTGGGAAGGATACTGATTTCTGTTACTGTGTGCATACTGTATTTGAGATGGACTAAGACCTTAAATTATATCTAAAACTGTATCTGAATGGGCTAAGGCATAAACTGTATCTGAATCTGTAATGGGCTTAGGCCCTAGACTGCATTTGGCTGATAACTATTGTTTGAATGTATGCATGTCTTCTGTGGGGATTACACACTGAGTTTACGTAAACTCGCCCCTTTCTGTTTTAACTGTACAGGTAATCCCAAGACTTAGACGAATCGATGCGGCGGAGGACTCAGTGGTAACCACATGTCTATTGAACTGCTTTAAATTCATTTATGGTTTTTGTTCCATATTTTGTTTGAGGTATTTTTTATGTAATTTGGGACTTTTGGACTGTTTGCCTTTATTTTGGATTTTAACTGTATTCATGGACTTTTAAACTGCAAAACTCAACGAAAACACAGTTTAATTAAAAGCAACATTTTTCCCAAATGCGAACGATTTTCTTTAAATATTGTGGTTTTAAAAGTTTTCACTACAGATTATGTTTTTAAACATATCAAATTAACGAGAAGACAATTTTGAAATTGACGAGGGATAAATAGAAGCTAATAAATTGAAACGGTATTAACTTTATACATTCAATTTCAAATCCCATTCCATGTGACATTGCCAGATTCAACCATAGCGTCTAGGCCGGGTTTGGGGTGTTACAATAACAACCCATATTTTTCATTTTTTCACATTTTTCTACTCATTTTATAGACATTTACAAACAAGTCCTTTTAAGCATTTTTACTGAAATCACTTAGCAAAAGTTGTTTAACAAACAACAAGCTTGCATTTTCCACCATCAAATATCAAAATACATACATGTTCAACATGGGCAAAATTTTAGACTTTGACATCTCTTCAAATTGGTGGTAGAAATAGATAGATCATGTTACAAGGATTTCAAAAATATAAAAATTATTAAAAATGGGGCTATAACGGACTTACAATCGAGCTTGAAAGTGGCCAAACCCTAGCCATGGTTTCTCCCTTGTAAAATTCAGCCATGGGAGGAAGATGAGAAAAAATTGGCTTTTAATTTCTCTTTTTAATTCATTTTAATTACCAAATTACTAAAATGCCATTAATGAAAAACTTTAGAAACATACCAAACCATGTCCATTTTTATCCACCAACTTAACCAATGGTCTAATTACCATTTAAGGATCTCTAATTTAAAATCTCAAAGAAATTAGACACCTTTAACATATAGAATTCAAGTTTTTCAATTTTTGCAATTTAGTCCCTTTAACTAAATTGAGTGCGCAAACGTCAAAATTTTCGAACAAAATTTTCACGAAATCTTTCAATAAAACTATAGACCATAAAAATATAATAAAAATGATTTTTTTCTACGTCAGATTCGTGGTCCAGAAACCACTATTCCGACTAGACCCAAAATCGGGCTGTTACAGCATAACAAGTCTCTACTCTGCAATTGTAAGCAATATTAACCTCCGTTGCTTGGATAGAATCTTCTTTGATTCATAAGTAGACAGAAATGATTTTAGTTTAGATATTCAAATTTTTTTATCATTTTTTATTCTCAGCTTGTACTTGGCTCATGGAATACATGGCGGATTTCAATGGAGAGGCATCAAATAAAGATTTAGCAAATTAAATATACATACCTCTTATAAATTGTAAATTGGATGGTAGAGTCGATTCTAGCAAATTAAATTACACCTGCAAACAATAAACAGCCATGAAATTAAAAAAATAATCTAAAGATGAACAGCCATGAAAAAAATAATCTAAAGATGAATCCGATAGATCCATTAAGATTAAGTTAAGCATTTTTTTATCTATAATAATTTCTCAAAATCTATATAGTGTATTGATCCGTTAAACATATTTAAGTTATAACGCTTATTAATATATGAGTTCAAACCCAAATTTTCAAAGGAACCGTAATGGTAGATCCATGAAGATTAAGTTAAGCATTGTTTTTATCTATAATAAGTTCTCATTCAAGTTTAACAATCCAAAACGTCAACACAACATCAGCAGAAGATCGAACAATAATCGAAGCATGAAAACATTCATAACTATCATCATTAAACCAAAATGCAAATCCAGCAACAACTAAAAAAAATAAAAAGATTCAGACTATGCCAATCAGCAGAAACACAGAGTTCTACGTTCAATGTAAAAATAAATTAGATCTAAAAAATTTAAATGTTCTATGCAAGTCAAAGAAAGACAGATCAGAGACAATAAATATATTGTATTTATATCACACACCATGCAACCAACAAAAACCAACGATGCATTTCAATGCCTAAGATTAGAGGTAATCAAGTGAAAAAAGTTATTTAAAAAGGAAACCCATATCTATTTTTCTATCAGGAGAATCCAAATTCACTATGTTTGAGCAATAATAAGCTAAAATATAGATACCCATATCTTAAAACATACCCAAAAATAATATAAAATCCATAGCATAAAAAAAAATCAAGACACGAGAACAAACCCTCAATACCGGAGTGGAAAATCCAAAACCAACCCAATAAGAGTAATTATTGATAGGAGTTAGACCATAAACATTCAAAATCACATTGGTTATGTCGCTATGGTTCCCATTTTGTTTCCCAGAGTTAGAACTTGAGACGCACTAGAGGGCTACCAATTTGGGGAAAAAAAAGTTGAGGAAAAAAAGTTAGGGAAAAAAGGTTGAGAAAAAAAAGGCCTGTAAATTTCGGATGAAATTTAGGGATTTCGAGGGAGAAATGAATTGGGGAAGAAGGGGGAAATGAAAGAGGTTCATCGGGTATATGGGTGGGTAAAAATGAGAAGAGCAAAACGACGTCATTTTGCCTAAAATAAAATAACCTTTTGCGCGTTTCTTTCCATTAGCACCTCTAAATCCTGACTTATTGCGACGTTTCACCAAAAACGCCACTAAAAAGGCCAATAAAACGGCACCGTTTTGAATAAAACAAAATAACATTTTGCGGCATTTTTCCCATAGTGCCGTTAAAGCCCCACCTATTGCGGCGTTTTACCCAAAACACCACTAGAAAAATCCAATCAAACGGCGCCGTTTTGATTAAAACAAAATGATTTTTTGCAGCGTGCTAATGCCTTTGATACTACTAAATATTTAAAGATTCAATCCAATTTTCTTCTTTGTTTCTATATTTGAAAGGTTTAATTATTTCTTAAATTCCTTTAAATTAAATTTGTTTTGTTCCAAACAGTATATTTAATTTGTAAAATTTTATAATTGTGTATGAAAATAATTTTAAATAATACGAAAACTCGAGCTGGATATGTCTTCCTGATGAAGAATACGTAGTTTTTTATATTAAATAAGACGGAGCTTATGATGTTACGATAGAATCAAACAAATCAGAAGGATCAAATCAATCCGAAAGAAGTTCATGGTTGGCTAATAGAAAGGTTAATTATATTCCTTTGACTCTTGATTTTACTTGAAGTATTCGTGTCTGAAACTTGTTTCTGACACGAGCACGGATATATGACATTCTAAGAACCCTACAAATAAGGGTGAAAAAAACCTTGATTAAAAATAGCTCAGTTTCGGTTGACATCGGTTAACTGATTCATTGACCAGACCGTTCTTTAGTAGCATTGGCCTCTCCTTCACTTCCGTCTTCATTTGATCTTCCCTAAACCTTAAACCCTAAATGCCCTAAACCTAAAACTCTAAACCCTAAATTAAAACTCTAAACCCAAAACCATAAACCATAAACCTAAAACCCTAAACCTTAAACCATAAACCCTAAATACTAACCCCTCAACTATAAATCATAAACACTAAACCCTAAATTAATTAGATAAAATTTGAATATTATATACTCTTTCAATATTTTAGGAAATTTAAATAACATTTTCAATTTACTAATTAATTTTGTTTCACTAGAAATGCATGGGTTAGCAACTTTTTAAATTTTAATATATAAAGTTTATCTATTATCTCTTAAATAATTTAAACTATAATTATAATTTTAATATATTCAAATTAATATTATCTCTTTTACAATTATATAAGAAATTATTTAATATATAAATTAAAAAACAATCAATCATATACCCAAAAAACTTTAAATTTATTTTAAATAATATTTTTTTCATTTTTTCATTTTTAACATATATTTTTCTATGTTTTTACTCTCAAATTTTTTGTGTCATTAATTTTTTCTGAAGATTTTAAATATTCAATTAAAAATAAATTGTATTTTAATTAATATAAATGAACTAGTTAAATAATAAATAGATAGGGAGCAAAACAGCACCGTTTTGTTTAAAATAAAATGTTTTTTGCTAATGTTAACTTTTTGTGGCATTTTTATCATAAACGCCGCTACTGTTAGACCTTTTGCGGCATTTTTTACATAAACGCCACTAATGCTTGACCATTTGCGGTGTTTTTCTTATAAACACGACTAATGCGGACCTTTTACGGCATTTTTCTCATAAACGACGCTATAGCTCTAACCTTTTGTGGCGTTTTCCGATTAGCGCCACTAATGTATACCTTTTGCAGCGTTTTTGGTCCACACGTCACTAAAAACGCCGCTAAAAACCTGTTTTGTTGTAGTGAATGTATTGTTTACTTATAAATTGAAAAGCCTAAATTGCAATAAAAGTATAATTCAAGATTAATAAAAAGTGTAGTTCAATATTCATTAGACTTTATTTACTCAAAAATAAATTTATTGAATTGTATTTATTTTTTATGTTAAATATAATCAATAAATTTGTCTATTTAAATTTTAATTAATATATTAATAATAAGGAATTTTTAGTATTTAAAATTTAGCAATAATAAAATATTTTAAAAAGGCATAAACTTTATATGTATAAATATGAAGGTTAGGTCACAATTTGGTCACCCTTTTTTTATTTTGGTATTGAATTTTTTTATTCTATTTTAATTATCTAAACTATTCGGGCAAATTACCAATAAATGCCATTTTTTCAAAATTTACGGAAAAAGACATGTTTTCCAATTATTTACCAGAATGGGCCATTTTTCCCGAAAACGCATCCACGATAGTGCGAAGTCAGGGGATGCAGCAGGAAAACGCGTCCTTGAGGGAGCGTTTTCTGCCACATCAGCAAAAATCATATCCTTGAGGGCTCACTTTGCTGATGTGGCAAAAACGCTCCCTCAAGGACGCGTTTTCGCCCTCCCCTCCCGTTAGGGTTTTCAGTTATTTTTAGGGTTAGGGTTTTTAGAGTTTTAGGGCTAGGGTTTCTGTTTTAGGGTTTATATGGTTTAGGGTTTTAGGGAAAAGTTAATGAATTAGAGTTTAGGGTTAATTAATTAAAATAATTTTAGGGTTAGGTTTTTAGAAAAAAACATCATCAATATAAAAATTATTTGTTTTTTTTTTACAGTAGTATCTGGTAAAATAATTTTGAGAAGACATTTCTGAACAAATAGTAACCAAAACGCTTCAAGCAAGATGCATTGTCAGCAAGAGTACTGAAAAAAGCTCCCACGTGGACGCTCTTTTACTACAGTAGTCTCTGGTACAATAATTTTGAGAAGACGTTTCTGAACAAATAATGACCAAAACGCTTCAAGCAGGATGCACTGTCAGCAAGAGTACTGAAAAAAGATTCCACGTGGACGCTCTTTTGCTATAGTAGTTCCTATTTGTCCTTAGACTATAAATGAGCCAAATTTCATTCTTAGGTTGCATAATAGAAATTGAGGCAAAAGTAAAATAGAAACTGAAGATGAGTGAACATATTAGTGTTGTTATTTACTATGATGGTGAGGTTTGTGACACCGAAAACAGTGTTGTTTTTTTATTGAAGAACACAGCGTGACTGTTTTTTAACTAGAACATAGATTTGACAGAACTTCGCAAAAGAATTAGGCGTAAAATCTTCAGAACAACGACAATGAAAGTTCAGTCTATTAAGTATAGATTTTGTGCTTCGCTTGATCCCGTGAGATATGACTCATTCGACATCAAAGGTCCTCGGAGCTTAGAGGCAATGGTGGAGACTCATCTTGCCAGTGGATCACCCTATCTTGAGGTATATGTACAATTTTCATCGCCAAGTGATCTTCCTTCGACTTCAACATCTACTGCTGTTCTAGAGGAATACATGACCCCAAGCCGACACTCTGTTACTGGGAGGCAGAATATGGAATTGCCCGTGTTTTGTGGAAGTATGGAAAACACAACCCCTGCACGACACTCGGTTGGTGGATGGGACATGCATATCTTTCCTTCGACATTCGATGCTAGAAATACGTATTAGGGAACATCATCAAATTCTAGTGTTTGACAATCCACATATGATTGTGATACGATTCGCCTCGGGGTGAGTCGAGTTGTATGAGATTTTGCCCGATCATCGACTAAGAAGTATCGTTCGGCTCTTTTAAAAAGGATGTTTTTAGGTAAAATGATGCAGAAGTTGTTAAAAGAGGCTTCAAGGATAAGTTTAAGGATATGAGTTTTGTATGGGTTTGGTTAACATAAATAAAGATGGCGATTGGTTTGGAAGTAGGTTAACAAATTATGGATGAGAAAGTGAAAGAAGTGGCTCAGTTGAAATGGAAGGGAAATGTGAAAGAAAATTAATAGATGGTGGAGATGGATAATAGTACTTAAGTTTCAAGTAAGATTCGATACTATAGAGAGTATCGCCCCAGTACTTATATCACTTAAGGTGGTAGATGGAAAATTGATTAAACCTCGACCCGTTACTTAGCAAAGTAAGAACCTCGGTATATTGGATGAACGCCACACTTGTTGGAGTGATAAGTTCAGAAATAAGAACAAGATTGACGCCACTAAAACTAGATAAGCCAAAAAAGCCTTCAACGAAATTAGAGAGAAAAAAATCTCACAAAAATAAGATAGTTTTATTAACAATTTAGCAAAAAATTCCCTATCAATAGGCTGATTACATGTTTTTATAGTGTCAAAATAGGCTAGCTGAATGGTCACTTTTAATGAAACTAATAATGAGCTCAAGTGAAAAGTCACAACTTTTAAAATTCTAACCCAAGTAACTCTAACCTTTAATGTGATTAATTTCTTCAATTAAGTTGCTATCATAGTCCTTTGAAGTCTCCATGACCAACCGGAAAGACACCAGCCTCCTTGATGGAAAATTGATTGCATGTAGTAATTACTCATGAAGCAACGGTTATGGAAGTTGAAAACAAAGAGGCTGCCGAAATTAAAGAAGAATAGTGTTCTTCTTTAATTGATAAAACAACTTCTTAATTATGTATTAAGCCTCTTTATATCAACCCCCTCTTGTGTAACCAAAATCTCTTAAAAAGTCACCTTATTGAATGCATAACAGCCTTTAAATGTAATGGATGTGAGCTGAAAAGTCACCTGCAATTAACACATGTAACCAACACATTTATTCAATTATTAAGCTTAAAAAAATTAACAACTAACTTAAATAAATGAACTAACACTTATGCATCATTTATTCCATCAACTAGTTTAATTAAGAGAAGCATTATTAAATGAACTTTATCTCATGCATCAATAAATTATCCTAGTAACTAGATTAATTAAAGAAGCAACTATTAAATAAAGTTCAACAAAAAAACTTAATTAATTAAACTAAGATGAGTTGAATTAATGTCCAGCAACTCATTTATTAAACTAAGATGCTTAAATGCATGGTTTTGAAATGCAAACTAAATGAACAAATGAGTTACTTAATGCAAAACTTAATTTAATAATGCAGACTTAAACTAACATGGGAGTTTCATAATGCAAGTCATTATTTATGATGCATACTAAACTAACATGAAAGTTACATAATGCATTACTTTATTAAATGTAGAACACACAAAGTGCAAGTTAAAATTAAAATATGCAAACTTATTAATTTAAATAAAACTTAATTAAATTAAAAGTCCTTAATATCATTGGCCCAATAATCAATCAGGCCTATGAGATGTTTCATCTTGCACTTGGGCCCCTCAAGTTTAAGCCACTCTTGATGGCGTCGGATGGAGTCGAACCATGATGCGACCAGGATCGCATCAGATTGGGGACGTTACGAAAGTTGTTTAAGAAGGGATAATATACTCCTCACGACATCCACCGGCGAGGGGACCTCGTTCGTTGCAGATGATGGTGGGTTAGATGATAAGTCTGATGTCGATCCACCTCGAGAGCCCGGCCCTGATGGTGCAGAAGTTGCATTATTTTCTGAACTGGAGCCTGTTCCAACCATACCTGAAGATGTTGAAGGGGGTTCAGATGAAGAAGAATAAGATTCGCGATTCAAAGCGTACTCGCCTCTAGCCCACATGCATAATGTCGATCTATCTCAAGACAATGCGTTAGAGTTTCCTGAACTACCACACAGAAAGCGTGACCGTACAAGTTCATCGTTGGATTCGGGTGAATTAGAAGTTAGTAAAGAGTTTTCCAACAAGGATAGTTTTCTTGGTGCATTAAAACAATAAAACATCGAGAATGGGGTTAACTACCACGTGGTTAAATCCAAACTCGATAAGTACGAGGCTAAGTGTGCAGTGCAAAACGGTACATGTTCATAGAAAATCATGGCCTCGTTGAGGAAAATGGCAGACTTGTGGAAGATTAAAAAGTACAAAGGTCCACATACATGTCTTACTGGTATAGTATCACTAGGTGTTTAGGGTTCTTGAATAATACTGATATTACGTAATTTTGCATTATTTAACGTACTTCGTTGACAGGTGTTTCACAATATCATCCCAAGATGGATTCAGATATATGGGCTAGCTTAATAATATCGACGATGAAGTCTTATTGGTCTTAATTGCCAATATTCGTAGCCAATTAGGGCACACGCCCTCTTACCGCAAGACTTGGATAGCTAAGCAGAAGGCGTTAGAAAAGTTGCATGGTCGGTGGGACGTTTCATATAATGAAGTATGGCAGTGGTGTCAGGTTCTGGAGAGATATGTCCCAGGCAGCATAACAGACCTTGAAACGGTACCTGCGTATTACAACGATAGATTGCTCCGTGGATGCCAAGTGTTCAAGCGTCTGTTCAGGACATTTAAGCAATGCTGAGACACATTTCTATACTGCAAGCCATTGGTACAGATTGACGGTACCTTTATGTATGGTAGATATACGCATCAGCTATTGCTAGCTGTGGCACAGGATGGCAGTGGGAGAATCCTTCCAATTGCGTTTGCAATAACACCGAGGGAGTCAGCTAATGACTGGGATTTCTTTCTATCTAGGTTAAGGAGGCATGTCTGCCCCCAACCTGATATATGCGTTATATCGGATCGGGGCCCTGGAATACTAGCCGCAATAGAGCGATAGGGAAGCCTATGGCATCGCACACACCATCGATATTGCCTAAGGCATGTTTCATCCAACTACCACGAGCAACATCGATCTACAAGTGAACTACGATAAGTGACCAACATGGGTATGTAATATCTATTAATATAATTTCGTTTGTAATATTCAATTTATTCTTAAATGAATAGTGGTATGTAATATTCGCTATCAACTTATATTGGCAGGGTACGAGATCAGTAAGGACCGTTTTCACGAGATGTTGGCGATTTTACGCTCAGTTAACGAAGAAGGCGCAAACTACCTATGCAACATACCTTTCGAACAGTGGACACAAGCATACGACAGCGGCCTACGATATGGTCATATGACCTCAAACCTGGCTAAATGCATAAATTATGTTCTAAAAGGAACGTGCCATTTGCCGATAACATCGGTTGTGTGAGAGACATATTTTCATTTAGCGGCACTATTTCCGAAGCGAGCAGCGAGTTATAAATGTCAAATGTAGGGAGGCCATGTATGGTGCGCGAAAGTATTGCGAGAAATTAACAATGTGAAAGCACGGGCCAACACCATGCACACAGTATGTCACAATCGCGACAACCTATGGTTTCGTGTGACGGAGTTTGACAGACCGAACCAAGGTATTGTTGGCCAGCAATATCGTGTACACTTGAGAAATAGGACCTGCGATTATGGGATATTTGACGCACTTCGTTATCCATGCGCTCATGTAATTGCAGCTTGTCAGAATCTCTATCTTGATCCCATGAGCTATGTCGACGAAGTGTACAAAATAGAATACATGTACAACGTGTGGAGACACGTATTCTACCACCAGATGCCGGATGAACATAAGTGGTAAATGCGCCTCAGACGCTTGCCCGCTTAAGTCATATCGAATAGAGAACTGCGTCGCAAACCAAAGGGTCGATCTTGCTCGACTAGAATACGCAACAATATGGATATCCGAGAAACAACCAACCAACGGAAGTTATGCAGATGGTGTAGGAACCTAGGCCATACATCTCGCTCATGTCCAAATCGGAATAGTTGATAGTCTCCTTATCATTTTTGTCTCTTGATGGCTATGAAAATTCTTTTAATTTCTTGATGAAAATGGTGAACTTTTATAGAAGGACTAAGTTGCAAAACAAAAAAAAGTTATTTAATTAATCTAAAATATCACCATCATCAGTATTTTTCAAAATTATCTTTCTTGCTAAATGATTATTTTGCCCCTTACGATCCTTCAAAATTCCTACATTGGATCAATACCCATCTTGATAAAATTACAAATTAACCCCTCATACTTTTTCACTTATCCAATTTAGTCCTAATTCATCCATTTCTTCTTAGTTTCTAGATCCTTCCACCCTTAAAAACAACTTTTATTTTATTAAAAATATTTAAAAATAAATTAAAATAAAAAAACAACTTTTATTTTATTAAATATATGAAAAATAAATTACAAAAAAATAAAAAATAACTTTTATTTTATTAAAGATATAAAAAAGATATAAAAAATAAATTACAAATAAAAAATAAAAACAACTTTTATTTTATTAAAGATATAAAAAATAAAAACAACTTTTATTTTATTAAAGATATAAAAATAAATTACAAATAAAAATAAAAAACAACTTTTATTTTATTAAAGATACAAAAATAAATTAAAAATTAAAAAAACAAATTTTATTTTACTAAAAATATAAAAAATAAATTAAATAAAAAAATAAAAAAACAAATTTTATTTTATTAAAGATATAAAAAATAAATTACAATAAAAAATAAAAAAACAAATTTTATTTTATTAAAGATATCAAAAATAAATTACAATAAAAAATAAAAAACAACTTTTATTTTTTTAAAGATATCAAAAATAAATTACAATAAAAAATAAAAAAATAACTTTTATTTTAATAAATGAAACAACTTTTTACTGATGTAGCAGAAAAACGCTCCCTAAGGGACGCGTTTTCCTGCTGCATCCCCTGACCTCGCGCTGACGTGGACGCGTTTTTAGGAAAAATGGTCCATTCCGATAAATAATTGGAAAACATGTCATTTTTCGTAAATTAAAAAAAATGGTATTTATTGGTAATTTACCCAAACTATTCCTTCATTATGTATTTTACTTCAAAAAAGATTAACTAAAACAAGTGACACACCCCACTAATAAGAACACGCCACACGTATGTCTTTATATATGGCACTTAATAATGTAACATCCGTTAAAAAAAATATCGAAATAAAAAAAACATATAATATCTACAAATATAAAAATTCCAAAATTATATATAAAAATTATAAAATTTTATTAAATTCAAAAAAATTCAATATTTCATAATATATCAATTATATAAATATAAAATTCAAATATACTCTAAAAATATATAAAAAATTATTAAGTTAATTTTTTTTATAATTTATCAATTATATAAAATAAAAGAATTATAAAGCATTATATGAAGTATAAATAATTCAAAGAAAAAACAAAAAATTCTAAAAATTAAAAATACATATTAAAAATTAAAAAAGTTAGTTAAACTTTTCGAATATAAAAAAAATTCAAAAATTAAAAATATATTTTTCAATAACAATATAAATAAATAAAACATATTTAATCTCTAAAAATTCATATACTTAAAAATAGAAATACAAAATTAAATGTCATCGTATCAATAGAGATCAATGAATGAACAACACAATCAACGACACATCAACCGTCAAACAGTCAAAGGCCATGTCATTGATGACATTAGGGGAGAAATAAATTATAGATAAACCATATTAAATTTTAATTTTAATTTCGCTTCAATTTTTCTTTTAAAAGTTCAACTTTAATTTTATACCTATTGAGAGAGGACTAACTCCTTAAGTCTTTAACGTGCCAACCGACCAGCACCCTTAACAACCGAAGGTATTGTCCTTGTATCGGAGTTTTGTCCATAGCTTTCACGGAGAGTCATGTACAATTCACGGATGAGACGTCTCAATTGATGGAGATAAGTACTTGCAAGACTTGAAAAATGTGTCAATACGGGGTTTGTGAATAATAATGGGGGTACTTGGGTGTCCCAGAGCTCAAACCACCTTTAAACCTTGGTTGGTGGTTTGAGTCGTGAGACGCTCAGGTTCCCCCATTATTATTCACACGACCCATACTAACTCCTTTCTCGAGTCTTGCAGGTAACTATCTCCTCTAATCGAAACTTCCCCCCATGGTGAACTGTACACGGCTTTCCATGGAGGCTAGAGACAAAGCCTCGTCATAGGGACAATCTCTTCGATTGTTAAGGGTTTGAATTGACCACTTCAAAGATTTCTCTAAAAGGAGTCGATCCTCCCTCAATAATATCTAACCAAATTCGAGGCCTAAAATTATTATTTATACTATTATTTATGTATGTGATTGAGTTGGTGTCACAAGTCAATTCGATATCAATTCAGTTAATGAAATTAGTAAAATAATCTTATTTTAAATAAATTATATTATTACAAGGACACTTTTATATTTTTCTTATTTAAAAAACAACAAGAAATTTGTAAATATAGATATTTGAACTCATTCAACCAGAATGTATAAATATTTTCTTTACTACTACAATCAAAACTTTATTTAAATTTTTTTTATACATTTTAATGTTATTACATAAATTGTTTCACCCACATTGTTTGTATGTCTATTCTTTTATATTTACTATTATTTAAGTGTGTAAGTGAGTTGGTGTCACAAATCTATAATACCTAAAAAAAATTTATATCGGAACTCGTATCATACCAATGATCAAGTAAATAAAAATTTTGAGTATTGGTTAAATGTGGATCATTTATTAATTAAATACGACGTTGGGAAACACATCGAAAATTAAATTCATATACTAATGGTAAAAATAACTTATGGACTAAATTGCAAGAGAAAGAGAATTGACATGTTCAATTTAAGGGGAAAGAAAATGATGAAACAGTGAAGGACTTAATTATAGAGATAGCAAATCGGTGTGTCACCGCTATGGTGAAGGTAATGAACAAAATGTAAATTTAAAGTAACTAAAGATGTGACTTGCTAAGACCCTAGCATGTAATTAGACCAAACTTAAATTACATGTTAGTGGGTAACTTAATCATGGCCATTAATGGCCACTAATTTGATGTAAAGCTACTTGGCACCATATAAGATGAAAGGAAAATTAAGAATTAAATTTAATTAAATTAGCTTAATTCTTTCTCTCTCCCACCAATATAAAAAAGAAAGAATGGAAGTGGGATTCTCATCTTTTTCCCACGGCTGTTAAACAAGGAAGAAAAGAAAGAAAATTCCAAGTTCTTCTCCAAGCCGTGAGCTCAACTCAAGTGGTAAGCAATTTTTCTTTGAATTTTGGTTTAATTGACAGCGTGAAGTGATAGTTAAGTATGAACCCATTCACTTAATTATTGAATTTAAAAGGAAAATGCAAGGATGAACATGGTTGAACACTTAGAAAACCTAGAGATATAAAGCTTGATCAAGTATGTTTAATGGTTTTTAGACTTGGTTTTTGGTAAAAATGAGTTTAAACTGGTGTAAATAAACTAGGGATGAAGTTAGACTAAGATTTTGATAAAGGATGCTCATGACACCATTGTTGGATGCTTGGAGAGCTTATGAGAAAAATAGAGGCTTAAACATGTTTTTGAATTGCTTGAGGTTATTAGAGTCGAAATTAAATTTGAACGGAAAGATCGTGAGTTATCTGAAATTCAGACTGTAAACACTAAGAGTTAAAGATTATAAAAGGTATTATTATCGGTTAAAATTTTTTTTCTAAAATATTCTTACTTTTTTATATCTAAAATAGATTATAGATGGATAAATTAGAGATATATATTATAACAAAATGTTGTTCAAAACTTATAAAATGTTGGATGGAAATTACGTAGTCATGGAATCATATATAATTACATACGAAACTTACCACAAATTCTGCTTAAATTCATATACGAAGACTCCGGCTTGCACGCTTTCTATTCTATACGTTACTTTATACGTCGACTTCTTTTTTGGTCATACTATACGTGGATTTCAACATCGCGTTTTGAAAATTTGAAAATCTATCTTATCAATTTACCTTTTATTTTTCTTAATTTGAATTTCATCATCAACTACGAAATTAGGGGTTAAAATTAAATTTTAATATTTATAATAATAATAATATAATCTTATTATTTTAATATTCTATATTTTTATAATTTTTAAAGGATTAAATCAAAATTTTATCATTTTTAGGGAAGATCAAACTGTAATTTTACTTTTGCTAATTTAAAATTTTAAAAAACTTAAACAGCTTAAATAAAAAATTTTCCATTTTAGGGACAGTCCCCTACCAGCCTCCTAATTATACTCTTAATCATCAATCTTTTAAAAAAAATATTTTTTATAATGAAAATACGGACTAAAGAATTAATTTTTTTAAGCATTGTCATAACCTTCATACTTTTTTTAGATTTTTATGAGCTTTTTATATATTTTAATATATTTTTTATATTTTTATAAATTTTAAATTATTTACTAATATAATATATATGATAATAATATCATATTAACATTAAATACACGTTGATTGGCATACATGTTGTCACACCAAGTTAATAAAATTATGTATTTAGTTAGCTTTACGGTTAAAAGCAAGCAATTTGCTTAAAAAAAATAAAAATTAAATTGATAAAAGTATACCCAAAAAATTTTATATTTCCTCTCCTATCTTTCTCAACGTTTTCCTCCCTCGTCTCCTATGTTCCTTCCTTTAGCAGTCTCTTGCATGGTGCTTTCCTGTATTCAGAAACTCACCAAAAGACAAAGCTGAAAACACTATAAATATATGTACTTCTGCCAACCATTTCATTTCCTCTCTATAAAGTTTGCTAATTTAAATGCAGAATCTGAGGCAACTTTACCATTGTTGCTTTCTTACAAGGAAGTCCTTTCCATCGTCTTCCTCTACACCGCTTTCTTTGATTCCCAAATATCTTTGCCTCCCAACTCTTCACCCTGTTTCTTGGATTTGTCTCCCTAAAGGTATGCACCTTTTTTTTACACAGTGTCTGTGCGGATTATCCAATTCGAAAGCAGAGGCGCAGCCAGTAGCATTATTTTGACCCCCCAAAAATTATATGTTTCAAAATGAAACTTTTTTTTTTTGACTAAGAAACTTTTTGACCTTTTTTTAAGATTTTAAGAGTAAAGAGAGATGGTGAAACGGACAATGATCATAAATTCTTGTCCTATTTTACATTCCAATCTTTTAAAAGTGTTATTTTACCCGGTAAATATATATATGCATGTATATGCACTTGTTCAAAACTGGGATTTTACCATTTTTAAAGTTTGGTTTTAGAATGGGTCCATTTCAGCCAGCTTGTTTTCTGAAAATATATATAAGAAGAATATAAGACAGAGTAGAGATTCTGGTCTTCAATATTTAAACGGTCGTGTCTTGGTTAGAACTTGGAACTTGGAACTTGGAACTTGGAACTTGGAACTGGTCTCATTGAAAACTTAATCAAAACCTGTTTCTTTTTTTTTCTTTTTTTTTTCTTTTAATTCCTTCAGGTCAATGTAAGAGTAACTCGATAAGCTCCTCTACGAGAAATATGTCGACTTCAACAATTGCATTAGCAATTGAAAAGCAAAAGCTCCTTGAAAATGGGGTTCAACAGGTTGAATTACTTAAAGGGGTGGAGGATTCATATGGTGGGATCATCCTAAACATGGAGGAACCTATGGAATCTGAGGCATTCGTCTATTCACTCAGAGCTTCAATATCACAATGGAAGCAACAGGTCAGTGATCCCATCTGTCTGTCTCTTCATCTTAATAGCTTTGATAAAGAATTTAAGTGAATTTTAAATCGGCAAACCACAAACCATTTGGCAGGGGAAGAGGGGCGTCTGGATTAAATTGCCTATTCAACTTGTTAATCTGGTTGAACCGTCGGTTAAGGTAAATGCATTGGAATTTCGATAGTTCAAGATTGGGGTTTTCTGGTTTGAGTATTGCAATTGTGGTGTAATTCAATGTTTTGGAATTTGTCAGGAAGGGTTTAGGTACCACCATGCGGAACCAGATTATATAATGCTTGTGAGTTGGATCGGTAACTCTACCAATACCATACCTGAAAATGCATCACACCGTGTGGGGATTGGTGCTTTTGTCATCAATGACCAAAGAGAGGTAATCCCTTTTATTAATGGAAGATAGACCTTTTCTCTATGTCGCCATGTTTGGGTTTTCTTTGTGAAAAAAAAGAAAAGAACAGAAATATCTAACATTGACCCTGACATTCTAATTTTTAGGTGCTTGTAGTTCAAGAGACTAATGGCACGTTCAAAGGCAAAGGTGTGTGGAAATTCCCTACTGGAGTCGTTAACGAGGTGAGTCAAGCTAACAACATGGTGTTTTTGTACTATAATCTTTTTGCCTTTAACTGAAATTTTCTGTTCACAGGGTGAGGATATTTGCATGGCAGCAATCAGGGAAGTTAAAGAAGAGACAGGGGTAAGTCAAGCAAATGGATTTTTCCTATATGAATAATTCTTAAGGTTCTCTCTTGCTACATGAGTCTAACCATAGTGTTTATTTTCTTTCAGATCGACACTGAATTTGTGGAAATTTTAGCATTTAGGTATGGCTTTTCCCTTCATATTGATTGTTTTTTGAAATGAATATGTAGTTCTTCAGGTGATTTACATACTGCGAGAAAGTTGGTTTTCTAACCTATGTCTCTCTGATCTTTCCCTCTATACAGGCAAAGCCACAAGTCGTTCTTCACGAAATCTGATTTGTTTTTCGTTTGCATGTTACGTCCACTCTCGTTCGACATCCAGAAGCAAGATACAGAGATTGAAGCTGCTCAGGTATATTCTCATAAACATGCATGAAAAGACTGCTAATTCTTGGAGCTTATTTGTCGATGGAAATGGTTCTTTTAATGCAAAAAAACATAATTTGATTATGGCACAACTTATAGATGAATGTCCCTGAAATCTTGGTACCCAAGGTGAAGGCCTGACCCATTACACCAATCTTGCTGGCTTGGATTGTTTAAGTTGCCAAGAAAGATGGCCCTACTTTAACATAGCAATGCTGAGACAACAAACCAGAATTAATCTTTCCCTCTTTTGTTTTCTTTTCCAGTGGATGTCGATCAACGAATATGCAGCACAACCTTTTATCCAGAAACATGATGGCTTGAGTAGTGTTGCCAACGTATGCTTAGCAAAGTTAGAGAAGGACTACGCCGGATTTTCCCGGATTCCGACAACCACAGCTTCTGGGAAAACTAGTTACGTATACTTCAACAGCAGAGATCTGAGCAAGCTGTAAGCAGCAGTGTCAAGGTCACTGATAATGAATAAAATTCAAATTGTTTTCATGCACAAGCTGATACAATTGAAACTCAAGCTTGGTAATATAGTTTAATAAAGCTACCTATGTATATTTTGTCATTGTCATGTTATGATTGTGATTAAGATATTATATATTCCATTCGTATTATTTAATTTCAAGGTTAATTGAATGCAGAAGTACTTGCAGTACTGTGAAATGCTGAATCAGGTTGTGATATATATAAAAATATATATAACATGAGGCTAGTAGTACATTAAAAATTGAAAACAACAGGACATTAGAACATGGGAAGAACGAAGTTCCAGCATAGCAACTATCAGATTTTGTTTCCAGATCTAAATAGATGAGAATCATAATTATATAAGAGATTTAGAAAAAAGAAACAAAAAAGAATATTGCATTTACAGCTCAAACAAGATGCAATGTAATCTATTCTATACATTACAATCTAATAATGACAAACAGGAATAAATAAAAAAGAATAAAGAAAATGACCCCATGCAAGTGGGACTCATCACTTATTGCTCTTTTGCTCACAAACCACCAAAGAAATTAAAAGAAAAAGAAAAAGAAAATCTCTGACATGAAATAAGGACCCCATTTCTCGTTATCCAATGGCCCAAAAAGTATTGTCTGCCATACAATTTGTATCAATCTGATAAATGTTTCTGTATCAGTGTATTCACATCAGCAATACCCCAATGCACAGGCTCAGCATCACCATCACCAATCCCCTACCGTCCAGTCCTGCAACCCCACTGTCATTATCTGCCGTCTGATCATCAGCTGGATCACTCTCCGCTGGTGCATCGGATTCGGGTGCATCGGCTATCTTGTGTTTGGATTTGGATTTGGATTTGGATGGCTTGGGTGACTCAGCCGGCGCTTCCACTGGCTTGTACAACTCCCTCGGCAACAATACCTTGTTAATTTTGTAAACAATCAAAGGCTCTTCATCCTTCAAAGTCCCTGTAATCTTTGCAATCACAACTTTAGTCTCCAATGTCACCACCTCGCCGTCGTTTTGAATGGTGAAATCATACTTGTTTGCTCCATCAGTGGCCAATGTGTTCATAATCCCGTTGTTGGATTTCAGCATTTGCATGGACTGATACACGGGAACGCCGTGGTACAACAGCAGGGACACTTTCTTGGATGCTGTCAAGTTCTTGTATTTGGGCATGAAATCCTTAATAACAGGGTCGGTGGGGCAAAACACTGTTAAACCCCCATCGATGTTTTCGTTAAATGTTGCATCAGCTCCTGAAGAGATCAGCAAATCTGCAAAAGCTTTACATCCTTGCTTTGACATTATCTCTGTTAGATTAAGCTTGCTTGGCTCCGCGGTTGGGGCTTCAGCTTCAGCTGAATTCAAAACCTGAATCAAAATTGAACATTAGCTAATCACCAATGTAAGAACTAAGACCAATTGATAAATATAATATACCTGACTGATCTGTAAGACAGAGATGTTGTAAGGAATCTCTGCAACGGACTTAACGTAAACAGCATCGAGATTTCCATCGTTGTTTTCAGCCCCGAAGCCGACTTTTCCGCCTTTAAGATCAGTGATGTTGATGTAGCCAGAGGAACCAGGAGCGGCGCCACTAGCCTGGAACATGGTGGAAGTCAAAGCAGTTCCATTGGTAATCTGGTGAAGCTTCTTGGAACCGAAGTAGTCGACGAGGACATGGAGAGAGAGGACATTCTTGAGGGTGTAGAGGGAGAGTTGTTTAGACAAGAGAGATGACATGGCAGCATTGTTGAGGGCCAGAACAGTAATGGTTTCGCGTCGGTTAATCTCGGAAGCCAAGTGAGTGAGGGTGAGGTAGTGGTTGAAGGTGGAGAACTCAGGGTGTTTGGCGAGTATGCGTGTGATGTTGTGTGCATTTGAGGTGGAGAAGAGGAGGAGGAGGAAGAAGAGGGCGGTAGTTTCAGGTGACATGGTGGGTTGGGAATGGAGAAGATAGGAGTGGGTTGGATCTAGGGAAGATATGATGGTGTTTGTGTATAAGTAGAGAGTGAGGTGGGGTTGCCTCATGACTGCCAGCTAATCAATGGCTGGGATTGGACCCACATATAAAAGTGGGTCCCTTCTCCTCCCTTTAACGGCTACCCATTCCTTTCTTGCTTCACTCCAAAAGTCAATATTAGGAAACCCCTTACTTCAACCAAAGAACCTACAAGCAAGTTGATACAATTCAGATCCGTAATTGCATTTACATTATTTTTATTGAAATAATATATTAACGAAATTTTGTTATTTTATTCCATTTAGCAATAGATTTATTTTTTAAAAATTAATTTAATAAAAAAAGTGTATAAATGAAAAGTTATTATAGATAATAAAAATAAAATATAATCCACGACAATGGTGAAGCCACTAAGAAGATTGTGAGATCAATCCACCCCATAAAGAAATTTTTAAAAAAAATTATTTATAACTTTTTAAATAATTTATATAATTAAGTATTGATCAATTTATTCAAAAAGGTCTATTTCCAAACAAAACTACGGAAATGAGCCAATTAAACTATTATTTACAGAAAATGGCCAGTTTTGGCAAAACGTGCTTACGTGGCCACGTTTTAGGGGAAAATTTTCAGCAAAGCGCATCTTCAGGGGAGCACTTTGTGCCACGTCAGCAAATCTCTCCTACGTGACCACGTTTTAGGGAGAAATTTTCAGCAAAGCGCTCCCCAGGGGTGCACTTTGCTCCGTATTTTTATATTTAGGGATATTTACATGTTCAGTTTTTAGAATTTTTTAGGGTTAGGGTTTTGCTAAAATAAGTTAAAGTTTAGTGGTTATTTTTTAAAAATAGGTTAAGGTTTAAAGTTTTAGTGGATTTTTAAAATAAATCAAGATTTAGTGTTAATTTATAAAAATTATTTAAATTAGGGTTTATGATTTTTAAATGAATTAAATAAATTAGGGTTCTAGGATTTTAAATAAATAAAATAAGGGTTTTAAATAATAAAATTAGGGTTTATGGTGTTTAAATAAATTAATTAAATTAGAGTTCTAGTGTTTTAAATAAATTACATTGGAGTTTAGGGTTTAGGATTAAAATTAATTAAATTAGGGTTTAGTTTTTTTAAATAACATTGTGTTTATTTTTTTAACAAAATTGACTATTTTGACCCTGAAAAAATAATTTTGAGAAGACGTTTCTAACAAATAGTGTCAAAAACGCTTCAAGAAGGATGCATTGTTAGCAAAATTACAGAAAAAGCTCCCACGTGGACGCTCTTTTTCTACAGTAGTTCCTGAAAAATAATTTTGAGAAGACGTTTCTGAACAAATAGTGTCAAAAACGCTTCAAACAGGATGCACTGTCAGCAAAATTTCTGAAAAAAAAACTCCCACGTGGACTCTCTTTTTCTACAGTAGTTCCTGAAAAAATAATTTTAAGAAGACGTTTCTAAACAAATAGTGTCAAAACGCTTGAAGCAGGATGCATTATCAGCAAAATTTCTAAAAAAAGTTCCCACTTGGACCCTCTTTTTCTACAGTAGTTCCTGAAAAAATAATTTTGAGAAGATGTTTCTGAACAAATAGTGTCAAAACGTTTCAAGCAGAATGCACTGTCAGCAAAATTTCTGAAAAAAGCCCCCATGTGGACGCTCTTTTTCTACAGTAGTTCATGCTTGGCCTTAGGCTGTAAACGAGGCAAATATCATTCTCAAGTTGCATAAGTTACATCAAGAAAAATTAGAGAGGCTAAGCAGAATAGAAATTAAAGATGAGTGAGCGTATTAGTGCTGTTATTTACTATGATGGTGAAGTCTGTGACACCGAGAACGGTGTTGTTTTTTTTATCGGAGAGCACAACGCGAATGGTTTTTAACTAGAGTATAGATTTTATAGAATTTCGTAAAAGAATTAGGCACAAAATCTTCGAAACAACGCCAAGTAGGGTTTCTTTTATTAAGTATCAATTTTGTGCTTCGATTGATCCTGTGACATATGATGCATTTGATATCAAAGGTGTTCGTAGCTTTGAGGCGGTGGTGCAGGCTCATTTCGATAGTGGATCACCCTATCTTGAGATATATGTTCAATTTTCCTTGCCAAATGAAACATTTGCGACTTCAACATCAACTGCTGTTCGAGAAAAATACACGACCCCTAGGCGACACTCCATTAGTGGGAGGCAGAACATGGAAGCGCCCGTATTTGGTAGTAGTATGGAAAACACAACTCCTGCACGACACTCAGTTAGTGGATGGGACATGCACATCGATGGGTCAATGTTTGATGCTGGAAATACGTATTGGGGAATAACATCAACTTCTAGTGGTTAGCAATCCACATCTGATTGGGGACGTTACGAAAAGTTCACAAAAAGGGACGATGTACTCCCTACGACGTCCACCAGCGAGGGGACCTCGAACGTTGCAGATCATGGTGGGTTGAATGATGAGTTCGATGTGGATCCACCTCGAGAGCCCGGCCCCGATGGTGTAGAAGTTGCTTTATTTTCTGAACCGGAGCCTGTTCCATCCAAACCTGAAGACGTTGAAAGGGGTTCAGATAAAGAAGAAGAAGATCTGCGATTCAGGGCGTACTCACCTCTAGCCCACATGCATAATATCGACATATCAGCAGAGCGTTGGAGTTTCTAGAGCTACTACACAGAACCCGTGACCATACAAGTTCGTCATTCGATTCGGGTGATTTATGTAACACTCCTTACCCGTATTCATGGTCAGAATAGGGTACGAGGCATTACCGGAGTTTACGAATTAATTTTAATTCTTTCCTCTCTTTTTTTTAACTCAATATAGCCCCTTTTATATATATCTAGCCTTTCCTGAAATTTTAAACCAAGACCAATCCACATCAACCAATCCAATTCAACATATTTTCAAAATAGATTCATGCATATTTATAAGATAACCTCAACACATACCAAAACCAAGATTTGTTAGCCATAGGAATTGCTGACTTTACATTCATTTCATATTAACATTTACTTTATTAGCTTATACATGCCATTGATTTCCAAAATAAAGTTTCTTTATATACCGAAATCTTGGGGCTGATAGTGTGATGTGTCTCCGACCAAATCCGATCTCCGAGCTCTTAACACTACAAAACAGGGGAAAAGGAAACAGGGTAAGCACTTTGTGCTTAGTAAGCCCATGTAACAAGAATTATACTTACCTAATATTTTCAATACAATGCAATAAACATTCATATATCCATTCAATGCACTATTACCCTAACATGCACAAACTCAACATTCAAGTTAGTCCAATAATTTTCATGTATCAATAATATATACCATGATTGATGACCTCATCAATACCATGATTTCCATTTCTTTATTATTTTTCCATATTTGTCCCATTGAATTTCTCAGAATTTCGATGGATTTTCAAGGGTACACTTTAGTGTACAAATCCAAGTCAGTCAAATCATGTTCATGTGCGCACATTTCCATTTCAGAGAGCACACTCCCGCGAACCTCATCCTTACAGCGGGATTACCAGTTCAGGCTAAATCCCCTGTATTATAAACTCATAGAGTATTATCGGGATTACTAGTCCAGGCTAAATCCCCTACAACGACAATTACTCTAATGAGCTTGGATCTGAATTACCAGTCTAGGCTAAATTCAAACCCTAATTCGGATTACCCGTCCAGGCTAAATCCATTTTCCACATATTCTTCGGGAGGGCTATATCAGGATAGGATCACCCATCCGGGCTAGATCTTTTTTACCGTCAATTCCTTTTCATAGATCCATCGAATTTTCCTTTCATTTAAACGGGATTTCTTCCTTTTTTTTTTATCAAATATACCAATGTTTCATCAATCTTCATACAATGAACATTCAAATTATATTCACATCAATAACATACATTTCAAGCATTTAAGAATATAATTCAGGTTACATGAACTTACCTCAATACTAGTTCGTATACAAAATCTACTAATCCGGGACTCTTTCCCTTCCTCGATCTAGCTTTGTATTGGAGTTTTTCGGATCTAAATAAATAAATTCAATCATCAATTCAATACATTTCATGTTCACATGTAGCATTCACTATAATTCTATTATTATTTATAGTTCATTCAAAGTTGTCTACTTGAGTCATAGTCTCTAAATTATTTTTATATTGAGCTACAGAACTCCAAATTAAGATCCGCTAATTTTCCCTGAACCTAGACTCAAATATCTTCTTACCATAAAATTTTCAGAATTTTTGGTTTAGCCAATAAGTACAGTTTATTCTTTAAACTCACCCCTATTTTGCTGTCTGACAGTTCTGACCGTTCTTCACTAAAAATTAATTATCTCTTCATACAGGATACGGATGATGTTTCCGTTTATTTCTCTTAAAAATAGACTCATTTAGAATTCTAAAAATATAAATTTAAACCCCTAATTATTGTTATTCAATTTTTTACGATTTTTCAAAGTCAGAACAGGGGAACCCAAATTCATTTTGACCTTGTCTCACAAAATTCATTATATCTCATGATTTACAAATCCATTTCTTACACCGTTTCTTTTATGAAAAACTAGACTTAATAATATTTAATTTCATTTTTTTTCATCTTCTAATTTGATTTCTACAATTTATGGTGATTTTTCAAAGTTAATCTATTGCTGCTGTCTAAAACTGTTTTAGTGCAAGTTGTTTATTACCATTTTCCCCCCAAGCTTTTAATAAATAATAATTTCGTCCCTACTCAATTAGCCTCTCAATTGAGCTGATTTTTCTCAATTAACACTTTATTCTATCATTTTAAATTACTTTATAACCTTTAGTAATCAGAATTTCAGTAATAGACTTTAATTCCAAACATTTTCACAATAGGTCCTAAAAATCAATTTCTATTGAAATTACCTAATAAAATCATCTCATAAACAAATTAAAGCTTCAATTTCATTCTATTTCATCATAAACTTACAGCACTCAACCATGGTGACTTTCAATTTCATCCATGAAATCAAAGACTAATGAATTTAATAGTAGGACCTAGTTGTAAAAGTCTTAAAAACACAAAAATTACAAGAAATAGGCAATGATTAACTTACTTGGTGCAAAAATTATGAAATACCAGCTTAGAAAACCCTCCTATGGCGTTTCTGGCTGATGAGAATGAAGAAAAATGAAGAGATTTCAGATATTCCCAAATTAGTCCTACTTTTATTTAGTAAATTTTGTTATTTTCCCATTTTGCCCTTATTTCAGTAATTCTCCTGATTTTTCTTAGCTTATGCCGCCCAAAATATCTCCTTTGGGCTTATTTGCTCTTTAGATCCCTCGTCATTTGACAATTGAGCTATTTAATCCTTTTAGTAACTTTTAAACTTTTTTCAATTTAGTCATTTTCATTTAATTACCTGCCCAAACGTTAAAATTTTCTAACGAAATTTTAATACCACATTACTAACATTTATAAATATTTATAAAAAATTTTTCTACTCAATTTTATAAGATCAAGGTCTCGATACCTTGTTTTTACCCAATTCCTTCAATAATTTTTTAATCTAACTAACCACAAAATCGGTAAAAATTTTCTATCGATATTTTAATATGATTTTCCTATCATATAAATATCCATGCAAAAATATTAAAATAAATTTCTCTTTAAATCAGATTTGTGGTTACGAAACCATTATTCCGATAACTTTGAATTTAGGCCATTACAATTTAGAAGTTGGTAAGGAGTTTTCCAATAAGCATAGTTTTTTTAGTGCTTTGAAACAATATAACATCAATCACAGGGTTAACTACAACGTGGTTAAATCCAAATCTGAGAAGTTCGAGGCCAAGTGTGCGGTGCAAGACGGTACATATTAATGGAAAATCATAGCTTCTCTTAGGAAAAAAAGAGGCTTGTGGGAGATAAAAAAATAAAAAGGTCCACATATCTGTGTTGCCGGTACAGTATCATAGGGTGTTTAGGGTTTTGAATAATAATATTATTACTTAATGTTACATTATTTAACGTACTTCGTTGACAAGTGTTTCACAATATCATCCCAAGATGGATTCAAGCATGATAGCTACCTTAATACTATCAATTTTGAAGGCGGATCCCATGACTTCTATGTCATGCATAATTGCCAGTATTCGTAGCCAATTGAGGTACATGCCATCTTACCGTAAGGCTTGAATAGCTAAGCAAAAGGTATTGGGAAAGATGCATAATGGGTGGGACGCTTCATATAATGAGGTTTGGTAGTGGTGTCAGGTGTTAGAGAGGTACGCCTCAGGTTGCATAACAGACCTTGAAACAGTCCCTGCGTACTACAACGACCGATTGCTCCGTGGATGCCAAGTGTTCAAACGTCTGTTCTGGAGCTTTAAGGAATGTCAGAATGCATTTGTGTACTGCAAGCCATTGGTACAAATTGACGGTACATTTATGTATGGTAGATATACTCATCGGCTATTGCAAGCTGTGGCATAGGATGATGGGGGAGAATTCTTCCAATTGCGTTTGCAATAACACCGTGGGAGCCAACTGATGACTGAGATTTCTTTCTTTCTAGGTTAAGGAGGCATGTATGCCCCCAACCTGATATCTGCGTTATATCGGATTGGAGCACTGAAATACTAGCCACAATTGAACGACATAGAAGCCTATGGGATCACACACACCATTGGTATTATTTAAGACACGTTGTGTCCAGCTACTACGAGCAATATCGGTCTATGACTGAACGAAAACAAGTGACCAAAATGGGTATTTAATATTAATATACTTTTGGTTGTAATATTCAATTTATTCTGAATGGAATATTGATATGTAATTTTCGCTATGAACTTATATTAGCAGGTACGAGATCAATAAGGACCATTTTCATAAGATGTTGGGAAATTTGTGTTTAGTTAACGATCAAGGCGTAAACTACCTCTGTAACAAATCTTTCTAACAGTGGACACAAGCAGCCTACAATATGGTCATATGACCACAAAGCGTTTGGCAGAAGGTATTGCAAGAAATTAACAAGGCGAAGGTGTGGGCCAACACCATGCACACAGTGTGTCATGATCGCGACAACCTATGGTTTAGTGTGATGGAGTTTGATAGACCGAGCAAATGAATTACCGACGGGCAATATCGTGTACAATTGATAAATAGGACTTGCAACTGTGGGACGTTTGACGCACTTCGTTATCCATGCACTCATGCAATTGCAGCTTGTCAAAATCTCCATTTGGATCCCTTGAGATATGTCGACTAAGTGTACAAAATAGAAAACATGTACAATGTGTGGAGACACGTATTCCCATCGGTCCCAGATGAACGTAAGTGGTCCTCTGTATCACTTGCTCCGTTTAAGCTGTTACAGAATAGAGAATTGCATCGCAAACCAAAAAGTCGACCTTGCTCGAGTAGAATATGTAATAATATGGATACCTGAGAAAGAACGAACCAACGGAATTTGTGTGGATGGTGTAGGAACCCAGGTCATACAATTCGATCATGTCCAAACCGAAATAGTTGATAATTGCTATAATGAAACGATGTAGCATTATTTCTATTCCGCCTTATTTAAAAAAACTTATATTTTATTAAAAATATAAAATTAATTTACAATTAAAATATTAAAAAAACTTCTTTTTTATTAAATGAAACAATATAGAAACATCGTCCACAAATATATTTAAAAAAATCAATGTATATGCCAGTCGAAATTAGTGCCACATGGGGGTGACGATAATTATGCACTAAATTCCTCATTGGTTGCTCTAGCGGGGGTTGTGGTTGCTCCGGTTGTGGGTGTTGGGAAGATGACCCACCTTGGTAGAATAAAGAATGTGGAGGTGTTTGCATCAACCACGGTGGAGGTGTTTAAATCCCATAAGGCGCTGGGGAATGGTAATGAGATGAGCTCGCCAATAGTGCCTCGTGTGATCTCTCCTGCGACGATGGCCTATATATCATCAGTTGAGTCGTCGGAGTCATCGGGAAAGGAGATGCACCAGGCCCTGCATTCTAACCTGTCATAGGACTGGAAAAAGGAAACATATAAGGGTTAGTATATATATAAGGGCTAGGATATGCACCTGGCATAATCTGAAAGGGTTGTGATGTGGGTGTCGTCGATTGAGGCATTGGACCTGGTGATTGTGTGGGTACTGTTGATGGGTCCGGTGATTGTGTGGACGTTATTGATGGGCCCGGTGATTGTGCGGGTACTGTTGATAGGCCCGTCCCATCATCCCTTCTCCTTGGATTTAAAAGGCCTCGTCGTTCCCTTTCCACACGGATTTGCTGATGCTTCTGCTCTTCCGAAAGTAAATATGGCTTACCATGGATCCTAAACCATGGCATGTAATCCGGGGTGCATGCTAACTCTAGGACGATGATCAGTTCGTGATCAGGTATATGATCATATCGATTTTCCCAAATTTAGATATATTCGGACCAGAATATCAGCCAATTCGTATTCGTTTACCGTAAGTCGAATCTGTGCTGGTCATCAAGCACTTCAGGTTCCTCAAGAATCGGTTGTCGGAATTCAAATTGCCACAACACTCTATCTGTCTAGTGCATCTCGACAATAGCATAGTTGACCAATGGGACCTTAACATGCCAAATATTCAGATTTTGAAAGAATTCTTTCGGAATTACTGCTCGTATTGTTGGATCGTCGTATGGTGTCCATTGAAACTATATGAACGGGATAAAAATATTAGTTATATACATAATACTAAATAATAAATACTAAGTACTAAATACGTAATGACTATTTTATGTATATATATTTTATTTAATTGTAACACCCCTTCCCCGTGTTCAACATTGGAACCAGATACAAGGCATTATCAAACTTACCTTGCTTGAATATATACTATAGGGCTATAAAATTTCATTTCAACTTAAAACTTCTCATTCATATTCATAACATCCTTAATATGGGCCTACAAGACCCTAAACATACATACGGAAGGTTTCGAAATTAGACCGAAAACTTTTGCGCACTTAGAAAATTTTTGCCTAAAATAGGGCCACACGCCCATGTGAAATGGAACACGCTCGTGTAGGCAGGTCGTGTGGTTAGACACACCCATGTTCCTAGCCCGTGTGGAATTTATTTTTCATTTCGAACCTACAAGGGTTTTCACACCGCCTGGAACACGCCCGTGTCTATGGCCTAGACACAGCCGTGTGTGAAAATTTTGGCATTCTGTTTATGACATCAGCAAACTCTTAAGGGTACACGACCTAGACACACGTCCGTGTGCTGGCCCGTGTGACGAATCAAATTCTCGCAAATTTGATGCAGGGGACATAAGACCTATCAACATACCCATGGGGCTGACCGTGTGTCACGCACGGCCTAGACACACGCGCGTGTGGACAATTAAAAGGCTATTTTCCAAGCCATTTTGCCACCCTGAAACATAAACACACCTATACCATCACAAGCAACACATAACATGGAAATAATACACTATGAAGAATCCCTAAATCATTATTCATACACTCCACATTTTACTCCAACAATTACATGAACTTTCACTTCATAAAACTCATCATCATTAAAAATATGAAACTTGACAAAATTGGCCAATTCCCAATGACCATTTACAAAATGAGTGTATAACATTAATAGCCAACAATTTGGCTTTCAAATATTACATAACACAAGATGACCAAGTTCCTATACATGCCATACCCAAAATAAATCAACTTTACTATACCAAAAGAATGATTGATAGTGTGATCCGAGCTCCGACGTTCTACGATCCTCGAACTAGCTTGGCGATACTACAAGGGAAAGGGAAAAGAGAGGGGTAAGCATATAGCTTAGTAAGTTTGTATGAATTAAAATAGCAACATAAGGGCTCAAAATAAAATCCATTCATCTCATTAAACAATAACAACATAATTTCACAAGTACTTTGACATACTTACTCATACTTACTCTTACCCATCACATATCACATTTCGGTTTTATAACTCTTATTTTACTCGTGGGTACATGTATCACTTTGTCACATGGTTTAGCACTTATGCTATCTTGAACATAAACTTAACTCATTATCATCTTTAACTTAAATATAGCTCTTTGCTCCTTGAACTATTCGGAATATCGGAGGATACTCAATATCATCGTACATGTATCACGATGCCACTGCCATATCTCAGATATTGCCTTACATGGGATCTCCTCTTGATGCCGATGCCATATCCCAGATATGGTCTTACACGAGATCTCTTAGCTCGATGTTGATGCCATATCCCAGACATGGTCTTATACGAGATCGCGTATAGATGTCAATGCCATGTCCCAGACATGGTCTTACACGAGATCTTCTTTTGGTGCCGAGGCCATGTCCCAGACATGGTCTTATACGGGACATACATCCGGTGCCGATGCCATGTCCAGACATGGTCTTATACGGGACCTACATTTGGTGCCGATGCCATGTCCCTGACATGGTCTTATACGGGACCTTCCTTATCTCACGTTGTGGCATAGGTATCCTCGTTATTCCGAATATTCAATCGGATTTTCAACTTAACATATTCTCGTCATTTTCTCATTGAGACATCCTTAGTTGATTTTCATGGAAATGATATTCATTGTCATGATATCAAGCAATTTAAAATATAAAAACATTATGAAGCTTTAATTTCACACAAACTTACCTCGGTACTCAAAATATGTGTAGATGTTCGATTTAGTCTACAACATTGTTCTTGCCTCGGTTTCGATCCGGGCTTCGTGTTGCTTGATCTATAATAACAATTTCACTTTTTAATACTCATAACTAAATTGACCCATGAATCATATTTTGGAAAAATTACGATTTTACCCTTAAACTTTCATATAATTACACTTTTGGCCATAGGCTCATAAAATGATTTTTATTCAACTTTCTTGTATTTCAAGCCTAGCCAAATCACTTTCACAACTATAACAGCCCCTAAGTTCCACTATTTCACTCATGTATGACCATTTTTATAACTTTTACAATTTGGTCATTTCATGCATTTTTCATGAAAATCACTTAGAAAAATATGTTTATCATACATCAAACTTTCATATTCTTCCATAAAACATCAAAATACATGCATGTCATACATGGGTAAATTTTTTAGCATAAACCTTAGCTTAAAATATAGCTAGAAATAGCTAAATCGAGCTACGAGAATCTCAAAAATACAAATAACATTAAAAACGGGGCTAGGATGCACTTACTAACAAGCTTGGAAGTTGAACAAACCTTAGCTATGGTGCTCTTGTGATTTTCGGCCAAGCTTGGAGAAGATGGATGTAACACCCCTAACCCGTAACCATCATCGGTCTAGGATTAAAGGCATTACTGGACAAATCGAATCTTTTACGAACAAATCTCATCATAATATTATCATTCAAATCAAAGTATCCCTTAAACAAGTCTACGAGACCTTAAACATGCATTAGAAAGAGGTCGAGACTAAACCGAACACATATAAAAATTTTTAAAAATTAAACATTTTTCAAAGCTACAGAGGTCACACGCCCGTGTGGACAGGTCGTGTGCCTCACACGACCTCAGACACGCCCGTGTGTCTAAGTCGTGGTAAAATAGGGCATACATATTGACTTGTCCACACGGCCTCAGACACGCCCGTGTGCCTCACCCGTGGTCAACACTGACTTGCACCACACGGCCAGTCACACGCCTGTATGTCCAGCCCGTGGTCGAAACTGACTTGTTTTGAAATGCAACCACGAGGGACATGGTCAAGCCACACACCTGTGTGCTCAACCATGGGGGCAATTATAGGCCATTTGCAAGGCCAATTTTGCCACCCACACTTGGTTAAACCTACAAGCACATTCAAGCATCATTCAAACACCAAAAGCAACCAAATCACACCAAAATGTTCATCCTTTCTACCCATTTATGAGCATAACAATCAATCAACAATTGCAACATTTATCTCATTCTTATCACAAGCATTATTAAGTATAAACCATTCATCAATGATATGCAAATTTTGCATCATAAGACTTATCCCAAACTTGACCATCTCATTAGTCCAAATATTAACTATCAACCCATACCAAATTATGCATCATATAGCATGAACTACTCATTCACATCATATTCATTATCTAGCCATATCACATGACTATTTATGCACCTTTTAAAAGATAATCAAAACTCACTAGACTATACATGCCATACTTTATATTTATATACTTTTAAAAGGAACCAAAATAGAGATTGATAGTGTGATGATGATCCTCGATGATCTCCGAGCCTTCCGTAGCTTTAACGATCTATAAAATAATGCAAACACACACAAAGTAAGCTTTCAAAAGCTTAGTAAGCCATATACAAATAAACTTAATATATAAACATGCATAATCATATCCAATACAATATCATCAATATAAATATCAATTGCAAATTCACAATTCTTCTTTGGCTCATTTATTTAGCCATTGCTTTCCAACAAATCATATCTCCAAGTATCTCTTTTGCTCATATCACAATTATGCATATATCACATTTGGTCTCATTGAATCTATACACATATTTCTCTTTTGCAAATTCACAAATACTTACCTTTCATGCTTAAACAAAGCATACACATCAAACGTACCTGAAACGGTTACACATTTCACATAGTCTTTTATTTCTCATATTTGCCTGTTGAACCATTCGGAATCAAATAGGATGCTCGGATAACTCTGAATACTCATACAATGCCAACGTCCCAGACGTGGTCTTACATGTAATTAAATATCGATGCCACTGTCCCAGACAGGGTCTTACACGAATCAAATACAATGCCAATGTCCCAGACATGGTCTTACACGTAAATCTCAAATCGACACCAACGTCCTAAACGTGGTCTTACACGATATCACATATCGGAACCCTATGTCATGACATATAAATCCTATCTATTCCTAAAGGTTCGTACGGGACTTTTCGGACATTATCACATTGTCGATACTTTCTCAGTTTTCACATGTATATCTTCCAAAGCCATTAATCTCAATTCAATATCAAATGAACATGAATAAATCATATTAAATACATTTATTTGTATATAGACTTACCTCGTATTCGGAATAAACGAACGGATTCGACTAATCGATCACTTTCGACTTTCCTTGATTTAAATCCGTTTTCTTGAGTTCTTAACTATACATATTCAAATTTAACTCTTTTATTCACCAAATCATTCAATTCAATTCAAAAACACATATTTAAGGCAATTTACAAATTAGCCCTCATATTTTCACATTTTAACATTTAAGTCCTTATTTCACAAAATACACAAAATTCCATTGTACCCATGCTTAGCCGAATTTTCAACAGGATCATACAAGTCCATACATTTCATTTATTTCACATTTTAGTCCCTCAAAATATTATTTTCACAATTTAGTCCAAATTATTCAAATTCGCCAAAAATCCAAAGACAAAACATGTTAATCTAACACATATTTCATATTTCATCAACTAACATCACAAAACTCAAGTATTCATCAATGGCATATTTCAAAATCATCATCAAATTTCAAAATTAAAGCATGGGCTTAGTAAATTTCATAGCAACGATTACAAAAACGTAGAAATTATCAAAAATCAATCAAAATTCATACCTTAATTTTGCTTGAACATAGCCGAAACCTAAAATGGTTTTCTTTCCTTCTTTTTCTTTCACATTCGACTAGATAAGATGAGAATAGCCATCTTTTTATGTTTTATTTTATTTTAACTTAACTTATTAACTAATTTACATATTTAACCTTTAATAAAAACAAATAATAATACATAATGGATGGTCATTAATGTCCATTAACCATATCAATCGTCCATTTACAACATAAGGACCTCCACATTAAAAAGCCAACTCAATTAAGCACATTAACATATAGAATGTCACTTTTACTTTTTATGCGATTTAATCCTTTTATCAAATTAAGCACACAAACAATAAAATTAATTTACGAAACTTCCACACATGCTTAATCACACATTGCAAGCATAAAAAATAATATTAAAATATTTTTCTGACTCGAATTTGTGGTCCCGAAATCACTATTCCGACTAGGGTCTAAACCATACTGTTACAATGGATACCATTTTTTACTTATTTTCCCTTTTAATTCATTAATTAACCAAATGACCAAATTGCCCTTAAGGCCCTTTTCTTGAGATTTTTCCTTCCCATATCTATTTTTGTCCATCTTAACATTTAATGGTCTAATTGCTAAATAAGGACCTCTAGTAATTTTTATAATTCTATTTCATACTTAAATCTTCTAGAATCTCATATTTTCTAATCTTTGCAATTTAATCCTAATGGACAAATTAATCACTAATAAATAAAATTTCCTCATAAAATTTTCACACAATCATGCAATCATGCTATAGGCCTCATAAAAGTCATAAAACACATATTTCTACCTTGGATTTGTGGTCTCGCAACCACTATTCCGACTAGGCCCTAAATAGGGCTGTTACATTAATACTTACTTGTGCTTCTGACTGTTGGTCTAATAGAAGCTGTATATCTTCAAGAGCAGTAGGTATTACAGTATAACTCGTCGAATGGTTCCACCTAATTAAATAAATTTTTAGCATACAAATTTATTTTAAATCTATGGAATAATTTTAAAATCAAATAAAAATTTTACCTCGTTATAGGTGAGAATGTATATGGGTGGTTCACTCGAGAACATAAAAATGGAAAGCAAAACCAAGCCCATGATTGTAGTAGTGATAGACAACCTCCGATTTTGGCTTTATTTGGTCGCGTCGCCCTGTACATCTCCCGGTACAATGTTGCCAACACGACAGACCCCCAATTAAATTCACCAACTGCTCTAAAATAAACGAGTTTCAGCAGCCACCTTAGATGTACGAGGTTTCGTGACAAGTCCTGCATCAGATAACCTCCAATCATCTCAAGAGTATATGCTTGAGCATATCGTATTCTTTCAACTTCAGTCAAATCATTCCTCGGCTCCGGGAATATGTCTCATAACCAGCCCATCTCAATCTGACCTCCGTAAATATTATTTGGAATCACACCCAAAAGATCGTAAAATATGGCTCCCCAATCAGCAGATTGAACGGACCCGGTGAGTGTGGACCCATCCACCGGCAATCCTAGTTGTAACTGGACGTCCTCCAAAGTGATAGTACACTAATGTGTGCGTCTTGGGTCTCCACCTCTCTATTAATGCGCTGATGAGTTTCAGTTCCAACTTGCACCCCCGGCCTACAGTGGCCGTGTGCCAAAAACCCGCTTCCCTCAAGTAATTTTCTATCAACGGTGATGGCAGACCAAACATATTATGAATATAACATTGTAACACCTGATCTACAGACTGTTATAAAAAATTATAAAATAAAAATTAATTAAAATTACATAAATGAAAAAATATTAAATAATATTCAAAAATTAAAATTAATTAAAATTACATAAATAAAAAATATTAAATAATATTCAACATTTAAAATAAACCGTTACCATTTTCATTTGTTTGACAGAGATATGTTTGTGATCGAGACAAATTAATTCCCCGGCCATTGCTAACACGATCAAATATTTTTGAAATTATAAAAAAAAAGATAATTAAAAAATAAAGTAAATAACTAATTATAAAGAGCTTTGAGAAATTTAATGAGAAACTTGAGAGCTTTAGGGAGAATTTTTAGAGATTTTTGGCTAAATTTTGAAGAAATTAAGTGTGAAATATAAGAAGGGGGTTTTATAGTTTTTTTTTACCGTTGGACCCCCCTAACGGTCAAAAAAATTCAAAAAAAAAATAGTTGTTGCTGCCAGCAAAGTACGCCCCTGGGGAGCGCTTTGCTGGATTTTCCCCCTAAAACGCGGCCACGTAGGCGCGTTTTGCCAGAATTGGCCCTTTTCTATAAGTAATGTGTTAATTAGCCCATTTCCGTAATTTTGTTTGGAAATGAGCCTTTTTGAGTAAATGAGTCTTAAGTATTAATTCAAAAAAAATATTAAAAATGAGCCATAAAAAATTTTAGAAGAATCTGTCAAAATTTTTTAAATAGAATTATTTTATATAAAAATAAATGGATCTCTGCACCTACTAAAACCTATAAATCTCTACTCTTTTTATTTTCTTTCAACGCTTATCACTTTACTATCAAATTTCTTTTAGCCTCTCACTCTTTTTGGAATTTTTATAAGATAGGTATTCAATCTTTCAATACTTTCATGTTGGTCTCCCTAATTTGATAACAACTCTTCTTCTTCTTCTTCTTCTTCTTCTTCTTTTTCATGTTTTATTAATTAATCTCTAGAAAATTAGGATTGTAACTTTTGTTATGGTAGATTAAGATTTTTATGTGAGAGTTATGTATTGTTTGATAAACTGGAAACTCAATTACTGAAAAATAAGTATTAAAAATTTAATTATTGAGTTTAAGTTATAAAATATATTTGATATATTTCTTAACAGAATTAAGTATAGAATATGACTAAATTGTTTGATAAATGTAATTTTTGAAAATTTAAAGGTAAAGTTTTTAAAAATAATGCTAAAAGAAATAAATGAAAAATTCTACCTTAATGATAATCAGCTCTTTATCCACTTATCATTTTACACATTCTTTTTAATTTAAAAATCCTATAAACATGCTTAAAATATTAAATCACTGGATAAATGAGTGTAATCTTTTTTAATATTTAAGCCAACAAGTTATTAAAAAAAATCTAGAAACTCTAAAAATATAAAAAAAATTAAATTTTTTTGAAGGAATCTAAAAAAATAAAAATTCAAGATTAATTATATTTTTTAGGACATTATGGATTTTTTTTAACTTACATTTACTCAAGTCTCTCCTTAGAACAAACCACTCATTCATTCAACTATTATTTGATCAAAGAAAACACTCATTCAACTATTACATAAAATAATCTAATTTTTTTAATGTATATAATTAAGATCCAAAAATAAAACATGTTTTCATTCCACTGCAGTAATTTGTTTGGTTGCAGCTTTAAGAAGATAAATTAGCTATTGAATATTCATGCTTTTAAAAAGCTTGCTATCAAAATGCATCAATCAATTAGGCCAATCATATACTTGGACTAATTTTTTTATTAACTTTTAATTTTTAAAAGTTTTTAATTTTAATTTTAAATTTTTTTATGTTTCATATCATTTATAATTTTTTATGAACTTTAATATAGTTTTAGAATTTTTCAAAATTATTTTAGGAATTTATAATTTTTTTAAGGATGTTTTTGGGTGAGGAATTTGTAGAAGGGATTTTACTTGTATCAAAATTTTCAAAATTCTAAAATTGAATTTATTTGCCTAGGTAAATATATATTTAGAGATTTTTGAAATTTTTAAGTAATTTCAAGAGAGAATTTTAATAGCTTAAATTTCTTTTTCGGATTCCACCTAAATAGGTGATTTTTCAAAATTTCTCTTGATTTTATTTAATTTAATACACATGATCTTACTATAAGATAAAAACTTAAGCTTCAAAAATTATTTTTATTTAATTATAATATATACTAAAACTATTTATAATTTTTTACAAATATAGTGATATCCATATTGAATATTTTTTATATTATTTATTTTTAATATAATTATTATTCTTTTATAATTTTTTTTAAAATTTCAGTAACCTATTTTTTTCTGTTGTTTATCCAAACAAAGCAATTGCAAATCTTAGCATTTTAAAAATCTCAAAAATTTCAAAATTCTTCATCCAAACACACTCTTAAAGTTATTTCAAAATTTTTTAACATTTTAAAAATATTATGATTTAAATATTAAAATCCCCTCATAAAATAATTTTAAAAATTAAATTAAACCCCAAATGAAAACTACACTTATTTGCCGTATAGTCATTTTCTATGTTAATTGTCACATGATTATTTAATGGACCATCTTATTTGCCGTATAGTCATTTTCTATGTTAATTGTCACATGGTTATTTAATGGACCATCAAGGGTTTGAACGGAGAAATCAATTTCAAAAGTTTAATTAATTGCGAAATTTCGATTAAAATTTCAATTGAGTGCTGTTTTGGTTAGGCTTAATTCATTTTTTTTATTATTTAAAATTTTTTTTATCATTGAAGAAAAAACTCGTTTTATTGCTTCTCACCTTTTAGAAAAATGAAATGTTATTTGTCCTAGTATTGAAACTTATAACATTTCATTTTTCTAAAAGGTGAGAAGCAATATAACATGTCCTAGTATTCATACTTGTATAGTGAGTAAGTTATTTGTCCAAATAAAAAAAGTGGTTCGAAATTTAAAAGATTTTTACAAAAAAATTTAATCAGAAAAATAAATTTAAACAAAAAAAATTATACGGAAACCGCCGAAGCTTTAAACTTGAAAGCCCAAACCTCAAAATTTATAAATATTATATTTTTTGAAATTATAATATTTTATTTCTATATCACATAAAAATTTCGAAATATATTCATATGTATATTTTTTTAACCATATGTTTAGTATAAAAATGGAATGAAAGAAGACAAAAAAGAAGGCAAAACATTCCAGAGTGAGCAAATGGGGAGTGAAGTTCAATATTTCTCTTTATTTCTTGTTAAAGGGAGAAAAATATACATATTTTGTGAACATTTGGCTGTCTGTGTACATCTATTATTGCAAATTGGCAATCAATAGCTTGAGTTACCCCCAAGAAAAACACTTCTGAATTTTGATCCAACGTTTTCGTAAGAAATTCATTCTTCCTCTTCCAAATTCCCATGTATCATGTTTTGATGAAATATTTGGAATCTTTGGAGTAAATATTTTATTTTCCAGGGAGCAGGCGGCACATTGCAGTCGACGTGGGTCCTCTTTGCCTTCAATTATTGGTAATTAATGTTCAAATTTTTGTTGATATTTGGTTTCTTTTCATACATCTAGCTAAATGGTAGACTCCACCGACGTCGTTTATAATTTTCATGCCATGTTGATCGTGCGCAAGCTTTCCACTTACTTGTCCACATTCTTCTCATTAGTTTAATACAAGGACAATTATTTTATTTTATGGATCGATTTTTGGCATATCGGTGATATATTCTTTTTAATTTTTGTATCCTTTCAAACATATCGTGCACAAACTAAAACTCAATTAGTTATATTGGTAAGTTTTTAAACTTTAATAAGTGTAACATATAATTTTCCATATTTCATTATTAGGATTTGTTATACCTCCCCCAGCTTGGGACATGTAGCAGTATGGCAGGTCACTTGAGGAACGCTTTTATCCATGAGGGATCAAAAGGCCTTCAAAAGTTTCGCCTTCTAATCTAGCTGCCTAGTCGAAAAGGAAGTACCTACTTAAAGAAGTTAACCACCCATTCCCTCTGGGAGGATACCACCATTTATTCCTCCAAGCACACGATCTTCTATTAAAAACGTGATTTTTTTTGTCACCAAATCCCCACACGGGTTTAACAACTCTGTACCATGAATCAGAAGGAATGACAAAATATGTCTCATTACAAATATCCTCGTCCCATCATGGGCATCTACCTTACACGTCCCACAATGATGGTTTGATAGCATATCCACCATGTTAATGCCACCTAACACGTGACCTCACCTACAAATAGTCCCTAACATAATGAAAAAGGGATCGACTTTCCAGCACTTTTGCATAAACTCTGCCATTTTAGTTTCAGTCTTCACTGCCTAGCTTCCACTCTTAACACTCTCTGGCTTTTCGTCCATACAAGGTGAACCGATCTATGTCAACACCTCCACTCCCTAATTCGTATCTCCTCCTTGTTGATCTCACACATCAACAATTGGTGCAGTGAGCGTGGAAAACATGACTTCTCAGTCTCAAACCGATGCTCCCACCATCCTAGTCAACTCTGCCAATCCAATTAGCTCTTTTGCTCTATCTGACACTATCATCCTAGCTAATCCTGGATCTTCTTCTAGCTTGAATGTCACTCCAAATCCTCCTTCTTAATCGATGAACCAACCCTTGTAGTATGTATATATTCTTTTACCACCTCTGTCCAGCTTATGAAAGTCCTAAATATCTCATTGAACTCTGGTCCAATTATCTCAACCCTACTAACTGTATCCACTCCCCCTGTAGTTTCGATCCCACCGGCCAGTGTAAAAGCTCATTTCTCCTCAGGTATATCCCCTAAAATCCCTATGGAACAAGTGGCTCTCTATTTGCAACAGGCCATTGCCTACCTTATTGCAATACCATCTCCATCAGTTGTCATTGTCGTTCCATTAGACCAAGGCTCTCACCAACAGCTTTCTAGGTCCAAACCCCATAATGTTGAAGCACAAGAAAAGTTGCGACGCTTGAAAGAGTAGTTATTTCAATAGGAGCATCGTTTTAAAGAACAACAAGAACAACGCCTCCTTGACCAATGAAACACTCAAAATGAACAACTAATAGTTGAATTATGAGCAGCTCGAGAGGTACCTAGACGGGAAGATCCTATCCACCAAGATGATGAAGCTTAATCTACGGTCTGCAGAGATAATGAACGTCACAACTCGAATGATCCATCTAGAAACAACAACCAGTTAATATGTCTCAGAATACCCATGGCAATAATAATGTTTCCTTAGAGGAGCAACTCAAGGATTTCAAAATGAGATACTATAATAAATGAAGGAAAAAAACAAACAAACAAATATATTTGGAACTACTCCAATGAGCCCTTCGCTCCTGAAGTATTGGCCAATCAGATCTCAGCTTTTTTCAGGTTCCTGAAATTCATGTACAATAGATCAAGAGACCCAAAATACTGCCTAGATTAATACAACAATCATATGAATATCCTTGAAGTCTTCGATGCTATTAAATGTAGGGTATTCTTCATTCTCTCTCTCTCTCTCTCTCTCTCTCTATCTCTCTCTCTCTCTCTCAAATAGACCTGTAGTGGTATTTATCATTGCCTCGAGAATCTAATTATTCCTTCAAGTAATTAGTAGGGCAGTCCATCCTAACTAACAAGACACTCTAACAGTCTTCTTCTTACTTGATGACCATCCACTAAGAGTAAATGAATCCCTTCGTGATTATATCTGACGTTTAATACGACCATCATGATAATTGAAGAGGTTACGAATGAATGGGCTATCCAAACCTTAATTGCTAGGACCACCCATCAGCATCTGAGGTACATTATAATCGTGAAACCACCAAACAAGCTATCCACCCTATATGAAATGATGCACAAGTTTTCAAAATGAGATGAAGTAGAAAAAGCTCGTACAAACTATTTTACAACCACCACTAAGCAACCCAATCCCTCATGGCATTCTCAATGGTGTTTTCAAGGCTGTCAACAGCCAATGACCAATTATGGGGTAGACAACAAGGGACATGGGCAATACAACCTTTCAAATCAAAGAGATCAGTTGTGGGTTAATAATGTATATGCCTCCAACTGTCCATGACCCATCTAAGGAAATAGGGGAGGCTAGGATCAAAGGCCCAACACACTTATAATTAATAAAAAAACATACCACAAACTCAGCTTATCCTCGACCTAAATATTTAACCAATTAGAATACCAGGGGATCTTGGAAGCGACACCCTAACTACCACCCAACCAATACCATAACAACTCAAACCATCACTGCATATACCACAATGCCTTGGGCCATCATGTTGAACAATGTGCGCATCTGAAGAATGATATAGAATCGAAAAATTGGAAATGGAACTTAAATTAGTATCTAGCCTAAGAACATTATCAATTGAACATATATTATGAAAAGGAAGCAAGGCCATCCAAACCACACCGAGACAATAAGGGCAAATAGCTTGTCAAGGGTGTCATCGATGTTCTGATTGGAGGCAAACATGTAGAATAGATAGCTTCCAAATTCAAGCAAAAGGCGCATTTGAGGAGCACCATGTCTGTATTAGCCGTAGTGAAAAAACCCAAGACCTCCTCGTGGTAACTTCAATTTTTAGAGCCCAATGAATAAGATGTTATTAATGTTGAGTGAGACACTCCTCTTCTAGTTTTTGCTACCATTTTCTTATTCCAAGTAAAGAGAACTTTGGTAGATATGGGAAGTTCAGTGGACATTCTGACAGTAAAATCTTTCCATCAAATGGGCTTCAAGAACTCACAGCTAAATCCAACAAGCTCAGTCTATAGTTTTTCAAACCAACTTATTGTGGTTAAAGGGTCTACCATCCTATCGGTCATCCTAGGTGATGACAATCATACCATCAAGCAGAGTTCCTAAAGGTTGAACATCTAGTAGACTACAACACTATTTTTGGGAGGCTAATCATGATAATGGTAAAAATGGCGGTAGCCACATTTTGTATGATAGTCAAATTCCCTACCTAATTCAGAAAAGAGTTCACGGATTAGAAGATGACCCAAAAATATCGTATTTTTTTTCCTTATAGCTTACGTGAAAGAGCTCACCTTTTTTACCTCCATCTTCTGCCTATTGTACATATCATTCTCCACTAGGAGTAAATGTTATCGAGAGGACCACATTAGATCTAAAGAGCTTGAAAGAAAGACCAGATACCCAACTATTAAAGGTAAAGCCAGGAAAACTACAGAACCCATTCGCTTGTATCAAGAAGACCCCGAGAAAACCACTAAGTTGCTTCCACCCTCCCACTTGAGAAAAAAATCATTAAGTTACTTGTTAATAAAATCTTGAGATGTCTTCACGTGGACAACTGCAACATGTCCAAGATCCATCCATCTGTCCTTCAACATTCTTTGCGAGTAGATTCAGTGCTCACTCAATTAAACAAAACAAATAAAATTTTCTAACGAAAAGGTAACATCAACTAAGGAAAAAATAAAGAAGCTACTAGTAGTGGATTTTATCCAAGAAGTCACTTATCCTAAATGGTTCTTCAATGTGGTGATAATGCCCAAATCCACTACTAGTAGCTTCTTTATTTACATGGATTTTACAAAATTAAATAAAGCTTACCCCAATGATAGCTTCCCCATGCCTTCTATCGGTCAACTAGTAGACGCCTCGATAAGTCATCAATTTATGAGCTTAATGGATGCATTATCAGATTATAATAAGATTTTCATGGCTGAAGAAGATCAAGAGAAGACAATGTTTATCAATTAAAATGGTCTTTTTTTCCCCATAAATAGAGTAACACATCAATTATCTCTTATAGGTGTTCATCGTTCTCCAAAGGTACAATATGAAACTCAATCTGAGCAAGTGAACTTTTGGGGTCAGAGCCAACAAATTCTTAGATTCATGATTTCCAACAGAGGAATAAAAGCTAATCTAGAAAAGATAAAACCATCCTAGAGATGAACCCTCTATAAAAACCTAAGGAAATTCAACAATTGACTGATCATATTGTGGCACTTAACCATTTCATCTTGGAGATGACAAACATATGATTCATGTTCTTCAAAGCTCTAAAAGGTACGTTTTAGTGGACCAAGAAGTTCCAACAACCTTTTGAGCAAATGAAGTAATACCTAAGCACTCTTCTGCTCCTAGCATTTCTGTAACACCCCTAAACCCGGCCCACGAGCCTTGACCGGATCTGGTATGTCACGGAGTAAAACGTTTTGAAAGATTAGGGTTAATAGTGGAAATCTAAAAATATTGCTGAATTTGTAAAACGGTGTTTGCTAAAACTAGGATAGGCTGGTTTGATAAACACGATTGAGTTGAAAACTTTTCCTTTTCCTTTGAAACCATGTGATCATTTAGATTTTTAGAAATATCGGGGCTATTGATAACTTGGTAAAATTGGCTACCCGATGGTAACGTCTTTGAAAACGCTGCATTTAGTACTTATTTTGAAAACGTTGCTTTTTATCGATCGATTTAATAGATTCATGAGTTCATTAGCAAAATAATAGAAATAAAGTAAAAGCAACTACTTAAACATACGAATAATAATAAGCGGCCATATTACAAACCAAACCAAAATTTAGTAAATAGTAAACTTTAACGGTACGAAATAAAATTTCAAAACCGAGGAACATACATGGCCGCCTCGAGTCCTCTCCGGCTCCGTCTCCGCGATCTACTCACCTGTAAAAATAGTAGAAAAGGGGGTAAGTCACCAAGACTCAATGCATAGCTATTACACATGTCTCCACATATGGGCTTGGCCCATATCCACACAGTCCATATACATGAATATGCAATTATGAAGTGAATATGCAATTATGAAACCCAACTCATCCTAAGTCCATCCGTTACTCCTACCTTAGCAGACTCCCTGCTCAAGGCTGTGGCTAATCCACCGTGGCCAAGCCACCGATCACAAAGTGATCCACATATCTTACCTTGGCAGACTTACTGCTCAAGGCCGTGGCAGAGCCACCGATCCCATAGGGATCCCACATATCAATCAGTCCACGGTGATGCACACAGCTATCAACCGCCGAGATGGGCACTCAGCCAACACCTCCCTTGATGAAGCACATAGCTAACATCAAGCACTAATGTAGCACGGAGCTAGCATTAGACCACGCACATAGCGTACCCATTCCTCCAATAGTCACATCCCAAGTCCCATGCATGTATATATGTACCATGGCAACATATTACTGAAACAAATATACATCACATGCCATTACATTTTTATACACTCATCAATAATCATTTATAACACTGAAAGGTTAATACCATAACCACTCACCTGATTATTCGATCACCCACCTTGGGCATCCATCATCTTAGCCCTTATTTCGGCTAACATGCATAACATATACATTTACAAATAACACATATAAACAAGCAAGAGAACAGTGCGATAACCCCCATTTTCTACTATTTTTACAGGTGAGTAGATCGCGGAGACGGAGCCGGAGAGGACTCGAGGCGGCCATGCATGTTCCTCGGTTTTGAAATTTTATTTCGTACCGTTAAAGTTTACTATTTACTAAATTTTGGTTTGGTTTGTAATATGGCCACTTATTATTATTCGTATGTTTAAGTAGTTGCTTTTACTTTATTTCTATTATTTTGCTAATGAACTCATGAACTGTTAAATCGATCGATAAAAGCAACGTTTTCAAAATAAGTACTCGTATGCGTTTTCAAAGACGTTACCATCGGGTAGCCAATTTTACCAAGTTATCAATAGCCTCGATATTTCTAAAAATCTAAATGATCACATGGTTTCAAAGGAAAAGGAAAAGTTTTCAACTCAATCGTGTTTATCAAACCAGCCTATCCTAATTTTGGCAAACACCAATTTACAAATTCAGCAATATTTTCAGATTTCCACTGTTAACCCTAATCTTTCAAAACGTTTTACTCCGGGACATACCAGATCCGGTCAAGGCTCGTAGGCCGGGTTTAGGGGTGTTACAATTTCCCTCTCTTAGTGATACTCTTCAAGTCTACTTAGCAGCATCAGATGAGACTGTAGTAGCCATCTTGGTAAAAAAGGTCAATGTGCAGCAACGTCTAATCTATTATGTCAGTAGGATCCTTCAAGACGAATAAATGAGCTACTCTCATGTAGAAAAACTGTCTTCACTCTTGTAGTAGTTTCGACAAGGCTTTGCCCGTACTTCCAAGCCCATTCTATTGTTGTGTTATCTGATGAACCACTCAAGGACATACAGGGAAAAGTCAATACCTTCAGAAGAACGATAAAATTGAGTGTCAAGCTTGGTGAGTTTGGACTAAATTTTTTTTTCTTTAAAAAGCTATCAAAGTCCAAGCTTTAGCTAACTTTATAGCCAAGTGTTCCTTTTCTAAACCTTTCACCATAAGTGACTCATCCAATAACCCAAATGCTATTTCGATTGGAGGCCCATCCTTCAACACACACTTAATACAAGAGAAATCTTACATTTTTCACGTAGATGGTTCCTTAGGCAAATGTAGCTCTAGAGTTGGAGACCTACTCGTTGACCCTAAGATGATGCGTGGCATTATAACCTTTTTTTTCCTTCTCTGTGACCAATATCATTGTTGAGTGTGAAGCTCTTGTGGCAAGCTTACAATTGGTTTGCAAATTGAAAAGTCTGAATCATTTAAGTACACACAGACACCCAACTAGTAGCCAAGTAGATTCAAGGAGAATATGAGGATAAAGAACCCACATTGGTCAAGTATTACTCTTTGGTCATGGAATATAGTAAAGTGTTACAATGAAACACTCCGAGAAGTATTCCGAGGATTGTACCCAAGGGAGGTTGAATTGAACTAAAATTGATTTTCTCCACTAACAAGGCTAAATAGTAATAATCTAAAATTATATTACAAGAAACCAAAATAAAAGTAATTAATCAAAATAACATAAATTAACTAAAATTAAAGACAACCAATTAACAATTGAAATTAATCCAATAAACTAGGTAAAATATTAACTCACTTCAGTGTTCCTAATTGACTTCAGAACTCAGGTTTTATCGAGTTAGCTATTAATTAACTAGTTATTATCTCTCGGTCTCTAACTAATTAACTTATCGACCAATACACACTTATCTCTCGACCCCAATTTCTTGACTGGGTTAAATTATGATTTACTTGGTAAACTTATCTCTCGATCTCGTTTATCCTAAATTACTTCCAAGGATCATTACTCCTTGGGTTTAATCACACAGAATTTAAGCTAACTAGCTTAGACTCAAACCCTAATTCTTCCGTTAATTATTCTCACATCCACTCGCTAATCTCCCTAAGGAAACTAACCATTCATGGATCTAGATGCAGTTATCCCTAATTTCATATTTAACATGCAAAGTTGGTCTCCAATTTGGACGATTTTGTAATCCAGCAAAGCTATCAGACCTGTCCAGAATAAATCAACAAGTTAGAGGACCAAAGAATAAAATTTATCTAATTTAATTAATTAATTAAAACCCAAATTATTAATGAAATATTTTAAAAATGAATTATTAAATATAATTTTATATTTTATTATTTAATTTAATCACGCATGGCCCATTTTATGTCTTAAAAATATAATATGTTCAAATTAATATAAAATAAGCCATTTATTGCATGGAAACTATATAATAAAGCATAAAATCACATTTTAATAATTTCTATGTCCTAATTTCATATTTTCACATATTTCATTAATTTATGAAACAATTACTTAGTTTTAACAATGAATTTAAGTAAAAATGTGATAAATTACATAGGAAAAATCATATATATTTTTTCGTTTACAGGGGTATACATAGAAATTGCTATTTTTTTTGCTTTGAATTGTTATCTTCTTTGATTTGGTATGTTTGTGTGTTTATTTTTATATTTTAATAAAAAATTATAAAAATTCCAAAAAAATTAAATTTTCTTTTTCATTTTTGAATTTTTGCATGGTGCTTGAGCATGATGATTGTAAGATTATTGGTATTGGTACGATGATGTATTTGATTTTCTAAAAAACATAATGATAGTGGAATTTTATTCTTTTTTGAGTTTAGATTAATTAGTTCATTTAGTTATATTATGTAATAGAGTAGAGGTGGTCACTTTAAGTTGAAATACCTGAATTTTATATCATATGATGAATAGATGTGTGGATGGATGTATATACTCATGTTTGGAATTTTACATCATTCGTGGAACTGTAAATAGAGGCATGTTTCAGATTTATATGTGTTGAAACATCTAGGGATGACCTAAAGGCATTGTTTGCATTGCTAGAGCCAAATGAATTACCTTTTATATGCTATATTACCCCTAGTTTTTGTTGGATTTGATGTCCTAAGTGTAGTATTTTTGTCTATGTACACATATATTTTTTCGAACAGATTGGTTTAATACAATGATCCATTAATTACATTAATACCCTTTGTATATCATCTTAAATGGTTTTTGCTTACAAAACAAAATGGAAGCAAATATTAGCTTATTGTTTATCTAGTGTTTAACAAATACTAAGTGGTATTTCATGGTAGGATCCAAAAAATCGATTGAAAAACTAATATGTCGTCTATTAAGTCCAATTGGAGATATGCTTTTTCTTGAGCATCGGAGCGGATGACTCTTAGAAGATAGAGACATAGATGTGACTGATTGGACTGGCAGTACATCGAACAGGACCCAAGTAGAATAGATCCTGAATTCATTTATGGATTTATTCACTTTTGACGTTCATAGTGTGGCATACATTAATCTTGAGTGGATGATGGACTATGTATGCGTGTCTCGTACACTTTGATATAAGTAAAAGCCTGAGTTCAAATAGATAAGGAATCGAAAGCTGGTGCATTGGGTATATGACTTCTACAATATGTAGCATTATTCATAATAGTGGAATTCATATCCCCAAGAAATAAGTAAATAATATCCTCTCATTGGCATTACATTATAGATGAAAAGTAAACGTAGCCACGAGTTGTTTGTTTTTGTGATGAATGACTTAAGTCCTATTTGATAGTAATTAGCTTTTCACGAAGGAAGATGCAATAATTACCATAAGATAAAATAGGATCATATTGGGGGAACAAAGTTATCCCAAAAAGATTAAGGATATCCTATGAGGGCAACACACTTATGACAAGGTCATTGGATGAGCACTATTTGAGTAGCTTTCTTAATAGTATGTAATTGGGGAGAGCTCAGTCACGATGCTATAGTGGAATGACTTCTTAATAGGCGAAAAGCTAGAACTTAATTATAAATCATTTAGGCTCTAATTATATATGTCCAATTGATCCCTCCGTTAGCTTGTTGAAACTATAAATGAATTGCATTTAGACTCAAATGAACATAAATGGATAAAAATAATAAAGTTAAAGAAATGAGTTACATTCGAAAAATGAATGTGGTTTTTCACTACGCATGAAAATGGTCTGAGATGTAATTTAAGTTTTTTGGAATTATTATTCCATTAAATAATTGAATTTTGACATTGGAATTAAATTAATTGGTCATGGGAATCTGTTGAATATGAAAACTAAATATATTTTCTCATAAATTCTTTTACGATAAAGTTGTCATGACTTTAACGGGATTAGAATTGAGTTGAGAAAATTATTTAATTAAAAAATTAATTAATTTAAATTAATTTAATAAATAATATTTATTTTAGAAAATATAAGAACATATACTGGATTGGATTAAATTATAAAGTACAAGGTTAAAATACAGGAAGCAAATATAATTCGACCCAATACAGGAGAGGCCCAAAACCCCTCATAACAAGCATGAGGGGCGACAACCCTAGTATAATTAACTAGGGTTAGCTACCCTTTTCTTCTAGTAGAACTAGAGGACTTATTTTTCTATTAGATAAGTATTCTTTGTATTCTACTAATTCAACAAGGATTCTTCTATTTCTCTCTATAAATAGATGGCACTAGTAGAGCCATTTACAAATAAGTTATACATAACTTTTGAGATATTGTTATTTTGCCAAAAATAGTGAGAATTTATTTCTAAGTATAAACTTTATTTTCTGGGAATAACAATTCTATTGGTTTCTATTAAGAAAGAAATTTACTTTCTTACTGAAAGTAAGAAAATTGTTTCTGGTTTTGTGTTTGATTCTTGATTGTTCGAGCACACACTCGAAATGATTAATGGTACGAGAATAATGGAGAAAGTTGTTCGGTTGAAAATCAAGAACTTCTAGGATCCGTCTCACACAAAGCACAAGTACTTTTGGGAAAAGTTCATTACTATAAATATCACAATCTGGCTCAATTTTCTAAATTTTAATTTTCTACTGTGATAGAAAATCATTTTTAAATTGGAGTTTTTCCAACAGTTCTTACTAGAGGAACATGAAGAGCAACTCCAAGTAGAGTCTTAGAGGTAGAAACCCCGGATGGGCCCTCATAAATGCTCACAAGGGTACCAGAATGAGAGTTGTTCTCCCCCACCCTTCCAGTCATAACAATTGTGTTCTAAGTGGCACGTTCAAGACCGACTGGTTCACGAATAACAAGGGTTCCAAGTCTAGGTTGAGTTTTCCCTTAGATATGTCTGTTCTTTGTTCTTGCTACTGAACCCTCAATCTCCCCACCGAACCTTTTAAGTCTAACCCAAGAAGCACCACTTGCCTCAGATCAACTATACAAGATAAGAATTGACTTAACAAGTCCACCATGAGTCACAATAAAATTTGAAATAACATTACCAAAAGTGTCTTCATTGGAAACATGGTAATCTGTAACGTGCAGCTGACGATCTTCATAAAGTTGAGGTATTTTTGCGAGCATACCATCCGAGACTTGCCACTTCCAATTCATTAGATTACAATAACGAGTGATATAATAAATAAGCTTTCTTTTTACCCCTAAAGAAACTTCACTACTTGAGAGTTTGAGTAGAAATGAAAGGCATATACGACCTATGGCCAATTCTAGTCATTTCATAAACCTTCTAAAAAATTTTGTGTCTTGTACCTGCAAGCTCCCCAATCTTGAAGAAAAAATTTAAACACTCTCCGTAGTATGATTTCAAGCGAGAGCACTAATATCCCCTTCCAATTCATCAAGTTATATTGGTAAGTGGCCCCTTAACTAATCAACAACCGCATACAATACATGCATTTGGCAGTAAAGGGTCGTTTCCACTTAATTGGGAAGTTGAACTTTCTGCCAAACTTTAATTCTACAAGTATATACTTGCAATAGTAAATACTAATCCTAGTCGCTTCCCCAAACAATATATTCTCCATCTTCAATTGGGTTTCTTGTAGGCAGAATTTGAACAATCCTAGGATTTTCTCTTCGTTTATCTCCCTTAAATAGTATAGGTATCAAAAGACATGCACATATGGATAAGTACCTTTCTTTCGGGACAGAATGAAGTACCCCACCATCAACCATCAGGAGGTACTTGTCAACTGCCTGAGTGCCACATTGAAATAAATTAGCATGTCTTGCATAAATTTAAGGAAAGGGAGTGTAAACCTCACTTCGAACAAAATTAGTAAGAGGTAGAAGTTGAGCCTCCCACTGATATAGTTGGGACCAAACACTTCACTCAAGCGATGGGTGCCTTCCAAAATGCTAAAGACATACTTATAATGTTTGTCATTCAACCCCCGACTCTTCAATAGCCTATGCATATCCAATTTTGTCGTGCTACACAAATAGCTAAGGCTTGCCAATGGCCCGTCTTTCGTCCTGGCAACCTGCCTGATAATAACCTTTCGTTCCTTCATCGCCTCCCTCAGTGGGGCATCTCTAGACTGACTCTCAAGCTTTACTACTTAGCTTCCACTCTTGACACTCTCCTGCTCTCCACCCAAACAGGGTGAACTGGCTTGTATCAACACCTCCACTCCCTCCTCTGTATCTCCTCATTGTTGATCCCACACATCAATAGGTTTAAATACCAAAAAAGCCCTCACAAGAAAAATTAAGCTCCTAATTGGAAACTAGAATACAATTAATTGAACCCTTAATCGAAAGTTAGTAATCAATTGAACTCTTGAAATATAATTTTACATTGAAGTCATTAACGGGTCATTAAGTGGTGACATAATAATTAACATGATAGTTGATGTAGCAATTGACATGGAAAAATGATGATATGGCAATTAAAATGGCATTTGACGTGAAAAATGTTGGCGTGAAGGGTTTAATTGGTTTTTAAAATTATTTTACAAGAGCTGAAATGATTTTTTAAATTATTTAAGCCTAAAGATATTAAAATACTATAACAAATTTAGAAAAATATAAATATTATAAAAATAAAGGAATTATAGAAAATTTATAAAAGGGTTAATATGTGGTTTACCCCCTGAACTTATCCAAAAGTACCTTGTTGGTACCTGGACTTTCTTTGCACCTAGTCAATACCTGAACTTGTGTTTCGTCACTTAAATTGGTACCTCTACACTAACATTGTTAGTTAATGTTAACGTGGCCTTGATAACCAATCCATTAGTGACACGTGATAGCCTCTTAGTATGTCACATGGCAGATATAGATTTCAAAAATTTAAAAAAAAACTTTAAAAATATATAAATTAATAAAAAAAAGTATAATTTTGTTTCACATCAAGAATGAACCTTAAAAAAATCATATATTCTTTCATTAATTTGTGCTTTTCACATGGCATATTAAGAAGCTATCTTGTGTCACCATCAAATTAGTTATCAATTCCACATTAGCACAAACTAATAGTGTTAGTGTGGAGGTACTAACCTGGGTGATAGAATACAAGTTCAAGTACCAATTAGGTCTAAAAAAAGTTTAGGTACTAACTAGATACTTTTAGACTAATTTAGGGGTAAGCTATATATCAACCCTGTATAAAAATTTATTAAATTTATTAAAATGTTATAATTAATATGAAAAAAAATTTAAAAACGTTATATTTTTTTAGGAATTGTAGGAAAGTTATTAAAGAAACAAAACTATATAAAATTTATAAAACTTGCTAAAAACCTTATATAAATTATTTAAAAATTATAAATATATATATGTATATATGTTATTTTCAAGTTTTGCACTGTTTAGTTTTGATAATAAAGAAACAAATAGCTTGAAGTGTGATGATAATTGAACTTGTACGGGGTGTAGAGTGAGAGGTTTGAGTGACAGCAAGTTTAGAATTTGGTAGCTTAAGGTGACAACAAGTTTAGAAATTATTAAAATATTATAAAATTTAAGAAAATTATAAAAATAGAAAATTGTAGAAAATTATACTATCGCACCCATGATGTGGGTGAACGAAAATATTTTATATTAAAAATATATATTTATAAAAATATATTAAATGATTATTACTGCAGTGAAAAGAGATTTGTTGGTCTTGTGTTCGATTCCCAAATGATATTTTTCAATTGTTTTATTTGTCGGTTTCATAAAAGTATGAAAAGATGAAAATACCCTTATAATAATATTAATTACCCTTTAAAGTAAAGTATTTTAGTAATTTCACAATTGAATTGGTGTTGAGTTGACTTGTGACACAAATTCAGTGAGCCACTTTATATACAGTAAATATAAATATACAAATGATGAAGATAATAAATTGTGCATATTAAAATAGAAATGTATAAAATATATCAAAATGAAACTTTGGTTAAGTGGTAAATTTAAGATTTGACCAATACAATTGGCATGGGTTGAAATCTCATCGTATGTTATTTTTATTTTTATTGGATTTTGTTAATATAAAAAGGCTAAAGTACTCGCAAATAATATTAACTTATTTTAAATATGGAAAGTCATTTTTGTAATTTTTCTAATCAAGTTGGTGTTCGATTGACTCGTAACATCAAATCTATGAGAGCTTAAATAATAGTATAGGAATGCAATTGATTGAGGTAATAAAATGTGCATAATAAATTTTAAATGTATAAATAAAATAAAGCTTTTGTTAATTGTTAAATTTAAATTTTTTCTAATGAAATTGATATGAGTTCAGATATAATAATATACATATTTTTATTGTTTTTTTAATTGAAGAGATTAAAAAGTCATTTTTTGTAATTTCCCTACTTAAATTGATGCTCGATTGACTTATGACATCAATTTAGTTAGATATTTTATTAATAGTATAGATTATTAAATATTATTAAAAAATTTAAAATACTATTCCTTTTTATAAATTTTAATAATCTAGTTGTTAATAAATTCTTAATCATTTTTATTGTTCTTAATTCATTTATTTTATAATGTTTTTAATAGTTTTTTATTATAAATTTTCTATCATTTCTAAAAATCCATTAACAACTGGTAAAAAATTAAAAATTAATTAAATACTTATAAAATAATTTTAAAAAATTAAATAAATCAATTAAACCGGAATCATCAATTCTCTATGTTAACTACCATACAATCATCATACAAGCTACCAGATTATTATTCGACGATTCATCAAGAATTTTAATGGAAAATTACATTTTAAATGTTCAATTGATTCTAACTTTCGATTAAGGGTTGAATCGGTTGTGGTTTTTTATTAAGGTTTAATTAACTTTTTAATTATTTTACTTTGAGAATTTTTAATATTTATTTATTATTATATTGTGAGTGGCTAAGGAGTAAGGTGTAGGGGCCACAGGTGTCGGCAGGAACGTGCTGGACTGTTTGGCCACGTTGGCAGGCACGCCGCCGACAGCAGAGCTCCACCGACAGTCCTCTTTGCTTGTGTTATTCACAGTTTGGTTACTGTTTTCAGCTTAATAAATCTTTTCCTTTCATTTCTATTGGGCATTTAATGGGGTTCGGTAGGTCCATTCCTGATCGTGAGGTTTACTTCTTTTATTAACAAAATTTTACGTCAAAAATAAATAATAATAAAAACAATGTTATAGTTCTTATTTAAATTATACTAATATAAATAAAACATAAATTATTTTTGTTAAAAGTTTTAAAGGAGAATATGATATACATTAAAAGAAAATTGAATACATGAAAGTAATATGCTATTGATTGTGTATATACCATTTTAGTTATTGTTATAATTTATAAGCCTTCTATTTAAAAAATTATTAAAATTATCTTTTATTATTTAAAATAATGACGTTCAATTGAGTTGGTGTTACATGTCAATTTAATATCAACTTAAGTTTAATGAGATTTTTTTTTAAGTTACTGCTCTCTCTATAATTCAATTGTTAAATAAATTTTTTATAACTATATTTTTAATGTTGAATTTTTCTTTCACCACGATAATAACAATTTTGACATTTTGATGATATGTTAAATAATGCTATATAACAAGCAGACATTTTAACGTGTTATAGAAAAATGATAATACAAGCTACAAAATAATTGGGGTGCATTTAATATTCTTAAATACATGTATTTACCTATTGAAGTTTATTTTTACTAGTAATTTAAAATAATTTTCATACGTATTGTATATATGTTACTATTATTGGTCTCAAACCATATGCTTTATTTTTTATTTGATATTATATATAAATTCACACTTGTATTTTAAATACATAGTGCCTGCAAGTATACATGTGTGACAGAATTACTAATTATTCTTTAATATTTAATTGAATTTGTGTCACTTATAAATTAAATCCTAATTTAATCGAGAAATTATCAAAACCCGAAATATAAGCATGATTTAGTTTGAACTTAAGATATCAAGCCGTTCAATATCTCAATTTTATCATTTCAATGTCAAAATTGATTTTATTTAAAATAGTAGTGATCTAATTTATTAATAAACGAAGTTGATTAATATATATATAAAAACTAGGTGAAAAGCTGTATACAAAGATCACATAGAAAATATTATTGATGATACAAGTATGAAGGGGAACAAGTACAACTACATTCTTTTGTTAATTATTTGGAAGATGTGATTTCATGTTGATATATCTAAATAGCTGGAGTCGACATTCATGTTCCTCACTTGTACACATTGAATGCTTTTCCGGTGGCGTGGCACCGCCGAAACAACCTCACTAGGCCTACATTCCTAGACAACAAAACTGGATTCTAGGGTAAACCTGACCAACAAAAAGCCTTACCCTCCCTCCACAACATCATTAATTATCGGTTCAACATTCATAACATCACCAATAGAAACTGACCCCAGAAAATGAAATTGCCAAAGCAAAGTACATAAAGAGAAATCAAGTCTGACAATTAGGGTCCCATTTTATACGAGAAAATAAAAGGAATGTCATTCCCATATAATGATAGGATTAAGGTTTACCCACAGCTCAAGCATAGAATATTTATGGATACAAATGGCAAACAAATTGTAGAGGAACACGATGTGTATTGTCCAAAAGAAGTTTCTTTTTATATATGTCAGAAAACTTCTCAAATTTGTCAGTTCATCCACCTACTAATAAACAGAATAACATACACGATTCATACAGTTCTACTTTTTTCTCAGTTAACACCCCCATGTCTACTGAGCATTCTATCTTAACCTGACAGCAGCATTCATTTGATGATGAAACCCACCAGAACTATACATGTGCCCTTGGTGATGCCCCATCATCATACCTCCATACATCCCTCCTCCCCCATCAAATCCACCGCCACCCGAACCAACTCCATCTCCACCAACACTCCCTCCGCCGCCGCCGCCGCCGCCACCACTTGCCCCTCCGGAAGAGCCACCACTAGCTCCATCTTTTTCTCCCCTTCCCATACTGCTCTTCTCGCCTTCCATCTCCCTATACTTGAGCAAATAAATCTTCAAGGGCTCTACATACTCTTCGAATCCTAGCGTCATCATGGCCCAGAGCAAATCATCGCCGTTGATGGTCTTCCGCTTTTCACGTTGACACTTATCGGAAGCTTCACCGGTGATGAAACTGATGAACTCGGAAACGCATTCCTGAACCGTTTCTTTAGCGTCTTTGGATATCTTAGCGTTAGGCGGTAGCGCCTTTTTCATGATTCTGCTTACGTTCGCAATGGGTAAAAACCTGTCTTGCTCACGGCCCGATGCTTCGCTGTGGGCGTTTCCGCCGTTGTTGTTCTGTTCCCCCGACTCATCGTCCGAATCCGCCATCAAAATATGAAGAAAACCCCAGACAACTTTTCTATAAAATTAGAGGGTAAATTGGGGTTTTGGGGATGGCAAGATAGGGATTTCACCGGTGGCTGTTGGGCGGAAGCAAGAGGAGATTCCGAGAAAAGAGGAAGGGAGAGTAGGATACAGAGAGGGGGGGGGCTTGTTATGGCCCGTTGGATAGATGGGGGTAATTATCCATCGGGGATTACACGTGGTTGGATATGAACCGTTTTATGGATAAGAGTGGACTAGGAAGGTGGAATTTACTTCGTTGGATTACGTTTGGGCCCATGGATCAGACGGCTCAAAATGATACACGTGGTGGTGAAATGAAAGAAAAGTGGGTTTTTGCATTTTTCGTAGCACGAGAAGAGAACTAAGAAAGGAGAAGTATCTACATGCGGCGGCTGCTGGCTAACTTTGGCTTAATGGAGCTATATACATCATCCTTCAGGCATACGTGGCAGATTACGAACCTTTGATGTTGTATTTGCATGATAGCAGAGCTGGAAACTCTTTTTTTTTTTTTGGACAATTTTTTTTATGTGAGGGTAAATTATAATATTCAACCAAAAATTATAAAATGGTTATTTAATTATATTTTTTTATATTTAACTATAAAAAGTTAAAAAAATATCATTCGATTGTTCAAGTCAGTCTTTTTTATCACTCAATTATTTTAGAATTTTTAGTGTTTTATTTTACGTTAATTATTTAGTGATAAAAAAGATAAAATTAAGTAATTAAATGATTATTTTATAATTTTTTATAATTAGATGACAAATATATATAATTGAATAACTATTTTATAATTTTTTCATAGTTATATGACTACTAATGTAATTTGTGCTTTATTATATTAATAGATTAGTGTTTATTTTCATGAGCAAGATGGCATTATTTTCATTTCTTCTTTAGAGAATGAATTTAAATCTTGAATAAGATGTTGGATGCGGTCTTATCCCTTAATTAAGCAAATATGTGATGGCCAAGCGGGCATTAATATGTGGTTTTAAGGTTAATAATTAAGCCCATATGTACAATTAATGTCCGAGAAGCGGGTAATGGGCTAAGTGGATCCCAAGTATTGTTTGTCTCCTTTCTCCATACATCATCCTTCCAGCCATACCTGGTATGCTCACAGCCTCACACTATGATATTTACAAATAAATTGATATAAAAAATGGTTTAAATTAAAATCATAAAGTTAAAACAGTTAAGAGTATAGTGACTTTATTGGCATTTTTTTACTTGGATCATTTTGATTGGCTTTCTATTTACAAATCATCTTTGGTTTTTACTTGAATTAATTTTAATTTTATTGAAAGTTTTTGTTTCAAATAAGACAAGAAAGAGAAGAGGTTGATTCAAAGCAACGAACCTTATCCTTATCTTTTCCTTGTCTCGCGAGAGAATTTTGAAGATGATGAAAAGTTGTTTTATAAAAGTTTTTTTTTTTTTTTTTTTTTAAATATTATGCAAAATAATTTATGAAGATAGAATCAATATTTAAATTGATGATTAATCTTATCTAAAGGATGGATGATGAGGACTTGAATAGAGCTATAATAGGAAACATTGCCTTCCATGTTGGGCGTGCTTGCGGAGTGCATTTAACTATTTTATTAGGATTTATTTAGAAAGTTTTATGATTTGTATTTGAGGTTATTTTAGGGTGAGTGTGATTGTAATAATTGGACATATTTATTAGGATTGTAATTGATTCTTGTTATAAGGATAGATTGAGCTTTACTTAATAAAGTTTCAAATCCGTTGTTGAATAAATCATTCATTGAGTATGATTCTATAAAATAAAATCGATAAATCTTAATCACACTTTATTTTTCTCTTCTTATAATTTATTTGTTAAACTGTTTAGTTCCAATTTGTGATGGAACCTCGAACTGGAGCAACTAACAAACTAAAGATTTTTTTGAAGAATAATTGAAATTATCAACAAAGCAATGATTAAAATTCTTTATTAACATTTTTAAGACCGATATTTAAACTCTATTATTATAGTTTCTCTCGTCTCAATTTCGCTTTTGTATTTACAAAAATTGTGGCTTCATTTTTTAACTTTAAATTACTTTTTACTTCATTTTATTTTTAATTCCTTTTAATCTTTTCATTAAAAAAAGTAAATAGCAAAAGTAACTTAAGTTCCCATTGACCTTTCAAAAGGTTAAATTATCTAATCAGTTTCAACAGCAAATTAGTGTATTTTATTATTAAAATAATTTATACGGGAGCATTATTTTTTTAACATGTTCTATTTATTGGTTATTTATGAATTAATCATTATCGATGATTTTTAGTCACTTACATGATTTGTTGTTGGAGAAGAAAAACTTTTCGCTTATTTTGAAAAAGATTTTATTTTTTACATGAATTTTTACTTATATTTTTTTATGGCATGTTTAAGTTTGTACTAATCAATCCTTATTTCATGTCTAACTATTTTAAAATATATGTGTTAAATAAGTTTTTTCCTCATGTAATTATACTAGTAATCAAATGTAGCATTACTCTTAAACATGGTATGTCAAAATTGGAATCGTCTAATAAAACTTGAACCAATCCGTTCCGAATGAAGATGTATATATTTTTCTTAATGGTAGATGCTGGTAGGCTTTTTTTGGGTAAACTATATCATTAATCACTAAACTATGAGTAAGGTTTCGTTCTTTGTCATTTAACTAAAAAAAGTTACAATTTTGTCACCAAACTATTTAAATGTTTTAATTTAAATCACTAAGCTGTTAAAATCATTGCTATATGGCTTTCTCTGTTCGCATTGTTTATACTAATCGAAAGCTCTCTTTCTCCTCTTATATAGCTTAGTTGTTTTTCATGAAACAACTTTGGACGTCACGAATCTAAGAACCAAAATTCAAAAAACTTTTTTTCTGATCTCCGACATTGACCATTAGATCGACTTGAATCTAATGTATGTTTTTCTACTAGTCGATGAGTACTGATCCACCGTACAGATCATCAAGTTGTCGCTTGGAGCTCTCTGGTGAAATTTTTTCCAAAAAAAAAAACTTAACAATCCAGTGATTTAAATACAAATTTTTGAATAGTTTAGTGGCTCAAATGAAAATTTTAAAATAATTTAGTGACCAAAACGAAAACTTACCCATATTTTAGTGACTAATAGTTTAATTTACTCTTTTTTTAAAGATAGGTATGAAGCAATTCTAGTACTTTCTTGTGCCTCCTCAATATTTTAAAATTATTATTTTATCCTTGTATAGATAAAGATATAATTATACATTATACAACAAACATTAAACTATTTAAATGTGATATGGATAAATTATTCTTCCGTTTTATATCTCAAATGTACATTGAAATTATTAGATAACTAATAAATATCAAATTAGGTGGAGTGAGATGGTTATAAATGAATCCAACATACATAGAGGTGATAATGATATTTGAGTTTTAACATCTATAATGGAGTACAGAGTGGAACGGGGGACATTGCGGATTAGGTAAACCATAGAATGGTGGTAGATTTGACAATATTTGATCTTGCCTCTCAAGAAGAAGCTAGGGCAAGCCTTGCCCCCCTTTGGTCAAAATGGGAAAATATCATTAGTACTCCCTCTCAAGTATTAATAATTAATTTTAAGTCCTTTAATCATTTGAATAAATGGGAATTTATAATTTTATCCCTACTCAAAACTTAATTATATAATCTAAGCCCTTTTAGAATAAAATTTTTAGCTTTAGCCCTCTAAAAATTTTAAAATTCTTACTCACTCCCTAAATTTCTTTTTAGCTTTATCCTTGCTCGCGACGCTCCATTGTAATACTTGTATAATTCATTTTGAAGAAAACTGTTAAATTTGTAAACAATTGCAAGGTTGAACATTAACAATGCTTATAAAAATTCCTTCCCAAAAACAAAAAATCCTTATAAAAAAAATGTGATGTGAGAAAAGGACAGAAATTTAACAAAGGTTAAAATGTGCTATTAGTCTTTGCATTTGTATAGAATTTGAAATTTAATCTATGTTTTTTAAAAGTTAAAAATTCAACTCTTGCTTTTTTTAATTTAAAAATCATAGTCCAATCATTACGTTATTAGTAGTTTCTATTAAAATTTATTAATTTAACATATTTATTTTCTGTCAATCATATGCCACGTCATATGTGAACAGCCTAATTAAAATTTCAAGTTGATAAATTTTGACAGAAAACACTTATGATTTTAATAGTTGGACTAAGATTTTTAAATAAAAAAATAGGACAACTTAATTTTTAAGTTTTTAACTGCAATGACTAAATTTTAAAATTTCTCAAACCACAAGGACAAACAACATATTTTAACCTTTAAAAAACAATTAAGTTACTCAAATTTACCTCAGTTAAAAAAAATTAATTGTTTAAAGTTATCTCCGTTCAAAATTTTATGTTTTCACATCAAAATTACATACACGAAATCTAAATTCAAAATTGCCTACTTTCAACAAGTTTTACCAGATGCAGGACTTAAAATGGCTTCTATTATTCCACACTGTCTCCACCATGCTTGCTTTATTAATCTCCCCCATTTTAATCTTTTCTTTTTATTCCCACAAATTAATAAAGTGATATGAATGTATGGATTTTTTTAAAATAATTATATATAAAATAGAAAAGAATGTCATAGGAAATTGTTAGGATAAATACCATCACCGGCCCAAAACCCGAGCTCACGGGATGAGCTTGCAGGTCAAGCTCATTCTCCTGCAAGGTTATACTTGCATAAAACCGTATAAACACGTGTTGAATTTAGAGTAGGATACATGTCTATATGTATGAAGCATACCTCGTATGTCATGTCGATGAACATTACCCATATCATATAAATATACAAATACTACTATCGAGAGAGAGAAAAAAACACTTAACACAAATCTTAGCTCCAAAAAGAAAAAGAAAAAAAAAAAACTTAACAATTACTATTAACCGTAATTGCGCTTATGAGGAATTAGGAGAATGGATTATATGAAAGTGTGATTTCACATTATCCCTATCCTGATTTTTAGGTTTTTCCTCCTAAAAAAATTTAAATTCAACTAAAAATGTTAAATATCAATTATTTGTCATTCTCTTATTGAAAAATAATAGAGATAATGTGGAATCGCAATTTCATACTATCTTTTCCCGAAAAATTAGAGTGTATACTTGAGATAAAATATGCATATCCATAATGATAACACTTGTATTATACCAAAGTCCAAGAGCATAGCAGGCACTACCTAGAGCTAGCTACAATTATATCAACAAGCACATACACTTAAGCCTCTCAAAGCCATTTTTGGCTTCATTTAATTAATGTTAACATAACAAAACTAAACATATATATATATAAAGCAACTTCAGATATATTATACATAGCCTTTTTCATAATCAATCCAAACAATGTTCGAGTTTGACACTGTACTGACCAATGATTGCATTATTTCAGCTGACTTGTCTCCAGGGATTTAAGATCAAAGATCAGATCAGATGATGATAAATAGATGTCCAGATAAAAAGGAAAAGAATGTGCAAGTGGAAGCTCCATCAAACTGTCTACTTTTGATTACTTTAATGAGCATTAAGGGTGATGCAGTACCACAAGTTCTTTATGGGAGGGTATCCAAAGTTCTGAATAATATTAGCACATGAAATTAATATCACTATATATATTAGCACATGACATGGCAGCATAGAATATTGCTGGGATATTAGATTTCTAAACTTGTAAAAGTTACACCAAATCCATATGGATCAAAAAAGAAAAAAAAAAAAGAAACTTGGAACATTTGGTAAATAGAAATGTAATCTTAATTAAGCTTCAATCTCAAACCTTGAATACTTGATGGAGCCCATAGATATGTCAATCTCTATCAGGTTTTCCTCCTCATTCATGTCGTTCAACTCTGCTAAAAGCTCCATTAAACTCCGTTGCTGGAAAATAGATTCCGGCAATTTCTGCTGCATACTACCGTACTTATTGTTTGGCTGGTATTGTCCTCCTGGAAGGGAGATTTCAATGAGACTATCCTCGTCGTCCGACCAATCTGGGGTTCCATCCCTGTTATCCCGGAACGACCAGTCCACTTCGGAATCTTCAGTGGTTGACAACTGATCATCATTAACGCATTCGTTTTCAGACAGGGCATCGGGTAATTTGGCTATGCAATCATGGATCTGATGATCATATGGAGCACCTTCCTGATCTTCTGAGTTTTGCTTATTAAGTTCACCTTCAGGTTGTATTTGAGGTGAGCTTTCCTCAACAGATTTATGAATATCCTCTTCCACTGATTCCACCACCAACTTCAGTTTCCTCTTATATAATATGCAGACAACAGTTGACAAGATCAAGACTGTAGATGTGAAGAAGATGGATAAGGACCCAAAGATCAAAAAACTAGCAGATGTTACCAGTGGGGCAAGAACAACAACCCATGACACTGGGTTTTTGAGGAGAAACAAACAAGTACCCATTTGATCATGTCCCAACTCCATGGACTAGGAAAAAAAAAGGCTCTTCTTTATCACTAAGGTTAACTATACAAGGAAAAAAAAAAACAGCAAGGTTTCAGGCTGTGAGATCAGAGAAGAGCATATATGGATGAACTTGTAAACTTAGTTCTAGATTTTCAGAATAAAGGGCATATGCAGAAGCAAGAAGACACATATCCAAAATAAGGAAGGGGTTTCATAGATTAAAAAAAAAAAAAAAACCAGGAAAATAAGAAGGGGCTTTAGTAGGAGATAATGTATGAATCAGCAGTTCATCTAAATAGTAGTACCCAAAACGGAAAGAAGGAAAACCTTGTAGCCAGTTTTGCCTGTAATCTCAATCTGCTCAAGGGAAAGAGGGAGTGGTTTGCAAAAGAGGAAGCATATGCAAGTTGAATATAAAAAAAATGTTATTGGATTACATAAATTGGACTGTGCAAAATAAGACTAAATTTCTAGGCTGTTTCTCTCATTCACACTTCACTCATCACCAATTCCCAAAAGCCTCCCAATTGCTTTACCATATATATTAAACACACAAATCAGGTGATCGTCCCTACTGCAACTGATTCTCTTGGAAACCACAAAACCCTTTGTTTTCCCTGTATTGATAATTTGATTTACAGTCTCAAAGCTTGGAAATGAGAGAAGCCATGTGCAGACATCTGAGCTCACCACATGGCACTTTCCCTCCAATTTCAGGGGGTTGTGAAAAGAAAGAGTATTATTATAATATTTCAACCCCAAGAGTCAAGAACCCTATTATCTAAAACCAGAACACCCAAACCAGAAGCTTCACTACAACAGTGAAAAAACAAAAGAAACACCATTAATGCATTCCTCATCTTTGAACCACCAATCGCATTAAGAGACAGCTTTTTCTTATCAATGCTTTATCTAAAAATCTCTTAGAAGAAGAAACAAAAAGACCGTTGATTCTTCCTTTGAAACTTTAACAGTAACAAGCTTTGACATCAAAACTTTATATGCAATTATTAAAAAAAAACTATTAGTAATTAATAAAGAATCCATATTTATTTGCAAAACTGCAGTTAAAATCTTCATCAAAAGGCTAGAGAGATCAGGGAGAAAAAAAGTTGAATTAGGGCTTAGGAGGACCTTTAATGACCCTCTAGGCAAATAAAAGGAAGAATGAATGAATATTCACTGTATATTTGACAACTTCAACCGCTCAAAGTACTTGAAATGTAATCTGGATTACAACAAGCAGATCAGTTTGAGTCAAAATTAAAAGGATTCCCACTATCCTCTATTGAAAGTTTTATTTTGTTTATTAGTACTAGCTAAGTACTACTGTTTCTGTTGTATTTGGTTTAGGGCAAAGTCAGCCATTTGTACAGACAAATTGTAGTGCTCCTTTGGGTAGCTGAAATAATAAAATTATTTATAAGCAAATGAGTAAAAGAAATCCTTTTTTTTTTTTTCATTTTCTTTTCCCTAATTTCTTTAATTAGGGCAAAAAAAGTTCTTTCCAAGCCATTTGCCAAATACCCAGAGAAAGAAAAAAAGAGAAAAGCTACTTCCAACTTATAAATATATACCAATAAACTATATAATATTGAAACAAATTAAACATTAGCCTTATAGTCTTTCAAGTTTCTTCTCCTGATTTAAAAAAAAAAAAAAGCAAATGCGTTATTCATTCATTCTCATAAAAGAGGTGATCAAACAAGTAGCATATTACAATAAGAACAGTCTTCGGGAAAAGCTCAAAGATAATTGTGCCATTGACACTCTTGAAATGTTTCAAGCTCTGGGAAACTTGTCTTCAACTTCAATTTTGTTAAGCATCATGTATTACAAAAGTGATAATATGGTTTGAACCAAGTTTTTGGGTGATATAGTTAAAAATGTTTGCATCTGATAAATTAATGAAGAGTTTGGTTTAAGGCTATATATGGCGAAGGAAATGCCTCTACGTACCCTACCAAAAGCTTAGCAGGACCACCTAGTGTCTCGCTTAAAGCACTGCAACGCCGTCAGCTCCACCCTAAATGACACTATATTGTAAAATATTGGCAGGTCTTTCTAGTTTTGTTTCATCGAAAGTGCGTGGGTTCATGCGGTATGCCCTACACTTGTTCAAATCATGATTATGATGATATGAATTAGGAGCTTTTCGCTTTTCCTTTTTAACCTCATGCTGGGCTTATAATTATGGCTTTTCACTTTGTAAAGGCTCGGAAAATAAAGTTAAACAATGACACATTTTTATTCATCATCCAACCTCCATTTTGCTCTATCTGGCCTAGGCAGTCTATATCAGCAAGCATCCTCATGTCTCTTAAATATTCAATAACTTGAAAGTTTTGCTGAGAAAAAGGATTTTTTTATTATAAATTCGTTTGATTATTAATAAAAATAAACTATTTAATAATTATAAATGTTTATTGATAATAAGGCATAAATAAACTAGATTAATTTTTAGCCCTTTTCTTTTAAATATATAGTTTCTTTACACTAGAAAACCATTAAAATAATAAAACAAGATTTTGGCACACCCATGATCTCGGTACAAAATATAATTATGTAATCAATATATTTTTAAAATTAATATAAAAAATAATTAAAGCTTTGATTGAAATCGTAAAAAAAGATGTTAAAAAACCATAATGTCTTGGGTTTAAATTTCATTATGTAACAAATATATTTTTAAAAATTAATATAAAAGATAATTGAAATTTTAGTTGAAACGATAAAGAAAGATGTTAAAAACCATAAGGTTCAAATATCATTATGTACATGTTCTTTTTTATATAAAAAATATAAAACAAAAACACTCTCAAATTTATATAATTTACTTTGTAAATGAATGGTATTTTAGTCATTCTCTAATTGAGTTGATTCCTAACAACAACTCAATAAGAGCTTAATATATAGTATAGATTATATTCTTTGAAATATATATATATATATATATATATATATAGATAATAGTTCGAGCCTTGTTTTTTCTTTGGTATCTTAAAGTATCTACTGGAGTAAGCCCAATAATTATTTTTTGCATTCTATAGGTCCAATAAGAAGATAGATGCTGACCACAAGTTTTAAAATTACTTCATACTTAAGGCAATGATCAAACTCTCGAAAGTCCTTTACCATCCCACTTAACCCATGATTATAGTTTGAGCCAATTTGACTAAGCACAAACTTAATCCAAATTTGTCCTATATTGATCTATGCCGAAATGAATTATGATTCATACTCAAATATGTTTTTAAATATGAATCCATTGATTATATACAAAAAACTTGAGTATTTTTTTATCTAAAGGTAAATTTTAAGAAAGTAAATCGATATTTAAATCTAAACTTATTATCCGTTAAAATGGATTCAACTAATGAATATTAAAATCTCAACTCATATTATCTATAAAAGTAAGGAAGATTCAAATAATAGATATATAATCATTAATATTCACTTCTATTTTGAATACGTTGTAGATAATAAATTAAAAAAATTCAAACTCTAATATTATTTAATTTACTAAAAAAAACAATTCCAATATCTACTAATCTCGGCATGCATATTGGTTACCATCATGACATGAGTCCTTCCCTACTTAAGAATCCTTTGTGTTAATTTATAGTAAAATTAGTAGAAAAAAAAAAGGGAAGAATAAAAAGGATGAAATAAAGGTGGGAAGTGCCACTTGTCGGCCAGTTGTGCAAGTAAAGCAGTGCCGCATGAAACCCTAACCACATTAACTTATGCTCAACAAATAGAGAACAACACATTGGTATGGTAATTGATGAAATTAAAAGGAGAGGCATTTGCCTTGAGATATGGATTGAGACCAAGAAATCCGACCGGTGTTGGGGACTCCAACCTTACGGAATGTTTTACCTCTCACCACACTTGTGGCGGGGACCATACCTTAGTTCTCCTTTCTTTGTTTCATTGTTTTTTGTACATATTTTGGACTGGACTGCCTGCCTTCATCTTTTCTATTCTCTTGATTCCTGTGCTCTCATTTTTTTGCTTATGACCTTGCTTTTTGCTTCATATTTTCTTCTTCAATTTTGTCTGCAAAAAGAACTATTTTTTTTCCTTTTATCATTGAAATAAGAGTTCAAATACTTTACCAAAAATCTCACGTTGACTTTTCTTGGGGAAATAACTTATCGCCTTATAAACGTTTTATACAAGGCTAATTGGCAAAATTATATATTGTCTAATTTATAATTTTGGCTTTTTATAGGTTAATAATAAATTTCGCTATTTTTGTCAAAATTGTCTTAATTTTATTTTTGAGGGTATTTTACTATCAATTTTTGTTTTTTTTTTCAAACTATTTTTCTAATAGATTTGATGAAAGTACCGTTAAAAAAAATTAAGGGGGATAATGTGAAATACTTTTAATGAGATGTAATTTATTACTTAGTAACCCATTAAGATAATTACATGTAAAAATAATAAATAAACAAATCATATATGAAATTTAAAAAATAACTCATAATTTAAAGAAAATAAATGTAATTCTCTAAAAAAAAAAAGTTTCTGAAGAAATGCATAAGTTTGTTTACTGAGAGGTTTCAAAAAGATAATTAATAAATTAAACTGAAAATATCGAATGTGTGCATTCATTTTGAAACCTTTTTTTAAAGATAATTATGTTTATTTTCTTTAAATTAAGAGTTATTTTTTTAACTTCATGAATTATTTATTTTATTATTTTCTACATGTAATTATTTTATTGGGTTATCTAAGTAACAAATTACATTCATTTAAAATATTCCACATATGAGCACGTCATCCTGTTAACTTATTAATGGTACTTTCATCAAATTTGTTAAAAAAAATCAGTTTGAAAAAAAGAATAAAGACTGATGGCCAAAAAAGGCTCAAAAATACAATTAAGGTCATTTTAACAAAACATGTAAACGTGGCCAAATTTGTCATTAAGTCATTTTTATACTTAGTTTATTGTAATTGAATTATCAAACAAAATTATAGTTTCAACCAAGTCTTTTTGTTAATCTAATTGTTATACCAAGAGGAGACAATTATAACTATCAAGCACTGATGATAAGCTTTGCAACCAACATTAGTTAGGGATATGAAGTATGTTACGGATGCTCTTAACTATCACTCTATAGTTGGTATGTTTTGTCATATATCTATAACACCCCTTAGCTCGTCAGGAAGACATGGTGTGTACCATTCACCGAGACACACCGCCCAACAATTTGGGGTGTTAATAACAGATTCAAATATTTCGATTTAACTTAAATTCAAAAAAAATTAATTATTAATATTTCTTTTTTAGTTAAAAAATGTTATTCTTCTATCATTTTGTAACACATCTTTAAAGAAATTAATAAGAATTATAAAAGAGAAATTATACTATCTGACCGCTGCCTAGCTATGGTGTACACATATAAACAAAAGGTTCTTAAATTACAAATCAAGGGAGTCTGCGTGCTCTTTCAGAGTAAAGGCAATTCTCTTTTTAAAACAAAAGCAAACAGTACAAACAGCGAAGTTAATTGCAAAAGTTATATACAAAACACATGTATACGACATTTGCCCAATAGCCATGCATGATACAAAAATAAACAAGTGGTTCACTTGCAACTGCAGCTTTGGCGTAGTCCCCTTTCAACTGATTTCTCTTCTATTAGAGTACGCCTGAAGGAGGAAAAGTAACGGAGTAAGTTCGTTTGAACTTAGTGAGTTCCAAAAATAGACAAAATAATTTACAAGAATGCCAATAATTGACGAGTATTAACCTTCAAAAAAGAAACACAAACGTTTTCATGAGACTGCCAAAAAGACATAATACGCCTATTTAAACATAACTCATACAGTGCATGGGTGGACACTATCCTCCGACTTAAACTTACCTCTCACAATCATGTATGTTCACAAATAACCCATCATTGTTCCAATCTCAAACACGAATTTCTGAAATCGGAATCATATATCAGCCACATTCATATCCATATTCCACCAATAACTCATCATATCATCATATCATAAACAAATCTCATTTCCACACTTTCACATATAACAAATTATCTGGTATTGGGCTAGTGCAACTAGGAGGGTGTTTTTACATTGACAATGACCAAACTCATACATAGAACGATGGTTTATTACACAAGTGTCTAGACACGACATATAAACTCATTTACAGTATAAACAACTTACAATATACAACCCACATGTCATGGAAATATCATAACTCAAAGGGCGTAAGAAGGAACTCACCAACGAACTTCAAAATAAGATCTACTCTACTAGCCCTTTGCCTCGATTGCTCAGGCCTTCACTAGCTTCTTGAGCTAAATAAGAAACAACTATAACTATCAAACTGTTTATCTAGTTTAATGACGCATACACTAATGTAAAAACATAAATCCCCTCGACAACAATCTAAGGGCTATCCAAAAATTACTAGTAAGCTGGTACTTAGCAAGGGCGCTTTAATTAGCTATTGGAAACCTTCCTTGTTTTCTCTAACAAAGATACCCTAAAAATCTCCAGAGACTTAGATAAAAATGCAACGAAAAACAAAGGTGAAACATGGCGGCTATTGGCATCTTTATATAGCATAGACAATGGAGACAAAGCTTAGTGGGAGGGTCAGAAAATTCCACTGTAGCCCTTGAAACCCAAGATTAAAAATTTCTTAAAATTTTGAAGCCTAATCATTTATTGAACATAAATACTACCACTAATCAGCTTAGTGAGTAGTAAAACATTGCTTGCACACTAAAACAAATCATTCAGCTACCTAAACACATAAAGTTATCATCTACAGTACTTTAGTTCAATTCCAACTAGGTCCCAACTAAGCTCTGGTGATACCCATCGAGTCATCATTTTTACACTAAAACACGAAAAATAAATCTATCGATCTACGAACTAACGAGTTCACCCCAAATTATTTGGGGTTGGCGAATTATCTCCCAAAAGAATCCCCCAAATGGAAAATTCCAACGAGGCATTTCACAAATGGGCATTGGTTTCCTGATCTAACACTATAGATTTTTGCAGTTGTTCCCAAAACCTCGAAGTGAACCTTGGATATCGATCTGACACTATGGATATTGGTATCTCATGAAGGCATACAATTTCAGATATGTAAAGTTCTACCAATTTCTCCAACGAATAGTTGGTACGCACTGGCAGGAAATGGGCTGACTTGGTAAGCTAATCTACAATCACCTAGCGTGCGTTCTTTTTAGAGGGACTAACTGACACAAAATCCATGGTTATCTTGTCCTACTTCCACTCAAAAATCTCTAGAAGATATAAATTCCCTGAGGGAACTTGATGTTCTGCCTTCACCTATTGGCATGATGTTCTGGCTTCACTTGCTGGCATGTTAGACAACTCGATACATACTCTAATATCTCTTTTTTCATTATAGGCCATCAATACATACTTTTTTAAATCACGGTACATCTTAATGCTTCTTGGATGAAGTGAGAAGGGTCTTTGGTGAGCCTCTTTTAGTAATTCTTGCCTCAAATCACTTCCTGCTGGCACATACATCCTACCTATAAATTAAAGTTTGTCATCTTTTCCCAGGGTAAAGTTTATAGTATCGCCAGATGCCATCAGCCTCTTGTACTCAACACACTTCGCATCTTATGCTACTTTCCCAAAATCTGAGAGAGAAAGGTAGGTCAAACAACCAATTTTACAAGAAGCAATCCATCATTTTCCAGACGGACATTCACTCGAAGAGATGCCAAAGCTGCTATAATTTTCCTTGTAACACCCCAAACCCGGCCCACGAGCCTTGACCGGATTTGGCATGCCACGGAGTAAAACATTTTGAAAGATTTGAACTGGTGGTAGAAATCGGGGGGATTTGCTGAGATTTTAAAACGGTGTTTATTAAAACTCAAGTGGGATCGATTTTATAAATATGGTTGAGTTGAAAACTTCGAAGACGTTTGATCATCTAATTTTGAGGAACATCAGAGTTATAATTAACTTGGTAAGTTTTGTTACCCGATGGTAACATCTTTGAAAATGCGTACGAGTAAAATTTTGAAAACGTTACTTATAACCGATTGATTCAACAGTTTATAGGTTCATTAGTAATATAATAGCGGTAAAGTAAAGCAACTACTTAAACATCCAAAATAGTAACTAGCGGCCATATTACAAACCAAACTAAAATTTAGTAAATAGTAAACTTTAACGATGCGAAATAAAATTTCAAAACCGAGGAACAAGCATGGCCGCCTCGAGTCCTCTCCGGCTCCATCTCCGCGATCTACTCACCTGCGAAAAGACATGGGAAGGGTGAGTCACCAAGACTCAAAGTATAAATCCCCAACCCGAAAAATACAACTCATACACAAGATATTAGTAAGACATGCAATTATGCAATCCCAAACTAGCCATCCATACTCCTTTTTCTACCCCGTGTGGTACCAAACCACTGGTGGTGCCAAACCACTGGTGACCGAAGCCAAAAATATCAAATGATGGGGCCAACCCATCGTGTGGTGCCAAACCACTGATGACCATAGGTCACAATATCAACATGTGGTACCAAACCACTGGTGACCGAAGTCACAAATATCAATATGTGGTGCCAAACCACTGGGACTTAGTCACAAATATCAATATGTGGTGCCAAACCACTGGTGACTGAAGTCACGAATATCAAATGATGGGGCCAACCCATCGTGTGGTACCAAACTACTGGTGACAGTCCATAGAGATCATCTCCCTCCTCTCATCAATCCCACCATCATCATGCTCACATAACAGTATCATGATCTCATGTATCATGCATTCACATATAGCATAGCATTTAATAGCATATGATGGCGTACACAACATACATCATAGATCGAGTAATAGGGGACTTACCCGAAATCCAAGCTTATGTCCACAAGGCAAAGTTACTACATGAGAGGTTATATATATACATATATCATCATAGTAATGATTTATTCTACTAAAGTGTGTAAGATTTTACACACTGACAAACGTAAGTCTAAGCGAATCCCGAATTACCCAACAACGAAAAACCCGAAGAATCGATCTACTGCTCTTGATTTCTTTGCCCTAAATTCGGCCAATACCAAAGTTAATAACATAGGCTATTCGGCTATACCAATAAACCCCAAAAGATGAGGTCACACAATAACTACATCATCCTTACCACTTGTCTTACAAAAACAACCCACCATGCAACGCATGCGAGCCTGCTTCTCCCCCTACGATCGGCCAACAACCAAAATGAGTCTCAATAGCCTTCGGCTATCCCAAACAACTCAAAGAGTAATCAAACCAACTTGGATCCTTACCTCTTGACTTACCAACCGATTGCTAAGGAAAGGAGAGCTTAGATCGGCAACCTCAAAATCTTGGAGTACCTTTTCTCAAAACCGATTGGAAAAAGACCCAGCAATAGATCTGTTCTTGTTGATATTCGGCTAAGACCACTATAGAAAAAGAAAAGGGTTTGACCAGATATAGTGACTAAGAGGTTCGGCTATGGCTACCAATATAGGGGAATTATTCGGTTAACATCAAATGGGAAGATAAAATTTTGAGTACGAAAGGGGGTGATAGGTTCGGCCAAGAAGAACAAAAAGGAGAGGAAGGCTAGAGAGGATTTGGCCAAGAACTAATTGAAAACAAAAAGGAGAACAGGCCAAAAGAATTTCGGCACCTCCAAGCCGATTGTGGATGCCCCTAATGGTGTCCCTATTTTGGCCAAGACAACTTGGAAAGGAAGAGAGACCAAATATGAGTTTTGGCCAAGATCAAAAATTGAAAAGGAAGGTTGACAAAAGAGTCACATTCGGCCAAGCACAAATTTTGGAAAGAAGGAAAGAAAAACAAAGAATTTGGCACCTCCCTTGCTACTTGAAAACCGACCATGAAGGTCCCAAGAAAGACCACATTCGGCCATGCTCAATTGGGGGGAAGGAAAAACAAACCATGCATTTCGGCCATGCTTCAATATGGAATAATTCTTTATTTTATCACCCATTTGCAATAACACATTATTAATCAATTCTTCCCATCTTCAATTTCTTCTTCCAACAATTAAAATAACAAACAAAAGAACAAAATTTCTTTTAAAGCCTCTTTCAACTTTAATGCTATCTTGCAAAAATAAACACGCATATGCCGCGCCCAAGACTCAAACTCCAGACCTGTTTGGCGTTACTCCCAAGCCTTAAGTGGCGCATGGGAGCCACTTTACCAAGGCATTTCATATGCCAAGAACGCTCACAGTTTAACCTTAAGGCTTCCCTGGCCCCATTCTCCTTTTAACGCCAAAAATTAAAACTCTCCCATGCCATCACCCAGACTCGAACCGAATCCCTTACACCAAGGCCCTTAAGTGGCGCTCCCAAGCCACTTTGCCAGGGCGTTTCTTATGCCATAGACTTGCCAAAAATATTTTTAAGTCTTCCTTCACCTAGCTCCTTAAAAATAATTCTACCCCTATTTCAGGATATTACATTCCTGCTTAAAGCATCCGCCACAACGTTGGCTTTTCTAGGATGGTACTCAATTGTTAGGTCGTAGTCTTTCAGTAATTCCATCCATTTTCGTCGGCGTAGATTCAAATCATTCTATGTCATTAGGTACTTTAAGATTTTATGGTCTGAAAACACGTGACACTTCTTACCATAGAGATAGTGTCTCCAAATTTTTAATACTAGCACTATGGCTGCTAGTTCCAAGTCATGTCTTGGGTAGTTCATTTCATGCGGCTTGATCTAGCGAGATGCATACGCCACAACCTTCCCTCTTTGTATGAGCACACATCCCAACCCATTTAGGAATACGTTAGTAAACACAGTGTACTCCACGCCAGACTCCAATTGAGCTAAAAATGAGGTCTTAGTTAGAATTGCTTTCAGCTTGTTAAAGCTCCTCTGACACGCTTCTATCCATTTGAACTTTTCTTTCTTTCTTAATAGTCGCGTGAGAGGTGTCGCTAACATGGCGAAACTTTTTACGAACCACCTGTAGTAACCCGCCAAACCCAGGAAACTACATACCTCAGTGACGTTTCTTAGCGAATTCCAAAGAAACAGACTTCTCTTAGCGGATTCTGTCAGGGTCTACCTTAATGCCTTTTGCAGAGATAACATGACCAAAGAAACAGACTTCTTTAAGCCAAAATTTTCACTTACTAAATTTGCCATACAAATTGTTCTCTCGTAAAGTCCTTAGCAAAATCTCTAGGTGTTTTTCATGTTCTACCAATTATTTAAAGTAGACCAAAATATCATCAATAAAAACGACTACAAAATAGTTCAAAACTGAAAGACCTTATTAATTAGATCCATGAATACTACTGGCGCATTCATTAATCCAAACAGTATCACTAAGAACTTATAATGTCCGTAGCTTGAGCAAAATGCGATTTGCAGAACATCATCACACTTGATCTTTACTTGGTAGTAGCTAGACCGTAAGTCGATTTTAGAGAAAATTGTAGCTCCAGTTAACTGGTCAAACAAGTCTTCTATCCAAGGTAATAAATACTTGTTCTTCACAATTACCTTGTTCAGTTGGTAGTAATCAATGCACAAAAGAAGAGTCACAACTTTCTTTTTTATGAACAAGATTGGTGTGCCCCAATGTGAAATACTTGGTCGTATAAATCCTTAACTTTTTTAGTTCCAATAGCACCATCCTTTATGGGGCACATGGTACGAGTGTAGTACTAGGAGTTCCTCTGGAAATGCATTAGAAATCACTTTCACAATCAGAACTTGGTTGATGTCTTTCTTTAACTCAGTCGAATCTATAATATACACCAAGTAGGCCTCTGCGCCTTTAACTATTAGTTTTTTTGGCAGATACTACCAAAATTATAATACCCATCCCACTAGTCCGTACGCCAGGTAGTAACTCTTCTTTACCTTTTGCAGTTAATAATCGCACGCCTCTGGCTCAACAATCTACCACAACGTTATGTTAGGTTAACCAATCCAACCTGAAAATAGCATCGAGCTCATGAAAACTTAACAGAAATAAGTTCGCCAAAAAGATATGTTTGCCAAAAGTCAGCGAGCAGTTTTTAATTACTCTGCTAACCATCGTATTTTGACCAAGGGGGTTGGTCACCAACATATTTGTCTCAGATGAAACAACTTCTAGACTCAAACCTTCCATGACCTTTGTACATATGTACGAATGGGTTGACCTAGAGTCTATTAATGCATGAATGCTATTTCCCAGAAAAGAAAATTTACTCATAATAGCCTTTGGTAAGTCTGCATCTTCCTTGGCCTTCATTACATAGGCTTTGGTGGACACGCCTGAGTTAGGCTTGGTGTAGTTCTTCCTTGAAGCCCCCTGATCTAATTCAAACTTCGCAGGTACTCTAGATCTCGCCTCCTGTTAAGTATTTTGAGTCAGACATATAGACTATTTCATGTTGGCTTTGGCTTTTGAGGGACAATCTCTAAGTTGATGATCTAATGACCCATTTGCATAACATGCCCCCGAATGTCTCTAACATTTTCCCTTCTGATTTCTTCCATGGTGCTTACATATTAGAACCCTTATCATCCTGGATCCCCCTGTACTCGACATTCAGGTAGCCTGTTGCCTACCTCATTCTCAACAGAAATTCATGGGCTAAAAATCTCGTTTCGATGCAAAGAAGCTTTTATCTTTTGGCTTCTTAAAATTCATTAAGGGTGATGGCCTGGAGATTCCACACTTTATTCTTTCTCTATCTTACCCTCTTTCTTCCATGGTGCTTGCATACTAGATCCTTATCATCCTAGATCCACCTATACTCGACATTCATGTAGCCTGTTGCCTACCTCATTCTCGACGAAAATTCATGGGCTGAAAATCTCGTCTCAATACAGAGAAGCTTCTATCTTTGGGCTTCTTAAAATTCGTTAAGGGTGACGGTCTGAAGATTCCACACTTTATTCTTTCTCTATCCTGCCCTCTATTTCTTTCTTGGATAATCATTTTCATCTTCCGATTTTGACTACTATAGCTGTTAGACTCTGAACTTCCAACTTCGCCACCAAGGCGTTAATTTCATCACTTAAGCCACACTTAAACTTCTCGTACAAGGCTTTTTCAGTTTGGAACATGTCTTTCACATAACGACTGAGTTTGACAAATTCCAGTTCATACTCCATTACTAACATTTGTCCCTATATGAGATATAGAAACTGTTTCTTCAATTGCTCGACAAACATCTGGTTAACATACTTTTCTCTGAATTTTATTAAGAAGAACTCCTAATCTATTTGCTCTTTAGGGGTCATACTTATTAGCGTTTCCCACCATTAATACACTTCCCCTTCCAACAAAGAAATAGCACATGAGAGGCTATTCATTGGTGTGATTTTAGCTCTACAATCACTCGAGAAACATGAGACAACCATTATTCTACTGCCACGGGGTCATCACCCTTATCCCCTAGAAACTCTTTAGCACCTCATTTGCATATCTCCCTCAAGGGATCTCCGTTAAACTGGTTTGCAGCCTGCATTGATGGTGTATGAAGCATAGGTCGCACTACTTCAAGATGAGGTTGCTGAAGTGGAGGAGGTGCTTAGGCTATCCTCATGAACTGGTCAAATCATTGACTCATCATTGTGACAAAAACAATGCAAAAATCATTTTCGACAGCACTCAAAACCGCTATAGGACCTTGACCTTGTGCCAGAGGTATATCGTGCACGGCGGGGGCATGACTTAGCTTCTCATTTTCTGAGAATCGACTCAACCTAAGCTCTAATACCAAAACTTGTAACACCCTTTAGCTCGTCAGGAAGACATGGAGTATACCATCTAGCCAAACAGACTAACTAACTGAGATGTTACTGATAGATTCAAATTTTTCGACTTAACTTAAATTTTTAGAAAAATAGTTATGAAGATTTCATTTTTAGTTAAAAATTGTTATTCTTCTTTTGTTTTATAACGCATCTTAAAAAAAAGGAATTATAGAAGAGAAATTCTATTATCCGGCCGTTGCTTAGCTATAGCGTACACATATAAACGAGAGGTTTCTAAATTACAAATCAAGGAAGTTTAACGTACACTTTCAGAGTAAGGGCAATTCTCTTTTTAAAATAGAAACAAACAACACAAACGATAAAGTTAATCGCAAAAGTTATATACAAAATGCATGTAAACACTAATGAATGTAAACAAACAAGTGGTTCACTTGCAATTACAACTTTGGCATAGTCCCTCTTCAATTGATTTCTTTTCTACTAGAGTACGCCTGAAAGAGGAAAAGTAACGAAGTAAGTTCGCTTGAACTTAGTAGTTCCAATAATAGACAAAATAATTTACAAGAATGCCGATAATTGACAAGCATTAACTTGCAAGGAAGAAACATAGACGCTTTCGAGAGACTTTGCCAAAAAGACATAATACACCAATTTAAACACAACTCATACAGTACATAGGTGAACACTATCTGCCAACTTAAACTTACCTCTTACAATCATGCATGTTCACAAATAATCCATCCTTGTGCTAGCCTCGAACCCGAATTTCTGAAATCAAAATCATATATCAGTCACATTTATATTCATATTCCACTAATAACTCATCATATCATCATTGTTTAGTTCAACACGTGTTCTCATCATCTACCAGTCTAGTTTGTAATATAACTGCCCTACCAGAGGCATCACAAATAGATCTTCTTTCCATACTTTCACATATAAAAAATTATCTAGTACTGGGCTAGTGCAATTAGGAGGGTGTTTTTACATCGACACCGACCAAACTCACACATAAAATGATAGTTTATTACACACGTGTCCAAACATGACATATAAACTCATTTACAGTAGAAACAACTTGCAGTACACAACTCGCATGTCATGGAAGTACTATAACTCAAAGGGCATAAGAAGGAACTCACCAACGAACTTCAAAATAAGATCTACTCTACTAGTCCTTTGCCTTGATTGCTCATACCTTCACTAGCTTCTTGAGTTAAATAAAAAAAAATTATAACCATCAAACCATTTATCTAGTTTAATCACGCATACACTAATGCAAAAACGTAAATCCCATCGGCAACAATTTTAGGGCTATCAAAAAATTACCAATAAACTGGCACTTAGAAAGGGCATTTTAACTAGCTATTGGAAACCTTCCTCGTCTTCTCTAATGAAGATACCCTAAAAATCTCTAGAGGCTTAGAGAAAAATGCAAAGAAAAAAAATGTGAAACATGTTGGCTATCGGTATCCTTATATAACATAGACAACAGAGACAAAGCTTAGTGGGGTGGTCAGAAAATTCCAATGTAGCCCTTGAACCCGTGATTAGACATTTCCTCAAATTTTGAAGCCTAATCTTTTACTGAACATAACTACTACCACTAATCAGCTTAGTGAGTGGTAAAACGTTACTTGCACACTAAAACAGATCAACTAAACAAATCATTCAACTACCTAAACACATAAAGTTGCCATCTAAAATACTCTAGTTCAATTCCAACTAGGTCTCAACTAAACTCTAGCGATACTCATTGAATCATTATTTTTACGCTAAAACACGAAAAACAAATCTATTGATCTGCGAACTAATGAGTTCACCCCAAAGTATTTATGGTTGGCAAATTATCTCCCAAAAAAGTCCACCAAATGGTGAATTCCAGTGAGGCATTTCGCAAACGGGCGTACTATCGGATTCATGCAATATGCCAGCTAAACACTTAACAGATAATTCACCAAGCTATCACCTTTCTTCCCTTAACTTAGACTTTTATACGCCATAACAGTATACCGACACGATATATGCCGGTCGAGTTATTACAATACCTGTCTACTCTCCAATGGATGTGCATGTTAAAACCATAAAAACCTTAGATAAAACTTAATAAACCATGGCCTGTAATTTTAGAATATAAGTATAAAAACTAGATGTGCAAGTGTATTTGAATCATCGTTATCATGAAATCTTTAAGTTTTGCGGTTTTGATATTTCAAATTAACATACTTGTATTTTAGAGAATGTAGCTATCTCTATTCTCAAGATGAAATGTGAAAAGGTTACTTATGTGTAATTTGGGGATCATAACCCTAATATATAACTTTTGCACATTAACCTTAATTTCCGATCCGCCCATCAACAATTAGAAATTAGTTACTAGTATCTACACATATTTGACTCGTACTTTATTTAATAACTGAAGCCCAATAAGCATTAACCATATCAGATCACTTTATTTAGTTCCCCACCATAAAGCTTTAATTTTCATTTTGTGTTTGATTGGTGATAAGAGTCCATTCTCTTTGCAATCGAGGGTTCAAGGATAACAGAGAAGATCATTTGATAGAAAGTTAGGATTAAACAAGTCTCTCTATTTTAAAAACACATGTACTAAATTTGGTAAAGTTTATTTTCCATAGATAACACAATGTAGGTTCAAGTTTTATGAAAACTTCTAAATTTGTACTGTCTAGCAAAGGGTTTTTCATCAATGATTTTTCCAACAGTCAATAGGAATTAAAGAAATGTTTAAGAAATTTCAACATATTATTTTTCAAAAGACAATGTCTTTAATTCTCTTTCCCTCTACAAATTCAACATCCTTAAAGAATGAACATTATTATCTAAAAAACATCATTAGCAATGAGATCATTAAGTTTGTAACCCCTAGATATTTCAGAGTATCCTATGAAATAGTAACTAGCAGTCCTTGAGTCCAATTTTCTTTCATTTGGCGTATAAGTCCTAGCCTCAGCTGGAAATCCCCAAATGCACAAGTTCTTTAAGCTAGGCTTTTTACTTGTCTAAAGCTCATAAAAAGAGTTTTTTTTTTTAGTTTCCTTAATTGGAACCTTGTTAAGCTTATAAGTTGTGGTCTTTAATGATTCTCCACAAAGTGGTTCAAGCAAAGATAAAATGACTAATCATACTCATTACTATGTCCGTAAGTGTTTTCTTTCGTCTTTCATCAACACCATTCATAATGGGTGAATCCCACATAGTGTATCGTGAGAGAAAACCATTTTCCTCTTGGAAATTCAGAAATGGTCTTGGGCTTTATTCATAGGGATTGTCATATCTATCATAATATTCATCACCATGGTCAAATTTAACACTTTTAATTCTTAGCCGAGTTGATTTTCAACTTTAGCCTTATAATTTTTGAATACATCCAGTTATTGCAATTTCACATGAACGAGATAAATGTATCCATATCGTGAAAAATCGTTAATGAACGTTGTGAAATATTGTGGACCATTCCAAAGGCATAGGGAATAGTCCACAAATACTTGTGTGTATTAGTTCTAAGACATCTAGTTTCCTAAAATCAAGGGGATAGAGAATACCGTCACACACTAGTCTATCAATTATCCTTTTAATGATATGACCCAATCTCTTGTGCCACCATGAAGCCAAATTCATAGTGGTTAATTTGTGTTTGTTACCTATTACAGTTGTATGAAAGGATGTTGGAAAAATTTAGTTTAAAAAAACGATTTTCTATCACAGTGGAAAATTAAATTTTGAAAACCGATCCAATTTGTGATATTTATAGCAATAAATTTTTTTCAGAAAAATACTTGTTCTTTGTGTGAGACAAATCATAGAAATTTTTGGCTTTCAACTGAACGACTAATCCATTATTCTTATACCATGAATTGCTTTGAGTGTAGGCTCGAACAATCACGAAAAAAGCACAAAACTAGAAATGATTTATTACTTCCAGTAGGAAAGTAATCCTCTTTCAATAGAAATCGACAACATTTTTATTCCCCAAAAAATAAAATTTATATTTAGAAAATAAATTCTCTTTACTTTCTAGCAAAATAACAATGTCTCAAATTTGTGTGAAACTTGTGAAAACTTGTATTCATTAACTCTACCACTGTCATCTATTTATAGGAGAGAGAGGGGAATCTTGGTTGAATCAGTAAAACACAAATAATTTTTTTTAATAGAAAAATCAATCTTCTAGTTGAATTAAAAGAGGGGGCCAACACACCATAGTTAGATGCATTAAGGTTGCTGCCCCTCATCTGTAATAGAAGGGGAGTTTGGGTTTCTCTTGTATTGGGTCCAATTTATGTGTTTCATGGACTTTTAAACCAACACTTAGTATTTTTTTATAATAAAAAATATAAAGTTTATATAAAAAAATTATAAAGTGTTGGGCAATCCAACACAACACATGTTTTTCTATTTTTCAAAATAAATATTATTTATTAATTAGTTTAATTAGACAAATTAAAATTTTCAATTAAATATTTTTTTCAACCCAATTCTAGTTCTGTTAAAGTCATGTCAACTTTACTATAAAAGAATCTATGAGGAAATATATTTAATTTTCATATTCAATAGATTCACAATGACTAATTAATTTAATTCCATTTTTGAACTTCAACTATTTAACTAAATGATAAATTGAAAAACTTAAATTAATTCTCAAGTCATTTCTATACTCGGAGAAAACACATTCATTTGCAAATGTGACCCATTTCTCTAATTTTTTTCATTTCTATCCATTTTTGTTAATTTGATTCTACGTGCAATTCATTTTTGGTTTCAGCGAGCTAGTGGAGGGGCCAATTGGACATATGTTGTAACACCCCAAACAGGTATCTGTCGTCGGAACCAAGTTACAGAGTATTACCGGTAAATACAAAACATTTACAGAATTAATTATATCATTTACTATTCATTAACCAAAAACATACATAACGTTCCTCAATTGGACCTTCGAGGCCCAAATTGAATATTAAAATTAAGTTGGGACTTAATCGGAATCTCATAAAATTTTTCACAAAGTATACAAAATTTCACTTATGAACAGTACCGACACGCCTGTGTGGTCAGGCCGTGTGACTTCACATGCTCGTGTAGTCTAGGGACACGCCCGTGTGAGCCTTAGACATGCCCGTGCTTCAGGTCGTGTTTAACTTAAGGTGCTCTCTAGCTTGTACACACGGCCGTGTCACACGCCCGTCTGCTAGACCGTGTAGTTAAATTAATTTTCAAAAATAGGTGCAAACTTCATACGGTCGTATCGCACGCCCGTGTCATCCATACGGTTGAAACACATGCCCGTGTCTCTGCCCGTGTGTTAAATTATGGACATTCTGTTTCGCAAATTGTAGAAGCAAAGGACACATGGCCAGATCACATGCCCATGTACCCAGACACGGCCTAGACACACGCCTTTGTGGAAAAAATAAGGCCATTTTCTAGCCTCATTTCTCACCCAAATTTCCCATTTTTCCTACATCAACACTAACAAATATATTCCATATAACACCCCTTACCCGTGTTCGACGCCAGAACAGAGTATGAGGCATTACCGAAGAGTACGAAACATTTACAGATTATTTAAACCATTTATCGCTCAAATATTAAAATTTATTGTAAAAGTTTCCTTTATCGACACTTAAGGTTCAAATCATGCATTGGGATTGGGTCGAGGACTAAATCAAAATCGTATAAAATTTTTTTCGCAAAATCCTTAAGTTTATCTCATTTACAAGGTTCCCACGCCCGTGTGGCTCACATGGCGAGAGCCTCTAGGGCGTATAACTCTCTCGACTTGCATCCGTGGAGAAACTTGGGTCACACGGCCTTAGTACACGCCCGTGTTGCTTGGCCGTGTGGTAAAGTTAATTTTTCACAAATTATGCTATTTTTCAAGCCATATTTCTCACTCATTTGATCCTTATTCTTCACCACATTTAATACATATAAAAACTAATTTAAGATATTCAACTGAGCCTTATACTTAATACGATTTGTTAGTCGTACACTTCATATAAATAACAAGAAACGTATATGGGCTCAATTCTCATTAAATTTCTCTTGTACTTGTACTTTTTCATCCTATGTATTCATATAGCTTATAACAATCACACCTCTGTTTTTCATATACATTTTTATAACAATTTGTCTTGGTTTCAAACTACTTCATATTTGAGTTTTACTTATCAAATCATTTGAAACATCATCTTTATACATATAGTGCACTTGAGATGCAAAAATTCTATAATTATGAATGAACACATTTATCAAATACATTCCATGTTTTTATATATTATAGTCTCATATTTCCATGTATCATTTACCATCATTTCCTCGTATTTTTGACAAATACATGTAACAACTCATAATCATGCAATTCACTAACTCTTCCTGCCAATTACAATTTAAATTGGCAAGTCACTTATTGAGCCCAATTTCAATGTTCTCTAAAATCCATTAGGATGCATGTATCCATAAATAAATTCCATGTACAGATATCATCACCTCATATTTTCACATACATTTACTTTCCATATTATGAACTCAAATAACACACACAAGACATACCAATACATTCCAAGTACATTTTCATAATATTTCATTTCGAATTTAGATTATGTCATTTTAGAACTCTTCTCATTAACTCATTCGGAATACCATTTCATACAGATAATACACTCAAGGGTGTACAAATATATAATCACAAATGAACTCATTCATCAACCAAGTTCTATGTTCATGTATCATCAACTTATATTTTCTTATATCACATAATTCTATATAACACTTACCAACTTCGTCAAATTAGTGAACGTCTTACGAAATTGTTCTGCACCGGTATGCCTTGAATTTCACTGATAATCACTGATGCCACATCCCAGATATGGTCTTACACGGAAATCACTTGTCACTTGTAGCCGAAGCTACCACTATTCACTGATCAGGTAGCCGAGGCTACCACTTTTTACCGATCAGGTAGCCGAAACTACCACTTTTCACTGATCAGGTAGCTAGAGCTACCACTTTTCACTGATCAGGTAGCCGGAGCTACCACTTTTCACTGATCAGGTAGCCAAAGCTACCACTTTTCACTGATCAGGTAGCAGGACCTACCACTTTTCACTTGATCAGGTAGCCGGAGCTACCACTTTTCACTGATCAGGTAGCCGAAACTACCACTTTTCACTTGATCAGGTAGCCGGAGCTACCACTTTTCACTGATCAGGTAGCCGAAACTACCACTTTTCACTTGATCAGGTAGCCGGAGCTACCACTTTTCACTGATCAGGTAGCCGAAGCTACCACTTTTCACTATCACTTGTCCTTGATCAGATAAGTGTAGCCGAAGCTTTCACTTATCACTTGTTGCCATGGTTCAACCATTGTATTTTCCGTCAATTCATGACTGAACTGAAATGCTCAATTTGATCATCAATACATATGAAATAACACATCATGAATTTCATAAAATTAACAAATGATCACTAAAATTTAGCCATATAAACTCACAAGTTCAATTTTTGTATTATAACGGTAATCATAATTTCATAATAAATATTCCAAATAAAACATTATATCAATTATAATCGAGCATGTAATCAATTTATACACAAGTCATTCATATATTATTTTCCCTCCTCCTCCTCTCCATGCACATCCTTAATGTATATAACATGCTATAAGTAACATTATCAATAATTTCATTAATTACTCATAAGTATATTCAAAACTGTCCATTTGAGTTATAGTCACTAAATTATTTATTTCCAGAGCTACAGAACTCCAAATGAAGAACCATTAATTTTTCCTGAAACTAGACTCACATATCTTCTTGCCATAAAATTTTCAGAATTTTTGATTTAGCCAATTAGTACAGTTTATTCTTTAAAGTCACCCCTGTTCTGCTGTCTGGCAGTTCCGACCCTTCTTCACTAAAAATTAATTATCTTTTTATATAGAATTCAGATGATGTTATAGTTTATTTCTTATAAAACTAGACTCATTAAGGAATCTAACCATATAAATTATGTTACCAAATTATTTTTATACAATTTTTGATGAATTTTTCCAAGTCAGAACAGGGGATCTCAAAATCACTCTGAACCAGTCTTACCAAAATCTAAATATCTCAAAATACAGAATTCCTTTTCTTTCTCTGTTTCTTTCATATGAAAATAGACTCAATAATCTTTAATTTCATATCTCACTCAACTTCTAATTCCATTTCTATCATTTTTGGTGATTTTTCAAAGTTACCTTACTGCTGCTGTCCAAAACTGCTTTAGTATAACATGTTGATTTCTATTTTGTCCCAAATTCCACATTTCATACAATTCAATCCTTGCTCAATTAACCCCTCAATTTAGTTAATTTTCTCATTTAATACTTTTCTCTATCATTTTAAACTACTTCATAACCTTTGAAAATCAGAATTTTAACTCTAGGCCTTAATTTTAACTCTTTCACAATTAGGTCCTAAAATCAATTTTCATCAATTTCACTTGATAATATCAACATATAACAAAATTAAAGCTCCAAATCAATATTTATTCATCATATTCTTCCAGTAATAATCCACATCAACTTTAAAAATTAGCTATAGAATCAAAAACTAATGACATAGTAAGTTGGATCCAATTGTAAAAGTCCAAAAACATAGAAATTTCAAGGAGAAAGCAAGAATTAAACTTACATGAAGCTTGAGTATGAAAACCAGCTTGAAGCTCTCTCCCATGGCTGTTTTTCAGCTGAAGAAAATGAAGAGAAATCAAGAGAAATCTAGATAATTCCGCTTTAGTCCTAGCTTTATTAAGTAAATTTTGCAATATTCCAAATTTACCCTTATTTCTCCTTATTTTCTCTGGTTTCATGCCCTTGCCGTCTAGCCCAAATAGACCTTGGGTCTATTTGCCTTTTAAGCCCTCTTTCTTTTATCATTTAACCTATTTAATCATTTCTCATAACTTTGCATTTATTACAACTTAGTCCTTTTGTTCAATTAACTATCGGAACTTTAAAATTTCTTGACGAAACTTTAATACTAACTTATTAACACTCCATAAATATTTATAAAACATTTATGGCTAGATTAAAAATCTCCGAGGTCTCGATACCTCGTTTTCGATTCTAATTATTTAATTTTTTTTTTAACTTCACATTTAACTTATACTCACTAAATTAATAATATTTTCTACTCACTTGTCGGATTTAGTGACCTCGAATCACTATTTCGACACCACTGAAAATTTAGGCTATTACATTCCAGCCAATTTCAAGTAAAATCCAACCATAACATATATTAAAAACATAAGTGTTTTAGCCACTCCAATGGCTAAGTTATATATATATGTATCATTTACATACCATCATTTAACTACATACCATCATTTAACTTAGTTAGCCTATACATGCCATTAACAAAATAAGATTTTCATTTATACCAAAAATCAAGAAGTTGATAGCGTGATGATAGCTCCGACAAATTTTCCGACCTTCCCGAGCTTTGAGCACTATAAAACAGGGAAAATAAACCTAGTAAGCATTATATGCTTAATAAGCTCGTATAACCAAAATTACACTTACCAATCATATTTAACTTCTAAAACATATACAAAGCATATATCCATCAATTTGGAAAATTTTTCCTAGTTACAAACATTCAATCAACATGTTAGCCATAATATACAATAAGCATAGAGGGGCTGGAACAGCCCGATTTAGGGGCTAGTCGGAATAGTGGGTTCGGGACCGCTAAACCGAAGTTAAGGAAAATTATTTTGATGTTATTTTATGTGTTATGGTATTATTATAAGGCTATGTGAAAGTTTTGGTGCATTAATTTGAGTGATAGCATGCTTAATTGTGAAAAAAGGAGTAAATCGCATAAAGTGCGAAATTTCTATTTTATAAGGTAGAGGTACTTAATAGCTATAGAATGTAAATTGGAGGTTTTTAAAGTACAATTAGGCCATTTATCTAGTGATGGTCAGCCATATAGGAGCTAGGGAGACAAGATTTTAATGTTGGTCAAATTTGGTGGATATTAGGTGATAAAAATGAATAAAATAAGATGAATAAAAATGTTATCATCTTTTCACTATTCCTCCACCTTCATCCACCGAAAATTGAAGAGAAATAGCGGTTTTGAAGCTCAAAACTTTCAGCCAACATATTCCTTAGCAAGTAAGTGATTTTGAGGTTTTTCTTAATGGTTTTTGTATTTTTGGAGTCCCCAAAGCTTAAGCTAGCTAATGAGGGGACTAATTTGAGATATGGTTGAAAGTCTAGGGACTTGCCATGAGATTAGTTATGTTGTTAGCTGAGTTTTTGTGGAAGAAAATGAATGTTAGGAGAATGAGAAATAACTTCTGTGAAAGGTGCTAGCATGAAAACACCGAAATAGGACTTAAATGCAAAGAATGAATTTGTGTCATAAATGCATGAAATAGTTGGAATGGTAAGTAGCTGTAAGAGAAATAAATGTTCAGTTAGACTTATTTATTGATAAAGTGTGTTGAAAAATGATTTACGAGCCTAGGAGCAAAATTGTAATTTTTCCATAGTGCAAAGGCAAATTGTTCATTTTTGCCCGAGTGTAGAAATTTATGCATTATGATCATAGAATGATCTAAATGAGTGAATTTTATTGTTATAGATCAAGAAGAGTGCAGAATTAACCTTGTCTGGGGAAGAGGCAAGGTCACAGATTAGATCGTTAGTTGATGCGTTTTGCACCGAGGTAAGTTTATGTGTAAACAATGCATTTTATATATACACACATTGTTGATGTTAACTAGTGTATAGCACAATTGAGAACATGTATGATTCAAGTGGATTTATTGTGGTAGTTATTGAATAAATATAGTATGAATGATGGAATGGATATGTAAGTGTGTTATATTAATACCTGATGGTGGGCTAAGTGCGATACCACCTTAATACTTAATTACCATAGGCTATGTGCGATACCATCGTCTATTTAACATTTGGTGAGCAATGTGCGATACCACCGTAACTAACCTCTTGGTGGGCTATGTGCGATACCACCCCAAATAAATCTGATGGTGGGCTAAGTGTGAAACCACCGAGAAATTGATCTTGAGTAGTTGATCGATAGATTGTGATGTGTTGTATTATGTGATATTGTGGTGCTAAGTGCAGGGAGTTATACTAATGAATGTATACATTGATCTTGTGACATGGTTGGAATGTGGAAATGGGAGGAATGAGTAAGCATGATTATGAATGTGGATTGTTTCTTGTTTAGTATGTATTGCTATATAATTGTTTAGTATATATTAAAGTGTTATATTATTCACATGTAAACTTACTAAGCTTAAAGCTTACTCGCTTTTTTTTTGCATGTTTTATAGAGCTTAAGAGCAGAGCCGGAGTACGTCGATAATCAGAAGATCGCCCACACTATCAACTCATCTTGGTATATCTAGACTTAGTGATTTTGTTTATGGCATGTATAGGGCGAGACTAGTTAGATTATTTTGTTATTTTGGCCAAAATGTGTTGACCCCCTTATTAAGATATTCATTTTGTATAATGCCATGATTGATGGCTCACTTTATCATTTACGAATATATGAAGTTATTCATGGAGGTTCATATTGCAATTACAAGTTGTTTATTAGTATGTTGAATGGATTCATGTAGTGTGAGCTAGAGGAGTGCAAAGGGCTTGGTAGATAGCCTGTTAGTTGTCCACATAGGCAGACACACGGGCGTGTGTCTAGACAGTGTGGGAGGCACGGCTAGCACATGGGCGTACACCCAAGCCGTGTGAAGTCTACAACTTGCACTTGGAATTTCAATCACCACACGGCTGGAACACACGGACGTGTGTATAGGCCGTGTGGATAAGACAGAATGCCAAGGTTTGGCACACGGGCCAGGGCCACGGGCGTGGCGAGGCCGTGTGAGATTAGTCAGTGCCGACCACCGGTGAAAGACACGGGCATGTCTTAGGGGAACACGGGCGTGTCCCTAGACCAATTTGGAAAGTTTCTCGAACTCGTAAAAGTTCCCGGAATAGTTTCGATACCTCTCCGAAGTATGTTTAGGGCCTTCTTGGCCGAGTATCTGCAAGTGATGGGGTTAAGTGAAATTTTACAACCCTGTTAGGGATGTTTAAGCAAGGTTAGTTTGAGTAATGCCTCAAACCCTGTTCAGGCTTGAATATGGGTAAGGGGTGTTACATGAGCTCATCATGCCATATGAGTATTTTATCCATTGAATCATTGAATTTTCGATGGATATTTCTAGTAGTACACTCGAGGTGCACAATTTCATTATCCGTCAATTCATATCCAGTAGTACCATTTAGGTACACTCTCGAGCCACATATTATACAGCAGAATTACTAGTCCAGGCTAAATTCTAGCTGTAGCACATATACTCTAAGGGCTTTGTCGGATTACCAGTCCAGGCTAAATCAAGTCAATTAGGATTACTAGTCCAGACTAAATCTTAACTGAAACACATATTCTCGAGAGTCCATTTTCAAAGGATTACCTGTACGGGCTAAATCCATTCTGTAACACATGCAGTTTTATTAGGGAAATCATATTTATCTAATCGAAATTCAATATTCAAACAGATTTTAACACTTTTCAATCATTTTACATCATATACATATTTCATGCTTCACAAAGTTCATGCTTAATGTACATATAATTCACATATCACATTTCATATAATTCAACAATCAAATCAACACATATATTCATGCTTATTTAAGTTACACAAACTTACCTTGATAATTGTTCGTATCTACTAATCCAAAACTTTCCCTTTTCCTCGATCTTTCTCTTTGTTTGGTATTTCCGAATCTATATAAATGAATTTAATCACCAATTTAATACTTTTCACATTCAATTGAACCCAATTCACATTCTAGACAAAAGTACCATTTTGCTCCTAACTTTTTAATTAATTCTAATTTCGTCCCTAGGCTCAGAAATTGAAATTCATGAAATTTTACTTCTTATTGCAAGCCTAATCAAAATTCTAATATAACTTTTACAGCACATGTATTCTCAAAATTTCAAAGGTTTTCCATGAATTTCGCTACTTTTCAATTTAGTCCCAAAACATGTTTCCATAAAAAATTACTTTGTAAAAGTTGTTCATCTATCAACAACCTTTAAATTTCTACCATAATCTTTCAAATTTCAGCATATTCATCCATGGAAGATTTTCTATACTTTGATATCTATTCAAATTAACCCCCCAAATAGAGAAATTAAACTTTCCCGATCTCAAAAATATAAAAATTACTAAAAACAGGACATAAGAACTTACCAATTTATGCTTGGAAAGCTTGTTTTCTCTCTCCTAGGGTTTTCATGTGTTTTTTATGAAGAAGATGATATGAAATGATATTAATTTCTATTTTAATCTTTATCATCTTTTAATTATTTCTATTTTCAATTTAGTCCTTGTCCTTTTTAAATTTTCCATGGATGATTCATCAAAAATATCTACATATTTTTCATTAATGGTCTAATTACCATTTAAGGACATCAAGTTTTAAATTTCATAACTATTTCATCTTTATAGCTACTAGAATTTAAATTTGACATTGTAACACCCCTAACCCGAGACCGTCGCTGGAATAGGGTTAAGAGACATTACCAAACAATCGAAACATTTCATTACTATTTCACGACACAAAGTCAAACATCATTCAAACATATTCATTCATAAGTATATAGTCCCTTATGGAGGTCTTCGAGACCTCAAACACGTATTAGAAAGGGGTAGGGACTAAACCGGAACACATACAGAAATTTTCAGAAATTTAAAACTTTTCAAAGTTTCAGGGGTTACACGCCCGTGTCGGCAGACCGTGTGCCTCCCACGGCTGATAGACACCCCCATGTGTCTTCTCCGTGTTTGAACCTGACTTTACTCCATGGCCACCAAGCACGCCCGTGTACCTTGGCCGTGGTCAATTCTGACTTGGCTCTACGGCCACCAAGCACTCCCTTGTACTTTGGCCGTGGTCGATCTTGTTGAAACCACACGGCTACCAGGCACGTCCGCGTGCCAAGGCTGTGTGCTCTTACCCAGCTACTGACTTAGTCCCACGGTCACTTGGCACGCCCGTGTGCCACAACCTTGTGACAAAATAGGCTATTTGCAAGGCTAATTTGCCACCCACACAAGGGTCTATCCTACAAGCACATTTAAACATAATCCCACACATAATTTGGCAACCAATCTCATGTTAAGTGATCGACATAACATCTCATACAATCTCATTTCTAAACATGTCAACTTAGAAACTAACATACACCACTTGAACACATTCAATACCAACCATGATTCATTCCCAAATTCACTAAATCATACTAGCATCATACTAACACAAAGTTTACCATTCATAGGTCATTCTCTTTACCCACAAGCCATACCAAAATATGCATCATATATCAAAACCATTCATGCTCAATGCCATCATATATCTAGCCACATCACATGGCTATTTACACATCTCAAATATGTCTCAAAATAACTAGCCTATACATGCCATATTTCAGCTATGTACATCTATCCAAAGATACCCAAAATAGTTTGCCGTTAGTGTGATTGAGATGCTGACGATCCCCAGATCCGAGCTAGCTTTACTGATACTGCAAAGCAGAGAAACAAATCACACAGTAAGCTTTCCAAAGCTTAGTAAGTTCGAAATACAATGCAATTATATCATCAAATCAAACCATTGTATATTATAACCATCCCATAGATCAATTCTCTCATATTCATACCATATCATCCATAGCTAAAATACGCATTCATCCATTCATAGCTTTATCTATAAACTCATCAACCACAAAGGTTCAATACATACCTTAGCTAACACATAGTTATTCAATTTCCAAGCTACTCAATGCTCAATATTACATGTCGATCATCCTCTGATACTCTTTCAATTTAATCACACACTCAGTGCCATATACATGATCGAAACATATTGATCATCGCACACTTAGTGCTTATTCTTTCAACCAACTTATCTTGGTATCGCACACACAGTGCCAAATCAATAAGCCGAAGCTTTCATAACATCACACACATAGTGCTATTCATTTTTGTTTCGATTTCAATTTCAAACACTTAGTGCCATCTAATTAAATCTTGCACATAGCATCTCAATCTCATAATTATATACATATTCATTCCATAATACTAAAACATATCCTAATAACATGTATTATATCCAAACTTACCTCGAACGTCGAACTATCGAAATGGTCGATTAATCGAGTACTTTATCTTTACCTCGATCCCGATCCGAACTTCTCCTCTCTTGGCCTGTACACATTCAAATTCAGTCAATTCAATCACCAAATCATTCATTTTAATCCAAACACACATATTTATGGCATTTTACAAAATAGTCCTTATATTTTCATTTTTCAACACTTTAGTCCTTAATTCATAAAATCATCAAATACACATAATTAGCTTGCACCCATGCCTAGCCAGATTCTCACTATATTCATAAAAGTCTACACATTTCATTTATTTCACATTTTAATCCTTCAATTTCTCATTTTCTCAATTAAGCAAAAAATACTCAATTTCACAAAAAAATCTCAATACAAACTATGTTAATCCAACACCAAGTTTTCATATTTCACTATCAACTAACAAATAGCTCAAGTATTCATCAATGGCTCATAACAAAAACATCATCAATTCATAAAATTACAACATGGGTTAGCTAGAGCACGAAGCAACGATTACAAAAACGTAGAAATTATCAAAAACCGAGCTGAATTCACATACCAATTTGTACCTAAGCTTGCCAAAACCTCAAAGCTCCCTAGCCCTTCTTTCTTTTCTATTTTCGGTGGGTGAAAGATGAACATTCATCCATTTTCATGCTTTTTTTTATTATTAACACCTTATTAAACATTTTACTAATTTGTCCTTTCATCAAACATATAAGACAAATAAACATTATGGTTTACATGTCATTTAGCCATCCACTATATTAATAATGGACTAATTGCCTCTTAAGGCCGTCCTATTATGAAGACAACAACACTTAGGTACTTATAAATCAGCACATAGCTTTTACTCTTTACGCGATTAAGTCTTTTCTCTTAATTTGGCACATAATCGATAAAATTATCACACATAATTTTCACACAGACTATGTCACATAGAATCAACACCAAAGATAACATTAAAATATTATTTTGACCTCAAATTTATGGTCTCAAAACCACTATTCTGACTAGGGTCTAAACCGGGTTGTTACAGACATTTTATACAATTTAATCCTTTCTACAATTAAACACCTAATTGATAAAATTTTCTTATCAAAATTCTCATGCAACCTTTCTACTATATTACTAATCATTTCATAATATTACAATATTTTATCTTTCCAGCTCGAATTTGTGATTAAAAAACCACTATTCCGACTTCACTGAAATTGGGCTGTTACAACTCCCCCCCTTAAGGATTTTCGTCCTCGAAAATCTTACCAGTAAGGAGATTAGGGTACTGCTTCCTCATGGTATCCTCTGGTTGTCAAGTAGCTTCTTCAATTCCATGCTTTTGCCAGAGAACTTTTACCAATGCTATCTTTTTATTTATCAGTTCTTTTGTTTCCTGTGCTAGAATCTTGATCGGTTCTTTAGTATATGTCATAACAGACTGGATCTCAACTTCTGTCAGAGAAATAACATGTGAAGGATCTGATCCATATAGTCGTAACATGGATATATGAAAAACATTATGAATCTTTTCAAGTTCTGATGGTAATGCTAGTCGAAAAGCAACCAGCCCAATTCTCTCAATAATTTCATAAGGCCCAATAAATCGATGACTTAGTTTTCCTTTATGATCAAATCGGAGAACTTTCTTCTAGGGTGACACCTTCAAAAATATTTTATCACCAACCTCAAATTCTATTTCTTTTCTTTTAAGATCAGCAAAAGACTTTTGTCTATCAGAGGCTGCTTTCAAACTTTCTCGAACCACCTTTACCTTTTCTTTTGTTTCCCGAATTAAATCCACTCCAAGAATCTTCTTTTCACTAAGCTCTGTCCAGTGCAATGGTGTTCTACATTTCCGACCATATAAAGCTTCATACGGTGCCATTTTAATACTGGATTGATAACTATTGTTATAAGCAAATTCAATTAAAGGTAAATATTTTTCCCGATTACCTTCAAATTTAAGTACACAACACCGTAACATATCCTCCAAAATTTGTATAACCCGTTCTGACTGGCCATCTTTCTAAGGATGAAATGCGGTACTGAAATGCAATCGTGTACCCAGTGCTTCTTGTAATTTATTCCAAAATCGGGATGTAAACCGGGGACCTCTATAAAAAATAAAAGAAACTGGCACCCCATGTAATCTAACAATTTCAGAGACATATAATTCAGCCAATTTATCCAAAGAAAAGTCCATACGTATCAGTATAAAATGTGCTGACTTTGTTAACCGGTCAACAATCACCCAAATCATCTTTCTTTCTTGGAGTCAATGGTAATCCCGATACAAAATCCATTGTAACTCTTTCCTATTTCCACTCGGGTATAACTACTAGCTGTAATAACCCCGAAGGCACCTGATGCTTAGCTTTCACTTGCTGACATATCAAACATTTGGATATAAATTTAGAAATACCTCTTTTCATTCCTGACCACCGGTACATCTTTGTAACACCCCTTACCCGTGTCCGTCGCCGGATTAAGATTATGATGTATTACCGAATTAAACTTAATTCCAAATAAACATTCAGTTGAATTCAAGCATACACAATACGATCATCACTATAATTATAACATCTCAACGTTTTAGACTTAATTTCTAGCATAACTAAATACATGAGCGTATCCACTCAATCACTTCACATCACATTACTAAAGATCCTTTTTCAAATTATTTCATCAAACAGTCAAGCACAGATTAAACACATCTTAACCGTATGCACAATGACTTAATCGAATTTAATATCTCACATATCATCGTTTAATCACATGCTAAATATGTACCCCATGAATTCTGCCAAATAATGTAACAAACTCATCATTCATAATTACGAGATATTAATAATCTGTTTAATCATGCCTAACATATAAGTATATTTACCACTACAAACAGGATCAAAGTAACCAAGCCTCAAACGATCACATCATAAATATATAAAATGCGCTTGGTCTTTATCTATTAAAAGAACAAATGCACCTTTGGTTCCTTAAACAAATATTCGTGCACAAATCAATTCTCTTATGAACAAACCAAAGCAATCATAGAATATACATTCTGTCATTAATGAAAACATCCAATATATAATACATTTATATTATTATGAGTCCAAGCCTTGGCCGAGTATACAAATACACCTTATATTAAATTTTAATCCAAACACAAATTATCACCCAATCAAGCATAAAGCATATGCATACTATACCAATACAAACTAAATCAACATATCCATTATACCATCAATTATAAATTCATCTCATATATAAATATACTAATGCATGTACGAACAAACAAGTTACTATAATTATAATTCATTAAAAACCACACATACTATAATTAAAACATGAAACATTGAAAACTCAAGATATTGAAAGTAAGCCATATTCTCATGGCTTTAATATAGATACATAAACAAAAGTTTCCAACTCAAACGTAGACATTATCCATCCTATACATGCCTTTATCCAAAATAAACCAAACCAAAAGAGTACTAAAAAGTTGATAGTGCGATTGACTTGCTGCCGATTTCCCCGAGCCCGTAGCTTGACCAAAATCTATAAAACAGAACATTAAACATAAACAGAGTAAGCTTAATAGCTTAGTAAGTCTTAAGCATTGATTTATGTCACTCAACTAGTTAAACATGATTTAAATCAATTCATGACATAAAACATATATGTCTTACTCATAAGCTCACCATAACAAGATATCATTAACTTACGTAACTTGGTAACTTCCAATTCTTTACCAAATACATCAATTGCTGAATATACATAGATAATTACATAACTAGGTGAATAAATATACTTACAAGAACCTTTTTAACCATACTCATACTTTCGCATTTCCAATAACCATATGGCAAATTATATTGTATTTAGATAACTTCACAACCAAGTGCATAACACATTTTTTTTTTCATCATTTTATTTGCTCACTATCATAGCACATATATATATGACATTAATGTATGAAGTACATACCTTGTTGCCGAATTAACCATTTCATTTTCAAAGTTCAAGCTTACTAGATTTGCTTCATGACCTTATTATTATATGAATGAAGTTCAAAATTGAAACTCACCGGTATAGCACCTGCTAGGCTTTAACCCGAATTGCACACACACCGGCACTAGGCCTGCTAGACTCAAGGTCCAAGATTTAAACACCGGTATTTAGCCTGCTAGGCAATAAGCCCAAAATATTTCACCGGCACAAGGCCTGCTAGGCTCGAAGCACGAAATAAATCACCGGCACAAGGCCTGCTAGGCTCGAAGCCCGAATAACAACATAATTAATCCTTCAATACACATTTCTTAATGCTAACATCACAAACAAATCATATACATCATATTACATCCACATATCATATCGGATAAGCTTATTCATATCACATTAACAAAAATATATTCAATCCAATTTAACACCTTTACATTCAGCTAACACATAAATTTATACTCAAAATTATCAAATATCATCATTTAACATGTTCATAATTAACTCTTTAATATATATTTACTTAAGGACTTACCTCAACTGTCAACGGACATCGTAGGTCGACTATTCGGTAACCTTCGCCTTTCCCCGATCCAAATCCATTTTTCTTTGTTCTAATCTGGACACATTAAAATTTAGCTCATTCAAGCATATTTCATCTCAATTTAGTCCCAAAACACATAAATGGGAAAATTACCATTTTACCCCTAATGTTTCACATTTTTACAATTTAGTCCTATTAGCACAAAACACAAAATACACAAAATTTCACTATAATACCTCAGGGCCGAATTTTCATAGGGACTATACAAGTCCATTTCTTTCATTTATTTTGCATTTTGGTCCCCTCAAAAATTTATTTCTGCAATTTAGCCCAAAATACTCAAATTCACTAAAACCTCAAATACAAAACATGATAATCTTTAACATATCTTTAATATAAAATCATTAAACATCAAAAACCCCAAGAACATGTCAATAGCCGAATATCAAACATGCTTAAATTTAAAAATTCCAACATGGGTCAGCTATTGTTCGAAGCAACGATCTCAAAAACGTAATAGTTATTGAAAACCGAAATCAAACTAACCTTGGATTGAGCTTACAAGTGCCGAATTTTGAAACTCAAAAACCCCTTTTCTTCCTTAGAACATTCGGCTTTCATCAAGAAAAAGATGATAATGGTTTTATTATGTTTTTATTTAACATATATTATAACATTGAATCATTTACTTATATAACCTTATTATATAAAATTATATAATATAAAACTTGAGGTTAATCTTGTCTTATGCCACCCACTAACTTAAAAATGGGCTATTTACCCATTTAATACCTCATATTACAAAGCCATTATCATTCTAGCACTTTTCACTATAGTATGCAACTTTTACACTTTACGCGATTTAGTCCTTTTTGTTAAATTGAATACACAAACGATTAAATTTTTCTATGAAACTTTCACACACATTAAATCACATATAATAACCATAGAATATATCATTTAGATATATTTCAGACTCGGATTCGTGGTCCTGAAATCACTGTTCCGATTAGGGTCAAATTCGGACTGTTACAATCTTTTTCAGATCATTATACATTTTATTACTACTGGGATGCACAGACATTGTACCATTGTGAGCTTCATATAAAATCTTCTGTATTAACTCTGAATTCTTTGGCACACACAATCTACCTCTGAACAACGAACAACCATCAAACCTCATCCGAAATTCTGAATCAGGATTTAATTCACATTGTTCCCCTTTTTCCTGTAACTTCACATCATTCTTCTAAGCTTCACAAATTTGTTGCAAAAATACTGGTCTAACTTTCAACTTAGCCATAATAGAACCATCATCAGAAATAGACAATCGAGTATTCATCACTCGTAAAGCAAATAAAGATTTTCTGCTCAAAGCATCAACAGCTACATTGGCTTTACTTGGATGATAATCAATCACCAGATTATAATCTTTTAACAGTTTAAGCCACCTGTGTTGTCTTAAGTTCAAGTCTTTCTATGTCATCAAATACTTTAGACTTTTATGATCAGTAAAGGTATGACATTTTTAACCATACAAGTAATGGCGCCATATTTTCAATGCAAACACAATAGCTGCTAATTGAAGATCATGTATCGGGTAATTTCTTTTATGTGGTTTTAATTGTCTTGAAGCATAGGCAATTACTTTACCTTATTGCATCAAAACACAACCTAAACCATTTAAAGATGCATCACTATAAATCACAAATTCTTTACCCGATTCAGGCTGTACTAACACAGGCACTTCAGTCAATAGAGCCTTCAACTTGTCAAAACTTTGTTGGCATTTATCAGTCTACTCAAACTTCACATCTTTCGACAATAGTCGAGTCGTCGGAGAGGATATCATCGAAAACCCTTTGACAAATCTCCGATAATATCCAGCTAGACCCATAAAACTTCTGACTTCTGACACACTCTTTGGTGGATTCAATTAACAATTACTGAAAATTTACTCAGGTCTACCCTGATGCCTTCAGTAGATACAATATGTCCAAGGAATCCAACTTCTCGTAGCCAAAATTCTCAGTTACTGAACTTGGCATAAATTGCTTCTCCTGTAAGGTTTGTAATACAATTCTCAGATGATCAACATGCTATTTTTCATGTCGGGAATAGATTAAAATATCATCAATGAATACTACTACAAACCTGTCTAGGTACAGTTTGAAAATTCTGTTCATCAGATGCATAAACATTGCCAGTGCATTAGTCAGCCCAAATGACATCACAAAAAACTAATAGTGACCATACCTGGTTCTAAAAGCTATTTTTGGAACATCTGAGTCCTTTACCTGTAACTGATAATAACCCGAGCGAAGATCAATTTTCAAAAATACGGTAGCTCCTTTTAACTGATCAAATATGTCATCTATTTGAGGAAACGGGTACTTATTCTTTATTGTAACTTTATTGAACTGCCTGTAATCAATACATAACCTCAAAGATCCATCTTTCTTCTTCACAAATAAAATCGGTGCACCCCAAGGTGAGAAACTAGGTCGAGCAAAGCCTCTATCAATCAATTCTTGCAACTATGCTTTCAACTCTTTCAACTCAGTTGGAGCCATTCTATAAGGTGCTATTGATATTGGTGTTGTTCCCGGAATAAGATCTATAGAGAACTCCACTTCTCTAACAGGTGGTAACCCAGATAATTCTTTCGGAAACACATCAAGAAATTCACACTACCGACACTGACTGAATCTTTGACTTAGTTACCTTTGTGTCCAAGACATAAGCAAGGTAAGCATCATATCTTTTTGTGATACATTTCTGTGTTGTTACAGTTGAAATCACATTAGACAACCCATCTAATTTATCAAATTCAACATGAAGTAATTCTCTATTTTGGCATTTAAGCACAATGTATTTCTATTTACAATTCACCACCGCATCATGCTGGGTTAACCAGTCCATTCCCAATATTACATCAAATTCATCAAAAGGAAGTAACATCAAATCAACTGAAAAGCATTTACCCTTTACCATCAATGGACAATTTTTACAAACTTTGTCTATCATCACACTTTGACCTAGGGGATTTTAAACTTTCACCACAAATTCAGTGAATTCAATCGGTAAATTTTTAATAGATACCAATTTCGTGCATATATATGAATGTGTGGAGCTAGGATTAATTAAAGCAGTAATATTAGTGCCAAGTAAAAAAAAAGTACCAGTAATGACATCTGGAGTAGAACTATATTCTCTGGCATGTATAGCATAAGTTCTCGCTGGTGTTCGTGTCTCAGATTTAACCATTGAATCTTTTGTAGCACTTCAGCTACCACCAACATTTGCAGGATGTCAAGGTAGTCTACCTCTAGAGGCAGTATTACTCAGCTTTGGAATCTGTTCAACCCCTTTTTCCCCTTTCTCTAGACAATCTCTGAGAAAATGATCAAAAGAACCACATCGGTAGTAAGCTCTACTTTTTAGTCGACATTCCCCAAAATGAAATTTATTGCAGTAGTTACATTTTGGCTTTAGATTTTCGACACTACCAACATTGGTTACTGATGGGGACAGTGATCTCGGGTTAGAGCGTTGATATCTTACTGATATCCAGCAGATGTGGTAAAACGATTCTGATATCTCTTTAATTTATTTAAAATAGATGATTGGGATTTTCCCATAGATCTCTTACCGAAAATCTGAGCTTCTCTTTCAGCTTGTTTCTTTTCTTTACTTAATTCTTCTGCTTTTAATGCTCGATCAGCCAGTATTGTAAATTCTCTTATTTCAAGATTTCCAATCAATAGCTTAATATCTTCATTCAGCCCTTCTTCAAAACATTTGCACATTTCAGCTTCTATTTGAACCCATTCTTAAGCATATTTACTTAGTCGAACAAATTCTCGTTCATATTCTAACACTGTCATATTCCCTTGTTTGAGTTCTAGGAATTCTTTCCTTTTTTATCTAGAAATCTCTTATTAATATATTTCTTTCTCAATTCTATTTGAAAAAACTCCCATGTAATGTTTTCTTTCGGAACAATAGAAGTTATAGTTTTCCACCAATAATAGGCTGTATATTTTCTCGTTAATTTGATTCGTTTAAAATCAAATTTTGTAGTGGAAGCTTTTAAAACCGTAATAATTTAAAGAAAACCTTTCGCTTTTAGGGAAAACATTGTTTTAAATTAAACTGAGTTTTCATTGAACTTTTGCAGTTTAAAATCCCTAAAATCAGCTAAGATTCCAAAATAAAGGCAAATAGTCCAAAAGTCCAAATTTACATCAAAATACCCCAAAAATAATAGAAGTTAAAAACCTTAAATTGAATGAAATTAGTTCAATAGTCATGTGGTCACTGTTGAGTCATCCGTCGTACCGATCCGTCTAAGTTCGCGGATTACCTGTACTGATAAAACAGAAAGGGGTGAGTTTACGTAAACTCAGTGTGTAATCCCCACAGAAGATATGCATACAGTCAAATAAAAACAAACAGTCAAATTCAGTCTGGGCCTAAGCCCATTTCAGGTTCAATAGCAGTTCGGGCCTTAGCCCATTTCAATTTCAGTATCAGATGTACATTAATCAGTGAACAGAGTCTTACCCAACCAGCCTCTACACACCATCTCCGTCCATCCCAACACTCCATGTGGGGTTTAAAACACCCACCCATCCCTACACTCCAAGTAGTATCGAATGCGGCACATAATTAGTAAATTGCAACTGAGCTGCCAAATAATAGGCTTAAGAGCCTTTCAGTACACTTCTTCCAAATATCAACATCCCAACCCAACCCAATGCAATGCAATATATAGTATATGACATGCTAATACATGAATATCAGTTATACATATAGTTTAGTATTCATTCATATAATCATCATTCTCAGTACATACATCATACATACAGTTCACGCATTAATGGTCTAAGTAGTGCTTCCCGACCCTACAGTAGGTTCAAAGTCGACTTGGACCCGTGCAACCTTAAAACATATTTCAGTTAAATGGAATCACATGCCCATGTGGGCCCACACGCTCGTGTGGCCTATAAGGCCCAATTTGGCCTTGGCCTTGTGGATCATACGGCCTGGCCCAAAATCCTACACGCCCGTGTGGCCCATACGTCCTAAATCAGTGGCATCGACAGTGGGGTTTTCGGCTTTCGTTGAAACCCATCCGCCTATTTGGGCACACACCTTGTACATTTTTTACGTTACTGAAACTACGAACTCTCACACCCCGAATGATTTTGGTCATGTTTCTGCACAAGGAGAACCCCTTATGTTCTGATTTGATGCTGTCAAAATAGCAAATAAGATTACAACGGAAGAATAAAAAATTCCAAAACCAATTAAAAGAAATCCCCTATTCGAGTCGAACATTCTATGATTACTTATTAATGAGCAGTACCTTGAATCAACATCGGGATTAACACTCATTTTCGTCCAAAATGAAAGGAGGAAAAAGAAGAGAAGCCAAAAAAAGAAAAGAAAAGATTTGCAGAGGGAGAGAGAAAAAGACGTTAGTTTTTTTTCCAGGAGCAATTTTGGGAAAACAAGTTTTACCTAGATCCAAATACATCCACAACCAACTACCCACTACTCAGAATCCTACTACCACTGGAACTCCTACGCAAAGCCGAACAAAAATAAAACTCCCTTGCTTGCGCAGGGATTCGAACACAGAACCTCCAACAAACCAACACTCCACCTAACCACCAGACCAGCAGGCCCATTCTGATATGTTTTTACAATTAATTTAATATAAGCCCACTGAACAAGTATAAGGCTTAAGTTAGAAAAATACCAAAATTTTCCAAAGATAGGGCTTGAACTTAGGACCTCTCAGGTACTCCCAAAACACTTAACCACTAAAGCAGATACACATTTTGTGTCAAATTTTCACAAAAGCTGAAACAAAAAATTTGGGGCATTACAGGTCGACGTAGGAAATCATTATGCATTAAGATATGTCCATGACGCTTATGAATGATAATGTTTATGTTATGTTTGTGTTGCAATATTAATAATGGTGAATTATATTTGCATGAATGTTTGAATGTACTTATGGTTTAGTCTCACACTGAACTAGTTAGCTCACCCCATAGTTTCAACCATCTCAGGTAATGCTCGAGGCTAGGATCGGACATGGCATGCAAACATTCGACGGACTTTGGACTTTATTATTTTTTTTCTTGAGTTTTAATTTAAATTTATTTGGTATTTGGACTGTAAAGCTATTTGAACTGTGGTTGGTTTTTTTTTTTCTACTTTGGGATTTTCATGCATGCATACTTGACATATAGGTTTGGGTTTTTATAGGAACTTTTAAAATTGGACAAAGCATGATATTTGGCTATAATGATTATTCTGTTAAATACCGAGGTTTCTATTGTAATAAAGGATGACAAATTTTTTGATAAGAAATGATGAATTAAGTGTCTTCTAAACCACAATAATGCTCAAAACATGACCTAAGAATGATTGATTTGATTAATAAACGTTTTCCCAAAATTAATAAAGGTAAACCACGATTTTTCCTAAAAGAGAGGGTACTAAGCTTTTCAACGAATGATAAGATACCTTTGTCGCATAAGTGACCAATGTGATTTTCACGATTCGACCATAACGTCTAGGCCGAGTTTGGGAGGTTACAAGTCTCATCTATGTCTCTATCTTTTGGGAGTTAATCATTCGATGCTTAAGACAAATCACCTCCCTAACTGGATTTGATAGATGACATGTTAGTCTTTTAATCAATTTACTCATTTCTAATTAGACTAAGGAGATGTTTAGGTTCATCTACTAATATAAGTTGTCTTTCCACATTATGATATGACCATGTATAACCGCTTAATATTAGTTAACCCTTAGATAACCAGTGAGCCAATATTTGTTCCATTTTGCTTTGCACGCAAAAACCATTGAGGACAATATACAAAGGGTATTAATGTAATTAATGGATATTGTTGTTAAACTAATTTGTTCAAAAAAATCAAGTATACAAAACGAAAATGCTACACTGAGGGCACCAGATCTAACAAAGGATTCATTAGTATAAAGTAAATATAGATTATCATAACTTGATAAAGAACTAGAACCAACCAAATTTGAATTATGAAAAAGACTAAATTTTCCGTTTCCAAATGAACAAGAGTAACCAAAATTTCCAATGTTGAAATATAAATCAAATTCTGCCTGAAAGACGGTATAATGAAAATCTCATTCAAATCTAAATAAAATCTAGTTCTTAATAATAATCTAAAAGTTCATATCACTTCAACTTTTATTGAATTATCGTCATTTACATAAATGTATCTTTCAACATCATTTGGCTATGGTAGTTCTTGCAACCTTGTGTAGACACAATCATGTGAGTTGTTTCACTTACATATTTGCGGCGTTTGGACAAAAAATGCCACTATTGCTCAACTTTTTGCGGCGTTTGGAACAAAAATGCCACTATTGCCTACCTTTTGCGGCGTTTTTCTCATAAACGCCGCTAACGCTTGACTTTCTTACAATTTTTATATTGAACTATTGTATCTTTCATATAAATTTTAAATAAATAATTTTTTAAAATTTAAGTAATATTTAAAAGAATTAGATAGAATTATACATTTTTATATAATTTTTTTCATGTAAGAAAACAAAAAGAAAAACAAAAAAAATTAAAATAAGAAAAAAAAGCTTTAATTTTTTTTTCTCTTTTGCATTTATATATTCTTTCAATATTTTAAGAAATTAAATTAAAATTTTCAATTTACTAATTAATTTTGTTTCTCTAGAGATGCATGGGTTAGCAATTTTTTTAATTCTAATATATATAAAGTTTATCTATTATCTCTTAAATAATTTAAACTATAATGATAATTGTAATATATTAAAATTAATATTATCTCTCTTACAATTATATAAGAAATTATTTAATAAATTTTAAAAAAATAAGCCATTTACTAAAAAAACTTTAAAATTATTTAAAATAATAGTATTTTAATTTTTTTTTCATTTTTAACATATATTTTTCTATGTTTTTACTTTCAAATTTTTTCTACGTGTCATTAATTTTTCTGAAGATTTTAAATATCAAATAAAAATAAATTGTATTTTAATTAATATAAAGAAACTAGTTAAATAATAAATAGAAGATGATGAAAGAGTGCATGAATTGTCGAAAAGAATACATAATGGCCACTTGGATGATGGGTGAGAATACAGAGAGCAAAATGGCGCCGTTTTGTTTAAAATAAAATGATTTTTTGCGACTAACTCTCCATGAGGTAATTGTATGATTTTCCAAGGTAACAGAGCACCCGACCAGTTAGAAATAGTTCCAATAAAGGGAACCCATGGACCATATTCTTCTCCACTCTGAGTTTTGCTTACGTCTCGAATGAATTCAAGAACATATTCGAAGAAATTTTGACCGACGGTTGGAATGGTTTGTGGATTCCGAACAGCGATAACGGCGGAACCTAATAAGATATTTTTTATCAAAAACCCTAAGCCTAAACCCTAGACCCTAAAATCTAAACACTAAACCCTAAACCCTAAACCATAAACCATAAACTCTAAACCCTAAACCATGAACCCGAAACCCTAAAATAAAATGAATAAAAATACCGCTATTGCTTACCTTTTGCTGGGTTTTTCTCAAAAACGCAGCTAATGATTGACTTTTTTAAGAGCAATTTTTATATTGAATTATTATATCTTTCATATAAATTTTAAATAAATAATTTTTGAAAATTTTAGTAGTATTTTAAAAAATTAGATAAAATTTGAAATTTGTGTATAATTTTTTATGTTTTTACTTTCAATTTTTTTTTACGTGTCATTACTTTTTTTTTGAAGATTTTAAATATTAAATTTTAAATAAATTTGTATTTTGATTAATATAAAGAAACTAGTTAAATAATAAATAGAAGAGGATGAAAGAGTGCATGCATGGGTGAGAATACAAGGAGCAAAATGATGCCATTTTGTTTAAAATATAATGATTTTTTGCGGCGTTTTGTCAAATGCTTGACATTTTGCGGCGTTTTTCTCATAAACGCCGCTATTGCTTGAACTTTTGCAGCATTTATGAGAAAAACCTTTTGTGGCGTCTTCTGATTAGCGCCATTAATGTATAACTTTTGTGGCATTTTTGGTCCAAACGCCACCAAAAGCTTAATTTCCTGTAGTGCCACCAAGTGTGTCTAGGTACTGAAGTCAAATTAACATCAGAGCAAACAAAATTAAGTACAGGAGAAACAATTATACTTATTCGATTCTTTTTTTTTTCTTTTGCGATGTTGTATTCACAACTTTCTTACTTTTCTTTGTATACCTCATTTATGTTAGATTTGTTAAGAACGTACCAATTTTAGTCTCTTCGTTCTTAACAAACCACTTTTCAGTGTTGACCATGAATTCCTTAATTGTGTTACAATCTTATCGAACATAATGCCCTTGAATGTTTCTAGAATGGCCTTCTTTATTATTATACACATGCGATTTAATCTTCCCACCTTCCATCTCTTTATTTTCATCAGAACTACTCTCATATGTCAATGGTGGAGGAGAACCAGTCCTTAACACAAGGTTAAGATCTATAACTCCAAGAATAATCATAAGGTTCTCTTGCCATGATTTGAAGTTCATGCCATTCAACATAGGAATATAGTCGATGCATACAATGATGTTGGCAAGTATAATAATGGTTGAATCAAACAAATCAAGCCCACATAAAACTTTAAATATAAACAAAATAATAAATTTGAATAAAGATTAAACCCCATCTCAAGATATCATTCACTCCAGTAATATTTTATCTTTGGACTAATTATTAACTTGTAAGTGATATATTGGAGTAGTAATCAAACACTAATAATAAGAACATGCCAAACAATAAATCTTCCTTTGGGTCGATTCATTATTCACATGTAATATTAAATAATCATCATGTGTTTATTACCAAAGTTACCCATGTAGTTTTATTATATATTAACTTTTATTTAGGCCGATCAATATTAATATGACTTAAGTTACATGCACATAACTTTTTATATTTTAAAACAAAATAAGTTCCACAACAAAGATAACTTTGGAGACTTATTAGGGCAAAATACCCAAATATACCAAAAAAAATATTTTATTTACGGAAAAGGGCCAGTTTTTTTAAAATTTACGGAAAATGGCCATTTCCCCACAAAACGCGTCCACGTCAGCGCGTTTTGTGGGGATGCAGCAGGAAAGTGAGCCCTTGGGGGAGCGTTTTTGCCACATCAGCCAAAATCGCGTCCTTGAGGGCGCGCCCAATGACGCGTTTTAGCCCGTGTTTTTTTTTAAAAAAAAAACTATTCTTGAAATTTTTTAAAATTTACAAGAATAAACTTTTATAAAGGCTCAAAATGACAACACTATTTTTTTTAAGGTGTCATCAATTAATAAGGAAATATAACTTACAAAGGAAATCTTTATATAGACCCAAAGTCTCATTTCCCTTGTTTCCTTGAGCAAAGTGGGATATGAGATATGTGTATATATAGACTCATGAATAGTTTTGCAGCTTGTTCCTAAACAATATGGGATTCCTTCCTCTTTTAACTAACAACATGAGATTAAAGGCTACACTATATTTGATATTTTTTTTACAAAACAATTTCTTTTTTTTATATATTTTGTTAACATTTTCTTATATTATAAAATTATCTTTTGAGATCTTTAATCTTATTGCATTTTAGAATTGTTAACATATACAATTAATCGACAAAACCATTTCCATTTCCATTTGTTGGTATCTTGGATATTGAAACTGTGAAGCTTCAAATATTCTGTAGAACATTGTTGAACTGCCTACTTATTATTTCTTTTAATCGACAAAAATCAAATTGGATAACTCTATATTTTAAACCATGAGCAAGAATATGCAGAAAGATTGCAACATGGCTTCTCCAACTCTTAGTTTTTCACTAAAATTAGATTCCCTTCCATTAAGCATTCTGCTAAGGTGACATTGTTTTTCGAATCCCAAATCATGCAATGATTCCATAATAAGTGATTGACATTTTTTAAACTTTTCAGAAACGACATCAATAACAATAGCAATAATACTCATCATAATTTGGACGAAATAAGTTGTTTCTTGCATTATCGTCCATTGCTACATCGCCCACAACATAAAACAAATACAACAAAGTAAAATTAAATAATCTTACTTAGATAAAAAATAAAATTAATATCATGATGTCAAGTATCATTTATCACATATAATTTTATTAATAAAATATATCACATACAATTAACAGTTTCATTTTTTTTTCTTGTTTGTGTATCTATTTACTTACAATCTCTTCTTAAAACCATAATACTGTGAATTCCATTTTACAAGCATCATTTTCGTTAAATGGAATAATATACTCTTAAAGTACATTTCACAACTTTGATTATGCAGTTTTTCGACTCATTCAAAGCTTAGTATAAGTCTACTCTCAGCCTATAATCAAGTTTATATGTTAATCTTCCAAACAAGTTCACGTCTTAAGTTTTATAGCAATAACTGATAATAATATACAATTTTTTTTTAAAATTACCTTCAATCGAAAGATAAAAAAGAAAATTCTTCCAATGTGTCAAATGATTATATTAATTCTATTCTAAATCAAATCAATTCTTTTGTATATATTAACAATTCTAAAATGCAACAAGATTAAAGATCTCAAATGATAATTTTATAATATAAGAAAATGTTAACAAAATATATATAAAAAAAAGAAATTGTTTTGTAAAAAAAATATCAAATAGAGTGTAGCCTTTAATCTCATGTTGTTAGTTAAAAGAGGAAGAAATCCCACATTGTTTAGGAACAAGCTGCAAAACTATTCATGAGTCTCTATATACACATATCTCATAACCCACTTTGCTCAAGGAAACAATGGAAATAAGACTTTGGGTCTATATAAAGATTTCCTTTGTAAGTTATATTTTCTTATTAATTGATAACACCTTAAAAAAATGGTGTTGTCATTTTGAGCCTTTATAAAAGTTTATTCTCGTAAATTTTTAAAAAATTCGAGAATAGTTTTTTTCAAAAAAACACGGGCTAAAACGCGTCCTTGGGGGAGCATTTTTGCCACGTCAGCAAAGCGCGCTCTTAAGGACGCGTTTTTGGCTGATGTGGCAAAAGCGCTCCCCCAAGCGCTTTCTCTTTGCATCTCCACAAAAGCGCTACGGCGTGAGCGCGTTTTGTAGGAAAATGGCCCTTTTCCGTAAATTTTAAAAAAACTGCCCCTTTTCCATAAATAAAATATTTTTTTGGTATATTTAGATATTTTACCCGACTTATTGCTTCAAATAAGTTATTTTAAAATATATATTAATATACCAATATTCAAGTTTAAAATTTCAATAACAGAACTACATTTTTTAGTTGCGCGATAGTACCTAAAATAAGGTTATCTAAAACTGAAAACCTTACTTTTTGGTTGATTTAATCCTTAACCAATTTGTTCAATTCTATTTAAAAATATAATAATGTATTCATAAAGCAATATTCACACGAAAACATTATATGCAAATTGTACAAATCAATTTTAAAACTTGTTCTATTCGAATTGGATCAGTTTGGAATCCATGGGAGAATTTGGGGTTTTTCATCCCATACAATAATAAATAGGAAAGCAACCTTTAAACAAGGAAAGATAGCCACAAATAGTATCTCCTCATAGGGTCCTTGTGTTCTTCTCGTCTTCTTTTTTTTTTGCAACATTATCTCTTTGTTTTATCCATTATAAAGTTCTTAGATTCACTTAAATATGGGAGAAAGTCTTGGATCACAAGCTCCAACCTCTAACACCCCTAAGTTCATCTTTTTTCTCGAAGGAATCTGAGAGTACTCGAGTCCATTTCACGTTTCTATAAGGTCTATCTCTAAGCTTGATCTATCAAAAAATATGCATAAACAATTGACGATATTTTTTGGAATCGAACAAAAATACATGGCTCAACCTCCTCAACAACATTATCCCTCTATAATAATTCCTGGAGAATGCAAATTAGTCAAATAAATTTAACTACCTCAAAGTTAATCCCCCAGGGGATGCAATTTAGTCATATAAATTCGATTCCCTCATAGGACCAAATTCCTTAGGGTACACGCTTTTGCAATGGGAGAAGAACTTTCCCATAGCTGAAGCTAAGAATAGATTGCGTTTGGAGAAAAAACAATGGTCTAAAAGTGCTTTTAGACTCAAACCAAGAAGCTGGTGTAAACCAACTTTTGGCTTTTGATTTTAACGTTTGGATTATCTAATTACCAAATAAAAACCTCATTTAATTGTTTCCCTCCTAACGTCATGCAAGACATTAATGTTGTTACTCACTTACAATCAAATCTCCTGCGTTGCTATCTGCTCTATTATGTCAGTTTTAGGGGAAAAAAAAAAACAGAAGCTCCGGACCTGAAGCAAGAGGAGCAGTTTTGAAAATCAGATAGGTATTTTTATTCATTTCTCTTAAACATGCCGATCTTTTTTATTCATGCTACTGTCATAGTTGAGTTTTGGGGTTATTTTTATATCTGGTTTTGACGCAATAATTTTATGCTTCTATCGTGGTTGAGTTAGTTTTAAGGAACAAAGAAGCTCCAAATTTGAATCAAGAAGACCAGCACAATCTAAAGGTATTTGTTTGCTTCTCTTATACATGCATCTTCCTTTTAATTTTTTAGCTTTGCTGTCGTATTTTTAATTAAGAAAAGACTAGTTTTGATGATGTAGTTTTAATCAAGAAAGACCAGCAAAATAAACCGAAAGATATTTTCTAGTTTTGTGTGTTTGAATATGTTTGCCTTTCAGTATTGTCAATCTCTAGTTGTAAGGAATAAACCAAATAGAATTTGGTTGATTCCTACATTATATCAGCGGCAAAAAAATATACCATGATTACACAAATCACTATCAATTCCTCATGGTTTCAACCATGATTTCGCTTTTGATATATGCTACGTTTTTTTCTTTTTTAAATTCATATTATAGAATCCTCACAGTTCCCAAAATGCTATAAGTGACTATAATTTAGTTCCTTTTAATATATAGAATCCTAAATTATTATTATTTATCTGTTTTTTTTTTCTGTGATGGAGTCAAAACCAGTTTATATATTTCCTTTTCACTTGTATAAGAAGTGAATAAACTTACCTAATTTATGTGTGAGAATAAATAAAAAATATCAAATCAGTAGCTTTAGCTCTTTGAACTCCAATATACATAATATATCAAAACCAGCTGTTGTTTAGCAAACTCAATTTTTTTACAATTGTTAGGGGCTTTCGTTTTTAGGGTGCTAATGAAATTAACAATAATTGGAAGTTATAGTCTAATGTAACATTGAATTATTTTGCCAATATTTGAAAATAAATTATATGCGGTAGATGGAAAATGTCATGCTTGCTGAAGCAAGTGGGATCTCCAAGGGTGAAAAAGGCGAAAGCAACATGAGAGAGGAGAATGGCAATTATATTTTGTAATATTTGTATTAAGGGAAAAAGTAATGCTAATAGATTTGGTACTCATTTCAAAAGAGATAGAAAGGTTAAGAATAGTTGCCAAATTTATGAAAGAAACAGGCATGACTTACAGTAAAAAAGAAATCAATTTAAAATAGGTGAGATTTATTGAAAAAAAATGGAAGACACGAAAAAAGTTTAAAGGAGAAATACTAGTATAGGATGGAATCCTTTCAACGAAACGATGGGTACTTCAAAAGATTGGTGGGAGAGTCGACTAAAGGCACATTATTAATTTTTATTGTTGTTTTTTTTTTTTTTGTATATTTTTTAAGGTTCATAATTTTTTACTAAATTGTTACTTTATGTATAGATTGTGCCCGAAGCTTTGATATAGTGGACATTGATCCTGATTTAGAAGGAAAGCTGGACAAAATGTTCATAGGAATAATTGCCATCGATGATAAAGCTTGGGCACCTTTTTTAGGTATACTCCTTAGCGATTTATTTGAGAACAACGACAATGCAACACCTGAAGAAAATGAACAAAATGCAATAGATGATGTAAGACATAACATAGATGGAAACCCCTAAACTAATCAACTTTAACCTTAGCCTTAAAAACACATGCAACAGCTAAATCAGAAAAGAATATCCATGGAGATAGGATTTTCTCATACGAATACTAGTAAAAAAATCCGCAAAGCCAATTGGAGGAGTTGCAAAATTATCTAGTCAAATTGATAAATTATGTAGTGCAATTAACAATTTGAATTAAGTCACATCTAGTCCGAATCTTGTGATGGATCCATATAGCATTCCATAAGCTGTCAAAGTTTTCGATAACTTGTTGGATGAAGGTCTAAAAGCTAGTCAACTTTACTTTTTCACGTTGTAATTAATGATGAATAAGGAGAAGTGAATTTTATTTTTATGGCTTAAGATGGAAATTGATAAGAGTTTTAAATTCTCTAGCATTCTTGGGCCTTAAGATATGCATTATAATTTCTCTAGATTGCTTTTATTTGCAATACTTATGTTTAGGTTCTAGTTTCTATTGGACACTTATAAGTGTGCCCTATGTTGTATGATGTTTGACAATTTATTTATGCGGGTTTAGTTTATTAATTGAATGTTTGACTATTAATTTATGTTTGCTTTGTTTATTAATTTCATTTATAATTATTTAAGTTTTAATGTTTATACTTATTTATTTCTCAATGTGGTTAGTTTTGGTTGTTACTCAAATTTTCTCTCGATTTTTATAGGGTTGACCAACTTTGGATATTAGTGGGCATGGTGCAAACATATTGGTGATCAAGTTTTAATGTTTCATTCTTTTGTGCTTGCCATGGTGCAAACATATTAGTTAAATGTAGAAAGTAATAGCTTTGAAATTCATTTGAAATATTTAACATTAACTACATTATACTATATTATAATTAACATTATTAAGAAATTTTTTGAAATATTTAGCATTAATTATTATATTATATTATTAGTTAAATGTAGTTTTAAATTTTTTTCACAGGTCATAAGTTTGATTAATAATGATGACAATTCCAATGATGATGGAAGTGATGATGAAAGGAAATATAAGAGTTTTTTTACCCGAATAAATTAAAAAAATTAAATATTCAAATAGATTGTCAGCTAAATTATATACGAAAATGGTATTTTTTTTGGGTCGCGTCTATTTGATAGGTGCAACACCTTTTTTTATATTAAAATATTTTTTAAAATAAAATATTATTATTTTATTTTTATTAAAAATATTTAAATTCATATACAGGTAATACAGTCAACGGTCAAAATATGGATAATAAATACCCTTTACAGGTCGTGCCTGTCAGATAGGTGCGACTGGTCTCACTTGACAGATAGGCGCGACTAAAAATATTTTTTTTTAAAATTATTTTAAAATTAATTTGTTAGTAATTTAGGATTATGTTATAAATTGTTGTGTTTGTAATTATTTTAAAATTAATTTATTAGTAATTTAGGATTATGTTATAAATTGTTGTGTTTAGTTTAGTATTTGGTGAGTTTTTAGTAATGTAAAATTATTTTGTTAAAAATTTTGTTAGTAATTTATTATAAATTGTTGTGTTTTGTGAGTTTTCAGTAATGTAAATTTTAAAAAAAATAATTTTATAGTTATTTTGTTAGTAGTTTATGATTAGGTTATAAATTGTTTGTGTTTTGTGTTTTGTTATAGTTATTTATTTTGTTAGTAATTTATGAGATTCGGTTACAAATTGTTAGTGTTTAGTTTAGATTTTTGTGATTTTTTTAATGTAATTTTATTTTATTTTTATTTATTTGACAATTTTTATTGATTTATTAAAATGTGGATTTTTTTACCTAAATAAATTAAAAAAAATTTAAATACCCAAATAGGGGAAAAATAAAGCACCAGCCGCGCCTGTGGGCTCCACAAGTTGCGCATGTCAGATAGGCGTCAACTACCCATACCATTTTTGTATCTCTACACGAGTTATATACTGACTTGAGAAAAAAATATTTTATTATAAAAAAGACAAAAAAAAATAATATTTTATTTTAAAAAATATTTTTAATATAAAAAAAGGTGTTGCGCCTGTTAGATAGGCGCGACCCAAAAAATCATACTATTTTCGTATATAATCCACCTAACAACTAATAGGGTATTTAATTTTTTTTAATTTATTTGGGTAAAAAACCCAAAATATAATAACATATTATCTTTTTATTTCTAGATATCCTCAAATGGAAGGTTTTCTTGGACCATATCAAGGAGAATGATATTTGTAACAACCCTCTTTTTAGTAGTGTCGGAAACGGTGGTTTTGGAACCCCATTTCCAATGTTCGAGTCCGTAAATATTATTATTTAATATTTGCGAGTTTAGTATAAAAATATATTAAATCTTGGTCCTTTATTTTTTTTTAAATTTATAGTTAATTATGATATAGGGACTAAATTGTAAAAGTTTACAACTATAGATTTATAATTAACCAAAGACTTAAGGACTTATATAGAAATTGAACCAAGGTCCAAAATGGAAAAAATAATACCATTTTAAAAGTATAGTGGACGGTTAGTTGATTTTCTATTTGTAAATTAGATTAAAATTATTAAATAAATAAAATGTATAAAATATAATTAATAAAACAAGAAATAGTGGAAATAAAGAAACATTTTGAGCCATCATCTTCTTCCTCACTCAATTGAGAAAGAGAAAAATAGGTTTTAGGCTTTTACAACTTTTTGTCCTTGTATTGGTATGTTATTTAAGTCATTTTCTTGTAATTTCTATCTTTTTGAGGTCCCGGGAACTTCATTTAGCTAGTTCATGTACCAATTTGTAAAACTGTTAAAATTTTCAAAAGTTGTCATTTTGTATTTCTTGAAGTTCTTAGTGTTAAATGATTAGATTTTAAGCTCAGATATGAAAAAGGACTACTACGTAAAGTTTAATTGCTAGTTTTGAATATAAGGACTAAAGTGCATGAATGTCAAAATTGGCGTAATATTTCTATAATTATTGTTAGTAGAGGATTATAGGAGGATTTAATTGAGATCAATTTCGAAATCGAGGCTCAAATTTGAAAGTTATGATAATTTCAGTTTTACGAGCTAAATTGAATAAAATGCAAAACTTTAAGTGAGCATTTGAATAATGAAATTGAATTGATACATGCTTATAATAGGATGATATAAGATAACTGGAATTGAAAAATTGAAATGATTTATCATATAGATTGAGAATTGAATCAAGCAGAGGATAATCAAGGAAAAGCTAAAATTACAAATTAGTCCTAGATGTCTTATTTGTTGTTGTTTTTTCCATGTAAATTTATATGGAACTTAATATGTTATTTATGTTATGTTTTAATTATATTATAATGTCTTTTAATTTAGGTTACTTGTAATTTGGTAATGTTAGCATCTAAAGGACTAAATCGTAAAATATGGAAAATATGGTTATTGCGAATAGGTACAATGTATTGAATGAATATAAAATGTTTATATGATTGGATGATATGTATATGATGACATTACAAGTGTAACACCCCTAACCTGGCTAGACGTTATGACCGGATCTGACATGTCACATAGAAGGGTTGCTTTAAAAACCATGCTTTCGTTAAAAAAATTCGCATTCTTTTTGAAACTTCGGTTTTAATGTTTATGAAATACGATTGTGCTTTTTAAGGTTCCTTGGTAAAAATGTTAGTGTTATTATTTTGTAAACTGCTTTGGTTAGGAAAATTGATTTTTGAAATATTTGCGGAAACGTGATATTTTGGAAAACAATTATTAATGTCTTAGGAAAACCCCCTTTTAAAAACATATAATAGTAACCAATCGGAAATAAAAGTTTAAAAGGAAATTTAGTCTAATGGCCTTATTACAAAGTAATAACCCAAATCAAATAATCTTGGAAATAATATAAAAACCAAATTTACTGAGTTTTGTGAGGAATGACTCCGATGTATGGCCGCCACCGAGTCCTCCGCAGCTTCCAAATCCGCTATCACTAGGGATTACCTGCAAGGTTATGGGAAAAAGGGGTGAGTTACAAGAACTCAGTGTGTAATCCCGATTCCAGTCATAGTCATGGTCTCAGTCTGGGCCTAAGCCCCATACAGTATCAATTTGGGCCCACGACCTCAAAATCATGGTAATGCAAACAGAAAATACAGCCCCAACCTAATAGTCCATCAGCTACACTCCACCCGTACCAGCCCTACACTCCATGTGGGGACCAAGTCAACCCACCCAACCCTACACTCCAAAAATGCAGTCGAGCTACCAGTATATCGCGCAACAAAAGCCGCGATGTCGATATATGTGACTGAGCCACTGAAATTAGTATATTGTGGCATAGCCACCAGTACAGAATGTGGCAGAGCCACCAGGATCATAATCAGCACATAGCCATCAGCGTCGGTAATATAATCGGCACACATCCTTGGGTAAATAGGATCGACACAGAGTCATCAATATCTGTAGGCACAAAGCCACGGGTAAATACGATTGGCACAAAGCCATATTCAAGATGGCACAGAGCCAAGCTCTCCAATAATGCAGCCAAGCTGCTAATAACGGTATATGTGGCTGAGCCACCAAAATAATATATATGGCATAGCCACTAAAACAGAATGTGGCAGGGCCACCAGAATACACTTCCTTCGATCATCAAACCCAACCCAATGCAATATGCCGTGTATGTCATGCTCAATCATTACACGTGTATGCAAAATGGCCATGTTTAGTAACATTCATTTCAATACATATTAACAGCAAATCAGACACACGCCCACAATCAAGTCAGTTAAAACACAGTCATACAATCACAGTCAACTCAGTCAAATTCAGAGTCTAAATCATTCATTTACCTAAAAGGGCAAAACAGTCATTTACCCTATAAGGATATTTCAGTAATCCTACCCCTTAGGGGTATTTCGATAATTATACCCTACAGGGGTAATTCGGTGATTTTACCCATCGAGGGTATTTCGATAATTTTACAATCTGAGGGTATTTCGGTAATTTCACAAATCAGGGGTATTTCAGTAATTTCGTAAATCAGAGGTATTTTGATAATTTTGCAAACTGGGGGTATTTCAGTAATTTTACAAACTGGGGGTATTTCGATAAAATCGAGGGTATTTCGATAATTTTGTAAACCAAGGGTATTTTAGTAATTTTGTAAACCAAGTAATTTTGTAAACCAAGGGTATTTCAGTAATTTGTAAACCAAGAGTATTTCAGTAATTTTGTCAACCCCTCAGAAGGTTTACAGTCGCCTCGAGTGACTTAAGCATTCTAAACAGAGATAATGATGCGAATGGGCCTTAGGCCCATTCTCGGCCCAAATGGGCCCACACGTTCGGGTGGCCTATTTAGCCCAAATCTAGCCATAGATATAAGATTCACACAGTCTAATCCAACATCTACTACACAATCTTACAACCTATTCATATGGGCCCACTTGGCCCCGTTCGGCCCATCGTGGCCCAAACAGCATCAGCCCACAAGAATATACTCATGATGGCCTCGACTATCGTGTTGAAGCTCCCACACGTACGCTCGCACGCTCTTGTGGCTACCATCATCGTGTGATCGGCATTTCGGCATTTGCCGCTCTATAGCTAAAGTAGGGCGAAATACACACCTGATAGGAGTCTGAAGCTAATCCGCGCTCCGAATGCTCCTATGCCCAAACGCCCACCAAGGTATGCTTCCTCTCCTCATAGGTAGCTCTATTTAAAGCCAGCTTCTCACCTTCCTCTTGCTAGCTTTCCGATGTGGGATCCCTTTTTTCAGTAGAGTTTAAATCCAACACAAACTCTGGCCGTCCAATCCGCAAAATAAATACTCCCTTGCTTGTCATGAATTCGAACCCAAGCTCCCCTGTAGCATAATTCACGCAGCTAGCCACTTTACCAACTAGCTCCTTGTTGTCTTAAAACATGCGCAACTAAATATAAGTCTATGGCCAAAGTCTAAAGTCCATTTAAAAAGAAAATCAAAATGCAAGCATGAAGACTTGAACCTTGGACCCCTTGCTTCCTTGTGGCGTCATTCCCTTGTCTCTTATATGGTGCCATTTGCCACTAGACCACAACTCCTTTTTGTCATTTTTCTCCACATTTTATTCTTAAAGTCTACATACTAACTCCCAGGGTTTTATTCACCTAAAACCAAAATTTTCCTAAAGCCCCCTAACCTTCCAAAATCACTCACCTAACAGGTCCAACTTGCATAAATGCCGTTCTCATGTTCTCAAAACTTTTAAACGCTCCCACGCCTAAGGCCCAATGGGCCCAATTCTACTAGGCCCAAATTCGGGTCGTTACAACAGGGATTGAAATGATTCAAATTTTGTAATAGTGCCCATGTAAATTTAGTAAGTGATTAGGATACGAATGGCATGTCATTAGGGTCCAAAAAGGGAAAAGGATGTCACACTCAGTTAGCTTAATTCGCCCAAAAATTTGGAAAAGTTAGGATTAAATTGAAAAGATTAGCAAATTTTCAGACTCCGTTGGGAAATTATGAAAATCATAGTGATTGAATTGTGAATAGTTAGATTCCAATTCTAGTTCAGCTAGACGGGAATCAACTAGTTTCAAAAGTGGGAGACAAAATTATTAAGAATGAGTGATGAGAAGGGCCGGTGAGGATTGTGCTTAAGGAGTATATATATGGGCAAGAGTGGAGACAAACTTTTCTTAATTCTATTTGTAAGTCTTCACCTCCCCTTAGCATCATCTTTTTCATTCATTTTTAAGATGAGGGAAGCTCTACATGTCATAATAAAATGTGTGAATCCAAGCCTGACCGTGGAGAAATTAAGGAACGAGTAAGTTTCCTTATCTACCTATGTGTTTAGGAATTGAGGAAAAAAGTAGAATAAGACTCTCAAAGCTTATGTACAATTTAAGATTTTGGGTTTCTAAGAATTTACCACCATTAGTTTAACCACAACATGGTTGTCATGCTTAGCCACCAAGACAAAGGAGGCTTTGGTGTTTGGATTAGCTAAGCTGTCGAGGATGAGAAAAAAATGTGAGTATTTGCACTTTGTCTTCTGGTTTCTAAATGTAGTTATGAGAAATTTCCATGTTATTGTTGATTGTAATAGTAGTGATTGATGAATGGAATATCTGGTGTAGTATATTGCTTAATGATGAGCTACATGGTATGTTTAATTAGTGCATGCCTAATATGAAAGGGGTGATTATGGGTTAGGTGAAGTTAGGAATGGGAAAAAGGGATGGTTTTGTTTAGTACCACCATGTGGTCTTGTTGAGTGCAAACTATGGTGTGCGAAGCTCCAGGCCTTGCGGAGGGAACATTGTGGTATTCAAGCATCAATGTATAGGATGGTGAGGAGGAATGGATGGAATGTGATGGGAAGAGTGAATGAAAGATCATGGCTAGTCCATGAGATCGACCAGAGGCTATACGTCTAAAAAAGAGTAAGGCTATAGCTGAAAGATGCTATGGCATCACGCTAAAAATGAGTAAGACTATAGCTGAAAGATACTATGGCGTCATGATATAAATAAGTAAGACTAGAGTTAAAAGACATCTTGGAATCATGGAAAACAGGATTAAGATCATAGCTGAAAGACACTATGGCATCCTTCAAAAGTTCGTTGGGACAGTAAACACTGAGAACATAAGGTGCAAGACTATAGTTGGACTATGGCCACCAATGTGGTCCGTCAGGATTGTAACAACGAGGAATATAAGGTGTAAGATCATAGTTGGACTATGGCCACTAGTGTAGTCTACTAGGTTGATAAACATGTGGTTTTAATGTGTAAGACCCTAGCTAAAAAACGCTACAACATCATAGATAGTCCGATGGGATGTTAAACATGGGATAGTCCGTCAGGATAGGAATCACAGTATGGTTCAATAGGACGGTAGATAAGATAAATCCTCTAGAGAATTAGGCACGAGAATCATAATTGAAAAACTTGCAATTTATGAAGAATGTCAAGGGTGAGAGTAAGGACCGTGTGGTGCATGGAATGATAAGTCGCGAGAAGAAATGAGTTGGTGCATCTAAGGAACATAGACCACCAGATTAAGGAGTGGTGCCAAGGATGTTAATCCACACCCTGTAGAGTGGAAAGGGAAAGGAAGGTCCTCATATAAGTAGGTAAACATGTTACCAGTAAACACTAGCCCAACAAGGAAATTATGGAATTTCATCTCAATTTTAAACAGGCACAGATCGAACAACGGTGGGACACAACCATAAATTGTAAGACGATAAAAGATTAGTCGAAATATTTAATAAGTTGATCAGAATTTTCAAAGGAGGAAACATATGTTCAAGGTCAAACGGCCAACAAAGTCCATCAAAAAATAGTGGAAAGCGAATGTCAAATATAGCCATGGGGAATGGTTTGGATTTTGTGGAGCTTTCACAAATTAGAACTATATGTTCTAAGAAGCCTCTACAAGAAACAAATCGAAAGAGCATGAGAATTCCAGTACTTTTAGTTAGCCTTAGTTCTCTAAAGCTGTGAGGATAGTTAAAAGTGGGAAAGTTTGCAAACTTCAAAATCACTCGGGCAATCGCCAAGCATAGCTCGCCAGATATACTAAATGCAAATAATATGGAGTTGAACTTTGAGTTGGACATCTTGCATTTTTCTTAAATTTTGTATGCAAATCTCACTAAGTTCTCTCAAACTTATAAGTTCACTGCTTAAATGCTGGATGGTCAAAGATTCAGGAATCACAATGGACTAAGCCAGACTTTGCTAGAAGAGAAGTAAAATTTAGAGGCTTACATGTGTACAGAGGGGCACCCGTAGAGGCTCCGCCTTAGGGTTTTAGTTGTCATTTTACATTTTTGAGTCTTGGCATGGATCTTTTGTAACTTATTAATGAAAGTGAAGCTTTAAAGTTTTTATCATTAGACAATATAATTTGATTAAGGAATTTAATCCATAAAAGAAGTTTCGTTAAGTGACTCAGGTTATTGTGGCATCTGATACCCTGATTCAATGAGCGGGTCAGGCATTGGGTGTTACAAATGATGTTTGATCAGGGTTTTATTTACCGATAGCTTGAGATCCAGTATGTGTTGCAAATTCTCTGAAGCTTGTGTGAGCAAATCAGTCACGTGTATCCAAGTTTTATTTACTATAGTTCTTCGGGCGAAAACAAAAATGAGAGTATGAAGGAACTCACCAGACAAGTTGTAGAAAAGCTCAGAAAGTAAGACCTTTGCCCTTATCTTTGGAGATTTTAGGAGTTTCTTGAGCTATGACATGAAGAGTAATATTATTAGATCATTTTACTAGAAACTAAACATGTCTAACAAGAGTGTTAATAGGAAACCTAGAATTTGAAAGTTTCCTCCTTGTTTCCCTTAAAATAACCCTAAAGCATAAAGTCCCAGGGCCTCATAAATAACCATGAAAATAACTTGAGTTTCTTTGGTATTTATCAAGTACCAATGTCAGTGGAGTTTGTTAAATACAGGGAACTTGGTCTTTTAGGCAAGTCTTAGTTTTCGAGTTTTCTGAGAAAATGCAAAGAAATTTTTTCAGAGAGAAAAATTAATTTTGCCAAAGAAAGTACCAAACTTGATCAAGAAGCCAATGCTATCTTTATACAGGTGCACACGAAAGGAATACTTAGTGGCCAAGTTTATCCTCCCACTACCCTTCCTTCGACACCTGTGACTAATAACATTCTCTCTTATCTTAAATGCATGTCCTTTTAATTTCAGAAACCTTGCCCCATTCTAAGTAGTACTCTTTAGGCCAACTAAATGGTTCCAAATAAAATAATAATAAAGTTGATTGTTCTTTTAAACTAAGGGCTTGGCACTTAAGGAATAAACATTAATGTCTATCAGTTGGGGTGGCGTATACCCTATAATGGAGTCCCCCAAACCACCAAGCTTGCCTTAATAAAGACTTCGCCCAAAGGCACATTCTATAGTCTTCGAGCACTTAGTCATATCTAGTACCATATTCATTTAGAACCTATTTTATAAGTCTTACTTCTAATAACAATACTTGAATATTCTAGCTTCATCGGGCGGGGTGTTAGAATAAGTGTCTTGAAGTGTATTTGAAGTGTTATTTCGTTGGTTTCCTGAAGTGTTGGTTGAAGATGTTACCATAGGCAGAGTTTTAGTGCAACATTTCATACCAAACATTTGCTCAAATGACTCCTTTCGAGATACTCTATGGGCATTCCCCTTGTAACATCCTAGATTAGGGGTTATGCGTTTGTGCATAATTCATGAGTTAGCAGGTTTTGGCAATGTTTGGAAGTGTATTAAGGGTTTTTAAAATTCTAGGATGGAAGAAAAAGCTTAGAAAAATTATTGGTTTCTAAGTAAAAAGGGGAGCTAGGTAAATGAGGCTTGAAAAGAAACTCCGTGTGAAGCATGACACAAGGAACCATGTGGTAAAATGGCATGTTTTATGAATTATGAATGTGTTATGTGAATTCTAGAAATAAGGAAATGTATGGAAATGTAAGGCAATGTAGGGAAATGTAAGAAAATGTAAGGAAATGTAAGGAAATGTATGGAAATGTATGGAAATGTAAGGAAATGTAAGGAAATGTGAGGAAATGTATGGAAATGTAAGGAAATGCAAGGAAATGTAAGGAAATGTCTTGTCTTGGAAACGTAGGAAATGTCACGAAAATGTAAAGGAATAAAGAGGAAAGTGAACATTTATGGAAACTAGGAAATGTAAGGAAATGATTCAAAAATGGAAAGTGAACATTTCTAGAAACTTGAAATGTAAGAAAAATGGCAAATTCTGAGCCAATCGAAAATTTTAGGAAACTTAGAAATGATGCCGAAATGTCAAGTTTTAAAGTTCAAAATAGGAAATAAGGGCTAGAGGGCCTTAAAAGAAAAAGTTGGAGAAGTTTGACACACAAACAGGCTTGGAAATGTGGCCTGAAGATACCACTTAGGGCCTATGGAAATGGCGCCATGTGCAAGAGGCATGGGCCTGGGTTCGAGTCACAAGGGAAGCAATTAAATGAAGGTTTTAATTTTGCTTCGGAAAATTTGAGGTGGACGGCACATGTGTTTAAAAAGAGAGGTGTTTTATTTTCATAAATATTCGATTAAAAAGGTGATAAATAAAGGATTTTTAAATTGGATTATTTAGAAGAGATAAATATTAGATTAAACTCTTTTATTTATGATAATTAAAGGATAAAGTTATCAAAATAGAAGAGTGGTGGCCAAGTAAAGGACTCTAGCTAGTAATTTTGGCTATAAAAGGAAGAGTAAGGCTATTCTTCATTCATTCTTTTCTCTTCAAGAAAACCTCTCAGAAATTCTCTAAAATTTCTCCTATTCTCTCTGCGAATTTTCTCTACCATTATTCTCTTTTTCTCTTTTCTTTTCTTATTCATTCTTCTCCTCTCAATATTTCAAAAGCCAGAAAGCTTGCTAAGATCAAGGCCATAGCCAGAATCTCTGAAGGTTGAAGTGAAGATGCAATCGATTTCTTCAAGTAAGGAGATCTTACGGGATTTACTAAGTGTCGACTACAAGGAAGGAGAAGTTCTTTTCCGAAGGTACACCATAGGCTGCGTGTTCCCTAGTTATTCGGTGAATTTTGGATTTAAGAATCTAAGGTAAGTCATATTTAACATTCGGCTAAGGGTTAATTGTTGTGAATAAATGTTAGAAATTGATCTAACATGTAGTTATAGGGATTTCGACGTGAGAGGATACAAGGATTTTGGATTTGAGAATTTCAAGGAACTTGAGATCTAAATCTGTAGATCATTCTTCGGGATTTCAAGGAATCTGTTAAGCAAATCAGGTGTGTACCCTTACTAACCTTCAATAAATTACGTGGTAATTATTAAATATATGAATATGTATCAGTATGTGAATGTGGTTAAGTACCACAAATGTGGTAAGGAGTACCCAGGTATGTTTCCTACTTTTGATAGGATTATGAATGTGATATACTTTGAACATGTGATTAGTAACATGAATGAAAATTAAGTATGTGGAATATGTTATAAAATAATTGGGGCATTTGGGATATATGTGAAGGAAGAAAGTGAAGGTGTTGACTTCGGTCTCACCAACGAAGGTGTTGACTTCGGTCTCACCAACGAAGGTGTTGGTTTCGGCCTCACCAACGAAATATGGTGGCTACGGCCCCATTGCGTGAATGTGGTAACTTCGGTTACATTATTTGAATATAGTGTCTAATGACACAACGTAAGTGGGCGATGAGCACGTCGATCGCAAATGGCGCCTTCGATGTGTGTGTAGCGGATAGAGGTTGACTTAGTAGTCCCCACGGTGTAATTGGCGGTGCAGGGGTGTGTAGCGGATGGACAAATAGGCTTGGGTTGGGTTGCATCATTATTTGATTTGAATATGCTTTGATATGAATATGTATGCTGGAATGTTGATTGTTAGTTTGTGTACACATTGAGTCTGTTGACTCACCCCTTTGTGGGACTATTTTTCAGAAATGAGCGTAATGGAATGGGTCTGGCGGGAGGAGCTAAAGGTGGCCATGCATCACTTGAAGAATTTATTAGAATTTGGACTTTACTCAATTTTAGTATTTTCAATTTTATCTTTGGGTTTGAATGATGTAATAAGGCCATAAGGCCCAAGTTGGATGGTTTTATTTCCCTGCTTTTATTTTCAGTTGTTATGTTATGAATTATTTTTGACTAAGTTTAATTAAATTTATTTTAAAAATAAACCCTAAATTGTTTTGTCACCAAAATTAAATGTTTTCTAAATTAAATAAATGGGTTTCCAACCAAAGCCCAACCCAAAACCAATATCTTTCTAAAAATTCACAAAAATTTTCTAAGTAACAGAAGAATTTGAAGCCGATTTTCTTACTGAAACACCCCACACCCGGCCCAGGAATGTGATATACTTTGAACATGTGATTAGTAACATGAATGAAAATTAAGTATGTGGAATATGTTATAAAATAATTGGGGCATTTGGGATATATGTGAAGGAAGAAAGTGAAGGTGTTGACTTGGTCTCACCAACGAAGGTGTTGACTTTGGTCTCACCAACTTGAAGGTGTTGGTTTCGGCCTCACCAACGAAATATGGTGGCTACGGCCCCATTGCGTGAATATGGTAACCGGTTACATTATTTGAATATAGTGTCTAATGACACAACGTAAAGTGGGCGATGAGCATGTCATTGCGGCGCGCTGCCTTCGATGGTGTGTAGCGGATAGAGGTTGACTTAGTAGTCCCCACGGTGTAATTGGCGTGTGCGGGGGTGTGTAGCGGATGGACAAATAGGCTTGGTTTGGGTTGCATCATTATTTGATTTGAATATGCTTTGATATGAATATGTATGCTGGAATGTTGATTGTTAGTTTGTGTACACATTGAGTCTGTTGACTCACCAATGGGACTATTTTTAGGAAATGAGCGAAGTAATGGACCGGTCGGCAGGAGCTAAAGGTGGCCATGCATCACTTGAAGAATTTATTAGAATTTGGACTTTACTCAATTTTAGTATTTTCAATTTTATCTTTGGGTTTGAATGATGTAATAAGGCCATAAGGCCCAAGTTGGATGGTTTTATTTCCCTGCTTTTATTTTCAGTTGTTATGTTATGAATTATTTTTGACTAAGTTTAATTAAATTTATTTTAAAAATAAACCCTAAATTGTTTTGTCACCAAAATTAAATGTTTTCTAAATTAAATAAATGGGTTTCCAACCAAAGCCCAACCCAAAACCAATATCTTTCTAAAAATTCACAAAAATTTTCTAAGTAACAGAAGAATTTGAAGCCGATTTTCTTAAGGAACATACCAGATCCGGTTCAGGCTCGTGGGCCGGGTGTGGGGTGTTTCAGTTGGTATCAGAGCCAGGTTTCAAACTCTCGTCCTGTGGGCTAAGGCCCAAAACATTTTTAATTCGAGCCCAAATGATTTTCTGTGAAAATAAGCAGGTTTCTGGCATGGCACCTGAGTCTCCGACCCGCAGTCCACCAGGTAAGTACCCCTAACTCTATCTGTGATTATGTGATTTACATAAGGGTAGAAAAGGCATGGAACGTAGATTAGTATGCTAAGTACTTGAACCCCAGGACTAGTTTACCCCAACTATTACATAAGACTTAAGGACCATTAAACAAACCTATGACTAAGTCGCCGAGCTAGGGTGTGGTAACCATTGTGCGCATGTCTAGGATTGGATCCGGAAGAGCCTAGTACTTAAGCAGTCCTAGTGACTCACCTCCTATTCGCAGGAATCCTACCTGGTGCGTAGCTCGGTTCACCCTAACCAAGAGGACTCGGTCATAAATTTAAACACAATAACTAAAACCAGAAAGGAACTAGCCGTTTTTTATAAAAACCCTAGTTTTAAAACTCTTAAAATTTCCTTTTAATTTGTGAGAACTATTTTTACAAAATTTTCTGAAAAATTTCTGATTTATGAAATTACAAAAATACCCTTATTGGTAAAATTACCAAAATGCCCTTGATTCACAAAATGTCAAACTTTTCAACGGTTTTGCTAAAACTTCATTATTTTATAAATGTTCTCAACCCTAATTTGAAAACTATCAAAAATATCTTGGTTTTAGAAAAATTACAAAATTGCCCCTAATTTGCAAAATTACCAAAAAGACCCTGATTTCCAAATTTTTGCAACATCACCATTTGAAAAGTTAAATTCTCAAAAAGAACCCTCAAAGTTTTGCAACATTTGGAAATACCCCGAAATTATCAAAATTTACAAATTTACCCTGGTTTATTACCAAAATACCCTCGAGCTTCAAAATTACCGAAATACCCCCAAATTTCTAAATTTTTCAAAATACCCCGGGAATTTAAAAGTTCCAAAATACTTTTTGAAAAAAAATCATCAGAGAACTTTTATTTTTGAAAAATTACGAAAATGCCCCTGTAGGACAAATTACGAAAATACCCCTGTGTAGTGGAAAAACAACAACAATGAAAACTACAACGTTTCTCTGAATGAACGAAAGTTCATAATTGTTTGATGGATGTATGAATGAATGTAAAGACTGTGTGCATGTATGAATACGAAAGAACCACTCCTAAAACTCTTTTTCATAAAACTTCTTCGCGGGTAATAAGTGAAACAAGTACTAATGTATAAAACTTTTAAATTAGATTAAATCGCGACGTTAGAAAATGAGTTCTAAGGGATGTGAACTTAGAGATTGTGCCTACAAAGTATGATGGTTCTATTAAGATCAGAGAGCGCAACGTAAGCATAAATCACGGTGAGAAGGATTGTCTGATTTGTTAATAAGTAATTTCGAGGACGAAATTATTTTTAAGGAGGTAGAAGCTGTAACATCCTAGATTAGGGGTTATGCGTTTGTGCATAATTCATGAGTTAGCGAGTTTTGGCAATGTTTGGAAGTGTATTAAGGGGTTTTAAAATTCTAGGATGGAAGAAAAAGCTTAGAAAAATTATTGGTTTCTAAGTAAAAGGGAGCTAGGTAAATGAGGCTTGAAAAGAAACTCTCAGTGTGAAGCATGACACAAGGAACCATGTGGTAAAATGGCATGTTTTATGAATTATGAATGTGTTATGTGAATTCTAGAAATAAGGAAATGTATGGAAATGTAAGGCAATGTAGGGAAATGTAAGAAAATGTAAGGAAATGTAAGAAATGTATGGAAATGTATGGAAATGTAAGGAAATGTAAGGAAATGTGAGGAAATGTATGGAAATGTAAGGAAATGCAAGGAAATGTAAGGAAATGTCTTGTCTTGGAAACGTAGGGAAATGTCCTGAAAATGTAAAGGAATAAAGAGGAAAGTGAACATTTATGGAAACTAGGAAATGTAAGGAAATGATTCAAAATGGAAAGTGAACATTTGGAAACTTGGAAATGTAAGAAAAATGGCAAGTTCTGAGCCAATCGAAAATTTTAGGAAACTTAGAAATGATGCCGAAATGTCAAGTTTTAAAGTTCAAAATAGGAAATAAGGGCTAGAGGGCCTTAAAAGAAAAAGTTGGAGAAGTTTGACACACAAACAGGCTTGGAAATGTGGCCTGAAGATACCACTTAGGGCCTATGGAAATGGCGCCATGTGCAAGAGGCATGGGCACAGGTTGAGTCACAAGGGAAGCAATTAAATGAAGGTTTTAATTTTGCTTCCAAAAGGTGAGTGGACTGGCACATGTGTTTAAAAAGAGAGGTGTTTTATTTTCATAAATATTCGATTAAAAGGTGATAAATAAAGGATTTTTAAATTGGATTATTTAGAAGAGATAAATATTAGATTAAACTCTTTTATTTATGATAATTAAAGGATAAAGTTATCAAAATAGAAGAGTGGTGGCCAAATAAAGGACTCTAGCTAGTAATTTTGGCTATAAAAGGAAGAGTAAGGCTATTCTTCATTCATTCTTTTCTCTTCAAGAAAACCCTCTGCTTGAAATTCTCTAAAATTTCTCCTATTCTCTCTCTAGAATTTTCTCTACCATTATTCTCTTTTCTCTTTTCTTTTCTTATTCATTCTTCTCCTCTCAATATTCCAAAAGCCAGAAAGCTTGCTAAGATCAAGGCCATAGCCGAATCTCTCGAAGGTTGAAGTGAAGATGCAATCGATTTCTTCAAGTAAGGAGATCTTCCGGGATTTACTAAGTGTCGACTACAAGGAAGGAGAAGTTCTTTTCAGAAGGTACACCATAGGGCGCGTGTTCCCTAGTTATTCGGTGAATTTGGGATTTAAGAATCTAAGGTAAGTCATATTTAACATTCGGCTAAGGGTTAATTGTTGTGAATAAATGTTAGAAATTGATCTAACATGTAGTTATAGGGATTTAAATGAGAGGATACAAGGATTTGGGATTTGAGAATTTCAAGAAACTTGATATCTAAATCTGTAGATCATTCTTTGGGATTTCAAGGAATCATTAAGCAAATCAGTGTGTACCCTTACTAACCTTCAATAAATTACGTGGTAATTATTAAATATATGAATATGTATCAGTATGTGAATGTGGTTAAGTACCACAAATGTGGTAAGGAGTACCTGTATGTTTCCTACTTTTGATAGGATTATGAATGTGATATACTTTGAACATGTGATTAGTAACATGAATGAAAATTAAGTATGTGGAATATGTTATAAAATAATTGGGGCATTTGGGATATATGTGAAGGAAGAAAGTGAAGGTGTTGACTTGGTCTCACCAACGAAGGTGTTGACTTGGTCTCACCAACGAAGGTGTTGGTTTCGGCCTCACCAACGAAATATGGTGGCTACGGCCCCATTTGCGTGAATATGGTAAACCGGTTACATTATTTGAATATAGTGTCTAATGACACAACGTAAGTGGGCGATGAGCACGTCATTCGCAATGATCATGCCGATGGTGTGTAGCGGATAGAGGTTGACTTAGTAGTCCCCACGGTGTAATTGGCGTGTACGGGGGTGTGTAGCGGATGGACAAATAGGCTTGGGTTGGGTTGCATCATTATTTGATTTGAATACGCTTTGATATGAATATGTATGCTGGAATGTTGATTGTTAGTTTGTGTACACATTGAGTCTGTTGACTCACCCCTTTGTGGGACTATTTTTCAGAAATGAGCGAGTAATGGACCGGGTCGGCGGGGGAGCTAAAGGTGGCCATGCATCACTTGAAGAATTTATTAGAATTTGGACTTTACTCAATTTTAGTATTTTCAATTTTATCTTTGGGTTTGAATGATGTAATAAGGCCATAAGGCCCAAGTTGGATGGTTTTATTTCCCTGCTTTATTTTTGATTGTTATGTTATGAATTATTTTTGACTAAGTTTAATTAAATTTATTTTAAAAATAAACCCTAAATTGTTTTGTCACCAAAATTAAATGTTTTCTAAATTAAATAAATGGGTTTCCAACCAAAGCCCAACCCAAAACCAATATCTTTCTAAAAATTCACAAAAATTTTCTAAGTAACAGAAGAATTTGAAGCCGATTTTCTTAAGGAACATACCAGATCCGGTTCAGGCTCGTGGGCCGGGTGTGGGGTGTTTCACCCCTCCAACTATCACCCATTATATACAAGATTCAGCTGGCAATTTTGTGATTAATGGTTACATGCTCCAACACAATGAGGTATTGAAACTACTCAAGAAGAACTTGTTGAAGGCTCAAGCTCATATGAAACAATTGGTTGACCAGCAGTGCTGAGAAGTTATCTTTAATGAAGGCGATTAAGTGTATGTCAAGCTTGAACCGTATCATCAAACCTCATTTTGACTCCAATGCCACCACAAGTTATGGAAACGATATTTCGGTCCTTATAAGTTGTTAAGTGTATAAGAATAATTGCTTACAAGTTGGAGCTTCTCGAGTCGACCAAAATACATTCAGTTTTCCATGTTTCATTGCTTTGCATGTGCATTGGTACTGCAGATCATTAGGTTACACCTTTACACTTGATTAATCGTTTGGGACATTTCGTTGAACAATGGCTTGTCAACTGGGAAGGGTTTCCTCAAGATGCACTTATTTGGGAAGACAAGGATCAATTACTTGAGATTTTTCCCTATTGCAACCATGAGGACTAGGTTCTTTCCAATAGGGGTAGTATTGTTGTAAACAACAAGGACATTGTCTTAATAAATCAGCAAGATTCAACAGATGTTGGGACTGAGCAATTGGGCCAAAGAAATCCAAAGAGAAGAGCATGTACAATGAGGCCACCTAACAAATATGATGACTTTGTAATGGATCCACATTAGCATTGACTTAACGATAAGGAAAAGGGCATGTGTATTCTGTTGCAAACTGCCAATATCTTCTCATCCACTTATCTAATTTTCTCATCTCATTCTTATGTTTTCCTTCAATTTTCCAATGATGGAACATAATGAGCAATAAAAACTTCAATTACACTTTAGCAAAATATGATTTTTTATATTTATTTAAAACTTAAAAAGTAATTTATATTAATTATTTAAAAATAGTTTTTTATGTTATGCACCAATATATGAACTTTTTAAAATATTATTTAAATTAATCGACACTTTAGTAAAATATAATTTTGATATTTATTTAAAATTTTAAAAGTAATTTATATCAATTATTTAAAAGTATTTAATTCTTTTCTGTTATGTACCACTATATTATTTTTTCAAATATCATTTAAATTAATTCATTACTTACTTTTCATCATCATGCTTAATTAATCATTTTAACTTCTCACTATAATTTTTGGCAACTATGAAAAATACTTTATGAAAAGTATAATAGAAAAGTAATATAGGAAAATTAAATCTTAATAAGTAAATTCTAATTCTTTAGAGGAGCAAGTACACTCTATTTTTCTTGTGCTTGGGTGGTGTAACACTACTATTTAAACTAGATTGGGTTTGTGTGCTGTTCTTGTGCTCTAATGAAAATTTTGTACCATTGGGGAATGCAATTTATCATGAAAACAAAACATTGTTATCGTTATCATTTGATTTATACCCACGTTTAAAAGATTGTGAATTTGTGTTGAACCAAGTCCACTAGAAATCAAAGTTAGTTCACAATAAATTTCTTTTAACAGATGTTATTTCAGATGTGCAAGTACCCGAAATTGAACATAGACCCCATTCTTATAGCTAAAGAAAAGAGAATGGCAGACAAGCATATATTTTTATTTTGAAATGAGAAGATTTGTTTTAGGCTTTTAGCACTTTAGGTAGATCCACATAGCCCACCCCTTATATTTAAACACCTACGTTTAGTCCTACAAACATATCCCCAACAAAAGGAAAACTTAGATCCATCCCCCTCTCTTTCTTCCTTACAATGATTTATGATGAATGAACCTTTCCCCATCCTTCCTACTCACCCCCCTTTTTTTTTTCTTCACTCAATATCCATGTGATCAGATTTCATGTTGGACCCTTTATTATCATCCTATTCACTCTATTTTGGCTTGTTTAACTTTTGCAGTCAAAGTCAATATAGGTCGATAATAGGAGTGAATTCAGAATTTTTTTTGGAATGGTCAAAATTAAATTGTATATTTTTACAATAGTAAAAATGTAATTTTATCATTTTAATAACCATATCTATATAAATTTTAAAGGACTAAATCAAAATTCTATCACTTTTTGGGGGGGTCAAAGTACAATTTTACCATTATTAATTTAAAATTTTATAAACTATAAAAGAGCCTAAATGAAAAATATTTCATTTTAGAGGGCATTAAAATCTCTACCAGCCCCCTTAAATTCGCCACAAATTGATAATAGTATTATTTATTAGTTTAGTCTATCAACAATTTTTTTTTTTTTTGCGAACAATAAAACTCAAACTTAAGTAATGTTTTATCTAACAATATCAAAGCTTCATTAGCATATAAAATGTCTTTATTATACATTTATTATTTTAAGCATATATTTTTATTATTTCATATTTTTACTCAACTTCTTTCATAATAATGCCAAATGTTTAAAATTTTTAAATCATATATTTTTTTAATAAGACCTTTTTTAACAAATTTTTAACCCAAATTTCTTTTCTAAATTACAGGTGTTTGATAAATTTATTAAAAAATTATTTACTAAATTATTAAATATATATATTGAATATAGTTATGTTGTTTGATAAAAGTAAAAATGATCTATTTCTTAGTTTTTTTTTTTTGGTAGTTTCTTAGTTGTAATTTTATTAATGTAATATTTTATATTATTTTAAATAGTTTTGGGGAAAAAAAAGTTAATTTGAATATTTCATTAAAAAAAGATAATTTATTTTAATTTTTAATAAAATAAAAATAACTTAATATTTTCTACATTAAGTGATAAATAGCTACTTATCTACTTATCTTATTCAACATTTTTTTGCTGAAAATTTTATATTTAATAAAAAAATAAAATAGTTATCAGACACATTTAAAATATTAAATATTGAAAATTTTCATTCAAATTTACCCTAAATTATTTTTTCTTTTTCAACCCAAAATTGTTCAACAATAATGTTTAACTAGTCCTCTATATATAGCAACCATAATTTGGAAGTAACCAACACTAATTACAATTAAGTAAAATGCTGAAATTGTAAAAACATGAAACATGAGCTATAATAATAGACTGAAGATAATATATACGTATCTATGTGTTTGTATTGTTTTTACCTAGTTTCTCGTATTATAATTGTGCTTAACTTGTAATAATTTTACATAATTTTTAAATATTATTAACAATTTATTTATTTGATATATTTGGCATTTTTGTATATAGTGTTTACGAGATTTTTTATGTCATATCGTATTTTGTATGATATTTTACTTGTTTTCAAATATCATTATCGAGTATAAGAATATTAAGCCTAAATTAAAGACCGGAGATTCCTAGTTAAAGTGATAAATAAAATTTTTTTTCATTTAAAAAGAATAAAGAAAAGAGAAAAGTCATGTGAGGGAAAGTCGTTCCATTTTGGAATTGGGAAGGCGTATATGATTCCACATATCTTAGTGTTTGATTATTTGTCAAACCAAAATTGAACAAATTCACGTGAAGTTAATGAAAGAAATAATATTATATAGGGTCCAAATCAAAAGCAAAAAGATAGATTTATGCGGCCAACAACATTGTTTTGGGAGTAGAATATTTAGTGTGTGGTGTTATGGCATAATGGGTAGATTCTGAGCTAGCTCACACATTAATGTCAATCTGTCTCTCCCATGTAACCTTGCGTCTTCCTAATTACTTTCTTCAACAATCGCCTAATAAACCAGTGCCTTTTCTCTTAATTCTCTTTTATTTCCTTTTCTATCTATTCCCCAAGCCTTTAATGACCTTCATTGATGAGGATGTGCGACTTGGAATGCTTCCACATGAAGATTTAGCTTTTGGAGCCGGATAGTCTCATTAGTGACAAAATTCAGTCTAACGGAGAAAAATATGAAACTCACCGCTTAGAATAGAGTCGGTTATAAATAAGAGAATAACATATATTGGGATGACCCTAAAAATTAAAGTTTTTAGGCACCAATAAAATTAAGTCACATCACCAAAATTTAAAGGCATGCAATTATTGTTATACACCCATCTATATTCAATCTACACTCCAATTCTAATTAAATTATTTCAAAACATAAGTTATTAAAATAAAAAATCAAATATCAAGAAGTGTTAGCTATAGTGGCAAGGCACATTACCTCGATTTTCCTAAAATATCAATCCAACCCACAATACGATTAACCCAAACAGCCACGACAATTCCAAATTGGCATAAATCCCTTACCTTTGGACGTAAACAACACCTTCACAAGCCTTAATCCTCCGGTAGATTGATCGTTCCGCGTCCTTCACCTAGATAAACCAAAAGATTAATAATGGAAAACGCAGCACTCAATCCCCAACTTAGCAAAAAAAAAATAACGGAAGGAAGAGCTTCAGTAACAGAAGAAACAAATATAGACAATACTTACGCAAGAATCAAGTTATAAACAATTCAATCAACACCAACCACCGAAATTGAGCACCACAAGAACAACCAGTCAAGAACACAAAGAAAATTTGGGGAAACAAAATCAAGAAAGGAAGAAAGAAAAGTTGAAGACCTTCATTTACTAGAATCCATGTAAACAGGAAAGAGAAACAAAATGAACAGAATAGGGAGAAAATAAGAAGTGTTCCAAGTGGGGAAAGATTTTGAGAAATCGTCTTTTTTAATTTCAAAATAAAATAAAATAAGTTAAAAAATAAAATAAAATATAAAAGATAAGCTGACTCTCTACCACCGAACCAGTAGATTCACTCTTGGCACAAGTTATGTGAAAATAAAATTTAAGCCCAATAAACAAAGATAGGGACATAAACAAAAATAGCAAAAATTTCAAAGAGCGAGATTTGAACACATGACCTCAAACATATATCCAAAGGATTTAACCACCGAAGAAGATCACTTAACTTGACAAATTTTAGTAAATTAAAACTCAAATTTTTGGGGTGTTACAACTCTCCTCCCCTAAAAGAAATTTCGACCTCGAAATTTACCTGATTCAAACAGATGTGGGTATTGCTGTCGAATCAAGTCCTCATGTTCCCAAGTGGCTTCCTTAATGTCATGATTCCGCCACAGAACCTTAACCAAAGGAATGGTTTTCCTTTTCAAGACCTTAACCTCTTGATCTAGAATCTGAACCGGTTCCTCCTCAAAAGTTACATCTGGTCTTACATCAATCTCTTCAACAGACACAATATGAGATGGGTCAGACCGATATCGTCTCAACATAAATACGTGAAACCCATTATGAATACGATCTAACTCCACAGGTAACTCCAACTGATAAGCGACTGGCCCAACACGTTTCAAAATCGAATAAGGCCCAATAAATCTAGGGCTCAACTTGCCCTTACATCCGAACTGAAGGACTTTTTTCCATGGAGATACCTTAAAGAAAACCCGATCTTCCACACCAAACTCAATATCTCTCCTTTTCAGATCCACGTAAGATTTCTATCTATCAGTAGTTGTCTCATAAACCAAATTAGGACCCAAAATCCACCTCTCACCCAACTTAGTCCAACAAAGGGGTGCTACACTTACGACATCTAACAACCTGGTTTTAGCTAACTCAGAACAGTGGTTTCAGAACCACAAATTGGAGGCCAGAAAATTATTTTAAAATCATTTTTAGTGTCTACAGCATGTGTTAAATATGTGTAAAAGTTTCATGTTTTAATTTTATCGATTGGATGGTTAATTGGACAAAAAAACTCAATCGCGTAAAATGCAAAAGTTGCATTCTAATTGTTAAAGGTGTTTAATTACTATGATTTCTTAAATGAAAGGTCCTTATGATGATATTAGACCATTGATAGTGGTAATGGACATAAATGGGCATATATTAGGTGATTTTATAATGGTTTCATTAAGGTTATAATAGTAAAATTTTAAATTAAGTTTAATTAAATTAAAAAAAGCCATTTTTCTTTCAAATTTTATCACCTAACCGAATATTGAAGAAGAAAAAGAACCATTGTTGCTCATTTAGGTTTCGACACTTGCATAGCTTGATTAAGGTATAGTTTTAGCTCGATTTTTGATGATTTTTATGTTTTTGATATCGTTGCTTTGTGTTCTAGCTAGTCCATGCCTTAATTTTGAAATTTGTTAATGATTTTGTGAAGTTCCATTGATGAATGCTTGAGCTTTTGAATGTTTTATGATGGAAAATGAATATTTGTTAATAGTTATACAAGTTTTGTTAAGTGATTTTTGACAAAAATGTCAAAAAGGGGTTTAATTGTAAAAAGTGTAAATTTAGGGGCTTAAATGTGAAATAAATGAAATTTTTGGGCTTCTAGGGACCTATATGAAATTCAGCTAAGCTTGGGTTTAATGAAATTTCATGAATTTTGTGTATTTGTGAATTAGGGACTAAATTGTAAAAATGTGGAACTTTAAGGGCTAAAGTGTAAAATGCCCAAATATGTGTTTGTGGACTGAATTGAATGATTTGATGAATAAATGAGTTAATTTTGAATGTATATAGATCAAGAACAAAAGAATTCAAATTTAGATTGGGGAAAATCAAAGGTTATCAAATAGTCGATCCAGTCCGTTTATCTCTAATACGAAGTAAGTTCATATGCAAATAAATGTCTTTAAATTGAATTATATATGTTTAATTATCATTGAACTGCTATGAATGTTGAATGATCAAATACGAGCAAGAATCGATAAGGTTACAATATCTGAAAGTCCCATACAAACCTTAGGAATAGTATAGGATACGAATGTCATGACATTAGGATTAATGATATGCAATTATGTGTAAGACCATGTCTGGGACATTGACATCATATGTGATTACGTGTAAGACCATGTCTGGAACATTGGCATCGTTATTTGATTTCGTGTAATACCATAGCTGGGCTATCAGCATCGATATGTAATAACATGTAAGACCATATCTGGGATATGGCATTGTACGAGCTATTAATGAATCCGAAAGGTTCAACGGGCAAAGTTAAGTCAAGAAAGAATGTGTGAATGAGTTAAGTGGCTCAGGTACGTACGAGATTCATATAAGTATTAAAAAGGGAAGTATTTGATAAATTCACTTGTGAGATTGAATATGTATACATTTAGAAAGGTTTGTGAGCTTATATGTGTTTACTCATAGTTTACCTATTAATGGAAATAATGTTGACTCATGTGGTAATTTTATTTGTATATGGCTTACTAAGCTTTTTAAAGCTTACTTTGTATGTTCTTCCCCTGTTTTATAGATAATCGAAGCTAGCTCAGATTCGGGGATCATCAGGAATATCGTCACACTATCGATCAACTTGTTGGTACTTTTGATGTTTTGTAAATATGGTATATGGCATGTATAGGCTAGTGATATGATGATGTGTTTTGAGATATGATATTAGCCATGAGATTTGGCTCATGAATGATGTAAATGTTGATGTGTATTTGGCCATTTAGGTTGGCTTAAATTATAAGTTTGATAAATGATATATGATGTATATATTGGCATGTTTGGGATGGTTGTTGTGATGGTTATATAGTTGCTAAATTAGCTAGTTGTCAATTGGTGTATTATTTCTTGAAAAATGGCATGTTGATTTTAAGATGATGATTTGGTATATTTTATGACATGAATTAGTTGAAAAGATTATGAGAAAAATGCATAGAGAAGATAGGTGAAATTGTTGGTAATGGCATATTGTTTTAGTATATTTTGGATTATGATTGGAATAGTGAAATGGATGGATTTTAAATGGCATGATGTGTATATGAAATAGCATGTTTTGGTGGCTATAAATGTGTTGAAATGGTATTATTTTGGTTGTTTAGGTGAGCATGAGAAAGGGTGACAAATTGGCCTTGCAAATGGCCTATTCTTGTCCACACGGGCGTGTGTCTCAGCCATGTGCGACACACGGCCACGATACACGACTGTGTGTCCCCTGGTGTTGGAATTGAATTAAAGTCAGTATGCTCCACCCGGCCTCACACACGGGCGTGTGACTTGGCCGTGTTGCATAAGTCAAAATACCCTACAGGATTGGCATGGCCTAGCACACGGCCTGGCACATGGGCGTGTGTGGCTATTCTGAAGGGCACACGAGCTAGACACACGGGAGTGTGGTCAGTCGTGTGACCCAAGTCAGTATGTATGCCTTGTTTTCACATGGCCATGGACACAGGCGTGTCTGGAGCCGTGTGAGGCACACGGTCTGTTCACACGGGCGTGTGACCCTTGTATGTTTAATAAATTTCTAAGTTTTTGAGAATTTTCATATGTTATTGGTTTAGTCCCGAACCATTTCTAAAGCATGTTTAAGGCCTCGTAGGCCCTCATAAGGGACAATGTGTTTATGATTGAATGGTGTTTGAGAATGGATGCATAAATGTATGTTGTATGTGATGATTTTATAGGTAATGCCTTGTAACCCTATTCTGACGACAGATACAGGTTAGAGATGTTACACGACCATACTGAGCCTCGTATGGTGCCCTTTTAACACTAGAATGAAAGTTGTTATTAGATGTGATTTCAGCCAGTGGCAGAAACTCCTCCCTACTACCACGAAAGTTGATGGCGCAACTCCGTAACATATCCTATAGAATCTGAATCACTCACTTTGATTGCCCATCAGTCTAAGGATGGAATGCAGTACTAAAATCTAACCAAGTACCCAAAGCCTCATGGAGTTTCTTCCAAAATTAAGAATAAACTAAGGGTCTCTATCAAAGATAATTGAGACCAGAACCCCATTAAATCTAACCACGTCGGAAATATACAACTTAGCCAAATTCTGCAAAGAAAAGTCGGTCCTGACCGGAAGAAAATGGGCAAGCTTGGTCAAGCGATCCATGATGTCCCAAACAGAATTATTCTTTGTAAGTGTCAAAGGCAACCCACTAACGAAGTCCATAATCACACGCTTCCATGTCCAAATAGGAATCTTTACAAGTTGAAACAAACCAAAGTCAGTTGGTGCTCAACCTTAACTTGCTGGCACGTAGGACAAAGAGAAACGAAATCAGTTACTACCCGATTCAAATCAGGCCACTAGTATAACTCTCGAAGATCTCGATACATCTTATTTCCACCGGGATGCATAGTATAAGGGCTACTATTCACTTCCCGTAGAATAGATTGCCTCAATTCAATATCATTAGGCACACAAACCCGACCTCTAAAGCATAAAACCCCATAACTATTCAACCCAAAATCAGAAGCCCTACCTTCTTCAACTTGTCGAAATTGCAGAATCAGAAAATAATCGACTAACTACTTAACCTAAATCTAATTAATCCAAGTTGGCTTAACTTGCAACTCGACTAACAGACTACTGTCATCAAATAAACTTAGGCGAGCAAACATCGCCCTCAAACCAAACATCAATCTACGACTAAGAGCATCAGCCACAATATAAACCTTACCAGGATGATACTCAATGGTGCAGTAGTAGTCTTCAAGCAACTAAATCCATTTACGTGGCCTTAGATTCAACTCCTTCTGAGGAAGGAGATACTTGAGGCTCTTGTATCAGTGTAGATGATACAGCTCTCACCATGCAGATAATGCCTCCAGATTTTCAAAATGAAAACAATCGCAACCAACTCAATATCGTGCATGGGATAGTTGCCTTCATTTGACTTAAGCTGTCGAGACGTATTAGCCACTCCTTACAATCTTACATCAAAACACAATCCAACCCAATGTGAGAAACATCACTGTATACCACAAACACTTTACCGAATTTAGGCTGTATTAGAATGAGTGCTTAAGTCAGAACAGATTTGAGCTTCTTAAAGATCAATTGTTTCTCATCAGTCCACACAAAAGGTATGTTTTTACATAACAACTTAGTCAGAAGAGCTGCGATAAGCGAGAACCCCTCAACAAATCTCCGATAATACACCACTAAACCAAGAAAACTTTAAATTTCAGACACATTTCTAGGCTATTTTCATTCAAGAACAACCTCAATCTTTTCAAGGTCTACACAAATACCCTCAATAGAAACTGCATGCCCTAGAAAAGAGACCTCTCTTAACCAAAACTCATAGTTATTGAACTTAGCGTAAAGCTTTTTCTCATGAAGTATTTACAGAACCACCCTAAAAGGTTTATCATAATTGCCCTCAGACTTAGAATACACCAAAATATTGTCGATGAAAACCATGATAAACTGATCCAAGTACGATTGGAAAACCCGATTCATGAGATCTATGAATACAGCCGAATCATTCATTAAACTGAATGGCATGACTAAGAGCTCGTAGTACCCATAACGAGCCCTAAAGGCAGTCTTATATACATCAACCTCTTTAACCTTTAACTGATGATACCTAGAATGAAAATTAATTTTCGAGAGCACAGATGCCTCACAAAACTGATCAAACAAGTCGTCAATCCTCAAAAATGGTATCTACTCTTTATCTTCAATTTATTCAGCTGACAGTAATCCACACACATCCTCATAATTTTATCTTTCTTCTTTAGAAAAAGAACTGGTGCTCCTACGGAGTCACACTAGGCCTGATGAACCCTGGATTGAGAAATTCCTAAAGCTATACTTTCAATTCCATAAGCTCCTTTGGTGCCATGCAGTAGGGAGCAATGGACATTGGAGCTGTTCTAGGCAGAACCTCTATACTAAACTCAACCTCCCTATCTAGTGGGAACTCCGACAATTCCTCTGGAAAGGCATATGGAAATTTCTTAACTATCCAAATTCCCCCAACAGAAGATTCCACAAAACCTATATCATACACATACACCAAATATTCCTCACACCCTTTTCGGACTAACTTTTTGGCTACTAGAGTGGAGATTATATTGGATAGGTAACCTCGATGCTCTCCAACCATAACAATCTCCACATCATCCTCGGACCTCAAAGTTACTCTCTTTGTAGTACAATTTAAACTGATTGGATGCTCTATAAGCCAGTCCATACCTAGTATAAAATCAAACTCCCTGAATGGTAATTCCATCAGATTAGCTGGAAACACAACACCTTGTATCTCCAGAAGACACCTCCTATAGATCTTATTAACATGCACTGGCTGACATAGTGGACTAAGTACAAAAATCTCACCAGAAGTACTCCCAACAAGAATTACCAGATGAATAGAAACAATACTAGCTATGAATGAGTGAGTTAAACCAATGTTTATCAGTGCAAAATATGAAATAGAATAAATATAAAACATATCAGCTATCATATCAGTGACGCCTCTATCCTAGCGGCGCCTTGCCGTATAGGCCAAAGAAAGTTGCCTTGTCTCAGTTTGATTAGCACCTCTACCTGGAGCTCTCTGTCCCCTTCCCATACCATTACCACATCTGGCCTGACCACAACACCTAGGTGGCTGCTGAACTTCTTTCTGAGGCTAAACCAAACCCAAAGCTAGAGCTTGCACCTGATTAGAACGAAGTGGATAATCCCTAATGCAATGCTCCATAGACCTGCATCACAAATAAGCTCCTAACCTCCTCTAACACTCGCTCGTATGGTGCCTACCATAGTCCCCACAAAATTGATTCCCAACAAAAGTAACCAAGGCCTCAACCCACGGAAACCCACTAACTCTAACCCGTTTCTTAGGCCGCTGAGCAGACCTAGAAAGACTCTAATTCCACTTAGACTTATTTTGGCCTCTATCCTTATCCATTTTTTTGCGCTCCGCATGCTTAATCTCCTCTTTAGTTTTTGCCTTCTCCACAAGAGATTCAAAGACTCGCTACTGTTGCGGAGCTACCAAAACCTTGATGTCATATCTAAGTCTGTTCTTAAAATGAACACTCATTTCATAGTCATTCTTAATCATACTACGAGCATACTTGTTCAACCTCAAGAATTCGGCCTCATACTCAGCCACAGATCTATCTCCTTGAGTCAGCCAAATAAACTCGAATCTATGAGCCTCAATACACCTCACCCCCACATACTTATTTTGGAAGGCTCTACGAAAAAAGGTCAAAGTCACCTATTCATGTTGGGTGCCTTACTTAACACTCTACCACCACTGATATGCTTCGTCACGAAACAAAGAAATCGTACCCTTTAATTTTCGCTTAGGGGTGCAATCCAGATCATTCATAATCTTTTCAATGGCCTCCAACCAGTATTCGGCCATAGTCAGGGAGACCCCATCGACGCCCCTAAATAGTTCGGCCCCATTTAACCAAAGTCCTTCAGTAATGGACTTATGGCTACCAAATCCAGTATGGGCCCTAACGACCCTTTCCAACACTCTCAACATTAGTTGGGATAGTGCGTCATCCTCAGCATTCTGAGTTCGAGACACAATTTCAATGGTAGATGTCCATACCATCTCACCCGTATCCAAATTGAGCATACTGCCCATTGAAGATGGCTCAACTCAAGCTACTGTTTGACGCCCACCGCGCCCACGAGTACCTCATCCACTTGTTCCCCACACACTCATTATAAATTATCTGGAAATTCAAAATTTTATGAATCAGCTTGAAGTTTATGTCAAAAATCTTATCAAAATCTTTTTCATTGTTGCTATAGTCTTTAACTAAAAAAAAGTATTTTTAATACCATAGTGTTTTTCTAACTAAACAATATAGCTAAAGCAGAAGTACTTATAAGATTGGCGCCGAAGACTCAGTATTCCATACACTCATTTTTTCAAATTTAATTAGAAAACACATTTTGTTCAAAAACAATTTTCATAAAAATTTGAACCCAAAAATCACAGCTCGAGTTTTGAACCTAACTTTGATACCACCAAATGTAACACCCCAAAATTGGACTAGACATTATAGTCAGATTTGAAGAAGTTACTATGATTCAATTTGAAAAATCTGAAATCATTTGAGGATTGTAGAAATAACACTACCTTTTGATAAATGCAATTCTAGCTTATTAAAAAAATCTTTCTTACTTAATTCGTTAATTTTATCAATTAAATTTATTTTTATAAAACGTTTATGTATACAGTGGAACTTTTAGTTAAATTCAATTTTGGAAAATGCAATTTGATATTGAAAATCCAATGTTTTGCTGATAGAATAATTATAAATTTAAAACAATAAAACGGTTCGAAATGGAAAATAAAAGTTCAAAACAAAAATAGTCCCAAAAGTCCAAAAAAATCTAACAATACCAAAACAGAGTAAACAAAGTTTAAAGTAACACAAATTAAATATGTTTAGCCGAGCTCCCGTTGCACCAATCCTTCCTATGTCTGTGGGTTACCAGAGAGTAAACAAACAGAAGTGAGCTTACAAGCTCAGTGTGTAACTCAACATACAATAAATCAAATACACACTTGGAAGTTTTTCGACTTTCAACCTTTCGCGATTTTTTAAGATTTCATTACACACCTAGAAGTTTTCTGACGTTGGTTCCAAAAACGAGTATAATGGAACCTAAAAATATCATACACTTAACGAATTAGCCAACGTAACCAATCGATTTAAGAGGATATACTCCTCGATTTGCCTCAAATATCAATCCAACCTACAAAGCGATTAACCCAAACAGCCACAACAATTCCAAATAGGCATAAATCCATTACCTTTGGACCTAAACATCACCTTTTTAAGCCTTAATCTTCCGGTGGATTAATCGTTCCGCAACCTTCACCTAGATAACCAAAAAGATTAATAACGAAAAATGCAACACTCAAATTCCAACTTAGCAAAGAAAACAAATAACAAAAGGAAGAACTTTAGTAATAGAAGAAACAAATATATACAGTAATTACGTAAGAATCTATTTATAAACAATTCAATCAACACCCACCATCGAAATTGAGTACCATAAGAACGACCAGTCAAGAGCACAAAGAAAATTTGGGGAAACGAAATCAAGAAATGAAGAAAGAAAAGTTGAAGACATTCCTTCTCTAAAATCCATATAAAAAGGAAAGAGAAACAAAATGAACAGAATAGGGAGAAAAGAAGGAACGTACCAAGTGGGGAAAGATTTTGAGATATCCCTTTTTTTAATTTCAATATAAAATAAATAAATTAAAATCTAAACTACTCCAAAATCTTAATATCTTACTAGATTTTTTCCAAAGATTGAATTTGAGTCAACCGTAACCACTACTTGTGCGATACACTAGAAAAGTAGCAAAAATAATTCCATTTTCTCCCGCAAAAAATTGAACTCAAGACCCAAAGATAAGCTGACTCCCTACCACCGAACCAACAGGCTCATTCTTGGCACAAGTTGTGCGAAAATAAAATTTAAGCCCTATAAATAGAGATAGGGAGAGAAACAAAAATATCAAAAATTTCAAAGAGCGAGATTTGAACACATGACCTTAAACACATATCCAAAGCACTTAACCATTGAAGCAGATCACTTAACTTGACAAAATTTAATAAACCAAAACTCAAAATATTGGGGCATTATAGGAAGAAGAAGAGATCAAGCAAACAAAAGCTTAAAGCTATTTGGAGTGATAAGGATTCCTCCGATAATGAAGATCAAGAAGTAGCCAACCTATTCCTTATGGCCATCAATGATTCTTAGGTAACTTCTACCTCATCTACTTCAAATTATTATTCTTTTGATGAGTTGCAAGATGCCTATGATGAATTAGGTTTGGAGTTTGAATTAATGGTTTCAAAATATAGGAAAACTATTTCAAAATTAAAAGTTGAAAATAATTTACTCTCCAAAGTCAATCATGAACTTGAAAGTAAAATTAATGATACACAAGCTATTATAAATTATTTTAATAAAAAGAATTGTGACTTGCATAATTTACTTTTTAAAGTTCATGATGATCATCAAAAGCAACTTGAGTTGCTTAAGAGTGAAAAAGCTCACTCTAACAAAGTTTTTCAAAAATGAGAAAGTTCAAAACAAAACTTTGTTAAAACTAGCTTTAATTTCTATAAACATAGAGGTCGTCTAAGTTTTTACAAAGGAAAATTTGTTAAAAGTGTATGGTTCCCTAAAGGACTTATAAGTACTAAAGATAATGATATCCTTTCTAAATGGATACCTAAATGGACTAGAATCTTGGAGACTAATGCTTATGGACCCAAAAGAAATAAGGTACCAAAAACAAAAATTCAGGTGCATTGCTTCAAGGAGAACATCACTAATGCAAATTCTATGTGATTGCACCTTAATGTTTACGTGGTATGTTAGTTCACTTGTTCCTTATTTTTAATATCTATCTTTGGACTAACCACTTTCTTTTCCTATTAAGCTTTATTTAATTTATTTTATATAACAAAAAGGGGAAGAAGCGAAAGGTAAATTTAATGCTTGATTGATATGATTAACTGACTTTATGCCAAATTTAGTGACCATGTTTTCAAAGTAAAATGAATGTCAAATTTGATTTTATGTCAAATCTTTTTAAACCTTAAATTGAAAATGACTTTTATATAGGGGAAATTTATTCAAAAAAAAATTACAAAATGTTTTGTTATATTAAAAAAAGGGAGATTGTTATATCTAGCTTTATTTTATAATATGTTTTGATATAACAAATTAAAATGTTTTTGAATAAAAGTTAAAGTTAAACAAAATTAGCAAAATGATAAAATCAAGTTAAAATGGTTTCAATTGAGTTAAACATTTTCAATCAAGTTAAAATTATTTTAAAATAAGTCAGTATTGCTGCAACACCCCAAACCTGGCCTAGACGTTATGACCGAATCTGGAAATATTACGTAAAATAGTTACAAATCTGAATTTCGCATTTGAAAAACATCTTGAACCTTTTGCTATTTAAAAGTTCGTTTTATTTGAAAACGTTATGTCATACTTACTAGTTAAAACCGTAAATTGTTTACATTGTAACACCCCAAAACCCGGCCTAGAAGTTTAGACCAAATCTCGGAGGTTGCACTGATCACCAAAGTGATCGCAGGAAAATTGTACAAAACAAACAAAAAAATATTACAGTATTTAACACAGAACTTATAGTCTAAAATAGTTTATATAAAACTCAGATTTACCAAAAACACTTTATTAACCAATTCTTTTAGAAAAATGTGTCGTTTCCGAGACCTCCAACGTGCTGAGTCAAGTTTTAAAACACGTAAATGCCTGAAAAAGGAAAACTGAGGGGGTGAGCTACACGAGCTCAGTGTGAGTTCAAAAACGATTAACAATAGATTTACAGATGAGAACTTTAGAGCAATTCAATAACAAAACATACTTACAGAGATATCAGAAACAGAAAGAGAACTCGAAACCAACGTCCCAACAGAACGTAACAACTCAAGCACACAAAGTCACACACAGACACTCCATCACAAGTGTTATTTAGTCAAACAGAATACAGTTAGAAAATCTTACACCCAGAATACTCTAATAGATGCATATGAATGCAGTCAAGTAATACAAACCCACCCATCACACCAAAACACCTCTCCGTCCCCCGATCACACAACAAAAGAGCTATTTAAGCTCATCCAACCAAACACACCACATAGGACCTCGAAAGGCCCATCCAACCCTACATACCATGTATGTGGATTGAGCCACTCAGATATTAATACGCAACAGAGCTAGCGTATAGCGATCTGATGCAATGCGGTAATCCATTCATCTGAGACATATTGCGATTTGAACGCGGATCGGATAATAATGCAGCAAAGAAAGCGACATATATAATGTGATATGATGTGGTAAACTGCTGTATAGATAAGTTGCAGTTAAACTGTTAGATCATATCAGAATCAGTCTTCCTTCTCTTCACAACCAAACCCCAAAAGTTTTATACAAATGTATATATGTAGACAAGCGTACATAATCAAAATAAAAAATTTCCAGACAAACATTCAGACACAGAAACTCACATCCAATCAATTAATTACAAAATTCCCGTGCAGTCACAGAATGCGCACCATACACAACCACTTACACACCAATTATTTAGAACCAGAAATGCGTACAATCATTTACCCAGATTCAGAATCAATGGCATAGTAACCTCAAGTAACAATCAAACAATCTACTTAAATAAAGGTACATCTATATAAAACACACCAGTCTAGGCCGAATCAAAGTCCCGATCACCATTGCTAAGACTTAGCTAGAAGTCAGAACACACAGAATTACAATCAAGCTTTAATTTGACATAGGTCAAAATCTAGCGAGGTCGGGCCACACGGCCGTGTGCTCTGGCCGTGTAGAAATGCCTTGACTGTGTGGGGGGTCAACACGCCCATGTGGAGGGGGCACACAACCGTGCGCAAGGAGGCACACGCCCATATGACCTAGGGACATGGCCATGTGATCCGGCCGTGTAACTCTCTATCCATTTGTGCTAAAATAGAGTGCAGGGAAGATACAGTCATATAAGGGTATCACACGCTCGTGTCCCCACTAGACACGGTCGTGTGTCTAATACACACGCGCGTGTGTGATCTTTAAATCCCCAAATTAGCCACATGGTCGTGTGGCTAGACTATGTGGCACCAAATCACTAAATCTCTAATTTCCAAACACACACACCCGTGTGCCCAGGGGACACGGCTGTGTGAAAATTGACTAATTTTCCCAAATCAGCCACATGACCATGTGGCACCCAATTTAGCCTGACAACCCTAAATCTCAAAAAGCACACGGTCGTGTGAACTGCCCGTGTGGGGCACACGCCCGTGTGGTCACAAAACCACATCGAAACAAGCTGCAGATCATGTATTTACTGCCGAAATAGTTTCCAAACCTTAGGTAACTCAACAAGATACCAAAATCTGTCGAAACCATACGATTCCATGCTAAATTGAACAATTTCAGAACATACAGATTTTGTCAAATTTCCACAAAAAAGTCGGCAATTCAACATCGAAACTTAACGATTCAAAAAACACCATAACTACCGAATTTCACATATCCTATTCATAATTTCATTAACGAAAAAGAGAGGTTCGAATCCCACACCTGATTTGTGAGACAAGCACCCGAACAATTAGTGAACCACAAAGCCTTCACTCACCGCACAATTATATCTCCCTCAAGAACTCGAAACCAAATCAAAACAATGGAACAGCAATGACGAACGAGAAAGTTTTTAGTGAGAAGAGAGTGAGAGAGAAGAAAAGTGAAATGTACCAAAAAACATTAAGAAACCCAAAAAAGAACGTGAAAAGAAATGTTTTCTTTTTTCTTTTTTTTCATATGACAAAAATAAAAATAAAAATAAGCAAAAAAAATAAAAATAAAATCTTAACTTTTAAAACCAGACCAAAGTTAAATCAAAATAATCCCCTCCAAGCACACACGAGGACTCGAACCTGGGACCTTCAGGCTAAACTAACACACAACCAATCACCAGACCAGTAGGCCCATTCTGATATTTGAACGCGAAAACAAACTCAAATGCTCGATCTAACCACTGACCCTACCTACAAATCCCAAAACTTCTAACCCCAAAAACTGGGCATTACAACATTTTCTAAATAGATCGAATAATTTGCAGTGGAAGTTCTTCAGACGTTATATTTTGGAAAATCGAGTTTATTTTTTTAAAAATAGTTGATCGCAGAAACACAGCAGTTTTTCAAAAAATCATTTTATCAAATGTCACCAAAACCCAAAATAAAAGTCCAAATCCAAAAATAATCCCAAATGTCTAGAGAGTCCCAAAATTTACAAAACTCTTAGACCATAAATTTTAAATAAATTTAATTTAAGTAAAATTAAATTTAAGGAGGAATGAACACAACCTAGCTCCCGCCGCACTGAACTGCCTAAGTTTGATGGTTACCAGAAATTATCAGACACAGAGAGAGTGAGTTTTTATAACTCAGTGTGTAACTCATAAGGAAACAGAGTTTCAGATTTAATCACATGGCAGAATAGATACAGACATACATCTTATACAGAATCAGAATCATGTCAGAGTAGTACAGATGCAAACATATATAATCCTACCCCCATCCTTTACACACTAACTCCGTCTATCCCAACACATCATGTGGGGTATAAAACATCCACCCAGCCCTGCACACCACTTAGTGTCCTTACGACACTTTTCAAAATAATCGCAACAGTGCTGCTAGTATAATGGCGAAATATCGCCTCACATAGAACACTTCCTCTACATAATACATGTCCCACCCCATAATCAGATATAAACTGAAACCAAAGTTTACATATCATACATGCTCGTATAATAGATACAGAACATGCTATATACATAACAGATCATACATATTAAATGTTATTTACGTCAAGTTTCATACTAATAGATTAACAAGATTCATGCTTAACAGCTTATACAATCACAAACTGGCCCACGGAAGGCCCATAGTTGATTGGGATGACGTGTATGGCCTAGGGAAAAATTTATAACTTTGGGCCCACATGTTCGTATGGCCTACACGGCCCAACTTGCCATGCCCGTGTAGCCCAAACATGCCCATGTGGCCCATACAACCCAAAAATGGCCTAGATCGTGTGTCACACACAGCCTCGCACTCACCCTGTCACACGGCCATGTGGCGTCGACAGGCCCCAATTTCGGCTTTCATCGTTCGCTATTTTTCAAGTTTCTTATTACACACCTGGTTCGATTTCGACGAGAACACAACCACAAGACCCCCGAGACCTAAATATGACAAATAAAATGATTATAACAGGACCGAGGAACGAGATAATCAAGAATTGAACTCTTCCAACACACCCAAAACTCATCCATACTCTTACCGTTAATCAAACTGCAACCACACGAAATTACGATGTTGAAGGAGCGCCAAATGTCTCACAACTGTCACCTAAACTCAACGAACTAATTAATTAACGATTACAAAATTTAACAACCATAACCCCCAAATTAAAAGGTTAAAGAACTAGCCAGAACCATTACCTATGATGAACGAAATTGAAAAATCCAAACGAGAAACCACACAATTGCAAGAAACCAAAGACCAAAGATAAAAAGAGTAGCAAAAGAAAGTTTAGAATTACCCAATCCCAAATTGACAGTGGCACAAGAAGAGAGAAAAAAAGAAAAATAATGAAATCAAGAAGAGAAAAAAAATGGGACGTGGGATTGAGGGAAAGGATTTTTGAAATAACTTCCTATTATTTTTAAATAAAATAAATAAAAATAATAAAATAACAAACCAACACTTATCCATCCACTAACCCTATAATCATTCAATAGATACCCTCCCACTCTAGAGTTAACCTTTAACTCAAATTCTACTAAGCAACACAACCAAAAATTAACTAGCAAAGAGCTCTCGCAAAGACTCGAACTCACGACCCACCCTTCACACCCAAGGCCCTTAACCACTAAAGCAGGTATTTAACTATGAAAAATTTTATCAAAGCAAGGATTAAATCTTTTGGACGTTACAATTGCTCCAGGCCAAAAAGTATACTTTTGGCCAATTATCGATAGTTTTCAAAATATCGACACCCATTCTAAAATTTATACCAAATTGACATTTTATTTTCAACCAATTCAGGTACGTATCGATCCAGTATCAATTTTTTTATATGGTATCGATAAAAGTCTATTTGTATTGATATCTTTAGCTCCAACGATCACTGAACTTTGTATTAAATGCTAATAGTATCGATACTCGTAGGCAAAGTATCGATACCTTTTGTTGTAGGTGAATTTAATGATCTGGTATTTTCATCCCCAATGGCTTTATTTATTTTCTCAACAACCATAATAGTTGGAAATGAATTAAAAAGTATAAATACCATCTTCCTAAGGTCCTGCAATAACAAGAGAGATCATCAGACTCAAAGATCAATCAAAACAACCTTAGTGCTTAATTCCTTCATACTTTTCTTGTACGCACTTGTGAGCTTTCATTTTTATTCTTTAGCTCAAGTGTATTCCTGTTTACTTGTGCTTAATTGGCAAACATTCTGATCTTATAAGGATTACTTCTTAGTTTGCTATTTGTTGTTCTCTTTGAGAGGGTTGAATCTTAGGGTTTGGGTAAAAACCTTAAGGGAATTGCAAGCTTAAGATTTTGGTAGAAATCTTAAAGGAGATTGTATGGTTAAACCTTGTCCTCAAAGGTTGTCAAATTAGTGAATTTGGGAAAATCCTTACTTGTGGAAGGTTAATATAGTGGACTACGCAATTGGGGCCGAATCATTATAAATCATTGTGTTCTTTGTTGAATATTTTTTCTTTGCTTCCACCATTTTCTTAAAGGCCAATTCACATTCCCTCTTGGCGATTTCAAGTTGATTATTCGAGCTAACAATTAAAATTGGTATATTTATTAAACTATATACTTGAGCTCTAATGATCTTGATTGCTTTCAAATATGAATCCTTTGGTGAAACTTAATATTTAACATATATTCCACCACGATGGACAAATATTAGGTCTGTTGACAATGAGATAAATATGATTATTGTTATTCAGAGACCACATAAAGTATCCCTGACGCCTATTGCCTATAAAAAGGAACCTTCCTCTTATTAGAAAAACGAGCCATCCACTTTCTCTCCAGATCCCCCTCTGCGACTCTTGACATTGTAATCACAAATTGAACTATCTTCAACCACCAACCTCCAATCTCATATCAACATACTTAAAGAAATAGATCTGAAACAGACAAAATATATTGCATCCTAACCTTAATTTCTTTTAAGAATTCCATATATTGAAACAATACTCTTTTTTCAATTTGGTTTAAGGTAATTTTTGGGCCTTAAATATGGCAATTAGGTCCACTTTGATATCTAAATTTGGATTTTGTAAAAGTGTGACAACGTGACCTTTTTAGATTAAGCTATATCATCTACTAAAAATTAATATATATAATCTAAAAAATAAACAAATTATATTTTTAAAAGTTTCAGATGATGACATGACACAATCTCATAGTGTCATGCCATCACAACTTTATGGAGTTCCAAGTTTAAGGATGGAAATAGAAAAAGTTGTCATGTACAAGAAAGTGGACCAAAAAAAAGTATAGATATTAAAGTAAACCTAATTAACAAGTTCAACACCAAAAATTACAATAGCCCTTTCAATAAGAATGATTTCAAGATTCCAACTCCATTCAAATACCCAGAAAATGAACCCACTCTACTTCTTTTAGCATTTATTGGAATAGTTATTGTATCTACACGTGGTAACTTTTTCCAATTACTGTAAACTTGTTTCAACTAATATTCTTGAAGAGGAAATAATGGAAGAGTGTAATTAATTTATGAAACCGCCCCTTGTTTTCAATAGATTTCTTGTGTGAGGTAGGAGATGGAGAAAAAAAAGGTACATGAGTAAAATCACCCGTGGGTAATTAAGCATCTTTTATTACTTTTAGCTTGTCATCATTGCAGGAATAGAAACAAAAGAGATGCCCACTTGTTTCATACTTTGCCTTTCTTGTCATCAACCTTTCATTACATTTATTAAATCGTTCCATTATTCATTTATGTTAATATGGATTAAATTTTGGACATAAATTTTGTAATATGGATTGGATCATTATGATCTAGGTTATTGTTTAATAATTAAAAATAAGGTCCTATTTTATAATTTAATTAATATAAAATATTATTTAAATTAAATTAAATTTTTGTGCTAGATATTACCTATATTTATCTAGAGGCATATTCATTATTATATATTCTCATTTACTCTCTTTTTTGTCGAAAATCTTATATCTTTGCTTCCTTAGTAAAATAAAAAGCATCAAGTCATTATCACAAGGAGAGATGGATGATTTAGCCCTTGAAAAAAGGGAATTTTGGAGTAAGCTAAGGTTCCCACTTCTAATTATTTCTCAAGTAAAAGCAAGGAAAAAAAAGTTTGTGTTATAAAATAAATAGATAGAGCAAAGAGAGACTATATTTTATTGATCAATCAGAATATTGACAAAGCTTCTCCAAAGTCTCTATTTATAGGCATGAGAAATATAAATGAAGTAGAGATCTACTTTTAATGAGTATTTGAATGTATCTGCTAAGCATTTATATCACCATTCTTTTAAAAGTCATGAGTGGGGGAAAATTTTAGGGGAAATATATTTTGATCTCTTCAAGAGTTTCAACAATAATCATAGCAAACTTTAATCATGATTCTTCTATAAAAACACCAATAGGTATTTTGAGTCATTTTATAATCCTCCTTCAACTACTATTTACCACATATGTTCAAATTATTTCAATTCATATAAATGAACAATTTCTCAAGAATTTCAATATGCTTCTAGCATCCTAAATCCTTCAAGGATTTTAACTTTAGTATATAGTGATTCATAAAAGGTTGTAACAACAACTATTAGACGCAAGTTAAATCTTTTATGAATTGTCAAAATAATATATCTAAAGGTTATTGCATTTACCACAAAATAATATTATATCTTTTCATAATCAATGCCAGGACTTAGCGAAAAACTTCATACTTTTATTCCGCTTTTGCAAAACTACTTCATTTGCACCCTCACTGGGTTTATACCTTTAGATATTTGGACTATTGGTCCAAAAACTCCACAAATTTAATTGTACTTGAGTTGCGACTTTCTATTTTGATCAATTTATTCCATATTTATATTTCTCAATAGATTTATTCAAGATCCCCCTTTTATTTCATTATTTCAATAAGAATATTACATGAAAATCATTATTGACCACTTTTATTATTCGATTCAGCATTTTCTCGAATTGACATAACTTATTGAGATCTCTTATTTTCATTATTTTAATCTTCTGTTTGAGGTACCTGAATCTCTTTTGGAGTTTTACTTATTAGTTATGTCTTGGGTCTTTTCTGGAGCACCTGCCTCCACTATATAACCATCTAGAAGAAATTTCATCTTTGGAACCGATCAATCTATTATTTATTCTAACTGATTGTTCTACTGGGACTTTGATTCAAATAAAAATATTAGATGGTATATAACACTTGGTTATTCTCATTAAGTTTGTAAATACATCTGACAGTTAACTTGTAATGAGTTATCCTTGTTGAACTTCTGGTTCAAATTACACTCCCCCTAACTCATTACAAGTTATTTATTTCTCTCCCCTTAATGTCGGGAAAACTATCGAATCAAAATGGTAATCACAAATCATGTCATAATTGAATCTCCAATACATTCAAAACATATAATAATACAAAGAGACTTATAATTAATATATATTCCCAACTTTCTTTGAGGATTCACTCTTCTTTGTGCGTTGTGGTGGAGCATTTGGAACATATATGCACATACAAAAATTCAAAGATGAGCAATATTTAGCTCTTAATCAAAAAATAATTGTAATGGGGAGTATTTATAACTTATTGGCTTGATGCGTACAATACGTAAATCAACATAATCTCATGTTGAAAGAGGAAGTTTAGTTCTCATAAGTAATGGTCTAGACATTAATCAGAGGCGTTCAATCAATAATTTCTCTAAACCATTATACGCATAAATAACAAACTTTTACAAAAGTTTTTCAAACTCAATCAATAAAAGACTAAGATATAAACTCATCAGTATTAACAAGATGAATTGTCTAACTTGCATGATTTGAAATTAATTATTTAAACAAGCAATCTTGCAAACGACAGGTTGCATATTGATAACACATACGTGATTTATTTTGTAGATGCATCTACCAAAATTATATAATATCAAAATCATCCATATAGTGGATGAATGGACCCATATTCATTTAAAAAATGCAAGACATTAAATATCAACTTTAGCTAGTGAGTTTCTAACAAATAATTTTCATTGAGAACAGGCAACAAATGAGAATTCTTTAAGTTAAAGAATCTTCTGGTTCTTTAATGAATGTCTATATATATTCTCAATTAATCTTCACATAATATATGATCCAGGATGGTCTAATTAGTCACAACAAGTAGTAAAAGCATTTGTATCAGCAAACTTCTAGTTTACTTTAAAAAGCATTTCAATTGTACTAAATTGAAACAAATTGATAATTTTACTATCATTCTTTTTACTTTGTATCCACATATAACTACTATTGTGACATTTACTATTGAGAATGTCTAAATCAATGTAAAGTCTATGATGCCACTAAGTCAATAAATATAATTTTTCAAATAGTTATATGTAATATTCGCTTCAGGGAATATGCAAAAATCTTCAAATGCAAGTCATTTGGTCTAGTGGTATGATTCTCGCTTCGGATGCGAGAAGTCCCGAGTTCAATTCAAAATACTTTTAAAACCCTTTTAACAAGAGTTTTGCATAATCAATTAACTACCAAGAAAAACTGTCTATGTCATTTATAGAAACAAGCCTATACTAAATATATTAATAAATGTCACATCTCAAACATAAAAAATATGATATAATTAAAAACTAGCAAATTTTTTTTCATAACCATCATCATAAACATGCATGAAATTTAATTCAAAATCCAACCATTCAAGCTCATAGAACTTTTCTTTTACAATTGCTCATGTCATTTCTCTAAATAATTAACAAATGGAATAATATAAAATGTATGAACTATACATTTAACAATTCTTTGAACTAAATCAAATCTAAATAACCATAAAATTCATTGGTTTGTTAACATAAATTTGCATACTATATATGTTTTAATCAAATATATTATTTAATTATAAAACCTACTATAGCGACATAAATAAATCAGTTAATATTCATTTCCATGTACAAATGAGATGCTTAAAATAATATGTAACACATGTAATCAAAACTTAAAAAGAATATCATCTCAAAATATTTAAATCATATGTCAAGTTTATTTAATATTTAAAGACGTACATTTTTTTTGTTCTACGTTGAGTCTTGACGATAAAAAGTAAGCAAATTAAACTTCAGTAGTAGACTTTGAATCCAATCAAAATCTATTAATAACAAACTTTGAGAGTGGATCTTATTTTCCAAGTGTACAATAGGTACATAACCTATCCCCTTTCATAAATAAATGGTCTCTCTTCTTAAAAAGTTCTTAGAAATTCTTATTCTTTTCTTGCTTTCTTCATTTTTCCACTTCTGGTGGTGAGAAAATTTATTACGACCATTCCTATTGACTATTATTAAAGTCCAATTTACTACATCCACATCAAAGATTGTCTTTTGAATTTATTACATATTGTTACATTCTATTTAGGGAATGACTAGGTTTCGTGGTTAAAAACTTTTTTCAATCGTAAGTAATTTTTCATGATATTGCTACCGTAAGAGCACATTTGAATCATGAAAAGTTGAATAAGTTCTCTCTTGCAAGGTTTTCATCAGTAATATTTTTCCACATAATTTTAATTGAAAACTTATTCTGAATACTGTAGAGTTATACTCACAATTTTAAAAAAAAAAATTCCAACTTCAGGTGCATCCAACCATAACGAGCTTTAGATAGATTTACCATATTCTATTGCTCATAAGTAGATCTTTCACAGTCAAATATTTTGCTTTCAACCTCTTAACGAGGATGATGACAAAAGAAGATCACAAAGATAGTCATGATCAATTCACTTTATAGCAAGAGTAATAAATATAAATCAATAACCCAATCCTCTTTGGATTCATATGAAATATAATCTTTTCTTCATTCACAATCCCAATATGATATTCATTATAATGAATATATTTTAAAACTAATGCATCAACCATCACAAATTTTATGCTTTTTAAATATTGATATATTAGCTCTTTTGGAGCTTGCAACTAATTTTGTACTATCAAATATTGGAATAATATTTGTTTGTTTCAATACCAAATAAGATAAATATTTCTATTTGTAATGACAATTCATTACTACATTCTCATATCCTTCCTCAAAGAATATTAACAGAAACAAAATATTTGGGCATACGCCACATATGTGGCCAATAATATTTCATATCACATTGATAACATAGGTTATCTTTACCCTTTGAAGAGTTATCTTGAGAACTCTCATTGTTCTCTTATTTATTATTGTATTCTCACTTTTAGTAGTCCATACTTATATCTTTTATTTTCTTTATGTTTGCATTTACTTCAGGGAATGCAACAAATATGGTAGGACAGGCTTCTAAACGCCTCCATTGAATTTTTATTTCATAATCACCATCGCAAAACATGCATGGATTTCAATTCAAAATCTATCTATTCATGTTGTCATGATTAGTCTCCAATTATAATAAACATGATATAATAAATAAATTATAGTAAAATAATACATGAGGTTCTTTAACATCATTGTTATCACCCTGACTATTATCACGAGCACTATTACAAGTAATAAAAAAACTTTGTTTTCGTAATGACATTTATAACCTAAAAGTAAAAAAAAAAAAATCATTTAATAAACAAAATCAAAATTTTCGTGTACGATGCTTGAAAGTTTTCTAATACACATTGTACCAAATTCCAATACCACATATATGTTATAAAATCTTATGATGTTCTAATTAAATATTTATAAATTCAATTTTAAAAGATATAATACAATAATTTAATCATCAAAAATTTTAATCATCCAAATATCATACATATTATAATTTAATAAAAGAATCTTAGATTAAAAGAAACCGTAAAGTAATAATATTTTTCATAAAATAATTTTACCAAAAATCAATTAACAAAGGAGAAAACATACCACATAAGGATTATATAAATTTCTTTGTATAACGATTACCCATAATGCACAGGCCTGAATTGAAGACTGAAATAACAGTAGCTCTAGAAGGCAATCGACAACAGCTTGAGTAACAAATTTGAGTGACAGGCTATTGCATTGGTTGTTGCTTGAAAGGGGTAAGCCTTGGTGAAAAGGAATTTTTTTTGTGACTTATGGAGATAAACAATTAAAAGAGAATCGTGTTGATAACATGTTATAAAATAAATATATAGAGAGTAAAAAACAAAGAAAATAGGAGAGCAAAAGAGAGCATATTTTATTGATCAATCAGAACATTTACAAAACTTCTCTAAAGTCTCTATTTATAGGCATAATAAATATAAATGAAGTAAAGATCTACTTCTAATGACTATAAGAATTTAAAGTACATCAAAACTTATCTTGATCTTGATGGACATCCACTTAATAAGATATTCATAACAGTTTAAATTTTTTTATTTCCATTAACTACTGTTACTATTTTAAAACATTTAAATTTTTTATAAAATAATATTTTAGGGTAAACTACAAAAATAGTCACTTTTGTTTGTCTTAGATTACATTTTAGTCACTTATGTTCGAAATGTTATGTTTTAGTCACTTACATTATCGTTTTGTTACGAAGTGGTCACCCTACCATTAAACTCTGATACCTCCGTAACGGCAATCTTACGTGGTAGTCCAAAGGGTTTTAAATGCCAACTTAGATGTCTAGTTGCTGGGATGAAAATAGGTTTTTAATTCAAAAATTTAATTTGGACTACCACATAGGACATCTAAGTTGGTATTTAAAACCCATTTGGACTGCCACGTAGGACCGTTGTTAGGGAGGTAACAGAGCTTAACGGTAGAGTGACCACTTCGTAACAAAATGATAACATAAGTGACTAAAACATAGCATTTCAAACATAAGTGACTAAAATGTAATCTGAGGCAAACAAAAGTGACTATTTTTGTAGTTTACCCAATATTTTATGCATATTTATGCATGAGTTTTATGTTTAACCAATGAATAATAATATGGTAATTCATCGTTATATAAAATAAAAAATAACAAAGGACTTATAAATAAATAATAATTTATTTAAATATAAGTAATTATGAATTATAACTATAATAAATAAATATGAATAATTTTCGAATTCAAGATTTAAGTTTTGGGTTTAAGATTTCACTGTATCCTAGAAGAATATCTGTGACATACTTAGTCTTATTTGTGGAATTTTTAAATGGAATAATCATATATAATATAAAAGAAGAAACTAAAGTTTATAAAGGAACATTGACTTTTAAGTTAGTTATTTAAGTTATAAAATACTTCCTTTCTAGTTATATTGAAAAGGAGTCCCATTTTTAAAAATTAAATTTTAATAACTTAAATTAATAAATAAATAAAATAAAGTAAATATTATTTTAATTTACATTTGTTTTTTAATACAAGAAAATAAATTATACTACTTCATTATAGCTAAGAATAAAATAATTGTGTAATCTTTGGTAAAAACATAATTTGTTTTTCCTTTATTTTTTAATAATTTAAAAGACTAAAATAGTAAAATATATAATTTACATTATTATATATATTTATAATTATATTTAAATAAAAATATTTTAAAAATTATTTAATTGAAATTCCGGTGAGTTGAGGACAAAAAATTTAATTAATACATATTTAATATACCACCACTTTTAATTTTTTATATTTACTTTAATAAAATCAATTAAATTTACAATTTTAATTATTTAATATACATTCACTTTTAATTCATTTTCATATTTACTTTAATTAAATTGAATCAATCAATCAAATTTATGAATCAATGGAATAAAGATAACATCACATTTATTTATTTATTTAAATTATAAACTCTTTATCTATTTCATATTACAATATTACTTTTGATTTTTTTTATTTTTATAAATATAAAAATTTATATTTAATTTTTAACTCATTTTAATATCATATATCCAAACTTACTAATCAAACATTTATATTATTAGATAGTTTTTATAAAATTCTAAATGAGAAGTTTCAATTTAAAAATTTATTTTAATATATTTAATTAATATACACCAAAAAAGAACTAGTGTGTGTATATATATATTGTAGCATCATTTTCTTGCTAAAGCAACCCTATGACCTACTTTCCATTTAAAAAAAAAAAGGTTTATTTCTTCCAAGGATCGTCGGATTTTAGGGAGTTTGGGTGCAACTTTATATATGTATTAATTTAATATATATTATAGCAATTTAAGATTATAATAAAAGGCAACAATTGCTATATAGTACATGTAAGAACATGTCATGCGTAATATTTAACATATTTAAAAAATGTCACTAAAAAGCAATTATAAAATTTAATCAAAGAGTAAAACTCTATTATCGTAAAAGCTAGAATAAGGAAAGAAACTTTAAACAAACATCCATATATTATTAAAATAGAATTACTCGCAATATCTATGCATATATAAAAATCTATGAGCTCATGCCCCAAAATATAGACACTTAATAGAAATATATAATTAAGAAATGAATTAGGCTTGATGGTTAAGTAGTTAGTGCCTTTTTTAAAGGTTTAAGTTCAAGTCACCTCTTTCTTTTTCTTTTTCTTTTTTTTTAGCAAACTAGGATAAAAGTCAAATTAAAATATATATTGTCTAGTGTAAAAATAAAGTAAGAAATAGGCCTTAAGCCTAATACTTAACATGCTAGTATCCTCCCTTATGCACCCAAGTTTGAGCCACCCCTTTCCCCAATGTGTATTTTTATTTTCGACAACAAGGATAAATTACCATGCCGTCCCTAAGGTTCCCAAATCCTAAGTATTTAGTCTCTCTTTTCCTAATTACACTTGAATTTTGCTTTCTCTTTCATCCCAAGTACAATTTTACCTTCTTTTCATTATTTATTCTCCTTTTTCTTTTTCATCCTCTTCTTTGCATCATATTTTCTTTCCATTGCTGAAATTATTTTTGCTTCTCAAATCAAAATCAGTCTTCGTTCAAATCATTTTTCCTACAAGTTGCCAATTTCCTCATGGCTGGTGAAAGGTGTGTGTTCTTTTACAAGTGAATCAGGGCAAACTGTGTCTAGGAATAGGGCCACACAGGCGTGTGGACCACACGGTCCCTCACATGGCCATGTACCCTGCGAACCCTAGGCCAGTTTGTGAACCACAGGGTCTCCCACATGGTTGTGCCCCCCCATATAGGTTAACTTTTGCAATTGTGACATGGCCTGACCACATAGTCGTTTGGCCCCTATTTTACAGTTTTACCTAGAAATTTATGTTATATGCAGTTTAGTCCTTGGATATTCCCTTAAACTATTTTTAAAGTTTTATTTCACTCAATTGAGACCCTGATAATATGAATATTTTGGAATCCATGATCTGATTGACTGAATTACTAGTGTTATGTGCATGATATGTGAATGATACATGCCTACTGTCTCTGAATTTCTGAAAAACTGCTACTATTAAAATCCTGTCACTATATTACTGATTACATGTTAAGCATGTCTACTATTTCTAAACTAAACTGTTACTAGCATGTCATACTGCATCACATGGGGTGAGACGTTTTGAAAGGAGGATCTTCTGGCAATTTCATTATCTGCAGCTCTGGTGGTTCATCCACAAATTTCTGGCAGCTCTTATCTACAAATACGTTGTGCATTCACAACCTACTGGCAGTTTATCTACAAATTTTCTAATGGTTTATCCACAACGTGGTGTGTAGAGATGGATGAGTTCTGGGGAACTCTTACTATGGCATGCAGTGGAGTTGGGTAGGATCTTTTCTATTAAACTGAAACTGTATTGCATTCATAAAGCATGTGCATACAATACTGTGAATTTAGAGATGATATATTGATGAGTTAATCTGAAAAACCGATATTCTGAAATTGCTATTGTGAATTACTCTAAATGTCATGATTCGATATGTTTTGTCTATCGGTTGCACTGATTTTCTTATGATTGAACTCACACTGAACTTCTTAAAGCTCACTGCTCCTTATTTTCTATCTTTATAGATAACCCACCAGGTTAGGACGTAGACACAAAATATAGAGGGCTCAAATTTGTTTTCTTTTATATAAAAGTATTTAGGCATATTTTATAATTCCTGTAATTTTGGAACTGTATTTCTTTATTTAAACTGTGGCATGAGACTTATGGTTAGGGTTTATTTAACATGCATGATTTTTAATTTGAATTTAGGATATTGAACATGGAATTAGAATTAGTTATGCATAAAATAATTTTGATTATACTTAATTAAAACTAAATTGAATATCACTTTTTCACTACTAGATTATGAATAAATTTTGAGTAATAAATAAATTGAAAATTAAGTAAGTTTTCAAAAGTAGTCACCATTACAAGGAAAATAATTTACTTAGTTGGGTTTTGTTAACACATGAGTTTTTTTGGAAATAGGCTAAGTTTTCTTCTGAGATAAATAAATATTTTAAAATAACTGTTTTATAAAACTCCGATAGCTTACTGGGTCATTTTGGTGGCTAATATAATCTTTTGAATTCAGATCTAACGTCTAGGTCGGATTGAGGAGATTACATAAATACAATAATTTTTTTTCTTACAATATTTATGCATATATATATATAGTATAAATATGCATATAAGGAACTAGAATCATGTATATGTTGTATACAACAAAAAAGAAGAAGAAATATTTGGTTAAATTAATTATTTAAAAATATAGTTCTTAAAAAAATCAAATTTTATATCTAAGTTTGGTATGTTTCATTATAATAAAAAAAGTATATTTGATTAGTAACCATATTTATTTATGAAAATATTGATTGTAATTGTAGGCATAGTATAAGATATTATATGATTAATTATTGATTGATTCTTTTTTCCAATCTTTAAAATAGTTTTGAATAGAGGTGTTCACGGGTCGGGTCAGGTTGACCTCAATTAAAAATTTAGACTCGTTTGTTAGGTCCGTTCTCGGCCCAAAAAATGGGTTTAAAATTTTTTCCAAATCCGACCTGAATAAAAATGGTAAAACCCAGGCTCAGCCTGGCCCGCCCATATTAATTTTTTATATTATTTTTAAATATATATAATACATCAAAAATACTAAAAACATTCAAATAAATATTTTTCAACAAATTAAAAATAAATTTTAAAAAATATATATACTTAAATAACACTAAGATGGATACAACTTAACAAGCAAATGCCTCTAAAATAATAACAAAATTAACAATAAAACCGATTTTATACAATATCTAAACAATAATAATATAATAGTAGTAACATAATAGTAAAATGGTAGTAAAATAGGGAGAAAACAGTAATAAAATAACATTTAAAAAGAATAAATTTTTTGTCTTTTAGTGAAATCGGGCCGGGCCGAAAAACAGATCACAGACAACTAGTCTTTCAGTCAAAACTCACAGACAGACGCAGATGTAATGCAGTCTAATAAAAACCCACCCATCCAGCCTACACACCTCCCCTTTCCCCGATCACACCCCAAAAGAGCTGTTAAAGCTCATCCAACCAAACACACCAATTAGGACCAAGTAGGCCCATCCAACTGATACGAACTCGCCTTGGTGATGATTCGAGTCGTTTGTTTCTCGATCGTTAAAATGGAGAAGTATCATTCATTAATTATGTTAACATAGAACCAAGACGACTTTGGTTACATATATCGTAGCTAAATCCATCCCTAATCACGTATATTAAAACAACCAAATGACATAGATCAAGTATAGATATGTAGCATGGAATTATATGCAATATGATTCAAACATGCCTATTTCCAACTGGTCCTCCTTAACCTCAGTGGGATCAAACTTTACCGAAACCAGAGTTTGAATAAACCAAATAAACTTTATTTCTGCAGAAAATAACCTTAAGTTGAAATAACTGAAAATTTCTCTATAACAGAAAAACATTTAAAATTACAAAATCCCACTAAAATTAAATATCTTGGAATGACATTACACCCATATGAACAGTGTCCTCTTATAAAACCTTGGGTGTAGTCCCTTAGTAAGCATGCCCGCAATCATGGAGTTTGTCCCAATATGCTTTATAGGCACCTAACCACTCTAAACCTTTACTATAACAACCAAGAACTTAAAATCTATGTGATTTGACTTTGATGTGCTCTTGTTGTTATTGGAATAAATGACTACCAATTATTGTCACAATTTGCACCATAGTGACAAAAATTTGCATCAATATTCCATCAAAATCGGAGTCTGTATACCTGATGATCTCTAACTTATCAAACCTCTAATATGTGAGCATGTAATCTTTTGTTCTTTGAAGATATCTCATAACCTTCCTGGCTACTATCCAATGGTTCATACCAGGGTTGCTTAAATGTTTTCCTAATGTCCCAACAATGTACATAATATTCAGACAAGTACATACTTAAGCATACATTAAACTCCCAACAGCTGAAGCATAGGGAATCTCTTGTATTTCCTAAATTTCAAGGTTACTTTTAGGGTATTGAGTAATATTAAATTTGTCTCCTTTAGCAATAGGGGTGTCACCTGGTCTACAACCTTACATGCCAAACCTTTTGAGTACTTTATTGATATAACTCTTTTATGACAATCTAAGAATACCCCGAGACTGGTCTCAATGTATCTAAATTCTTAGAGAAAAAAAGAGGTGTACCCAAGATCTTTCATCTCAAAATGCTTAGATAAAAACATCTAGATTTCGTGTTATAAGGCTATATCATTAGTGACAAGCAAAATGTCATTGACACATAGAACCAGGAATACATACTTCTTCCCACTGAATTTGTGATACACACAATCATCAACAATGTTCATCTCAAAACCGAACAAGACAATTACTTGATAAAACTTGTGGTACCATTGACGGGAAGCTTGTTTGAGTCCATAGATGGATTTTGTTAATTTGCAAACCATATTCTTTGGGTTTTCTGACTCAAATTTTCTACTTGTACCATTTAAATTGTTTATTCAATGTCACTATTGAAAAGCACAGTCTTAACATTCATCTAATGTAACTCAATATCAAGATAAGCAACTAGCATCATAATTGTCCTAAAAGAGTCTTTCGATGAAACGAGAAAGAAAGTCTTTGTAAAATCAATGTCTTCTTTCTAAGTATGTCCATTAGCTACACGATGTGCCTTATAGCTCTCTACGTTACCATTTGCATCCCTCTTGGTTTTAAATATCCATTTACAACCAGTTGATTTTTCATCTTCAAGTAATGGGACAAGTTCCCAAACTTTATTATCTTGCATAGACTTATACTCTTCTTGCATGACATCAATCCACTTTTGAGAATTAGAACTTTTCATGGCTTGACGAAAGTTGATTGAATCATGTTCCATCATTTCATTATCATCCTCATGTTCTTGGAGAAATACAACATAATCATCTGAAATAACATTTCTCATATCTCTCATGGACCTCATTAATGGCACTTGTTCTTGAGGTTGTTGAGTTTGTTCTTTTGGAACAATTACCTCATCTTGAATAGGGAATTGTTCAATATTGTCTTGTTAAGGTTCTAGATTCACTTCTTGATCAATGATAGGTATGAGAACTTGAACATCGTGAAAAGTGATAGCAGGGAATGAGTTAGGATCCAATTTCTCCTCACAAGAAATGTCTTTAACCTTATTTCGCCCTCCAAACTCAACATCCTAAAAAAAGATTGTAGTTCCTATCTAAAAAATATTCCTAATTGTGGGATCATAAAACTTATAACCCCTAGATCACTTAAAATAACCAATAACGTAGCTGCTCACTATTTTAGAGTCCAATTTCTTTTCATGTGGCCTATAAGGCCTTGCCTCATCTGGACATCCCCAACTGTAAAAGTGCTTTAGACTAGACTTTTGACTATCCAAAGCTCATAAGGTGTTTTTGTAGCTGTTTTAGTAAGTACTATATTCAAAACGTAAGCTGCTGTTTTTAGAGTCATTGGCCAAATGAGCACTTCCAAACTTATCATGCTTCAACCTTCCTTTCTCTTGCACACAATAAGAAATAAGCTCATTTAGAGTCCATTTCTCCTTTTAACAGTTGTAACTAATTTTAAATTGGTGAAATTGTGTAAGAAGTGATACCAAAATCATAAAAATAACCAATTCCTTAAAAAGCAACATGGAACATCTCCATAATGTACTCCCTCACATTTCCTTAACCCTTATACTTCACAGACATCAAAGAAGTCAGAAACGATGTCATCTCAACCTTAAGTATTGAAGCAACCTGGAACATCTCCATAAGCTCTCCATGCCTTCTCATCTAGAGACTTAATAAACACTCTTATTCATTCTTTTCAGTAGGCATAATTGGAGTCATCTAACATAGGGGATCTGGGAATTGAGCTACCTTCCATCTTTGAGCATTTTAAAAGCAACATCCTTACATGACACGTGAGGTGTCTAGCTTTGATAACAATTCATAGTGTTGAGTATTGTATTGTGAGTTGCAACTAAAGATACAACTAGAACTGAAAAATAAGAACAAAGAATACAAGAATTGTTTATGCAGTTCGAAACCTTTCCTACGTCAATGGGGGCATTGCCCAATGGGTATCCCAATCTGAATTATTAGTACAAGATATGATTTAAATTCAATTCACTCGCCATGTACCAAATGTGCTAGTGGTAAGGAGTAGTGCTTGAAAGGAGAAAGAAGAAAATGTATTGTTTAAGGATGTATATGCTTATTTAAGAGAGTTGAGCTTCTTTGCTAATAAACGAGTAGTATCTCTTTGGACAACATTTAAATTTATAATTTTTAAATAATTTTTATAATCTTATAACTTTTTATATTTTAAAATGTTTTTTTATTTTTATATTTCTTTATATTTTAAAATTTTAATTATTTTTTGACATACCATATATATTTTTTTTATCTAAAATAAAAAGAAGGGATTGTCTAGAATTAAATTAAGAACTAATACCAATAAAAATTTAAACAATGGAAGCCATTTATCATTACATTAATAATTAGTTGACAAGAAAACATTATTATTTTAGAACCGAATGAATTGATTAAATTAAAAATTAATTAATGTATCAATTCAGAATAAGAAATTAAATCGGTTGGCTTGCAAAACCAACTGATTGAATCGTTTTTTAATATTTATAATTTTTTATTAATTTATTTAATTAAATGATTTGACGGATTTGTAAAAATTAAATTGACGTGGCAGAATATTAAAAGTTTAGAGGGGCGTGACCAGAATCAAATTATGAACAGGTGTACTGGAAGGCATTGTTGAGTAATTAAAAACAAAGATAAAATAAGAAATGGGAATGTAGGAGACGTGGCAGGAGATGATTCCCGCAAGGAATCAACCGTAAAGAAGGGCACAACGTGTATAGGGGAACAGTTGGGTTATCGTGGACAAAAGGCAGAAACAACATTCTTTTGAGCCAACCATCATGACTTGGTTGGTCCATGACTTCTCCATTTATACTATAAGGATCTTTCTTCCAAACTCATTGGAGAATATTATAAATAATTTCACTTCTCATTATTCACTTGCTTCCGCTTTTTCTTTTTTTTTTTTTCAACTCATCCAGAAGTGAGTGAGAGAAATGGAGTAGACAAGTAGCACTTTCCCATTAAGACCTCCATCAATCAATCAAGTGCTCATATAAATAATTAATAAAGAAAATTACATTAATGTAAAGTTGCAGAAATTATGGTGCTTTCCCTTGACTTGTTCCTTTGCTTGCTTTCTTGTGATTGTGCAGTCCAGTTACACTCATGGGTGAGTAAAGTACCCCCCCCCTTCTTCTAAAGCATCGAGTATATTTGATCAGTTTTGCTTTTTTGGTTTTTCTGGGTTTTTTTGGTTCCATGGGGAGTGATGGGTTTTTGTGGTTTAATAGAAATTGTTGAGACTATTTAACTAATTTGAGGTGTTTCTTACTTGTTTTTAAAGTAATGGGAAATGTTAGTGGTACAGAAGATGGTGAAGGAGGTTCAGGAGCAAAGAAGAATGGAAATGAAGTGGATAATGAGCAATTTAATTCAGACCCAATGCTTCACTCCCCTCCACATAGTCCTAATGAGTCTTATCAGCCTCCTTTCCTTTTCCCTCCACAGGTTAGTTCTTTATTCTTCTTTTCTCTTCCTTGTTTGGTAGGGTTGAATTGAAGGGTGGAATAACATGAGGACAGACTTGATTCAGTGGAGCACATATATATATAGTTTAAGTTTGGGAACATGAATATGAAAATTTGTATTTGGATTTTATTTATTATAAATTATAAGAATGAAATGCTTACCTTTTAAAATACTAGATTTTTTGTTAATGAAAAAGATTGATATTAGATCTGAATTTGATTCTGGATTAGACTTATCTCTAAAGCAAAGGGAAAAGAAACCCTCTACTGAGATTTAGTGCCACTACATTGCTATGCCCAGAAATTGACATCTCAAATGCTTGTTCATGATATGGAATATATAAATGCAATATATGTTAACTGAAAGAAAAACCACTAACATCTGTATTGAATTTGTATGTTTAGATCCCTATGTTTCCCTGGCTAAGATCTGCTGCAATGATCCAAACTCAAACTCAAAATGATATGTTAATGCAAAACACTACGCGGTACGAAGATATCCGTAGTGAGAATAACTTGCCATGGGAATACAACGATTCAGGCAGAGCTCCGGATTTACAGGTATTCTGAAGCTTCTTTTCTAAATCTTTGCCATGTTGGTAATAAGTGGGTAATTGTGTTAGCCACTATTTCATCTCATTCTATTCTTGCCTTTTCCATTGTTTACTTGGACAGAATCTTTAACTTTTCCTACAAAGCAAGTGGTCTCTGGACATAGAATTTTGGAACCATAATAAGTTTCTTGATTCTATTTTGACCTTACTTAGAGTTGAAATCATAGGCAAATAAATATTGATGTTTTGAATTAGTATTCCTCTTTAGGCCTGTTTAATCTTGGTTTTGGCTGTTTAAATCAAACTAGTTTTTGGAACCAAAGTAAAAAGCTCCATAGTAGGTGATTTGATTTTTTTTTTTTTAAAAAAAAAAAAAACAAAAAAACTGGGTTTGAAGTAAAATTATGAAAATATCTTTATTTATAATTCAACCCTTAACCAAAATATATGATTTGGTTGCACTGAAGTGTAATTCCTTAAAATATTTCCATATTCAGTACGTAATTAAATTAAGTATTATATTTAGACTATTATTAAGATCATTAATTTTTAATTAGCACTACTTTCTTACTTAGTCATCATTAAATCTTTATGTCTGACTTAGCTGATTGGTATAATCAACGTTTAAGACAAATTATTAAACTTGTAATTCAAAGGTTCATTGTCATTTTCTATTATTCTATATGATTTTAATATTTAAAAAATGATTACATGTTCAAATTAATATTTACAATTTATATTTCATATATAATAATTTGAATATTATGTGAATTTATTTTAGTTTCCAATTTAAAATGAATATTTTAATTTTTAAGACACTTGAAATTAAAAAAAAAAAAAAAAAACTTAACCTCAGTAACAGTACTAAACTAATTGTCATATATATTAAATGCCTTGGAGGTTTACAAATTCATTAGTTTTTCTTTTTTACAAAATAACATGGATTAATATAACAAAGAAAGTTGAATCTTTTTTCATCATGTCTTTCTCTTTTAGAGTTAGATAGGTCAAGTAAAACTATAGGAGATGATTAACTTCCTCACTAATTATCTTTTATCTGTTCACTTTTTAATGGTTGGAATTAAATTGCTTCATTAATGGTTAGTATCATTGTTGCAATTGAAAATTGTTTATTTTAAGTGATGTTTTTGTTAAAAATATCATAAACAGTTACCATATTTATTTTAGACATGATATTGACAAATATAAATAAATTAATTTAAATTTTATTCAAATCATATTTGAGATAGATTAAAGCATTAGATTTACAGTTAAATAAGTGCATGAAAAGGATCTCCACATGCTTCAAGATTTAAATCATTTCAAAGAACCAAATGGTACATAGGTGGAATCTTTGGCCTATATTGAATGGAGACAGAACATTTATCTTTGAACTGTCACCAAATAGTGTATGAAAATGCAGTGCTATCTTGAATTAGATAATTCACACATGCTAATATGAGACTTCTTCAGTATGATGGCCGGAATGTTCGAAATTGTTTAATTCAAGAAGAAAAATGAGAGCCTGGGATGCATTACTAGCTCTCTAAAGAACCATTTCAGTTTATACTTCCCTTTTCATTGTGCTTCGACTATACTATATTCTACTGCTGCACATAGACTGGAACCTTGCCATACAAATTTTAATGTTGCTTCTTACGTGCAAAAACAGTTAGATCATGTATTCTTGTACCTTTTGTCTTGTTTTTCTTTCCCCCCCTCTTAAATTTGGCTGCTTGCCTCTTTAATCATTACCAAAAAAGATAAATTTTATATCATCTATGGTTGCTGAGATAGTAGAAAAGATAAACCTTTTACTTTCTGCATAACTCATGGAACACTAGGTGTACTGAAGGCAGGGATTGGGTGCCCTGAGCTAGAAACCTTGGCTCTTACTAGTTACTGCTACCCTGCTATGTTTGTAGGGTCTCAAATTTTCAGCCTATTTTATGGTCTGCATTTCTGTATTCTCATTTGCTTCGAAGGAATAGGCTTGTAATTCTTTGTTTCTTTATCATAATAGTTGTTTTTTTGCGTAAATGGAATATTTTATTTCACTGTATGTACGATATCTTTCCATTTGAATCTTTAAGGTGATACAATGATGCTTGTTGACTTCTTGTTACATGCTTTCATGTTAGAAGGGGTTAAACCTTATAGCAATATTCGTTGTTGCAAAACTAACAGTTTTGGCCTTAAAAACCATTGGCATGGTGTCATTCTACTCTTAATGTCCCTGGTTATGCTGTAAACTTGAAGGAGATTGGTTTCTGCATATTATGCTAAAAGGAAATGAAATAGCTTGAAAATTTGTACAACATTCGTAAAAAAGAAAAGAAAAGAAAAGCTTGTTTATTAAGGCTTTCTATTATCTACCACATGATTTGGCATATCTAAGGACACACGTTGATGGAGATACATGTAATGGAAAATTCAATCGAGTTGCATTTCTTTCTCCAGATCTCTGAGGCTCCCTTGCTCAGACCTGGTCAAATGATGCAAATCCGAAATGATCCACTCGTACAAAAGTCTACGCGCTTCAAGGATTTCCACCAAGAGCAGAAGAGAGCAGTGATGATAACATGGTGTTTTGGTGGCAAGCGAGTAGCTATTACTGGATCATGGGACAATTGGAAGACCATGTACTGGAATCTCTATTATGGTGTCTATGTTTGAAGTTCCGTTCTTTAGCTTGAGCAGTTTTCTTTTCACAATCTAAGTTGCAGTAACTTTTATTTCTCCTCCTTTCAGAGAACCCTTGCACTCTTTGGGTAAAGATTTCATTATCATGAAGATGCTCCCATTTGGTGTTTATCACTACCAATTCATTGTTGATGAGCTGAGGAGATATGCTCCAAACTTACCGTGCGAATTTGACGAGTCTGGGAATGCTTATAACATTTTGGATTTGCAGGTATTTTCAGACTTCGTTTTTCATTTGGATTGCAGATTCATGCAAGCAGAGATAGGCTATCCCTGAATCGGGAGCCTGTTAGTTGTTATATAACAAGAAGGATAGATATCTACATATTATTGGTATGTGAGTCTATTTGTAGCAGCTCCAGCTGCTGGACTTCCTCTTATGCTGTATCAGTAGCTGAAGAGCTTAAATGATCCAACAAGATAAAGTAATGATCCCTGGTTTCTGATAAATCGGTATAAAGGAAGGGAAATTGCAGTTGTATCTGTAGTCTGGCAGTTGCTTTCAGCAAGGACTCCATATCTGCTATCATGCTTGTGTTTTCAATGGTTTGATATAAATCTGCTACTTACATATAAATGACATCAGCCTGTATATGATGCATGCTAGTTGCTAAGACTTTATAACGCATAATTATGATTTGGAAGTGTTCATGGCATCTCTATTGCTATCTTCTCAGCTTTCAAGACTAGGAAGTTGAGAGTATTCTTCATATTTTTAAGTAGCTATGGTGTAATGATACTTTGATGCATTACTTAATTTGTTGCTTGAATACCAACATTAAAAATGAGACTCTCTTGGTGTGTTGTAACAGGAGTTTGTTCCAGAAGCTCCTGAAAGCCTCTCAGAGTTCGAATCTCCACCTTCCCCGATATCGAGCTATGACAGTCAACCACTAAATGATGGTGATTTCAGCAAGCCTCCACCTGAACTGCCTCCACAGCTTCGGACAAAGATATTAGATGACCAATCACTTTTTGTAAGGAATCCCCGGTCCTTGCGAAAGCCTTCTCATACGCTGCTGAACCATCTTTACAAGAAAGATGGCAGTGATGGTCAGTCTGTGGCGCTTTGCTCCACACATAGATTTCTTCAAAAATATGTGACTGTAGTACTATACAAATCCGTGCATAGGTAAATCAAAACTTTTATATCTTAATGTTCTCAATGCTGCTTGTTACTGTGTGATATTGTTGGCATAATGAAAAGGAAAAGGTGGAAAGGTTATTTTCCATACGAATATGCTCTTTCAGGTCACTTTGGAGGACATATTATAATTGGAACGATACATATAGAAGATTAGCATGACCCTGTGCAAGCATGACATGCACAAATGAATAAATGATCCAAAATTTATTACTAAGAAGTTCTGGACTGAACAAAAGCCATGTCTCTTTTAACTGATATAAAAGAACCAGTACTCAGAAATGGTCTGGTTTTGCTTGAGAAATTCACAACATAAATACTCAAAACAAGGGTGTGTTAACAACATATGCTTACGGTAGAAAGCCGAGAAGGCTGAATTAAAGGTGCATTTGGAGTAAACCAACATTGAAAAACCCAGTCTCTCAATTCTCAAAACTCATCGAACAGGAACCTTAATCCAGCCATTAGCAAAAGCAATGGCTAAGATTACAAAGGGTGTTGACATTCCAAATATTATAATGTAAGGAAGAGGGGTCTTCATGGGATTCTCTCCTTCCCTTTCTCCTGCAGTTTGCCAATACCTGCAATCAGTTTTTAAGATTCAATCAACTGGAACATGAATTGCTATGTATATCTCAAGGAAAATAATTGAGAAGCCAAATCATGTGGCTGAAAAAAGCTCACTGCTCTGGTTCTTCTTCTCTAGTTATAAATTTCTTCTTTCCTTTAGGCTTGAGCTCTCCTTCTCCTTCCCCTAACAAATCAAAACCAGTCTCTCACCAATCATTATAAGGTAAAAACTTCAGAATATACAAGATATCCAATCAAAATGAAAATGAAAATTACCTAAGTTTGCATGAATTCTGAATTTATGGGGCCGTGTGTTATGGGAAGTGAGGGCACAAGGGAAAGCCGATGCAGAGGATGAAGAGTTGGGTAAGAGAGGAATCTGAGAGGTAAGAGAAGAAGAGAGTGCCAATTTGGCTGCCATTCTTGAGAAGGATATTCTGCAATCTGCATGACCATTCCTTGACTATCACATATATCGCAAATGGTATTGGATATGATATGATATGGATGTGGTGGCAGCTGATATCTGGAATAGCTGAGCTCAGATACTAACCTTATCTTGCCCAACCTATGACCCGTGCAAACGTGGCCCAATGTTATATACAATTTTGAATCATTTCTGTGTTCCTATACCTATGTACCTGTGTTCGTTTTCTTATCTTATTATTTTTAATTTCTTTTAAATTAATTTATAGGAAAATATCATTTAACTATTCACCTGTCCATATGCAAATTTAGATATCATAGATCTAAAAATCATTGGGTATTTTAGTTGCTTCTAATTATAAGTTTATAAAATTCTAAATATTAAAATATTAATATAGTATGTTGTTTGTCAAAGTAGTAAATGATTATTTTGCTATACTTTTTGGTCTAATTCTTATTTTTATTAAAAAATTTCTCTAGCATTTTTATTTAAATATATATTTTAAAATTTACTATAATGAAAAGTTAAATTAAATTATTATTTAATAGTATATTTACAACTCTCTTTCTCTTTCATCCCATAACCATCACTCAAACACGTCGCAAAATATCTTAAAAAGCATCATGGAAAAGTTAACATGTTTTAACGTTTTAAAATGTCACTGGCCATTACTAAAATTTTACTTTTCCATGACATTTTTACTCTACTTTTTTTTGTTGAAAATATAAATTATCGTCATATTTATTAAAAAGGTCACAAAAAATTGTACATGCCCTAAAGTTTTTTAAAACAATCATAAAAAATGTAATAAAAAGTTTAAATTCTTGTAGTGTTTGTTACTTGCCAACAATTGAAATAGTAAGTTATCCAATCGATTCCATTAGAAGAAATGTTGATTGGGCTCATGTTGTGGCGGAGAATTTTTACAAGCTTCCATGTTGCTTTGTATAATCTTATCTAGTAATGTTAATATAGATTTTAGATTTAGGAAATAGTTAAATAAAGGAATGCCACCAAGCAAGTTGGTTCTGGGTTTGTCGGGATGAGGATAAAGATTGGTGAGCAATCAAGATAATGCAATTAACACACCAACTTCAGGTCTAGTTGTCACCACCGATTGTACTATGGATTAAAAAACTATCAAATCATATATTTGAGATTATGGTTATAAAGCTGTAAGTGCATATAATGCAGCTTATGTAGCGAACTTGTTCGCTATCCCAACAATTTGGATATTTTTTTGCTACATTAGTCAATTGGTGTGATAAAGAAAATATGATAAGTAACTACAATAATCTTAAATTAGTCTTTATATTTATCATTATTTGTTCCTTAAACTTCTGTTGAGGTTATTTTTGCTTTTCTAACCACCCAATCTAATGCCTCTTCACCCCTAACATGAGGGCATTTAACATGTGAATGTCCTCAAAATTTGGTTTAATTCTCCAAATGACTATAAATTGCTTGTTTTCAATGATTTTTCAAATGAGCTTGTCCCTGGATTTGATGACACATGAGGTAATTCCCAATTGAAAGGCCTTTGTCTAAGGTAAAGCACAATATCAACAATTTACGTGCAACTCCATCCTCATGTTGGAAACTTCCATTAAGAGTAGTCCATGATCTTAAATATGGTCTCTAAATGAGTATAACCCATGAGATAGTTGAAGACCTTTTACTCCATCCAATCAAGATGTTGTGAGGATTATTGATTACAACTCTAACCTAACTTGGAGCTATTTCGCATGTCTCTAAAGTTGCCCAATTTATGTCAGCTTTCTTAGTCTAATTTGTAAGCTTTATTATTTCCTTAATCACTGCTACTAGATTTGGGTTGACTCCCTCAAATAAGACTTTGTTCTTGTGAACCCAAATATTCCACATGATGGGTGCACAGGTAATAAGAATATAAGTGGTAAAGTCCTTCCCTTCTATACCTGCAACATAATTTGTATTCACCACTCTCTGATTGAATTTATGTTGTGACCACTAGTCCAAATTCCAAGGAATGAAACGAACCATACTACCTTAGAAAAGTTGCATTCCTATAAAAGATGGCTCACAATTTCTTCTGTATTGTGACAAAAAAAAAAATGTATATTGAATCCATGGAACTAATACTCTTTTTCACTTCAGCTTTGCAAGTAATGCATTATTCAAGATTTTCCATGGAAATATGGCAATTTTGTCAGGTAGTTTAGTAGCCCATGGCAACCTCCATATTTTCTTTGGGGTACTCAAATTAGGTGCACTAGTATTCCTATACATTTTATTGTTTGATTTGTGGAAGTATGTTGATTTCAAAGAAAATTTATTGTCAAGAGTGAACTTCCATTTCAGCTTAGTGGCATTTCAAAGAACAACTTTGTTTCTCACTATCTTTATGTCTCCAAATTGGACAGTTCACCGTGAACTAGTTTTAAATTTTCTTCCACTCTTGAGCTAGACAACTTCCATCTGTTGTCACTTTGCCAAGTGATATTATGTTTGATTACATCCTTCTAGCTCAAGATTCTTTTCCACACCTACGAATCTCATAATTTTGCTTGGCTTTGGAGAAAATTCCCTTTAGTGTAGTATTTTTTTTAACCGAATTTTCTCTAAGTATCCAACCCTAATTATCAATAATTCTCCACGCTTATTTAGCCAAAAGAGATTTATTCATGATGTGCATTTTCCTTATGCCCATAACTCCAACAGATTTGCTAGAACAAAGTTGGTCCTACTTTATGTAGTTTATTTTCCTTAACCATTGTTCCTCGTCCTGACAAAATTTGCTCATGAGTTGATCCATCTTGTTATAAATGTTCTTCTACGCTTGGAAACACAATAATTGGTAAATTGGCAAGTTTGACAATATCGCTTTAATCAAGGTAAGTTTTCCACCTTGTCCAAGTAACTTAGCCTTCCACAAAGAGAGTTTGGATTTTATTCTATCTATGATAGGTTTAAAGAACTTACTATTCTTGTTCAACATACCTAACTCCATCCCCAAGTATTTGCCAACATCCGTTGTGGCCTTAACCTAAAGTATTCCTTTAAACATCCTTATAAACTTTGGATGGAAATTATTGTTGAGCATCAGCTCCTACTTGTTGTAATTTATGCAAAGCCCAGAGAAAAGGCAAAATTAGTATAGGATACTTTTGATTGTATGACATGAGTCTCTATTTATTTTGAAAAATAACAAGTTATCATTTGCAAAAAGTAAATTGGAGATTGGTATACTATTCTCCTTATCTTAAGTCCATGTACTTCATTTCTCATTTTGCCTCACTAATCATTAAAGATAGAATATTTTGACAAAGCATGAAAAAGGTATCGTGATAGTGGGTCACTTTTTCTTAAACCTCTTTTTGGACAAAAACTACATATTGGTGCTCCGTTTAGAAGGATTTGATAAAAAAACGGATGTAATGCACGTCATGATCATGTCGATCTAGGTCTCCTCAAATCCACTTTTCTATAAAACCACACATGCAAAATTCTAGCTTAACCTATCATACGCTTTATTCATGTCAAGCTTTAAAGCTCATATACCTCTATTGCCCTCAATTTTTCTTCTGATAGTTTGCAGCACTTCTAAAGTCAAAATTACATTATCACCAGTTAGTGTAATAGCTCGATTTTCAATGGTATCAGAAACGACAATTTCGAAACCCCATTTTCATAAATTAAGTCTACTATAAAAGTATATTAAAGTTTGATACAATAATTTTACCGAATTGGTAATTAATTAGGGTACAAGTACTAAATTGTAAAAGTCTTATCACTACAGATTTTTGAATAACTAAAGGATTAAAAGGGTAAATAGACCATTTTAATTACTTCAAACAATGGTGGATGAATTTCAAACTCACTTACTTGGCTTAATTAATTAATTTTTTGTTAATTAATTATGATTAATCAAGTTAATTAAAGGTATATAAGCAAAAATTAAAAGGAAAACAAATCATTTTCTCTCCATCTTCTTCTCCACCAACAATAAAAGGAAGAAATAGGGTTTCAAAATTTTCGAACTTTCAGCAACTATTAGGTATGGTCATGAGAGTTTGATTTAGCTAGCCCATGTACCAATTTATAAAACTATTAAAGTTTTTAAAAGTTTTCATTTATGATTTCTTGAAGAAATTGGTACTAAATTGATAGATTTTAAGCTTAGATGTAAAAAAAGACTAGATTGTAAAGTTTAATTGTTAGTTTTGTTCAAAAGGACCAAAGTGAATAAATTGTATAATTGATGTGAAATTTCTATAATAATAGATAATAAAGGGTCCTAAAAGGATGTAATTAAGATCAATTTTGAAACCAAAACTCAAAATTGAAAGTTATGGTTATTTCAGTTTTAGGGACTAAATTGAATAAAATGCAAAAAGTTAGAGGCATTCAAAAATGAAATTAAATAGGTACGTTCATATCATGTAATGATTAAAAATGTTTGATATTGATAAATTGAATTGAATAATTGTATAAATCGAGAATCGGACCAAATTAGAGATAATTGAGGAAAAGTAAAAATTGTCGATTAGTCCTTAAAGATTTGTTTGTTTGTCATTTGACAGGTAATTTCATATGAAACTTACTAAATTATTTGTTGAATTGTATTGGTTTCACTTGTCTGTTTATATTTAAGTGAAATTGGTGACATTGGCATAATTAACTTATTATGGAATTGTAAAACATGAAAATGTTGGCTATTATGAAAGGGTAAAAGGTACTAATATGAATGTTAAATGTTTATAGGATTTGTATGACATGTGTAAATTGATACGAGGTTTGAAATGATACGATTACGATAACGATGCTAGTGTGAACTTAGTAAAAGATTAGGATACTTATGGCATGACATTAGGGTTAAATATGAAATTGATCAAGGATTTATATGATGATACGAGATCTAGCATTTGTTGCATATTCTCGGTTTTTATGTATCATTGGCTTAGTCTGAACTGGTAACATCGATACGATGTCAGCTCGTGTGAGCAAATTCGTAAAAATGTCAGCTTGTGTGAGCAAAATAGTCTCGTGTATCTAAATTCCATTTATTATAGTTCTCTCCTGCGAAACTTTAAATTGAATTGTTGTATATGATTTTTGTTACATGTTCTTGTTATGTAAAGTGACTAACCTATTGATTGTATATGATGTTATGCTTTAGTTATTTCAAAGTATGCCAAGTGATGCCATATTGAATGCCAATGTATTTGAATGTTTAGTTAATGAATTGTTAAAGTGTCACATAAGAATTTCCAAAATACTCGAACTCAAGGAGGAGTTGGGGAGTTGGTTGAATAGTAATGGAAAGATGGGGGGCACTAGCGAGAAATTTAGATAATTAAGTCATTGATTAGGAGAAAGTTAGACTCCTAATCTAGTTTGGTTAAATTGGGACTGGCTAGTTATATTGTGGAAAGCATAATAGTTAGGACTATATGATGGTGACAGTTTATAAAGATCGTGCCATGATGATATATATATAAGTAGGAGGAAGAGAAAATGGGGGAATTCCTTAGTCCTGTTTACACATTTTTCTCTTCAAAATCATCATCATCATCTTCAGTTGTCTGGAAGAAGAAGAGGTTGTAACTGTGGGAGACTCTACATGTTGTAGTAGTCGTAAGCATGGATGTCTAGGAAGGAGAAAATAATCAAGGGAAAGCTGCCAGGTCTGAGGAGACACTGGTATTCAGGAAAGCATAGAGACAAGAATAAGGGAACAAGGTGAGTTTTTGCACCTACTTCTTGGTGATATATGATGATATGCTGCTTCTATGATCTAGAGAATGTATGAGCAATTTGTGCATGAATAATGTTGTTGAGTCATGTTGAGTTGATGATTGCTGCTTTAAGATAGATGATGATTTGATGCATACTGGGCATGATAACTGGGGGAAAACCTCTATGGGATAGATGGAGTTAGCATAGGAAAGGAGAGAGTGAACCTATTAGTTACTACCTTGGGCAAAGCTCTGGGCCTTACGGAGGGAACACTACGATGTTCAAGCATCAAGGTTCAGTGGAGTAAATGAGGTAATGGGAGGAGGATTTGAGAAATTAAATCATGGAAAGGTATTTACTGCGATGGTAGTATCGACTGGTCCTTCAGGCCGACACCATGACAATAGTATATGGCATAAGACTATAAATGAAAGAGGCTATGGCAATATAGTATGAAGTACGTAGCATAAAACCATGGATGAAAGATGCAATGGTATTAGGGCACAAAGTATAATGTATACGGTGTAAGACCATAGATGAAATATGTTATGACAGTCAAGTATGATGAGTATGACCACGGATGAAAGACTCCATGGCATCATAAGATGGTACGCCAGGATGGCAGATCAGTGTAAGATCATAGATGAAAGACTCCATGGCATCCACAAAGAAAGTATGTTGGGATAATAAACATAGAATAGATAGTCCACTGGGACAATAAACACGAGATGGTCCACCAAGACCAAGGGAATACTTGGTGAGTAGGGTGCAAGACCTTAGCTAGACTAAGGCAACCAAATGAGTCTGTAGGGATGCAGGCACTGATAGTCCGCCAAGACGTTAAACATAGGGACATACTCAGTCAGACCATGATGGTATGACGTTACGGCATTTCGGAAAGCCCATCAGAACAATAATGAGAAAAGGTTCGCCAAGATGTAAGGCGTGGGATCCCTAATGGGGAAGTTCGTCACACAGGAGGTACACCATGGACTACGATCAAAAGAAAAGTATGAATGACACGATAAATTGCAGGTATGCATAAGCGAGGTGTGCCTGAAGGGCATGTGTGGCACCCCAAACCCGGTCGGAACAAATTGACCCGAATCTAGAACGTCACATTAGCCACTTATGTGACTCTCCTTACTGGTCATCCTAGCACACCATAAAACCAACCATCTCACCATCAAACAATGTTTAATAAAGTGTTTCTACTCATGCAAGCCTAAATCATGCTTTGATTAACACAAATTAGCAATTTAAGAACAGGGGTAAAATCATCATTTTGCACATAATTGGTGAAAAACCCTTAAATCATAAAATTAATCCAACAAGTGTCTTGGGCATTTTATTTGAAACCATTTGTGAAAATTTCAGCTGAAAATGACATTTAAAACTCACTTAATGTCATAACCAAATTTAAGGGCTAAACATAAAATTTACAAAATATCTAGATAAACCATTTTAAGAAATTAAAATTAACAAATTGAAATTAAATGTTTAAATCCATGTCATGTAAATTTTCAAAACATTTCGTGGTGTTTAAGGCCTCTAATTTTATTGTGTAAAAATCATGACTTATTTGCAACATTTTAAAATATGCCTGGAACACTCTGAAAACCTTGCTGCGACAACGCAATTTTCACGTCGCGACATCAAACCTTTTTCGCAACATTGACTAAAAGAATTGCAGAAAAATTTCAGCAGTTACATATAAGACTTTGATACTCAAATTTCATGTCGCTTCCCTATTCTAACATATCACATAGCATACTTAAATCATATTAATCATGCTCAAACACATAAGGTCATATATTAACATGATTTGGCTTCCAAATCAATCACCTAAGCTAACATGCTTTTCTAAAGTCTCAAACCAATTTACTCAACATAGCAAATTTGCATATAAGGCAATTTAAAGTGAAGTAAACGTACATACCATGTCATTTGGTCATTTTGCATTTGTCCAAGCCCTCAACATATCATTTAAGTCATTTTAACCATAAATCAATAAATCACATACTTCATGCAATCATCCAAGCAATTAAAACATCTAAAAACAATTATAAAAGTCCTTAAACAGTCCATGGAAAGTCCATTTACAAACCAAAATAAATCCAAAGTATAATCCCTCAATATGAACCCACATTGCCATCCCTTATTAACCAAAACCATCTCATATCTACAACCTAGATGCGTTTTCTTTTGGATCTCAAGATTGCCACTTCCCCACCCCACACAAGCTATTTCTCTACAAAAATAGACACAAAAGAGTGTGAGCTTAACCAAGCTTAGGGAGTACTTAAAATGCTACAATAAATCACAAACACAAGAGTTAAAACAATCATGCTAAATACAATTATCACATAGCATCATCAAACATCATATCATATTGATTCATTGGAAACTTGTGAAGATGAAAATGCATAACAATGGCTCTCATTGGTACTTAGATCTCTACCACACCATGACTCAAAAGAGTCTACATGTCCCAAGTAAGTGTAGCATAAAGCTAACACTCTCCAACACACCATCATATCCCATGAATGGAGCAATGCTCTACATTTCCTTATCCATCCACATGTCCCAATAACAAAACATATAAACGAGTACTCAAATCCTATGGCATGCCAGTTATATTCAATGTTTTCAAAAGTTCCCAAGGTTAATATATCCATTTTACACATTTATTTTTTGGTTTATGCACACTACACATATCATGATTTACCATGGCCAAACACTTACACATGTTCACATATTAAACTACAAGTGCTAACACATTGCTCATTAAGCCAAATTTACTTCCATATCAGAGACGTGTGCATAATACCAATTATCTACAATGCATTCTCAATCATATATTCAATACATATATACACATCACACACTTTAGCATATTATAGCACCAGTAAGCTTGTTTATAGAATAAAAAAGATTAAATAGGAACACTTACTTCAAGGACTTAGATTAGATGATTTGATCACCTAAGCCCCTTTAACTTAGTGTTTTGTGCATTAACTATAGCACACAAGATCACTCACCTTAGCAACTAGCTTCCACAACAAGCTCAAGTGAGCTTTTGTTTACCTTTTTTTCTTGCTTGTTGAGGCTCCCAAGTGAGTTGACACTTCACATACACATAAAACACAATACAAAGGAATTACAAACAATAATAAACAAGATTAAATCACTCTAAAATTATAGATCAAAGCCTCTAGATCTCTATACTGAAAACTTAGATAGTTTTGCTGAAAATATGATTTCACAACTCAAATAATATTTCTAAACCTTAATTTTGATCCTAATATTCCTAAATATCATCTAAGTACATATTTAAACTTTCAATTTAGTCAAATTTCATTGATCTCAGTTTTCCAAAAAAATTAAGCCAAAAGAGCTTTAAAGTGAATAGATCATTCAAATCTTTCAAAATTACTTAAAGATTTGTTAAATTAGTATCAAAACCCTTCTAATATGATCAAAATAAGTTGAAAAGAGCATTGAAACAGTACTTTAACTCAAAAAAAATAAGATTTACCATTTTCAAGCTTAAAATCAACTTAAAATCAAAGGATCTATTGAAATCGTGAATTAATGTGGTTAAAACTCAATACACCTCAATTTTAAAAAATCGACAAGCTACGAAACTAATTTGAGTTTGAACATGTGAAGAACTTTAGAGAAATTGAGGATGAAATCATAAGTATTCTTTGAAGTTGAAAGGAGATTTTGTGTTTGGAGAGCTTAGAAATAAAAAAAGGATGAACTAATTTCGGGAGAAAAACAAGAATTTGTGTTTGGCAAATTTTTTTTTTTGAAGAGATGAAGAATGGGGGAAAGAAATGTGGGTGGTTTTAAATAGCTAACCAGATTTTAAAATTTGGGCATATGCCTCTTTGACCACCTACAATTTTCTTCCTTTTTCAAATTGGTCATTATATTTCAATTAAAGTCAATTTCAAAAATATTTTCAAATCAAGTCTCATTTTTAAAATTTGTTTTAACCAAATTAATTCCTGAACACTTAATTTTAATTTCTTAACCTAAAATTTTTAATTCTAATTATTTTAATATTTTATTTAATTACCTAACCTATTATAATGTTCGGTTCACTAACCTCGATTTACTAACCCGATTCTACTAATCCAATTTTTGAGATGTGACAATGTGAATCTCCATATTAATAAAGAGGTTTGGCAAAGGCGATGCAAGATGGGTCTAACTGTACGACAATCGAGTCTGCAAGAGAAGTAGCAAATCATATGAGGAAAAGCAGATACAGGGCAAAACTCTATGGGCGAACGTCATGAGACTTAGGTTTATAAAAGGACCATCGACAATTTCGTAGGGAGAAGAGGTGGCAAATGGTTAGTTGTCCAAAATAGAACGTCAACATAATATGTCAATTCGAAGTAGCAACAGGTGATCAAGTAGAACCCAGACAGTAAGGATCCACAGGTGATGGCCTATCAGGGGCGGTGTAAGTCCGTTAAAAATCTCACGGATAACAATTCGCCAAGAATAGTAGAGAACGAGTAAAAAGGTGAGGTCAGGTTAATGTAGAGTTAGGTCTTCCCTATCAGGCGATCAATATCATGAAGGAACGCACCTGTATCTCATATTGAGATTGTGTTAGGAAAACAAAAGGTTGTAAGGGAAATGGAGGGACAATAACAACTCCGGTAAAATCTATGACATATCAAAAGGAGATAGGGAGTCGAATTCTCTGCCGAAAACTTGTTTCTTATCATTCTCTTGCAATTTGGTTATATCATGTTGTTTATCGGATTCTCACTAAGTTCATCAGAACTTATAAATTTCACTACTTAATCGTAGGACAAAGTGTGACAAGGGATTCGTGTGGAGGGACTAAGCCAACCATTGCCTAATCAATGTTGTGTAGTAGAAACTATACGTGTATATAGAGTGGCACCCACAGAGACCTTGACTCAAGGGTTAAGGTAAACATAATAATTGTAGAATCATATTCAAACAGTAAAATTGTACAGAGAAACTAAGGCCATAGGAAATCATTATGGAATTTCTTTAGTATTTGATGTTAGTGGTAATTAGGCCTATGTGTTAAAGTGGTTTTTATATGTAATTGGATTTATTATGGATGTTTAATAAAATTTAATGGGTTCTTGTAGCATCCAGTCCCTGGACCCAACGATCGGGTCGGGTATGGGGTGTTACAATTTAGTGGTATTATACCTTCAGTTTAGCTGATCCTTTGGACGTGTGAAATTGAAAGATAACCCCTATATACATGGTACAGTGGCGATGACTTAATCCCTAAAGATTCATCGCAAACACTGAGTATAATGAGAATGAGTGCAAGATTTGCAGATCATAGCCAAATTGTTAATCAATGAAGTATATAAAAATAGGTAGGAAGGTGAGAAATTTTCATAAATATGGGGAAATGCATACAGAGACAAGAATGATTTAGACATCATCCCCAGCAGACGGATCAGTTGTTTCCTCTGCGACCTCCTCCTCTTCTTCATTAGCTTCCTCTATGGGAGTAAGAGTGATAGGCCTAGGTTCGGGTGAGAGGTAAAAACTACCAGAATCTTTTTAATTCTTCTAAAACTCTTCTCACTCAGCTCCAAAAGGATTCATGGCATTGAAACCTGGAATCTGGTTGATGAACTGCCAAAGACAGCTGAAGTTCACACGACCCATATCGAAAAGGCCCACAACAACTTGGGCTTGGAGAATGTAATTAGACTTCAACTTAAGAAGATAGTCAATGATTCTCGCCTCAGTCATTGCCTTGTATTGCACCAGGGCTTCGATGTTTTCCTTTTGAACCTTCTCTAGATATGATGTGATTCTGATCACATCATGTGATTCGTCTAGAAGGACTTGAGATTGGGCCAAGCTTGAGAGGCCCAAATGCAAATTGAAAATGTTCAAGTCCATGCAATATCTTGCTTGTGGACGTTGGAAGCCTATTTATGCATTTTAACTTGTTTTATTCCCACAGACTTTTTAATTTTTAAATTTAGTTTATATGTGTGTTAATTAAGTCTTGTTTGCTGCATTTTAAATGTGTCCTAAAAACTTGTTTAATTTTGGTAGTTATAGTTAAGTTGGTTGATAGTTTAATTAGTTAGTTTTTATTGCATTTTAAATATGTCTTAAAAACTAGCTATTTAAGATGTCCATTTTATTACAACTTTATTGATATATTTATGATATCCTAATACTTGTTTAATATGTGTTTAATTATCCTAAGAGAGTCCAATGGCCGGCCACTTTAAAGCTTCAAGAAGGTTGTTTGGTTTTGCCAAGTATCAATGAAGCTTTCACACTTAAAATGGTTGTTCGGGTTTGGTATGGAAAGGTGACTATTCGGTCAACAATTGTTTAAATTCATTGCCACCGTCCACATGGGTTGAAAGAGACCATTTGAATGCCTTCTAGAAGATAACTTTTGGTTATTCTTATGCACCATTAATGCCACCGTCCAACTAATAAGTTGAATATGACTTTTGAAGAATGCTTAGCCCTTAAGCATACATGTACACTACTTCAAGATATTAATAGCAACCACCAATTCCAATTTCAAGGCACATGGACAGCAAGATCATGTATTTGGAATTAAGAAAGCATTTAAATCATGTACTTTACATTAATGGCCGAATTTTTCTATTAGCATACCTAGCTCTATATATATTTTGTTTAGGCCACTTTGTAAGGTTAGACATCTTTGAATTAATATACATTTGAGTTTTAAACTCTTTGTTCTTTTTAAAACTTATTGAACTTATTAGGAACTTGCAATTTTTGTGGTGTTTCAATCTTATCACTTCTCAAAATGTGGCGATCACCCTATATTGTCGGTTCCTATCTCCTTTATAGATAGTGGGTGACGATCTTGCTATCAAATCCAAACTTGTTAAAACTTAACTTACTTTGTAGAAAACGAGTTACACTGTTATATAATGTTAGTTCATTTCTAGGTCGAGTTTCCTTTTATAAGCTATATTATTTCTATCCCTTTTATTTCATTCCCCTTATATAGTTTTAAAATTTGAACTTATTTTTCCCTTTTCTCGTAAAGTACCTATTTAAACAATCAGAAACTTCAAATTATGAAACAAATTCAAAACTCATAACTAGGTTCACGTCAAGATCCGCTAAGCATTGTTCCTTCTACGCCTTGATTTGTTCCTCCAATTGGAGAACCCTACCCCCAGACTCTATCTTTAGAGAGCTGTACTTAGACTCCTAGTTAGAGGCAGATTCAGCAATTTTCTGTGCTTAAAGGGTTGTGGCTTCTTGTATTTGGCAGAGCTTAGCCAACTATTGATCTTTAAAAGCTAGGACCGACTCAAATTGGGAATGTCCAGCTTCAACCTTGGTGCATCACTCGTAAAGAGCCCAACCAAGCAAACTATCTTACTCCATCCAAATATGGTGGGAGTCTATCAAATCCCAGAGAATGGGTTTGCGAGCTTCTGAAGAAGAAGGAAGAGCACATTCCTTTAGTGCTTGGGGTAGGTCCCTCTCTCATCATTGGTTAATCTCTGTTGGAGAGAAAGGAGGTTGACTCACAACAAAATGGTCTTTCTAAGAGAGTAAACCTGATGTTCTGATGAAAGTAGCGAAAGGATGTCTCAGTCCTGTAGCTAGAGAGGGAGGCACAAAAGGGGAAGAGAGTGGAGTAAGCGTACTAGGTAGACTCTTAGCAAAGGGGGAGATGTCCACGAGAGTGGTTGCAGACTTAACTTAAGTCTTATGGTGAGCCGAGAGGACAGGTAAAGTGGGCTCCCTTTCAGAAGTAACTGGTTTCTTGCCTCTTCTATAGTGAATCAACTTATTTCTACTACCCTCCTCAATACTACGAGAGTCTCCATCAGTCATCATCCTCTTACAGCTGCTATCACCGACTTGTACCCTTACATCAATATCATCAATGGCCTTTAGAGCCCTCTTCATGATGGCGTCGACATCCATGTTGTTTGAAGTCTGAAAAGGAGTGGACGATTAAGCAAAACCTACAAAAGAAATTTCAAGATTAACCATACGATGAACAAATTTCTTTATCTAAAGGGCTCACTCGCGGCCCTTGTAGGAGGAATGGACCAGAGGCATATATATAGCCTACATTAAGAATAAAAGAAGTTCGAAGGTTTCTCCTTCCTCTCGACCAAAATATCGGCTAAGTCATCAAAAGCCTTGTTGGGCCACACTGCATCTGAAGGGCATGCAACCCGAGAAATAGCCTCATGAGTATTTTTTGAAGACTTATAACCATTAGAGTTGTGATTATCTAAATAGAAACGGAAAATGTTTCTTACAATAATAAGATCCTTCAGCACGAGAGGTCGACCTAACTTCAAGCGATTAAACTGGTCCACTATAGCTTTATTATCTAGTTGTTGCATGTGATTACAAACATGCTTTGGAGGAATGGACCATTGGGTCAGGAACCCAAACCAACCCTTAGCTTACACCTCATCCAAATAAACTTGTTTCTATTAATGTGAAGATTGGAAGCCCAGTTTTTAATTATAGGCTCATAACCTTGACTAGCACTAAAATGGGTCAACCGAGTCGAGGCTCCCCAAGGAGTTACCTTTAACTGGTGTAATCGCTGGAAAATACCAAGAAGGGGTATTTACCTCTCAGGCTGCAACCGATGAAATAGGAAATCATGGTCCACCAATAAAAGCCAATGAATTGTCCAAGTGCGATCCCATACTCATCAAGAACAGAGCAAAAGAAATAATTAAAGGGGAGATGAAACTGGACCTCGAACAGATGAAGAGGAAAAATGATATCGTTGGAGTTATCACTCAGTTGACACTCGCTTTGAACAATGTTGCTGTCATAGGCGAAATTAGGAAGCTAAATTCCTCAGACGCTCAAGTAACATACCATTTCCCCATGAGATATAGTGTAATGGAAGGGGACAATCTCCATCAAAGTATGTATTCCATGAGCACTGGTCCCAACCCCATCATCCTCATCATTACCATCACAACCCTTCTTATTGCTACTGCTACGATGGTTGACCCCCTCTCTATAACTATGTTTAATCCTAACCATTTTGGGGATAACAAAAAGAAAGGAAAAAAAAAGAGAAAGCCTTGAGGAATTACTTGAAAAACTTGCGAGAGACAATCAAGGAAAGAAGAAAGTGAACTTAGAAGGGGGAAAACGGAGAAGTATAAGCGAGGCAAATTTTAGAGTAACTTATTCGACAAGAAAGAGAGTGAGAATTTCAAGAAAGACACCCTCTTACTTCACGCTTCGATTTAAATAGTAAAATGTACAAGAGAAGTTTGGTTGAAATAAACTAGACAATTCAAATTCTCAAACTTCGTGGGTGATACATGTAAAGGGGGAAAGGGTTTTTTCTTAAAGCCTTTGATAATTAGGAAAATCGGTAATGTTTGCCAGAGCCAAACATTTGTTAAGATCCTTGCTGAAACCTTTTTGGAAATTGAGTTTTTATTTTAAAAAATGAAAATGGAGTCACCACCAATCCTTTTTAATTAGGTGTGATTGGATCACCTCAAAACTTGGTCATTTTAATAAAATGTTAGATTTACTAAAATGATAATTTTTTGCCTATAAAATCCAGAAAATGGGTTCGGGAGTCGGTTACGTATGAAGAAGGACAAAGCATGACAAGAGATTTGTATGGAGGGACCAAGCCAGCAATTGCCTATTCAATGTTGCGTAATAGAAGTTGTATGTGTATATAGAGTGGCACCCGCAGAGGCCTCATCTTGAAGGTTAATACGAACATAATAATTATAGAATCATATTCAAATAGTGAAGTTGTACACATAAACTAAGGCCATAGGAAATCATTATGGATTTTCTTTAGTATTTGATGTTAGTGGTAATTAGGCTTATATGTTAAAGTGGTTTTTACATGTAATTGGATTTATTATGGATGTATAATAAAATTAAACGAGTTCTTGTAGCATCCAGTACTGAGGCCCAGTGATCTGGTCGGGTATGGGGTGTTACAGAAGGTAAGTTAAGTAAATTTCATATGAACTTACTAAGCATTTAATATGCTTACCTTGTTGTTTTCCCCTTTCTTTGTAGATTGTCACGTTACGAAACATGTCCAGTGGATCACCTTGAAGCTCACACTATCTCATTTTTCAATCGGTAGCTCTTTTATCATTTTAAGTTTAGAATTTTGGCATGTACATAAATGTTTTGTATATGTTAAGTTTGAATGTTGAACATAGCTTGAAACCTACCTTATGCATGACTTTTGGCAATGTTAATGTCCTGTTGAAATGTTTTGGAAAATGTGTTTGAGTCATATATGGTATTTAAAATAGCATGATTAAACATGGATTAGCATAGATGAGAAGTTGATCTTTGAATGGTTAGTTGGTTAGATGAATGGTATATAGTTGAATGAGATGAATTGGTATGTTTTGTGTTAATTGAAGTTATATTGAATTGGTTGAATGAAAATGGTTAAATGGTTTGTTTTTTACATGATTTAGGCATGTTTCAAATCAATTGGAATGATCAATTGATGCATATGGCTAAAAGCATCGAAATAGATACCAAATGATTCATTTTTACCAAAAATAGGGTCTTTGTCCCGACAAGTAATTTTCCTCGTCTCAATGTTGGCCTATAGTGAGTCACATCTTAATGTTAAGTGGCCTGAGGTCACGATGTGACATACTATTTTCCAGCATCACGATGTGAAAGAAGTGACGTCACAACGTCAACCCTGAGATTTTGAAATTTTACAATTTTGTCTTATTTGGTGCTCGAGTCAACAAAAGAGCTTTCGTAAGCTTGATTGAGGCTCGGATTTGAATGTTTAATGTAAATGTGTTTAACATATAATCACATGTTTGAATGATTATTTATTGTATTATTGATAGTAGTTGCTCTGGTAATGAATGTGGCATCCTGTAACATAGACCCAACGATTAGGTTGGGCGAGGGGTGTTACAATTTGTCTCCACCAATGAAAGCATTTTGAAACAAAGAAACAATCATCTTTAAAGTTGATTTGAGGAATTAAATCAAGGTCTTCATGATCACCTTATACGCCACATTACATAAAGTGATAGGTCGAAAATGACCAACCATATTTGGACATTTCCTTTTGGGGATTAGCACAATCAAAGTTTTCTTTAATTCTTTAAGCATTCTACTCATGTTAAGGAAGTTTATAGATGAATCAATTACCAATGGCTTGACCGTCTCCCACTTGTGTTGATAAAAGATAGCAGGATAGTTGTACAATCCGAAAGCTTTGATAGGTCCCATCTCGAACATTTCTTTTTGGATTTTTTCCTTGGTGAAAGGAAAATTTTATAAATATTTTAAATCCTCTAGTATCCTTGGTATTTTTAACTCATTTAGGAAGTTTTTAATAACGTCAGCCTATTGGATTTTGGTTTATCGAAAATGCTTTGACAATAATCACTAAAGCACTTCTCACTGCCTACCTGGTTCTCCCACTGATTTCCTTTCTCATCTTTGATTGTGTGAATGGTATTCTTGATTCTTCGTTTATTAGTCACCATATGAAAGTATCCAGTATCCCTCTCACCATTTATAATTCAATTCATCTTGGGTTCATGTAACCAGAAAAGACCTTTCCAACTCTATCCATATAGTTCTATCTTGATCAATGGATTGAAGATCCTATAGATCACTCAAAGCAATGACTAGCTTTTCTTGAAGGTCTTGTTGCCTACCTTGTAGATTTCCGAAAGTTCCCATATTCCATTTTTTCAAGCTATCTCTTACTATTTTCAACTTAGACAATAGTCTATAAGATGGGTATTCATCCACCCTCACATTCCATGCTTGTTTAACTATGTCTTTGCATTGTAGTTCGACAAACCACATCGTTTCAAAATGGTAAAGGCGTATTCTAAAGGTATCTTTTTTTTATTTGGCGCTCCAGCTTTACAAAAAAAAAAAAATTAGTCTTCCATTTAATTTTTCTTCTGTTTTAGCTTTTAAACTCGCGTTGTTTGTCAAATCACCCTAAAATGGATGGAAAAGTTAATGTTTGTTAACTTTGTTGAAATGGCATACACACGGGTACCACGTAAACAATTAATTATTTTTAAGTTTTTAAAAATTTTAAAAATTATTTTTTTAAAAAAAGTAAAAAGTAAAAAGTATAAAAATATAAAATTATTTAAAAACTTTAATTAATTCCTAACATGGCTTACACATGGACTGCCATGTGGATGTCACATCAGCAAAGCTGACATATATTAACTTTTTCATTCATTTTAGGGTGATTTGATAGCCAGTACAAGTTCAAGAGCTATAAGAGATAAAAAATTAAATAGAATGTGACTTTTTTTATAAAGTTGGAGAGCTAAATAAATCATTATGCCTATTTTTTAATTTTAATTTAATTTTAATTTACTATTAATTTTTAAAAAAATTATTTAATTACAAATGTCACATGTCCCATTTTGATTGGTCCAAAGATTTTTTTTTTAACGGGAGTTAATGGTTGGACCAAAAAGGGATAATAGAATCGTGGTTTAGGTACCTAAATGATAAAAACACTATAGTTTATGGGAGTTTTTTTTTTATTTAAGTCAATTTTTATTACATTTTTAAGTAGAAGTGAGGTGCTTGAGTGATGCTTAAGGGAAATATATTTTATTTTGTTTTATTTAATATTAAATTAAACTTTTAATTAATTAAAAATGTCACAAGTGCCAAAATATAATTGGTTAAAAAAAAATTTTACAAGACTAACAATTGGACCAAAAAGTGTACTGAAATCATAGTTTAGGTACTACTTTTGATAATAAAAAAAATCTAAGTACTTAAGTGAAAAAATAACTTTAGTTTAGAGTTCAATTTTTCATTAAACCTTTATCTCATAAAAAAAACCAATTTCAATTCGATTATTTTTAGGGGTTTAAATGACATTGGTGCTCCCAAGATACTCGAGATCGACTCAAAAAATTCGAACTTGATTCTGTAATTATCGAGTCGAGCTCGAGCTATCACTTGAGCTGAATTCAAACTTAGTAATACTAGACTTGAACAATTCGAGCTTTTCATATTTTTACATTATTAAACTATATCATAACCCTTAATATATATTATTAACTCTAAGCTTAATTATCGAGTCAAACTTGAACTTAAATTCAAAAATTGATAAATAACCTTAATCAAGCTCAAGTTTAAAAATAAATATTCGATCAGAATCAAATTGAATACCAAACTCTAAATTTCGAATCAAAATCAAACTTGAAATAGGAATATTTGAGTTGAAGTAACTCAAAAAGATAAAATAACACCTATCTGCACTCCTCTGCCCTCCTCCAAAGCAAAAGAAGAAACACTTACATTCAAAATATCAGTGAACATGTATGTTCAATTTCCATCACCACCAATTCTTTCAAAAGACGATTTATAAGTCATGGACATGTATGCCCCAAATTTAATTTGCTTCTGTAGCTACCTAAAACATAAGCTCGTAAGTTAGTTAATACCTACCTAAAATAATGAAAAGAAATAATAATTTATTTGATTTTCTAATTTTAAAAAATGAATTTTTCATTTAAATTTTGTTTTTTTAATTTGTATTTTTTTTATCAAAACACTACAAAATGAAAAGAAAAATAATGTGTTTTAACTTAGTTGATGTTGTACACACATGTATTGCCACGTGAATGACACGTCAACATTTAATTAATTTTATAAAATTTTAAAAAAAACTATAAAACTATTTCTAAAATTAAAAATCATTAAAATTATTTAAAAGTTATTTTTTAAAATATCTTTTTAAAATTTTAAAAATAATTAAATGTTGACATATTATCTACGTGACAATCCACGTATGTCACATCATCAAAATTAACAAACATAATATTTTCCTTTTATTTTGGGGTGATTTAACAAAAAAATATAAATTCAAAAGTTAAAAAGATATGAAAAATTAAATAAAAATTAAAATATTTAAAAAAAAATTTGAATGCCAAAAAATTGAATGAAAATATTTAAATGAGTCCATTGAGTTGACTTAAAGCTAAATCAATTTGGTTGGTAACCTTTTTTGTCCGCAAACCAACTTTTTAATTTCTTTTTAAGTTTTTTTTATTGAAATTTCAAAAACTTCTATAATTTTTTTATGTATTTTTTAAAAAAATGTATTTTCTGATTTTTATAAAATTTTTGAATTTTATTAATTATTTAAATTTTAATGATTTTTTAAAAAAATTAGAACCAATATCTTAATAAAACATATAAACGTTAAGAATTAAATTTATTAAATTTTTTAAAATTGAGACCGAATTAAAAAGAATATGAAACATGATTAAATTTATTTCAATATCATAAAAATATTACGTCAGTATCCGTATATGATTTAATAGCAGAGTAACCAAAAAAATTCAATGACAAAAACATTGGTAACAAAATTGATTTTCTTTTTTAATTTAATGACTAAAATAAAAATACACAAATAAATGATGTACAGTATATTTACCCTATTTATGATACATATGAATATATTATGGGGGAAGACAAAGGCTAGCTAATTTTTTATATTAATTCCTACCGTCTTCATAAGTAATATATAGGAAATGTGATTTCACTATATTCTTTATCATGAACAAGACCTATCATAAGAATAATTTTTTTAACGGGACAGTAGTTCTGAAAAGATAGATTATCTATCTTTTATTTCATCTCGGACGAAATACGATCAGGTGGGGTTAACTCAACCCCCTCTAATAAAATAAGAACAGCACCCACATTCAAAGCCCCTTTCTTACCATTAATAAGAACTTGTTTCAATTGTATATCATAAGAAATTCTAACAACCGCTTTAAATATAGTATCAGGAATTACCGCTTGTGGAACCTTAATATCCACACGTTTATTCGCTAAATAGTAATTGGCACATACAATATACCCAATTGTTTCTCATAGATTTTCATAGCCCTTTACTGCACAAAAATGGAATATGTTTTTAAAATAGAAGCTCTGATTATAATATAAATCATTAGCGATACGAAAATGGATTGATTAATTTTCTTCTTTATAAAAAAAAAAATTCTAAACCAAAATAAATTAAAGCAGTCCGATATAGCAAAATAATAGTTAGAGTTAGGGCAAATCACTTAACCATCAGACATGTCTAATCAATTTATAATGTAAATAGTTAGAAGATAGTTTCCCTAAACAATAAGTCTAAGGTTAAATTATTTTTTTATTTTTTTTAAGGGGAGGCAAATGAAATTGCTAAAAATAAATTTGTTAATCAAACAAAATTGAGTATTATAAATTTTAAAAAATAAGGTTAAAAAAGTTTATATGTCTAAGAGTGTAATTTGATTTGATTACAAATTTGTTAGAGATACAATATAATTATAAGATATGAATGAGTCTAATATCAAAACTCCATTATTTTTCCACTGGTTAATTTATATTAATATGCTGAAAAAGAATATTTGAGAAACTAGGCCGAAATTCTATAAATTTACTGAATTACGTTGTTTTTGGAGAGAGAAAAGAAAATACGTCTTACAGGGCACATTTTCACTACCACATTAGTGAAAACACGCCACATAGGACGCGCTTTTAAGAGAGAGAATGAAAAACGCATCCTATAGGACGTGTTTCCTTTCAATGGTAATTATTCTAATGATAACTTTTTTAACGGCTAGCAGGGCTCCAACAGCCATAAAATTCCTATTTAAACCCCTCAAAACTTCATTCTTTTCACTCAAATACTCCATACTCATTCTTCCTTCCTAAATTTTTAATCCTCAATCTTCAATCCCCAATTTTCAATTTTCAATTTTCAATCTTCAAATTTTGAATTTTGAATTTTGAATTTTAAATCCTTAATCCTCGATTATATTTTAATTTTTTTTAATTTTATTCTCTTCAATATTATTCTTTTCTTATAAATTTTAAATGGCAAATCAATTTATCCGTTTGGATGACAAACATATCTCCGGCGTTCAATTACAAATGGTAAGAAAATTTATTAAATTATTTAAATTTAAATAGTTAATTATTATGTTGTTCAGATTATTAATTTTTTATATGCAACACCCATAACCCGTATCCATCGCCGGAATAAGGTTACGAGGTATTACCGGTCAAATCATAAAATTTATACCATCGTGGCTCACACATCAATACATCATAGTAATCAAGAGCACAAAGTCCCTTTAGTAGGTCTACGAGACCTTAAACATGCTTTAAAGAAGGTTCGGGACTAAACCGATCTCATTCGGAAACTTTACAAAACTTAGAAAAATTTTCATCTTAAACAGGGCACACGCACGGCCATGCCTCAGACCATGTCTTACCCTGTGCGCAATTCTGGATATATTTACACGGCCTGTATGTCTGGCCCGTCACACGCTCGTATGTCTGGCCCGTGTGCAATCCTGACTTGAATCACATGTCCTGTCACACGCTAGTGTGTGTGGCCCGTGTGCAATTCTAACCTGCATCGAATAAGGATAGTGATGGACACAGGGGAGACACACGCCCGTGTGCTCACCCGTGTGGACAATTATAGGCCATTTACAAGGCTAAATTGCCACCTATAGATTCAAGTACAAGCATTTTTAATGCTACTCAAACCATCTCATTTTCATCATTTATTCACATATTCATCCATTGATCTCATACACAATATCATCAACCACATAGGTTCTGTAGATACCTGTACCATCACGTATTTATCTACCACATTACCACTCAATGCTCCAAGCCATAATTCGTTCGGTCCTTTTTAAACGTTCGATGAACTCGGACACTCAGTGCCATTTGATTAACCGAAGCTACAATAGTATCGCACACACAGTGCCAACTAATATAGCCGATACATTTCTTTATCTCGCACACTTAGTGTAATTCATCGCAGTAACTATTCTATTCACGCACTCTTAGTGCCACATATCTTCGAACTCACATATCGCATTACTAACTCAACAATCACATTACTATTCATTTCATAACAGATGAACATTGTTTAAACAATTCGTATTATACATGAACTTACCTCGGATGTAGAAATGACAATACTAGTCAATCAATCAAGCACTTTGTTCTTGCCTCGATCTAGGTCCAAATTTCTCCTTTCTTGATCTATATAATATTAAATTCAACTCATTCAATTAAATTTTCATCTAAAACAATCCACAACACTTAGTTAAAGCATTTTACACTTTAGTCCCCATAATTCCACATTTTGACATTTTAGTCCCTATTTCACAATTACACAAAATACACATAATTTATTCACACCCAAGCTTGGCCGAATTTCACACTAGTCCCTAGCAGCCCATATCTTTCATTTATTTCACATTTTAACCCTTCAAAGTTTCATTTTCACAAATTAGCCCTTAATAACCAATTTCATCAAAAATTCCAAATACAAAAATATGTTTATCAACCATCAAGCTTTCATATTTCACCAACTATCAACACAAAGCTTACATATTCATCAATGGCATTTTACAAAATCACTAATAAACTCAAAAATTAAGGCATGGGCTAGCTAGAACACGAAGCAACGATCACAAAAACGTAGAAATCATTAAAAATCGAGCTCGAAACATACCTCAATCAAGATCAAAAGTGTGCCGAACCCTAATGTTCTCCTATGGTTTTATTTCTTTTGTTATTCGGTTAAGATGAAGATAAAATAATGATGAAAATGCTTTTGTTTTATTTATTATTCATTAATACATAGTTTACCATTTTACCGTTAATGTTTCCACTTAAAAATCAACTAACTCATGACCATACTTGTCCAATCTACATAGCAATGGTCCAATTACAACATAAAGACCTTTCTTTTAATAAGACATGGCAATTAAGCACTTTTAACTATTAGCACATAGCTTTTGCATTTTACACAATTAGGTCCTTTTTTCACAAATCGGCACTCAAATGATAAAATTTTCACACAGAACTTTCACACATACTTTATCACATACTGTAAACATCAAAAATAATATTTAATTATTTCTCTGACCTCAAATTTGTGGTCCCAAAATCACTGTTTCGACTAGGGTCTAAACTGGGCTATTACTAATTTATATACTCAGCCCAAAAATCAAATTTTGGAGACGTACATAAACAATTTAAGTGAAGGTGCACCAGAGGTCATTCATGAACACTTGCGAGATGCAGGTTTTTTATACGCGACTTGCATGCTCAAGGGGACTAAATTGGATCCCTCACTTATCAGAGCTTTGGTCGAGAGATAGAGACCGAAGACGCACACATTCCATCTTCTCTGTAGTGAGTATACAATTAAACTCGAAGACTTCAGTTTACAACTCAGTTTATTGGTTGATGGGGATGTCGTTATGGGGCCAATTATTAATGCCGATTGGAATGCAACGTGTGAGAAACTACTAGGGAAGGTGTTGAACAAGTTTAGGGTAGCCAGATCAAGTTTAAGGTTCCAAACTATCGAGGCTTCAACAAGCGACATTGAAAAGGAACAATTCGCGCGCGTATTCATCTTGAGGTTGATCGGGGATATGCTAATGCCAGAAAAATCGTACAATTTGGTATATTTAAGGTGGCTACTACTACTAATCGACTTGAAAGAATCGGGATGACTTATTTAGGGATCGGTGGTGTTGGCGATATTGTACCGAGAAATGTGTCGAACAATGACACCGAATAAAGCTAAAATCGATGGTTGCATGCTCCTTTTCCAATCGTGGGCATGATATCGACTACCATTTTTACGCCCTCAAGTGGAACTCTCTTACGAATTCCTACTCATTATATGGTAAAATTCATTCCACAATATCATTATCATTTTTATTTTTCATTGTTGTAATTTTGAAATAACATATTATTTGAATAGTTGAAATAACCCCGCGAGACACAACAATATACCGACTAAGCTTGAGGATATCTTAGTAGCTTTAGATCAAGAAACCGAAGAGGAGGTTAGTTTATGAATTTCAAAGTTATATAATATATATTCTAACATTTGAAATTAAATAATATACATGTTCTAAAATTTATAATTTCGTAATGTAGTTTGTGTGGATGCCATATGCAGATCTGAGGATTCAAGAATGCATCTCAGCTGAATTTTTGGCCAATCGCAACATTTTGCACGTCAAAGTATCATTGGTCGTTTTTGCAACGGTCGAGATGCACGAATCCAGTCGAGTCATACGACAATTCGGGTGTATGCAACGTATTCTGCCGTCACCTTAGGAGCTTGATGACCTGCACAAGATCGACTTGCGAGAGAGACTCAAGGAAGATCGGCCAACATTCCACAAGAAGTATATCAAGATGTGGGGCATATGTACAATTTCTTGCCCAACGTGTGAACCATTTCCCACACCGGAGTTGGCGACTTCTTCGAATTACATAGATTGGTTAAGGCATAATGGTATGTCATATCTACTGCCAGCTTTAGAGAGGAGTAGGCAATATCATTCCTAGGTTGAGAGATGAAGACGCGGCAGGATTGACATCTGCTCTATCTACATCGAAGGACTGGATTACCGTGCAACCTCCCGGTCAGTGTGGTTCATTGATTTTTGCTTCTAACCTAGTTTTTTTTTTTTTATCACAAGCATCATAGCACACACACTCATTCCTTGCATCATCACCTTCAGTTCTGGTTTATTTTACACAACCATCACAGCACGCACAATCATTCCCTACATCAACACATTCAGCACCAGTTTATTTTATACAAGCACCACAACACGTCCCATCATTCCTCACATCAACAATTTCTTCAGAGATATATTATGCACGATCGCCACCCATCGTTAAGGGTGAGCAAAATTCGATTCGACTCGAAAAAGTAAAAAAAAAAAATCAAATTTCAAATTATTCGAATTGAATTAATAGAGTTAATCAAGTCAACTCATTTTTTTTTTAAATTTTGAATTTGAATCGAGTTAAGTTTTCAAATTCAAATAATTTGAATAAACCTAATATCAAACTACCCCACCCCTAAACCACCAACTCTTCTCTCCAATTATTTTTACTTTCCCTTCCCTTTTACCCCAAAAATAAAATCCCCCACGAATATTTTATCCCCCTTACCTCCAAAATTTTTTTACTTTCCCTCCCCTTTTACTCCAAAAAATCAAAGTTCTCTCATTCTTTTTCATTAATTGCTTTCATTTGTTCATTTCAATTTTTTTGTACGGTCATGTTTAAAAACTTTAAAAAAGATTTTTAAAAAAGATTACATAAAAATAAAAAACACCAAATTCATTTTTTAATTTAACTAAAACAAATATATTCGATTCGAATTCCATCTCACATGACTCGATTCGAGAAAATTTTAATTCAAGTTAGGATTATAAAATATGGTTCGTCAATTCGATTAACTCAAAATTTTTCATTTGATTCGATTCGATTCGATCGAACGCTCACATCTACCTATCGTGCCATATTTTATGTCAATCCGCCAACAACACCAACGCATCCAATATTGCCTTCAATTCCCACCTTCTATATGTAATCGAGCCATGCAACACCATATAGTAGCTCGCCGATAGTGTTGCAAACACCCCAACATCATTGTTATCCTCGCAACTCTCGATCAACCTCTGGGGGATCCACAATGGGTAGCTAGGAGATGATTGCAGCCAACCATGGAGGAAGGAAACGAAGTCATCAATCAACCCCAACATGCACGTCAAGGTGAAACCGAAGTCAACGATAGGCCATGTAACAACTTATTTTCAGTGAAATTGGAACTGTGGTTTCGGGACGACAAATTTGTAGAGTGAATTAATATTTTATTATTAATTCAATGTCTATGGAATATTTGTAAGGTCATATTAAAATTCGTTAAGAAATTTTGACGTTTGCATGCTTAATTACTTAAAAAGTACAAAAGTAGAGTTTCATTAGTTAAAAGTGTCAAATGGCTATGAAATTCTAAAGTGAGATGACCTAGATGGTAATTAGACCATTTCTATAGTTAGTGGACATTCATGGCAAGGTTTTATTGAAATTTTGAATGTTTTTAAAGGGCAAAATGGTAAAATAGTAAATAAAATAAAAACAAATAAGTAAAAATCATCATCTTTTCCCCATTTGCTTTCTTCTTCACCGATTCTTCAAGGAAGACATAGCTAGGGTCGTCCAAGCTAAAATTCCCTTGTATGGTATGATTTTTTATTCCGCTTTCAATGATTTTTATATTTTTGAGATCATTGTAGCTTAATCTAGCTAGCCCGGGGATTAATTTGTAAAATAGTTAAAGATATAGGTTTTTTCCATGAGTGTTCTTGCATGATTTTTTTATTTTTAGGAAAGATTATGAGTTATTGCTGATAAATAAACAAGTTTTGTAAAGTGATTTATGATGAAATTATCATTTAGGGACTTATTTATAAAAGTAGTAAAAGTTCATGGTAAATTTGTGAGATGATGGTTTGCATGGGTTGATATAGGTCCCTAGTGAATTTAGCTAGCATGAGATAAGGATTAAAATGCTTAAATTTCAATTTATGAGCTTAAGGACTAAATTGCAAAAAGTTAAAATATTAGGGGTAAAATTATAATTTTGCAAAAATATAAAATATGGATTGAATTGAATAATAGAAGTATTAAATGGATTGAATTTGCCTATTTAGATCAAGATAGACCTCGTACAGGTTTAGATTAGGGAAAAGCTAAAGCCTCAGATTAATCGACTTCGTTTTTACGCTCATATCGTCAAGGTAAGTTCGTATGAATAAATATCATTTCTAATGATATTTTCGATTATATGTTATTATGTTAATTGTCATATAATTTAATGATAAATATCAAACAATGCCATGACGATTATTGGGCCCCGTTTGAACCTTAGGAATTCATAAGATATAAATGATATGTAATTAGGGTTTTCACATTTCGGGTGCTAGTCTTGAATGCCCTACCGATGGATGAAGTCCTACATTTGTTACAGATATTCCACAGCTCGTGTGAGCAGGCTTATTTCACAACTTGTGTGAGCAACGATGTAAAGGAAAGGTTACAGTTATATGTTTAGCACACTTCGTGTGAGCTTTCTCGAGTATCCGATGATATTCTAAATGGTTCAACGGCCATGAAAAGGAAAGGAACAGTAAGTGTTCAAATGAAATTATGAAAGGGTTGAAATGGAAAGCTTTAATGGAAGTATGTTTATGTTCATGAAAATGATGCATTCAAAATAAGTATGTTCATGTACAAATAGCTTACCTTATGTTAATTCAAGTGAATTATGTTTGAATGAACTAACATGTGTTATTGATAGTGCTTAGGCTTGTGCCAAGCTTGTGGTTGGATTATGTTATGATTAATCTTGATATTATGTACTGAAATGGTAAGTTATGTTCATCTTTTAAGAACTTATTAAGTATTATGTGCTTACTTAGTTTTCTTTCCCATGTTTATAGATAATCGGAAGCTTGATCAGTTTGGAAGCTCGTCGAAGATCTATCACACTATCTAGCAGATATATCGGTAGTTTTTGATGTTTTGGCCAAGGTTATAATGGCATGTATAGGTGGACTTGTGTGTAATGTTGGTTGAATGTTGGTTGATGATTTTGGCATGTATAAGTTGTTTTGGTACCATGTGATGTTGGTTGGTTAATGTCATCTTGGTACTTTTTATACCTATTTAGTATGTGTTAATGTAACAATGGTTTGATGAGTGTTTCAATGGCTAATATGGTATGTGATGGATTAGTTTCAATGTGGTCAAGATAGGGTGTCTTTTGAAAAGGTACTGGACTTGATGTGCATGATTAAAATGTGGTATGTATACATGTTTAGGTAAGATTTGAATGAATGCATTTGAGGTGCCTTGTTAGGCATATTGGTTGAATAGATTTGGTCTATTAAGTTGGTCATTTCATGCATGTTTTTGTAAGGTTTTGATGCTTTGATAGTGTGCACGAAATGCTTCTAGATACATGCTTGAGTTGGTAATGGAATTGGCTTGTTTTTGGGAAAATTCATGTCCACACGGCCTAAAACACGGGCGTGTGATTCAGCCGTATGTGACACACGGCTGTGTGTCCCCTGTATGTTTTAATGCATGCAAGTCAGATTGTTATACGGCCTAGCACACGGCCTGGCACACGGACATGTGTGGCTATTTTGTGAGTTACACGGCCTAGCACATGGGCGTGTTGCTTGGCCATGTGACCCAACTCAGAGAGTTGCACAGGCGGGACACCGCTGTGTGTCCCTATTTCGATTGTCACACGACCTGAGACACGGGCGTGTGACCCCTGTAGTCCAAATTTTCTAACTTTTTCATGAACTTTTCGACTGTTTCCAATTTAATCCTGAATTGTTTCTAATGTATTTCTAGAGCCTCGAGGGCTAGATTAAGGGACGTTGTGTATGTAATTGAATGTAGTTAGATTATGTTTGAAATGATGTATGAAATGAATGATTTAATGTTTTGTTTGTATGATAATGCTCCGTAACCCTACTCTGGCGACTGATACGGGTTAAGGATGTTACAAGCTGCCAAACCAAATAGTGCAACAGAACCCTAGGCGTGTCTGATGTCCACCTGGTTGTGGCACACATTCAGGACTCCCATGATTACGTTATTTTGTAATTTTTTATATACTTTAATTTACATCCAAAATGTACACTTATTTATAATATATGAAACAAATTTATTAAACTGGTTTGAGCTGTACGTAATCGAGTTGTAAGTTTAAAATTTACAATTATTTATGTTACTGTTTCAATTAAGTTTTTTCTCATCCATTTGTTAAGTACAATATTTTCAAAAAGCAAAGAATTGAGTTGAATTTTATAATTCAAATAACTCAAATTGAAACACCCCTTACTCGAGTTCGATGCCGGAACAGGATATGAGGTGTTACTAGACTTAAACACAAGCATTCGAATCCTTTCTGAGTTATAAAATTTTGTTCAAATTTAAAACTTTTCAAACTTCATCTTAAAGTTCCAAATATGGGCCTACGAGGCCCAAAACATACTTTAGAAATGGTTCGGTACTAAATCAGGCATTTTAGAAAACTTTGGAAAATTTCACTAAAAATAGGGGTACACGCCCATGTGGACTTGGGGCACGGCCTTGTGGCTGGCATGGCCATATCCTTAGCCCATGCGCGAGCCTGACTTGTGTTTCGCGAGAAGTCAGAATGTCACACGGCCTGGTACACGCACGTGTCCATGACCCGTGTCCCTCACACGGCCATGACACATCTATGTTTCCACCCCTGTGTTAAAACATTAACATTTTGTTTTTGACGTCAGCAACATCTTAGGGTCACACGGCTAAAGCACACGCCGGTGTGAAAGGCCGTGTGGAAATTCTAAATTTCACATTTAAGGTGCAGACTTCGCATGGCCTGGGCATATGCCCATGTCCTATTGACGTGTCTTCCACACGGTTGAGACACACGACCGTGTCTCCGTTACTACTGGGCAATTCTGTTTTGCCAACTTAGGGTGCAGAGGGATACATGGCCGAACTACACGCCCATGGGGCAGACCGTGTGTCACACACGGCCTAGACTCACGCCCGTGTGTCTACCCGTGTGGACAAAAATAAGTATTTACCAAGCCTTTTTTTTTCCAACCCTTACTTGCACCAATATAAGCCACATCAAGTAAGACCAATTCACATACTTTATCAATTCAATCTTGCAACCTACTCATTCATGCATTAATAAACCAAATACTCAACCATGCAATTTGCTCAATCATGAAAATCATCATCATTTGCATAAATCAACGACAAATATTAGCCATCATCCATGGCCTTATACAAAATGAATCAATCTTCAAGACAACCCAACACATTTGGCCAAAACAATATGACACTTGACAAAAGACCAAGTCCCTATACATGCCATACTCAAAACGATAAATCTAACTATACCAAATGCTTCAATTGATAGTGTAATCGATGCCTCCGACATCTGTTGATCCTCGAGCTAGCTTGGGGGCACTATAAGAAAATGGAAAATAGAGGGAGTAAGCATAGAGCTTAGTAAGTCACATGTAAATAATCAACAACATTTACCATGCATTATCATACTCATAATGCATTATAAACTTGTACATAATTCTCAAATGATTTAAGGCATAACTTACTCATTTTCATCCTTACTAACAATACAACATACATCGAGCTCATTTCTTATGAATTTCATGTAGGCACCTATATCACTTACAACATAGTCGTAACTTTTATCACTTTTGACACAAGCTTTAAATTACCCGTGGAACCATTTGGAATACTAAAGGATATCCGATAAGCCTCACACGAAAGGGTACGATGCCGATGCCATGTCCCAGACATGGTCTTACACTGGCTCACATATCGAGGCCGATGTCATGTCCCAGACATGGTCTTACACTAGCTCTCATATCGAGGCCAATGCCATGTCCCAGACATGGTCTTACACTAGCTCTCATCTCAATGCCGATGCCATGTCCCAAACATGGTCTTACACTAGCTCACATATCGAAGCCGATGCCATGTCCCAGACATGGTCTTACACTAGCACACATATCAACCAATCGTCATGGCGTGGATATCCAATCAATTCCTAAGGTTCAACCAAGAGTATACCACATCAAATTGTTTAATGCATAACAACCAATCATCATGCATATTCATAATAATAATAATAAAGCATTTTATGCAATATCAATTGTTTAATGCATAACAACAATAGAGTTGTATTATTTACATACAACTTACCTCGGTATACAAAATATGGGCGACTAATTCGATTTAGTCCAATAGCTTGGTTTCCCCCGGTTTAGGTCTAAAATTTGTTTTTCTTTATCTATAATGACAAAATTTACTCATTTAATCACCACATAAATCAAGGCATTCCAAAATTTCTACTTTGGAAAAATTATCGTTTTGCCCTTAAACTTTTACATAATTACGATTTTACCTCTAGGCTCGTAAAACGATTTTGTTATCAAATTTTGCCATTTAACAAGCCTAGCCGAACCTTTATTTCTCTTATAGCAACTCACAATTCCAATTATTTCACACATTTACCACCTATTTTACAACCTTTACAAAAACGTCCTTTTTAGGTGTTTTCATGAAAATCACTTAACAAAAGTTGTTTATTTAACAACCAATATTCATTTTCTTCCATAAAATTTCAGAAATCAACATGAATACTCACATGGTAAAACCCTTAACTCTCAACCATTTTGCAAAATAATCATTCCATTAGTTAGCTTAAGTTACAAAGGTCCCAAAAGTACAAAAATTACCATCAAAATGACTTACTTGCAAGGGTGAAGAATTGCTGAAAAACATTTTGAGCTCTCAAACCCTTAAGCTTGCTGAAATTTTTAGTGGAAGAGGAAGAATGAAAAGGATTAAGCATATTATTTTATTTTATGATTATTTTATCAATTAAGTCACCTAAAATCCACTTAACCTTTGACCAATTTCATTTCCTTGTCCCTATGGCCGGCCATCACTCTCTTAAGGGCCTAATTGCACATTAAGGAAGGTTCTATAGCTATTTGACACCTTTAGCTTGTAGAACAAAACTTTTACACTTTATGCGATTTAGTCCCTTTTCAAAATTAAGCAAGAGATCACTAAAATTAATTCACTAAAATTTTCATGCACTCATATAATCATACTATAACACATAAAATAATATTAAAAATAATTTCTCCGGCCTCGAATTAGTGGTTCCGAAACCACTGTTTTGACTAGCCCTAAAATCGAGCTGTTACACAAATAACTTGAATAATTCGAATAATTCGAATAACAGATTTTATATATATAAATCATAAAATTTTTAAAAAATTCTAAAAAATATATAAAAAAAGTTTAAAATATTTAAAACTTTCTAGAATAATAATTTTAGATACCTAAATAAGTTAATTAATGATTCAATTTTATCATACTAAAGTGTTTTTTTTTTTTTTTTTTTGCTTTGAAAAAGTTTTCAAACATATATGGATTCAAATTTATATGCTCTAATATGGAATTAATTATACTGGTACAAGATTTTAATTTGACATGTTTAATTTTTTAATTTAACTCAAACAATTTCACTTGATTCGATTCGATTCAACTCAACTTGAATTTCATTTCATTCAACTCGATTTAGAAAAATTTCAAGTTGAGTTGGGATGATAAGATACGACTTGTCAACTTGATCAACTCGGTTTTTCACTCAATTCAACTTGACTCAATCGAACGCTCACCCCCACTTTACAGGAAGAAAATAATGAATAAATGAATAGATTAAATTAGTGTTTTCACTGCATAAGTTAGTGTTTTAATTTGCTCTTCTACAATTCAATAACTAATATTAACTTTGGTGTGCGAGTTCTACACGTGCGATTTCTACATTTTCCTCCATCAAATTTATCCTAGGTTGTAGGGGTTTAGAGGCAACCAAGTTTTGTAGCTGAAATGGCTAGAGAGAAAATGCTCCCTGCATTGGGTGTTTTCATCTGATCTAGCAATGAAAATGCTTCATACAGGACGCATTTTCAAGCCACATGTCTAACATGTTAGTGGAAAACGCCCCATGCAGGGAGCATTTTCTCTCTGGTCATTTCAACCACCCTAACTTGATTGATTTTGAGCCCTGCAACCTAAGATTCCCGAGATACATTTTTTTCCCTTTATACCCCGCCCCATCCCCTATATAACTGCTTATTCATCCCCTGCTCACCATATCTCAATCTCCCTTAAATTATTTCTCTCTCACCTTGAGGGAGATGTAATTATAGTTTTAAGTTGTGTTTAGGTTCACGGTGATGTCATAGAGCTTAGTAACCTACAAATTTCACCTATCATGTGAGTAAGATGCCATCACCTGAGAAGGAGGGATTATTTTGCAACTCGAGGTCTGAATTGGTGGTGATTATACTGTCTCGAGTTGAAGTGTAACTAAAGCTTCAAGTTTACAAATGTTATATTACCAAGGGATAGTTAATGGTGCTAATGCATGCACGACAACGAGTCTTCTCATCAGAAGAGCATGTTTCGTAAAACTCAAACATAAGTTCGAGGAAGGAAAACGTAAAGGGTCTTCCAATATAATCAAGTTATTCATGTTGTCCATCTTCACCGAAGGCGGTGACTTTGTTAGGATAATCTATTACACCTCAATGTTGTCACAGGTTATAATAATGGGGTCACCACCTTCGATGGTGGTGGATAAGATGCATTATTTGATTGTTTCAAAACGCTACTACATTTTTTCCCTGTATTTATGTTTGCCTCTTCTGATGAGAAACTTGTTGTCGTATCCACATAACCATTGTGAACTACGACCCCATTTGTGCTCCATCCTTTGACAACATAACTTATATAAACTTGAAACCCTAGTTACACTTCAACCTTAGCCCGTATAATCACCATCAATTGGGACCTTGAGTTGCAATACGACCCGGCTTCCCGAGTGATAGCTCTATACTCACATGACAAATGAAACTTGTAGGTCACCCAACTCCACAACACCATCATAAATTCAAACATTCCTTAAAACTATAATTATGTCTATCTCAAACACAAATAAAAATAAATCTATAAACTTCTAATTTCCAATCGCAAGAAAAAAAGAAGAAAAAAAAAAGAAATTTTTACCTAAGTAAAAAAATGTAACATCCTAGGCAAATCCCACATCAGTAAAGCACAAGAGAGACCTAGACTATATAAAAAGGTAACAACACTTAAGTGGTAAGAGGCCTTTTGGGGGGTGTATGGGTGCTCCTAAGAATAAAACCGTGAGGGTCATGTATGCCCAAAGCGGACAACATTTTACCAGGCTGAGTGTTTGATATGATATTTATTATTATTAAAGCCACTCGTCGTGTCTCTTGAGTGATGGTGAGGCAAACCTTAGTGAGGATGCTAAATTCCTAAGGGGGTGAATGTAATACCCTAGGCAAATCTCATATCGGCAAAGCACGAGATAGACTTGGAATATATAAAGGGTAGCAACACTTAAGTGGTAAAATGTCTTTTGGGGGTGTATAAGTGCTCAAAGAACAAAGCTATGAGGACCATGTGCGCCCAAAGCTGATAATATCTTATTGCGTTGTGTGTTGACTATGACATTTAAGAAAATATATTTTTTCTTTCTCTCTCAAAAAATAATGTATATCAATAAATTTATAAAATTCCAATATAATTTCTGAAATAATTTCTTCCCAACATATTCTTATAAACAAACCTTTTTCCACGGTTAGAAGAAAAAAGATAGGAATTATATGGTTAAATTATTTTCTTTTTTCCAAATGTTTTGGCCAAACTTGTAAACAGTGACTGAGGCCCTCCATTGTCATGCGTTTCTTCTTTGAAACAATTTCTGCTCTTAACCAAGTCAATTTCTCTCTTCTAAAAATATTTTCCTAGGCTTGCTTTGAATCCCACAACAGAGCAATACACACGACCTTCTAGTCTTTGATTTTTCATGGGTTTGGGGTTTCCCTTTAACCACCAAAACCATTTATTCCAATAGAGGCAAGGGGAGAGCACGGTATTAAAGAATTGTTCTTTGAAGTTTTGGGCACTTACCCTTTTACATCTTCACCTTCTTCTGAAATAGGTTGCTGTTACTCTTTGCCGTTTAACTGTCTATGAATGTGAATTGTTTTTAGCTTTTCTTATGCTTGTTTTTGGAAAGAGCAAAGTTTGACTTGCAACTTGGTTGACATCGTCTGTGTTCTGTTCTATGGCTAATTACAAGAAAACTCATTTCAAAGATACAGCTTTTAAACGTTTCCTCTTTGTAGTTTTAGGTACTCTATTACTGGTTTCTCTTGAGACCAATGCAACGCCAGGTTCAAGTGGATTAGATGAAGGTTTAAGTGAAAATGTTGATAATATTTAGAGTTTTAAGGAAAAACTCAACCTTCCTAAAGAGAATGATTTTTCAATTCGATTGGAGAAACAAAATTGGTTGCCCCCTAGGAATATAGATCTATATCCAAGGTTAGCCAAAGATCATATAACTATTGTTTTATAAGTCCATAATCGGCCTCAATATCTCCGAGTAGTTGTTAATAGCTTGTCGAAGGTTGTGGGCATAAGTGAAACTTTATTAATTGTCAGCCATGATGGGTACTTTGAAGAAATGAACAAGATTGCGGAAGGGATTAAATTTTGCCGATTGAAACAGATTTTTACCCCTTATTCGGCCCGTGTATTTACTGACAGTTTTCCTGGTGTGTCATCGAAGGACTGTCAAGAAAAAGATGATACTGGAAAGAAACATTGTGTTGGGAATCCGAATCAGTATGGAAACCACCGGTCTCTAAATATAGTTTCTTTGAAGCATCATTGGTGGTGGATGATGAACACTGTGTAGGATGGATTGAAGGAGACCAGAGGGCATGATGGACATATTCTTTTCATAGAAGAGGACTTCATTTACCCCAATGCATATCGCAACTTACAACTTCTTATATCACTAAAGCCTAACAAATGCCCAGATTGCTATGCTGCAAATCTGGCACCCTGTGATATGAATTTAAGAGGAGAAGGATGGAATAGTTTGGTTGCAGAAAGAAAAGGAAATGTGGGTTAAGCCTTCAACCAGACTGTATGGAGAAAAATCCATGGGAAGGCTAAAGAGTTATGATTCTTTGATTATTACAATTGGGATATAACAATATGGGCAACCGTCTATCTTTCGTTTGGCAGCCTAGTGTACACATTACGAGGTCCAAGGACTAGCGCAATTCACTTTGGGAAGTGTGGTTTGCATCAGGGCCAAGGGAAGACTAATGCTTGCATTGATAATGGATCAGTGAACATTCAAGTAGATGACATTAATAAGGTTGCTAATATCAGACCAAAATGGGATGTTAAAGTATATCAAAATCAACCAGGGTATAAAGCTAGGTGTAAGGGTTGGGGTGGCTGAGGGGATAATAGAGATCACTGATTGTGCTTGAATTTTTCTCAAATGTACCATTAATTTAACACTTATTATTCAACTGTCATGAGTTGAGACTTCAGCATCTCACTTTTCCCACTGTTGTAACTGGTGAGACCTGGATATTTTCTTTTCCCAATAGTTCAGAGAAATACATGTATTAGAAGTTGTTATAATTTTGTATCTTTGACGTCTTATATTTATTCTTTCTCTAATTTTTTTTTTTGCTGTAAAGAAACCATCTTTTTTGTTGTTCCCATTGTAATTTTGAAGCAATATGATACTCCTAAAGGTCATAAATAATTATGCTGGGAGCAAGTAGATGCCTTTCTAGCTATTCAGAGCAATATTCTATGTTGACAGTAGTGGATTCCTTTTGAGCTTGGATTGTTTTGTAAGTTGGTTGACATGCAAAAACTTTCATTGTCATATCAATAAATGGAAATAGACACCAACATCTTTTTTATTACCTTTGTCTGGGTGAGTTTGCATATGACCTGCTTTCATGCATGTTCACAGAAAAAAATGCCTTATTTCCCTCTGATATAAATCAATATTTTTGCTTGATCATTGGCCCGTCTGTTAATTACCCTTCATGCATTTGTTAAGAGACAGACCCTATCTAATTCTAGTTCTTCATAAAGCATAAATGATGTTTTACATATATTTTCAGTAGCTGATGATCTTTTTGTCAATAGTTTAGTCAGCTAAGACTGTTTGTTACTCGACATTAGTTGGTTGACCTGTGAAACTTTAGTATATGTTCACTGAACGATATGGTACTATGTCGATAGTTGACAGGATATATAAACTCCATGTGGATATAATAAAGATTGATGAAATGAGTAAGTGGAATTGAATGACTTATTACTCTATTCAAAGAGCTTCAGATGATGTCTTAATGAGTTCTTTCTAAAACCCCAAAAACCTAAATGATGTTGATGATTGCATCTGTTTTAATGTTCAAGCTGATTTAGTTTGTATACTGTGCACCATTGTTGCATCTTTAACCTTTGAAATAGCCTATTAAGCTTTTTAGAGTGGATGATAAAGATATGACTAGTTTAGAACGGAGAATGACTATCCACTTGATATAAACTTCTTAACAAGAATTACATTGACTGGAGACTAAGAAAGTTGTAACTAACGAAAGGATTATAGAAAATCTAGTAAAATCATGCTTGTTTCATTCATTGATGTTCCAACATTATAATGAACTGATAAGACAGATCTGTAAATTGAACTTGCAGCTAACTGAGAGAAGTGGGATTTACAATATATATCAAGTTCTAAAATAAGTTGTTCCAATATCTAAAAGTATCAACAGCAATTGCTGTGGGACAGAGTAATTACAACTTTTATACTAGTCTTAGTTTTACATCAAATTTCATTGAACCGAAAATTTTACAAGGAAAAATATGGTATGAGCTGTTTGGATGAAAGTTTCTCTAAAACTAAACAACTGGAAGAGGTTTGAGTTTCAAAGGTAGGGTAAAAAATGAAGACAAAAGAAAAAGTGTCTTTCCTCATATCTATACCTTGTGTTTTCATTTTCTACAATGCATACATACTCCAATATGGACAATGAACTGTTTCATTTTGTCTCTGTACTGTTCATGTGTGTATAATGTGTGCATGTACCCTTAAAGTTTTATTTCTTATTACATTTTGTGTTCTCGATCTTGGTATGAAGAACAAGGATACCTATTTGTATGTTCTATCAACATTGTGTTCAAGGTTCAGTATGAAGCAATTAGTGAGCTAATCTTCAGGGTTTTTTTCCCCTATTCTAGTTGAAACAACTTGAAGATAAGGGCATACTATATCAGATCAGTCTTGGAAATTACTCGGATCTAGATAGAGGGTGAAAATTTAATAAAAATAAGTTTATTTATGGTGTATTATACTGAATTTGTTTACAAGTAGATGCGGGCAGAGGGGGATTGACAATGTCAGTCGTTGAAATGCTATAAACTAATCAATATCATCTGCTGGGATTTGAAGAAGCTTCTGGTCCTTCCCTTCCGATATCACCTCCTCGCAACACTTACTATTTTTTTTTGATTGAATGCTCACTCTGTTATGCCAGTAGTAATCAACCATGTTCATACTTTTCCAGTTGACCCCAGGTCATTCTTTCAATATATACTAATCTACTTATTTGTCCAGAGATGAATACTACCTTTTAGTTTGCAAAGCAAAACTTAAACACCACCGTTCTCCTAAATTTAGATATAGTAGCCCATTTTCCTCTTCTGTATTTGAATTTAAAGTCGATGAAATTATGTATCAAATCAAAGCTCTTTGTTTATAGAAAGTAAAACATGAGAATAAAAGGAATCATTTCCTCTATAGTTAAAACCTGGTGTGAAATGGGAGAAACAGGAAGACTAAGGAAGCAATGTATATAGTTTTGTTTATCTTGTCATCTTCTTAGTTTTGGACTAATGTATAGTCATACATAGAAACGATTCACTAAGACAAACACTTTGCTTTGAATGTGAGGGTGACAGTACTCTGTTTTGCCAATCTCATATATGTATGTGAAACTAATGGCAAAGACTAAAAACCATTGCCACGGTCTTGTAACTGATGATGTTTGTTTTCATCACTGTTCTAGAAAGGTTCTTTTGTATTCACCTCCAATGGTGTGTGTGAGAGTTGGCACAGCGGCAACAAATCATGTCAAAAGTGTTGTATGTATCATCCTGTATCTATTCTTTCTTTGAAATTACAATGAATTTCCCACACTATGCTCTATCCCGTTTGTTTAATAATAGAATGTTGTAGAGTGATGGGACATGTTCCACTATAATTGTTTGATCAAATCGTTGATGATGAGGGTCATTAAAATTGTTAAGACCATATAGTATTCACATTCGGCACAGATAGAGATATAAGTGTATGATACTCCAAATGGATAAAAAAAGTTTGAAAAAATTGAATATATTGGTGTTGAACACATACTTTTATTCAATATTCACTTCAATTCTAGGTAATATGTGAAAATTGGACTTGTTTTAAGTGATAAGTCAATAGATTAGAGGACCAATTCTAGTTGTGGAATCTTGAGATGGGAGCAGGTCAAACACGGCAAACCTCTGGTCTGCCACTCTCCTTGATGTCAATTTAACATGGTTTGAAGTGTTAGGGTCCAAGGGAACCCCAAAGTGAAAGTAAAATCTGTATAAGTTTCATATTGATAATTTGTTTTTCCTTCTTACTATTTCTCTTTTTTTTTTTTCTTTCGTTCATATAATTTTGTTCTTCTAATTATTGTGTATGTATGTGGGAAGGGCAAGAAATGACAAATAGCACTGTAAGTCTATAATCATGCAGCTCCTAATGGGACCCCTAGAAACTATATGGATAAGATGAAGATAAAGGATAGAGAAGCTGTTTGCGAGAAAAAAGTTGATTTAGTGCTTAGTTGATGCCGATGTTTATTTAGTGATGGGGTTAAGTCCCTTTCTTTTTGTTCCATTTTCAGATGGAACAATGCTTGGCAACTTAATAGGAACTGTGAAATAAAACACTCTATAGGATTTGAGGATCTTGAAGTTTGTGCCATTTTATTTACAGCCCTCCCCACCCCTAAGTTTGGGTTGGAATTGGGAAGATTTAGCCTTGTTTTTTTACCATTTATGATATAACTTTCACTATTTATTGATAAGTTGAAACACCCCAAACCCGGCCCACAAGCCCTGACCGGATTCAGCATGCTTTTTGAGAAAACTTTAATAAAATCCCATATTGTCATCTTAGAAAAATTGGGTGTGTTTGCAGAAAATGGATTTATCTTTGAGATCAAGTTGGAATTCGTATTGATGTAAAACTTTGTATTTCTTTAAAACGTTATCTTGGTGGTTTTAGAAAATTTATTACTCAAAAGAAGAACCATATTTAAAACTTATTATTAAGTTGAAAACCATAGGAATTTAGGTGTCAAAACAATTTAAGTCGGTTATCGAAAATATTTAATTATTTAGTTGAAGTTGATCGTAGCAGAATATAAATTAAAAATGTAAAAGAAACATAGCTAATGGCGGCCTTATTACAAAAAAAAAAAAAACATATCCCAAATTAAATCCCGAAATATATAAGAAAACGTAATAAGTTTAATAAAAGGAAAACCCAATTACTGAGTTGAGCAATGGCCACCACGTAGTCCTCGCTGACCCGGTCCAAATCATTGTGTATCACCTGAAATGATATCCCACTGAAGGGTGAGTCAACAGACTCAATGTGTAACAATACACTAAAAGTCCAATCGATCATAGCAATAAAGCCCATAATATAGCAAATCAAATAATAATTGATTAAGTACATATAAAATGAAATGCAATCCCGAACCCAACTTAGATATCCATCCGCTACACACCACCCATACCTACCAATCACACCGTGGGGATTACTAAATCGACCCTTCATCCGCTACACACCATCGAAGGCAGTTGCTGCAGTCAACATGCACATCGCCCTTATAATCGTGGCATAGCCACCAAATAATTGTGACAGAGTCACCGGATTCATAATATCATGACCGAAGTCACCGGATTCATAATATCGTGACCGAAGTCACTGGATAATATGGTAAAACCACCGGAACACTTCCCCTTTCAATATTACCCATATGCCCATGCAATAACATATTATTTCAATATCATGCCATATACCCCCAATATCAAACGGAATCATACACATTTCATATTTATGCTTATAGCATTATTAACGATGTAGATATCATGCCTTGTACATTACCCCAAAGTCATAACAAAAATCGGATATGTCTCATATTAAATGTTTATACAAAGTGCTAAGGGATAACGTACCTGAATTGACTGTACCATTGAATGGTACCCGAAGCCATAATCATTTATATTTCTTTATAAACACATTTTTATCAATAATACTATTAATCTATTAGAATTTTAGTATAAGCTACACACCTTGTAAACACGAAGAGCAATAGAATACTTAAGATTTTCGACTCTTGCCTACAACGTCGACAGTACCTACATATCACTATGTGAGAAATCGATTATCACTAAAAAAATATAGCCTTTGGCTGAATATCATTATCTCCTTACCTTGGATTATTCAAATCCCGAATGATTCCCCCTAAACATTGGCTACAAAGAAACCCCAAACTTTCCTTCAAGTTTCGGCCAAAGATAACATAAGGAATTAGAGTTCGCTTTTCAATTGTTAGAAAAAGAAAGAGGTAAAGAAATTAGTCTAGAAGAGATTCTTACCGAAAAGTAAAGACCAATATGCAAATGGTCACTAGACTCCAAAAATTCGGCAAGATGAAATAGAAAAATAGATTCAAATGAAAAAGATGATAGGTTTTTGGTGCTTAGAAGCAATCGGTTTCAATGGTGTCAATGGAGTGAAACTCTCGGCTTTAGAAGAGAATGGAAAAGAAAAGAAAAGAAGAAATGATCAAAGAGACTAAATGGGTTTCGGTTATGAAAGAAATTGAACAAAGAAAAAGTTTTTGGTAATGGTGCACATTCGGTCAAGTAAGAAAAAGAATGAAAGAAAATGCCTTCAAAAGTAGTAGTATTTCGGTACCAAAAAGAAAGAAAAGCTTGAGAGAAAAAGAAGAAAAAGAGTACCAATTTGGTCAAATATGATAGCCAAAACAAAAACAAAGTTTTCACCTAATGCAAATGACAATTTCGGCTAAGGAGAAAGATTTTAGAGTAAAGGGAAAAAGATGCACAAAATGTCAAGAATTTGGCCAACTATCCTCCCCCTAATCCCATACAATATTCGGCCAACCCCCCTAGCCATCTATGCGTCCACATTCATGGTCAAAATGACCATAAAAATATTTCCAAAACATCTCCCATACATCAAGCCTTATGTCCCCTTATCCTTCCATAACATCTTGATTCCATTCCTTAACTAATAACTTGCCTTTTTCCAATAGTCTACTATCCAAAAATAACAAAGTCCATCCTTACCATAAATATCTCTTTAACCAACACTTAAGGAAAGCATGCAAAAATAATCAAAATTTGCACACCAAGTGATTTGAACCTCTTCCCTTCAAGTCCATCATGTGACACCTTAACCTTCCTAGCAATTGCTCAATTATGCTAGCTATTTACTCATAAATTTCTATATGTCTTGAAGCTACTTACCATCTCTCCTTAAAGTGTTAAAATACCAAATTTTTCCTAAAGCCCAATTAAACCCAAGACTTCATAAAAACTTCATAACCCCTTCCAAATTCACTTAACTAATACATCCAATTAGCAAAAACACCATTCTCATATTCTTAAAGATTTCAAACTCTCCTAAACCCAAGGCCCAATCGGCCAAATCCTACTAGGCCTAAATTCGGGATGTTACATAAGTCATATATATTCTGATCACTTTCTGGAGGGATATACATGGCAAAAACTTTTTATTGTTAACATAGGTTCAAATATGCCCTCAAGATATTCAAAAACTTCTAATCTACCTAGGGCTTATCCTTGCGTGGGGAATAATTTCTTGGAAAGTGATTTATTTAATTATCTTCAGGATGAGAATAAAAGGCATTCAAACTTTGAACTTTCCTTGTTCAACCAAATATATAGCTACCTTTGACGAAAACCAGACAGATATGTGTTCACTATTTTCAAGTGTTTATATTGCCCTCTTTTGCATGACTTACAAGTCAACTATGCAATTGCTTGGTTATAAGGTAACAACCCTGTTCACATTCATAAGCCTAAGGGCAAACACAATCATAAAATCCTGTAGGAAGTAAATTAAATGAATTTAAGATGCCCTCAGCTTATAACCGTCATCTTTGCCACCAAACTCATAGTTTAAAACTTTAAAATTTTTAGCTTATATGTCAAAAAAAACTCTTAAGAAATGCAATATATATATCAAATAAACCTCGTATTAATTTTGCACTCCTGTCGTTAATTAAAATAATCAATTAAGTCCCTCCGTTAACAGTTTCTGTCATTGACCATGTTGACCATTAAAATAAATCCATAGACCAACCAAATAGTGACATGTGACAATTGTTAGTTTAATCTAATATTTTTCTCATAAAAATTTTTAAAAATCAGAAAAATAAGAAAAGTTATAATAAGATAAGAATATTAATATTTTTTTGGTGGTAAAAATAAACTAATTTAAAGTAAAATAAAATATAAAATAGTATCTTTGTACTACATATATTCTTGATTCCTGTTTTATTTCATCGTTTGATTCCTGAGTTAGATCCTTAACATATAGGTTTGTGTACTTTCTTGCCCAACAGACGGATGTCTTGTCTGTCTCTACTGAGCTCCATGTTATGTCCTGAAAAACAAATAGGTTTCTATTCTTCCATTTACGCCATGTAACAAGTCCGAAGAGGGTTGGCCATGAAGTTTTAGCCCATATTAGCCATTCATTGTGCTTTAAATTTTCCTCCGCCCATTCAAAAATATTACCAAAAAAAAATTTTATTTGCTAGCTTGCAGGGACAATTCTCATCCAGACTTCTTTTGCTATCGAGCAGTCTCTGAGTGTGTGAATAGTTTCTTCAATGTGTTGTTGGCAGACCGAGCAGAAGGTATCATAACTGATTCCTCTTCGTGATATTTCTAGGTTTGTGAATAGTCATTGTTGACAGGCTAACCAAAGGAAAAACCGAACGCGCTGGGGTCCTGGGTATTTCCAGATTTTCTTCCATCTGTTGTCCCTATTTCTCCATGTATTTTCCATTATCATTTGGTAAGCAGTTTTGATTGAGAAAATTTCATTAGAGGTAGGCATCCATTTAACTTTGTCTAGTCCTGCTAAACGATGTGGGGGAGGTATTTCAAGAATTTTTTCCACTGTTTCTTCTGCTAAATTTTCTCTAAAGGCTGCTAAATTCCAAACGCCTTTTGTTGTTACCATGTCCTCAAGAAGACATTCATTTATTGGTCTGCTGGGATTTTGAAGTTGCTTAACCAACGGTCCTACTGTGGGGATCCAATTGTCTTTCCAACAGTATATTTCTGTTCCATTATTAACCGACCAGCAGAGGTTGTCTTTCAACATAGGCCAAATCTGCTCAACTTCTTTCCATAATGTCGAATTATTTTTTAATACTTTTCGGGAATGCTTCTTTCACTCTGTATTTCGACCGTAGCACACGCGTCCATAGTGCATTGCGATTGGAGATGAGATTAATTCCTATTTTTAGTAGGAATGATTGGTTTTGTTCATACAAACGTCTCAAGCCTAATCCGCAGTATGTACGAGGTTGACATATTGTTTGCCAATCCACAAGTGATATTTTCCTTCCTTCCGGATTAGATCCTAGATGAATTGTCTTGCTAATCGTTCAATTTCGTCACATACCCCTTTCGAGATTTTCATGGATTGCATGAAATAATTAGGGATAGTTAGAAGGACTAATTGAACAAGAGTAAAGCGTCCAGCCATGGAAAGTTGTTTTGCATCCCAATTACATAGTTTGTACCGGACCTTTTCAATCATGAATTGAAGCGTGGATTTAGTGATTCTTTTATGAAATAGAGGGATACCTAGATATTTGCCCAAGTCTTATACCTTCTGCTACCCCAATATCCTGCTAATTCTATCACATAAATCTTCCGTTACTCCTTTTGAAAAAAATATGTTGGTTTTCCTTGTATTGACACATTGTCCTAAAAAACTGTAGAACTGGTCTAGAATATTCTGTAGCAGCATGCGATGTTTGATATCTGCTTTTGAGAAAATCACCAAATCTTCAGCAAAGAATAAATGCGATAAATTGGGTCCAGATCTGGATAATTTAATAAGGAGCCAGTTGCCCGAAGTGATAGAGGATTGAAAACTATGCCCTAGCCATTCCATGCATAAGACAAATAAGTAAAGCGATAACGGGCACCCTTGTCTTACTCCTCTTATGGGTTTAAATTTTTCGGTAAATACTCCATTCCAAGAACTTGCGTTGTAGCTGTTGTGATAGTTGACATAATGACTCTTCGTAGATAATTTAGTATTCTAGCTGCTTGAATTGATTTGTCAATGAGATCCCAACAAACTCTGTCGTACGCTTTTTCCAAATCGATCTTGATTGCCATCCACTTCTTGTTTTTTCCGCGCATTGAATGTATAACCTCTTGAGCTATTATAATATTATCGATGATGTTTCTTTCAGCAATGAAGCCGGCTTGTTCTTGAGAAATAATTTTTGGAAAGACTATTTTGAATCTGTTGGCTATTATTTTCATGACTAGTTTGTAAAGGACGTTGCATAAACTTATTGGTCTAAATTGAGATATTTCTTCTGGTTGGGCAATCTTCAGGATTAGGACGATTAATGTGTTGTTGATGTCGTGATCTATGGGACGTCCTTTAAAAATATCTTTGACCCAAGTACAGACTGCTTCTCCTACTGTTTCCCATTGGTTTTGAAAGAAGTAAGCGTGATACCCATCGCTACCCAGTGCTTTCAGGGGGGCCATATCAAAGAGTGTTTTTTTATTTCTTCATTCATGACTTCTTTTCGTAAGAATTCAATGTCGCTATCTTCAAGTATAAGAAATTGACTTGGGGGTAAATTTCCTAATCTATTTGGTTGTTCTCCATATAATTTTTGGAAGTAATTAACCGCTTCTTCTTGGATATCTTCTGGGTCATATAGCCAATCACTGTTTATATTGCAGAGTGCACTAATTCGATTAGTTTTCCTTCTATGCATTGTATGGCTATGGAAGAAATTTGTATTCCTATCCCTTAGTTTGAGCCAGTCACATTTGGGTTTTTCCTTTCACAATAATTCCTCATGCCTAAGAACATTCTCTAATTCCTCTCTAATATTTATTTCTTTCTGTGCTAGTGAATATGAGTAAAATCTTTCGAGTTTCATTTGTATCGAGCTTAAGGATTTTATCATTTTTTGTTTGTGGTTTCCAATGTTCCTGTATATGTTTTTATTCCAACCTTTAAGCTTTGTAGTGAGTTTATTTAAGGACCTGTGCATATCCCCCTCAAATTTCCATAAATTCTTAACTATGTTGGAAAAGTCTTGGTGTTGTGCCCATCCGGTAAGAAATAGGAAAGGTCAACCTCTTGGGAGTTTAAATTCTGGATTGAGGTTTACTAACAGTGGCCTGTGATCTGATTTAATTCGATTTAGGTGTGTTATTGAGCATTAGGGGAATGATTGGCACCAAGCTGTATTCCCTATCATACGATCCAATCTTTCAAAGACTCCTCCTCGTTTCCAAGTGTATGAGGGTCCTTGGAATCCCAAGTCGTGAAGATTTTTGGAGTCCATAAAATCTCCAAATTGTGGACATCTTTTCCCTATGATATTACCACCTTTTTTTATCTTCAATAGACAGAATTGCATTAAAGTCGCCTAATGCCATCCATGGTGAATGATCCGATGGTATAGTTGTTTTTAATGCTTCCCATAATTTCTTCCTTTTAGTGGAATTGGGGCTTCCATATGTGATGGCAAGTAGGAGGGGTTGTATTATTCCTCCATTATGTATTTTAATCAGAACAAATTAGGGATGATTTTGAATTATTTCAAGGTGAATTGTCTCCCTCCACCCAATCCATATTCCCCCTGAAAAACCTATTATTATTTCATCTGCCGTACTGCCACTCACATTTGGTTCTAAAAGTCCTACAATATCTGGTCTAAATTCCATATTGTATTCTCTAAAGATGCGTAGGAATTTGGGGCTTGCACATTCTTGACAATTCCAAACAAAAATTGATAAATTAATTTTATTATTCATCATTAAGGTTTAGCTAGTTTTGCTGTCGTGCACCGTTTTTGCTTTCTGTACTCTCATCTCCTTTTTCCTTTGTTTTGGTGAAGATGCCTTGCTTGACTTGCTCATGTAATAAATCCACCATATTAGCCATTAATTCTGCCAGAGGAATTTTGGGGGACGCGGCTTTGAAGGGGCTTCCTTTATCCTGAATTATCATTTTGAGTTTTTGCCCATTTGTCTTGCTTTTTGTTTTCCCTCCATTGGTGTTTACTATGGGTGAGTTCTTTTGACGTCCTATATTTTTAGATGTTAGTATTTCTTTTTGCTTTTCCTGGTGATTATTTGGGTCTTTGAACACTACTATTGAGTGTTTGATTGAATCTAGAACTCCGTTGGTAGGGGTCATCGCAACCTCCTTTACATTTTCGACGTTGGTATGGAGGCTAGGTTGGAGTCTCGGGTTTGTTGTTGCCTGTGAATATTGAATTTCTCCCATAATCCGTCTCTTGTTCTTTGTACTGCTTACTTTGTTTTTTGCCTCTTCTATTTTCGATTCTCCCTATGGTTGTTGTGTCATTGATTGTATTTCTTTCAAACCATTAATTTCTGGTTTTGTTTCTGTTCTTGTTGCTGGTTTTGTTTTCCTGAATGATATCTATTCTAGCCTCTTATAGAAGATGTACTGGGCCCAACCATTTTGATCTAAGTCTGTTTGTTGAAGCTTGAATTAGTTTGGGACTGCTTGTTAATTCTTTGTTGGAGTTAGCCTGTAGATGGTAATCCAATGTTTGTTTTTATTGGATATACCTCATTTTAGGCCTCCGTTTGGATCCGAGTTGCTTCCATATTGGGCCTATTCTCATTTGGGCCCATCTCGTCATTTAAGATTTCTAAAGCCTGAAATCGAATACTTTCTTGCTTCTTCTCTTTGGTTGCGGCGCTGTTGTTCTGCCTCTCTTTTGACCATCGTCTATTGTGTTTTTCGACGAGTATCCAAGGTCCATAGTCACCGGAGTTGGTTGTAAGATTGCTACCTCTTGTTTCATGTCTGTTTTCTGGAGTTGTTTCTTTTCTCGAACAGCTTTCTTTCGATGGTTGTTGAACATTCATCATTTTTGGACATATATCCTGTGTATGTCCATAATGTCCACAAGAAAAACATACTGTAGGAAGGTGTTCGTATTTGATTCTTTGTGGAGTTCCATTAATTAGGACTTTTGATGTGAGGGCATTTCCAAGATTGACGTAGACTACCAATTTTGCAAATCTCCCCCGAACACCATTATTAGTGTTGAAATCCAATTTTGCGACCTTTCCCACCATTCCCTTTATTTCCCAAAGAATTTTTCTTTTGTACATATGGCTAGGCAATCCTAGTAGTTGTATCCAAGCCATGATCATATTTGGGTATGGTTGCGAAGGGTGAAATTCGATGCTCCAGGGCTAAACCGTTAGATATTGCCCATAAACTATCCAAGGCCTTTGACTTAAAACTCTCTCAAAGTCTCCGGCGTTCTAGAATTTAGCCAGATAGTAACCATTTTCGATGTCCATTAATCAGAAATGTTGGCTCGGTTTCCACAATGAGTGGATCTTGTTTTGTAGTGATGCATAGCCGATGTTTCTTCCCAAAAACTTGATTACTACTGTTAGTTCCATGTCCTTTATGAGCAGTTGATTGACCCGATTGGAGAACTCTATTGTCGGTACGCTGTTTACCGATGTTCTCACAATATCTTCTTCAAGTAAGTCTAATTCGTCGTCATCTTCATCACGAATTATTTCTTCTATTTTATCTTTGATTAATAGTCCTGTCCCCATGAGACGGTCTTTCCATGACCTAAGCTTGTTTGGTGTCAAGCTAGTTTCCATCTCAACAGCCGCATCTCGATCTTGAATTTCAATCGCTCCTATTCCCCTTTGTCGATTATCGGTCCATTTATCGTCGGCTTCCTCTCGCTTTTCAGATTCCATTAATTGTTATTATTTATTGATAGTGCATAAAATTCATGCACTATCAGTGCATCAAATATTCTCCTATATTGTATTTTTTTTCTTAAGATGTTGATTTAGAATATTAATATTAAAAAATATAAAAATATATTAAATTTGATATAAAGTTATTAAAATTATAAAAACTTAAAAAAATTATAAAACTATAAAAATTAATAAATTCTAATAAATTATAAAAAATTTATAAAATTAATAAAACTTATTTAAAATATTTAAAATTGAAAAATATGTATTAGAATTCTTAAAAAATAAAAAATATTAAAATTGATATAAACTTATAAAAATTATTTAAAAAATCATAAAAATTTGAACTAGACTGGTTAGCCCAAATTGGCAATGGTAGGAAAGCCATTAGATCGGTCGGCATGGGAATCAAGCGGTTGAACTGTTTTTTTTAAAATATTTTTTGCCAAACCAAAATTTCATTATTCAACTAGTAGCATATGTCAAAATGAAATACTCTAACCAAGGTTTTCAGAACCAGACTAGTGGTCGAACCGGTCAAGCCACTGATTTGTCAGTTCGAATGATCCGTCCAATTCAATTAAATAAAACATTAAAAAAACCAAAAAATATGTTAAAAAAATAAAAAAAAATCAGTTCAATCTTCTAATTCCCAAGTCAATCGGTCTAATTGCTTTCTCTAAATTGATACGCTTGCCTTTTTTGGTTTTAATCCGTCCAACTGACTAATCTGGTCCAATTCAAGTTTTTATGATTTTTTTATAAGTGTATATCAATTTTATATTTTTATAATTTTTATAAAATTTTAATACGTTTTTATAAAATTTTAAATATTTTAAAATATGTTTTATTAATTTTATAAAATTTATTAGAATTTTTATAACATTATAATAGTTTTTATAAGTTTATTTCAATTTTCATATTTTTTTTATAATTTTTATGAGATAGAAATTATTACCTATCATAATTTAATTGGTCTATCAATTTAGTATAACAATCAGCGTGATTAATGAGGCAAGCGGTTAATAGAAATAACTAATGTATTATTTTAATTACGATTGAGTGTTAATTATTATTATTATTATTATTTTTTTTTTTTTTTGCATTTTCTTAGGAGATTCTTTTATGGTTGTTAATTAATTAGGTTGACTTGCCGCTAAGGACTTGGAAACCAAACTCTTTTAACATATAATATATGCTCCAAAAACTTGATTATATTGTCAAACAGCAAAGTTTGGTTACCATTATCAGATGCCAATCCATGATTATTTGCATCGCTGTCTTTAATTTACACACACCAAAATTTTAAAGGAAACTCAGAAATAATTTCTGAGAAAAATATAAAACCGGGAACCAAATTATTGTCAAAATTAGGAGCTTTCAAGAGGCAAGCAACGAGTTGCAGAAATTCTGCTATTGAGCCATAATCACTTAGCGAGCTTCAAATTGGATCCCTTCTTTCATCTTTCTAATAAAATCTTCACATTTCTTGTTTAGCTCTTCATTACTCATCCACCCAAGTTCTTCATCTTCATCCTCCTCCATTGATCTGTCTTCTTCACCTTCATTTTCTACAACCAAGGGCACAGCTTCTTCTCTTTGATCAAATTCTGCAACAACGTTGGGTTTTAAATTGGACCCTTTTGGCTCTGATGGTTCAACCTCTACTTTACTGATCTTCACAGCCTTTTCAGCTTTAACATCAGTCTCTATACAACTACTACCGATCAAACCCGAGCTGGTGGCAATGAAAACAAGCAGCCCATTGCAGAGCAGAAACATGTAGTTCTTGCCTGCACTGGAACTAAGGAGTTGTAAACCATATGCCAAATCTTGGAAGTTACACATAAAAGGGTAGGATAATATAACAGAAAGAAGTGAAAGTGGGAGCAAAATCTTGGTGAGTAGCTTCACCAAATGAGAGGTGGTGATCAATTGAATTCTCCGTTTTTTGTTTGGAATCTCCATACTTGTTATCTTCTCTGTTGGGCTATGAAAAAGGGATTTGAAGAGAGAGAGAGAGGAAGCTTTTGGAGATTAGATAGGTACTTGACATAAGCTAGAAGGAGAGGCCAAAGCTTTATATATAAGAGTTGGGTACCTTCTTCCTGCAAACTAGGGGTAAGCGTTCCATCGAATCGAATCGAATCAAATGAAAAAATTTCGAGTTAATCGAGTTGACGAATCATATTTTATCATCCTAATTTGATTTGAAATTTTCTCGAATCGAGTCGAGTGAGATGGAATTTGAATTGAATCGAATCGAATATATTTGTTCGAGTTAAATTTTTAAAAATAAATTTGGGTCATTGTAACCATTGTTACCCATCATAATAAAATTTTTTCACCTTGACCAAAATTTTTATTAACTTTCATCACCAAATAATTTATTTATTAATTTTTTATATACGGGTTAACTTCTTTGCTTGTTTAGTTGTTTCAATTATCTTCAAATTCTTGTCACTATGTATTTTGGAATTAAAAAATATATTAAATGTAAAAATGTAATTTTTTAATAAAAGCTATTTTAAAGATAAAATGTGAAATTGATACTAATATAAAAGTTTAATACGAATATTTTATGGCATAATTAATAATTTAATTTTAATATAAATATTCAATATGACTAAACAATTCAATAATATAAATAATATAAAATGTGAAATTTAATTTAATAATATAAATAGTAGATATAAATAAAATTATTACTATTTATGTTTAGTGATTTTTTTTTTGGATAATTTTGATTTTTTATTTGAGAGTAAAGGGTGAGAAGTAAAAGTTTAGGGGGGAAATAAAAAATTTTGGAAAATAAAAATTTGATGGAAAGTAAATACGGGCAGTAAAATTTTGAAGGGGAAATATTAAAAAAAAAATTGAAGGGGGGATGGGGTTGGGGTAGATGGGAGGTGGGATGGGAAGGGAGTAAAAGTATTAGGGGAAAAGTGGGAGGGAGTAAAAATTTTGGAGGAAAATAAAAAGTTTTGAGGGTTTTGAGGAGTAAAATTTTGAGAAAAAATAAATGGGAGAGTAAAATTTTGGTGGGAAATGGATTTTGGTTAGATTGGGGGTTGAGATGGGAGGGGAGTAGGAGAGAAAGTGGGAAGGAGTAAAAGTTTTGAGGGAAAAGTAAAAATATTTGAGAATTTGGGGTAAAAATGTAAAATATTATAGTTTGATATTCGAATTATTCAAATTATTCGAGTTATTCGAATTCGAAAACTCAACTCGATTCGAACTCAAAATTCGAAAAAAAATCGAGTTGACTCGAATAACTCGATTAACTCGAATAACTCAATTCGTTTAACTCAAAATTCGAATTTTTTTCAATTTTTTCGAGTCGAATCGAGTTTTGCTCACCCCTGCTGAAAACTACCCCTTCTCATCGAAATGGTGTATGGGCTAGAGAGCTGATTTGGCAACCACTTTCGTCTGTATAGTATTCAATTTCAATCAAGTCTACCATTCCCTTTTAACCTTACTTTGCTTTTTGAATCTACTCTCCTTAACTTTTAAAACTACTTTGAAATTTTTTAAAAATGATGTGATTTATTAAAAGTGCTCTGAATTGTTATAAAAAATTATCATTAAAAATTAAAATAATCCTATAATAACAATTAATATTAATTCTATCCATGAATACAATTTTAAAGTTTCAAAACCAACACAATTACTATTAAATTAGTTAATTTAAATGATATTTAGGTAATTTAATTTAAGAATATACATAATATATTAGATATTACTAATATAATAACTATTACTATTATTTCGATAATAATAATTACTATTAATTCTATGCATCTATGATTCTTTAAAAAAAAATTATGCATTTATGCAATTTAAATATTATCAAAATAATATATCATAACATTTTCAAGTTAAAGTTAATTCATTAAACTACCAGCAATGAAATCAATAGACAGACGTTTTAAAAGGCAAAATTTTGGGAAATTATGAAAATTTTAGAAAATTTTAATTACCTCTCCTCAAAATTCTTGAAATTTTTCATTAACAGACAAAGCCAAGCAAGCAATGTTAAATTCGTTTCTTTATTTATCTATTATTTATTTGCTTTTTTTTTTTGAATTATAATAACAGGGTAAAGCTCGAACAACAAACACGACTAGCTCAACTCGAACTCAAGCCACACCTAAGATGATAAAGACCCTTAACCATCATACCATCACATGAGTTCATAAAAATATATAATTTTAAATTTATAAAGATATATTGTTTAATAACAAAAATGTAGAAAATCACACGTGACATTAGAAGCAAGTATACAAGACTTAAAAATTTTCATGCATAGAAATCCTTAACAACCAATCTTACCTTGTATGATCATATATAGAAACGATTCACTAAGATAAACACTTTGCTTTGAGTGTGGGCTGACAGTACTCTGTTTTGCCAATCCCATAAATGCGTGAAAATAATGGCAAAAACTAAGAACCACTGCCCATGCTCCTCTTAACATATATTTGTTTGTTTTCGTCACTGTTCCAGAAACTTTTTTGTGCATTCGCCTCCAATGGTGTGAGAGAGAGAGAAAGATGGTGCAGCAGCAACAGTTCATGTCAAAGTGTTGTATGTATTATTCTGTCTTTGAAATTAAGTGAATTTCCCTCACTATGCTCTGTCCTGTTTGTTTAAAAATATAACCTTGTAGGGTGGATGGGACATATGTTCTACAGCAATTGTTTAATCATGCATCTATTTAGTCATAACATGCTAAATGCTGTAATAAAGATTGTTAAGACCCTACTATTGTCTAAAGTATTCGTATACAATACATATTCAAACATAAATATAAAAGTATAATCTTTTAAATATTTAAAAAAAAACCATTTGAATTGTCGGCATCCATTTTAGGTAACCATAGAGGACCAAATCTAATTGTGGGGTCTTAAGATGGAGCAGGTCAAGCACGGCAAACGTCCTGTCTGCCACTTGCCTTTGCTCTTAATTTAACTTATTTGTAACTGTTGGGGTTCTAGGGTACCCCAAGTGAATGGAATGGCAGTGTTGGTTCCATTTTGTTCATTTGTTTCTTTAATTTCATATATATATATATATATATATATGTTGTTGTAATGATTGATTGTGTGTGCATGTGCAAAGGGGAAAAGGGCTAGCCTTTTTTCTTTTTTCTTGACAAATTGATGCACTACAAGCCTTCCCAATGGGACACTTTGAATCAACTAGTGCATATAAATTAACTAGTCTTTTTAAAATCAGATTATAGTTTGTGGTTCTACTTTCCCGTTTAAAGGTTTAGAATGGAAGGAATTCGAACTTTGAACTTTCTTTGTACAACATAGATAGTAGATTCATAAGGGTGGACTTGGAAGTGATTGCTGACAAAAGTCTTCTCACTGTTTTTAAGTGGGGATGACTTCAAGTCAACCCAGCAATTGCTTGGTTGCTTCCTTTGATTTAAAGAAACCAACGGGGCAACAACCCTGCACATGCCAACACATTCATAAAAATCGTGTAGGGAACATAATTAAAGAAAGATCAAACAATGCTTATCTTTTATTCAATCTTTATTTGGATTTGGGTCATAATTGGATATCCATTCATATTTAAGACAAATATGTTTAAGGATATTTTTATTTTTTAAATTTTTAAGATTAGGATTAAATTAATAGAATATGTAAATATTGAGGAAGAAATTTGTTAAACTTTTTAGAATTAGTACCAAATTAATAGATTGTGTGAAATGTTAAGGGCTAAAATTATTATGCCAATGAAAATAAGGCCACATTAGCATTATATCTGGTGACCAAATGCTTTTTAATTATGGGGCAACTAAAAAATGAAATTAAATTAACAAGAATAACTAAAATAACAAAATTTGATAATCAAAATAATAAAAACGCTCAACAACTTAGGTGACTACATGAGGAGTTTACCCTAATTTTTAAGCTCTCTCAATTCTTGGACGATATATTTTTGCCATATTTGTTGATATAAAAAATTGAATATTTTTAAAGATTTATTCTCTTTAAAATATTTAGATAATATATATCATAATAAAAGCTATAAAAATTCTAAAAATTAAATATTTATATCATATTATTTTTATCTTCTTAATTATATTATTTGTAGAAGTTATAAAATTTGTAATACATTTTTAAAAAATAAATATAATATATTTTAATTAATATATACAATTAAGCTTAAGTAATACATGGAATAAAAAAAGTTTATATTCTATATTTATGTATGTAATTGAAAAATCAAAATATTAAAGAAATGGAATGATTTAAGATATCCTCCCGACCTCTTATTTGCCACTAAACCCCGAAGTTGGAAATTAAACTTTGAATTACTTGGTAAGAGAGAAAATAAAATTTTTATCAAGTCATGTTATTCCATCCATTATTTTTAATATTGTACAAAAAAGTTACTATTTATCAAATACCAATACATTATTGTTTTCACCAGAAATCATCCCAATACAGCGTTTAATTTACATAGACCAAAATTTTAAAGAAAACTCAGAAATCAAATTTCTGAGGGGAAAAAAGAAAGAAAGAAAGAAGAACAGGGAACCAAATTATTGTCAAAGTTAGGGGCTTTCAAAAGACCAGCAAAAGAGAGATAAAAAGGTTGCAAAAATCTATAACTATATGCAGATTTGATGCCTAGAGTCCTTTGAGTTGTGTCAAATTGTAATTAGTTGGCGAGCTTCAATGTGAAAACTCATTTTTCATCATTCTAATGAAATCTTCACATTTCTTGTTTAACTCTTCAGTACTCATCCACCCAAGTTCATCTTCATCCTCCTCGGCTGAAACAACCTCATCTGATCTGCCTTCTTCGCCTTCATCTTCTAGTTCTACAACCAAGGCCACCTCTTCTTCTTTTTGATCATATTCTGTAACAACTTTCTCTTTTGGCTCTGATGATTCCACCTCTAATTCTGTTTGACTACCTCCCTTACTGATCTTCACAGCCTTTTCAGCTTCAACACCAGTCTCTGCACAACTACTACCCATCAAACCCGAGCTGGTGGCAATGAAAACAAGCAACCCATTGCAAAGCAGAAACATGTAATTCTTGCCTACACTGAAACTAAAGAGTTGTAAACCATATGCCAAAGCTTGGAAGTGGCCCATAAAAGGGTAGGATAACATAACAGAAAGAAGTGAAAATGGAAGCAAAATTTTGGTGAGTAGCTTCACCAAATGAGAGGTGGTGATCAATTGAATTCTCTGTTTTTTGTTTGGAATCTCCATACTTGTTATCTTCTCTGTTGGGCTATGAAAAAGGGATTTGAAGAGTAGATTCATGACATTAGCTAAAGGAAGATGAGGCAAAGGCTTTATATAAGAAGAGTAGGGGACCAAATTCCTGGAAACTACCCCTTCTCGACGAAATAATGTATGGGCTGGAGGGCAGGTTAGGCAACTATATTTTTCAGCTACTTTTTTATGTTTCAATCAAAGTCTATGATTACCATTAAGAAAAAACCCATTGTTTTTTTGTATTACTTTGAACTACTTTCAAGCATCTTTTTTAATATTGATATTGATTGCTATAATTAGATTTTAAATTTTGTTGACATTTCTATCCTTGGAAAATGTAATAATCCATAATTTATACTATCAATTTAATAGTAACCAAAATGTATTAAATACATGCATATAGGAAATGCATTGAATTTCTTAAAATTATAGATTCAATTTCGAAAAAAAAAATGATAAAATTTCAATTCGTAACAACTATTTATTAATTAATGATAAACTTAATTTAGATTAAATAAAAATCCTTGAAACTATTTCAATTTTTATATATAAACTTATATTTATTATATTCAAATAAATATTTGACATTTTTATTCAAATAATTATAAACCAATAATCCATCAAATGTAAACTCTAACTTTATAATATTAAATAATTGTTGGTCTTAATAGTGTTCGCAAAAGCTGAGTTTCTAATATTTTGAGTGTTTAAATTTGAGTTTTATTATGCGCATTTACATGTAGGTAGATTTTCAGTCTAAATTTTATTATAGTTTAAGTTTTATTATGTGTTGTCTTGTCCAAATTTATTCTAGTTTAGGTCTGTCTATTTAGAGATGTTCATTGGCCGAGTCCAACTAAAAATTCAAGCTGTTTGCTAGGTTTGGGTTTGGCCTGGCCCAAAAAATGGGCCTAAAATTTTGTTCAAGTCCAACCCAGCCCGTATTAATTTTTTATATTATTTTTAAATATATATAATTCATTAAAAATACTAAAAATATCAAAATAAATATTTCCTAATAAATTGAAAATAAATTTTAAAAAATATTTATACTTAAATAACACTAAGATAGATACAACTTAACAAGCAAATGTCTCTAAAATAATAACAAAATTAACAATAAAATAAATTTTATATAATATCCAAACAATAACAACATAATAGTAAAATGGTAGCAAAATAGAAAGAAAACAACAAGAAAATAACATTAAAAAATAAAAAAACAAAAAGCTAATTTTTTTGTCCTTTAGTGAATTTGGGCCGGGCTAAAAATGCCTTACTCGAGGCTTAGCCTATCCCATTTTTTGGACCTATATTTTTACTTAAACTCTCTCACATTTAGGACGGGCTTTCGGGCCGGGCCAAATGACCCAACCCATTAACAAGTCTATGTTCATTCCTTTGTACATGCAATAATTTGATTCCAAATTGTAATTATATATAGGTGTATTGATAGTGATTTCTAATTATACTTTTAAAAGATACATTAATTATTTCATTTATAAGTACATATCTACTTATAAATGAAATAATTAATACATTGAGTTGTATACAAGTTATGATGAGAGATTATTGAATAACAGAAAGAGTAGTTTTTCTGGTTCATTTAATTGCCAATTTTTTTAGTTAAAATGGCATTTTATATGGAAGGTAGGTCTTTAAATTTGGCCCTCATGGACTAACCCTTTTGCTTTAGCAAATTGTTTATATTGTGCACATGGATGAAGTCAGAAATTTTTTTTAAGGGTTCGAAATTAAATTATAATTTTTATGATGGTAAAAATATAATTTCATCATTTTAATAGCCTATATCTTTATAATTTTTAAATGATACAATTAAATTTTTATCATTTTTAGAGAGAGTTAAAGTGTAATTTTACATTTATTAATTTAAAATTTTAAAAATCTCAAAGAGCCTAAATGAAAAAATTTTCATTTCGCCCTAACAGATTATTCGAATTTTAAATAATCCCAAATCATTAATTATATGTCATTTAAAAATAAATTAATCTTAGTTAACTCATTAACATAACATGATTAATATGATGGTTTAAATATAATTAATATCCAAATAATATCATATTGAATAAGATTTATACAATTAACACACACAAAAAAAAAAAGCACATGTATATTAGGTAAGATTAAAAAATGTAATCCAAATATTATGTATATTAAATTTGAAGACTAAAAGTGTCATATTTGTATAAATAATGAAGAATACATATTGGAATAAATTGAAGAGCTAATGTAAACATGATATAATATATAGTTGGCGTTACATAAAATATTCACTTCGAATATTATTGTGAGACTAAGTGAGTGAATAAAAAAATGAAATTGAAGGCCACCGTTCACACCTTAGGGACATAAATTAATTTTAACCACCGTATATACAATGTTAACTTATTATTATTAACCACCATTCATTAATATGGATGGTCAACAAAAATATTTTTGACTGTTGCCAACTGCTACCAACTTATAATGATTTTACAATCAAATTTGTCATATTAAAAGACTATGCCATAATCTTTTATTTGTACAGAAAAACTTAATTTTTATGAAATTTAATTTTTATTGTTTTCTAATTTTTAGATTTTAAAATTCAAATTTGATGGTTAACATTGTTAATTTTTTTTATTAATAAATTTATTGGTGTGACATAAATAGACTAAATTCTGAAAATAAAAGTGTAAAGATTAAATTTTAAAATTTTAAGAATATAGGGGCTTATCTCATATTTTAACCTAAATTAAATTTCTTTGTTTAGTGTATGTTTGTTTAACAACATACAATGTTTGTTGGTCTAAGATCCGGTTGCCTTTTTCTTTTTCTTTTCTTTTTTTTTTTTTTCAATTTTTACGTTTACTTTTTAAAAAAGAAAAAGTCTGGTCAATGAAAACGTGTTCTTGGTCACTGAAAATTTTATGTTTTTATTTTAAAAACTGGAGATATAATTTATAAAAAAAAAAAGAAAAAGAAAAAAAAAGAGTCTAACATGATTTTTTATTTAGACTTAACTCAAATTAAATAAATTATTATTATATTAAAATATTATTAAAACTTTTATCCATTTCTATTGTTAAGTGCTGAGTGGCTGATAGAGCATCCAAATAATAACACACGATAATATTTTAAAAATAAATAATATTTTAATAATTATTTAAAAGATGGTTCGAACAAAGGTAATCCAAGTTCAAATTAACTTAAACAATCATAATTAAAAATTATTTAATTTTAGTATTTTTTAATTTTAAATACTTATTGATGTGCAAAATACCATGTCAAAATGAGGTATATGTAGCATGTTATATGTAGATGTCTAGTTGTTCCATCAATCATATCATCACTTAACAGTGAAAATAGATGAATTTTTTATCAAAATGGTCAATTTATTATTTAATCTAATGTATATAGACTAAATTATCTATTTTTTAATAAAAAAAACAATATGTAATGTGATTATTAATAGAAAGTCACTTGATTATCCAATCTAATTTTTATTCAATGTGTTTATATAATATCATATTTGTACCAAAATTACCAAATCTGCCCTCGTAACTTCATCCACTCGGGTTTTATACATATTTTTATAGATTAAATGGTCCAAAGGCTTATTTATCGTATACATGTCACATTTTTAATTTTTCAGATTATACATATTGGTAAATTCTTAGTTTTAATCCTTATATTATGCTCAAATTTATAATTTAATCTTCATGATTTAAGTCGTTTCTAATTACAAACCTCAAATTCTTTTTTCTTTTTTCTTTTTGTTTTGCAATTATAATATAGCGGTAAAATTTTAGTTTTGATCCTTTTATTCTGTTCACATTTGAGATTTAATATTTTTATTTTAATTTGATTCTTTATTTTTACAATAAAATTAGTTAGTTTAAATATTCAATATCTTTAACTATTCTAAGTAAATTTTTTACCATGGATTTTTTTAAGAAAATATTATTTTAATTTTTTTATTTTGACATAATAAGTTGGAATCAGTGTGTCCCTTTAAAAAAAATCACATCAACGATCAAATTTATTGATGGTGCAAATTATTTGGAGTAACTAATAATAACTCTCTCTTTTTTTTAACCATTATAAGATAATGGTAAAATTGTAGTTTCGAACTCTCTACCATACTTACATTTGAAATTTTGTCTTTATATTTTAATTTGACATAATTTAATCCTCTACTTTATAATGACATTAGTAACTCCAAATATTCAACATTCTTAATTATTTATATTGAAATGATTATGTGAGCTAAACTTAAAAACAACTTTTGAACACATGCGCGCATATATACAGACATAAGCATGAAGTTGAAATTGATATTTTTAAAAAAGAAACTAACATCAACATTTTGATCTTATTAATTAAGGGTATCAACTATTTCAAATTTCAATATCATGTAGAGGAACTGAATTATATCATATTAAAGTATAGAAACTAAACCTTAAATTTAAACATAATAGAGAGGTCATAACTAGAATTTTATCTAAAACAATCTATGCCTAATACAATCATTTATAATTTGATTTAATAAAAAAATTAATTTTTTTATAAAAAAATTGTTTTTAAATCAAATTAAATTAATTGATATAATTGATTATAAGTTTACCAAAATGAATTGAGATAAATTAATATTTACTAAAAGTAATAAATATGATATATGTGTTTGTGCTATAAATGATAAAAAAAATGTTTCAAAGAAATTTATTGAACTTGAAATCATTATTTTTATTAAAATTTATAGAAAAAATTATAAAAAGATTATTATTTTTCTTTTTATCAAGCTGAAAGTACCCATCATGCAATGAATGACGTAGGAGAGGATGCTTCTAATTTTCAGACGCCTGAAAGGTAGACTTGGAGAGCGAAAGCCCAACCCATCCAACAAAAACAATAGGCAGCATGTTAATATATAAATTTCAAAAATAGAACAATGAAACATCACATTTAATATAAACGATAAATAAATCACTGTAAATCAATGTATAAATATATTATTTGTCAAATAATTAAAAAAAAAAGAAGATAATGAGAGTAACTACAACACTAAACTAATTCAGGAGCAAATCAGAGATACATTAAAATTGTTGAAATTTACATTCTAGCCTTACCATCATCAAATTAATCTGATGATGAACATCGATCTACCAAGAAAAAACTGACAAAAGCTCTAAGAGACCCTTCGTATCAATGATGCACAAAAGGCTAAGTCTTAGATGGTCTATCATTCTCCTCATCTTCTCGAAGCTATCACTATCACATATGATCTATCGTGATAAAGCCCTTTGAAAATGGTTCTTAATAAATCTAGCAACACCATTATATTAGCAAATCTCATATATACACTAGTATATAACTAAAAAATTAAACGTAAATATAAAATCACCTTTGCTTTCAAAGAATACAAAGTGGACAAAACAAAAATCACGAAAAATATGGACAAAATAGAATCATGAAACTGGGGATAAAACCATGATAATGTGGACTGAAATTAAAAACAAAATAAAATTACAAAAAAAATGTTGGAGAAACCATAACCAACAGTGAGCCCAAAGACTGACGCTACTACCGCCAAAACAAAGATTTTAATTTGAAAAAAAACTAAATGACTAAAATTTTCTATGAAAAGAAAAATATGTATTTTTTTATTAATAACTTACAAGGTAAACTACTAAAATAGTCACTTTTGTTTGCCTTAGGTTACATTTTAGAAATTTATGTTTGAAATGTTACGTTTTAGTTACTTATGTTATCATGTTGTAACATTTTAGTCATTGAGCCTTTAATTTTCGTTAACGGTGTAATGGAAAGCTAATGTGGCTTATCATTTCAAATGAAAATTTTAGGTTACATTATACAATTGGTCCTTATTTTTTTTCATTTTGAGCAATTTTTTTTTCTTTTATGTTCTTTTAAACTTTCCTCTCTCTTTTTTCTTTTTTTTTTTTCATTTTCTTTTGCTTCTTCCCATGTTTCTTCTCTTCTTCATTTTTTTTAACATATTTTTCTATGTTTTACATTTATTAAAACTAGTCTAGAAGCTCGCTCACTTGAAAAAAATTAAATTGTTCAAAAAAATAAAAGTATAGGGACTAGTTTTAACAAATGGAAAACATAGAAAAACTACGTTAAAAGAAATGAAGGGAGAAAAACAGAGGGAGAAGTAGAAGAGAATGGAAAATAAATAAATAAAAAGGAAAGTTAAAAAAGCACAAAGTAAAAAAATTAAATTGCTCAAAACAAAAAATATGGGACCGGTTGTATAAATTAACCTAAAATTTTTGTTTGAAATGATAATTTAACGTGCCACGTCAGCTTACTGTTACACCGTTAACAACAATTAATGGCTCAGTGACTAAAATGTTACAACGCGATAACATTAGTGACTAAAACGTAACATTTCAAACATAAGTGACTAGAATGTAATATGAGGTAAACAAAAGTGACTATTTTAATAGTTTATTCTAAGTTATATGCAATCTATTTTCTATATTTACTCTCTTTATCATGTATAATATTTTATATTATTTAAATTATATTTTTATCATCAATTAATTTTCACCCTATTTAAACATATGAAATTGTGAAGTCTACGAGAATGATAAGAAAATGGGGTAAATTTTAAAATTATAAATAAATTTTATTTTAATGTAAAATGTTATAAGTGAATTTTGATTTTGTATAATTTTATATTTGAAAATTTGGTATTATTTAATTTTCACAAGTTACTAACATAATCATCGATACAACACTATTTTATGTTTACATATTGTGTATATAAATAATTATATTTATCTAATATAAAAATAAATCGATATATTTATTTCTTTAAATATACACAATTAAATCAAAATAAAAATTTCATAATCAAGGTGGATAAATCAATTTATATATTTAATCATTCGCATCCCACCTACAACATCCAAAATCAACATCTAATTTTAAATACACATAATTCAATTTACAAACAAATAAACCCTAATTGGGATTTATGACACTATGATGCAAATTATGGATAATTAACAAATGATTCATAAGCTTTGTAACACCCCAAACCCGGCCCAAACATTACGACCGAATTTGGTATGCTACAGAGAAAATATTTTGGAAATCCTTTTAAGCCGATTTAACTTTTTGATAAAAGATAGTCTCGTTAAAACAATTGAGGTGTATAAAGAAAACCATACTTGGTTTTATTTGAAAATTTATTAAGTCAAGTTGTTATAGATTTCAAATGTACCCGATGGCACGATAAAACATTTTTTTTTTTTTTGATTTAAGTATAAGAAAACATGTGTACTTATTTTGATATCATTAAAATGGTTTTAATAAGTTATTCAAACAGGTAAAATAAATAAAATATAATCTTTGGAGGCCTTATTACAACTGAAGTAAAATTTAACCAACGATAAAATAAGATAAACTAAAATTTGAAGTTCATTTATACTAAATTCCACTGCATGGCCACCTCGAGTCCATCCGGCTCCTCATCCGCGATTTACGAGTCATCTGAAAAATGTTAAAGGAGAAGGTGAGTCACCAAGACTCAATGTGTAACCCTTCCCCCGGTTAATTGCAACATCATACACATTTTATAACAAATTAACATGCACTAAATCATGCACCCAACCTAACCATCCAAACGCCTTTGTCTACCCCGTGTGGTACCAAACCACTGGTGGTGCCAAACCACTGGTGACTTATAGTCACAGATGTGATGCCAAATCACTGGAGGTGCCAAACCTCTGGTGTCCGAAGACACAAATCGATTGATGGGGCCAACCCATCGTGTGATACCAAATCACTGGCGTCGATCCCATTTCTCAAATGTGGGGCCAACCCACGGTGGTGTTAACCACAGGGACGAGACGCTATGAGGTGCCAAACCTCTGGTGACCGAAGTCACGAAATGTGGTACCAAACCACTGGTGTCCGTCGACACGAATATCACTTCCCCCTCCACTCGTTTAATCCCACATCAATCAATGATATGCATTTAACAGATATCATGCCAATAGGTTTATTTAATATCATACACTGAATTTATCATCAGCCATATATTATATGCCACATAAAATAAATATGTCATGCTTCCCAAAAGCATCACAAAGAAAGTAAGCTCGTAACAATAAAGACTTACCTGAATCCTTGCTTATACCATTTATGGTATTAAATCCGAATCTACACAAATCCAATTTCACATACACAAAAATACTTAGCACATTAATTAGTTATAAAGTGTGTATGTACACACCTGTCACCAACGTTATCCCTAAATCCTGGAGAAACCAATCGGCTACCCACAATATTCTTGCTCCTACACGTTTTTGAGCAATTCGGCTACTAACCAAGAAGGAAGAAAAGTATTTGAGTAAAGAAAATAAAAGCTTAGAATCTTAAGAACATTCGGCTCATGTTTAATGAAGGAAAAAGTTTTTGGTTTCTTTGATATGTGCTAGCCGAATATTATCAAGTAAAGGACTAAGATAATTCGGCACTCCCACCTTAAAGACTCCAAAATTCGGCCAAAGCACAAGACCACTAATTCCAACTAATTTGAATTAGTTAAATTCCTTAATATCCTCCCTGCCAACCATTTGAAAATAATAGAATAAACCAAGTGCCTATATTTCCTCTTGACTCTTACTCAAAAATAATAATAAAACACATCAATTATCCCTGCTAATATCCCACTTAATCCATTATCACCCCTTCAACATTGTAAAAATAAACTAATGCTTGTACCTTTCTCCTCTCCCCACGCTAAGACTCATCCATGAAAATTATACATTGTTTAATCATGGCTCTCATTACTACCAAAATAATAATAATAATAATAATAAATATATTATCACTACTCCATCACCACACATAAAATAATAATAATATAAAACTCCCCATCTTCCAATCCCAATTTCCTATAACATATAATAAAAATAAAATAACAACAATAAAATCCCATGCTTAGCCACCAAGCCGTCCACTCCTCTCCAATATCACCTTTTCAATATAAAAAATGAAACACTAATATTTGTCCTCCACTCTAGCCGAATACAAAATCAAAAACAAATGCTAAGCTTATCCTAATCTTCCAAAAAATAACACTCCCCTACTTTAATACAATTAAAATGCTAATAATATAAAAGAATGAAAACAATATGCCTTCATGCGCGCATGGCACATGCTGAGACGTCTTCCCACGTAGGCAAAAGAAGAAAAACCAAAAACAAAACCCCAATGCAAATTGGGTCTAGAACGAGACACGGAGAGAACTCTCACCCCTCACCGGTCGACCTTTGTGCAATTCATGCTATAATCCCATCAAATTTTCTTTTAAACCTTACTTTCCTTTGCCCCCCTTATGTTATAGCGCTAAAATAAAAATAAAAACACCTTTGCAGTTCCTTTGGATCGAACCCACGACCCCACTGCAGCAGCCCTTACTTCCAACGCCTAGGCCATTTTTTCCAAATTGACTTTCATGTCAAATAACCACAATATTTAATTATAAGGCCTTCTTACTTAAGCCCATCACCCAAAATTAAAATAAAATCGCAACTTTCTCTTCTTTGCTATTTGAACTTGCGCCTTCTTCCTTTTCTAACTCCTAAGTGGCGCATGGGAGCCACTTTACCACTGGACTTTCATGTCCCTTACCCTTGCCATTTATTTTTAAGGCATACCTAGCTCATTTCCCAGCTTTGTGAAAAATAAAATCAAAGTGATGTCTTTGCGACTCGAACCCAATCCTCCTTTGTCTCACCCTTAGGCGCACTGTGCCAATTGTACCAAGCCCATTTCTTTGTCATATTTCGCTTGAAAGAAATTATTTTAACACTAGGTCGAGCCTAACTCGGGTTTAATTCTAGACCCTAGAACACGCCAAATAAATCATAGAGTTTAATTCTTGAGCACACCCATGGGAAAATATTTAAATTTTTGACAACCCCTAATTCAGGATGTTACAATTCTACCTCAAAAAATAATTTCGTCCTCGAAATTACCTGATTAGAAAAGGTGGGGGTATTGTTGCCGCATCACATCCTCGGGTTCCCACGTAGCTTCCTCTGTACCATGGTTTTGCCATAGCACTTTCACTAAAGGTACTGACTTCCTGCGTAGAACCTTGACATCTCGATCTAAAATTTGCACTGGTTCCTCTTCGAAAGATAAGTCCGAGTTTACCTCAATCTCCGTTACTGGCACAACGTGTGATGGATTTGACCGATATCGTCTAAGCATTGACACATGAAAGATGTCATGAATCTGACTCAACTCTGTCGGCAGCTCGAGCTGATAAGCTACTAGTCCCACTCGCTTCAACACTGTATATGGGCCAATGAACCTTGGGCTTAGCTTCCCTTTTCGCCCAAATCTTAATATCTTTTTCCAAGGCGATACCTTCAGAAAGACTTTATCCCCTACCGCATACTCCATTTCCTTACGCTTAAGATCAGCATAAGACTTCTGTCTATCTGACGCTTCCTTAAGACGAGCCCGAATCACCTTAACTTTGTCCTCGGTTTCTGTCACCAACTCTGGACCCAAAACTTGTCGTTCACCCAACTCCATCTAAAATGTAAGGGTTCGACATTTTCGTCCATACAGTGCTTCATATGGAGCCATTTGAATGCTCGCTTGATAACTATTGTTATAAGCGAATTCCGCCAACGGTAGATACTCTTCCCAACTACCCCTGAAGTCCAAAACACACCCTCTCAGCATATCTTCTAAAATCTGTATGACCCTTTCCGACTGCCCGTCAGACTGTGGATGGAATGCTGTACTGAAATCCAATCGTGTACCCAAAGCCTGATGCAGCGCTTTCCAAAACCTTGACGTAAATCTGGGATCCCTGTCTGAGATGATTGATACTGGTACACCATGCAATCTTACTATCTCAGCCACATACAACTTTGCTAGTCTCTGAAGGGGGTAATCTATCCTCACCGGTATGAAGTGAGCTGATTTAGTCAGACGGTCCACAATCACCCACACAGCGTCCTTCTTACTGGGCGTGAGGGGTAGCCCACTGACGAAATCCATAGTGATCCTCTCCCATTTCCACTGAGGGATTTTCACTGGTTGTAGTAACCCAGATGGCAACTGGTGCTCCGCCTTAACCTGCTGACACGTCATACACTTTCCCACAAATTCAGTTACCTTACGTTCAACTCCAGCCCTGGAAGCTGCTTTCCGCAAATCTCCATACATCTTGCTACCTCCCGGATGCATAGCATATGGGCTGCTATGTGCATCATGAAGGATTCTTTGCCTCAATTCTACATCCTTTGGCATACAGGCTCGTCCTTGAAAACATAGTACACCATCACTAGTCAAACTATACCCTTCCAAACCACCACTTTGCACTTGTAGCCTCCGCTCATTCAAACCGTCATCCACCAATTGTTTTTCCTTAACTTCATCGATCCAAGTTGGCTTAACTTGCAGCTACGCCAAAAGACTTCCATCGTCGTATAGATCGAGGTGAGCAAACATCGCTCTTAAGTCCGTCACGACCTTCCGACTTAACGCGTCAGCCACCACGTTAGCCTTGCCTGGATGATACTCAATTGAACAGTCGTAGTCCTTCAATAGTTCAATCCATCGGCGTTGCCTCAAGTTTAAGTCCTTCTGCGTCAAAAGATACCTCAGACTTTTGTGATCCGTGAAGACTATCGATTTCTCCCCATACAAGTAATGCCTCCATATTTTCAAAGCGAAGACTACTGCCGCTAACTCCAAGTCGTGAGTCGGATAGTTAACCTCATGTGGTCTTAGCTGACGGGATGCATAGGCCACTACCTTCCCTTCCTGCATTAATACACATCCCAAACCAGTATGGGATGAATCGCAGTAAACCGTGAACAACTTCCCTGCCTCAGGTTGTACCAAAACTGGAGCTTCCGTCAGAATCTTCCTTAGCTTGTCAAAACTTTCTTGCTGTTTCTTCGACCAAACAAATGGGACTCCTTTTCTTAATAACTTAGTCAACGGTGCTGCGATTAAAGAGAAACCTTCAACAAATCTTCGATAGTACCCTGCCAGACCCAGAAAACTTCAAATTTCTGCCACTGACCTAGGCGGTTTCCAATCCAAGACCGCTTCAACCTTGCGAGGGTCCACTCTAATCCCTTCAGCGGATACTATGTGACCTAAGAAAGCCACCTCCCTTAGCCAAAATTCGCACTTACTGAATTTGGCATATAACTGCTTCTCCCTCAATACTTGTAGGACTGTACGCAAATGCCTATCATGCTTCTCCTCCATCTTTGAGTAAACCAATATGTCGTCTATAAACACCACGACAAATTGATCCAAGTACTGCTGAAACACTCTATTCATTAAGTCCATGAATGCTGTCGGCGCGTTGGTCAACCCAAACGGCATCACTAGGAACTCATAATGCCCATACCGAGTACGAAATGCCGTCTTGTGCATATCTGCCTCCTTCACTTTAAGTTGATGATAACCCGACCTAAGATCTATCTTCGAAAACACCGATGCACCTTTCAGTTGATCAAACAAGTCATCAATCCGAGGCAACGGATACTTGTTTTTGATCGTTGACTTGTTTAGCTGACGGTAGTCGATACACATTCGCATTGACCCGTCTTTCTTCTTGACAAACAGCACAGGTGCTCCCCACGGAGATATACTTGGTCGAATAAACCCTCTATCCAAGAGCTCTTGAATTTGAGCCTTCAGCTCCACCAACTCCTTTGGTGCCATTCGGTACGGTGCTATGGACACAGGTGTCGTTCCGGGTAACAAGTCTATACCAAATTCAACTTCCCGATCTGGAGGCAGACCCGGAAGTTCTTCTGGGAATACATTCGCAAATTCCCCTACTGTTCGGACCTTCCCAACTGCTGACTCCTTAGCCTCTAGGGCACAAATTTGAACCAAGAACGCCTCACACCCTTTCCTGACCATCTTCTCAGCCTTTAAGACAGACACCACATTGGATAGGTAATTTCTTCTATTACCTATCATGACTACTTCTCCCCCCTCAGCCATCTTAAGAACCATGCGCTTAGCCGCACAATCCAACCTTGCCTGATACTTAACCAACCAGTCCATTCCAAGGATCAAATCGAACTCCCCAAATGGCAGTTCCATCAAATCAGCCACAAACACTACCCCTTGGAGTTCTAGGGGTAAATCTTTATAAAGCTTGTTTACAACTACAGAGTGACCTAAAGGGCTAATTACAGTCATTTCCCTAGAAACAGTCTCGAAGTCTAGGTTCATAGTCTCTACCACACTACTAGCGACATATGAGTGCGTTGAACCCACATCAATTAATGCAACATAAGGAAGACCGAAAATTAGGAACGTACCGGTTATGACGTCCGGTGCGTCACCCTCCTCGCGGCGCCTCACTGCATAGACCAAGCGTCGCTTAGCAGCTTCGTGTTGCTGCACCTCGCCTCGAATTTCACGACCTCGATTAGGACCATTGCCTCCTCTATCATTACCACGACCCCTCTGTGGTGGTCCTACATTCCTAACCTGAGCACGGTTCTGACCTTCTGGCTGATTCCTTGCCAACTTCCGAGGACAATCCCTTACACGGTGATCCAAAGATCCACATTCAAAGCATCCTCTTTCCCTAGTCCAACAACCTCCCCAATGTGACTTCCCACAACGATTACACTGAGCCGGTCTCTGATTAGTAGTCATGGGTTTTCCTTCCTGATTCGGCCCACTCTGCTTAGCTTGGTTTTACGTGCATTATTACTTGATCCAGATGGTCCAAAACCTCTTTTAAGTTTATTTTTGTCATAATTCTGTCTCACAGACTCTTTGATCCCTTCGGCTACCTTAGCCTTTTCCACTAGGGACGAAAATTCACGAACCTGCTGCGGAGCAATTAGCAACCTCAAGTCATCTCTCAGCCCGTCCTCAAAGCGGACACAGCGCTCATGTTCAGTAGCCACGATGCCCCCAAATATATCGCTCGACCTTAAAAATTCCGCCTCATATTCGAGGACATCGACTTAGTTCCTTGCACCAATCCCAGAAAAGTTTTCCTCTGAGCATCAGTGTAGCTGGTGCCCACATACTTCTTCTGAAAAGCAGCTTTGAAGTAATCCCACGTAAGATCATCTGCCGTGGCACCATCTCGAACCGTGAGCCACCACTGATATGCTTCATCCTTCAAAAGCGACACTGTTCCTTTCAGCTTCTCCTCATTAGTCAGGTCAAGATCGTCCATGATCCTTTCCGTTGATTCCAACCAATATTCCGCTGCACTTGGTGCCACTCCCGACACACCCCGGAATACTTCAGCTCCGTTAGATTGGAGTCGTTCAGGAACAGATTTTCGAGCTCCCAAATTTCCACTAGCCCCAGCCACCAACTCAAGGACTCGCAACACAGCTTGCGATATTGCCTCACCTCGGTGCGATCCTGTTCTCGGCTCACAAAAAGGCGGAGGTGGTGGTGGCGGTGGTACTTCATTCTCGAACCTTGACCCGACCTAACGGGTTACGCGCGATCATCCCGCCCCTACTGCTGGCCCACACGGCGGCCGCGTCCTCTAGAGCTCATTCTAACTATTGCGCTTTAACCCGATTAAGAAATTTTTATGGATTAGTAATTTGTTTCACTTGATTATTCGCGAAAAAGTTTTATGGAAAGCTCAATAGGGATTCTTTCGATCAATCAAGGTTTTAAGTTCTCTATCCTAGTTCACACAGAGAAGAACATCCATTCCCTAATTCCTTCCATATTTATTCACTCTTCGGACGTTTCTGTCCTGTTTCTATCCCAGGGGTATTTTCGTCATTTTCCTACAGGGGTATTTATGGTAATTTTATCAATCAGGGGTAATTTTGTAAATTCCAAAGTCAGGGTATTATTTTGAAATACAGGATTTTTGGATACTTTTGCAAAGTAAAAGAATTTCATTGAAATCGGGTAATATGGTAATTTTAGAAACCAAGGGCATTTTCATAATTTTACCACTAGGGGCATTTTGATAATTTTGTAAATCGAAATATTTTGAAAATTTTCCAAAAGTAAATTTTTTTTTCTTTTTTTTTTTTTTGCCATTAAAAAGGAGTATCGTAATGATTTTTAAAACTAGAGTTTCATCAAAACAAAGCTAGTCCCTTTCGGGTTTTATTGTGTTTAGCCTATGACCGAGTCCTCTTGGTTAGGGTGAACCGAAGCTACGCACCAGGTAGGATTCCTGCGAAGAGGAGGTGAGCCACGAGGACTGCTTAGATACCAAGCTCTTCCGGATCCAATCCTAGACATGCGCACCAAAGTTTCCACACCCTAGCTCGGCGACTTGGTCCTAGGTTTGTTCAATTAAGCTCTTAAAGTCTTATGCCTTTGTTAGGGGTAACTAGTCCTAAAGTTTAAAGTACTTAGTACTATCTACGTTCCATGCTTCCTACCCTTCTACAGAATATAATTCATACAAAGGTTAGGAGTACTTACTTGGGCGGATAGGTGCTGGGAGACTCGGTGCCATGCTGAGAACATTTTGGGCCTTGGGCCCCACGGTCGAGCTTTGAACAGGGCTCGATACCAATTTGTAACACCCCAAACCCGGCCCAAACATTTACGGTAACCGAATTTGGTATGCTCTAGAGAAAATATTTTGGAAATCCTTTTAAGCCGATTTAACTTTTTGATAAAAGATAGTCTCGTTAAAACAATTGAGGTGTATAAAGAAAACCATACTTGGTTTTATTTGAAAATTTATTAAGTCAAGTTGTTATAGATTTCAAATGTACCCGATGGCACGATAAAACATTTTTTTTTTTTTTGATTTAAGTATAAGAAAACATGTGTACTTATTTTGATATCATTAAAATGGTTTTAATAAGTTATTCAAGCAGTAAAATAAATAAAATATAATCTTTGGAGGCCTTATTACAACCAAGTAAAATTTAACCAACGATAAAATAAGATAAACTAAAATTTGAAGTTCATTTATACTAAATTCCTTTGCATGGCCACCTCGAGTCCATCAGGCCCTCATCCGCGATTTCTGAGTCATCGAAAAATGTTAAAGGAGAAGGTGAGTCACCAAGACTCAATGTGTAACCCTTCCCCGGTTAATTGCAACATCATACACATTTTATAACAAATTAACATGCACTAAATCATGCACCCAACCTAACCATCCAAACGCCTTTGTCTACCCGTGTGGTACCAAACCCACTGGTGGTGCCAAACCACTGGTGACTTATAGTCACAGATGTGATGCCAAATCACTGGAGGTGCCAAACCTCTGGTGTCCGAAGACACAAATCGATTGATGGGGCCAACCCATCGTGTGATACCAAATCACTGGCGTCGATCCCATTTCTCAAATGTGGGGCCAACCCACGGTGGTGTTAACCACAGGGACGAGACGCTATGAGGTGCCAAACCTCTGGTGACCGAAGTCACGAAATGTGGTACCAAACCACTGGTGTCCGTCGACACGAATATCACTTCCCCCTCCACTCGTTTAATCCCACATCAATCAATGATATGCATTTAACAGATATCATGCCAATAGGTTTATTTAATATCATACACTGAATTTATCATCAGCCATATATTATATGCCACATAAAATAAATATGTCATGCTTCCCAAAAGCATCACAAAGAAAGTAAGCTCGTAACAATAAAGACTTACCTGAATCCTTGCTTATACCATTTATGGTATTAAATCCGAATCTACACAAATCCAATTTCACATACACAAAAATACTTAGCACATTAATTAGTTATAAAGTGTGTATGTACACACCTGTCACCAACGTTATCCCTAAATCCTGGAGAAACCAATCGGCTACCCACAATATTCTTGCTCCTACACGTTTTTGAGCAATTCGGCTACTAACCAAGAAGGAAGAAAAGTATTTGAGTAAAGAAAATAAAAGCTTAGAATCTTAAGAACATTCGGCTCATGTTTAATGAAGGAAAAAGTTTTTGGTTTCTTTGATATGTGCTAGCCGAATATTATCAAGTAAAGGACTAAGATAATTCGGCACTCCCACCTTAAAGACTCCAAAATTCGGCCAAAGCACAAGACCACTAATTCCAACTAATTTGAATTAGTTAAATTCCTTAATATCCTCCCTGCCAACCATTTGAAAATAATAGAATAAACCAAGTGCCTATATTTCCTCTTGACTCTTACTCAAAAATAATAATAAAACACATCAATTATCCCCTGCTAATATCCCACTTAATCCATTATCACCCCTTCAACATTGTAAAAATAAACTAATGCTTGTACCTTCTCCTCTCCCCACGCCAAGACTCATCCATGAAAATTATACATTGTTTAATCATGGCTCTCATTACTACCAAAATAATAATAATAATAATAATAAATATATTATCACTACTCCATCACCACACATAAAATAATAATAATATAAAACTCCCCATCTTCCAATCCCAATTTCCTATAACATATAATAAAAATAAAATAACAACAATAAAATCCCATGCTTAGCCACCAAGCCGTCCACTCCTCTCCAATATCACCTTTTCAATATAAATGAAACACTAATATTTGTCCTCCACTCTAGCCGAATACAAAATCAAAAACAAATGCTAAGCTTATCCTAATCTTCCAAAAAAATAACACTCCCCTACTTTAATACAATTAAAATGCTAATAATATAAAAGAATGAAAACAATATGCCTTCATGCGCGCATGGCACATGCAGACGTCTTCCCACGTAGGCAAAAGAAGAAAAACCAAAAACAAAACCCCAATGCAGCCCCCAGGTCTCGAACCCAAGACATGGAGAGAACTCTCCCAGCCTCCAGCCAGTCTGACCTTTGTGCAATTCATGCTATAATCCCATCAAATTTTCTTTTAAACCTTACTTTCCTTGGCCCCCCTTATGTTATAGCGCTAAAATAAAAATAAAAACACCTTTGTAGTTCCTTTGGATCGAACCCACGACCCCACTGCAGCGGCCCTTACTTCCAACGCCTAGGCCATTTTTTCCAAATTGACTTTCATGTCAAATAACCACAATATTTAATTATAAGGCCTTCTTACTTAAGCCCATCACCCAAAATTAAAATAAAATCGCAACCTGCTGCTGCTGCTATTCGAACTTGCGCCCTTCTTCCTTTCTAACTCCTAAGTGGCGCATGTGAGCCACTTTACCACCTGGACTTTCATGTCCCTTACCCTTGCCATTTATTTTTAAGGCATACCTAGCTCAGTTTCCCCAGTTGACGAAAAATAAAATCAAAGTGATGTCTTTGCAGCTCGAACCCAATCCTCCTTTGTCTCACCCTTAGGCGCACCAGGCCAATTGTACCAAGCCCATTTCTTTGTCATATTTCGCCCAAAGAAATTATTTTAACACTAGGTCAGGCCTAACTCGGGTTTAATTCTAGACCCTAGAACACGCCAAATAAATCATAGAGTTTAATTCTTCAGGCACACCCATGGGAAAATATTTAAATTTTTGACAACCCCTAATTCAGGATGTTACAAGCTTTTTTTTTTTTACTTTGTGGTCCAATGAAATCAAAGATTAATCTATTCGTCCAAAATTTTATCTGTAGTCATTTTAGGTTAGCTTATGACGTTTATGAAGTCTGAATATATAAGGAGAAAGTTGAATAAATTTGATTGTTGTTCGAAAATTTTCAATTGAATCGAGCGAAAAGATTTTGAGTAAATCGAGTTTATAAGACTTATTTTATCATCTTAATTCAATTTAAAAAAATTTCGAATCGAATCGAGTTAAAAATGCCAAATAAAAATGTTGTTACAATATAACTAATTCACATACATTTGAAACCATATATATTTAAAAAAAATTTCAAAACAAAATAATAATAATAAATAAGATACTTGAGTATGATAATTTGAATAATTAATTAGGTCCCAAAATTATTATTTCAGAAAAGTTTTAAATTTTTTTTAAAAAAATTATATATTTTTATAATTTTTAAATTTTTTTAAAAATATAAATTTTGAATTTTTTATAAATATTTTGAATTTTTGAAAATTATTTTGAATTTTTTGTAATTTTTGTTGAGAGAGAGACCAATTTACTTATTTTCAAAATTGATAGGGACTAAAATGGTATTTATATCAATCTGTTATTTGAATTATTTGAATTGTGAAATTCAACTTGATTTGAACTTGAAACTCAAATCGAGTTATTCAACTTGACTAGAATAATTTGAATAACTCGATTCGATTAACTCGAAATTCTAAATTTTTTTCGATTTTTTCGAATCGAATCGAATTTTACCCACCTTATGTGTTAGTGAACTATGAAAAATTTGAAAAGTTTATGATGAACTTAACTATGTCCCCGAGTAGAAATTAATCACTTCATAACCAGTTAAGATTATTCAATTTTAATCCGATTTCATCTCTTTTAAATCACAATTATGATGCAATTTGCCTATTTATCTTGAATTTCATTGGTTGGAACATTTCAAAGTGATTTTAGTGATTTTTATTGGTTTTTGAGTAATAATAAGATGTTTACTTAGGAAATAAATTACATTATTATTTAAGAGGTATTTTCAGCCTATAAATAGGTCGTGTCGCCACTTTCATTATTCGTTCAATAAAATGTTTTTTTTTTCTTTATGAAATTTTATTCTTTATTGGTGAGATGCAAAAAGTGTTTTGAAGATCTTAGTGATTCAACTCTTGTTTTCCTTGGAAGTTTATTATTTTTCAAGTTATTTGAAGTAGCAAAGTTTTCAAACTTCAAAGCTACATCATTGACGTTTCTAGGAGTCCTTCTCTTAAGGGTTTTGTAGGAAAAATTCATTCCATCATTGATGTTTTGGGAGCCAGTCTTCCAATAGTTTCAAAAGGCAATTCTATTCTTTAATTTTTATTTTTATTTTTTTTGGGTTCCTTTTTTACTTTCTTTAATTACCATTATTCAAATATGACTTTGTTCTTCTCTTATTCTCTTATTTATATTTGAATAATTCAATTCACTCGAGACATCAGTTTCTTTTTATTACCCAATTACTATATCAAGAAGCCTTTTTTTTCTTTCCTTTTTTTTTTTGGTTAATATGTAGTTTACCTCCTGAACTTATCTCAAAGTATCTAGTTAGTACCTAAATATTTTTTTGGACCTACTTGGAATCTAAATTTGTATTTCATCCTAAACTTCACACAGGTTGGTACATTCACAACAACACGGTCAGTTTGTGTTGACGTGGCATTGATAGCCAATCTAGCACTAGTGTAATGGGTTGCGCATGGGATCCTGCAACCATGACGAATTTGTGCGATATATCATATTCGAGGGAGGTCATTTGGCCCAAATCAGACGGGTCCATTGCTTGGAGAGATTGAAAACCCATCTCTGGAGCTTCGCAAAGATGGAAAGTAATCTTCGAAGATATGCTTGACAAATATGGAATGAGATCCTCGAGGATATGTGATCTTAGACATTAAATGTAATCTTTCGAAGATACGATTTTGTAATCTTAGAGATTTGATATTGAGAAGGCTCTACTATAAATAGAGACCTCTCCCCTCATTGTAAATTCATTCAGCAAGTAATAGAATTTTGAGAGTATTCACTCAAAACTTTTCTCTCAATTGTTCTTATTCTCTTGTGGCTTTTGTTCATCTTTCGAGATCGTTCTTACTTCGTTCTTCTGCTGTTCTTCGTGGGTTCTTTAGAAGAGTTTTATTGAATCTTTAATCTTTGAGGGTTAGGCTGACTTAGGCGTTTTTGGGCGGAGACACTGCCTAAGGCCGCACGAATTGTTTGTGAAAACTCTAAGTCCGTGACAGTTGGTATCCGAGCTAGCGTTCGAAGGTGCTGGTGAAAGATGTCGAAAGAAGCTGCTGAAAATGTTGATGGAGTGGAGACCCGAGGGAGGGCTAGGAAAGCTAGCCGTTCGAGGGACATACTATCGGCTTTGGAAGATCGCATCGTCACTCTCGAGGAATCTATGGGGGATACTAAGGAGAGGATTGATGATGTCGATGATAGGCTTAATGATGGGTTGCAGCCCTTGCAAGAGTAACTCAAAGAGTATGTGTTGGATACTGTGGAAAAGCTGACTAGAAGGGATGATGCCATTGAGGCTATGATGACTGGCAAGACTGATGCCATTGAGGCTATGATAACGGCCTTGAAAGAGGAGATTGCAGAGCTCAAGGGTGAACTCACAATCTACAAGGCTGCTTTGGGCAATGGAGGGTTGGCCGCTGTCGCACCCGAGCCCAGTGTTGATGTTCCCAAACCGAAGGAGTTTAAGGGAACAAGGTCCGCAAGAGATGTGGATAATTTCCTGTGGGGAGTCGAGCAATACTTTTATGCCAAAGGCATCACGGATGATGCCACTAAGGTAATTACTGCTGCCATGTTTCTTACTGATGTTGCCTTGTTGTGGTGGCGTCGTAGGTCCACCGATGTGAGACGTGGTGGGACGGAAATTGGAACTTGGACGGAGTTTCAATGCGAGTTCAAGGCATAATTCTACCCAGAGTATGCCGAGGATGAAGCTCGGGCAAAGTTGCATCGGCTTTCGCAACAAGGTACTGTGAGGGAGTATGTGCAAGAGTTTAGCGAGCTAATGCTTCAAATCTCAGATATGGGTGAGAAAGAGGCATTCTTTTCATTCATGGATGGGTTGAAACCATGGGCGAAGCAAGAGTTGCAACGCCGAGGAGTCCAAGACCTTACCAAGGCCATGTCCGTAGCAGAATCATTGGCTGAGTTTAGTGGGAAGAAAGACAGGCTTGAGTCTTCGAAGCCTAAATTCAATCAGAAGGGAAATAGTGGGAGAGACAAGGAAAGGCCCCCTAGGAATGGCAACGGCAAGAAGCCTTGGGAAAATAGGAAGAATGGGCCTTTAAGATGCTTCTATTGTGATGGCCCACACATGATCAAGGACTGCCCAAAGAAGGCTGCGCTCTCCGCTACGGAAGAAAAAGTGGAGTTAGATGTGGAAGATAACAATCTTGGTTCGATATTAGGGGGTGTCGAAGACAAGATGAGTCATGGGTTGATGTTCGCGGACCTCTTAGTTGCTGGACGCAAGTTTAATGTGCTCGTAGACACTGGAGCATCTGATTTGTTCATGTCAGAAGGGGCCGCTCACAAACTTGGCCTAAAGATTGAGAATGAGCCAGATTGGATCAAAATAGTGAACTCGGAAAGTATTCCAATCAAGGGGGTTGCAAAGGAAGTAGACCTCCAACTCGGTGATTGGATCGGCAAGGCATCCATCAAGGTAATTCCACTCGACGATTATGATTGTGTAATTGGATTAAGTTTCCCTGTTCGAGTTAATGCGACTATTTATCCTTCTGATAATTACATGGTGATTTTGGATTCAAACCATCAATGCATGGTAAGATTGACACGAAAGGGTAGCCTAGAAGTAAAGACATTACCCGCAATCCAGTTTGCTAAGGGAGTACGTAGGGATGAAGTCTCCTACTTAGCTACCTTGAAGATGAAGGAAACTGTTAAGCCCGTTGGTGAGATTCTTAAGGAAGTGGCCCAAATATTACAATTCTTTCGAGATGTGATGCCTGCAAAGTTGCCTACGTGCTTGCCACCTAAGAGAGAGGTGGATCATAAGATCGAATTGGTGTCCAACATGGTGCCGCCAGCTAGAGCCCCTTATCGTATGTCCCCACCGGAGTTGGAGGAACTACGGAAACAGTTGAAAGAGCTTTTAGATGTAGGATTCATCAGGCCATCTAAATCCTCGTATGGTGCACCAGTGTTGTTTCAAAGGAAACATAATGGGTCGCTACGGATGTGTATTGATTATCAGGCCCTAAACAAGATCACTGTGAAAAATAGGTACCTATTCCCCTTATTGCAGACTTGTTTGATCAGCTTGGAAGTGCGAGATGGTTTACCAAGTTGGACTTAAGATCGGGGTACCACCAAGTTCAGATAGCCGAGGGAGATGGCCAAAGACAGCTTGTGTGACGCGGTATGGTTCGTATGAGTTCTTGGTGATGCCCTTTGAACTCACAAACGCCCTAGCTACATTCTGCACTTTGATGAATAAGGTACTTCAACCTTTCCTTGATCGTTTTGTGGTTGTTTACCTTGACGATATTGTGGTGTACAGTAAGTCGCTTGATGAGCATATGGAGCATTTGAGGGAAGTGTTTCAAATCTTGAGGGAAAATGAGCTGTTCGTCAAAGAGGAGAAATGCTCATTTGCCCAACAAGAGATGCCTTTTTTGGGCCACATTGTGGGAGGAGGCAAGATCTGGATGGACGATAACAAGGTTCGGGCCATTGTTGAATGGGAGGCTCCAACCAAGGTGACCGAGTTGAGATCTTTTCTTGGGTTGGCAAACTACTATCGACGCTTTGTTAAGGGCTACTCTAGAATTACCGCACCCTTGACAGACATGTTGAAAAAGGGTAAAATATGGGATTGGAGCCCATAGTGTGAGAGGGCCCTTCAACCAATTGAAGCAAGTAATAACAAGGGAGCCCATACTTGCATTACTGGATTGTTCAAAGCCTTATGAAGTACACACAGATGCCTCAGATTATGCCATTGGGGGAGTGCTGATACAAGAGGGACATCCAATTGCTTTCGAAAGTCGAAAGCTTAATGAGACGGAGTAAAGATATACGGTCCAAGAAAAAGAGATGACCGCTGTGGTGCATTGCTTGTGTACATAGAGGCATTATTTATTAGGTTCTAGGTTTGTGGTCCTTACCTATAATGTTGCCAATAGTTATTTTCTAACCCAGAAAAAGTTGTCTCCCAAGCAGGCTCGTTGGCAGGTTTTTCTAGCGGAGTTTGATTTCACTGTGGAATATAAGCCAGGAAATGCCAACATTGTGGCTGATGCACTTAGTCGGAAGATGGAATTTGTGGCCATTAGCCAACCTTATGGGTCCTTATTGGAGCACATTCGAGAGGGATTATCCCATGACCCCACGGCTGAAAGCTTGATTGAACTTGTCAAGGGGGGAAAACGAGAAGATTTTGGCTCGATGGGGAATTGTTATACACGCATGGGCACCGCCTTTATGTGCCTCACTATGGGAAATTGCATAAGGAAGTCATGAAGGAGTGTCATGACTTAAAATGGGCGGGCCATCCAGAAATGCACCGAACCATGGCCCTTTTGGAGGATCGTTATTATTGGCCTCACATGGGTGAAGATGTGGAGACCTATGTAAAGACTTGTCTAGTATGCCAACAAGACAAGGTTGAATTAAAGAGTCCGACTGGCTTGCTACAACCTTTGGCCATCCGGGAAAGACCATGGGAGAGTGTTTCCATGGATTTTATTGTTGGTTTGCCTAAGTCTGATGGGTTTGCAAGTGTTCTGGTTGTGGTGGATAGGTTTTCTAAGTATGCGACATTTGTTCCAGCCACCAAGGAGTGCCCTACTGAGGAGGCAGCCCGTTTATTTCTTAGACACGTGGTGAAATATTGGGGAGTGCCACTGTCTATTGTCAGTGATCGAGATAGGCGATTCACGGGCCGGTTCTGGACAGAGTTGTTCAAGTCAATGGGCTCGGACTTGAATTTTTCCACAAGCATGCATCCACAGACAGATGGGCAAACCGAGCGAGTGAATGCGTTGTTGGAGACATATCTGCGGCACTCAGATTGGCCAAAGTTGTTGGAAGTGGCCCAATTTTCGTAAAATTTGCAGTGAAGTGGGGCAACGAATCAAAGCCCGTTTGAGATTGTGACGGGTCACCACATCCAACGCTATTACGACTCGTTAAACAGGACCAAATCCTGCAGCTTATCAATTTGCGAAGGATTGGCAAGAAAAGAATGACTTGGCTAGAGCTTGTTGACACAAGGCAAGCAAGCGCAACAAGAAGTGGGCCGATCAAAATCAAAGAGATGTGAAACACCCCAAACCCGGCCCACGAGCTTTGACCAGATTTGGTATGTTCCTTGATTAAACCGGTTCAAAATTCTTTTAATCCATAGGAAAAACTTGTGCGATTCTCAAGAAAATGTTGTTTGGGTTGGGCTTGTTTTGAAAACCAATTTATCTTGTGTTGAAATTCATTTATTTAAGGTGACAAAATATTTAAAGTTTATTTTAAAGTAAATTTACTAAATTTTTAATAAGTAAAAATGTCGTAACAAAGCAAATAGAACAGAAAATATCATAGTTCAGTGGAGGCCTTATTACATCAATTAAAAACCCAAAATAAAATAATGAAATACTTAAAAGAAATAATTTGTCCAAATCAGATAAAACTTCGAGCTGAGCATGGCCACCACAAGTTCTGCCGTCCAGGTCCATCACTCGCTCATCACTTGAACCATGTTCCCATTAGCGGGGTGAGTCAATGGACTCAATGTGTAACCAACACAAAAATTTAATAGATCGGGCATACCGTATCATATCACATATCAATACATATAATGAGATAAAAATAATGATGCAACCGAACCCAAACCTAGTTGCCATCCGCTACACATCCCCGTACCAACTGCGCACAGTGGGGACTACTAAGTCAACCTCCATCCGCTACACACCATCGAAGGCGATCAGCTGCGATCGGCGTGCTCATCGCCCATATAAAATTTGGGGCATAGCCACAGATAATTGTGTCATGAGACACCACATTCGAGATAAATGTAGAAGTTACCACATTCGGATAATGTAACCGGGTTACCAGTATTCAGATAATGTGACCGAAGTCACCACATTCAGATAGTGAGACCGAAGTCATCATATTCACTTCCCCTTTTTCATATAGCCTGAATGCCCCATATTATTCATATTACTTAAATTCACATTCATGTCACTTTTCACATGTTAAATATAACATATTTCGTAATCCTAGTAGAAGTAAGAAACGTACCTGAGTACTTTGTACCGTAACACGGTACCTTAGCCATATTCTTATATTTTCAGATTAAAACATATATTAAGTTAAAGCCATGAATCTATCAAGATTGGTGTAGGTTACACACCTGATTTGCTTAACAATTTCCTTGAGATCTCGAAATCTGATCTATCGCTTGGATCCTTAATCCCTACATTTGATTATTCACTTACTAATTTAATAAAAAGCTATTCGGCCATAAATCCAAGTCCTAGTAGGATTAGTACACTAAGACTTACCTTGTTGCCAATTTGAATTAAAAATCAAGTGCCGAAAACTTCGTATTCCTCCCCTTTGAAATCGGCTAAACACTAGATTACTCCACGGGTTAGTTTTCGGCTTTTGAGAAGATAGTAAATAGATCTATATATCAAAATAGGCCTTGGCCGAATTTACTTTGGTATTTACCTTCTAAATCTTGAATCCCGAAAAGTATCCTTGCCTCCTAGGGATGTCGAAATTCCTATAATCATGTGTTAGATTTAATCTAACATTAAAACTTAAAACATGGCCTTTGGCCGAATCTTATAGTTTCTTACCTTAGATCTTTATGAATCCCGAAATATTCCTCCATTTAGTCGATGGTTCTTTGAACCCCGAAACCTTCTTCATAATTTCGCCACCAAAATAATAATAATAATATTAGATCCTATGTTTGGCTTAAAGAAGAGAATAAATCGATAACCACAAGATTCTTACCTTTAGTATTGAATTTGACAGATCTCTCTCTCGACACCACTTGGAGATTCGGTTTAGAAACTTGACGAACAATCATTTGTGAGCCCTCTAGGTATTCGGTTTCAAGGATGAAGGAAGAGAGGAATATTAGGCTTTAGAAAGAATCGGCACTGATGGAATTTGAAATGAGTTTCGGCTAGAACATAAGGTGTATTTTTGGCTTGGAGAAAGAAAAGAGAAGAGAGGATTTTTGCTAGGAGAATTTCGGCAGAGAGAATGAATGAATGAATGGCCTAATTCTCCTCATTGTGCCGAAATTACTAGGCCAAGAGTCCTTTGCTTGGCCACCACTCTTCCTTATTCGATAACTTTATCTCCTTAATTTAAAATAATTAATAAATAATCCTTATTATCTCTTGAAAATAATCCAAATTAAATCCTTTATTTATCCCCTAATTAGCCGAATTTTAAAGAGAATAAAACTCCTCTTTTGCAAGCCTTGTGCCGTCCACCTTTGTGCTTCTAGAAGCAAAAATAAAACTTCTTTTATTTGCTTCCCATGTGACTCGAACTCAGGCCCAATCCCCTTGCATGTGGCGCCATTTTCAGAGGCCCTAAGTGGCATCTCCAGGCCACTTTTCCAAGCTTTTTTGAGAGTCAAATTTCACATACTTTTTCTTTTAAGGCCACCTTGCCTTAATTTCCTCCTTTAAACTTTAAAACTCGACATTTCTAAGTCATTTCTAAGTTTCCAAAAATTTTTGTTTGCCTCTTTAAACTTGACATTTCCTTACATTTCAAGTTTCCAGAAATGTTCACTTTCCTCTTTTGAATCATTTCTAAATCATTTCCTTACATTTCCAGGTTTCCAAAAATGTTCATTTCTAAATCATTTCCATACATTTCCAGGTTTCCAAAAATGTTCAAAATTTATTCGTAATACATAAGACATGTCATTTCGTACAATTAGTCTGGAAATGCATAGGCCCTTTTCAGGATGTTACAGTTCTACCCCCCTTAAAAATAATTTCGTCCTCGAAATTTCCTAACTAAAATAATTGAGGGTATTGCTGTCGCATTGCCTCTTCTGATTCCCACGAAGCTTCTTCCGATCCATGATTGCGCCATAACACCTTGACTAGAGGAACTGACTTCCTCCGTAGCACTTTCACATCACGTTCCAATATTTGAATTGGCTCCTCCTCGTAAGATAAGTCCGGCCTTAGCTCCACTTGTTCAACTGGTACCACATGAGACGGATCCGATCGATAACGGCGTAGCATGGATACATGGAATACGTCGTGCATTTCTTTGCAACTCGGTGGCAACTCCAATTGGTATGCCACTGGTCCAACTTCGCTTGCACTCGATAGGGCCCTATAAACCTTGGGCTTAACTTCCCTTTTCGACCAAACCTCATCACCTTCTTCCAAGGCGAGACCTTCAGAAACACTTGGTCTCCCACTTCAAACTCTATTTCCTTCCGCTTGAGGTCTGCGTACGACTTCTGCCTATCAAAGGCTTCCTTTAACAGTGCTCGGATTATCTCCACCTTCTCTTCAGTTTCAACCACTAACTCTGGACCCAAAACTCGACGTTCTCCTAACTCAGTCCAACAAGTAGGAGTTCGACACTTCCGACCATACAATGCTTCATATGGTGCCATCCGAATACTAGCACGATAGAAGCATTTGTTGTAGGCAAACTCGCTCTAAAGGAAAGTAATCTTCCCAACTTCCTCGGAAATCCATCACACAGCCTCTCAACATATCCTCCAACACTTGTATAACCCGTTCAGACTGTCCATCTGATTGTGGATGAAAAACCGTAGTGAACTCTAACTTAGTGCCTATAGCTTGATGAAGTACCCTTCAAAACCGAGACATAAACCTTGGGTCTCTATCAGAGATGATCGATACCGATACTCCATGTAACCTTACAATTTCCGCCACATATAACTTGGCTAACTTCTGAAGAGAATAATCAACTCTTACCGGGATGAAGTGCGCAGACTTAGTCAAACGGTCCACTATTACCCATACCGAGTCCTTCTTAGTAGGCGTAAGGGGAAGCCCACTAATGAAGTCTATGGTAATTCTCTCCCACTTCCATTGTGGAATCTCGATTGGCTATAGCAATCCCGATAGAACTTGGTGTTCAGCCTTAACTTGCTGACACATCAGACATTTCCCCATGAACTCAGTAACTTCCCGTTTAAGATCAGACCACTAAAATTGTTCCCTTAGATCCCTGTACAACTTAGTGCCTCCGGAATGCATAGCATAAGGGCTACTATGCGCCTCCCGAAGAATCTGCTGTCTTATCTCCTCGTTCCTCGGCATACAGATTTTTCCTTTGTAGCACAATACTCCTTCATCATTAACGCCATAATCCTCTATTTCTTCGTTCTGTACTTGCTGTAACTTAGCACTTAGGTCCTTATCAGCCAACTGTCCCCCTTTTACCTCATTTAGCCATGTGGGTTTGACTTGCAACTCTGCCAACAGGTTTCCATCATCATACAAACTTAAGTGAGCGAACATAGCCCTTAGATCCGACACAACCTTCTGACTTAGGGCATCAGCTACCACATTCGCCTTGCCCGGGTGGTACTCTATCGAGCAATCATAATCCTTTAATAATTCCACCCACCTTCGCTGTCTCAAGTTCAACTCCTTCTAAGTCAACAAATACTTAAGGCTCTTATGGTCTGTGTAGATCACCGACGTTTCTCCATAGAGATAGTGCCTCTACACCTTAAGGGCGAAAACCACTGCTGCCAGTTCCAAGTCATGAGTTGGGTAGTTAACCTCATGAGACCTTAGTTGCCGAGACGCATACGCGACCACTTTTCCATCTTGCATTAGGACACATCTTAATCCCGTATGCGAAGCATCACAGTACACCATAAAATCCTTTCCTGCCTCCGGCTGAATTAACACTGGAGCTTCCGACGACACCTTCTTAAGCTTTTCAAAGCTCTCCTGTTGCTTATCCATCCATTCAAAGGGTACTTCCTTCCTTAGCAACCTTGTCAAAGGCGCGGCTATTGACGAAAACCCTTCCACGAACCTTCTGTAATAGCCTGCCAATCCTAAGAAACTTCAGATCTCAGCCACGGACCTAGGTGGTTTCCAATCCAACACTGCTTCGATCTTCCTAGGATGCACTCTTATTCCCTATACGGATACCACATATCCTAGGAATGCCACCTCCTTAAGCCAAAATTCACACTTGCTGAATTTGGCATAGAGCTTCTTCTCCCTTAACACTTGCAATACAACTCGGAGATGCTCATCATGCTCCTCTTTGGACTTGGAGTACACCAAGATATCGTCGATGAATACAACGACGAACCTATCCAAGTAGGGTTGAAAAACTCGGTTCATCATATCCATGAACGCGTCTGGAGCATTCGTCAACCCAAACAGCATTACTACAAACTCAAAATGGCCGTATCGTGTCCTAAAAGCGGTCTTATAGATATCTGCCTCCTTCACCTTCAACTGATGATATCTCGACTTTAAGTCTATCTTCGAGAATACCGCGGCCCCCTTCAGCTGATCAAACAAGTCATCGGTCCTTGGCAAAGGATACTAGTTCTTAATGGCCAGCTTATTCAACTGACGGTAATCTATGCACATCCGCATAGTTTCGTCCTTCTTCTTTACAAACAGGACCGGTGCTCCCCATGGAGACACACTGGGTCAAATGAACCCACAATCCAACAACTCTTGAATTTGAGCCTTGAGCTCAACCAACTCCTTTGGCGTCATTCGATACGGGGCAATTGACACAGGAGCTGTTCTCGGTAGCAAGTCTATTCCAAATTCAACCTCCCTATCTAGGGGTATTCCTGGTAATTCCTCCAGAAACACATCTTCAAAGTCCCTTACCGTTCTAACTCCACTAACACCTTCTTCCTTTCCACCCAACGCACTCACGAAGGCTAAAAATGCCTTGCACCCTTTCCTAACCATTTTCTCAGCCTTTAACGCTGAAACTACATTAGACAGGTAGTTTTTTCTTTCTCCGATCATTACTACTACTTCATCCTCCGGGGTCCTTAGTTCCATTCGTTTAGCCGCACAGTCCAACACGGCCCGGTGCTCTACTAACCAGTCCATTCCAAGTATAAGTTCAAACTCCCCAAAGGGTAGTTCCAATAAGTCAGCCCGAAAGTTCACTCCCTGAATTTCTAGGGGTACACTCCGAAAGATCTTATCCACCACTACAGTTTGGTCTAATGGGCTTACTACAGTCATCTGCCTATCAGAAAGTTCAGAGTCTAGGCCTAGTGTTTCCACTATACTACATGCAACATAAGAATGGGTCGAGCCCACATCAATTAAGGCATAATAAGGCTTGCCATAAATAAAGAACGTACCGGTTATAACATCCGGAGCGTCTCCATCCTCCCTACGGTGAACCACATAAACCAAACCCGGTTGCCTTGCCTCTCAAAGCGTAGCAAAGCACCTGCGCCTGTGTTCCACGTCCCTCCGCCGGCACCATTACCTCTGTTATTCGAACCACGACCTCGTTGAGGTCGTTGTCCTCCTCTACCACCGACGACTAACATTACAGTCGTGCTGGTCGACTTTCATCTGGTTTCTTAGGACAATCCTTGAGCATATGGCCCTTGGACCCACACCTAAAACATCCTCCCGTCTTTTTCTAGCACTTCCCTAAGTGCTTCTTTCCACAATGCTCACAAGGGCGATCATCGCCATCCTGTGCACTCAGCTTGGCGACCTCGCGACCCATCAACTCTAGGCCTCTTTTGAACCTTCCCGGGCGATCCAAAACCTCTTTTGGGCCTATTCCGATCCATAGTGCGCTGCAAAGATCCTTGATTCCTCGGCTACCTTGGCCTTTTCTACTAAAGCAGAAAACTCCCGCTCCTGATGCGGTGCTATCAACAATCTCAAATCATCCCTTAGTCCGTCCTCAAAATGGACACTACGCTCATGCTCAGTTGCTACTACTCCTCGGGCATACCGACTCAACCTCAGAAATTCAGCCTTATATTCCGCCACGGACTTGTTCCCTTGAACTAGCCACTAGAAATGCCTTCCTTTGCTCATCCGTATACTGGTTCCAACATACTTCTTTTGATACGCTTCCTTACGCGTACTCCGTGTCGATCCTCCATTGTGGCACCATCCGGACGATTAACCACCATTGATACGCTTCATCGGCGTATGCGGTGCCACCATTCCTTTAACTAACTTCTCCTAGGGGTCGAGGTCAAGCTCATCCATGATGCGCTCGATTGCTTCCAACCAAGATCACCGCTTTGGTTGCCACACCGATACTCCACGAAACATTTCGGCTCCATTAGCTCGAGCCGTTCGAGTACTGAACTTTCGATTTCTCGAATTTCCTCCGCTGCACGACCACCAATTCCAAAACTCGCGACCTGACTGTGATACGACATCATTCCCCATCTGAGCTTGCTGCTCAACACCAACAGCTGGGGGTGGTGGTGGCGGTGGTATCTCATTGTTAGACCCTTAACCCGATCTAACGGGTTCTGACACAGTCATCCTTCCTCTACCTCGTCCACGACGACCATGTCCTTTAGAGCTCATTTCTAACGTCGTGATCTGATTAAGAAATTTTATGAATTAGTCTTTCTTTCACTTGATTACCCGCGAAGGAGTTTTATGAAAAGAGTTTTAGGAGTGGTTCTTTCGTATTCATACATGCACACAGTCTTTTCATTCATTCATACATCCATCAACCAATTATGAACTTTCGTTCATTCAGAGAAACGTTGTAGTTTTCATTGTTGTTGTTTCTCCACTACCCAGGGGTATTTTCGTAATTTTGTCCTACAGGGGTATTTTCGTAATTTTTCAAAAGAAAAAGTTCCTTGGTGATTTTGTCAAAAAGTATTTTGGAAATTTTAAATTTTCGGGGTATTTTGGAAAATTTTGAAATCTGAGGGTATTTCGGTAATTTTTCACAATCCGGGATAAATTCGTAAAATCTAATAAATCAGGGATATTTTAAAAGTTGCAAAACTTTGAGGGTTCTTTTTGAGAATTGTACTTTCCAAAACAGTGATGTTGCAAAAATTTTGGAAATCAAGGTTATTTTCGTAATTTTGTAAGTTAGGGGCAATTTTGTAATTTTCCAAAATCAAGGTATTTTGATATTTTGCAAATTAGGGTTTTTGAACATTTATAAAATGATGAAGTTTTGATTAAAATTGTTGGGTAGTTGGACATCTTATAAACCAAGGGTATTTTGGTAATTTTACCACTAGGGGTATTTTTTGTAATTTCATAAATCAGAAATTTTTCGGAAGACTTTGTAAGGATGGTTTTCACAAATTTAAAAGAAAGTTTTAAGAGTTTTTTTTTTAAAACTAGGGTTTTGTTGTTTTTATAAAAACACGGCTAGTTCCCTTTCGGGTTTTAGTTATTGTGTTTAGCCTATGACCGAGTCCTCTTGGTCAGGGTGAACCAAAGCTACGCACCAGGCAGGATTCGAGTGGAGAGGAGGTGAGTCACGCGGACTGCTTAAATACCAAGCTCCCACCGAAACAATTTCTAGACATGCGCACAGAGGTTGCCACACCCACTGAGCCCTCTGGGTTAGGGTGAACCGAAGCTCCGCACCAGGTAGGATTCCTGCGAAGAGGAGGTGAGTCACTAGGACTGCTTAAATACGAGGCTCTTCCGGATCAAATCCTAGACATGCGCACAGGGGCTACCACACCCTAACTCGGTTGACTTAGCCATAGGTTTGTTTAATGGAATTAAGTCTTATGTGTTTGTGTTTGAGTAGACTAGTCCTAGGGTTCAAGTTCCTGTCATGCTATTCTACGTTCCATTCCTTTTCTACCCTTCCATAATTCACATAATCACACAGATGGTTAGGGGTACTTACCTGATGGACTGCGGGTCGGAGACTTGGGTGCCATGCCAGAAAACCTGCTTATTTTCAGAAATACTTCCATAAAACTCATTTGGCTCGATTGGAAAATGTTTTGGGCCTTAGCCCACAGGCCGAGAGTTTTAAAACTAGGCTCTGATACCAAATTGAAACACCCCAAACTCGACCCACGAGCTTTGACCAGATTTGGTATGTTCTTTGATTAAACTGGTTCAAAATTCTTTTGATCCTTAGGAAAAACTTGTGCGATTCTCAAGAAAATGTTGTTTGGGTTGGGCTTGTTTTAGAAACCAATTTATCTTGTGTTGAAATCCATTTATTTAAGGTGACAAAATATTTAAAGTTTATTTTAAAGTAAATTTACTAAATTTTTAATAAGTAAAAATGTCGTAACAAAGCAAATAGAACAGAAAATATCATAGTTCAGTGGAGGCCTTATTACATCAATTAAAAACCCAAAATAAAATAATGAAATACTTAAATAAAATAATTTGTCCAAATTAGATAAAACTTCGAGCTGAGCATGGCCACCGCAAGTTCTGCCGTCCCGGTCCATCACTGCTCATCACCTGAAACATGTTCCCACAACGGGGTGAGTTAACAGACTCAATGTGTAACCAACACAAAAATTTAATAGATCAGGCATACCGTATCATATCACATATCAATACATATAACAGATAAAAATAATGATGCAACCCGAACCCAAACCTAGTTGCCATCCGCTACACATCCCCGTACCAACCTGCACACCGTGGGGACTACTAAGTCAACCCTCCGTCCGCTACACACCATCAGAAGGCGATCATTGCGATCGACGTGCTCATCGCCCATATAAAATTTGTGGCATAGCCACCAGATAATTGTGTCATAAGACACCACATTCAGATAATGTAACCGAAGTTACCACATTCAGATAATGTAACCAAGTTATCAGTATTCGGATAATGTGACGAAGTCACCACATTCGAGATAGTGAGACCAGAAGTCACCGATTCACTTCCCCTTTTTCATATAACCCGAATGCCCCATATTATTCATATTACTTAAATTCACATTCATGTCACTTTTCACATGTTAAATATAACATATTTCGTAATCCTAGTAGAAGTAGGAAACGTCCTGAGTACTTTGTACCCGTAACACGGTACCTTAGCCATATTCTTATATTTTTAGATTAAAACATATATTAAGTTAAAGCCATGAATCTATCAAGATTGGTGTAGGTTACACACCTGATTTGCTTAACAATTTCCTTGAGATCTCGAAATCTGATCTACTGCTTAGATCCTTAATCCCTACATTTGATTATTCACTTACTAATTTAATAAAAAGCCATTCGGCCATAAATCCAAGTCCTAGTAGGATTAGTACACTAAGACTTACCTTGTTGCCGATTTGAATTAAAAATCAAGTGCCGGAAACTTCGTATTCCTCCCCTTTGAAATCGACTAAACACTAGCTTACTCCACGGGTTAGTTTTCGGCTTTTGAGAAGATAGTAAATAGATCTATATATCAAAATAGGCCTTCGCCGAATTTACTTTGGTACTTACCTTCTAAATCTTGAATCCCGAAAAGTATCCTTGCCTCCCTAGGGATGTCGAAATTCCTATAATCATGTGTTAGATTTAATCTAACATTAAAACTTAAAACATGGCCTTTGGTAGAATCTTATAGTTTCTTACCTTAGATCTTTATGAATCCGAAATATTCCTCCTTTTAGTCGATGATTCTTTGAACCCGAAACACTCTTATAATTTTTGGCCACCAAAATAATAATAATAATATTAGATCCTATGTTTGGCTTAAAGAAGAGAATAAATCGATAACCACAAGATTCTTACCTTTAGTATTGAATTCGATAGATCTCTCCTGACACCACTTCAGAGATTCGGTTTAGAAACTTGATGAACAATCGGCTGTGAGCCCTCTAGGTATTCGGTTTCAAGGATAAAGGAAGAGAAGAATATTAGGCTTTAGAAAGAATCGGCACTGATGGGATTTGAAAGGAATTTCGGCTAGAACATAAGGTGTATTTTCGGCTTGGAGAAAGAAAAGAGAAGAGAGGATTTTTGCTAGGAGAATTTCGGCAGAGAGAATGAATGAATGAATGGCCTAATTCTCCTCCTTGTGCCGAAATTACTAGGCCAAGAGTCCTTTGCTTGGCCACCACTCTTCCTTATTCGATAACTTTATCTCCTTAATTTAAAATAATTAATAAATAATCCTTATTATCTCTTGAAAATAATCCAAATTAAATCTTTTATTTATCCCCTAATTAGCTGAATTTTAAAGAGAATAAAACTCCTCTTTTGCAAGCCTTGTGCCGTCCACCTTTGTACTTCTAGAAGCCAAAATAAAACTTCTTTTATTTGCTTCCCATGTGACTCGAACTCAGGCCCAATCCCCTTGCATGTGGTGCCATTTCCAGAGGCCCTAAGTGGCATCTCCAGGCCACTTTTCCAAGCTTGTTTGAGTGTCAAATTTCACATACTTTTTCTTTTAAGGCCACCTTGCCTTAATTTCCTCCTTTAAACTTTAAAACTCGACATTTCTAAGTCATTTCTAAGTTTCCAAAAATTTTCGTTTGCCTCTTTAAACTTGACATTTCCTTACATTTCCAAGTTTCCAGAAATGTTCACTTTCCTCTTTTGAATCATTTCTAAATCATTTCCTTACATTTCCAGGTTTCCAAAAATGTTCATTTCTAAATCATTTCCATACATTTCCAGGTTTCCAAAAATGTTCAAAATTTATTCGTAATACATAAGACATGTCATTTCGTACAATTAATCCGGAAATGCATAGGCCCTTTTCAGGATGTTACAAGATGTGCAGTTTCAGATGGGTGACTCAGTCCTAGTCAAACTACACTCGACGTTGCGATATACAGGTTTGCATAAGGGGCTTGTGCGAAGGTATGAAGGGCCGTTTAAAGTTGTGAAGAAAGTAGGCAAGGTAGCCTGCAAGCTTGAGTTGCCGGCAAAGCTTAAAGTCTACCCAGTGTTTCATGTAAGCATGCTTAAGCCATTCCATGGGGATCAAGAGGATCCGAATCGAGGCAAGTCTGAACGAGCACCAATGGGGGTAAAGGTCTCGTACGATTACGAAGTTGAAGCCATAGAGGCAGATCGGGTGATCAGACGGAAGTATCATCGGCCACGGCATGAATACTTGGTTCGATGGAAGAGACTTCCAAATAGCGAGGCAAGTTGGGAACCCGCCAAAGCATTATGGCAGTTCCAAGAGAAGATACACCAGTTCCATGAGGGGGACGCGACGAGGGTGTCGCTAGAACAAGTGGGGGAGAATGTCATGGGTTGCGCGTGGGATCTTGCAACCATGACGAATTTGTGCGATATATCATATTCGAGGGAGGTCATTTGGCCCAAATCAGACGGGTCGATTGCTTGGAGAGATTGAAAGCCCATCTCCGGAGCTTCGCAAAGATGGAAAGTAATCTTCGAAGATATGCTTGACAAATATGGAATGAGATCCTCGAAGATATGTGATCTTAGACATTAAATGTAATCTTTAGAAGATACGATTTTGTAATCTTAGAGATTTGATATTGAGAAGGCTCTACTATAAATAGAGACCTCTCCCCTCATTGTAAATTCATTCAGCAAGTAATAGAATTTTGAGAGCATTCACTCAAACTTTTCTCCTTTTGTTCATCTTTCGAGATCGTTCTTACTTCGTTCTTCTGCTGTTCTTCGTGGGTTCTTTAGAAGAGTTTTATTGAATCTTTAATCTTTGAGGGTTAGGCTGACTTAGGCGTTTTTGGGCGGAGACACTGCCTAAGGCCGCACGGATTGTTTGTGAAAACTCTAAGTCCGTGACACTAGCACATGGTAGCCTCTCAGTATGCTACATGATAAACATAAAAAAAAATAGAATCTTTAAAATTATTTCAATTATAATTTTTTTCACATCAAAATACATCTACATCTAGACACCTATTTATTCATATTCATTTTAAATGTGTTTTTTAATAAGTTTTTATATTTTTTTAATTTTATTTTATAAAATATTACCTTATTATTATTTTAAAATAAAAAATATATAAAAAATATTATAAATTAATAAAAAAGAATAAAAAGTGTTCACATCAAGAGTGAATTTCGACATATGGTTGTCCAAAGAGAATAATTTGTTTAGATTGATTCTAAAGGTGCTTTTTAGTGATTTCATATATTTAAATATTTTTATAAATGTATAAATTTATAAATTTTTAGTTATTTTATGTATTTATATATTTATATATAATAATTTTTGTATGTTTTTTAAAATACTAAAAGTTTTTTATATATATATTCTTAATTGGATATAGTTTTATATATTTATATTTTATAGATTTTTCAAAATAATAATAACAACTTAGAAAATTGATATTTTATAAAAGAAAATTAAAAGTCAATAAACTTATTAAAAAACACTTCTAGAATGAACTTGGACAAATAGGTGGTGTCCATATTCAAATGTATTTGAACAACAAGTTGTCCAAGTTCATTCTTGATGTTAAAAAATATACTTTTTAATTAATTTATAGATATTATTATTTTTATTTATTTATTTTTGCCATATGACATGTTGAGAGGTTACCATGTGTTACTATCAAATTGGCTATCAATGTCATGTTACTACAAACTAACGGTGTTATAGTACAAAGGTAGGTGTGCGACGTAATACAAGTTTAGGTACCAACTAGATCTAAAAAAAATTTTAAGTACCAACTGAATACTTTTAAACACGTTCAAAGGGTAAACTACATATTAACCTTTTTTTTTCTTAATAAAACTTTATTTCATAATTCGATTTTAGATTTCTTTGTTTGTTTGACTTAGATCTTGGGATTGCACATCACACTTTTGAAGAACCTGCCTAGAGTCACTTGCACACAAAATTTTGTGAACCTTTATGTGTTTCATCAGAGATTAAGCTTTGAATCGATTTCTGCCTTTTAGATATGATTATTCTGAAGAATCTCAAGTGTCTCCATGTTCATTTGCATTAATTATCAGATTTATATGATCAAGTTTTAGATATGAATAAGATTTTCATATATGACTAGCAACATAACCGTGATTATCTTAAATGTAAATTTATTATATAATATTATGGATTATTGATGTACGAAAAGTGGTAATGAAAATAGTCACAAAATATGATGAATAATTTTAAAGCTCGAAATTGTTATCACTTTCACCAACTATTTTTAAGTATATAAAATCATTACCAAATAATAAATTACAACAAAATAACTTTGTTGAAGGAAGTACTCCAACAATCAAACCGATGGAAGTTTGAAAATCAAATCAAATCAAACAATTAATTAATTAACACAAACTTAAGTAATTAAACTAGCTAATAACTAATCTAAAGCTAACTAAGATTAACTAAAACAAAAGAAAGGGAATTATAATGCCCCAAAATCTTTTTGGTATCAAAAAATTCGTAAAAGTGCTAGAATAAAAAATCCGAGACATTTCAGAAAGTTAAACCAAAAGGATTTTGAAAATGAGTATAGGATCATACAAAGATGTTGATGATATCTCCGTAAAAGTGACGGGCTTGTATAGATATGATAACTTTCATATTTAGAGTTATTTTAGTATAGTTTTTGTAATATTTTAGGAGTAAATTTTAGCGTTAGGTTAGTCTTTATTGTGTTTTATATTTTTTGTATTAATTAGATTTTATTTGAATTTTATTTCATTATCATTATTTTTAAAGTTAGTTTAAATTTACCTACTATTTTTCTTTCTCCCTCGAACGAATAATGAAAGAGTTGGAGCATAAAGTTAGCAATGGTGTAGAGAAGTCTTTTGCTCCTCCAAATCAAATTTGCAGCGGAGTTTGTTTTCTAATTTAGACATTTTGATAGCAAGCAATTTGCTCCATTGCAATTGTTTATTCGGTGGAGCACCAAAATAAAATAAAATAACAAAAAGCAAGTGTTACAAGTTATAAAGCCTAACAGAGTAAGAAAAGATGGAGAAATCACTTGGAGGTAAAATAAAAATCTCTCTCACCAATGGAAACTTCAAGCTTGCAAAGATAGAAGAATATGAGCTCTAGGGAGCTCGATTCATCTTCTTCATCTATTTTCTCTAGATTCTTTCTTTTACATGTTATTGATCCAAGTTTGTTTTGAATTTCTTTATGTGATGTTTTCTCAACTCATGATGTACTAAACTCTATTTTCTTAGAATGATGATGGATCCTATTTCTTAGTTAATTAATTATTTTTTCTCTTCAATTATTTTGATCTATGCTAATTATTTATTTAGTCATATGCTTATTTAATTTGCTTGCTTGGCCACCAAGTTGAATTAATTTGATTACCTTAATTTGTCTTAAAAGAGAAAGTTAAAGTTTAAATCTGGACTGGATAGATTAGGATTAACTTTAGTAGCATTGACGAACAATCTAGTTTGCGACTAGGATGGGAATATACCTAATTCCCTAACCAAACCAATTGTACTAGAAGGTGTATGTTAGAGGCCATTGGTATAAGTTTAACCATGAGCTAATCTAGAAGGTGCTTAAATGATTCAATAGAAATATGGTTAAACTAGATGAATCCTTGTATGCCACAGCTACTGCAATTAACAACAACATCTACTAGTCTTGACATGAAAAAGGAAGCATTAGAGCTTCTTCATTGTCCGCTATATATGCTGCCTTATTTTCCATTGCAACAAGAAATTGAGCTCCAAACACATAGAGGGATTCAATGACTCCTAAGGTAGCTGTGCTAATAAAAAATGTAGTGGAGATTATTGAGTTTGATATGGTTTAGTTGATGTTTGATCATGTGATGAGTCATGTTGAGAAGGTACATGTTAGAAATCTTTTACTATTTCCATATTCCATTTTCCAAGTTCTAACTCTACAAAATCCAATGATTGTAAAAATAACTGAAAGATGTGATAGGATAGTTCCTAAGCTGAAGTTCTCTCTTAAGTGGTTGGAGGGTAAGCATGTTAATGCAGAGCCATTAGAGCATGTAGGAGGAGAAGATATTAAGTGAACAGAACGAGCAGACCATGAAGCAACAACTATTGCAGGGGACGTAGAAGTGCCCACTTCACTGGCCCTCTAAGCAATGATGAAGGATTCAACAAAAAAAAGGATTGATAATTTGACATCATTTATTGAATCTCATAATAAAGTGACAACCAATATGAGAACTGGGATAAGGATCATATAGCAAATTAGGGACAGAGAGGTAGCACTTAGGAATAATTTTCAAAGCAAGCGATCATTACACAATTATTCACTCAATCCAGTGATCTTGCACTCTTGATTCGATGGATTGGCTTCATTTTACTTGGTTGTATTATTTTAATCCTCATATTCTCCAATATTCATTTTCCTTTGGTCAAGTTAAGAAAGTAAGGATCTTTAGCATTTTGAATGACAAGTTTGTTGAACAAAAAGGGGGAGTATAGAATAGATAATGGGGAGTAGAAGTAGATATAAATATGGAAGTTGCTAGTTTGAGTATTGTTATATGATAAGTATATGTCCTTTTGTAATTTGATGTAGTTGCTTATGTTTCCAAAAGATCATGTTGCTGACATTGAAGGTGCATCAGACCTTGTGGTAGTGATTTCTTTTTCTTTTGAACTTATTTGATCTGGTTTGTATAGATGAGATGATGATACTTATTTTCTGATATTGATGTTGTGGATGTTGTGGCATTGCCGAATTATTTTGGAATTATGATGATTTTATGTTATGATGTATGCTTTACATTGTTGCACTTTAACTTATTTGCTACTTAGTTATTGTTTATTATTTTGATTGTTAGTGTGAATTCTAGATATATCATTGATAGTTAAAATTACTTTATTATGTAGTAAGTTGAGCTAAGTAGAGAGAGGTTTGTGCTGAGGGGGAGCTATTGTTGACTGTGGTAGTTAGCTTCTTATATTGTTTGATTATGTTCATCAAATTGCCAAAGGGGAGATTATTGAGGCAAAATGAGTTAAGAGTTGTTAAGTGGCACTCGACAGTGCCAAATGCAGACTGCCACTAAGGTGGTTAAAAACTTACCTTATTTGGTTTGCCAATTTAATGAAGAAAATCTAGACTTGGTTATGTATTGTTTCATTGAAGATACTTTTGTCCATATATAGAAACTAATCTTTGGCATTTGAAGATTAGATTGGATTCATGTGAACCAATAAAGTCCTTGGAATATGAAGATTTGATCAAGATAGTGTTACTAATTTTGGAGAGCATATTTTCGATTGATTGTACTTTGATTGTTATTGATGTACTAGCTATTTTCAAAGAGTTAACTTTTATTCACATAGATTTTATGTTAGCAAACTGAAATTGATTTATGCTTTGAGGCTTATATAGGTTTCGTATAAGAGCTTATTGAATGCATTTTAATTTTTTTTAGGGAACTATTTTTGTAAGAGAGTGTAAATTGTTATTGTAAGCATTGTTGAGTGTTTACTACCCAAGTTCTTAGAGGGAGGATTTAGAGGTGTTTGTTCTAGTTTTTAGGTACAAAGGTGAGATCTCTATACTTGGTAGGTGTGAATCACTTGTTGTATTGTGGATTAAAGATAGTGAAATTACTCACTGAGCTAAGTTCCATTAACGTAGGGAAATCAAACTGCGTAAGCAAACCTTTGTGTTCTTTAAGTTCATGTTTGCACAGTTTTCGCAGTGCCAAGTCGTAGTGGTTGCTACAGTCTAACACTTCCATTGCACTTTTCATTTTAAATAAATATACAACTTAAGGTAGCATATTAAAATGTACATTATAATACTATTTAGATACGAAAATACCAATAGAGGGGAGAATTGGTATTTTGAAAATATTTGCAATATTTTCTAAATGATGAAGAAATTGAATTAAAGCTTGGACATTTTGATTTATAGTGGTTCGGCCCCAATAGCCTACCTCTACTAACTTGGTCTACCTCAACCAAGGATTTTCTAATTCACTATACTTGAATTGATATCTTTCAAGGATAAGGTATAACATTTACAATCCCTATATTTTTATAATGCTAAGATAAAACCACCCCCTAGTTTTTATGGTTAAACTAGAACCCTTCCTAGTTTTTGTGAATCAGCTAAAACCCTTTACAAATTACTTAAGATTTTATACCTCAAAAACCTTAAGTAGCTTTTTGTAAGTAAAAGAAAATATGTAAACAATGAAGGCCTTATTAGATCTGGTGCCCTTAGTGTAGTATTTTCGTCTAAGTACACTTGTAATTTTTTAGAACAGATTTGTTCTAAATCCCCATACAATGAGAGGCCTAAATCCCCATCATAATACATATGAGGGAAAACACATCTGATTAGCTCCTCTCCTTCTCCTAGTTGAACTAGGAAGTTGTTTTACTATTTGAAATAAACATCTACAATTCAACAAGGGTTCTGCCTTCTCTCCCTATAAATAGATGACACTGGTAGAGCTATTTGCGCAACTTTAAGAGATTGTTACTTTGCCGAAAAATAATAAGAATTTATTCTTAACTATTAGATATATTTTTCCATAATAGCAATTCACTACACCAAAATAGACTTTTAGCGGCGTTTTTAGTGGCATTTTAACTAAAAACGCCGCAAATATTATCATTTAGCGGCGTTTTCTATAAACGCCGCAAAAAGTTGAGCAATAGCGGCATTTTTTTTACAAACGCCTCTAAAAAGGACATATAGCGGCGTTTGAGAATGCCGCTAAAGGTCCGAGCATTAGCAGCGCTTTTATAAAAACGCCGCTAAAGGTCCGAGCATTAGCAGCGTTTTTAGCAAAAGGTCCGAGCATTAGCGGGCTTTTATAAAAATGCCGCTAAAGATTCGAGCATTAGCGGCGCTTTGAGAAAAATGCCGTGAAAGATCCGAGCATTAGCGCCGCTTTTAGTAAAACACCGCTAAAGACCAGAGAATTAGCGGCGCTTTTTAGAAAAACGCCGCTAAAAGTTTTTAATATTTTTCTCTTATACTTGCTTTGAATTATATTTTATTCTGATACATTCACTTTTAAGCAATGAGAAAGTTTCATTTTAGTTACTTAATTATGAAAAGTTACAATTTGTTAACTAAACAATTTAGAAGTTTTCATTTAAGTTAATTATAAATTAAGCTATTAAAATTGATTTAGGGTTTAATGTAATTAGATGTAAATTTCATGGTTTAGGGTTTGTTATTTTGGTGTATAGGTTTAGTGTTTTAAAGTTTTTTGTTTGGGTTTATTGTATAGTGTTCGATATCTTAGTGTTTCCGGTATTAATGTTTAAGTGTTAGTGGTTAGGGGTTAATGTTTAAGGTTAAGGGTTTAAGGGGAAATGGTTAATGGGTTAGGGTTTTGGGTTTAAGGTTTAGGGTTTAAGGTTATAGTTTATAGGTTTAGGGTTTAGGGTTTGAAGGAAATGGTTAATGTGTTAGGTTTTTGAGTTTAGGGTTTATGGTTTTAGTTTAGGATTTTTTAGAGTTTAGAGTTTAGGGTGTTAGCTATATGACCCAAAATCCTGAAAACCGAAATCCCTCATGAAGGATTTACGGTTAATGTGTTAGCTATTAAAATATATATATGTTTTGTACTACACTAACATTGGCCACATGAATTCCCAAAAAGTTGGTCTCGGATTATGGTTTAAGGTTTCCAGTTTAGAGTTTAGGGTTTGAGTTTTATGGTCTAAGATTTATGATTTAGGGTTTTGAGTAGTTAAGGTTTATGTTCCAGTGTTTGTGGTTTAAGGTATAATATTTAGGGTCTAGAGTTTAGGATTTAGGGTTTAGGGATTAATATTGGATTTTTTAGAATATAAATCAAAATAAGATAAATGTAAATTATTATTTTAAAAAAAATTTATATCAAAATGGGTTAAATCCCAAAAGCATACATGAACAATGGTTTAGTGTGCAATTGTATACATGAACTTTAATTTGATCCAGATCTTGTAAAATATTAACATAATTATTGATATAATTAACATAAATTTTTATTAATATATATTGAACATACATAAAAATTTATATTTATTCATTATAAAAATATATTGATGTATTTATATTTTAAAATAATGTCTATGATGAAATCAAAATTAAAGTTTCAACTATACATTTAAACCACAATTAGAATTTCACATCTAGAATTACACATTAAACCAAAATTCATATGTAATTCTGAGATGTTTCTATATCAAAATTTAGGTGTATACATATATATAATTAAATGCCATTTATATAAAAATCTAAACAACTAATGTTGATGTAAAAAGAAAGAAAAAATAAAATCCTAAAAGAGTTGATAATGGTAATTAAATTTTTACATTTTAATAATAAAGAATTAAAAATTAAACTTAAAAACTTAAAAACTTAATATTTAACTAATATTTTAGTTAAAAAGTTCAATACTCAAAATATAAAAAAATTAAAATTAAAAAAAATGATAATCTCAGAAGAAAAATTTTGAAATAAAAACATCGAAAAATATAAGTTAAAATTAAAAATAAAATTAAAATGCTATAGTGGCGTTTTTAAAGAAACGCTGCAAAATGTTTATTCAGGTTTTAGTGGTGTTTTATCACAAACGCCACAAAAATATTAAATTAAAACGATGTCGATTTTTAAGTATTCTTAGTGGCGTTTTGTGACAAACGCCACAAAAGATGGGATATAGCAGCGCTACTAAAAAAACACCACAAAATTTATTGTTGTATTTAAATTAAAATGACGTCGGTTTGTATGTATGTTTAGTGGCGTTTTATGAAAAACGCCGCAAAAGATAGGATATATCGGCGCTACTAAAAAACGCCACAAAATTTATTGTTGTATTTAAATTAAAACGACGTCAGTTTGTATGTATTTTTAGTTGCGTTTTATGAAAAACGCCGCAAAAGATAGGATATAGCGGCGCTACTAATAAACGCCACAAAATTTATTGTTGTATTTAAATTAAAACGACGTCGGTTTGTATGTATTTTTAGTGGCGTTTTATGAAAAACGCCGCAAAAGATAGGATATAGCGGCGCTACTAAAAAACGCCACAAAATTTATTGTTGTACATTAATTAAAACGACGTCGGCCCTTCTTCTGAATCAATTTCCCCAACCATTTCCCCCTTCCCTTGAAATTCATTTCCCTTCTTCTGAAATTCATTTCCCCCTTCCCCCGAAATCTCTAAATTGAGACCCAAAATTCCAAAATTTCAACTTTTTTTACGTCGGCCCTTCTTCTGAATTAATTTCCCCCAACCTTTTCTCCCTACTACATTTTCCCTTCGAAATCGCTCAATTAAACCCGAAATCAGCAGCCCCACTTTTTTCCTCCAATTCGACAGCCTTGAAATCAGTAAGTAAATACACATACTTCATCTGTTTTGTCAAATTTATTTACTGGAGTATTAGGGATCCCCTATAGTAACTCAGTTGTTCTTGTTTTGTCAAATTTATAATAATTGCTTTGAATTATTTCAATTTTGAAGCAGCAAAGGCAAATGAGAGTTTGCCCCAACCACATCTCGTTCCCCATAGTCGTTCCCTATAATTGCTTTGATTTTGTTTTAAGGAGAATTGTTATTGTTTTTTCATTTCAGCTTTGAGTCTATCAAATGTGAAAAGCTTCTATCTGAATTGCTACTTATGATGTTGGGATTTTTGGCTTGTTTTGTTACAAAGTGCGACTTGCTATTCAAGTTGTGATTGATAAAGAATTTCACATAGGCTGATTGTAGGAGGAAAAGTTTATCTGTGTATATCTTTGGTTATCGAGAAGTTAAGGGAAAATGATATTTCAGTCAGTCCTTTTGTAAAACTGGGTTGGATTTAATGTTTTCTTGTATTTGTGCTTCTTGGCATTGGTTAAATTGAAAATCATCAATACCCTTTAAGTTGAATAGGAAGGAGATCGCTATCTCTTAAGTAAGATCTTAAATTTTAGTCTTGTAGATAGATAAAATAATATTGAGAGAGTTTCATCTCTTGTTTAGGAATCTAATCCAACTCGATTCTAAATTTAGTTAAAATCTAATATAATTGTTCAAGGTTACTTTAGGATACGTGTTTTGTAGTTATTTTGTTTTTCATTAGTAACTGAAGTTAAAAGGTGTTTCATTAGTAACCTCAAGTCAAAATTGTGACAATTCTTTGTCGGAGGCACTTGATTTGTTAGTCATTGAGTATTAATTATTTTTCTCTCAAATGGAAACGTATAGGATTAATCAGTTGGAGTTTAACTGTTTTGTTCTTATGAGTTCATATATATATACTGATCTCTATTTTTCTGGTTTCATGCGATGTTGATGACTTTTTAGAATGTACTTCTTGTTGTCCTGCTTTTGGTTCTGAAATTTTCTTTCACAGATTCTGGATGAAAACTAGAGATTTTAGTTTATTAAGTTCCAGGTTATGTGTATCTTTTCATAAATTGCCTGCTTTAGCACTGCCTTGCAAGTCCTTTACCCTTTCCTGTATGGAACTATCAAGTTAAAGTACAAGATGATCAAAAAAGGAAGCTTTTGGTGTTAATGTGTCGCTATGATTTTGAAAGTGTTGGTAATTTTTTGTGTTCCTTTTTCAGTTTGTGCCATCACTAACTAATCTGTTTTGCAGAAGGGGGATCAATTATCTATTGGTGAAGTAGAAATCAAGCTGAATCATACTGAGGCACCACCACGGTATTCTAAAGTATCTTTGGTACATCAAAACTTCAATCACTATAGGTGTAAAGTTAGTTGCTGAAAGTCTTGCGGTAAGATCAAACGATCTGCAAGTATATATTTGATTTCGTGTTCTTATTGCCATTCTTGATAAGATTGTGCTTGCAATGCATAAGCCCTTGCCCCTCATGTTTGTATGAGTTAGTATAAAGAAATATATGTATATAATATGTGAATGTATATTATGTATGCTTTGAAAATTACAAAGTTTTATTAGTTATGGTTGTTTGGTTCTTTGTGATGTATTTCTAATATTCTTAACCACTTCTAGCATTGGTAGTTTTGAATGGCAGGTCATAATAGTTGGATAATATTACTGCCTTCCCGTTTATTTTGTTTTGTCAGTATATGTTAATCGAGATTGGTTTTATTTGAATGCATAATTTTATATGCTTGATTCCTTTTCTTTCCTTTTCATTCCAGCAAAAAGCATTGGAGGAGTGTAGGAGTGTAGGAGTGTCAACCAATTGTAGATCCTCCTTTTTTGCAAAGGTCGGTTTGGCTAAATTGATTCGCACTTTGATTATGTTCCATAAAAATGTAGCGTAGTGTCTATTATTCTTCTTGAGATGGGAACATTTTATTGCTCCTTTTTAGCAAATGATCACTGGATAGCAGGAAATCTACTGATGCAGTTTGTTGACATAATTATTTATTTAAATGGGTTGATTTGCAAGTTGATACTTAATTCACTTGATTTTCTAAAATTTTTATATTATGTTTTCAAAGTGTTGATTCACGAGTGAAGTTAAGACTGCTATTCTTTTAAAGGGACAATAATGCTCTAAGGCTTCCTTATTCATACATGTCCAAATAAACACTTTTTTTTTTGAAGATTATATAATAATGGTGAAATTTTATCGACACGACTATCATATCAATTTAATTGTCAATATTTTTGTTAAATTTAATGCAATAAAGCATTTTTAAAATTTTATTTATATCAAAATATGTTGAAATAATATTTAAATAAGCATTAATATTTTATTTAATTATAAAAATAAATTTTAAATTATTTTATTTTACTAAATTGAAATGATATTTTATTTTAATTATTCCTTTTAAATTTGAAATTTTTATGAATAAATTAGATTACCCAAACTTTTTTTAAAAATTATTACTTATACTTAATTCATTGATATATTCTACATAAAATATTGTTGATTTATAATTATTTATCTTTAAAATTAATAAACTTATTAATATATTATGTGACATTTATGAAGTATGCAAATTTGACTAGTAATTTTATTTAATAGAATTTTTAATATCTAAACAACTTTTAGTGTTTAAGTGGTTTATTAGTAATTAGAAATTACTAATTTTGTATATTAATAATGTTTTCTTTTAATATTTGATATTTTCAATGTTTTCTAAAATGGTAATAATATTTTGTTATCAGTATAATAATATTGATCATTATTTAAGTATGTTTTATTATAAAAAATAAATTATTTTTTAAAATAAGTAATTTAAAAACTTTTTAAATTTAATAACATATAAATATTTTGTTAAATCAATATAATAATATAGATCATTATTTTAATATGTTTTAATATAGAAAATAATTATTTTTTAAAAGAAGTAAGTTAAAAACTTTTTAAATTTAACATCACAGCAAATTCCAATTATAAAAAACCATATAATAACATTTTCTAGCCTCAACTGATTCTCGATTTGAAATTTTAATTTAACTTACATAATTCATAATACATAACTTACATATAATTATTTAACTTACATAATACATAACTTACATAGCTTTCATCAAATTATTTAACTTACATAATACATAACTTACATAATACTTGTATAGAAAAAAAAAGATTCAAAGTATATAGGCTGGAAACCTAGGTGTAATAATGCCACGTATGATGAATCTTAAAGAATACATAACTTACTTAATTTTAAGGTCAAATTTCATAACTTACATAATTTTAAGGTCAAACTTCATAACTTACATAATTTTAAGATCAAACTTCATAACTTACATAATTTACATAACTTACATAGTATTCAATTATATATATGATCATATCATTACTTACATAAATTATAAATTAACAATTTAGCCATGTAATTTATTGTCAACTTTAGACTTCAACAACTACGAAATGGATAGGAGTTGGATGAAATTGTCAAGGGTAAGCAACAGCTATCAAAATGGAGTAGAAACTTTTCTGAATTTTGCATTTCAAAATGCAAGCCAAGAGAATATGATTATTTACTCGTGTAAGAAGTGTGGCAATATCAATTGGCATTATCGTGAAGTTGTCTATGAACATCTTGTTGTTGATGGCTTTGTCCGGGGGTACAAAAAATGATTTTTTCATGGAGAGTGTACATCTAGTGGAGCATCTTCATCGAACCTGGGTTATCCTCATAGTGCTTACAATCAGAATGTTAGAGATGATAACATGGAAGGCATGTTGCGGGATGCTTTTAATATGTGCAGTGATGGTTTCGGGTCATTTCCACCTGAATTGGGTGCAATCGATGATTACAATTTTGGTGGAAATACTTTCACTGAAGGGGGAAGAAGTGTACCTGATGAACAGCCAAATGAAGAAGCGGCGAGGTTCTACACGTTACTTAGTGAAATGAATGAAGAACTGTATGAGGGATCAAAATTTTCCAAACTGTCTTTTTGTATTCGTCTTTTTCACTTGAAATGTTTGGGAGGATGGACCGAAAACTCGTTGACAATGCTGTTAGAGTTTCTGCAAGAAATGTTCCCGTTTGCGAAAATTCCTTAATCTTCCAAAGAAATGAAAAAACTGATAAAGGATTTGGGCCTTGGCTACAACAAAATTCATAGTTGCCCAAATGACTGCATGTTGTATTGGGGCGACCGGATAAACCAACAGTGCTGTCATGTATGCGGTTAATCCCGTTGGATTAATAGAAATACAGAGGATGGTAACGAGGAAGATCACGATACACAGTCAAAGAAGCAGCCAGTTAAGATTTTGCGGCATTTTCCACTAATACCAAGGCTTCAACGGCTTTTCATGTCGTCGAAGACAGCCGAGTCAATGACGTGGCACCTTGATGGACGAACCGATGATGGATTGTTAAGGCACCCTACAGATTCTTTAGCTTGGAAATCTTTTGACTCCAAATTTCCAAGCTTTGCAAGCGATCCTCGGAGTGTGAGGCTTGGGCTAGCATCCGATGGATTTAACCCTTACAGACTCATGAGCACAGCGTATAGTACTTAGCCTGTGGTGCTTGTTCCCTACAATTTGCCTCTATGGGTTTGCATGAAACAATCATCCTTTATCTTGTCTATGATTACTCCTGGAGAGAAAGGGCCTGGGAATGATATTGACGTCTATTTACAGCCACTTGTTCAAAAGTTAAAACAACTATGGGCTAGTGTTGAGACATACGATGCAATGAGAAAAGAGAACTTTAATTTATGTGCAGCTTTGATGTGGACTATTAATGACTTCCCGGCCTATGCTAATTTATCTGGTTGGAGTACTAGGGGACGTTATGCTTGTTCGTGTTGTGTTGCGCAGACATGTTCACAATGGTTATATAATGGGAAGAAGTTCTCTTACATGGGGCATCGTCGGTGGTTACCGAAAAATCATAGATTTAGATTTTAGAGTGTTCAGTTTGACGGTACTGAAGAGTTCAGAGAAGCTCCTTCGCAGACCGGTGGATCTGAAATAGTGTTAATGTCGAAAGATATGAATTTCATTTATGGGAAGATGAATCAACCGACCAACCTGCAAAGAAATAGAAGATCTAGGGATGAATCTGATGAAGAGGACGATCCTAATGAGGCAGACTTGTGGAAAAAAAAAAGTATTTTTTTTTTAGTTGCCTTATTGGGAGCATCAGATTTTACGCCATAATCTTGATGTCATGCACATTGAGAAAAATGTCTGCGAGAACATCATTGGGACTATTTTGAATGTCGATGGAAAATCGAAAGACAATCTTCAGAGTCGACTTGATTTAGTTCACATGGGAATTCGGCGTGAGCTTCATCCCCAAGCACTTCCGAATATGAAATATCGATTGCCGCCTGCTATTTTTTTAATGTCGAAGATGGAGAAAGAAGTGTTCTGTATGGTGTTGAAGGATATAAAGGTCCCGGATGCGTATGTATCAAATATATCTCGATGTGTGAGTCTTAAGGATCGAAGACTATATGGCTTAAAATCGTATGACTATCACATCTTGATGCAAGACTTACTGCCAGTTGCTATGCGGTGTTGTATGTCGAAAAAGGTGACGTCTTATGTAATTGAACTGTCAAATATAATGAAAGGCATTTGTGGTAAAGTTTTGAATGTTCAAGAATTTGAGACACTACAAGATCAAGCCGCATTGACTTTATGCAATCTGGAGAAGATCTTCCGGCCTTCTTTCTTCACTATTATGGTGCACATGTTAATTCATCTCCCGCGTGAAACAATACTTAGCGGACCCGTTTTCTATCGATGGATGTATCCCATTGAAAGGTCTTACTTTATTTGCAAATTATTCCTTCATTCACCTCAATGCCTTTAGTTGCAACTTTTGATAATGTTGTATATCGTATTTAGGTTCCTATCCAGATTGAAGTCTTACTGCCGCAATAAGCGTTATCCGGAAGGATCAATTGCTGAGGGCTACTTGGCAGAGGAATGTATGACTTTACGTTCGAGGTATTTGGAAGATGTTGAAACAAGAATGAGCAGACCAAGTAGAAATCTTTGGGCTCATGAGATCATAACTTGGCCGAAACTTATTTATTTCAAAGTTTTGGAGAACCAATCGGCAAAGTCAAAATCGCAGAATTAGACTATAGATCGTGGGTCCAAGCACATCGATACGTTCTTTTTCATCACGATTCAATGGAACCATTTTGGAAGTAAGTTCTAGAATTTGATAAATACTCGTCAATTATAATTTGTTTTGTCTTCTAACAAAGTAAACCTTTTTTAAACGTAGTGAGTACAAACAAATATTGAGAGCTCGTTCATGATCCCGAAGATTAAATCGGCGAGAAATTAATAAGTTGTTCACAGAATCATTCCATGAATGGTTAAGCCAAATGGTATGCAATTTAAGTTTTTGTTGACAAGTAATAATGTTTTCTCATAACATTTATAATTACTCGATTTACTTTCGATTCAATAGGTTTGGAGTCGGAATGAAGTTAATGACGAAGTTAAATGGCTTTCACAAGGTCCAAACAGAATAGTGAAAAGATATAGTGCCTTCCTCATCAGCGGATACCGATTTCATACAAGGTATCACAAGAGATTGAGAAGAACCCAAAATTATGGAATCATTGTTAATTCTTCAATTACAAGTTATGCTAGTGCTAGGGATGATAATCACGCCGAGGAATACGAGTATTACGGACTTATTACTGACATCATTGAGTTGGATTATTACGGAAAATGCAAAGTTGTCTTATTTCGAGGTGATTGGGCTGATGTGAATACGACTCGCGGAATTAAAAACGATCAATATAGCTTTACGATGGTAAATTTCTCTCGATTGATTCACACCGGAGAACAACTGATAGATGAGCCGTATGTGTTTTCTTCTCAAGTTAAACAAGTTTTTTACTCAGAAGATCCAATTGATGAGGGTTGGTACGTTGTACTTCAAAACACCCCTAGAGACTTCTTCGACATTGGCAGTGGAAGTAGAGATGACATAGTCGAAAAATCAGAAACATTGCCTTTTCCAGAACAAAACTTAAATGAAAATATCCCTAGTACTAGTCAACAATTTCAATGGGTTCGTCAGGATGTGGACGAAGATATTTACGAAATATGATTTAGTAAGATTTTACGATTTATTATTTATATGTTGGGCATGTTATATAATTTAACTATTTTAAATGTACTATTATTATTGTTATTTGTTACTAAAATGTTGAACTATTTCATGTGTATTGCAGGAAAAATGCCTAGAAGACGATTACGAGATTTAAACATTGTCCACACTACAAATTTAGAATGAGCAAATAGTGAACAACAAACAGTTGTTGGATCTTCTAGTCTACCGGACATAGATGACGAGCCTGGAGAATTTGAAAGTAATGTTAAGTTTATTTTACATACATGTTGAATTTTATTATTGATTCATTTTTCAATTTTAATATAATAATATATCATTTTTTTATTTGAAGGTGGTGGGGACGCTAAGAGAGGTCGGGGACGTACATTACTTAAAGATTTATACGACTTAGAGCCTACCGATCGTGTTAAAGTAAGGAGAAACAATCATGGCCAGCCTATTGGATCTGAAGCTCGACTGTTAGTAGGCTATTAGGGCATTATAGCACGAAATGCCAATATGTTGCCCATTAACTACGAATCATGGCATCACATGCCTGATGCCAACAAAAATCAGGCTCTCGATAATATTAAGGTAACAAAACGTGAATGTAATTTATAATACTTTAATTTAACTTTCATTTATATTAACTTTTTAAACTCTTCAGGGTAGATTTACTTTAGAGGTATCCGATGACTATGTTAAGAAGACATTGGGTAAAAAATGGAGAGATAATAAAAGCACGCTAAAAAATAATATTTTAAGAAAGACATAAGCCTTGACGAAAAATTGCGAAATGTCCCGTCGGGAATGTTGAGGTACCAATGGGAAGATCAAGTTAGATTCTGGAATTTAAAGAAAGGAGAGGTATTACGTACTTGTAAAGTCTTATAAAATTTTCGGTTTATCGTATTTACTATATACATAATTCAAATTCCATTATTTAGGACCGTGAGCGAGTTGGAACAAGCAGCAGACAGAAACAAAAATTTACGCACATGGCAAGTTCCAGAAGTTTTGCTTGTGTAGCTGAGGCCGAGGTATTATAATTTATTATTTCTTTCAAATATTAATGACTTTATACTATTAAATTATATTTTTACGCTATAATGTAGGAAGCTTAAATGCAGTCAAAAAGTTGGACGCCATCGACTTTTTGACATTACGCATAGGAAGAAGGACGGATCTCCGATGACATCCGAAGCTGCAGAAATTTTGGTATATTTACTTAATAATTGATTTATTATAAATATTTATAATGTTTAATTATAGTACTTTAATTCATCGTTTGTAGTTTTTGTAACATCCTAAAAATGGGGCTATTTGTGATTAAATTATTTTTGTTATGTGGTTGAAATTTCTTTGTGTTATTAATTATGGTGTAGTAAGGCTTAATTATGGATTTTTAGTAGGTTTGAGTAGGGGGAAAAATATTATCTTCAAGCTTTTAAGGTGAGGAGCCTTAGCAGGTAGGGGTTACAAGAATAAATAAGGGATTTGTTGTCATAAAATGAGCCTAGAATAAGTGGCAAAGGGAGGGCCACTTGGGAGCTACATGTGACGCCACTTTGAGCAAGGGAGAGCCTTGGTTCGAGTCACGGAATTCTCCTTTTTAGCACCTTGTTTGGACGGCAATAAGAGAGAGAAAAAAAAATGCTCAAATTTGTTTTAATATTAAAGGATAATATGAGCATTTTAAATTGGATTTTTAATTGCTTAATTCTAAGGATAATAGAGATAAATAGTGAGGATATTACTAAGTTTTAAAAAAAATAGATTATTAATTAGATTTTTATTTAGATAATAAGATAGTAGGATATATTAAGGATAATATTAGCTTTTATCATTGGATATTAATAAGGATGTATTTTAGTTTTTTTTAAATGAATTATCATGGGATTAATTGATGGGATAATCAAGGATTTTATTTGTTTAATTCTAGGGATAATTAGGATAATATTAGTTTTATTTAGATAAACAAGATAGTAGAAGATAAAAGGGGATATTAAGGGATTATTAATGGATTATTGGGGATTAATTCAAATTATTTTGAATTAATTAAGAAGGGGTGGACGGTAAGGGTACTAAGTGCCTATAAAAGCATTAGTTGACCCCTTTTTTTTTTTCTTTTCCTCATTTTGCTAAGTGACCGAATTCCCTAACCTCTTTTGTTCTTCTTGTATTTTCTCCATTCTCTCAAACCCCTTCAAGCCAGAAACTCTTAGCACCTTTCTTTCCCCATTAATTTCTCTCTGGCCAAGAATACACCGGTTGAAGTGTCGAATTCTTTTCTTTCTCTTTTGTCAAGCCTTAGCCGAACTCAAGCAAGGGCAATCTCCTCGATTTCTTCTTCAAAGGATCCTAAGGGTACTCTGGATTCAGTAAAGCAATTGACTCAAGCCGCTAATCCATAGTGTTCGGATTTTTGGAAGCAGATTCAGGAGTTTAGTGTTGTGATTAGTACCCAAAGGTGTGAAGGTAAGAATTCGGGTTCACAAGGAACCCTTCTCAAATTATTTGGTTTGGCCGAATGGCCCATATCACTAACCCTTGAGTTGGGCCGATTATAGGAACAAGGAGGTTGTGAGTGGTCGATTGGTTTTGTCAGGAGCTAGGACTATCATCGACATCAGGTGTGTACATACACACTTATAGCAGTTAATATGTGTGATAAATGTATGTTGTATGTAAACCTACTTGATGTAGATACGGATTTAGTACCTCAAATGGTACAAGCGAGGACCTCGGTAAGTCTCTATTTATATGAAATTATTATGATGCTTTTGGGAAGCATGTCGTGTTAATACATATAATAAATCGCTTATGATTGTTGATTGTGTGGGTTGATTGAGTGGAGGGGGCAGTATATTCGTGCCGACGGGCACCAGTGTTTTGGTAATACACTGTGACTACGGTCACCAGAGGTTTGGTACCTCCAGAGGTTTGGTACTTCAAAGCGACTTGTCCCTGTGGTTAACACCACCGTGGGTTGGCCCCACTTGAGATATGGGATCGTCGCCGGTGATTTGGTATCACACGATGGGTTGGCCCCATCACCCGATTTGTGTCTACGGACACCAGTGTTTTGGTAACACATCGGGACTATATGTCACCAGTGGTTTGGCACCACCAGTGGTTTGGTACCACAACGGGGTAGACAGTGGCGTATGGTCAGCTAGGATTGGGACCCATAATATTTTGCATATTAATTGTTATATGTTGTGTATGAAATGTTAAAATCGGGGAAGGGTTACATCGAGTCGTGGTGACTCACCTTCTCCTTTACATTTTTCAGGTGACACATAGATCGCGGATGTGGGTAGGGTGGACTCGAGGTGGCCATGCATTGGGTCTAGTTTAAATGAACTTGGATTTTAAGTTATAATATTTTATTTAGGTTTATATTTTATTTGGATTGTAATAAGGCCTCCTAGAATATTTTCTTATTGTTATATGCTCGAATACTTGATTTAAATTTGTTCCTACTATTAATTAACAATCGTATGTTTTCCAAGTTAGAACGAAATTTTTTTTTGTTGAGCCATCGGGCACACTTGTAATTTTATAATAATTTGAGTTAATTAATATTTCCAAAATTTTGTTTTATACACCTCAAAGGTTTCAACCAAAAATAATTATCTTTTACTAAAACATCAAATTTCTTCCAAGTTTTCTAAATATTTTCTAAGTAGCAAACAGTTATTCGGCCATGCGTTTGGTAGGGTTTTGAGTTATTACAAATTGGTATCGAGCCCAGTTCAAAGCTCATTTGTGGGGCCCAAAGCCCAAAAATGTTTTGGTAGGCCTTATGGAATGATTTTTGGTTTTGAACAAACATGGCCCGAGTCTCCTGCAGACCGATCCGCCTGTAAGTACATCCGAACTTCTTTGTGGATTATATCCTGTAGAAGGGTAGGAAGCATGGGCGTAGATAGACTTATAGGAACTTGAACCCTAGGATTAGATTACTCAAACACACAAACAGAACATAAGACTTAAGGAACTAAACCAACCTATGACTTAGTCGGTGAGCTAGGGTGTGGTAACCCGCATGACGCATGTCTAGGAGTGGATCCGGAAGAGCACGGTATTTAAGCGATCCAGTGTGACTCACCTCCTCTTCGCAGTATCCTACAGTGCGTAGCTTCTGGTTCACCCTAACTCGAGGGCTCGGTGGTGTGGCAACCTGCGTGCGCATGTCTAGAAAGGTTCGGTGAGAGCTTGGTATTTAAGCGATCCGCGTGACTCACCTCCTCTTCACTCGAATCTGCACGGTGCGTAGCTTTGGTTCACTACGACCATGAGGGCTCGGTCATAAAGCTAAACACTATGATTAAAACCCGAAAGGGAATTAGCCAAGTTTTGAAAAGAAATGAAACAACAACAACCTAATGTTTTCAAAACTTTTGCAATAACTCTTTCAAATTGAGAACATCATTTTTACAACATTTTCCTCAAAACCTTGATTTGTGGAAAATTACAAAAATGCCTTAGTGGTAAAATTACTAAAGTGCACGACCCATAAAATATCAGTTCAATGGTTTTGCTCAAAAATTTCAACTATTTTACAAATATTCAACAACTCACTTTGAAAATCGTCAATAAAATATTTTGGTTTTGGAAAATTACAAAACGCCTCAAGTTGCAAAATTACCGAAATGACCACAGTGTTGGAAATCTTTACAAACATCACTATTTGAAAAGGAACATTTTCAGAAAAGAAATCCACGAGTTTTGCAAGCTGTTAAAAATATCCACGACTCATTAAAATTTGAAATTGCCCCGAATGACAAAATTACCAAAATACCCCTGGTTTCAAAACGATGCCATATCTCTAAATTTTACAAATTTTTCAGAAAAACCCTCCAAAGATTGGGAATTTCAAAGTGATATGTTTTATTAAAATTTTACAACTTCTTCTATTACGAAAATACCCCCTGTAGGAAAATGACGAAAATACCCCCGGGCTAGAAATGGGCGAAATGTCCGAGGAGCGAATAGGTATGGAAAGTGTTAGGAATGGATGCATGTACTCCTTTGTGTGAACTAGGATAGAAGATTGAAAACTTGTTTGCTCGAAAGAATCCACTAATTAAACTTTCCGCATAAAACTTCTTTGCGATTAATAAAGTGGAACAAATGCTAACGCATAAAAATTTTCTTAATCGATTAAGCATGCGGTAGATAGAATGAGTTCTAGAGGACGTGGACGCCGTGGGACGCGGTAGGGGTAGGATGACGGTGTGCGACCCGTCAGTCAGTCAAGGTTCAGAAAGCGAGAAACCACCACCACCACCTCCTACTTTTAGAAAGTGAGAGCGAGGATCGGGCCGGTGGTGAGGTCGTATCGCAAGTCGTTTTGGCGAGTTTTGGAGATGGTGGTGGGGTGGCGGAAACTTGGGAGCTCGGAAATCGTTTCTCGAGCGACTCCGATCTAACTGAGTGAGGTATTTCGGGCGTGTCGGGAGTGGCACCAGTGTAGCGAGAATCTTGGCTAGAGTCAACCGAAAGGAGCATGGATGATCTTGACTGACGGAGGAAGAAAAAGCGAAAGGGGGCCGTATCGCTTCTAAAGGATGAAGCGATCGGTGGTGGCTTACGGTTCGAGGCAGGGCTCACAGCAGATGATCGACTTGGGAGGATTTCAAAACCACCTATCGGAAGAAGTATGTGGGTACCACTACTGCGACGTGAGAAAGGCTTTTACGGGTTTAGTGCAAGGAACTAAGTCGATGAGCGGAATATGAGGCGAGTTTTTAAGGTTGAGTAGGTATGCGGAGAGGCATCGTGGCCATCGAACATGAGCGCCGTGTCCGCTTTGAGGACGGGCTTAGAGATGATTTGAGGCTGCCGATCGCTCCAGCAGAGGTTCGTGAGTTTTCGTCTCTAGTGGAAAAGGCTAAGGTAGCCAGAAGGGATCAAGGAGACCGTAAACGTGAAGTATGATAGGAACAACCGAAGAGAGGCTTTGGATCGCTTGGATCGGGCGATAATGTGGAGAAGAAGGCTAGATTTGGGAATCGAGAAAGAACCACAAAGCTCGCTTTCGGTGGCCACCTCGGTGTGTTAGATGCGGAAATCCCATTCGGAGAATGTTTGGCGGGAAGTAGAGGGTGTTTTGAGTGTGGATCGTTGGATCACCGTGTAAGGGATTGTCGCGAAGTTGGCAAGGACTCAGGCCGAGGATCAAGGGCGTGGTCAATTTAGGAAGGATGGCAGCAAGTACGGAGAGGTCGTGGTGCGGCTAGAAGTAATGATAATGGTAACGGACGTGCCGAGGAAGTCTTTGAAGGTGCAGAGGCGAGGCAACCAAGGTTGGTTTATGCGGTTGGCGTCGCGAGGAGGAAGATGTGCGGACATGACAACGGGAAGTTTCTTATTTTGGAATACCCTCAATTGTCTTGGTTATGGTTACGTTAGTTCCTTCCTATGATTGCTAGTAAAGTATATGGAACTTGGATTATGAGCGTAGGGAATGTTTCGGGAAGTATGATAGTTCTTTAAGGTCGAGTCTTGTGATAGTGGCGTAGGTTGTGAGTTAAGATATACGATTGGACGATAGTAAGTAATTTCGAGGACGAAATTATTTTAAAGAGGTAGAATTGTAACATCCTAAAAATGGGGCTATTTGTGATTAAATTATTTTTGTTATATGGTTGAGTCTTTGTGTTATTAATTATGGTGTAGTAAGGCTTAATTATGGATTTTTAGTAGGTTTGACTAGGGGAAAAATATTATCTTCAAGCTTTTAAGGTGAGGAGTCTTAGCAGTAGGGGTTACAAGAATAAATAAGGGATTTGTTGTCATAAAATGAGCCTAGAATAAGTGGCAAAGGGAGGGCCACTTGGGAGCTACATGTGACGCCACTTTGAGCAAGGAGAGCCTTGGTTCGAGTCACGGAATTCTCCTTTTTAGCACCTTGTTTGGACGGCAATAGAGAGAGAAAAAAATGCTCAAATTTGTTTTAATATTAAAAGATAATATGAGCATTTTAAATTGGATTTTAATTGCTTAATTCTAAGGATAATAGAGATAAATAGTGAGGATATTACTAAGTTTTAAAAAAATAGATTATTAATTAGATTTTTATTTAGATAATAAGATAGTAGGATATATTAAGGATAATATTAGCTTTTATCATTGGATATTAATAAGGATGTATTTTATTTTTTTAAATGAATTATCATGGGATTAATTGATGGGATAATCAAGGATTTTATTTGTTTAATTCTAGGGATAATTAGGATAATATTAGTTTTATTTAGATAAACAAGATAATAGAAGATAAAAGGGGATATTAAGGGATTATTAATGGATTATTGGGGATTAATTCAAATTATTTTGAATTAATTAAGAAGGGTGGATGGCAAGGGTACTAAGTGCCTATAAAAGCATTAGTTGACCCTTTGTTTTTTTCTTTTCCTCATTTTGCTAAGTGACCGAATTCCCTAACCTCTCCTTTGTTCTTCTTGTATTTTCTCCATTCTCTCAAACCCTTCAAGCCAGAAACTCTTAGCACCTTTCTTTCCCCATTAATTTCCTCTTTGGCCGAATACACCGGTTGAAGTGCCGAATTCTTTTCTTTCTCTTTTGTCAAGCCTTAGCCGAACTCAAGCAAGGGCAATCTCCTTTGATTTCTTCTTCAAGCGATCCTAAGGGTACTCTGGATTCGTAAAGCAATTGACTCAAGCCGCTAATCCATAGTGTTCGGATTTTTGGAAGGCATTCGGGAGTTTAGTGTTGTGATTAGTACCCAAAGGTGTGAAGGTAAGAATTCGGGTTCACAAGGAACCCTTCTCAAATTATTTGGTTTGGCCGAATGGCCCATATCACTAACCCTTGAGTTGGGCCGATTATAGGAACAAGGAGGTTGTGAGTGGTCGATTGGTTTTGTCAGGAGCTAGGACTATCATCGACATCAGGTGTGTACATACACACTTATATAGATTAATATGTGTGATAAATGTATGTTGTATGTAAAACCGCTTGATGTAGATACTGATTTAGTACCTCAAATGGTACAAGCGAGGACCTCGGTAAGTCTCTATTTATATGAAATTATTATGATGCTTTTGGGAAGCATGTCGTGTTAATACATATAATAAATCTGCTTATGATTGTTGATTGTGTGGGTTGATTGAGTGGAGGGGTATATTCGCGTCGACGGGCACCGATGTTTTGGTAACACCTGCTGTGACTACGGTCACCAGAGGTTTGGTACCTCAGAGGTTTGGTACCTCAAAGCGACTTGTCCCCGTGGTTAACACCAGTGGGTTGGCCCCACTTGAGATATGGGATCGTGCGCGGTGATTTGGTATCACACGATGGGTTGGCCCCATCACCCGATTTGTGTCTACGGACACCGGTGTTTTAGTAACACATCGGGACTATATGTCACCAGATGGTTTGGCACCACCAAAGTGGTTTGGTACCACAACGGGGTAGGCAGTGGCGTATGGTAGCTAGGATTGGGACCCATAATATTTTGCATATTAATTGTTATATGTTGTGTATGAAATGTTAAAATCGGGGAAGGGTTACATCTTGAGTCGTGGTGACTCACCTTCTCCTTTACATTTTTCGGTGACACATAGATCGCGGATGTGGGGGAGGTGGACTCGAGGTGGCCATGCGGTGGGTCTAGTTTAAATGAACTTGGAATTTAAGTTATAATATTTTATTTCCGGTTTATATTTTATTTGGATTGTAATAAGGCCTCCTAGAATATTTTCTTATTGTTATATGCTCGAATACTTGATTTAAATTTGTTCCTACTATTAATTAACAATCGTATGTTTTCCAAGTTAGAACGAAATTGTTTTTTTTACTAGCCATCGGGCACACTTGTAATTTTATAATAATTTGAGTTAATTAATATTTCCAAAATTTTGTTTTATACACCTCAAAGGTTTCAACCAAAAATAATTATCTTTTACTAAAACATCAAATTTCTTCCAAGTTTTCTAAATATTTTCTAAGTAGCAAACCAGATTCGGCCATAGCGTTTGGGCCGGGTTTGGGTTGTTACAGTTTTAATTTTATAATTTTAAGTAATGTTGCATTCCTTTTTGTTATATATTTCGTTTCTAACTCTTTCGTTGATTTATTAGGATAAACTAAAGGAGAAGAAGGCGGAGTATGAAACGGTTGCTTCGAGTGATAGTTCTGTTAATCTCGAGGAGATTGATAACAGAATTATTACTGATGTTTTGGGTCCTGAAAGGTACGACTACTTCGATTGATAGTTCTGTTAATCTTGAGTATATTTAGAAAAAAATTATCATTAATGTTTTGGGTCTTAAAAGGTATGGTCGGGTTCGATGTCAAAGATCTGGGGTTACCTCGACCCAATATTTTGGATCCAGCTCCCAGCAATACATGCCTTCCGGGAGTCAATCTCGTGCTGAAGTTCAGAAACTAAAAGACCAGATAGCTCAGATGGAAGCAAGCACAGCTGAACAAATTTCTCAACTTAGAGCAGAGGTAGCAGCGAGGGAGGCAGAGCAAATTTCTCAACTTAGAGCGGAGGCAGCAGCAAGGGAGGCAGAGCAGAACATGAAGTATGAAAAACTCCAGCTACAGCTTTAGACTATGATGAAGATGTTCCAGCAGTCGCAGAGGCCGCCATCTTAGACATTTGTTTTCTTGTTGTAAGATGATTTTTAACATTGTTACATTTAACATTATTGTAAGAATTGTTTGAATTATACTTCAGTTATTAATGTATATCATATATCTTTTATTAAATTTGAAGTATCTTTTAGATTTAATGCTTTTAGTGAGATTTAAATGTTTTATTTGCTGTATTGAGTTGAAATTATATGCAATTGCTGCTGTTTTTGGTTTGTTTTAATGCAGGGAAGGTAGGATATTGGAGAAAATGAGCATTGCAAATCTGTGCAAATTAGCTGCGTTTGTGTTAAAAGCGCCAATAAAAGTCCATACCTTTTGCAGCGTTTTTTCAAGAAGCGCCGATAAAAGTCCATACCTTTTGCGGCATTTTTTCAAGAAGCACCGCTAAAAGTCCGTACCTTTTGCGGCGTTTTTTGAAAAGCGCCACTAAAAGTCCATACCTTTGGCGGCGTTTTTTCTAAAAGCGTCGCTAAAAGTCCATCCTTTTGCGGCGTTTTTTCACAACAAATGCCACTAAATTTTGCGGCGCATTCTTTAGCGGCATTTTTTGTGGCGCTTTCGAAAGCGCCGCAAATACTATTAGTGGCGCTTAAAAACGCCACTAAAAGTCTGTTTTGGTGTAGTGATTCTACCTGTTTCTATTAAAGAAGATAGAATGTTTGTTTTCACCCCCAAAAGGAAAAGAAAACTTTTTCTAGTTTTGTGTTTTGATTCAATTGGTTCGAGCCCACACTCGAAGCAGTTCGTGGTTCGAGAATAGTGGAGAAGATTATTTGGTTGAAAGCTGGAAAATATTAAGGAATCGCTTATCCGAAAATACATGTATAATTTCGATCTAATGTTTATTACTATAAATATCACAAATCGGGTCGATTTTCAAAATTTTAATTTTCTATTATGCAAGAAAATCGTTTTTAAACCGGAGTTTTTCAAACAAGCCTCTCAAAAGTGTGTGTTTACAAGTGTTTTTCTCTCTCAAAGAATTGAAATGAGAATGATAAAAAGATCTAACAATAAACACCTAAGAGACATACATAAGAGAAAATGAAGAAATAAAGAATTTGATATTTTTCTCTTGATTTCTATACTTGGATGTTTATCTCTTATGTCTTGATATGTCTTTGACTTGTATTTAAACCAAGGAATAAGTTTGTGGACGTTTATAACCGTTGGGGATGAATTCTACCCGTTAGGAGCATTTGTTTCGTACATCTAATGCAGTCCACATCAATGTGTCTTGAGACATAAAACCCTTGTCTCGAGACAAGAAGAGCAACTATGACATTACATAGTTGTTGGCAGCTTGCCTCGAGACATGGCTAGTGTGTCTCGAGACATTTGGCCATATATTTCGAGATAATTACTTGAATGTCACAAGACATGGCTCCTCTGAAGCAACCCTTAGCTTTGATGTTTGTTTGTCTCGAGACATGCATATCAAAGTCTCTTAAAAACATTTTGGACACCTCAAAATATTTTTGGTATTAACTCAAAAATATTTAAATAAATTAAAGCACATTTAAAACTTGTTTTTGAGTATATTGCATGTCTTTGAAAATGCTTGATAAAATTTTTAATTATATTTTCACCAAATGATTTAGGAAATATAATACATATAAAATTTGTCTTAAATGTTGTATATTAAAAGCTTGGGAGATCAAAGCTAACAATATTATAATCTACCACAAGTTAGTTACACATTTAGGGTTTAAACTTACATATCATTAATATAAAAATACACATTATAATAACATAATTGTATATAGGGACATATATCATTAGTAATCAACCTTAATTATAAAATGTTAATTGTATATATTATGATCTACCATAATATTAGTTTCACATTTAAGGTTTAGGTTGCATATCATTAAGAAAAGAATACACATTATAATATCATAACTATATAATAAATATTATACATTCATAATTTACTTATATAATAATTAATATATGATATGTAGTTAAACGTGTATGTATACTATTTTTTGTAATATAATATGTATTAAATATAATTATATCCCACATTATAAAATGAATTCATATTATCATATTAAATTTAATTATACAAATATTACTTAATTTTTTTGTTTAAATTAATTTAACTAATTGAGTCTATCAAATAATAAAAGGGATAAACACAAATTTAAGGATTTTGATGATCCCGACTCATTGTTCAATTAGGTTTATGGATATAAAAGAATATGATTCAAAAGAAGCTAAATGAGATTTAAGAGAATAAGATGTTAAAAAAGATATTTTTTTAATAAATATTATATTAAATTTTAGGAACATTATTTCATACATTATATGTGGAGTTTTTTATTTAATATCTTGTTTGCGAAGTTGAAATACGTGTATAAAATAATTTTTATAAATATTTATTATATTTAATATTAAAAATATTTGATTATTTTATTAATTTGTGTAAATTATAATTAACATTTAAAGTAAGTATTGATTATTAAAGAAAAAATTAAAATATAAAAAGTATTGAGTGAAAGCATTTATTTTGTAATAATTCATTCATCCAAATTATCATCATTATTTCCATCGGAGCCTTATCCTTGTTACAATAGTTCCAGTCTTAGTAAGATTAAAAGTTGATATCTTTAACTGTGAAGAGACTTTTCTCTCCTCCTTCTCAAATCCTTCCTTCTCCTACCTTTGTTGCCTTGGCCTTTCCAAGAGCGGCCGCCCGACCTTAGGGTCGGTACCACTCACATTTTCGACCCTTGTAATCGATCATTTTTCCTTTGCTTTTCTTCTTAACAAAATAACTAAGAAGTTTTCCTTTCTTTTGTGTCGGTTTTCCTTTGCCGGCGTAAGGCAACAGCTTGCTTCCCTAGAGGTTTTTTTCTTTTCTCTTGCCGCTGGACCGATTCCAGTTATTTCGGTTTTTGTTTTGAATGCCCCGACAAGGTCATTACTCAAGGTGGCGCGCCGTCGCCGTTTGGCCTCAAAGGCTGGCACATGGAGATGCCAATAAAGTTGCACCGAACCGAACCTTCGCTAGTCGGTTGTTGATGCCTTCTTGAAGGCATTGAATCTACAACCATCACGACAGATGACCGTGTCTTAGACTTTGGCTCCTCTTCGGTGGTGGATTTTCTAGCCGTTTGTTCGCCAATCCTCTCATCCCTCTTCCTTTTCCGTAGCAAGGGATAGCAGCTAGAAGTTTGGTTTGGGTTGGGCGTGGCTAGCCCATGTTCTTATTGTAAGGCTTTTGGACCTTTATATGTGTAGGAGAATAAATGATCATCACTTGTTTACGTGGAATCTACAAGAAATGCAAATTTAAAGTTGGGTTATGTCATTTCATTGTTGGAATGATTTGATTATTAAACCACACATAACTAACTCAAAATTTATGTACTTGAGGGGTGGTATTTGAAGATAAAACATATCTTTGGATTAATTATATAGCCTCACGTGTTAGTTTCAAATTATTGTAGATGAAAATAACCACATCATATTGCTATAATAATTATTGTCTCTATTTAATTTAAATTAAGAGATAGATAATAGAAATTTATTATATTAAATACATCATGTGATAATATTAAATGATTTTTTATCATCAATTTATTTAATTAATAGGAGATAAATAATAAATAAAACAGTTTAATTCTTACAAAACACTCAAATGAAAAAGTTAAATTTTACAAGTACTCTGTCTTATTTAATCGATTAACACAAGTTCAAGAAGTCTTGAAATTCTTTGTGGAAACTGAAGAATTTCTAACAAATGCCATACTCATTTTGAAGAAAAATCACATTTAGCTTCAATTTAATCGAGAGGAAATCCAAAATTGTTTCTAAAAAAAGTTGTTTTTCGATTCAATTCAATTGATGAAAGGAGGTTCAAACTTGTTTTTTAGATCAAGTTTCAACAACTCTTAAAAGAGGCATAGTTGGTTCAAGATTAAGTCTTAAAGATCTTTGAATCCAACTAAATCAAATTCACAAACAAGTATCTCGTCGAATCCAGTTTTAAGATCAAGTCTCGACAACTCTTAAAACAAATTACTTCTTTCCAAAATTAAATCTAAACAACCCTTAAATCAAAGTCCAATTGGAGAAAACAATAAAATGAGTTTTTCTTTATAAAGAATTTATCCACGAATTGTAACTCTCCTCAAAATTTATAAATGAAAATTTGACTTGCAAATTCCAAGTCAATACACAATTTGAAATTTGTGTGTGTTTATTTTTAAAACTCATATCAATTATTAAAATTATTAAAGATGATAATTATTTGAACTAACTAATGACATTATTCCTTTATTTTAAAATACTGATAATATTGCAATTTTGAACTCTCTACTATGCTTACATTTGAGTTTTAGTTTTTATATTTTAATTCGACATAATTTGGTCATCTACTTTTGCAATGAAATTAGTTAGTCCAAATAATTAATATCTTTAACTATTTTGATTAAAATGATGACGTAAAATTTAAACATAGTATATGGGCCATAACCATAATTTAATCTAAAACAATATGTGCCTAACACAATCTTTAGTCATATGATTAATAACAAATTTTGATTTTTTTTAAAACATTGTTTTTATTTTAATTTAATTGGTACAACTGATTATATATTTACTCGAAGTGAAGGGAGGAACGGTGTTACAAACTAAACTTGAATTTTAAAATTTAAAAATTAGATGAACGAGTTCTTGAAAAATATATGAAGGCTAAATTCTAATTATATAAAAACTACAAGCATATTATATCATTTAAATCTTTACATTATAATTTAATCTAAAAAAATTAATCCAACATGAATAATGGGTGAAATGTTACTAGTTTATATAATTTGGATTTTTTGGAGATAAATTTTAAAATTATATATGAACTTTAATTTAATATGTATTTTTACACATGAACTTAGATTTCGAATAATTTTATATATAAAATTTTGCTGTGATTCAATTTTTATAAATTATTAACATAATTATTAATGTAGCATCATTTTATATTCATATATTACAAATACAAATTATATATATTTATCTAATATAAAAGTAAATTGATATTTTTATTTCTTTAAATGTATATGATTGAATTAAAATTAAAGTTTTATATATATATTTAAACTACAGTCAAAATTTTATTTATATAATTTCACTAAATCAATTTATATGTATTAAATTAAAATTTATGCGTAATTATGAGATTTATTTGTTTTAAGGATATATTTTGGGTGTTTAAATTCTATTGTATTAGGTTGAGTTGGGGAGTAATTATTATTCCAAGGAAAATGGTTGATAAGACATGAGCATGTCATCCCCATCGTTTCATTGTCTCAGCCTTGATTTGATTGGTTTCTTCTGGTCAAAAAGCAACTGTTCGTTCTTTCCGCTTTTTGGTTATTTTGTTTAGGCTTAATTCTATTATTTAGAATGAGTTTAGATAACTGGTGTATTTATTTACGATTAATATAAAAATAGTCATAATGATGAGATTAAATATTATAATTATATTATATGAAAAGATAAAAAGTAAAAATATAATTTTAATCTTCAAATATATTCATTCTCCACTTTAATATTTAATTTTTTTAATATACAAAGTATTGATTTTTTCTATTTTTATCTATTTTACAATGAAAGTTAAAAAAAGTTGTTAAATAATTTTAGCCAATAAAAATATACCACGTGGTATATTTGCTAATAAAAAAATCATGCGACAGTTAAGATTATTTAAAATAAAATATTAAATTTAAATTAGAATTTTTTTATAATTTTAAATATTTAAATTTTAAAAAACACTTTAGTTGATTTTAATTGAGCATTCACTATTGACCGGCCTTGATTAAAAATGTAAATAAAAATATCATATATAAAATATATAATTTTTAAAAAAAAGTTTAAAAATATATTTTTATATAATTCTAAATATATAACTATAATTTTTAAAAATTCTAAATAATATAAAAAATTGAAAAGTGTTATAGAAATTTAAAAATGTATTAAAATTTCAAGTAATTGCAAAAAAAATAATAATAGAAATTTAAATACTTTTTAAAATTTTAGAATTATTATTTTAGAATTTTATTAAAATTTTAAAAAAAATTTTACAAAATTTTTATAATTTTTGTACATTTTTTTGTAGTAATATTATTAATTTATCTAATTTCTTTTCTATATTTTTTGTAAATTTTATTTTTATATTTTTATAATTTATATTATTTAAAATTTTATATATTTTTTCTGATTTTATATATATATATATTTAATAAAAGAAATTTTTTTTTAAAAGACATCACGTGACGCTTTGCGATTGGTTATAAGAATTTTTTTAACGTTTGCAAAAAAAGAGACTAAAAAATATAACGGAAGCATACTTATAGGTACCAAATTAAGAATTTAAGTATATTTTAAGGACAAAATTAGACAAAAATAATTTTTAAATACTAAAATAAAAAAATATACTTTAAAAACCAAACATGGAGAATTAAGCCAACTCTCTTAAGTTTTTTTCTCAAGTTTAAACTAGAATAACAAAATTTAAAAATCATATTAAGTTGAATATATTTGAATTCATACACTGCCAACGATTAATGACATACAATTATACTCCTGCTACACTTGCATAACTTTTCTTTATCCATTTAAACAATCAAATAAATATCTTTTAAAAATCAAAATTAACTATAATTAAAAAAAAAAAGTATAACCTTTATCATTTTTAAATATCTCAATTAATTTAGTATAGAATATGGCGAGCTATCTTCTCAGCATCTTAACGGATATATTTCATGTCATAATTAACTCAGAAAGATGGTGGTGTGGAGCCCTACCAAGTGCTGTTAGCCATTAGCCAAAACTAATCTATGCATATTCTCTTATCCATATTTGATATATTATTATTAATAAGTACAATACCCGCAATTAAAAGTGTTTGGTCCTACCTTAAGTTGTTTGTTTGTTTAAAATAATAAATGTCGCAACATCTACATTATTAGAATCATCAAATAAGTATCATCATCACTTATATACAGATCGATAAGAATTCTAAAGTAAAAAAGAATTAACCACCATAAAGTTTTATGCATCATCAAAATCAACAACATCTTCAGGAAATGTAAGCAGTTTCATCCTACAACAAAAGGATATTTACTTCCCATACAACACTTACAACACAGCGACAAAATTACTAATCAGAATACTAAAGATTCTTAACTACTCCCATCATCTATACTCTACTTCCCATTTTCGTTCAACAAACTTGCCAATCAAAATGCTAAAGATCCTTACTCTCTTAACTAGACCAAGGTAAAACAAATATTGAAGAGCATGAGGATTAAAACAATACAACTAGGTAGGAGTAAGTCAGTTCACCTAATTAGGAGTACAAATCACTAGATTAAGCGAACAATTGTGCAAGGATCACTTGCTCTGTAGATCCTTCCTTAGTGCTTTTATCCATTATCTGTAGTATGATCCCAATCTCAGCCCTCATCATGGCTATCACCCTATTATGAGCTTTAATGGATGATGTCAGATGATCAATCATCCTTACGTTGGATCCTTCATCATTGCTTAAAGGGCCAGTGGAAGTGGGCATTTCTGTGTCCACTACAGTAGTTATTGCTTCATGATCTACTTGTTCTATATGCTCAACATCCTCTCCAATTGCTTGCTTTGCTAGCTCTAAACTAACATGCTTCAACTTCAGCCACTTAAGAGAAAACTTAAGCTTAGGAACTGTCCTCTCACATATTATAGTGATGTTCACAATCTTTGGATTTTGTAGAGTTAGAACTTGGAAAATCAGAGATGGAAATGGTACAAGGTTTCTAGCATGTACTTGTCGAAAAAAATCTAGTTTGAAAACAAACTTCTTACACAACAGAAAATAAAAATTTTGAAAATCGACTCGGTTTGTGATATTTATAGCAATAAACCCTAGATCAAAATCATACATGTGTTTCCGGATAGATGGATCCTTATCATTCCTGGTTTTCAATAACCACGAACTACTTTGAGTGTGGACTCGAACAAATCGAATCAAATGTAGAACCAAAAATATTTTCTTTACTTTCAGTGGGGAAGTAAATCTCTTTAAATAGAAACCGGTAAAATTGCAATTCCCAGAAAATAGAATTTATTCTTAAAATAAATTACCAATATTTTTTGTTAGAATAGTAATATTGAAAACTTCAGAGAAACGAATGTTTTTCTTTTTTTGTTGGTGCATTTTAAAGCCTACCAGTGCCATTTATTTACATTTAGAAGGAGGGAAGAAAAAATCAAAGAAAATCTCAACATCTTCAACCCCTTACTTAATTCAAGGAAACCATTCAAACTTCTTCTTTGATACATGCACGGACGACAACCACATGGACCAAAAGGAGGAATTCTGTGCTATTTTTAGCCATGGACGTTGGAGGGCTTCAAGTGTAAAAAGGGGATCAAGTTGCCATTCATTTCATAACTCAAGCATCATTCCTCTCATCTTTCATTCTTTCAAGCATTCTCTCATTTTCTTCAAGAGTAGAGAGCATTCTTCAAGTGAGAGTAGTTCAACATTAGCTTTTTTTAAGCTTTTCTTGTAGAGTTCCAAAGGAGGAAAAGAGGAAGAGACATGTGCTCCACCACGAGCAACCACCGTAAACAGCCAAGAGTTCGTCTTTTCTTAAATTTTTTCTATTGTGTTCATGCTACTGAAAGCATGATTACTTTGTGTTATTGTTAATTACCATGTTCTAATCTTGTTAATTCTAGAATTGTTATGAACTTTTAGTTTATATTTAATAATA